>CAXKWD010000005.1:80696607-82009992 GCA_964059195.1 Ectobius pallidus
TTTCAATTCAGAATTAGAAACTGGGTACTTCTTCGTGGAATGTAATGGTAGTGCCACTTGTTTAATTTGTCCAAATATTTTCAACTGGAGCTAATCATCTTGCAATATGAGATTGAGTTGGCTCACAGATACCGGAATAAAAGAAGTTCGCTAGACTTCCACAACAGTTTTCTTAAGCCAAGGTTTCCTCATTTACATAGAGGTGTGGCATCTATGATTGGAATGCTAGGTTCGACCTTGTACATGAAGCCTCATTTTCAGCTAAACGTAATAAAGGCCCTCAAATGGCTAACTCAGTGACCATAACTTAAAGATTGTATTAAGGGTACAATGTTGTGTTTCATTACCTCCAAGTTCAGCTCCAGTACCTCCAGTTTGAAAATCAAAGATATCAGAAAGAAAGAGCACTTACCGGGAATAACTAAAATAATCAAATTCTTACTTGAAACATGTATCCATTATCTTATACAATGTTTATTATTTTAATTGCTGTGATCTTTGTACTATTATCATTGTATAGTCAAGTTTTATTTTCGTATTTTATATTTTTTCAACATTCCCAGCATAAAAACTGCTAATTTTCACTAACAAAGTAAGTTGCTGTTCCATACTTATAATATAAAGTATATATATTTATTTCTTATATATATATATATAACTTTATATATGCTACCATAGGCTATAGTTTAAATGACTATAGGTTATAATCTTTTATTTGTATTGTAATGTCAGTAATATTATTTAATATATCGCGCAAGAGGAATATTAAACCATGCATACAGTATCTCAGTTATGACTTATCCCTTCTCTGCTATCCTATCATTAATATTATAATGGTAAACGCAACTAAAGACTGCCGGTACAAACAAGGCAACACTGCATAAAGTATTGTACAGGTTAAGTAACGTTGAACACCTTGGTCAGGTAGTTGCCAATGGCCTAGCCTATATATTTTTGAATCCACAGAATATTGTTTCTGTTGAACATTATATCAATATATACTTTAGGAGAAAAATTTCATTATCACCGGGATTCGAACTCTTGACATTCAGCTTTCCAGGCCGATTCTTTACCAACGGAGTTAGCCAGAGCTCAATTTAAAGCGCCACGCCAGATGGAATCTCCTTTGGTTACCCTTAACGATCGACCTCACCGAAAGACATTAAGTAGTTAATAACTTATATGCCTACACTATTGTCACTATTGAGAGGCCCACTAATTTAATGATTTTTCTGACCGGGCTTCTACTATATATATATATATATATATATATATATATACATACATACATATATATATATACATATATATACACATATATATATACACACATATATATACATGTATATACATATATATATTCAAAATATACGACTTTCTTCTTGCCTTCAATATTTTGAATGTATTTACTTCTATACTGCCTCTCCTTAGTAACGGAACAAATTGTTGATGTATTTTTATTTAGACCCGAAACTGTATACTGTGCATGGACAACGCAGACAAATAGCATACGGACTATGCACTGTGTGCCATTAATAAAATATGAAGTGATGACGTGACACATTGGTGCAAAGAAAAAATACTGGAGTCTCTAAGGATAGACTACAGCAATATTTTATCATCCCAGGGGTTTCAGATAGGCCCGCGCAGTATTTTATTCTGTCGAACTAAACAACAGTGACTTGTACTAAGCTCCCTCTCTTTGCAGAAGCTGAACACTGAAACATCTTCATACCTGCACCTCCTTTGATCAAATAGAATTTACACAATTAATATGTAAGTACAGCGTTTGGGCATATATATATAAGCTGCATTAGAGCAAAAGGAGACTTCTGTATAATTATTTATATTTATGGGAAAAAATATTTTTCATATAATAATGAATACGACATTAATAACACGATATTACTTTAGGAATGAGGTTTATCTAGAAAATACAACAGGTCACAGATGATGAAAGTCGCTCAGAACGAAACTATCGATGACTATATATATTATGATATGTCGATTGTTTCGCCATGGGCTGTCTCGCTTAGAACTGACACAAAATAGCGTAGTTTTATTCACTTACGTATTTTTTTAAAAATTCAGTACTTACTTAATCCAGTGAGAATTTGCTAAACAGACACAACAAAAATAACTCGAGATCCGTATTCTCTCATAGATCGATAAAATCATGACCTCTCTTCTTCTTACGTATGAAAATTTGTACAGAGCTTTGGGGGTTAGAGGTTACGTCTGTGAATATTCATAGGTAAGTAAATAATTGAATCTAGATTGTTGTAATTAAATTCGATACTTTTAGTAAGAATTTAAGTATTACACTGTATGATGTGAGTACGTAGGGTCGATATCGGCCCATTCGCTGATTTATGTGTAAGAAATCTTACGAGAAAGAATCTACACCTCTACTAATCAAGCTTGGGTATAAAACGTAAATAAAATGTTTTACATTAAAACCACTAAGCAATGTTTTCTATAATAATATTTGTAAGTTCTTTCTCAAACTTGCAACAAGGAAGGGCTCTGACTGGAGTAATGCAGCGAATTGTTTTTCGACATTGACCGTCGAACGAAGAACACACATAAAGTGTTTAATAGCTTCCCGCGGAGTTGACATGGGTTTTAGAAAGATCTGCATGTGACCGGTGGCACGATCAATTAATAACAAGTCTGGGCAGGTGGTGATTGTTACCGCGATGCCTGCTTCCTTCAGCTGCGGGAGGTCGCCATTGTGTCACACCAGCACTTAAGAAAAAAATTTAGCCGATGCTGAACAGAGAGAAAATTGCATGGTAAACTGCCTGGTAAGCCAACTGGCCATAACTTACGTTGAGATTGGCCCTTCAGGTAAAAATTCAGTATGACAAGGGACTTACACAACGCACACTGAAATGTATAATTAGTAGGGTAACAAGATATTTTGATAATACGGCTGTAAATTATATATTTCATGTGTCTATACTTTTATTTTTTATTAGTTACTTACCTGAAAATTTTTAAATTCTGCATAATTATGACAGGTAATCTTGTATAAAGAGATCTATTGTGAAACTCACATAACTTTCTCTGTCTAAATACAAGTTTAACATTCTGTTCATGTAGCCTAAATGTTGTAAACATGAAGAAAATATCGTTACCACATCGAATCGTATCCCCGAAGGATACATAACACAAATAAAATCTGTATAATGCACGCATGTAACTTTCTTTACTCTAAGCATGACCAATATATCTTTACCATTTCATACTCTGATATCGTGGGAGACAAAGGGCATCCTTGCTATACTCAGAGATTAGTTATTTCTTCCCTTCCACTAGTTCTAATACATATTTTAGTATTCAGTATTTTAGTGTTTCTATTTTATGTACATGTTGGAGAAAATTAATAATATATAAGCTACTAAAACTGAATTATTATTTCAATAGCATTTTACATCGAGACAATAGTATTAAAAAGGCATTCATAAAATAATGATATTACAATCAATGTGGTTGTTTTCTCTGAACAAAAGGGGCTCATAGACTGGGTAGGAACGCAATGGTTAATAAATATAAATTTATTAAAGTATTGTTTGCTGAAATATTGAAGATATCATACGTAAAACATAATATTACTGGTAACATTCCTAGTGATATATATTGATAAGACTGTTTCTTTAAAGATATTAAGCACGTAGGAACACATTCATTCCATTCACTTTGTTGAGGTAAAGTTTTTAGTGTAGAATGTTTACAGAAGGTGATTATTACAAATAAATGCCATCGCTGTTTCAGTATGGAATGCATTCCCCGTAAAATGTTATAACGCTGATTCTTTAATAGATGTAAGCGTAATTAAATTTATTTCCAGAATAAAGCTTAACGTACAGATATAATAATAATAGTAATAAATAATAATAACAATAATAATAATAAAAATCATGATGTAAGCATAAGAGATTCTGCGACCTGAATAGAGCGTAAAGAAAAGTATTTTTTTGTAGGAGGTGATAAATCAGATTTTCATAAGTGAATCAGGTCTTTACTAGCTCATTTCAGACTCATTAGTGTATGTTAATAATCCAAACCAAAAGTAATGCATATGAGATAAAAGTCTGCATAATCTAATATGTACCGATACTTTAAAAGGTTATAAAATCGCTAATAATTCCACAACATTTAATTTAAATTACTTATTTTTTTACTTTCCTACTACCATGTACGCCGTAGCGTAGTGGTTGAGGCGCTGCGCTACCGGAAGGTCGCGGGTTCGATCCCCAATGAGGTCGTTGAGATTTTCAATTGGCCTAATCCTTCTTGTGGCACTATGGCTCTGGAGGCGACTAAGCCTCTAACAGAAATAAGTACCAGGAGCTATCCGGGGGTAAAGACGGGCGGTGCGTAAGGCTGACAACCTTACCACCTTCATGTTCCTAACGTCTAAAAATCTGGGAGCCTCACTTCTTGAAACTCTATGGGCCTCCATGGCCTGTAATAATACCACTCGGGTCATATAGACCTTAAGTAATTTAGCCTACATGCATGTATTGGTGGAATTGCAATTTGTTATAATTATCTAACTTAAAACATACATTTTTATCTTGAAAACAGGACAAGAATGTATATAAGCATTTTTACATAATGTTAAAATTCAAAGGAAAAAATGAATGGGGTCATAATGAGCTCAATGATACTCATTGCAAAAACGAATAAATTGTAACCTTTTGAAAGTATAAAAAATCATAAAACGTCATTAGTTAGAATTGATTTAAAAGAATAAAGTCATAAATTTTGAAAATTATTTTAAAACCATGGAAGATATTTATTTCAAAAGTGCTTTTGGGGTCGTTCTTCTTTCTATCTTTGTCGTAGTTTTACCTCTCCCTTTTAGCATTTAAGCAACCCAAGCCGCCCGGGCCTTACAGGGCCGCGACCTGTCGGGAGAGGGATTATCTTCGGATCACATACATACTTTTTTGACCAGACAAGGATATGGAGGGCCTCCCCGGATGAGTGATCAGCCCAAAACCGGGGCCACCTCCGAGACAACACGAACACATAGGACGATACACACACACACACACACACTCAGAACAAGGCGAGGATGGGAACGAAGATGATAATGACGGCCAAATGATATCCGGGGACCACAAGGACCTAAAGTTACCTGACATTTGTCTCACGGGCGAGGGAAAACCCCGGAAAAAACCTCACCTAGGTAACTTGTCCCGACCAGGAATCGAAGCCGGGCCCGCTGCGTGAGAGGATTGAACGCATCTTTTGGGGTCGTATTAACCGGAAAGGAACTTGGAACGTTAAATCATTTATAAGAATAGCAATTAATTACTATATGAAGGTTATGTAATAAAAACAAATGAAATTCGTATATTAGTTAGTAACCTGTGTATTATGTTCAGCCTGTGTTGTTGCTGCGAACATTAGAAATAGCTGGGCGAGTTAGGGTTAAGTGCTTGTCAACTGAGTCTGCACGTATGCTCTTGGTCACGTTGATTCCGATGGAACGTGTTCTCGGTATTTTTATGAGGACAATGCTGTGCAACTAACAACAGATGGATGCCTGCTTGTTAATATGGTAACCCTGTTTTAAAAGCTGTCATGGTGTTACACAAATATTTGTACAATATGTGCACAATTTCGGCTTTAGAAACTGCGCCAGACAAAAGTACGTTCTTGCAACAAGGACTTATCCCTGAATATATGTACGATCGTCAAAGGAAAAAGAAAGAATGCATGAAAATTAGAATTTCCTTTTTAATTTTTTTTTAATCATGACAGTTGTTAAGACCATCCTCTTCAGCTGCTCTAAGACTTATGTAAGTACGTTAAGGTCACAGGTAAATGCTTGAATATAAATATTCATTGTTTCAAAGTGTGACCTGGAAGATGTTCATTTAACTTTTAGAACCTTGATACCATGTAAAAAATTCCATTACAAACCTAACCCACCCCGAATTGAATGTATATATTGAAATAAGCAATCATGAAGTAAAATCATCAGTGGGCTCTAAGTTCAAAATCCTTTAACATTTTACAAAAAAGAATAATTATATTATTCTTACACCTCTGATTTCTTAGAATTTTTAATATGACGAATTTATTTTTCAATAGCAGTAAAATGTCTTATAGTCCTATATTGAAGTCGTTAATAACATATCGGTATTCTTTTAACAATTGGATACCTTTTTACTTTGTCGCATAGGCTATGCGTAGCAGGTAGCCTACAGGAAAAAAAAAAAAACTACCGTGATCACGAAGAAACAGAAATCGAGATAAAGCATATTTTACGATGATTGTTTCCGAAAAAAATCTCCGTACGGCTGAATGTTGTGTGGTGCATGGTATTCACACATGTTTTCGGATTATGGACTTTGTTAGACCCTTTTTAACACACCTAATATTCGACTATTTCTAAAATACTGTACTTCAAGAACTTTTTTCCCCAAATTTTGATCATTCAAACAAGAATTTAAAAAAAAATTAACGGTTCTGACAAACAAATGTCCAAACTTGTAATTAAGAGTAGTCCAAAAAACAGTTAGGCCTATGTTAACTTATCTATAAATATTCTTAGAGGGTAATTTACTCGTAATTAGATAAATTGAATCTTGGCTGTCTTAAGTATGGTAGAAGGTACATGGGTGACTTGCACAGTCAAGTTGTTGAGACGAATAAAATTCACATTTATAGCCAACACGTTTCTCTATAATAGGCGACGACAGAAGGTTGCTCTGTGACGACAGTGTGATCAACTCTTTTTCAGGCGGGTAGTCTTCTGCGAGGAGTCTGTGTGATGTGGGCACATTTATCAGGGGGAAAGAGAAGGGCATTAGTATTGCGGCAGGGGAGTGCCTCAGTAGTCATAAACATGACGGCATACAATACATGCATTAGTAGTGTAGCCTAATATCGGATGGTGTCCGATTTGGAATTATACTAGTATCCGATATTAGGAAACCATTTTTCATCCTAGTGATTTGATGGCTTTTAAAGTCAATGTAATTTAAAGGTTTCTTGTCATGCATTTTAATTTATAATTGCTACTTATTGTTAAATAACAATATCACTAATAAAAAAAACATTAAAAAATAACATTGCCATACCACAGTAGTGAGTGTCAGTGAAAAAAGCTATATGCTCTAAATGAATCATTAAGTTATTACATCACTACAAAATGGACAAAACACAAGAATTTAATACAAAAAAGTTTTATGTAAAAAATATTTATTGTGGTTAGTACAATTATTTAAAAATGTATCCAATATTCGGCTACTTTCCTCTATATAATGGATACAGTACTATAGGCTAATAAAAAATCTGTAAGTTTGTTTTTAGACATAAATTTGTCTTCCTTAAATTAAATTAATGCCAATACATTATTTACCAGAAATCCCATTATACTGAGAAGTTTAGGTTATTAGTAAAAGAGGTAAGGGAAAGTTTAAAAATACGAGGCGTATGAGCAGCGTTTTTAGTTCCCGAGACTTTATTGTACGCTTGATCAATATATTTTTCGCTCTTTAGATTGATTCTTTGGCGACCCTTCCTAAAATAAGAAAAATAGGCCTCCGTCACGACAGGTTTACAAGGTCTTAGAATTAGAATTAGAATTGTTTTATATTACCTGGTGGAATTAAGACCATTAGGCCTTCTCTTCCATTCAACCAGGTTTATTACAACTGAACGTTACAATAATGCAATAGAAAGTATGATAAGAGTACAATATAGTTACAGATACACAGAAACACGACTATTCTTTTATCATTTAAAGCTTAAGAACTAGTTGTCTAGAGATAACACAATACGCAAAAACCAATAAGGTTAAATAGTTTACTACTTACTGAGATTTAAACTATTACTCAAATTTTAATTATTACTAAGAAAAGTCTTACTATTACTAAGGTCTTGTGCTTATGTTAAAAATTTGTCAGTCAAACTACCATCGCTCAGAACTAGCAATACAACCAAACGCTTTTTTGTTTGGTACACGCTCGCTCCATTAATCGGTAATATAACGTAATATTTCATTGTGGTGAGTAATTTTATATAGTTTTGAGACATGCAAAGGGATAAAGACGGAGTTATACCGTTTCTGCACTGTGTGCAACTCTGCGTTGTTCATTACACAATTTAACATGATAACCTGCACACACCATATCGTTCTGGCGATACGGCACGCGCGAGCTCTTCCTCTTTCACCGGGTGCCCAACACAAACAACGCTAAGATAGCACCTTATGTCCGTCTAGTAACGCTATGAATGCTGTGTATCATACGAGGGTCATTCAGTAATTAAAGAGACAAACTGACCTGGAGAAAAACAGTTTATTTTTACAAAACAAGACTTTTTCTACTTTTCAACATAATCCTCATCAACATTTATGCACTTGTCCCAACGGGTTACTAGCTTTTTTTATACCGGCTGCAAAGAACCCTTTGTCTTTGTGTCGGAGCCGATTTCCCACAAATTTCTTGATATCCTCTTTACCCTGGAACTTCTTCCCACGTAATGCCTCCTTCAGTGGGCCAAACAATTCGAGTTTCAAGTGAGGAAGTTGCAACTTCAACAGGCCGGCCAAAACGGTGTTCGTTAGTCACTGATTCTCGACCACTTCTGAACTGTTCTACCCACTTGTAAAAATTGCCACGGTTCATACAACTTTCACCATACATTTTAGTAATTCTAGAGTATATATTAACTAGTTTTTCACCTTCAGCAATCAGAAAACGAATCACAGAACGTTCTTCAACCAATGTGGAATTTTCAAGAAGACCGACTTCGTTAAACAATTTTGAGGTTATAAACAGAGCAATGTTGATCCATCAGCTGATTAGAACTCATCCCAGTGATGCCAACTTAAAATCCGAAATGTATAAAACTTGTACTACAAACCGTCTTTTCCCCAGACCAATTTGTCTCTTTAATTATTGAATAACCCTCGTATTTGCTTTGCTATATTATAACCCTGCAATGAGTTTTATAGCTTCTAAGCAACAACAAAGCGAAATTGATGAAAATCGACGAACAACGCAGTTGTGAGGAAATGCGAGTTGCATTTAACATAAGGGTTTTTCTCAAATAAATAAATAAAAATAAAGAATTTCATGGGAAACATTCAAATGACTTTCTTGTAATGGATGCATAATGCAATTTTCTCATTTTAATTTCAGATATGAGTATGTGACTGCCTTGCGGGAGTAGGTATTCAGTTGCCTCAAATGACTTAAATGCCGTAGTTTATAGAAGAGATGACAACTTTAGGGAATTATTAATTTCTAATAAACGTTTTATATATTCTATGTTTAAAACGTCGTTATATACTTTTTCTAAAAAAAGAAACAGCAGAAAACAAAATTTTATTCATGTACAGAGGCAATAACAGCAGACAAAATCACTGGTATGTATCGGATCAAATTCTCGAAAGACACCTAATCCAAATATAAAATTCCTTTCTGATAAGATTTCTAGTTTTTTTATTTACGTTCTGTGCATATACGAGTATATACACACTTACACACAGATACACAAGATCACACAGATACACAAGAACACGCAGATACACATGTACACATGTTTTCGGAAATGATATTTTGGGTTATAAAAAAGTAATTATAATTTTTCCCACCTTATACCCCCATTTAAAATAATAATGCTTGGATGGTTTGCCTTTTTAACATAAAATTACTTATATAATATATAGATATCCCAGATTAAAACTTTGTAGGCATATTTCTCTTTTGTGTCAAGGAATTAAAATTACAATAAAATGTCCCTATTAAAATACTATCTACAACCATTATTGCTAAAATACGTAATCTTGTAGCGCCGAGTATCGCCGGCAATTTCTCTGACATGTGAGTAATGCGGACAACCTAGCTGTATCGCTGCAGGGGCTATACTAATAGGGACTTTTTATACTTCTTATACTTCTTTCTACGTAGTAGGAATCATGAAACCAGAAATATTATGTTGCATTCATTATGTTCTAAATTAAACTTCCTTTAAATACGAATACATAAACACACACTGTGCGAAATTCAGATAACAACTTAGATCTACTGAATTACGAGTATTTTATAAATCCTCACGAATGATTACAGATACAATGTTATTACCCTTTTTTAATTTTTTTTTGTCACTGGAAGGTGCCATTGCTGAGTAGTTGCGTCAGAATATAAAACTTTATTAAGATCAGTAAACGATCAGCTCTAAAGGTTGATTTTTTGGTGCGCATTTCGAGAATAAAAAATCGATCTCCGAAACGACCTGTGCTTGTATCTAAAATTTAGTGTCAATGGAACGTACCATAGTTTAGAACTACAAATTACCATCCTCACGCCAATTCAGATCCTTCCTCTTCCTTGGGATGTAAAACTTAAAGACAAGACTTCCATACAAATGCATGTTTTTAAATAAGCTTTTTACAGTTCTCAAACTTGCTAAATATCCATTTCGTGGCTGATTCCAAGTAATTTTACTTTTTACATGCACATTTCCATGTTTTGTTCTTTTTATGGACAATTTCATACATAATGCATATTTTTGAGGTTTTAGATTAAATAAAGTATATTTTGAATATTGATAAATTTCATGGTGGTGTGTTATGTGTAGGGACCGGATTTTTAGGTTTTTAAAAACACTGTTTTAGGTTTTCCATTAGGTGAAATAGTTTTTTTTAGGTTTTTGTCCAAAATATCGTTTTCGGGTAGAATAATTGGTTTGATGAATTTGAATGTGCTACATAGGATTCAATACATAGTACTTGTAATGTTTAACTTAACAAAATTGACTTAAATTTGTGTAAACTTGCTTTAGGACAATATTACACAATTGAAGAAAGAAACCATAAACAATCAAAATATGCCATGAAAATAAGATTGCCTCACATTTCCTGGTTACAGTATATCACTAAATATCTTTCAAGATTCTCAACTGTGAGTTGTATTGAATGACCACGTCTGTCATATACAGCATATACAGAGCAGACGTAGAAACCCGCGGAGTGCAACGTCATAAAATAACCTCAGAAAAAGAAAAAAAAGAAAAAAGAAGAAATTCTGGTCGTCCCAATCCACTGCCGTAATAAACTCGATTTCATTTGTTTTGGCATAAATAACACGTCGTTTTAAAACTCACAGTGTGAATAACAGGGCAGTACTAAAGGCAAAAAAGCGCTTTAAAACACAGAAATCTATATCCTTGTTCATACACGGCAACAATGGAGGGTACTCTTACACTTCCTCTCTTGATACTGTCCGTCCTAGACGACAATGGGTTGAACGAAACGCTGGTGGTATTAATTTCAACTCGACAAAAATTATTGTCTCTCCGCAAAATATAGATTTCTCAACTGACAAACAAAAAAGAAAAAAAAGTAGCCTAAATTAGATATTTTAGGTTTTATATCCAGTTTAGGTATAGTTAGGTTTTTATACCCTATTTAGGTGTTTTTAGGTGCCACAAAATTAATGTCGGTGAATCCTGTGGACATGATTCGAAAAAGTGTATGGGCGCTTTTTGTTTTGGAAGTAAGGAAAAAAATAGGTAAAAACCTAAGAATCCGGTCCCTAGTTATGAGGGTAACGAATGATTGAATTATATCTTTTTTCTCCTTATACCCCCACAAAAGTAAAAATACAAAGGAAGAACAACAAGAAAGCTAAGGTCAACTATTGAGCTAAATTAGTAAAATGTGTTGTAAAACATATGCACATTGTAGCCTATTTACTTTTAAAGTGTAAATAGTTTGTACCATCTAATTTTACTAATTACACTGTAATTACACTATAATTAGTAAAATGTGTAGCCTGTACACATATCTATTTTAAAACACATACACATTGTATTTACTTTTAAAGTGTACCATCTAATTCTACTGAATACAGCGTATTTATGCTACTAAGGTGACTTATATAACTAACGTAAAAATGTAAACTTCCATGTTATATGGCATGTTTTATATTTAAGTAAAACTCGAAGGATAATAATTAATAACGTGCCCATCACATGCATTTCTTACTGGCAACACGCAACTGTTTATATCTAGGCCAATTTAGCATAAAATAAGTTAATTATAAATAAAATACACAGCTCAATAGTTGATTTTAGCTTTCTTGTTGTTCTTCCTTGATCTTTTTACTTTTGTGAGGGTTCAAGTCAATAAACGATATAAGTACTTCGATAGCAGTATATTGTGAAGGTTATCTTGCATATTACGTTTATTTTCTTAGTTTGAGTACATATTTTATATTAAACCGCATTAATACTACATTCTACAAACGTTACCTCTTATGAGTTTGGTTTTCCGATCTTACAATAACCCGAGTGTGCACAGAAAAGATATTAGTTTGTAAACGTTCTATATGAAAATTCCTTGAGTTGTCACACTGGAATTCCAACAGCCCCCCCCCCAAGTCTTATGTACAGGACTGGGGTTAAATTTCTAAAAAGAATACAATAAACACCAGCATATTTCAATAAAACGTCACATGACCTTTTCAAATCCCTCCCCCAAGTTTCTGTTCGTGAACTAAAATTATTTATTAGAAGAATGCAGGAGCTGACTTCAATACAAGTTTATGTGTAAGTCCGTAGTACATGTACAGTACAAGTACCTTTGTGAATGAAATCAGGTGAACTGTAGTAACAAATTGCCAGAATGCTTTTGTTAAATCAGTGATAATTGCAATATGATGTGCAGAAAATATTTTTTTTACTCGATTTTAGAGTTAAGATTGATGCATTAAACAGGGCTTACGGAAGAACAAAGGTCTAGTTTTTTTTAATCAGATTAAAATCGTCCAGCATCAACAGAACTATAAAGATTTGTGATATCTTGACAATCTCACACTATAAATAAAAAAAAAAAATAAAAAAATAAAAAAATAAAAAAAAAAAAAAAAAAAAAAAAAAACCATGTCAAATTGGCCGGCTACGGGATTTGAGCCAGGGATCTTCAGAATGCGACCCTAACACGTTACCATCTCGGCCACCTCGCTCGGTTTAAAGGTCTAGTTCGATAAGCGTTTGTAAAGGAATATGTGGGCAATGTTATTTCTCAATGTTATATTGCAACTTCCAAAGCCGTATATGAACACTGTAAAACAATATGTTGTCAGGAGAACTGATTTGCATTTGATAAATTCTTTCTAATATACTACCATAAAATAGGCGCTAAATTGGGCATTACTCCCGTACCGGTAAAGCAATTTTGTCCAATATCAATAGGCTTTTTCCCATGGACATTGTAAATACGTATACCAAATTTCATGAAAATCCGACAAAGCGTATTTGAGTTATCGCGCGTACATTCACACGGACAGACGGATAGACAGACGGACAGGCAGACAGACGAACCGACATTTTCCCGTCCCCCACACTATCTCATAAAGTACCATTCTTGGAACTTAATAATGGGCGTGTGATATGGTGAACTGTGAAATATAAACAAATTTTAATGCCCTCCAATTGGAAAAGGCTATTAACAGATTGTGCCACACGAAAATAAAATGGAAGTTCAAATTTTGATAGTGCATACATTTGGTAGTGCTTTTCCCATCATTCTGCATATTTATTCATCCGATAGTGCATGAATTCATGCATACTTAAAGATTTGATAAGCCTAGTGCATGGAAGCCCTGTCTTTAGTAATAATAATATCTTGAAGTAATAAAATAGACCAAACTATAGAATCACGCTGGTTGAATAGGGTACGTTAGTTACCTCTCAGGAAAGGCGTTGCTAACTCATATCTCTCTCTCTCTCTCCCTTTCTTTCTTTCTTTCTTTCTTTCTTTCTTTCTTTCTTTCTTTCTTTCTTTCTTTCTTTCTTTCTTTCTTTCTTTCTTTCTTTCTTTCTTTCTTTCTTTCTTTCTTTCTTTCTTTCTTTCTTTCTTTCTTTCTTTCTTTCTTTCTTTCTTTCTTTCTTTCTTTCTTTCTTTCTTTCTTTCTTTCTTTCTTTCTTTCTTTCTTTCTTTCTTTCTTTCTTTCTTTCTTTCTTTCTTTCTTTCTTTCTTTCTTTCTTTCTTTCTTTCTTGCTCTCTCTCTCTCTCTCTCTCTCTCCCTCTCTTTTAAACAGCAACCCACACATACACACACACACACACACATGTATTTTAACGCATATCATAAAACTGCAGGACGCTAGATTCAGAAATACCTTGTTCTGAATGAACGGTAATCCCAGTAGAGTATTTGCATTTATTAATTAGGATTAAACGATAGAACATAAAGAACGAGCTCTCGGTATCAAATAAAAACAGTAGTTATTAATTTTTAGTAATTCGATATTTTCACCTGCTATTACTGATAGAACTGTAATCCCTTCACTGCAGGAACTGCGGTGGTTGAGGAGGGATGAGAATTCAATACAGTATAGCCTAACTAAAGTACTGAGACACAATGTCAATTTAATGGCTTTTTTTAGTACACACAGTAATTTGTTCTTATTTTAAAACCTCTCACTTCAGCACAACGGTAGGTAAAACTCCGTGAAGTTCGAGAGCGGCGATATTACGAATTGTTCTCATTTCGACAAATGTTTGCAAAATATTTTTTTACCGCCACATACATACTTTTGAATCGCGAAACTTCACGAATTCACATAATAACGCGAAAAATACACATAATTCCGTTTTTAAAAGAATTCCAGCAAAGATTGTTTTATCTTAACAATATTACACTTAAGAACTATTTTCATAATTTCCCGAACTGTGACTTTGTCAACAAATAAATGCGTAGGCAATGTTGCCATAGAGAGGCAATTTTTGCTCCAAAACGAACTGCTCACTGTACATCATGCAACCAAGGAGGAACCGACGCAAGTTGCCGCACATTCAGAATACGTAGACTGTTCCATAAATTCTAACTTCTATGGATTCCCATTTTTTTTTTGTATGGTGAAATAATGACTCAGTTTTTAAGAAATCTTTATTTCCTAAAATTTTTCAGACATCATTATCCAATTAAAATCATTCACTATGAACTTGTAAAAAGATAGAAATTACTAAATATTTCCAACAATAAAGGAAAATACAAGCGAGTGGAATTTGAGTTACTGACAATAAATATACTGTACCTAGTTTATGGTAGGCTAATTATACTCGTAATAATAATAATAATAATAATAATAATAATAATAATAATAATAAATTAACATTTGCATATGTACATCAATTATATTTTAACAATAGCACCGCCAACTTAGTAACAACTTCAAAATATTGATATCTTAAAAACGAATTTTCATTAAAAATAAAACCATTTCCACGGATCTCTAGTTATAGGTTTCCGAAGTTTTGCCAACTAGATTTGTTTGTTCGTCTGCTGTTTTCATTTCCATGGCGACATCAGTGAAAGTTAGCGACGCCCCTGTCATTTGTTATTTCTTGTGAAAGAGAGTCTTCTTATCACTTCTGTGTAAGAGAGTTGTGAGATTTAATATGACTGTATTTTTAGGTCAGTGCTATAATATGAGAACAGTCTAATACCAGAATAATTTAGAATAACTAAGAATAGTTGGAACAAAACAATTTTAGTACCGCAAATAGCTGTAATTCTGCAATGAACCCTTAAAGCGAATTTTTAAAATTATAATTTTACAGATACATTATATCTGTTCAATTATAGTTATTGACTTATTTATTTACATTTATGTCATGAGCATCGTGAATGATGCTATAGACTGAAGTATAACATAGCACGAACACAAATTACGAGATCAGTAGCCTACAGATAAAAAATAATAAATAGCAAACAAACAATATACACAATATACAACAGAAAACATCAGGAATGCAATATTTATTACAAGCAGTTCAATAAAGTCACTAATATTATAAAAACGGTGATTGGAGAGCCAGTTATATAAAACGCTTTTAAATTTAATTAGTGATGCACAGGGAGACTCATACGGTACTTATTAAACGTTGTAATGGCTATAGAACGAAACCAGTACTTTGATCTGTCAATCTTACAGGTGATTGGTTTATTAAATGGTAATTCCTAGTGTGATACTTACGAATGTCTCTTCTGGAAGTTCTTTCTTTAATAAATAAAGGCTTGCAGTGCATTACCTTCTTTTGTAAGCTCATAACTTTTGAACTCCCTGTGTCATTACCCCAAAGACAAATATAAAAAAACAGTAGGCCTATACTATTTAAAAGGAAGCATAGTAAAGAATTTTGAAAAAAAGGCATATATTTGCCAATAGTTCGTTACTTTGAATAGAAATTCCGAAGAAAATATTTGTGAAACACTAACTTGACTTCCTACAATCGGAATACGGACTGTACCATTCTCTCCCTTCTCATTCTACTAACAAGTAATAACAACATTGCCTGTGTGGCAATTTACTACATAATATAATTATAATATAAAGGGTTGAAATACAAATGTTAATTCTTAGTGTAGGGAGTTAGTGTTATAGAAAAATTAAATCGGTAGAGTTGATTCTCATAAGGGTAGTTAAAGGTCCAAGTCAGTCATCACTTCCACTAACTCAGATTTCTAGTCTTGCTTCATGAATAATATGAGTTTGAATGAGGTTTAGACAACTGAATGCGCACTACTACAATGTACTGTTTTTATGTCGAAATAACAATGGTAGGACAGTAATATATGAGTGTTTCATTGCACATTCCAATTGTAATAATTGATTCCTGAGTGAGTGCAATGAAACCCACTTGTTTCCTCTTAATAATGGGTTTTTTACTTTCCTTCTTTTTCTACCTATTACCTCTACCTCTCTCCAATTTGTTCTACTTACAATGTTGAATTTCCATTATTAGGCTATAGTTTAATATAGTTTTAATTATAGTTTTCACTAACATAATCTATATCGAAATTCTCTTATTATTATTATTATTATTATTATTTATTCTTAATTAGATTATTTGGTAAGGCTTGCATGTATCCACCTCTGGTTAGTGGAAGAGAAGGCCTTAAGGCCTTAACTACACCAGAGGGAAATATAAATAAATATAAATAAATAGTTTCACGATTGCTCATGGAAGGGATGGCTAGGTTAATGAATATTGAGCTAGGTTAATGAATATTGAAATTGTTATTTCTGTAATTAAAATATAAAGTTCAAGCAACAAGTCAAGAGAGGAACTAATACTTCACACGACTGTAACAGAGGTGACCTCGCAATATACAGTGCAATTATTTCTTCCTGGCAGCGGAGAAACGCGTTTCAGGGGAAGGGCATTCAGAGGTGGGAGATGAATTCAAGCATCTTTCCCTCCCGCAAGTCATGACAGCCGTAGCCTATGTTTAGTACGATGTGACTGCCCTGAAGCCTGGCGTGCGAATGAATCATCACCCCTTCAAATGACAATATTTGGATATAGACTGATCTCTGAGCACGGCCAGGAAAAGTAATTTAAGTGTAATTAATAATTCGCAATTGAGCCGTGCAAGAATGTATGCACTTTGCTTAGAGTAGCCATATAGTTCCACATTACTTTTGCGAATTGCAGAACAAAAAGAAACCGAAATATCGCCATAATATAATAAAATCAGGTAAACTGATGTAAAAAAGTGCCAGTATGTTTTTGTTTAATCAGTTATGACTGCAATTATGATATGCAGAATATGTTTTTTTTAAAATTGATTTCCAAGTTAAGCTCCAGATTTATTCATTAAGCAGGGCTTACGGAAGAAGAAAGGTCTACCATCTCGGCCACCTGGGTCATTTTAACGGTCTAGTTGAATAAGCGCATGTAAAACAATAATGTTTTTTGTCATAGCTACCTGTATTTTAATTTCCAAGGCCTTATAAGATCACAGTAAAACAATAGGCTATGTTGTCAAGATAACTGATTTTCATTTTTTTTATAAATTCTTTCGAATACGTATATTGCCATAAAATAGGCACTAAATTGAGCATTACTCCGAAACAGATCAACCGATTTTATCCATTATGAATAGACGTCTTCCCATGGACATTGTAAATGTGTATACCAAGATTCGTAAAAATCCGGTAAAGCGTATTTGAGTTACCGCGTCTTTAAAATATACACTAAATTGGGTTTTACTCCGGTACCGGTCAACAGATTAGGTTGAAATTCAATAGGGCACTTCTCATGGACGTCATAAATGGGTATACCAAGTTTAATGAAAATCCGTTACAGCGTATTTGAGTGATGGCGCCTTTCTCATAGAAAGGCGCCATAATCTATTAAAATAGGCACTAAATTGGGCATTACTCCGGTATCGGTGAACCGATTTGGTTCAATATCAATAGGGTTCTTCCCATCGACATTATGAATGTTTATACCAAGTTTCATGAAAATCCGAAAAAGCGTACTTGAGTTATGGTGCGTACAGACGCACGGACAGACAGACAGACAGACAGACGGACATACATTTTTTCGTCCCCCACACAATCTCTTAAAGTACCATACTGGCACTTAATAAATCAAGGAAACTAGGGTAAGTCATAAAAGTTAGGGATTATCTTCTCAAGTAAAAAGTAATTTTAAAAGGTTATTTCCATTGTCTCTTTCTTTATGCTCTCAGAATATGTTCAGCTTTGTTAGGGTTTCGTGACCAGAATGTGTATATTTAATAACAATAAGAGAATGCGCAGTTACTCTGAACAACGACTCAACCACATTAGTCTTCAACCACTGTTTGTCGTCGAGGCATTGTATGAATGTGTTATGTATGTATTATGCATATTATGTATGTACGTGTGTATGTATGTTTGGATGGATGCATGTACGTATACACTCTGTCGCTTGGTGGGAACATAGTGTCTCCGGGTGGAGGTTACAATTTCGGTTACGGTTATTTTACGAGAGAGATCAGGGGGACAACCTACTTAATAAACTCTCGAGAAGAAACTAAGGTATTACTTGGACGTGAAAGGCCCGGGAAATGTTGTCCATAGGCTCTAATTTATACTTAAAAGAGTTCTTTAACGTATCGTTAATCTACGAGACGGGACCTCAATCTTAAAGTCCCTCCTGAAGGAATCCCTGTCCAGGATTTTTCTGCCCTGAAAAATGCATTAACTCCGACTGTGTATGAACCCGCGACCTTCAGATCTAGAAACGATCAGATACCTCTACACCATAGCGGCTGAAAAAGTAAACTGGTCCCTGTACAGGCAGTGAAAACTCTTATGGTTCCAGGAGTGTGAGGCTACCAGATTTATAGGCCTTCGGTAGGTAAGGTGTAAGGTTTCAGACGTATGCACCGGCCGCCTTTACCCTCAGGATTGCTCCTAGTACTCATTTCTGTTAAATTCTGAGTCGACCCCAGGACCATATTGGCACCAGAAGTAATAGGCCATTTGAAAAAATCCAAACGACCTATTCGGCGATCGAAAGGGCGACCTTCCGGTTTTTAGTGCAGTGCGGGAGATTTATATGTAAGGATTGCACAGGGCTGAAGGTTGCAAATTAACTTTTTAACTGCTTTAGCCGTCACTGTGATGATGGAAGATAATTTTTTTAATAACAGAGGAAAATTCCAATAAAATAGCTGTGTTTTACGATTGACACGAACATAACAGGAAACACAAAAATAACAATCTGCTCTTTTTAACATAAAGCATTACTGTGTTCTACAGTGAGTCCCACGCAAGAGTTGGCCAATGACGCGGGTTTCTGCGTTGCAGCTGGCACAGCTCCAACTGCCGAGCGATCGGGTGAAATATCTACGCAAATAATGCCGCGGTTGGTGTAATGATTCAGGTTCTCACATTTACAGTTAAAATTACAACGAAAATAACCACGTACCTCATCACAAGAGATGTTGGAAATGTTCTCCTCTTGCATAAGCACAACACTGACACCCTTTTTAGGGAATTTTCTTTCACGCGCGTAAGTTCAGCTTCCTAGATAGAGTTAATTTATCTTGTGATATTGTCGTTAAGTTCTTCTTGTGTATGGGAAATTGACCTATACACTTTATTTTTCAAGTTTCCCCATAAATAATATTTACATACTGTTAGAAGAACTTGATTACAATATCACATAGGCCTATCACAAGAGAAAGTAACTCTGTCTCGGAAGCTGAACTTATGCGCGTGAATGAAAATTTCCTAAAAAGGTGCCAGTGTTGTCTGGATGCAAGAGGAGAACATTTCCATCATCTCTTGTGATGAAGTACGTGGTTATTTTTATTGTAATTGTAACTGTAAATGTGAGAATCTGAATCATTACAACGACCGCGGCATTATTTGCGTAGATATTTCACCCGATCGCTCGGGAGTTGGAGCTGTGCCAGCCGCGACGCAGAAACCCGCGTCATTGGCCAACTCTTGCGTGGGACTCACTGTATAATATTGTCGACTCTATGTGGCAAATTTAAGCAAACTTTCCTCGCGATGATCACGGCCACAGCAGTTAAAAGGTTCAAAGAGACCACGTTTCCGTTTAGTAAATTTCTCGGCAAATAATTTTAAGACGTCAGTTTGTGGCGTGGTACTCGGGCCCGCCACCATAATTAGGGGCAATTCCAGAGCCGTACAGAAAATTTAATGAAAAATACAGTAAGGAGAGAAGAAGGGAACGTAATATAAATATAAATGCAGAAATACTGAAACCAGATTCAATAATTTATTACAAACTGTGTTACGTTAATAAACCAAGAAACCATAAGGCTATACAATATGTAAAAGAAAATACCTAAACACCCTAACTCCATAAGAACAACGGGGGGTGTGGCCATCTCAACTCACGGAAAGAAGTTACGACTGATAAGACTGTACAGAATATATATATAAAAAAGCAATAATAATAACTAGAAATACTGGTGGGCAAAAAACTTAACTAAACATAATCGGTATAAAGTGAATTAATACGCAACAAAAGAAACCCACCAGGAAAAGATATGAAAATACTCTGAAATGAACTACCGCATACCTGAGCTAAAGGAGGAGTCCCAGGCTATGGACTCCAAGAAGATCCGCTCGCTTCCGAAGTCTGGTGTTGAATTCTCAAAGGTTCGTGAAGCGAGGCCTTAAACCCTCACGAAAAATCTACCAGCAAACCGGAACACGTGACTTCGTGACGTCAGAAAACAGCGAGATAGGAAAAAAGGAGAAAAATGAAAATGAAAACAGTCCACGAGGCGAGATGACCACCGAGATAATAGTAAGTACCTTTGGCATAAAAGAACATTATACAGTGTGCCGAAATATAGGCGGCACAGACTCCCTCGACGCAGAAAGAAAAACATTTTTGAAGAATTCAAAAATGTTTTTCGAAAAATAAATTTTATTGCAGAGCAGATTGGAAAAGTTTATATCTTCACTTCACTTCTACAACTCACGAGGAGGTCCACAAAAGAATGTACTATAACACCATTTTAACTGTAGACAATGGATTCATATTAGTCCATCTAATCAATTGGAGTAGAAAATACATACATAAACTTGTGTATTTACAGCTTACCAAGTCCATTTGTTGCTGTAATTAATGTAGTGAATAACGGGGTAGTGGAGTCCTTTTCAACACATACCCCATCACAATGAGTACTCTTGGGTAGTAATGGTGAGTAGAATATAGTAGTTGACTCTGCATGCTTGAATGAAGACAGGTACAATGTGTATGTACCCAAACCGAAGATATAGCAGCAAATCCTCACTGATGCCGGACCTGATGATTACTTTCAGGTCAAAAGGAACCAAGTTGAACGTCTTCAACGTGCTACCAGGAGAATCTGAGCACCGTAGACAAAATGTGGCCTCAGGAGTTCGTAGAGTGAAGACGTAGTGGCACATCCAGCAAAGAAGAGAACAGCGTAGATGCCAAGGGAGCCACCAGACACAATCCGAACATACATAGAAAGCTGAAATCAATAAATACAGCGGCAGAAAAAGGTACTTACAAACAAATTACCCCCTATAGAGTTTTATGTGAAAACAATCTACATGTTTTTATTTTATTTTATTTTGCTGAAAGTTTTTTTTATATAAATTTTAATTAATTCAATACGGCGAAGAGTGAAGTTGTCCTGAAGGGACCACAATTAGAAATTGTATTACAATAGAAAAATTTATTTACAAAAATGACATGACAATTAATAAAATTTAAGGAATATTTTACATTAAATACAATTACGATAGTTAACTTTATATATACAAAAGAAAAATACTAGCTGAAATATCAGCACAATAAAGCAATGTATAATAAACTATCATTTAATACAATATGCTTTGAAATATTTATATACAGTTGCAAGTAAAAACAATTACACAATTAGAATAAAATTAGACAAAATTTTAATGAAAATGATTTGATAATGTAGAATTGTTGTGATGTCAAGAAGTTACGATGTTATGGTATGAGGATGTTATGATATGAAAATGCGATGAAATTATGAAGTACGGACTTCAAGGAATTAATAATGATGGAAATTTTAGGAACGGAAACGGGAGTGGATAAATAGTGTAGACTTCCAGATATTGTTCGATGGTAATAAGTATTTGAGCGCTCTATCAAAAGGGAAAGCTACAGTGCTTACAACAAAACACTACCCGCCAACCGAACATACAAAACATAATATGAGTAAGAATACAAATATCACTTGCATATAAAAATAAAAAATTTTGGCCATTAAGTGACAAAGTAGGACATGTCCTAATGATAAGTGCATTTAGAAAATTGTCGTAAGCTAAATTTAGGCAAGACCAGAACTTCTTTAAGTCTAAATTTGTTTAGCAAACTCAAAGGAACGAATTACAACTGAGGCGACGAGAAAGAACCTAGGGCACAAACATCCTTTACAATATCGATGAGTTTTTGGTTTTTATAAAATATCTCTATATAACTTATATGTGTTTCTATGTAAATTAATTCAACGCTCATAGGCCTAGTTAATTTATTTAGTCAAATACAATTAATAAAATATTTTTTTTTTACAATAATTGTTACAACAGTATGCTATAATTCTTTTCCCTGTATTACATAAAAGAACGCCAACCGATTTTTGGAGATAGCAGAGATCAAAATAATAATGTAGATAATTTATTATTAGACCCACAAAATTTCGTTGGTGTGATTTTTATTTCAGGGTCAGCGGAGAGTAAACTCCAGAGCACCAGGTATGCGGCAAAGAGAGAGAAAAAATAACAAACAAACAAACAAAAGAACAAAAAAAAAAAAAAAAAGAAAGATGGCCAACACCCACACGCAAAGGACAGCAAGAAAAAAGGCAAAACCCCGAGACAAACGGACGAAGAAAGAATACGAAGAAAATTTAGAGAATGAATAAAAATATAATGTAATTACAGAATGTAAAGCATGATTAAATATTTATGATAAATTTAGCAAAAGTGAAAAGAGAAAACTGGCATATTTGTACTTACTAAATTGAATAAAGAAATCTGGAGAAAATTTATTATTTACTGAATGAATGAGAGAGAAATTTTGAATAAGCAAAGCCAAACTACGGCACTGGACGCCGAAATAGGTCATACAAATGCGAAATATTTTTAAAAGGTACCAAAATCAAGGCAAACGGTGTAAGACTAGACAAATCCCCAAGATATCAGGTTAAATTCAATAGAAAATTTTGACAAAACTTACCCCATAACAAAACACGTCGATCGGGCTGACAACATCCGGAAAACTTCCTCGGACGAACTACCACCAAAACGGTCCAAAAAAACACCAGAACTTTGCTGATGAGACACGTTTATCGGGCAAAGAAATGACCGAAAAATAACCTCGGAAAAACCCAGAAAATTATACTAGGGCCCAACCACGAAAGACTGTAATAAAGGTTACAAAACTATTCCGCCAATAAAACCCATAGTTCAGAAAGCACAGAGAACTACTCACGTGAGACTGACTAGAACAGAGGCCATTAACCCAACATAACAGACAAAAAAAAATTCCGTCAAAACGCTGAGAGCAAAAATAGAAATGAAATACGGTATGGTACCTATAGGAAATATACTAGAAAAATTTTCAGACTACATGAAAATAATTTACAATTTACTTATTCAAAAAACTTGCGAAATCATGTTTCATGGGCATAGAAAAGAAGACCTACCGGAACAGAACCCGGGAAATTCCTTGAACCAGCAAGCCCCTAACCTAACTTCAGAAAACAGCAAGACTGTGGATGAATGGTGCATATGGCAAAATTACTAGGCAAGATATCTAAACAGAACAGCAAACGGGCTAGACAAAATATTCCCAAAGAAAAGAGGCAGCTAAAGCATGAAAAGATATGAAAACAGAGCACAAACCACACGCACCGCCCCCGGAAAAATAGGCCTCGAAAAGACTGGCCACTTAAACACCAGACATTGCTGATGAACACAGTCTTGCGGGCACAAAACATCACGGAAAGCAGCACGGAAACGGCTAAAAAAAAACTTACTACCCTGCCTCAAGCCAACAAAACCCGACAGCAAAAAACCCACAGAGACTTGCTCTAGTGAGACTGCCGGAACGAAAGCAATTACCCTACGTATCTGACGAAAATTTCACCAGAACGCAGAGAGCAGAAATAGAAGAAAATTTTATAAATATGAATGAAAACGGCATGGTACAAATACTGAAAAATAAAGCATAACGCTCACAGTAAGACCGCCGGGGCTATACAGCCATGAAAAATAATGAAACTACTAACCTGACAGGGGAAAAAAAATTAGATGACTACCCTAACCCGAAAACTGGATAATAAAAAAAAATGAAAAATAGACAATTTTGAAAAAGCTTACAGAAAAACGGCCAAAATAACTGAAAATCAGAGATCGACGAGCTCTGCTACCACTTGTGGCGTGCCTATCGGGCCTGCCCTCATAATTAGGGGCAATTCCAGAGCCGTACAGAAAATTTAATGAAAAATACAGTAAGGAGAGAAGAAGGGAACGTAATATAAATATAAATGCAGAAATACTGAAACCAGATTCAATAATTTATTACAAACTGTGTTACGTTAATAAACCAAGAAACCATAAGGCTATACAATATGTAAAAGAAAATACCTAAACACCCTAACTCCATAAGAACAACGGGGGGTGTGGCCATCTCAACTCACGGAAAGAAGTTACGACTGATAAGACTGTACAGAATATATATATAAAAAAGCAATAATAATAACTAGAAATACTGGTGGGCAAAAAACTTAACTAAACATAATCGGTATAAAGTGAATTAATACGCAACAAAAGAAACCCACCAGGAAAAGATATGAAAATACTCTGAAATGAACTACCGCATACCTGAGCTAAAGGAGGAGTCCCAGGCTATGGACTCCAAGAAGATCCGCTCGCTTCCGAAGTCTGGTGTTGAATTCTCAAAGGTTCGTGAAGCGAGGACTTAAACCCTCACGAAAAATCTACCAGCAAACCGGAACACGTGACTTCGTGACGTCAGAAAACAGCGAGATAGGAAAAAAGGAGAAAAATGAAAATGAAAACAGTCCACGAGGCGAGATGACCACCGAGATAATAGTAAGTACCTTTGGCATAAAAGAACATTATACAGTGTGCCGAAATATAGGCGGCACAAGTTCAATTATTTTATATTCACACGTCCTATGAAAATTTTAAAACAAAATTTCTACCCTAAAAGCTTTACGTAGAGTGTTATGGCTTTAATTTAGTTAAAAATCTCTTAGTAGCATAATACGAGTAAAAAAGCTTTTAAAATATCTTACAGTATTTTTTCAATGGAGTTTAACAGTATTTCAGTTTAATTTCTGATTTAATTCTCAAGGAACTAAATGTAATAATATGTTATCAGTCGATCCATTACTTAAAACAGTACATTACCTATGTGAAAGATCAGAAGAAACTTCATAAATTATACACAATAGAAATTATGAGTGCTGAATCTTTGATATTAATATTGATAATAAGACATAGTTTCTTAGGGGATTAAGCCTATCACCTTTAACCAATAAAATCCAAATGTGCATTTAATTAAATACTATTAATAATAATAATAATAATAATAATAGTAATAATAATAATAATAATAATAATAATAATAATAATAATCTCTCTCTCTCTCTCTCTATATATATATATATATATAGGTGGTCTAGGGGTAGCGTGCCCGCCTCTAGATCCGCAGATCGCGGGATCAAACCCGGCCGCGGTTGATGGATTTTTCCCGACGTAAAAATCCGGGCACGGACTTTAAGCTGGGGGCCCCTGTCGTAGATTTACAGCATGTTAAAGAACTCCAAGCCTAAATTAGAGCCTCTGGACAAAATTTCCCGGCCTTTCACGTCCAAGTAATACTTTAGTTTTCTGGGGGGTTGTGAGGCGATGGACTTATCACCTGCCCTCTGCCCTCTCTCGGAAAATAAGCGTAACAAATCTCACATAGGTATCAGAAACATCCAATTGGAGGCCCTTCGCCCCGACACTGTGGATATAGGACAGAGTCAGTCATATATATACTGACTGACTGACAGAGAATCAAGGTAGAGCCTAAACTATAATAGGTAGAGAGTTGGAATTTTGACAGTACCTTCGTTTCATAATGTAAGTGCACAGAATTTTGGAAAATTTAGATTTTTAATGCCAAAAATTAAATGTTTTCGAGGAGACGAGATACCTTCTATAAGAAACACATGAGCAAATCGATCTTCTTGTTTTACATAGGTGGACAGAAGGGGTTCATGAATGCATGCCTAAATGGAAAAACATTGAATGATTTGCAAGAAACTCACTATGCGGAATTTTTTTGAGGGGGGCTAAGGAACTCGAATGTGAGTTATATTTTTTTCCCCGGGCGGCACATTTGATCAGTGAAATGCACCTCGAAGCCGGGTTTTTAGTTTTTAAAATGATCGATCCTTATTATAAAATTCTTTATGCATGAATTGTGTAAGGTTAATGAATCTATGGTTCATTTCAATCGTTTCATTACGAATTTGTATGTCCATAAGGCAGCAAATGATTCGTTTTGTTCGTTCAATTATTTATATTTTAACATTAAACAATATAATTAATAATAGAATTATGTAATTCCTGCAAATTACATAAAAACGATGTGAGTGTTAATAAATGTAATGTTTTAATTTTTAAAAATAAATAAATTATTTAAAGAAAACATCTCGCAGTTGAGTAAATAATCGCGGGTGAAGCTAATAATAATAATAATAATAATAATAATAATAATAATAATAATAATAATAATAATAATAACAATAACGCTAGTATAATTACAAAAAATAATAACTAATAAATGAATGGGCTAAACCTTATTGGTGTCGTTAGACTAAATATAAGTTAGAATATAAGTTTAGGTATGAACAACGACAGAGAATATTAAAGGAGGGAAGATAAAACAATGAACAGGAATTCACACTTTTGTCGGTTTTGCACACGCGAATCCCTGACCTTTCACATATGCACTCTGCAGAAAGCTAAATAATCCAGTAGCGGAACGTAGGGTTAATCTTGAATAACAATCCATGCGCTCCACTCATATCCTTTAAGAGGAACACCAGTACACCAGGGAGCCGTGAATTCACTATGTCCACAATCCGTGGGTCGCGACACCACTTTAGGATATTTGCTGCTCAGTACAGTTCATTAACTGCTTTTATTTATTTCTTCAACATTCCATTGGCAAATTTTTTCTCGATAAGTCGATCTACGAAGAGTGTTGTATTTTATTCTTCCTTCGTATTCTAAAAATAAGCGCCTTCAAAAGGTTCGTTATGTCATCTGTACAAAAACTAAACTAAAACTAAACTCCGAGGCGCCATATCCCTAAAGGGACAAGGTCTACCACTCGACAGCTGCGTCATCTACCACAGGCAGATAAGACAGATGGCAGGATTGGGGGATATGGTCAGCATGCCGACACCCACGGCCGTTAATGGTGGTTTCCATGACCAGAGCCGCTACTTCTATTTCAAGTAGCTCCTCAATTTGAATCACGAGGCTGAGTGCACCCCGTTCGAAACCCCCTACCTCAGAAAAGTTCGAGGAAGTACCGGGGATCGAACCCGGGCCAGTGGATCTGCAGTCAGATAACCGCAAGACCACGCCGGCGGTAATGTTATCTGCATAATTTTATGTTAATCCGGTTTTATAGAGTTAAAGAGAAAATACAAAGTATTCTTAAAATAAACGCTTACTAAAGGTTCGTTATATCTTATCTGCATGTGAGAATAATTTGATGTTAATCCGGTTTTATAGACTTTGGTTACAGTGAAGATACAAATTAATCACTGTGGGACGAAATTAAATTTCAACCGCCACGTGAAGTAACTACTTTTGTGTAGAAGGCAGAATACTACAATCGGAATAAAACACAGTGGATTGTAAATTAATCCTTTTAAATATATGTTGGTGGTGCAGAACAGAGGTATCCTGCCCACCTCGGTATCAGAAGTTAGAGGGATCAAACTCGGCATAGGTAAGGATATTTCAGGACGTCAGGAGATACTAAAAGCCGCGACTCCCGTGTCGTAGATTTGCAGCACGTTAAAGGAATCCAAGTTTAAATTAGAGAGAATATTATAGGATAAATGTTCCTCTGACACTGGGATCTGAACCCAGGACCTTTGGCTATCCGTGCCACTGCTCTACCAACTGAGCTAAGTCAGAGTTCACTTCACAGCGCCTGATGGAACTTCTCTTTTATGACTGATTGCCCTTAAAGATCTATCTCACTGACAGACAAGTTATGTCATATTGTGAGGCACACTAATTAGAGATTTTTGTACCGAACTTCCACTGTTATTGTACAGTAGCATTCAAGATGGATATATATGCATTAATGAATCAAGACATAGGAGAGAGGTTCCATCTGGCGCTGTGAAGTGAACTCTGGTTTAGCTCAGTTGGTAGAGCAGTGGCACGGATAGCCAAAGGTCCTGGGTTCAGATCCCAGTGTCAGAGGAATTTTTCTCCTACAAAATTCTAATGTAATGTCTAACAGAGACAATAATCTGTGGTTCATGAATGCATGTATACCTTTCTTTAAATTAGAGGTATTGGACCAAACTTGCTGACCCTTTCACGTCCTGATAACCTTAGTTTCATTTACATGGTCGTCGAAACTATAGGGTTACCACCTGAAACTATGTCCTCTAAAAGAAAACAAGTTTAACTAAAATAGACTTTGGTAAACGAAACCACCAAAAGGCCCTACGCTTCATAGGTAGTGGAAAGAATCGATTAATTTGATTAATATTTATCCTATTTAGTTATTAAATTGCAGTTTAAAGTTTACGATGGATAGAGAACATTCTAAAACAAAACCACAATTTATAATAAACTAGAATTTTTACTATCAGGCTTAAGCCTCATATTGATTGATGTAAATGAAATTTCATAACACACTGTAATAACTCATTCTTGAGAAATGTGTGTTTTCAGGTGAAGAATCAATTAGAAGAAGTTTGATACCTTCTGATAAATTAAACAATTCTCTTTTAATTTGGCTGAGTACCGGTATATTGGAAGATGTTTAGTGTCAGAACTTTTAGAGAATGGGAGGATGGCAAATGCAGCGAAATAAATACGTACTCATACATCTGTTACAGTTCAGAAAATAATTGCTATGACACATGGATCCATCAGTGTCATAAGTTTGTCTTTTGTAGCTGATCCACACCATCTGCAGTGCTAAGTAGATTAACGCATGCGAGTAGTCAAGTCTACATGGAAGACATTAAGACAAAACAGTCTACGTGAAAGTGATACAGTTATAAGTAATGAGCTTTCCGAAATGCTGAACAAGACATCAGTTTTAAATTCGCGACACCTTTTAGTGATTAAGGTCGTTTAATATTAAGAAAACCCTATTTTTTTTCTAATTTTACACACCAGACACTTCAATGCATGATCACAGTAGGAAAGTAGGTGCGGTTGAGAATTGAATTATTGTAATTCTATTTCTCAGAGAGACTTTTACTTGGTCTTTAATAAAATTTTATAACCTCCTAAATAAATATACCAGAGGAAATGATGAAATCCTTATTCGGCTTCTTTTAAAAATTACAAATGTTATCTTCAGGTTTTAGCTTTTTTAAAAAAATACTTGTATATTATACCGAGGGCTTAGAGTCAGACAACGTTAACTCCAAAAACGCAACTTTTCAGGAGGAAGAAAAGAAGGTTGTTATCATTGTTTATTTATCGATAACTTACTTATTTATGAAGATAACACTTTAAAACTTTTACCACACAAAGCATAATTCTGCCGGAAGATAATGACGTACGATTAATTGTAATCCCACTGTTTGATGTAATGAAAATAAATACTTTTCGGAGATAACGTTTTCTGACTCTAAACTGTAACATCAGATGACAGGAGTTAACGTCGTATGAGAAAGTAACACTATACTGATATTGTAATTTTATTAATTAGAAAATTATTACATATTGAACAGTATTAAAAAAGATATGTTGAATACATGAACAATATGTATCCAGCAATAATTTTACGGAATTGCATAATGTGCACATCTGTATTGTTGACTGAAAAACAGTTTTTTAGTACACGCTATCTAAAACAGTTGCTTATCGGACTGGTAACACGCCGAAAAGCTGCACTTTAAAGGATAAGTCCGCTAAAATTGCATAAAAGTGCATTCAAACTGCATTCAAAATGAAATTTTAGCGGCCTTGTCCTTTAAAGTCGTCATGGCAATCTATAAACAAAACCCAGAAGGCATTGACCAGTCACACCAACTTTAACATGGATTTACGCATATAATTGGTCATAAAACAACAAATTTAAGCCAACACGTTTCTTTATGATAATCAGAAACTTTACCAGGATTTTTCGCAAAACACGGTAGCCCACTTCATCACATGACAACAAATATAAGCCAACAACTTTTCACATTTTGGTTCACTTGAAAAACATTCCTTACCATGGACGAACAGCATTTAAATGCCGTAATATATCCCTTCTCATAGCCTATTTCTGCCGTGAAGTTGCTGGTAGCAGCTCCAATTCAATGTTTCTGGCTTGGATTGAAATTTCCTCGGAATTATCATTTATATTTTCACAAGATTTTCATAAATACTAGTTCGTATGCAATATTGTTTACAAACCTGGGACTCATATATTACACAGGGCAACAAAAAAAAAACTTTTGGAAAATTGTCCAGGGGTTTTCAGCTGAATTAGACTAATTTTGATGCCCTGAGTCCGAAAATGACCTTGGTTTTGCTCCATCAGGTCAGGATTTTTTTCTACAGAAATTTCAAAAAAATCTGTTTTTCGTAAGAAAAACTCATTTCTGCTGATAAACCCCTGACGATTTTTTCCGTTTCCCTCAAGAAATAAAAGTCAACGTATCCAAATTGATTCATTATTTATTTACTACATGAAATTTGATAAGCATAATCATCATAATATAATAAGAATGAGCGTTACATGACACAAAAGTTCAGAGTTCATGGCAGATTTCGGCGTTTCTTCGATTTCCGTGTGTGAGCAGCTGCTGGGTTGTCTCTCTTCAGCGACCAGCAGTAGTCCGCCAGCATGACTGCGTCCCACCTCCCCTGGTACCTCTCCTCCATTTGGCGCATGTCCTGATGGAACCTTTCTCCCTGCTCGTCGCTCATCGCCCCAAGGTTTTCAGGAAACTTGTCCATGTGTGAGAAGAGGAAGTGCATCTTTATACTCATCAAACACCCGAATTTTTGGAAGGCCTCTATCATGCTGCTGATGAGTGTGGCGTGGTTTGCTGCCTTCGTGTTCCCCAGGAAGTTGTTCACCACCTGCACAAACGATTTCCAGGCGGCGCACTCAAGCGTGTTCATGGAGTTTTGGAACTCAGTGTCCTTTATGAGCTGCCGTATCTGTGGGTCATCAAAAATGCCGGCCTTGAGCTTCTCAATGGTCAGTCGAGAAAATGCTCGGCACATGTAGTTGAAGCACCTCCCATCCTTGTCCAGAGCGCGCGTGAACTGTTTCATTAACCCAAGCTTCATGTGTAGCGGTGGGATCAATATCTTCTCCCGGTCAACAAGAGGTTCGTTTATGATGTTTCTCGCCCCAGGTACTAACTGCTCTCGCGCCGGCCACTCTTTCTTTACATAGTGCTGGACTCTGTCTCGACTGTCCCACATACATATAAAGCATGGGTACTTCGTGAACCCGGACTGCTGACCTAGTAGAAAGTTCACCATCTTGAAGTCGACGCAGATCATCCATTGGTGCTGCTTATATTGGACTTTGTCCAGCACATACTTCACTGCTTCATATTTCTCTTTGAGAGTTGTGGAGTGCGCAAGAGGGATTGAGGCGATCTGGTTTCCGTTGTGGAGGAGCACACACTTCAAAGAGCGCTTGCAGCTGTCAATGAAGAGTCTCCAATCTGTCGGATCGTATGTAGGAGCGCCGAGTTTAAGAAGAAAACCGGCGACATCTCGGCAGTACACGAGGTCTTCCTCCTGGCAGAAGTAGCTCATGTACTCCTCATGCCTTCTACGGAACAAAGTGATACGCGCGTCCTCGCCAAGTAGATTTTTCTCTTTGAGTCTGGAGGCCAACCGCTCTGAGGAAGTCTTCGACAAGCTGAGATCCCGAACCAGATCATTAAGCTCACATTGTGAAAAGGGCTGCGGACCGTCTTGTGTTTCATACTCCTGTTCTGTATCTCCTACGTCGTCTGAAGTGGTGGCCTTGTCGTCGATGTGAGGAAGCTGTGTGAACGCTGGTACAGGTATTTCTTCGCAGTGAGCAACTGGACGGCGGGCAGATGGAAGGTCGGGGTACTGGAGGCTGTGCCGATTCTTCCGGTTGATGCAAGTAGTATTGATGGCGCAGAAGTAACAATACGATGCATGGTCAAACGGCTCCCTCCAAACCATCGGAATCCCAAACTTCAGTGAAGTTTTGGCGCCCTTAGTCCACCGCCTGAGGTATTCCACGCACGTCTTGCACACCGTGTGCGGTGCCCACGACTTATCTTGGTCACCTAGCTTGACTTTAAAGTAAGCCTAGTATGCGTGCTTCACAAATCTTGTGATGTTCTTCCTGTCCGCTGACAGCGTGTATTCTCCGCAGATGTAGCAGAAAACGTCAGGATTATTCCTGCATGAACGTCGCGCCGAAGCCATCTTAAAGTAATAATAATATTATTATATTATATTATAATATTATAAAAAAATAATAATATTAATAATAATTGTGATTATTTTCCTGCTAATTTTTATGCAGTGAATTTAGAGAAATGGCTGAACTCAAAACCCGTGATACATACATATGATATTAGCATATGAATGTATAGCTCGTCAGGCAGGTTTATGGCTGTATCTCAAAAAGTTGACCTGATTGAGCAAAACCAAGGTCATTTTCGGACTCAGGGCATCAAAATTAGTCTAATTCCGCTGAGAAACCCCGGACGATTTTTTGGCTGTTACCCAGTGTTATGCATCTATACTACCACATTTGTTATTGCTACGTACGGTCATTGTTGTTTTATGATCTAGATGGCCATGACAATATAACTTAAAGAAATGACTGACTGCCTTTCATTATAATTAATTATACGGTATTTTTTGTTTTATTTCATATATTTTATAGAACTTTTACTAAAAAATATTGTATGCACCACGTACGCAAAAACTTTAGCGGACTCATCCAGTATTTCAGCCTCGGCTTTCGCCTCGGCCGCTATACTAGATTCGTCCGCTAAAGCGTTATTTTGCGTACTTGATACATAAATAGCTATTATCATAAGAACAAAAGTATTGTGTATCGACAGTATATTGGAGAATATACCAACAAATCTTATAATACTGATAGTAGTGCCCATTAAAATTTATTAGGGAAAAATAAATTATGCCTATTGACTGGACAATGCAATGAAAGTTACTATTGTATTAAACTAATAGCAGACAGGCTACTACACAAGCAGGCTTGATATTCCTTCGTTGTGCCTTTGATTCTTCACCTGTACCACTTCCTCGCCTTCAATTAAACTTTTTTATAAAATATGGTAAGTACACGGGATTATATTTTTGCCATGTAGGTCTTTCGGGTCTTTCAATTTTTCTGCTTGCAATTTTATGAAACCATGACATTTTCTCTTCAGTTGCATGTCTTCAATTGAGAAATTCCAAGATGGCCTTCTTTGTATTGCAAACTTGTGGAACCCTTCTTGAATGGAGTCATATTTGTAGTATATGTTCTCTTCGTCTTCCTTTCTATACTAAAAGCATACAATATTTAGCCGTCTAACGCTATTTCCATTGGTATCAATTTTCTTATTTTTTATCACAGATTTATGGAAGTCATTCCTGCTCCTCTTCTGTAACATAGCATTTCCTTTGCTTTGTCGCCATTCTGACCACGGAATATCAACTCGAAGGATCGAATATATCTATCACTTTGCTAGCATTTTCTGTGTGGGCGGGAACAGTGTCACACTCCATTTGGGAATATCTTGTTTCAAAAAAGATTTTATCTAAATTGACAGCATATAACAAACATTTGAATCGATAGCATTCCTATTTTGTTCGCGACAACTGTCAGACATGAAGCAAATATTCTTCCCGTCTTGGATTAATTTCAGACAATTCAACAAACATGATGCCACCTCTGATGCTCCACGGCCAGCTATCCCCTCATGCCACATAAAGTTCTCAGCTGTCTGATCCTTACTTACAAAATTTTAATCATCACTCTTTTTTAAAACATTGTCTACCATTGTGTTTGAAATATTAAAAGTAGCTAAAAAGAACCCTTGACGTACCCTGCCTTCTCTCATTACCTTTTACCAAGTAGTAAAACCTAGAACATTTTCTTTTGGATTTATTATTTGTTTTGATACATGGTTTTTCTTGTACATCTACTCGTATTAGTCCTCGGATATACTGTCTTTTATTGTCGGTACTTTCAATATTCTAATAATTCATATGAATTTCAAGTCTGACTTCTTCAGAATAAATTAAATGTTCTAGGACATTTTGAACAGTCCTTTTTAATAAAACCCTTAACTCTTGTTTCCCTGTCACTAGTAGTTGATCCATGAGGCATGCCTGCAGATGTATTTTCTTGCGTTTATTTTTTTCTAGTTGCTGGGATTAGCATTTTTCTCTCTCTTTCCTTGATTTTCATTAGGATTATCAATGTTCACTTCTCCATCGACTGCTGATCTATTTAAACTAGTTACCACAATATATTCTAAGTCATGCTGAACAGGGACTGTTGTAGAAGGTCCAGACTGGCTTACTGGAGTCAAAGTAGTGTAGGATTTGAGGGATTACGTATTATTTTTTATTTTTTCTGTGGCTGTCCATTACTTTCTCTGTTAGATGCAGAAATATTTTTTCTGTTACCGGCACATATGTTGGATCTTCTTCTGAATCAGACGGCAAGTGAGCAGTGATAGGAATAGCAATAGGCCCCTGGAAATAAGACATCATTATCTTTATTGAACAGTAAGAGTGTAATTTTAATAATAAATTAATACAATAATAATTTATAACATTGTACGCCAATTATATAGGCTATATATAATAATGTGAAATTTAGTACATAGGTAATATTAATGTGTAGTAGTAATAATAATGATATAATAATAATAATAATAATAATAAATAATAATAATAATAGTAACAACTACAACTTACCAGTGGGCTTGAAGCTTCGTGTAACGTATCATGGCATGTCCAGTCTTCCAATATGCTAGAAAGGCCTGTATTTAGCGATGGGCAAGGACTGCTTTGTAGACTATTTTGCTCTGCATATGATCTTCCAGATGATTCTCGTAGGGCTAAGTGAACTAATAATTTTCCCCTGCTGTACATACTATTTTCATGAAAATACACTGTCTTACTACAGTAATTTATTACGCTTAGAAACCTCGCAAAACCTGAACTGCAGCCAAATCAATCCTAAGTGAATATGATATAATTAATTTTTATACACAGCCTTACAACTACTGCAGCTGTTGTAGCTGTCAACAGTTAACTAAAGCATGCGTGGGGGGGGGGAAACAAATTCAATCGCTTCCGTCATCCCGGACATGGACGTAAATAAATAAACTGAGAGCAGTTGGTGAGGTGAATCATTAAGTTGAATATGTAATAGTATGTACATCTAGCGTTAACTCCGCATTTTAAAATAAAATGTTAGAGTCAGAGAACGTTAACTCCAGTTGAAGCCTTTGAAACGAGCGAAAAGTTAGGGACAGAGAACGTTAAGTCTAGTTGAAGTTCTCTGACTCCAAACTGTTACTAAAAACCAAAACGTTATCTCCCGAAAACTTTTAAACTATTGGAAATATCAAAATAAGAATTTGGTGATAGAAAGTAATGGTACTTGTGATAATAAAACTGCCTTTAACTGAAAAAGTCATTTTTGGAGTTAACGTTGTCTGACTCTAAGCCCTCGTTACGTAAGACATAATTAATAATAATTATTGTAAGAACTTCCTCTGGTAGATTTTTCACTGGGAAATATTAAAGTTCCTCTGTAAATATTCCGTAGTAATTGAGTTATTTTATGCTAAAGAGTGAAAATGTACATTTTTATAGATAAAATGCAAAAAAACAGATCAACCATGAGTTCATTTTCCAGACGCACGGCTATTTGAAATCGGACGAAATAAATTCATACTGGAAAATCACCGAAATTAGGCTGAAAAAACATTCGATGTAAGGGAAGTGTCTTCGAAATTACAAATTAAGAATTATATAGTCGATGAGGAAATTTAGCCATTCTTATTTGTACGCTCTAAAGATGCACATCCTGGTTGAAAACAATGTAGCTGGTCATTTAGTAATAGTTTAGCTATTTATATTACATAAACAGTAAATATCCGTATCACCACACAAATGCACAATATTAAAACGATTGATGGGCTTGGAGAGATATAGTCCTAAGCCATCCTCAAGTGTTTTGAGAAACTAAGTTTGATGAATTGTTACTAAATATTCACACAAACCTGTTGTGATTTATTTTAAATCAAGTGATGCGTCAGTATGTTACTAAACATAGCCTATTTGTGAACACAGAACATACTTTAAAATTTCTGATGTTTTATGGCGATTTTAATATTAATTTCTCAATACTAAGTAAGGTTGGCTATGACTATCTCTCCAAGCCCTTCTATCATTGAAAAAAGGACTATACACATAAAGACAACGATGATAATTATAATATGATGTGAGAATTATAAAACAATATTCGAATTGCACAATAAATATTCACAAAAATTGAAATTAGGATAATGACGGATTTTCAGTCTTATCTCACTGAAGAGATAATTTTGTATACAGTGATTTTAGGTGGAATACCCGGTGGGAGGCGTTCCCCAAAATATATGGAGTTTCAAGTTAAAAAATTAAACTAATTTTATATAATTTATTAAAACTCTTTTCCCGGAATCTTGGATTAATTATAATAAAAAATACTTTTTAGCGTCTTTACTTACACTGATTTCCAGATATATGGCTATCAGTCCAGTCAATTAATGCCGTAAAAGGGGTTGTGGAGGACATGGAGAGGGGAGAATTTTTTTCTTCAGGAATGTGTTGGGGGTAGTAAGGAGGTAAACATACTAAAAGTCCCCGCCCCTAACCCTTACGCTTCATGGGGGGAGGGGGGTGGAAAGGGCCCAGTTTTTTGTTTTTCGCTTATAACTTTAAAAGGTCCGTCGTAGTGAAAAACTTTTTATTCACCAAATTAAAGACGACATAATTCTCTACAAGTTGGTTCATATACACTTTTGTCGTATGTATAATTGTTTTCGAGATATAGGCTGCTGGATATCACTAATTTTCCAAAAATTAATTAGGTAGATTTTCGAAGAAAAATCTACCTATTGCAATGGATACCACTTTATGATTTTCGAAAAATTCTTTCATATCTTTACGTTTCATGCTCCCCTAAGTACGAAACCACCGCCCGTTCAAAAAAAAAATTGTGATATTTATATATATATATATTTATATATATATATATATATCTTTACACGATAGCGGCCGTAATTTTGAAGATATTTGAACCAAATTTTATTATGTTATTTCTAGGCCCAATAGTTCAAGTTCGTTAATGGGCAAAATTGGCCCATGGGGGTGGTCGGGGGAGGGGGTTGAAATTTTAAAACATTTATATCTCGGCCCCTATGAAGTATAGAGGGAAACTATGTTTGAATAAATTAGAGTACTCCCTATGGAGTTCACAGTGACACCAACAATTCGGGGGTTCGAGTGAGGGTGGGGGTGGGGGATGAAAATTCGAAACTTTTGAAACCACGTCTTGTGGGGTATCGTTGAAAAGCTCTTGATGAGTACTCTACAAATCAATAAATAGTTTCTTGATAGCTCTCATATGACGCGAGATTTTAATGTTTGAAAATAATAACACTTAAAAGAATTATTATAATATCATAATTTTGTCTTGTTTAGCGGCTTTGCTAATTTTATTCATTGTTGATCTTGCGCACGGCCTCCCAGAATATTATATCCTATTCTTGTTGTCAAAACAAATGATTGTAGGCTCTTCCTCTTTACCGAATTCAGTTCTTATTACTGCAGGTTTACCATGCCAAGGCTAAAGAAAAAGAGTGCTATGCAGCGACAATAAATTAAACCAAAAGCACTTCGAAATCTACCTCCGCCTGTAGGCCTGCCTAAAGGGATTTTTTTACCTCACGTTTTTCTCTACATTTGTCTTTCTAACTTCTCAGCCTTTCGTTTTACAGCAAAGTCGTCCGGGAAATAGTTGTAGAAAATTACATTTCCTTTAAGTATAAGTATAGATAATTAATTTATCTTCAAGAAAACAAAAAGTTAAAATAATTTGAAATTGTCGGGTAAATTTAGTGATTTCTCAAGAAAATTGAACATTTGTTATTTCCTATTTAAAGGGCTATAATGATATATAAAAGTAAATTAAAGTGATCCCTATACAGGCCATGGAGGCCCAGAGGGTCCCAGGAGGTTGAGGCTGCCAGATTTTGGACATTCGGAACGTGAAGGTGGTAAGGTTGTCAGCCTTACGCATCGGCCGCCTTTACCCCCAGGATTGCTCCTGGTACTCATTTCTGTTAGAGGCTGAGCTATAATGATATGTATATACATACATATACATTTACATGCATATAACATATTACATATATACACATACACATACATTTTACACATTGTATATATATATATTTTAACACGCTGGATCCAAGAAACCACTTTCCTCATCCCTGTAAAGATAGTGTCTAAATTCTACAAAAAGTTCGTACTGATGATTAGTAACGGGCAAATTAGAGTTATAACAATTTTAAAATAGTTGTTTAATTTCGAAAAAAGAAAACCTGGGAAGAAATTCCAGGTTTTAAAAATATCGAATCTGAAATTTATGAAGGTTATTTTTATAGTAACAAATATTTGTAAAAATTGTATTTATTAAACAAATAAATCATTTAGAAAAATTATTAAAGAAATATATTTTAAAAATTGGTGTAGTCCTGGCTCTCTTGGGACGAGAAGGTCCAGCTTCTGGCTGCATCTCCACAACTCAAGGTAGCAGGAGCTGAGAATCCCCGTCATCTTCCATAACTTTTTTGATACCTGATTCAGCGACTGCGGGGGATGTGTGGAGGGGCTCCATTTCTTCCTCATCGTCGTCTTCGTTCATTATAGGTATCTAGTTCAAACAGTTCCCCAGGCAGTTTTGGCATATAAAGGGGAACAGTTCAACGAAATTTTCTTGCAGCCACATTTAACACTGCTGCGAGCCTTTTGTGCACTTACAAAAAATCTTGCTTAAATATTCTTGTGGTGCTGCTGGGTATTTGGTCAGCTCTGGAGCAAGATGATTTCCCTTGCGTTCCCAACCAAACAACTCTTGGGGTAATTGGTTTCCTAACCAGAGCTGGTGGCATGTCCGAAAGGCATGTTCTTTTATTGCTTGGTGGAAGTGACGAGAGATCAGGTTTTACATTAGTCATAGATTTTAGAAATGAATGGTAACAGTAGGTGTTAAGGGAGCTCTCTTTTGCTGGAGCACCGTACCATTTTAACATGCATGTTCATCCAGCTTCCTCAACATCAATTTGTGAAGAGGAGGGGTTGTAAAATACTTCGGCTGTTCTGTGAATATCTGGGTATTTTTGGTAAAGTTTGACAAAACCAAGTTTACTCTTTCGGAATGTGGCAGCCAGTAAAAGCATGCAGGAACAGAATTTGTTTCACTCCCACTGCTTCATTTGGTGGGTGGAGTAAACATGGGTTAGAACTTTTCCGCTCCCTGGTTTGATGAGTAAAATAATGTGGTCAGGTGGAGTATTTCCGGTAAATATGAATGCTAGATCGACATCTTCCCCAATGACAGCCATATTAGATGTTTCGTTGATTGTTTACTAGGTCTACTTCAATCAGCACGTCAGCATCGTCTGATGCTTGATGCCGTTTTCCTCTAGTTTAGACCTCAGTAGGTTGATTAGTCTGTCTTGATTGTCCGGATTGGAGAGGAATAGTTCTTCATTCACTGTTATTTCGGTGTCTAGATTGAAATATATATCTACAGACTTTCTTCTTCGGTAGCGTCTTCCCGTCTTTGGCCACGTTAGTGCTGTGTGGTGAGTTTATTTCCATCACCTCCTCCCTGGGTAGTGGGTCTTGACAAATTTCATGTATTCGTCACGTATCCATTCATTTCTAAAATCTAAGACCAATGTAAAACCAATGACCTCTCGTCACTTCCACCAAGCGAGGGGGCAACAGGGGACCTTTCGGACAGGCGCATTAGGAAACCAATAAATTACCCCAAGAGTTATGGGGTTGGTAACGTAAGTAAAATCATCTTACTCCAGTGCTGACCAAAGACCCAGCAGCACCACAAGGAATTTTAAGCAAGATTAAGATTTGTGCAAATGCACAAAGGATTGCAGCAGTCTTATATGTGTCTGCAAGAAAGTATCGTTGAACTGTTATCCTTTATGCCAAAACTGCCAGGGGAACTGTTTGAACAAATACCTGTAATGAACGAAGACGATGGTGAGGAAGAACTGGAGCCCCTCAAATAAACCCTGTAGACGCTGAATCCGATATAAAAAAGTTATGGAAGATGATGGGGGTTCTTAAATGTGGATTCCTAATATATATATATGGTGTATACTATATAGTATATATAGTATATATGTGTACAAACTTATATCGTTGTAGCTCTTGAATTAGGAAATAACTAATGTACAATTTTCTGGAGAAATCACTTAATTTACCCAAGAATTTCGAATTATTGTAACTTTTGTTTTATTGAAGATAAATTAATTATCTATACTTATACGTAAAGGAAATTTAATTTTCTACAACTATTTTCTTGACGACTTTGCTGTAAAACGTAGGGCTGAGAAGTTAAAAAGAGAAATGTAGCGAAAAACATGAGGTAAAAATTATTTTGGGGAAAATTAGTGATATACAGCAGCGTATATCTCGAAAAAAATTATAGATACGACAAAAGTGTATATGAACCAACTTGTAGAGAATTATGTTAGCTTTAATTTAGTGCATAAAAAGGTTTTCCCTACGACGGACCTTTTTCAAGTTATAAGCGAAACACCAAAATATGGGCCCTTTCCACCCCCTCCCCCCATGAAGCGTAAGGGGTAGGGGCGGGGACTTTTAGTATGTTTACCTCCTAACTACCCCCAACACATTCCTGAAGAAAAAATTCTCCCCCTCTCCATGTCCTCTACAACCCCTTCGTTGACTGGACTATATTGTCATAAACCTAAATACGCTTTGGAATATTTGGTATCGGCTCATACATTTTTATATAAAAATGCCAGTGCGCGGGCAAAGAGAGTTAAGTCCACCATCCTAAAAAATTGAGACATGTCCATAGAGTTGTAGATAACAATGTTCTCTACATTTGTGTTAAGTCCAGTAAGTCATATTCAAAATTGTACGGTAGTTATGGATGTGTGCCTCATGGGTTTATCCATCTCTAAAGCTATGTTGGGTTGGTATAGTAATTCTTACTATCTAGAAAGTGGACTTAACTCTCTTTGCCCGCGAACCCCGGAATTTACATAAAGCCACATGCTTGACTCACTCACTGACTCAATGTAATTAATGTTTGCCCAATTCCAGACGAGCTAGAAACTTGAAATTTGGCACACTTATAGCTTTTAGCCCGTAATCAACGGGTAAATTCCACAGAGTTCAATTTTTAAATTTTTATCGTAGGAAATACCACAAGAGTTGGATTTATTAAGACTATTCCATGAATAAACATATAACGGATTATACAAATAATAATCACTTGGCGAAATTATTTACTAAAGAGCTTGCTTTAATTTCCATAAGTTCTATCCAGCTGGTACTTTACATAAACTTTACTATCTGTCCACTTGATAACACATAAATATTGATCAATACTTATTATAATGATCATAACATCTGGTGCTACAATAATATTGCATGGCCCACTCTTTCCTAAACATAACGCATCAAATTGTCGAACGATTTGTTATTGTGGGATGTTATGTGTTGCCACTATTAACTTCCAACCCTCGAAATTCCTGACAGATTGTTTCAAATTGAATTGAATTTATTTATAACCTTTATAGGATTTTAAACGTATACCAAACATGTCAACGAATCGTAGGCTTACACTTGCATCATTAATATTATTGCCCATGTATTTTGTGAAATCTTCACATATTTTAAGAATGTCTTTTATCAGCCTACACTGACAAGTGTATATGAATTGAGGTTAAGAGGAAGCATAGCTTTATTAACTATGTGGGCTGTTATGTGCAGCACGCTGTACTAATTTCAGTCCAACCAGAAGTTTAAGTTATATAACCTAGAGAAATAATATTCCTACTACAGCTGCTATGACTATAACTTTTACACAAGTTGGTAGATGTAATTTAAATAAAATACTTTATGCTAACAAAATGCAATATCATTCGTGTTATAGTTTGGTTCTCAGTAAATAAAAGACTAAATCCCACAATGGAAAATAATTATAAAAATGGAATCTACGAACATTATAAATCTAGCTATATTGCCCAGTCAATGCAGTTATTACGAACATAGCCCAACTATCTAGGACATTGTCATTAATGTCCGGTCATTGACTTTACTGCCCAATGCACTTAAACAATGACGTTAAAGATTGGCCATTGGATCCATTTCCCCAATTTACTTCATTGTCCGTAACACGTGCATTGTAGTTTTCTACAATAAAAATGTACTTAAGTTAAAATATCTTCGTGAATCGTGTTGTAATAATAATAAATAATAAATAATAAAAATTATAATTTCTGATTACTGAGATGGTGCTGAAATAATTCTAAGTTCAAAGTTTTATATTGATATTTGTTACCCAAAGGTTGTAAATTCACTGACACCAGTGTTATGTTATTAGTAGGGACCGGATTCTTAGGTTTTTACCTATTTTTTTCCTTACTTCCAAAACAAAAAGCGCTCATACACTTTTTCGAATCATGTACATAGGATTCACCCACATTAATTCTGTAGCACCTAAAAATACCTAAATGGGGTATAAAAACCTAAATGTACCTAAACGGGATATAGAACCTAAAATATCTAATTTAGGCTACTTTTTTGTCTTTTTTGTTTGTCAGTTGAGAAATCGATATTTTGCGGAGAGACAATAATTTTTGTCGGGTTGAAATTAATACCACCAGCGATTCGTTCAACCAATAGTCCTCTAGGATGGACAGTATCTAGAGAGGAAGTGTAACAGTACCGGCGTATTCCTTTTAAAATATTCGTACGAACAACCATTGTTGCCGTGTATGGACAAGGATATAGATTTCCGTGTTTTAAAGCGCTTGTTTGCATTTATTACTTCCCTGTTTTTCATGCTTTGTGGTCACACTGTGAATTTTAAGAAGACGTGCCGAATTATGCCGAAACAAATGAAATCGAGTTTATTACGGCAGTGGATTGGCGGCGACCTGAATTTCACAAAAGATGGCAAAGTAATATTTTGTCAAGCCTGCCAGAAACACGTAAGTATTATTTACCTTTCTAGAAAAGGGGAAGTTTTCATCCCTAGTTGATCTGTTGTGCGGTTAGCATGAATAACAACCGAAGAAAGGAAAATACAAGTAATCAGTGTCACATTATCCACATCCAACTTACTAAATTAGAAGCATCGGATTCGAATCCTGAGAAAGGTAGTGCCTAGATACAGTATTAACTATTAACTAAGAGATAACATGAAGAACTTCACAGTTGAGAATCTTGAAAAATATTTAGTGATATACTGTGACCAGGAAATGTGAGGCAATCTTATTTTCACTGCTTATTTTGATTGTTTATGCTTTCTTTCTTCAATTGTATAATATTGTCCAAAAGCAAGTTTATACAAATTTAAGTCAATTTTTTTAAGTTAAACTTTACAAGTATTATGTATTGAATCCTATGTAGCACATTCAAATTCACTAAACCAATTATTCTACCCGGAAAAGATATTTTGGACAAAAACCCTAAAAAAAAACTATTTCACCTAATGGAAAACCTAAAACAGTGTTTTTAAAAACCTAAAAATCCGGTCCCTAGTTATTAGTATTGTAGGTAACATGAGGAGTGGAAGTGTTACCGTTAATGGTATTTATATTATTCTGAAAGTTAGAAGAAAATAGAGATTGTGTAGGTGAAAAGAAAGAGAGGAATAGAGACGTGTAAGTGAAAGAAAAAGAAACGATGGAAAGAAAAAAAGTAGAACGAGAAATCCATAAAGAAGAATTGTGAGAGAGAGGGAAAGAAAGAATCAGAAAATCAAGAGAAAGATAGATGGAAAGAAAGGGAGAAAGGGAAGTAGTGATAAAGAGAGAAGAGAGAGATCAGAGAGATATTTCTATCGTTTATTAATATTTATTTAGCCATTAAGATTTTCAATTCCAATATGGCAGACAAATCACCTGAATGACATAATCCTCCTGGTAAGGAAAAATCTGTCTCGGAATTAAGCATTTTCAGCATCAATGTACAATAAAGTTAATGAATTCGAGGCATTTTTAACCAGAAACCGAGAGAATGGAGAATATAATAGAGAAAGAAAAAGGAGAGTGAGAAAATGAGAGGTTGAAACAGAAAATTAAATACATGAGAGAAATAGAAATTAAAAAAAAAAACTTGGGGGAGAGAGAGAGAGAGAATATAATAGAGAAAGAAAAAGGAGAGTGAGAAAATGAGAGGTTGAAACAGAAAGTTAAATACATGAGAGAAATAGAAATTAAAAAAAAAACTTGGGGGAGAGAGAGAGAGTGAGAGAGAGAGTGAGAGAGAGAGTGAGAGAGAGAGAGAAATAGAGTAAACTAAATAAAGGAAATTGAAGGCAAGATTGGGAAAAGAGAATTTCGAGAAGGATATAAATAGAGCGAGAGAGTTTAATTTATTTTATTTTAAGGATTGGAAGCGTAGAAGTAAACAGTTCCTTTTAGGCACACAATTAGTTTACACATACAATTAGTTTACACATACACAGAAAGTTACAAAAGTGAATGAGAGAGTGAGGGAGAGAGGGAGGGAGAGAGAAAGAGGGATGGAGAGAGAGGGAGGAAATAAATGCCAAGATGATACATCATTCATCTACAGTAAAAAGATTGAAAAGAGAAATTTCAAAGGTCAAACATTTTGGAAGTTAAACAAAGGATAAGGCAGGTGCATATCAGGTACCTTCAATTGCTGATCTGGTCAGTATCCCCTTAAAACTTAAGGTCATAAAGTGGAAAGTGCTAATAGAATGCTACATCAGAGGGATTGGGAGCTGGTCTAGTTAACTGAACCACACGCGCATATAACGCTTCGACAGTATTGACGGCTGACTTGCTGATCTAACCAGAAAATCCACTTTACAGCGTGGTAACGCCTGCATCACTCCGATTAGACTACACGCCGCACAGTACTGTCACTGTAAGTTGCCCGCCCTTCACGGCGTCTACCTGCTTGCAGGGATTAATCCCGCAGTAAAGCTCCATTACATCCAAGTATTGGTAACATTGGAACATTTCAACTCATTAACATGTTTTGACCTCTAATTGAATTAGATAATAACGTTCATTATTATCTACTCGCTTACACCAATCTACAGTAAAAATTTCGATGAAAATGATGATATAGTGTCACTTATTGTCTTATTGTTACGGTATTTCAGATGGTTATACATTTAAGTGTCAATAATTCTTCATTTTGGTCATTTTTAATGGATTTTAAGTGTGGCTTGGGGGATGCGTTCGCTCCTCTCACGCAGCGGGCCCGGGTTCGATCCCTGGTCGGGACAAGTTACCTAGATGGGGGTTTTCTCAACTGTGATACAAATGTCGGGTAACTTTAGGCCCTTGTGGTCCCCATATATCATCTGGCCGTCATTATCATCTTCATCCCACCCTCGCCTTGTTTGGAGTGAGTGTGTGTGTGAATGGTATGTCTCGTCCTATGTGTTCTTGTTGTCTCGGAGGTGGCCCCGGCTTTGGGCTGATCACTCAACCGGGAGGCCCTCCATGTCCTTGTCTAGTCAAAAAAGTATGTATGTGATCCAAATATAATCCCTCTCCCGAGAGGTCGCGGCCCTGTAAGGCCCGGGCGGCTTGAATTGTTTAAATCCTAAAAGAGAGAGGTAAAACTAAGATAAAGAAAGAAAGAGACGTGACATTTAAATGAATGCTTGTTGGATGGAGTGGACGATTAACTAATCTGTATGGCCATTTTTACTTCTTTGTATCCATTCGTATCGATATTCCTTACGTAGGGCTATCAGTTGTCTTTAAAAGGGTGAATGCCATGCCGGTCTCATTAGCCGTGGTAGCTAAGGCATGCTGCTTTGGAGCCACAGTGAAGGCGACTGTGGGTTCGAGTCCCGCCTCAGGCATGGATGTTTGTGAGTGATATTGACTAGATATACAAATGGTAAAACAAAGTAAACAAACAGTAAAACAAGGCAAAACAAATTCAGGAAAATTGGGCTATGGCAGGCCAAAATTTAAAAACAAGTCATGCGGCTGCTTGAAAGTGTATAATAGAGTTTTTCATTACATACCCAGGAAGGCTTCAAAGGAATAAACCATTAAGTTTCTTTATGTTAAGTGATCTGACCAATTCGGTCGTGGTTTCCGCTTTCCAAAACACAAGGAATGTTGCAATATCCTCTTATTGTTATCACTGACCTCAGTTCTTCCCTAGCTTTAATCAATTCACATATGTTATTGATTACTGTAACTAGATCTAGCAAACCCACGTTTCGATCCACGCGGGGTAGACGAGTAGCTATCACAGCCATCACAGGACATTCTTAGATTTTGATTGGCTGAGGTAACTAACTGATTGGTGCAGTAAAAATAAAGGTTTAGCATTTGCATTTATACAAGTTTTTATTAAATTTATCGAGATACCATTATATCTGGTATTATTGGTCAGTTTTAACTTTTACAATGTTGATAATTTCATTCCCTGTTGTGGGGGTGAAAAGATTTTTTTTAGATGAGTTCATTTGAGTGATTGCCGGACTATTGCTGTCAGATCTAGTTATTATTACTGTATTATTATTATTATCATTATTATTATTATTATTATTATTATTATTATTATTAGTCTAATCTCAGTAGTAGTAGTAGCAGTAGTACTAGCAGTAGCAGCAGCAGCAGCAGCAGCAGCAGTAGTAGTAGTAGTAGTAAAATAATGTATTTAAATTGTTATTAATATATTATTGTTATTGCTGCAGCAATTATGAAGTATAGTTAATGAAACACAAGAAAATTTAATTTTAAATATTATGCGAATTTTTAAAGTTGTATTTTTTTAAAGAATGTAACTCGTGAAACTTAAAAATTTAAAAATATAGATATAAAAATTGGAATTTCACGAATATTTGGTATAGCATAAATTTCTACCTGGCCAATGAGATATAACCAATAAATCTTTCTTATTTTATGTACTGATACTTAAGATTTTAAACAGTTTTTGTGTTTCCCCAAAAGTTTCCTTGAGAAGATTACGCCCTTAAAAAAGTCAATTATTTAAACAACCAATATTTGTATTACGCACGGTTTCTTAATACCTTCTCAGTGCGTCTAGAGATCGATATCGATCGGTCCGCTGGGCGTGCGGCCTTAGACTGGGAAACACTACCGGTGTCTATTTACAGCTATTCAAGGCAGTTGACTTTCATCTGTTGCATATGGAAATATGTGGTAAAATTCTGTTTTTTAAGATAAGTTATTCATAATTATGATTGAATATACTTTAGAATTGAGTATTTTTCTGTATGACACGTAGGCATATGTGAAATACTCTTCTGCAAGGAAGTATCGGACAAAATTCCATCGTAGGTCTCCAGATGTTACAATTCCTAGCAGGTTAACTGTTCATTATCTTATGAATAAAGACAGGCGTAAAAAATATTTTTAATAGTTAAAAAGGCCCTGAATTGACTAAGATAAATTGAATGAGGTAGGAGTAAAAAATCACACATAAAAAATCTCTGAAAGATTTGTGGGAAATTGGAAGTGGCAACGAATCTTCTGAAACTTTAGCCATGCACTGTGATTGTAGGGCACCATTTCAAGACGTATTATGATGCAGTAAGCCAAGTACGAACTATAGTACGCGATTTCACTTCCGTTTGCCGGATGTTTACATGTAAATCAGGCGGAAAGCGCGGCAACCCTCATCCAGTCCGAGGTCTTCCGCCCGGTTGACCTATCGTACTCTAACTTATATGCACTGAACTATTATAATATCGAAGGATGGAAGAGAGATGCCATGCAAATTATATACATTTTTTTATAATCAGAGAAAGTTTGACGCATGGTTCTTTACTCTGAATATTCAGCATTTCATCGTGCATAACGTCATAATGTTATTAGTAGAAGAATTTCTATCAATCATAATTTCAACATAAATAATTTCCCATTAAAGAGCATAACACAAGTAAGATAGTTATTTTAAATATAAAACACTCAGTCTTATATGTGAATCTAATATGTGTATCTTACGGTTCAACTGTACAGGTAGGGAAAAAAAAGCGGACCGACTATTGTAGCTGACTTCAGAGCCTTGTGATACGTAAATAAATGTAAGAGGTGTAACGGAAACGTTTGTTTTCACAAGCAATGCAAATTACGTGAAATTATTTCTCAATTCAAGCAATTTATCGACACTAGAACAAATTTCAATACATTCCCTACTATCCTGTGAATGCCGCTAGGCATGCGCAGTGACTCACATCGGCATCTCATATATTTTAGTAGGTTCTCTTTTTTCTCCTACCTGTACATATTCTTATGTAAAATTACCTAATATCATTGGTATAATAATAACCTATATAATTCAACTAACATGAAGTTGTAGCAATAATAAATTTTATTTAGAGGTTCTGTCTGAAATACCGTTTACAGGGAAGGTGTTCTTTGTTTGTTTTGGTATATGTGACATCAAAGCCAAAACTAACACACTGTATCTTGATACTTATTTTTGAAAATTGTTTACCACTTATAGAGGACGAGAAAAGAACGTTTCACTTATTACTATCCTTTCCTCAATGAATGAATTACTTAATTTATTCTGGGATTATAAGCGGATTTTTGTACGATTTATACAAATTAACGTTCATTTATTTATTATAAACCTTAATTACAGCAGCTTCTAGTGAGAATATTTTGCAATGATTCCGCTGGAGAGGAGTTATGAATAAGGTAGACCTATGTCAATCAAATAATGTGATTCAAATATTTAACTTTTACATTTCGACAATGTTAAAGGAAAAATTCGAATGTGTGAAAAAAAGCAATAGAGGAAATGAGATTCATGTTTCTAAAATCTAATGTCACAAATCATAGCGCGAATTACTGTATCCTAACACAGAACTTCAATTAAGCTAGAGAGATTAACCTTTAATGTGTGATGTGTGATGGTTGTTGTTGCTGTTTCGTCCTATTTATATGCCTTATTGATGAAAGGTATAATCCCTATTAACACAAGTGTCATGAGATAACAAGTGGAAGGTGAAATGGATTGTTTGACATCGCAAACAAAACAGACTTTCACCTCACAGCATTATTAGATTCTACAGTAAATATTTCGAGACCCATCCCCTTCGATCAAACCTATTTCGGTATCAAACTTATTGAAGTCCCGATCGTTTTTCAGTGTTTGTTAGGGTCAGCCTTAGCTACTGCGGTTTGTGACAACAAGTAAAAATATGAAGTTTTGATGCGTGCAGAACTATCTGTTGCAATAACAACTGCAGTGATGATGATGATGATGATAATGATAATAATGATAATTATAATAATAATAGTTAATATTAATAATAATATTATAATAATAACAATAATAATAAAGTATTTTAAATTAAGTACTTCGATTAAATTAGAGAAAATTAGAAATATACCAATCGTAATTCTGAAATTACAATTTTTATTCGTTTCTGCTTTCTGTGGACCATGTTATTTCAACAATTTCCTTGAGATTTAATTCTTCCCAGTATTCCCGCATTCACTTCATGTGAGTCCCCTTTTTTCGTCAGTCCATTTATTGCCTGTTTTCAACTTTTTATTGGAATCGCTGGTATGCTCTAAATTTCTTCTGGAGAGGAATACGTTCCTATATTACTTCATGTGTGATCACAATTTCTCGAAGGTCATTCTCAACTGAGGTGAATCATTCGAAAATATGTTATTATTTTTGTACAAAATCTTGCTGTTTGTACAAAATCTTGCTATTTCTTTTTTTTTTTTGTGCTCATTAACTTCATCATAACCACCATCATCATCATCATCATCATCATAATCATCACTTTCATCGCTGTACCATCAATCATCCCTGCATCCCCTATCATCATAGTATTACTGTCATATTTTTCTTTCTAAGATGCCTGCTATTTAAAATTTGTAAAAATTGTCTGTAGCATCTTTAAATAAATAAATTAAATGAAATGAAATGAATGAAATGAAATTATTATTATTAATGATATCATCGAATTCCTGTTTCTCTGGGAAAATCATACAACATTCACGTTCTGTCTACTTCTTCCTCCCCTTCTGGCCTTGTGGCTTTGTGTATAAATCCTTTCTTAGAGCCTTGAACACAAAGTAACTGTTGAATCGCAATGTTGTACAGGTCTCATTAGAAGCTTGTGGGGAAGAGTGTGATCTGTAAGTCATCTCACTCTCATAAAAATATATAAAATGTGTCTTAAACGTCTGGGATCAGCACAAATATATAATGATTAGAAGTATATAGGATGTAATAACTTATCGCAATTACAGTATAAATCATTGTTTGAATTCATTAATGCATTTATCGAGCTACTGTGTAACGCAATTTCAAGTATGAGCAGTTCTACTCATGGATAATAACTCATACATTCCCATGTCCATTATTGTCTTATATCCATATGGGTCATTTTCAACATTTTTACACATTTGACCATTCCAAAAATTATATTTTTTTTTATAAAGTCATATTTTTTTAATATTCATCTTTACACAACAATACTTAAACTTACTTATGCTGGTCAGAGTAGCCAGATTTCACAAAGCCTCAGTTTGTAAGGAATGTAAATCTTCAACTGCATTACCTTAATTTATTTAGTTTTCCCAAATCACTTAACTTACGTAAGCACGTACAAGATTTCATATAACCAACGGATTGTAATAAATGTGTCTTATGCATAAGTGAAATGTATTGTACATAATTTTTTATTTAACTATTGATTCTCAACTCTGTTACTTTTCCAAAAAAAAAAAAATGAAGAGTTTTTTCAAATAGCTGAGATATTATGTTTTACATTTAAATTGAATTTATCCTTTACTGCTTTACATACATCCAATTGTATCATTGTTAACTTGATTCGGTACAATTATGGAACAAGCCAATATTGCGCTCATTAACAGAGCTTATATTGAGTAACAGAGCTGAAAAATATGATATATAAAATTATGTACTGCAAATAAGTTATGCTTTACATCAAATTAACATGGTTTGGATATAAAAGTAACTCCATTCTGACAATACAGTGTAACAATTTATGCAATGTTAGTTATAAGTAGAGCCCGGAATCCCATGCAAATGCATGTTTTTATATACTTTGGTTACACTTCCCAAACTTTGTAGTTACTCATTACATGACTTATGGATTCCAAATAACCATATTTTTTCCGTGCATGTTTGCATATTTCGGCCTTTTTATGGCAAAATTCATGCATAATGCATGTTTTGGATTTTTGGGTTTAATATAGCATATTCAGACGTTTTTAATGCATATTAACCCTCATTTTCTGGTTTTAGTGCATAATATCAAGTTACCATGCATAACTGTGCATATTATGAATGGGCCTCCCTAAAATCTCGGGTTTTCAAAGAAACGTAAAATTGTTGTATTGTATTACCATTGTTATTTGATTGACTTAGCAACAGAGTCTGCCACCTGCATCAATTTGAGAGTGCAAAGTACTGTTTACCCTAAATAAACAGTAATATAATACACCAGGCTACAAAATAAATTCCGACTCGCCGACCCCCACCATCTTCCATTGAAAGATAACTGCTAAACAGAATGTTCACTGCTTGAATTTGATATAGAGATAGATCGGCAATGGTGTATGCTGTACTATTGGCGGCAGTGAAGCCACGTTGATGCGCGGACCGCCATGTTACTACACTGTAGCAGCTGATCGTGTACAAGCCACAAGAGCGTTACAGCGATGTGAATTTTAGCATTTTAGCTAATAATGTAATTGGACTGAGGAGTATAAATATTTTGTCAAAAATGGTGAATACCTGTGTGGTATTCGGGTGTAATTTTTCATACTACGACAGAAAGAAACACGTTTCAATACATTCGTAAGTAGGCCTTTCATTATTATTGTTAGCCATTTCATGCATTATACATGCTTTAGTTTCTATGAATGTATTATATGGTTGTAAATAACCATAACCTAATATTGTTAACTATTTCATACACTGTAAATAGTCATATATTACTTTAGCATTTAGAAATTGCAAATAAACAACCTCAATTTATGCGTATTTTTTGCATTGTAAATAATATTATGCTTTAGTTACTAGGAATGTTGTATATTTTTATAAATAACTATAAGCATACATTGATAGTTATTTCTTGTATTATTCATACTTCCTTAAGAATTTAAGAATGTGTTATAATATTTGTAAGTAACTATTAACATATAAGCCATCTTATGCACTATAATATTAATATTCATATGTTATGCTTTAATTTATGTTTGTAAATAACTATAACCTTAATATACCTCTTGGTACAGTAAGGTTAAACTTTGGGATAGTAAATTTTAAATTTTGGATAGTAAATTTTAAATTTTGGATTTTTTAAATTATAGATTTTTTATTTTGGATCTCTAAATTTTTTATTAATTTATTTTTTAAATTTTAGATTTTAGGATTTTTTATTTTTTTAATTTTTTAAATTTTAGATTTTTTTATTTTTAAAATTTTGGATATTTGGATTTTTTTACTTTGAATTATTTTTTAAAATTTGGATTTTCTAAATGTTGGGTCTTTGTATTTTTTTATTTTGGAATTTTGAATTTTTGAATTTTATATTTTTAATTTCTTTTTATTTTTAATTTCGGATTTTTAGACTTAAAATTTTGGATTTTCGATTTTTTAATTTGAATTTTTTTAAATTTTGGAATTTTCGATTTTTTAAATTTTGGATAAGCCTAATTATTGAGTTGATTGTTTTCTGTGCAGTCCGTTCCGTCACACCAAACTAATTTCGTGACGATTTTGTCCGCAACGCAAGCTCTCGATTTAATCCTACCGCGGCTAAAGAAGTTTCACATAAAAAACCTAATTTTTAGCAAGTAATAGGAACCAATACTTGAGAAAAATAGCAAGAGGACGTGCTTTTTCAATGTGGTTTCAGTGTGTTCACTAGTGGATACAAAATTTCAATAGAAAATTGTAAAAATAGACTTTAATCTAAGGTCTCGTGATAGTTTCCCATTGAATTACGTGTAGTTCAATGAGTGTCTTTAGGTGAGGCAAGATGGCGGCATAGCGCAAGGCTAGGCTTCACCGCCGTGACCCAGATTGCCGGGCTGTGGAATTTGTGTCATTAGCCATTGTTGAAGACGCTGAATTATCTTTAGAATCGTGTTGTGGAGAAATGGGTGTGACAGGGAAAAACTTAAGAAGGTACTTAGTTCAAATCCTGATCTTAAACTTCTGAAAACAGCGAAAGACTTATTATGTGGAAAAAATGTAAAAGACATGGAATTCCATCTCACCCTCAGGCAAATTTCTTCCCTTAAGTATGTACCTGTTACTTCTTGTGAAGTAGAAAGATCCTTTTCTGCGTTCAAGAATGTCCTAAACTGATAAACGCACGAGTTTAAGTGAGGAGAATTTGAAAAAGCTCGTATATTGTTTAAATTGAAATATATTGCAGTACAGTGCGCATTTTTCATAGTGCATGTTTCGCCCTTCATTGTGCATATTTGGAGATACGATAGTGCATGAATGCATGCATATTTTTAAGTTTGATAGTGCATGAAAATCCGGGCTTTAGTTATAAGTAAATAATGTTTATAACAGAGTGGAGACCTAATTAAAATATCCATCCCAATTTTAGATCTCAAGGGCGTTAAAGAACAGTTTCCATCACACAGAGATTCTAGCCGTCTTGAACATGTAGAAATGAATAAGTTATTCCTCTACTGACACTTGCACCATTTAAGACTTGATCTTGCAACTAGTTGACTAGTAATAGGCTTGAAGTAATAGAGTTGAGACAGACATGGGGACAATCTTAAAACATGTAACACATTAATTCCAGCACTGAATAAACAGTTTCTAATAAATATTTAGTAACGTAATACAGAGACAAAAACATACAATGTTTACACTTTTCTTTTTAGATAGTTCAGCATGAAAGGAAAATGCTAGAGGAGCATATGACATTTCTGAGTTCCCAGAGGAAACTTCTGTTAAAAATTGAAAGCTATAATATAATCTAACGAAAAATATACTTCCTTAAAGTTAAGTAGTACACTAGTAGTGTTATTTCTTTTTATACATCAGTTTCGTAATTTAAGAAACAATCCATATAGAGAAATGCATCAGGAATCATGAAACTACTTGTACACCTATGCTGATGGAATAGCTATGCATGAAGGAACTACTTCCATATAGTTACGACCTTAAGATTTCTTACACTTCAGACATCATAATACATAATAATACCGTACAAATTATTGTGGATGCTCATTGTTGAAGTGAACTGCAATTTCGTTTAAATAACACTGAGAATACAGTCAATGTTGTAACTTCAGACTTTAGAAGTTAATCTTCTACAATTGTGATGGTGCTTGGATTTAATGCTTTGACATTGTCTCTTAATGAATAACATTTTATCAATTTTGTAATTAGTAGGGTAGATACATTGCAAAATTTATGTTCAGTATGCATACATCATTGAAAGCATTTTAGCAGCTAAAGTGTTATTCTTTATAAATTAAATCCAATATTAAAATTTTATCCGGCATTAAAACTATTTAGACTATATTAATATATTGACAACAAAAACACTAACTACTTGTTCAAGTCAGTTACCACCGAGAGTGTGACAAGTCATATTTAGAAATACAGTCAATGACACATAATCTATGTTAACTGTTATTTCCTTCAAGCAAGCTCCCAATCATAAAGGTATGAACATTTGTACCAAGCGGATAGTCTTTCAAAGTAGTATTTATCAGAATTTGTTCCTGTGATGAAATTTGAAAGTTTTTTTTAATAATAAAAGATGATAACTCATTTACACAAGCCTTGTTGTCATAGAAGAGGAAAGTGTTATAAGGATATTGGAAGTAGGGCATATGGGGCCTGTTCCTAAAAGTACAATGGGCGCTTTTCGAGGTTATGAACTGAGTGTTGACACAACTCTGACGTCATCACAAGTTTGCGAGTGTCCTCCTTTCCTCTTTTAGATAGCACTTCAATTATCTTGGATATAAGCTATCAGCTGTACAACCACTGCACTGCTCAGTCTCCATGACAACGGACACTTAGCGCAACAGAGACCCATGCACGCTTCTTACCTTATACGTTGCCCATCTTGCATCACCTTCTGCTATCGATGTGATTTTGAAAATTCTCACAAAGAAACAACTTATGGAACTCAGGAAGGTTAGGAAAGAGTTTACAATCGAGGTAACAAAAAACAGAACAACTTGTACCCAGACAAGAATCAACCTCAACTCCAATATCAACATTCAAACGAAATGCTACTCATCCATCCAGATTGACCACAGCTAAAACAACGAAGCTGTCTGAAAATGTATCCTTCAACTTCAGGAAGAGTACTACAATCGGTTAGAACAACGATGACAGAAAGTGAGTAAGAAGTGTTCTCTACAACTGAAACAGCAAATACCGAATGACAAAGACTCATTGGTCAGAGAATACCCTAGAAGGCTATTCTGTAAGACGAATAAAAATTACGTCTATAATTTTGTTATTAACGATTGTTTACTTCTTTCAGGGCCGTCCCGTCGATTTCTGCAGCCGAGAGCGAAAGTCATCTTCGAAGTCAACGATTTTTCGTTATGCTGTTTATGAAAATTTTATTTTTAAATTTTTAAATTTTGCGGCACCTCAAAACATGTATTTATGTTGAAAACTTCACACTGAATTTCAGGATCGAATGCAGTACCTACAGTACGGGTAGAGAATGTAAAAAGAATATCTCTAACGCACAAAACATGCATTTTATCCCTATACAGCAGTACGGACTAGAACATTCAAAGAATTTTCTTATGAAATAAGGAAGGGAAAGCTGTCGAAGTAGAGAAAATAGGAAGACAAAAAGGTGCTGGTTTGGTCAGTTATTTCCATATTGTTTTCTTATTTTGCATAACTTGAAAGAAACTAAATGAAAATTATGTATATCCCTATAATATAGTCTGTATTATCCCAGTAAACAGGTACACATTATTCACCAAAATCAAGGAAAATCGACATGAAAAAACCCTATTACTTACAGTAATGTTAAGAAATAAGCGTAAAATTCCAACCAGAAGCCCCTCATAATTAAATATAAACTATACTTACAAAAGCACTTGCAAATTCTAGCAAAATTGTATGGTAGCTGATGTGCCCAAAAATATTAACTTCTTTTAAGTTTTTAACGGTTAAGTAACAAAAATTGTACAATCACTTTAAGTGATTACTGATTTAAGTAAAATTAATAATTGAAGGTAAGAATGTACTCCAACTAGAGTATTCCTGGTACTAATTGAAGTAAAATTAATAATTATAGGCAAGAATGTACTCCAACTAGAGTATTTATAATATTGTAGGTGTATATTATTTGTTTTGTTTTTAGTCACGAACTGACGAGTGCAAACAGGTATACTAATGTTCTCTACAAGCTGAAGGGAAATTCACTGAAAGATGACAAAGTAAAAATATCTTCAGGAATGTAACCAAATGATATGCTATCAAGAAAATGTGATTAAGGGCTGGAAGGAGACTTTGGATTAAAGGTCTCCTATTGGTGTAAAGGAAAATTGTTTAGGAAATATTTATATTCTCAACTGGAGAACAAATTTTATTCGTTGATAATTAAGGGGATTTCTAATTAATTATTGAAAACAAATTGTTTATCCAATTCATAACCCTGCTAATTATAAAATAAAAGGGAAAGGTAAAGTGGTCCCTGTATGGGCCATGGAGACCCGTAGGGTTTCCGGGAGAATGAGGCTCCCATATTGAGACATCGGCACAGGTATTTGGTAAGGTTGTCAGCCATACGCACCAGCCGCAATGATAAAATAATCAATGAAGAATAAGCTAAGAAAAATCTTTGAAAAATAGTAAAGTATATGGAATCACAATCACTGGCATTTGGTTTGAACAAATTAACCTTAACCAAAATATTTCAGGAAAGAGAGTTCTGGTTATTCAGGGAAGAACATAGGAAGAAAAATCATAGCGGTATTATCAAATATGTCCGTACAGATATCGTAATAGAAGAATGTAAATACATTCTCTCTATGAGTATAGGCGTAATTTTTAGGAACAGATACCGCTCGTAGTACGATTACGGGAGTTACGGCTGGAGAGAATTCTCCGTGCAGTGTGGGTGCGAGTCTCAAGGGTGCCATGACCTGAATTCTGAGAATTCGCTTCAGTTCACTGGAATGCGTAATGAAATTATCAGCTTGAAATAAGACCACTTCACAGAAAAGATAGCTTACCATTATGCTACTGGAAGAATACAAACTGTGAGGTGTTGTGGTACTTTATACTGTATATGTATGTAAATAATATAATATAACATACAAATAAAAATCACGCAATCGTAAACGAAAATAAGCGATACCATCAAACGAAATCAGTAGCGCATAGTAATAACCATGTACAATAGTACAATAACAATATAATCAATCCTGTAGAAATGGCAAACATCTTTGCTAAATCATTTGCTAACGTGTCAGTAAAAATTACAAGAAACCAGACAACTTACAAGTTCTTAATAATGTAAAAATGTACAAAAACTTTCTATTATTTCTAAAAGATATTCATGTTTATAGTAAAATTTTAAAGTTATATCATCATTTCTAAAACTCTGTCGTTAACATTATTCTAATATTCATAACTGGTTAATAATGTAATGTAGAGTCGCGATTAGACTCCCATGAGTCAAAGCGACTAAAAATAAATCATATTAAAAAAATAGTACATTATGCAACGAGCCTATAACGGCAATTATTAAGAAACGAGCAGGTTTTTGTGAAACTCGATTTGCTCGTTTCGTAAGTCTCATACGAGTGTCCTACTAATCATTATACGCAAATTGCATACGAACTTTTTCTGTTCGACCATAATTAAATGTTTAAATTTTGGGTCTATACCTCGTAATTTATTAAGCAGAAAACTCTCGCAGAAGACTTTCGTCTTTTCCGATAGATGGCAGGCTGTAAGGCAAGTAGGCTGCAGGCTTTCTCTTGACGCTTTAACGTCGAACAACATATATTTTAAAAAAATCAACGTAATGTTAAAATTAAGACGATCAGGATTGAGTTTGTTTTAAATACATGATGTTTTATTACGCAGTTTCGTTTGCTGTTCTGAAGGTTTTTAAGTCGTTCCGTGTTCGATAATAATCGATACCACACCTGCGTTGTAATGGAAATCAGTTTCGAAATGGATTAGTTATTATCAGGGCCCGGATTCTAATGACATGTCATCTTTTTATTAATGCTGCATAAACATTGCCAACTTTTAGATAAATCCTAATCATGACCTCTAGATTAAAGATGTGCATTTTTATTAGGTAATTTTTTGTCATTTTATGCAGTTTTACATTTTTAGGGCATTTAATTCAATTTTACGTCATTATTTTGTCATTTTCGTGTGATTTGCTTCCTTATTTTGTCATTTTCATGCATTTACAATGGGTATATTAACATTATTTTTTGTCGTCCAGCGGTGCTGTCTTTGAAGTGTTGTTTAATACAAGAAGGACCCACTTGGTGTTGAAGTGTTGCCATGTCTCAGTCGGAAACAATTACAGCTTTTACAATTATCTAAAACTTAGTCTATAACTTTGTGTGTAGAATAATAATTTTTTATAAATAAAATAGCCTATCAGTTTTTAGATCATCCTTTATAATTATTAAGTCATTTTCTTTAAAAGGTAGGGTCTTTTATAGGTCATTTTTCAAACAATTTTAGGTCATCAGAATCCGGGCCCTGGTTATTATTATATCGTTACGTCACATATAGTAAGCGTATTACAGGATGGTCGAATAAAACATAGGCCTATTAGGCCTAATTCAGTTTCGTGAATGTACTAGCTACAGAAAGACAGATGGCAATTAGACTGAGAGGCAGTGAGACAAATAATCGGACAGATAGATCAACCATCTTTCCATTTGAACAGGAAGCTTGATAAAGCCCGTCAAAAACATGGTTGGTTTGTAGGTAGAAAGTTCTTCGAATTAGTTTTACTTCTTTAAGGACCTAAGTCACATTGCATATTTAACTTGCTTGTCCTTAACAAAACGAGTTATTAGCTTAAAGCCTCATATTTAACTAAAATTAACTTTTGAAATGTGAGAATGGTTTATTGTACCTGTAGTGTGTAGAACAATACCATGGACGACCTTTACAAATGTGAAAGTTCACACTCGTTAGCAAATAAAATTAACAGAACTTCATATTGCGTCGTTATTTCACTGTTGGTATTTGCGCGTTTTAATTTTAGACTTCGGGTTCTATTTTTGTTGCAACAATGTTAAACATTGCCGCATTCGGTCAATTTTTAAAAGTTATGGCACGACGAATTATCCTTTATGTGAAAATAGTGCCATAATTTGCTATCAAATTGAAACCCAAAACGCATAAAAGAGTTTAATCTTTGTTAGATACAACAGATTTTTGTTTACTTTCAATAAGAGTAAAACGATCTTGATTTGTTCTAACTATCTAAATCATACTTGGACAACATTTTCCTTCTGCGATTTATCTTCTAATCACAAGATAAAATCTCGCGTCAATAAGATTTCTCAATAAGCTTAAAGCAGTGTTTTGACTATTCCATTCATACGCCGCGTGTTTGTTATTGATAAACAACAGTTAACGATATGAGCCACTGCGCATGCCTACCGGCATTCACAGGATAGCAGGGAATATATTGAAATTTGTTCTAGTGTCGATAAATTGCTTGAACTGAGAAATAATTTCACGTAATTTGCATTGCTTGTAAAAACAAACGTTTCCGTTACATCTCTTACATTTATTTACGTATCACAAGGCTCTGAAATCAGCTACAAGAGTAGGTCCGCTTTGTTTCCCTTACCTGTACATTGATTAAAAACACGATTTAGTGCAAGCTATTTCGTGTGTTTTTATTCTTTTCTGCTGTTAGCTTAACTTGAATTAGGTTAACTATTCCTCGAATCGATTCATGGATGGTTGATTCGTAGTATGCCGTGATATCGCAGCTGTTTTGTTTTATATACAAGAAAGAAAGTAATTATTTGTATAATTATTATTTGTATAATCCGTTACTCGAGTTTACGAGTTTCATTAAATAAAGTATAGATCTGAAGTGTGAAAACTAGAATTAAGTTTGCGAGAAAGTATAGTTGGAAAGCGTTAATATAATTTATGGCGTTAATTTGAGCTCTGTACAAGTTGAGAAGCCTGTAGGATGAAGCCACGAAGTGTGAAAAATGAACATCAGCTTGTATATTCTATGTCGACAGCCTGCAGACTGTATAAATGTGACTAATTGGATTCATAAATCAATAAACAGACTGCAACTGACACCAATACTTTACCCCGCCTACAATCACACTGAACTGGAAGAGTCCGTAGATACATACAGTTCAGTACGTCATAATATAATCGCACGAGTCTTTCTGCTACTTGTCAGTTTCAAAAATCTATTAACTTGTGAAACTACAGATGTCTTCAGGAAGACTTTTTACATTACTATTTCAAAACTGGGTTATTATCAGAAGCGCTACAACTCCATTGTATTCAATAGAGTATTTTGTATCGTAAGTGGTTTAAAGGTGACTGATTTCCTAGCTATCGCGACTAGTTCAATAAAATATAATATTTCATCCGATAGAACAATCAGTACAAATTAATTGTGTTTCTAAAAATATCCTCAAAGGAGCAAGACGACATTTCCTGTACAACACACCAAGGACAATACTCGTAAGAACAGCATAGTTTGAGGTTTATTTTTTAAATCATTCGTCTTTCTTTCGATTTGTATCAATCAGTTTGCAAACAGCCAATCACATACCTAATTCACTCAATCTTCTTCGAATTGTTTTTATCACCTCCTACATATGTAATAAAGATACCGGACCTGCCGCAGAATTTCTAGGCAGCGGCTTATTCATACGTCACCATTTAGTAACAAGATTTATTCTGAAAATAAAGTGATTTACGCTTACATCTGTTCAGGAATCAGTATTACAATAATTATTTTGCGGGAAATGTATTTCATTGTTCCATGACGTTGGCATTTAACTTAAATCACTTCTGTAAACATTAAAAAGACAAACCTGAATGTTCCTACGTGTTAATATATTTCAAGAACAGTCCCACCAGTATGCATAGCTAAGAACTGTAATAGTATTGTAATTAATAGATATATAAGCAATCATGAACCACAGATTATTGTCTCTGCTGGACTCTACATGAGAATATTATAGGAGAAAAATTCCTCCGGCACTGGGACTTGAACCCAGGACCTTTGGCTATTCGCGCCAATGCTCTACCAACTGAGCTAAGCCGGAGCTCAATTCACAGCACCAGATAGAACCTCTCTCCTATGACTAATTGCCCTAATGGTCTACCTCACAGACAGACAAGTTATGTCATATGCAGTACTGTGAGGCACACTAAGTAGTGATTTTTGTGACCGGGCTCCCACTGTTATTGTACAGTTAACATTCGAGATAGATATATAAGCAATCATGAACCACAGATTATTGTCTCTGCTGGACACTACATGAGAATATTATAGGAGAAAAATTCCTCCGGCACTGGGACTTGAACCCAGGACCTTTGGCTATTCGCGCCAATGCTCTACCAACTGAGCTAAGCCGGAGCTCAATTCACAGCACCAGATAGAACCTCCCTCCTATGACTAATTGCCCTAATGGTCTACCTCACAGACAGACAAGTTATGTCATATGCAGTACTGTGAGGCACACTAAGTAGTGATTTTTGTGACCGGGCTCCCACTGTTATTGTACAGTTAACATTCGAGATAGATATATAAGCAATCATGAACCACAGATTATTGTCTCTGCTGGACACTACATGAGAATATTATAGGAGAAAAATTCCTCCGGCACTGGGACTTGAACCCAGGACCTTTGGCTATTCGCGCCAATGCTCTACCAACTGAGCTAAGCCGGAGCTCAATTCACAGCACCAGATAGAACCTCTCTCCTATGACTAATTGCCCTAATGGTCTACCTCACAGACAGACAAGTTATGTCATATGCAGTACTGTAGGGCAATTAGTCATAGGAGAGAGGTTCTATCTGGTGCTGTGAATTGAGCTCCGGCTTAGCTCAGTTGGTAGAGCATTGGCGCGAATAGCCAAAGGTCCTGGGTTCAAGTCCCAGTGCCGGAGGAATTTTTCTCCTATAATATTCTCATGTAGTGTCCAGCAGAGACAATAATCTGTGGTTCATGATTGCTTATATATCTATCTCGAATGTTAACTGTACAATAACAGTGGGAGCCCGGTCACAAAAATCACTACTTAGTGTGCCTCACAGTACTGCATATGACATAACTTGTCTGTCTGTGAGGTAGACCATTAGGGCAATTAGTCATAGGAGAGAGGTTCTATCTGGTGCTGTGAATTGAGCTCCGGCTTAGCTCAGTTGGTAGAGCATTGGCGCGAATAGCCAAAGGTCCTGGGTTCAAGTCCCAGTGCCGGAGGAATTTTTCTCCTATAATATTCTCATTGTAATTAAGTTTCACGCAAAATGTCTTCAATATTTCAACAAACAATACTCGAATAAATGGATTTTAACAATTGGGTTTCCACCTGATTTACGATCGTCTTTTGTTCAGAGAAAACGGCCACATTAGCTATATATCGTGAATGCCTTTTACCGTCGCCGTGGGTGACTCGGTAGCGCGCCTGCCTTCTACTCCGGCGGCCCGGGTTCGATTCCCGGCCGGGTCGGTGATTTTTCAGTAGTGAAAAATCCCTTTCCTGGTTTCAGGACTGGGTGTTTGTCAGTAGATTAAGTCTTAGGTTAAGATAATGCACATTGTGCGCGATTCCTTAATTATTATAATAATATGATATTAAAATAATTTAATTTCAGTACATTTTATTAATTAATATCGTGGCTTGGAAATCCCCTAGATAAATTCACGAGCGACGAAGTTGGAGATTTTCATGAAATTCGTGGCAAACTTATGAGAAATTCCTATTATTAGTACTTTGGTAGTAGTTTCAAACGTAGAACATTAGGAAATTACGTATAATTCTTAAGTAAATCACAATGAAAATTAAATCACTGTTAGTGAGAGAAAAGTTTTTTCGGAGGAATGTGCTTACTTGGGACAAAACGGCATTTGATTTTTATGTTTGATTTACCGAAGAATCTAACTGTTAAAATTTGCATAGTTCACATAACCATGCACACAGTACATTATTAGTGCGCTATAATTTTAATATATCTGTGGCTTGGTTCTAAAAGGGTCAATGTTATAAAACTTGTATTTGAGATAACTGACTTTGAAGCCTTTATAGAAGTAACATTTTTTGCTGAGAACTCCCAACATTGGCCACTAAGGTTTCTGTATTAAGTCTATTAAAAACAACAGACATTGGCACTTTTAGTATACGAAAGATAAAGACTAGCCGAGCTCAATAATGCATAGATCTCATTTTTGCAAGAAATTACAATGGTCCTTTTAGAACCAAGCCACAGATATATAACATAATATCCTTTGAATATCCTTTGAATATCCTTTGAATAATACCTAGCCAAAAAAGGCATCCCACATATAGCAAAATTAGACACCATTAAACAAGAAGACATTAATGGCATCTGAAAACTCAACCCTTAACGTGGTATTTAAATAACTTCATAAAAGTGTAACTGACATTGAAGCAGGAGACCGTCAAACGGATGTTTCTAAATGAGGAGGAAACCTCGGATTACCGTATAGGAGATAGATGCTTGTTGCACTGAGCTGAAGTGTATTGGTTTCTCAGGTCTAGCAGCTTAGCTCTGAGGACCCTTAGCTTTGCCACCGCTGCCGTGCTGCTTTGATTTATAAATTAGTAAACACAGCAACGCACTTTCCAGTTTCAATTTATGTATTTTGTTTGCGTGAATTTAGTGGCTTGCAGTTACGCCCTGTTCACCACACACCACCGCCTAACTTACTACCAGCTTGCATACTGATGGAAACTACATAATCTGGTATTGCCCTTATAAAGGGGGCTACGCGACATTAACACTCGTATCTAGGATAGTACAATTTACATCTGATATTTAATTACTTACAGGTCTGCCCAATGGCGCAGTTAGGATTTTAATCTAGGGGTGCTAAAACTTAAAATACATTATATACAATTTTAGAATTTATTGTAAGCTAGGTGCAATTAATTTGTCAATTTCTTTACAATATATTCTTATTCAATTAAGTTATTATCCTATTGCGAACATCATCAACATCATCATCATCATCATCGTCATTATCATCGTCATCAAATCGCTTATCATCACAAATTTCCACCTCGTCTATTGTTTATAAAAAGTTTTACATTCCATTTTTAACACATCACAATGCATTTTTCGAAATTTACACAACTGAATCTGCACGCTGACGGTATTGGGTTCCGTGTGTTTTTAAAGTGATCACGTGGAGCGCTGAAGCAAACGAGAGTTTAAAAAACGTCATTAAGAGACAATCAGCTGATTGAACGACGGATAGGTTGTTGTTACTGCAGTAATATACAGAATTATACTATGCCTGTTTCGACTTCCGTGATGACTTGAAATTATTGCATTTCAGAACATTTTATCATATTCTGCCATTATGAATTCTCTGACAAACTTGGTGCAGGAGGATTTGGACTAGATTCGGCAATATTGTCAAGCACTTATTTCTTTGTCTCTCCTCTTTCTTCACTTTGATATTTTTGAAACGGCACCCGAGCACGAGCAGTCTTGCTCATTCGGGTGTATTACTAAATGTAATACCTCTTGTAATATCTCTTGTAATAAATAAATAAATAAATAAATAAATAAAACTTGCGACTAAACACAGGAAGACCCTACCGACCGCGCATGTGCGACAGTAGCTAAGGCAGCCGACGTGTGTTTTTGAACTTCCTTGTGTTTTCAAATGTCTCTGACCAGATCCTCGAGAAACATAGTGACCAGATTGTTTACAGTACTTTGTTCCATCGCGGTGCCTTTTTACGCCCTGATATAGGAAGAATTTGTACACTTTTCATTTTCCGTTTTCCAAGACATGAAATCTGAAAATGTTTCGAATTATTTAAATTCATGTTGAATATCAATTACCACGTTCAGATGCGGGATTGAATTCTATCTGAAACCGATCCCAACTCAATACGTTCCCTGTATACAAGGGACGTTCTTGGAGTGTATTGAGTTTTGTTGTACTAATGGCTAACTTGGTTATGTATGGCTATTTGTGTGGCTAACCTATGTAAACAATTGCCGTGATTATTCCATGATTAAAAATATTAAAAAGTGTGGATTCTATTAATAATTTCTAGTCACCTTATGGCATAAAAGAGTAACATCATATTAATACTATAGTGTGAGTGAGTATGTTTGATTACATTGACGATCAGCTGACTGAACAAATGAACGCCGTGCGAATGTATGCGCGCACACCAGGATTGAGTTCGCTAGCGTTTACAGGGAACTGAACTCGACTTGAATCCGATCAGTTCCTCCATTTGCAGAGGATCGGATTGAAAATTCATTCCGGACTGAGTCGCGTTTACATGGCTATCTCAATACGAGGATCGGACTCACATCGATCTGAATCCTGCACGTAAATACTGAATATAATGAGACGATTGAGAATGTTCAAAAATATATTTTCGTTCTAATGATATGAAATTACATACGGAACACTTTAACACAGACTGTCAAGCTGCGTTGATCACGTTGATGTCGGTGAAGACCCTGCTGACGAGAAAAATATTTACCACACTGATCATATAAATGAGACCCAGTGTCTTTCGAGTGCCGCTTTCTTGGCACCAGTTCATATAGCTATAAGGATGTTTTCGTATTACACGTTTCCGAAAAGTATTTCTTATTTTGTACTCACTACCACACTCTGGACAAACAAACATTTTCTAACTAATCAGAAACAAGAGGCCACGAGCAATGCTTGTAAACACACTTCCTCTTAGCGTTCGCAAAAGAACACACGTCGGCTGCTTGACTATTATCGCGCATGCGTGGTTGGTAGTCTTCCTGTATGTAGTAGCAAGTAATGTAAAGCGACGCTGAAAACTAATGCATTTGAAATCAATATCGAATTTCTATTACGTATTATTATTATTATTATTATTATTATTATTATTATTATTATTATTATTATTATTAATATTATTATTAATTTTAATACAAAAATTTCAAACATTGGATATGAAATATTTGAAACAGTCTTGCATTCTTATCAGTTATAACTAATTGAACTTAAGTAAAAATGGTACACTGAAGAAAAATCATTCTGAAGAATGAATGTGATATGAAACAATAACATATTCTACCTAACATGAAATATGCATTTGTTTGCTTATCATTCCGACAGAGAAATAATGTGAAAAAATTATTAAAGTGTCTCAGCTTGCCCCGTTATACCGATTTCTGCTGGTCTGACCATGCCACCAACAACGCCATGAACGTCAACAATGTGCTATACGGATTTTCTTGTGATAATACTACCTATTTACAGTTTTTTGCACTCCTTAGCTAGTAAGTGTTACTTACGAAAGTTGTTTACATGGATCGTAAGTTGACATTCCCACACAATCGTGTTGCTAAGGGCGTTGCGATGAGGTTAAATTACTTACGGTCCAAGCGCCACGTCATAATTCATTACGATACACTTCATAATACAAGTCTTTATGGACACGGCCCCCAGGACAAATATTCGGTTCCCATAACAACAAACACATGCGAATCACTTTCTGAAATAAACATCTATTTTCAGGAATGTATTTACATAATATTTTCAGATAATATCACAATTAATATAATTAAATTGATATAAATAATCATCGTGCAAAAAATAGCATACAACACACGGGCCGTAAAGGCATTTACGGGTCTCGAAAACTTAAAAACCCGAGGCTGCGCCTCGGGTTTTCAATCTGTTTCCTCGACCCGTAAACGTGCCTTACGGCACTTGTATCGCAATATACTATATGGTTGTGTGTTATGTCTGTGTATTTTGAAAAATAGTTTTCAGTGCTGTTTACAATTTTATGTACAATTATAATTTGAGAACTGCGCACACTGTGCATTTTAACCTAATGCTAAACCCTAAACACCCAGAATGAACCCGGGAAAGAGATTTTTCACTTCTGAAAAATCAGTTCTGAAAATCGGCCGGGAATCGAATCCAGAGTGGAAAGGCGCTACCAACCCACCCATGGCGCCTTATGTACAATATTAGTTAGTATGTTTACTTCACAATATGTAATACAGTATTATCAACAACATTTGAATTATGTAAAACATTGCACCATGTTTTTAAGTAAATAGAAATGTTCCTATGATAATCCGACCTTTTTTGTCTTCCGAACATGCTCCCGGTTCCGTTGGGGTAGAAGCAGCGGGATTCTACTGTAATATTCGAAATATAAACAAAGTTGTTACAGCTGTTTCCAAGAAAATCATGGATGCTCGTTTTCTTCATGTAAAGTTAGGCTTATCGTCGACATGCCTCGTATCACATCCCCGGATGACATTTCATCCAAATATAGTATGATTTTTAGTTCGTGCTATGCTTTTGAATAATCTAATAATAATAATAATAATAATAATAATAATAATAATAATAATAATAGAATTTCTGTCTATGGGCCATCCTTTAGAGAATGACAGTTCTTATATCTAGTAACATAATCCACAGATGTGATCCAGCAATAAATTCAACCATTAATTAAAATACACTAACAAAATAACAGAAATTACAACAAAATCCAGTCATTTGCTATTTATTTTGTGTTATAACAATCATAAAAAAAATATACACACATGTAGAAAATAGCCCTTGTCGGGCTAAAAGAATTTCGCGATACCCATTTTGCACGATTCCTGCAGTAGCACATCTTAGATAAAGTCACATTTTTGAAAGTTGTTTCTGCCATGGATACCAAATTTTAAAAATTGTGCCAGATATAGTTTCTAGCAAAAATTTATTTCCCCTGAGATTGTGCTAACATTGATAGCTACGCGTAGCTACTGCTCTGTAGCTATTGGTCTGAGAAAAATCTGCTAACACTTCCTGTAGAGAACTTACTAAGCTTAATTTTGCACAACACTGTTTTAGCCGAAAAGTTATAGAAACTAAGTTACTGCGGAAAAGAGAACAAAAGATTGGCTCGATTCCGGGAGTAGCACAACTCAGAAAGTTGCATTTTTATGTTATTTCTACCGTCGACACAAAATCTAAACACGGAGTAAAAATTCACGAAAAACACGATTTTTTTCACTCCTTCATTGAAAAATGTAAACAATCCCGGAAACTTCGAGAAATTATTTATTTACTTCACGTTGTTAGCTATTTATTCCACGCACACTTTATTTAAGAAATCATAAATAATTAAAATTTTAAACAAAGATATATAAAAAAATAAATTTTACTTCGTAAGTTAGATGCGGGTATTTTTATCGTTCAATATGAGGCTGGAGTAAAAAGGATTTGATTGTTTGTGCGAACGGACGAATGCCGTTAAAGCTGGCACGAACCATTGCAACCGAATCCGCCTTTCAATCACCGTTCGTTCGATGTAATTTAAACGCACTTTCATATTCTCGTTAGGAATACTGTATCTTCAAACTTGATTGGGGAAAACTAACCCCAAAAGAACGAAAAATTGCATGATCACACAAAAAAAGCAACAAAAGAACTCCGTGGCACGAGCGTCCCAGAAGGTACAAGGCCTACCACCCGACCGATGCGTCATCTTCCATAGGCAGAGACGGCAGGATTGGGGGCATCTGGTCAGCATGCCGACACCAATAGCAGTTAATGGTGGTTTCCATGACCGGAGCCGCTACTTCTCTATCAAGTAGGTCCTCATTTGTATCACGAGGCTGAGTGCACCCCTACCAGAACTTCCTACCTCAGAAAAATTCGAGGAGGTACCGGGGATCGAATCTGGGCCGACGGATCTGTAGTCAGCGACGCTAACCACAAGACCACGCCGGCGGTCAACAAAAGAACACATTACCTATAAATATAAGTACTTACTTGATCAGGTTCACAGTTATTGCTGTACAGACCAGATTTTCCACCTTAACATTTTGTTAAAAATTTAACCACAATTTTACTTATCGAATGCACCGTAACGAAAGCAGGAAGAGGATCGGTTCACCTAGAGATAAATAGGCCTACAACTACAGTTCTTAGTACCTTACGGTTGAAACATGTCTGAGTGTGAAACAAAAAAAAAATCTCTTTTCGGCAGTGCGAGGGAAGACAAACGTTAACTTTTAAGCATCTTTAATAATCCCACAATTTTTAGCCCAATTTTTTTTTATTATGTCCGCGGCATCCTGGCATAGGCTACATTCGAGACACCAAGTTTGCGAACCGGTGCTGTAAGGCATTTGGGGTCCAGGCGCACCGAGAATTCAAACGAGATTTAATCAATCCTCTTGGACATTCAACATATGTATTCTTGTTCTATGCCTAAAATACGAGATAGAACATGCGGTAATTAGACTATGCAAATGAAAATAAAGTTGAAGCATAATTAAGATAATGATTATTACACAATAAACGCACAATTATTGCATAATTATTCAAACTGAACCTGTATTTCATAAGCATAACGAAGGTTAAGATCCAGTTAAGATCCAGTACGGGGAATTTTATTTCAATCACATTAATTCTTCTTTCTTTATCGTAGTTTTACCTCTCCCTTTTAGGATTTAAGCGACCCAAGCCGCCCGGGCCTTACAGGGCCGCGACCTGTCGGGAGAGGGATTATCTTTGGATCACATACATATTTTTTTGACCAGACAAGGACATAGAGGGCCTCCCCGGATGAGTGATCAGCCCAATTGGAGGGGTGAGAAGTTGGTTCCTACCTCCATAAGGTAAAGTATTTCCATGAGGGAAATCAGATATAAAGGGGTCACCAATTTTTCTTTCTAGAAAAATAAATTTTATTCTGAGTACACTATTTGAATACAAAGAATTATAATTGAACACCATATAATTTATGTCTTGTTAATAATCAAAAAACAAATGAATAAATTTACTTCTGACAAGAATTACAAATAAATACTTTCTTAGCAAAGTGCAAAGAATAGTTAATTACAATGTAAAATAAATCTTCCTCTTGTAATAAATACATGTAGGCTTATGTATAGGCCTAGAGCTTCTGAAACACAATTTCATATAGATTAGATATGCAAATTTCTCACCAATTAAATGTATTTGATAAGAACAATAAATGAGATTCACAACCTGTGAATGATGTGATCTGATATAATTATCTGATACTAATTTCAGTACAATATACTGAGAGAATACTTGAGAGATTAAACACATTGATAATGAGTATCATATGAGTTTAGTGTCAGAACAAATACAATTAATGATTCGTTACAGTGAGTATTTATAGAAGGCATTGTAGTCTTTCTGATGTACGCATTCTGTTCTGCGTTATAAATAGAAAATTGACTACCGGTATGTTATTCAGTATAGCAATTTCTGCTGAGTATAGAATTTATTAATGCAAGAGCTAGTATTGCTGCAAGAATAATACTTAACTTTGAGAATCCCAGACAGCAATCTGCAAGATTCCCGTTAGCCACTGAACGGTACTGACGTCCAATGTTGAATTTCTGAATTTCTGTTAGAAAGTCAGGATAGAAGTTCTTGTAGAATAGTGATTCCATAAATCACTCGAAGCTCGAATTAATACTTGGAGTTCTTGATGAGTAGAGTTGTTACAGAGGAACAACGGGCAGCTCTTATAACTGCTGAAGAATCTACGCAGCGAAGAGAGAATATATCTTGTATACAGGCCTGAGATCGTCTGTACAAGTATATACGTAGAGCGTAGAGAGGTAAGTCCTGCATGAGCGCAGGGCGAGATAATGATGAGCTTCGGAGACGAAGAGCGTCTGAGAGGAAGTGACGACTGTCAGTGAAGAACTGCAGGCTGTCAGTGAAGAACTGAGGAATCGAACCCAAGTTCTGCACGTGACGACACAGAACGGGGCGCAATATGATTGCGACACGCTCTGGAAATCTATAAACGCGTGACGTATATCAGAAATGACTAGAATCGTATGATTACGTGATGAACTACTACAATATCACTTTCATATCGTTACGTCACGTAACCACCAATGACGGGGACACCTCCGAGACAACACGAACACATAGGACGAGACATCGGCCTACCATTCACACATACACTCACTCAGAACAAGGCAAAGATGAGGATGAAGATGATTTCTGACGGCCAGATGATATCCGGGGATCACAAGGGCCTAAAGTTACCTGACATCTGTCTCATAGGTGAGGGAAAACTCCGGAAAAACCTCACCTAGGTAACTTGCCCCGACCAGGAATTGAACCCGGGCCCGCTGCGTGAGAGGAGTGAACGCATCCTCTGTAATAAATTATAATTCTTAATAATATATTATCAGAATATGAAATACATGGTATGAGCATGAAAACCGGTTACTATACACCCAATGGATTCATCGATCTTAACTGGCGGGAAGTGACTTCGCTTCTAACGCTGAAGAGGTGTATCAGAAGTTCACACACATGAAAGGATTCGTAGCTGAGAACACATCTCTCGCTTCGAATTCTATCTGTCTGCTTTACAGAATCCGTCATACAGGTCACTAGCGATTTGTTTCTGCACATATTCTTCACATAAGCTTGGCTCAGAAAAGTATAGCTGCAGTCACAAATACACAAAAATAAAAAATATAAATACTCAACTTCAACACTTTTATAATTTTTCCTGTTAACAAGCTTTATTTTATTTTCTTCATTTTACCGAACCATTATGTTCATTATTTGTTATTGTACTTATTATTCTTTCTTTCTGTTCTCTTTTCTTATATCCTCCCTCTTTATCAGTCTTCCATATCTTTAACCCAATCTAGATTTGATTTTATGGTGTTTTCTTTTAAAATACTACGTGTGAATTCTTATTCAGCCTGTTTATTACTTTTAATTAATATTATTACTCATATTAATTTCTCAGTACATCAATGTCTATATTTTGCTCCACTTAGAAGTTCTTTTTTCATTACCTTTCATCAATCTTTAAATTAAATTCTTCTGTATTCTTCTCAGTTTCTCTCTGAACTTCCTTTCGTTTTTTTTTTAAGTCTGCTTCTTCACTTCTGTTTTCTGTTATTCACCATAGGGTTTCTCTTTTAGGCCGAGTCCACTGTATTGATTTTCCATAGTTCTATTTATGTTATTTTTTTAATTTGTTCTTTCTTTTTTTTACTCACAGCCTTCTTCCTCTAATTGGGTTCTTGTTCCTATTTCAATTAACTTTTTCAAATGTATTACAGTCTTGATAATTATTTATAGGGTTTGTTACGAGTTAAGGTATTACACCCAAACTTTCGAAACCCACCCCCCGGTCATCATAAGGGGATATATCAATATACCGGGGGCAAGACCGCGAATTAATTATTAGTATTATTCGAAGTGGAAGTTTTCGTACTTATCTATTACTATCCCATTCCTTTATTCTTCAGTAACAAGTTTTCTACTTTTTTCTTTTTTATTGTTATTTTATATCTTTTCCCACTTATTTGGAATTCTTTTGAGCTCTTAGTCTTATTTTCTATTCGTTTTTTCTGCTTTGCTTGTATAAAGGGAATTAGAAATTTGCAACTCGATAAATCCTTTTATAATTCGAACTAATTTTTACGTGAACTTTTATCATGCTCTTATATGTTTCAAACTAAGACCTATCTTAAATTAGACATTGTCTATGGCATTATTGGGCTATGCTCTACTGAGTGCAAAATAACAATAATGTAATAAAAATACTACAAAATTAGTTTTCTTTTCTTACCACAGTGTTTTCTGTTTTCCTTCTTCCTTCATTTTTGTTAAAAAAATTGTTCTTAGTTTTTTTATCTTCTTTTCTTTTCTCACTTCTTTTGCTCCCAGTGAAATAATCTATTCTCAGAAACTCAATTTGTACCTTTCTTATTCTTTTATTATTATTTTTATCTTTCAATATTCACAGGGTGTGCTGAGATCTTTTCTTACAACTTACGTCATACTTGGAACGTGTCTAAGCGAGTTTAAGGGAGTAATCAGAAGGGCAATATGTCGCGGTGACAGCTGAAGTAATAAAGTTAGAGAGCGAATAAAACTGGGCCATGGCGACCTGTCACATGACTCGCTGACGTGGCTTTTTCTGATTGCTACCATCACAGTTTAAGCTTCTCGAGGACATGGAGGAGGCAGAAGGAGAAAATAAACATTTTGGTAATTGTGTGTCGAGTTTCAGTATGTGGCGCACGTACCAGATTGCTACTTGTGTTAATTGTCTTCTCAAGAATTATTCTCTGCTTGCTTCTAACAAGGGATGTCCATCTAATGTCAAACAGGGTTGCCCAGTGCTATGTCTTTAAATAATATATATTTTTGTATCTCCCTGAAAGGCCCAAATTAAAAGCGGAAAACATTATTTAAAAAACCTCCGTGGCACTACATCCCTGAAGGGACAAGGCCTACCACCCGACCGATGCATATCTACCATAGACAGATGACAGGATTGGGGGCATGTGGTCACCATGCCGGCACCCACGGCCGTTAATGGTGGTTTCCATGACCGGAGCCGCTACTTCTCTATCAAGTAGCTCCTCAATTTGAATCACGAGGCTGAGTGCACCCCTACCAGATCTCCCTACCTCAGGAAAATCCGAGAAGGTACCGGGGATCGAACGCGGGCCGACAGATCTGTAGTCAGCGACGCTAATCACAAGACCACGCCGGCGGTCACGGAAAAAATTCAAGCCGTAAAATTTCAAGCCATCCTCATATAGATAACTTACGGTATATTAAAAACAAAAGTTTTTCGAAATTTCGAAAATAACAATGATAATATAATGCTTTACGAGGTCCCGAAATCGTTAAAAAAAAAATCGTTTTTGTACTTTCTTCTCATTTTCCTTAGTTTTAAATTTCCCTTCCCCGCCGTCCGGACCTAACAGGGTCACGACCTGTCGGGTGACGGATTATCTATTGGATAACATACATACTTTTTTGACCAAACAAGGACATGGAGGGTCTCCCCGGATGAATGATCAGTCCAATGCAGGGACCAGCCCCGAGACAAAATACGATAAAATAGGAAGAGATACGCCATTCACACACACAATCACTCTGAACAAAGCGTGGATGAGATGAAGATGATGATGACCACATTATATCCGGGAACAACAAGAGCCTAAAGTTACCCGACATCTGTCTCACACGTGTCACCAAATTTCAGGGTTGAACACTTAGTACTTATGATACGGGTGAGATCCGATTTTTATTAAATAAAAGACTAAATGTCTTTTTGGGTTCCCTTCGTTCTAGGAATTTGCTTCTGTAACATTAAATTTACTACCTAAATCACACCAGGAGAAATAAATAGTGAACGAGGCGAAATAGGTCACCTTAAAATTATATAAAAGTATATGTAACCTCAATGGAGTAATGCTTTATATAAATTACCATAATATTTTACCTTCCAAGTTATAACTATAATTTACGACAGCTATTTCGCCGAAATTTTCCTTAACAATTCGTAGCTTTGAGCCCACTGATGACTTCACTTGATTACGTATATTAATACAGAAATTCAGTTTTGAAAAGTTTCCGTAAGGTTCTGAAAAGAAAATGATCTGCTGATTTAAAAAAAATGCCATCAGTTTTTCATAAGACTTACAAATGCTTTGTAACTTGATATTTTGTTTTTTACTGACTGTACCTTGCTACTTTTCTGTATTGCTGATCTCTTTCTTTGGCCATCCCTGTAAAGAATATTAAATAAATTTCATTCTAAAAAAGATAGTATTAAGTAATTCCAAAAAAGAGACTATATCAAAGAAGCTGTGATACAAAGATATAGGCCTATAATGATATTTTACGTGAGCAGTCTTAAATCTATCAGTAGTCAGAATTACACAATTATTATAGTGATGTTATGAATTGAGGGGATTAGCGAAACAGTGGTCTATGGCACCTTTTTAAACTTTAGAGAGAAAAGTAAGTTAGAGTTCTACACTTGCAATTTTGCATAAAATTTGAAAAAAAAATGCTTGATATTGGGTGTTCTGTACTGCTTGGTCAACTTAACTACAGTGTTACACTTTCTACTGTTCAGATTGTTCAGAGATATCATTTTGATGAGACCCTACAACTATTTTTGCTTGGTTAGACCAATGTTGTACTGACATTTATTTCTGCTTGATAGAGGAGAAAAAAAATATTTCAATAAATGTTGGCTTTTTACATGTAATTGAACATTAATTTAAGAGGCAAGAACTCGTATTAGTTTTATTTATATGTTCCAATGATTATTCAGTTCTAGACTCGAAGTACGCGTATATGAAAAAGCTCACTGCCCTTCTGCACAGTTTCTTTAACACTTACCTCATTTACAAAAATCACATTGTCATGAAATTAAGACAATTGAACTGTACATACTTGAGAAGATCGTTAATTGCCTCTAGTATCTTTGGATTTATTTATTTATTTATTTATTTCGGTTTTCAAAATTCTGGTTGCCATTTACAAGAGGAATTCTGTTTCAGGGAACAGATTATAGAGTTCAAAACTACCTACGCCAGATTTAATTGCTCCAACCTCTACATAAGAATTAAGATCACTCCCAAGTCAAGCAAATAGCATTAACTATCAAATTTTCCATGTCGGAAAACTGTTGCGCTGGCTCCCCCAGTTCTTAATTTGGAAATGATAAAGCCGATAATATTTTTCAGCTTTTTATTTCATTAGAACAATGTGAACTGCATAGAGAGACATGGACTTTATATCTTTTAGTGGAAATCTATATGAACTGTTATATTAAACAAAAGAGGTCCGTATCTCGCATTTATAGAGTATTCGACCAGAATTCCTAGTTAAACATGAGTTAAAATATGGGAATGGAAACTGTATCAATTGCTGGGATAGAATAAAATTCATTTAATCCCCCTCTCAGAGCTGAATCAAGTCCGATGAAATCCAAGTGAAAAAGACGGTTAAAGCTATTGAGCAGAATATAGAGAGAGAACTTGACTTCTATAGAATACATCATACATTTCATTTCACATTTCATATTAGGTAACAACAATTTGTTTCGATTATTATTACTGGCCTGCGATGATTTTGCTGTGTTTGTGAAAATATACAATTCATATGGAAAATGACCTGCTGATTTAAAAAAAGCAATCAACTTTTCATAAGACTTACAAGTGCTTTGTAATTTGATATTCTATTGAGTACACTGCTCTAATGCGGTGAGAGCCAAACATGAATAACATTGCCAGGGTTACCACACGCCTTCTTCATCCCGGACATGTCCTCTTTTAGCGTTAAATAAATACGTCCGGGTGGATGTTTGAAAAAGAATGAGGGAATGTCCTCTTTTTTTTTTTAAATCAATGCAATATTTATTTGCACGATTGATTGATACGCCATTGTCGCTATGTTTTATTTCTACTGCATAGATAAATACGCACCAACCTTTGACTACTTTTACGATTTAAGAGTCATTGCACCTCTAATCGAATCTCGACTGTTTGATGTATCTGGTTTAGCTTTGCACATGGCGTGTGCGTATACGTGACTGTTTCGACATTATATATATTTATAATAACATTTCATTGTTAATTAAATATTTTATACTAAAGAATACGATGCCGCAAAGAAAGTGTGTGTTCAGTAACTAGTTGCAGAAAAGTACACAGCATTTACAAAATAATCCGTGATAGAGTGTTCTATATGTCCTATGAACATAGGGCTAACACATGTTATTATACAATTCCTAGTATATTAATTAGTAATAAACCCTATTAAATTATATAAGCCAGCATTTTAGGTCCATTTTACAACCCGTAAGTACGAGTACTTTAAGGTCCGGGCTTCATAGTAGGTCACAGTGGAATGATCGATCTTTCAGACTGGCCATGTTCAAAATGTTTCCTGAATTTCAAAACTAAGTAAACATGTCTTATTTTTAGGAATTAGATTATATTAAGTTACTTTCATTGACATAAGTTTCCTCTTTTTTCAAATTGTTCATATAGTGTCCCTTAACATGACTGTAATTTATTTATTTATTGATGAATCGAAAACAAGTCTCAAAGAAGTTTTATTGCATAAGAGAAGGGAATTTCTCTCGATTTCAGTGGCGCATTCTTGTGATATGAAAGAAAGGTATGACAATCTTAAATCCATTGTAGAAAAAAAATCATACCCTTAACATCAATGGATACTATGATCGAAAAGTTTGTGGTATCTCACTAGACCAGTGTTTCTCAACCTTTCAGTATTCGCGGCCCAGTTTTCAATCATAATTTTCATCGCGCCTCCCCCCCCCCCTCACTTACAATAAAATGTATATAACAATAATGCATTCTGAGTATTTTGGAGGCCCCTGAAATCGAGAATCTTTTCCGCACTTTGTAAAGACATTTTATTGCGAGGCAAGATGGTTATCACGTGGGAAATTTTTACAACGTGTTTATGAATTAAGAGAAGAAATCGCCATTTTTCTAGAAGAAGAAAACAGACCGGAAGCCGAGAATTTTCGCGATGGTTTATTTGTGATGAAATTAGCTACTTGGTCGACATATTCGAGAAATTAAATATCTTGAATCTTCAACTCCAAGGAGCAAAAACACATATGTTGGATACGAGTGATAAAGTTAATGCTTTTTGCAGAAAATTGGATTTGTGGAGCAGAAATTGAAAGCATAAAAACCAAACAATGTCTGCAAATGTGGATGATTGTATTAAAACTTACAAGGCTGAAGAAGAACATGTAAAAGTTGTTTTTGTATCCATTAAAAATCATTTAGCCACGTTAGAAAAGAATTTTTAAAAGTATTTTCTTGCAGACGATAACTTGATAGAAAGTTGCGAGTGGTGAGGGATCCATTTCATAAGACTCCCGAAGGACTTTCAATTGATGAAGAAGAAAAATTCATAGACTTCACGACAAGTGGCGAAACCAAAAAACAATTTAGTGATAAATCACTATTTGAATTTTGGGCAGCAGTAGATGATGATTTTTCTGCACTAAAAACCAGAGCATTTCGCATTCTATTGCCATTTTCAACATCCTTCCTTTGCGAAACTGGATTTTCTGCTTTGGCTTCGTTAAAGACAAAATATAGATCTCGGCTAAATATAGAAACAGAACTGAGAGTGGCTATTTCTAATATTGAGCCTTCCTTCGAAAAACTTTGCTCTGCAAGACAGGCCCAAAGAAGTCACTAATAATTATTTAATTTGTTTTTAATTTAGTATGTTTTGATAAAGTTAGTTTTTATTTAGTAAGTTGATTTACTTTTTTTTAATATGTCGAAATGTATTTTGTTTTCTATGTGTATGTTTTTCTGTCAGTTAATATTTTTAAAAATTATATTTTCTCTTGGATATTCTCGCGCCTCCCCCCCTCTAGCCTGCTCGCGCCCCCCCTAGGGGTCGCGCCCCACAGGTTGAGAATCGCTGCACTAGACAACCAAGATGGGTATACAAATTTCCCTTAGGTGTTTTCTTTCTTTCTTTTATTTACGAATGGAACAGTAGATGTAGGGACAAACACTGGTAAACAAAGAGTTTAGGGTTAGTCTAAGAAGATACTGCCTCCGTTTCATTTTAATCCTGGAATCATGAAATGTCGAAGTGCTAGATAAGAATGACTTGTGGTTCGAGAATTTATAGGCCTACCGTAAATTTCCACTTTTGTCTGAGGCGTATTTGATGAAACTCAGATCAGACAGCTGATGAAGGATACTGACTTTATGAACTCTTTAAACTATATAGAACTTCAGGCATGGTGTGCTTCTGGTCCGGCGTTTGCCGGAGCTTTTAATGTCAACCTGTATTTCTTATATTGATCCCCAAAACAGCACGAAGAGAAAATCAGAAGATCTAATATATTTTTGGTTTCGAAGTTACATACAACCTATAAATGGAGAAATCCGAACGATGCAACAGCGTACTAAATACGAAATATGGAAAAATAAGACAGACACATATTGCGGTTTTCTTAACTCCTCACTGTTGAGCCTCATTTCGTAGCAGTTCTATTGGGGTTAAGCTTTATCTGGGCGCCAGCCATGCAATTACATAGCGAATTTATTTGTCTTACCGCTATCCCAAGCTGCCAGCCGGTCATCGAACACAGGACATCCTTCTCTCAGAGCAGACAGACGACACTTGGCTTGGATAAGGTTCTAACATGAATTAATACACAGGTTTTATATTTTACCATAACCAAAATATTCGTGGTTTATTTGTTCACCAGATAAAATTACACTGAGTCACAATACACTGTTAAATCCATCCTGGAAATCGCTCCCATGGTGACCCCAAGTTACGATGTAAATGACGATTAGTTTACTGGATCAGGTATCTAGCTAAACTTAGGCCACATCGAGCCTACCACACTGTATACCTTGTGATATACTTCTATATTCTACATATACTTTACTGGCATGCTACACGGGGCAGTCATATGCTCCCGTTTCCTAGACAACACTTAATTTCTTTACGTTAATACTATCCTAACCTTTGATCCTTCTCGTGTCGAAATCAAGTAAGCGAGTCTACATCCCTCTCGATCGAAATCGAGTAACAGAGTCTACATCCCTCTCGATCTAAGTCGAGTATCAGAGTCTACATCCCTCTCGATCGAAGTCGAGTATCAGAGTCTACATCCCTCTCGATCGAAATCAAGCAACAGAGTCTACATCCCTCTCGATCTAAGTCGAGTATCAGAGTGATATCTTCACTCCATGAAAATCAAAACTATCTGAGTATTTTGACATGAAAATACACGCCCTTACTGAACTGTGATTGGTTACTTATATATTAAACGATATTAGTGGCTATTGTCATAATCATGGCTTAGCCAATAATATCGCTGTCCTTTGAACTAGCAAAATACCGACAGTTCACACATAAATTACTTTTCTCTCGCTAAAGCCTTCCTGATGTCATGCTCGTGCATTTAATTCGTAATTTAGAGATTACGTGAAATTACTTCATTGCTTCCTCTCATAACAAGTAAGCGTGCTTTATCTTACATCTATAAGCTTAAACTACACTTTCGCAAACTTAGGTTTTACGACCAAATACTAAAGTATCATTTTATTTTATTGATGCTCTTTTGTGTTCTAAAATCTTCTTTCAAAGAGCTGAGTCCTGTGTTATGACAGGCTCCGAATTTATTAGCCCAGGTACAAGCCTCTTTCCGTGGGAAAGGAGTCTTTACCTGCACCTTGAAAAAATCTCCCTACAGTGCTATTGCGAATCCAGTTTTGAATAAGCAATGAATGCATATTAATTATATTCGTTACTATATTCTACATAACATATTATTTAAGCCCTAATTAAAAACTACCACAAGTGCCCCGAGGAATACAAACTTAATAGTCTGAGTGTATACTCTGATTACTTAAGATGGTATTTCTCGCATCTCCCGAAACTTACTAGAAAAGTATCAATGACTCTCTTCATTCATAGTTGTAAAAACAGCTGGGTCTACACAGTGTTTACAAAACAAACCCGTGTTTACTCCTGTCATCTGCAACATTCTACCTGCATGTTCACCCTTCTCCTTACCCTTGAAAAAGGTTCATCACCTATTACGTTAACATTATGACAGTAAATACTCTTACACCAATAACATGCAAACATTTCTTCACTCATACAAACACAGCATTTTACTCACGCGAATGTTTCATTTAAACCTCCTTTTTATTTCGTGTACGACACACACGACTCATTTATTCATATATATATTTTTTTCTTTTCTCACACTCATCACAGCGCCGAAGTAAGACGTTACGTCTGTGAGATGCTACATTTATTTACACTTTCCACTAATAAGATAATATGAAAACTTTGCATTGGAATTTGATCGACCAGCTGTCCTGTTTCCATATCACTTATACAACTCACACATATGTTACCATTATTTCAGCAAACATGTTTACCTTACACAAAAATATGACAGTTGCAATAATATCTACAATTTAACTTGGAATGATTGCATTTAGGTTTTTAACAAGACTCACATGGTGTAGTCTTCAAAAGTGAAAGATTGAATCGACCTGCAATTCGGTTCTTTTTTAGGATCGAAAGCCTCTATCGTAATATCCTAACCTTCATGAATAATTATTCTATCATGAATACTCTTTTCATAACAATCAATCATCTATTAATTGACCTGGAATCTCCCTCTATCGTAATATCATATTCTGACTATCACTTGAAACTTCCTCTTTTATCGCTTCCTTCTCGACGCATATCTAATCAATTTATTCTTACAAACTTCCTGTAATGTCACGTGTGACCCACTAACCACCATGAAAAAGCATTTGCCGTAAATTTATTACTTTAATTTAATATCTTCCTCTAAAACATTTATTTCTCACAAAATATTCTTCCTTCAAACGCCGCCGTGCATAATAAGCAACACTTCTTATCTTATTCTTCCACAATGACTTGCAGTTTTGTATCTTTGTTTTTATCTCAATTCTATAAAATTCTTCAAAATACTTTATCCTTCCATCTCTTACTGTTTAATACTTTATTTTTTTATAAGTATGCTAATTATTCATATCTTGAATGTACCATCCTACATTTACGTAATGCATTTCGCGTCTGATTTGTATACTGATTGATGAACCAACTTGCTTATTTAAAAATCTCCTTCTTTGATAACAATCTATATAAATTCCTCTGACCAGCTATTTAATGTAATGTCTGACACGCGATTTCATAAGACTTCCTCAATATTTATTTCCAACTTGTCACATTTATTCCCTCTAAATTCAATATTTCTACGGTACCTTGTTTAATTCAAAGATGCATTCATCTAAAAGTCGCTCATTTGTCTGTTACTTTTTCCTCCATTATCCCCGGGATTATTTATCTCCCCTACTTCTTCAAAAACGACTAGCGAGTTCTATGACTTCACTGTCTAAATAAACTTCATCTTATCTTGGCTAGCGCGTTCACTGACTCCGCTGCCTGAATAAACCTTCGCGTGGGCGCATTCCGCTGCCTCTCCGCCCTCAATAATAACTTCATCATAACACGGTAACTTCCTTCTTAGAGCTTCTATCATCTTTGACTGCATAATTCTCTTTCACAAACGGTACGCGTATCATAATTCCTTCTTTGTTCAGCAATGTGACATTATTTCTTTAAACTTAATTCTGCTTTCAGACTAGCAAAAATCGTATTCTGGTATCAGATTTTATACTGGAATTTAACTGGTAGAAAACATACATTGACATTTTTTTCTATGTCCATATTTAGCATTCTTTGGTTATCAATCGTATAAAGTACATTTACGCCTTCCTACTTTTGCTCACTATTAATATTATTATTTTTGTTTAAATATTCTTTGCATTTAAATGTTTAATTTCTTTTCTTTTCTGTTATGCATTTATTTTGTTTAGCATCCTCGTCTCCCTTATTCCTACGGCAAATGTATTCATCTGGCTTTATGTTTTACAGGGTATGTTTGTAACATATTTACTGTTATTGGGTTAACTCCTCCTCACCCCTCCTGTACTGACCGCTTTCTTCCGTGCTTACGTCTCTCGAGTTGTATACCGTTGCCTGCGGGTTTAAATCCGTCTCGCCCAACTGGTTACTCTCAGACAATGCGTTTTCTTGGCCATGCTGGCTCGCATTTCTGTTGTTTCCACGAAATCTTCCCCCTCTTCCACGAAAACTTCCATTATTTCTCCTGACATAGGGTACGCCGTCTGAAAACTCAATATTATTCACTTGTCTTTCTCTAGTGTTATTGTTATTGTTTTCATTCTGTCCACGATTCGGCCCCCTAAATTGGTTACCATGATTCACCCCCCGGTTCCTGTCCATATTTCGTGATGAGTAATACGGACCATTATTTCTACCGTCTCCATCCGTCCTGTTCCTAGGTCCTGGGTTCGTATCCCTCGGCCTGTTAAATCTATTCTCCCCACTGTCACGCCTTGCACTCGCATCGAAACTAGACAAGACTTCAATGGCACGACTATATGTCGTTAAATTAGCTACAGCGAGGACATTGTGAACCTCCGGCTCAAAATGCCTTTGAATTAACTGTATAATCGATTTCTCGTTTAAACAAGGCTCGAGCAATCTCGCCCGTCCGACCATGGTTACAAAGTAATCTACTAATGAAGTATTCCCCGCATGCTTATAACGTCCATTATACAGTTCAATCCTGACTTCTGCTTTCTTGTTCTCTCCCCAATACCGGTCTAAAAACAATTCCTTGAATCTTTCGTACGTGCAGCTTGGGCCTATTGTCAAGTCGAACCAATCTTTCGCCTTGTGACGTAATGCCCGCGAAATCATAAGCATTTTATATTGCTCTGGTACGTGTTTTAGGAAAAAATACTCGTCCATACTCCTCAAAAATGCTTGTGGTGTCTGACTAGCATTTTCCGCGTAGAAAGGTAAAGTGACTTCGTTGAACAATACACTATTTACGTGAGTCTTATCAATGCCGCCTGCAACCATCCCTAAACTCTCATCTGGTCCAGCAGTAACCTGCATGACGTCAGAACTTGGGCCTGCCATAAACATGTTCCCGTTGGTCATATTTTCATTTGACCCTCTCGTGACGTTATTTTCCTCACTCTGAATTACAGCATGATCACCCGATATGACGTCATTCTGGACACTACTTTCCCTTGACCTTACACTACACGCCTCCCTCGATATACATGATATCTCCTTACTTATTCCTGCAACATCCTTATTCAATTTATCCTCAATCTGCTTGACTTTTATCATTACTTCTGCCTGAATTTCTTGTCTAGACCCTTTTATGGCCTTTTCTGCCTCTAGTACCTTTTTAGATAGCTCAGCTGTTTTATCCTTGACCTTCTCGATGCCTGAACCTACCTCACATAATTTATTCATGATCTCTCCCTTAAGGTTATCTACTTTCGTTTCTACATTTTTATTCACCCTGGCCTCAGTTTTATTTATCTCTTCCTCAACTATTTTAATTTCATGTCTGACTCTCTCTTTGCATTTCTTGTCTTGAACGCCTATTTTTTCATCTAATTTCTCTAACATTCTCTGAAATTTCTCATCTGTTTCCCTACTAGCCTGCATAATTTTCTGCTCTGTCTCCCTACTAGCCTGCGTAATTTTCTGCTCTGTTTCCCTACTAGCCTGCGTAATTTTCCGCTCTAGTTTCTCATAATTACTCTTAGCCTGTTCACTACTCGCTTCAATTTTATTATTTGTCTCCTTAGATTGTTGGCTTACAGCTTCGATTTTATTATTTGCATTTTTCATTTCCGTGGACTGAGCCCTCATTTCCCCTAACAGGTGAGCAAACATAGACTTTACATATATTGGCATGATATCATTAGTATTTATTACAGGGTCTCCAGAATCTCTTTCTAGGTCATTGCTAGCACTAATCTCGCTTTCAATAACTTCCCCAGCTGTCCTAATTGCCTGTTCAACAAACTCACCCCCGTCAGGTGTCCTACTTTCTGAAGAATCGGTTCCTGGAACCCTATCCATATTTTCAATATTACTATCCAGCTCCTGGCTGAAAGAATTCTGCCCTCTCCCGAGATCTGAATCCTGCTCCATATTCACTTTTATACAATGCCCGCTTCTAAGTTTCATATACCTGTACTTACTCAGCCTTGTTTATAACAAACAACACAACACAAAAAAAAACCATGCAACACAACATACAGATACAATCTTTACAATTTTCCCTATAATGTTCTCGCCAAATAATTTTGAGTGTTGATATCTACAGAGCTGTCTTAAATTTTCAGCCTGTCTAAATTTATTTTAATTTCAATGTACTTTGATTTTATATTCCAATAATTGATTCTTTATTGAATAACTTTATCTGCAATAAAAAAAAACTTTCTTCAAAAGACTGTTATTATTATTATTTATTTTATTACTTATTTATTTATTTAAGAGATATCAACACACATATGTATTTAGGATCTTATCTTTGATTTGTGCTGTCCCTCGATGCTTCCGTCATACCACGCTCCTCTTCGTTCATTGTTGATTTTCCTGGTGTCTTCATTCTTCTTAAATTCCCCTGGTATTTTGTTTTTCTCCGCCGTTGCCGCTGTCTTCTGGGTCTTCCTTCTTTGCTGTGAGGATTGTTTCTCAACTGTGGTTCACTTCAAGCATGGTGCTTAAATTTCGTCGATCCTCTCCCATTTTTTTCGTCCCAGTTGGTCAATCAGTTGTAACTGGTTTCTTTATTCCTAGTAGTTTGTCGTCGCCTCACTGTTGAATTATTTTATAGCAAGTCGAGCCCCAGGCCTTGGGAAACCATTTTATATCTGGTGCTCGTATTATCCTCGTTGTCGTGCGATTTTATAGTAGTTATTTCGGCCTCACTGTTGGGCACCATTTTATTGCGGTTTTCTTAACTCCTCACTGTTGAGCCTCATTTCGTAGCAGTTCTATTGGGGTTAAGCTTTATCTGGGCGCCAGCCATGCAATTACATAGCGAATTTATTTGTCTTACCGCTATCCCAAGCTGCCAGCCGGTCATCGAACACAGGACATCCTTCTCTCAGAGCAGACAGACGACACTTGGCTTGGATAAGGTTCTAACATGAATTAATACACAGGTTTTATATTTTACCATAACCAAAATATTCGTGGTTTATTTGTTCACCAGATAAAATTACACTGAGTCACAATACACTGTTAAATCCATCCTGGAAATCGCTCCCATGGTGACCCCAAGTTACGATGTAAATGACGATTAGTTTACTGGATCAGGTATCTAGCTAAACTTAGGCCACATCGAGCCTACCACACTGTATACCTTGTGATATACTTCTATATTCTACATATACTTTACTGGCATGCTACACGGGGCAGTCATATGCTCCCGTTTCCTAGACAACACTTAATTTCTTTACGTTAATACTATCCTAACCTTTGATCCTTCTCGTGTCGAAATCAAGTAAGCGAGTCTACATCCCTCTCGATCGAAATCGAGTAACAGAGTCTACATCCCTCTCGATCTAAGTCGAGTATCAGAGTCTACATCCCTCTCGATCGAAGTCGAGTATCAGAGTCTACATCCCTCTCGATCGAAATCAAGCAACAGAGTCTACATCCCTCTCGATCTAAGTCGAGTATCAGAGTGATATCTTCACTCCATGAAAATCAAAACTATCTGAGTATTTTGACATGAAAATACACGCCCTTACTGAACTGTGATTGGTTACTTATATATTAAACGATATTAGTGGCTATTGTCATAATCATGGCTTAGCCAATAATATCGCTGTCCTTTGAACTAGCAAAATACCGACAGTTCACACATAAATTACTTTTCTCTCGCTAAAGCCTTCCTGATGTCATGCTCGTGCATTTAATTCGTAATTTAGAGATTACGTGAAATTACTTCATTGCTTCCTCTCATAACAAGTAAGCGTGCTTTATCTTACATCTATAAGCTTAAACTACACTTTCGCAAACTTAGGTTTTACGACCAAATACTAAAGTATCATTTTATTTTATTGATGCTCTTTTGTGTTCTAAAATCTTCTTTCAAAGAGCTGAGTCCTGTGTTATGACAGGCTCCGAATTTATTAGCCCAGGTACAAGCCTCTTTCCGTGGGAAAGGAGTCTTTACCTGCACCTTGAAAAAATCTCCCTACAGTGCTATTGCGAATCCAGTTTTGAATAAGCAATGAATGCATATTAATTATATTCGTTACTATATTCTACATAACATATTATTTAAGCCCTAATTAAAAACTACCACACACATAAACTTTCGTGAACCACAGATTATTGTCTCTGTTGGACATTACATGAAAATATTATAGGATAAAAATTCCTATAATATTATAGGAGAAAAATTCAGGACCTTTGGCTATTCGCGCCAATGCTCTACCAACTGAGCTAAGCCGGAGTTCAACTCACAGCGCCAGATGGAACCTCTCTCCTATGACTGATTGCCCTAATGGTCTAACTCACAGACAGACAAGTTGTGTCATATGCAGTACTGTGAGGCACACTAATTAGTGATTTTTGTGACCGGGCTCCCACTGTTATTGTACAGTTAACATTCAAGACAGATATAGAAGATTTCATGAACCACAGATTATTGTCTCTCTTGGACATTACATGAGAATATTATTTGAATTTTTCTCCTATAATATTCTCATTGAAAAATAATACAAAGTATGCATAGTATTATAAAGATCCAGCCCTTTTAAAAAGGATCAAAGAAATCAATTACTCTGATATTATAACTGCTCATAGTACCACATACCGTTGTTCGATATCAAGTACAGACTTACACTTACTAACGTAGGCCTACATAGCATCCATGTGCCCATTCAGTTGAGCCAGATCCTGAGAGTGACACATGGACGTCAAAGAATGGCAAATCGCCTGGAGTTAATTAAATATCATGGCCAGCTCTAACACAGAATTTCTGCGTCAGAGCCACGTGTGAAACTTTATGAACATTGAAACGCGTGATAATAATATCTGAAACATCCACTTATGCCACAAATACGTAGAAATAACACAGCACAACAAAAAAGAACTTTTTGTTTGGTGTCTCAGATGTTTTACTGGATTTTGGCTAAACTTAGTGTGTTTATTCCAAATATGCAAACAGTTTTTCTCTACCAGCTCTACTTTTATATAGATTTTATTCGTGAACTATTAGTCTAGCGAAACAAAATGTTGCTTGATAGTTTCTTGACCATACTTTGGACCCGTAGGACGAAATCTATTCGAAGTACAGAAAAACTAAAAGCTGGATTATTTTTCGACCCTCGAATTGACAGCTTATAAGTAATAAACGACCGTACAATATGTGATAATATCAATTTTTTGACAGACCCCATGTTATATTGTTATTGTAATGTTAATGTAATGTTAGTGTGTTGCTTTTTTCTTCACGTGATTTAGATGCTAAAAATAGACACTGTTTTTTATTTATATCAAACGTAAAATGGGATAATATGCATAACGGTAATACCATATCTCGCAAACTAAAGCTGATAGGGCAAAACTAATAGCACATTTGGCATCAGCGACCCAAATGTACCCAATATTAGGTATAAATTCTAAGGCATAAAAATGACTGTTGGTCTGTGTAATGTACCCAGTACCATTCGAACGCTTCAAAGCTACTCCATAAGCTTATATTGCTACCGCGCATTTTCAACTCAAGAGTCTTGTCCGCCAGCCCAGTTATACTAACTATCATGTCATTACCGATAGAAGCTTTATGTCTATAGTCACCCAAATATCATTCCTTACAATAATACTCCGAATAGCCCCATCCTTCCGTCGTTTTATGCAGACTCTCCTCTGCTAAAATGACAGAGGAAATATTTGAAAATGTAGTGTCCAGTTTATTGATTGGCCTCTCTATAATCAGTAAAATAGCCTCCGTACAATTTTACACTTCACTAACTTCATATTATTTGTACCACTCCTTGTTAAAAATACAGCTGTAATTGCATTATTGCATTATCAGTCGCTGGGTGTAATTTAACGCTTCGTTTAGACCACCTATTCCACGATTAAAATCTGTAAATTGTGAAACACAGACATAATAAAGTTAGCTTAGTACACATTCTAGCATCAAGAGCATTTAGGTTTTTAATTATGACAGAAAAAAAGGAAATTTACAACGTTTTCTGCGAATGTATTTTAATAAAACATTATTATAGTAAAGTAAGTAAGTTATTGGATTTTGGATACATTGAATTCAGAGTCTGAAAAGTTAGACTCATTCAGTCCTACGGATTGTAAGCCTCTCGGAGAATCAGAATGGAGGTATTTTACAATAAGAAATTTATTATTCTCGGCCGGGTTTGAATCCCTGATCCTTGAGTTTAGTTGGCGGCCACCAGTATTATAACTTATTATAATTTATTTTACAAAACTTGGAACAAATAAATGCCATTGAGTTGACTGTACTGGTGATTTCTTCGAGCAGAACTTAAGATATATCAGTAATATACCGGTAGGACATTAGTTTGTCCCTAAGGCAGCATTCAGACAGTACTTGTTGTCTGGTCTGCTTCAGGAGCAAGAGTTTTAATAGTTGCCGCTACACAGGTAGGGTGTAGCCACATTCTTTACTACTAATCAATATCTAATATATAAAATCGAAAGTGTGTATGTATGTATGTATGTTTGTTCCTTATACAAATCTACATTTCTTTACCAATTTACACGACATTTTGCACACATACCCAGTTAAGCCCGGGAAGTATAGCTGTCGACATTAAAATTGAAACAAATCAGTCCTTCCCTTGAAAATTATATAATTTCTGAGAATATTATGCAAAAAAAATGAAATCCCATTTAGTTGTCAAGACAACAGTGTATTGTTTACACAGTTCACATGGGGCTCTGGACACTACATAATAATTTATTGGACTTTAACGAATTCTGATGCTAACGTTTTGTGAAAATAATTCTTGAATAAAATCCACGAGAATAAAGCACATTGTAATGCAGTCACATAACTTTCTCTACCCTCGACACAAGAAATATTTTCTCACTTCACATTTTGATGTAGAATAAGAGGTCGTATTGCTGGGATAACTTAAGTGTGTGAGTATGCTATATCAGAAGTAGGTAAACAATCCTTTCCGCTTATACATTATCCATAGCTGTATGCTTTGTATTAGTTGAGAAATAAGGATGTTTATCATAGGCCCTAAGCATGGGATGGAACATTTTGAGTCCTATGCTCGCAGTATTTTATGTCCCGGGTTTTAGGGGAGGAAAGTATGAAAGTGATACTGCATTTCTCTTATTTCAGAACCGAAACGGTTGTATGGTAACATGAGAATGAGAAATAAAATTTTCCGTCAAGTCAATACAATCTTATTTAATTTATGTTTCTTCTTATTTCAAATCCTCCCAAGCATGATGTGTAGAAGCAACGGAATGCAGCTTTCGACATCCTCTATGAGCCATAAAAAGATATATCTAGCGTTTTCTGATGGAATAGTTTGAGTGTGATAAATCTTTTTCTTCATTTCAAGTTTTACATACATATTATATAAGCACCTAGAGTTTCAAAATCGAAAGTCCTCCAAAAGTTAATTTCAAATTACAAAATACAAAGCCCGGGCGACGCCGGGCCTTTTCAGCTAGTAAATAATATAAATGCAGGTAAGCGTGGCGATTTTTTGTGAAACGATTTCGTTTAATTAATATAAAACTTCACACTTTCTAAGAACATCGCTACTCATCGCTACTCATAATTTGTAAACTCGTTTGAGATATGAAATGCCAAGCAGCTGCTTTTAAATTTATGTAATTACTAGCATGTGCCCGCGGCTTCGCCCGCGATAATTATTTCAAAAATAAAAAATTAAGAGCATAATAGTTAAAACATTATATTTATTAACACCTAAACCACGTGGACTACTTACCACGATTAGATAGCGTCGCCTGGCAAAAGCGATCTCAGATTCGAGTTCCTTGACCCAGAAAATCCCTGTATAGTGAGTTACGTCCAAATCGAATAATGTTTAATCATATTTAGGTCTATGTTGATTATCCCTCTTCCGTGTAGGTTGAAGATTTCGTATGTCTACGGGCCTTGACATTCTAAACAAATGCACCAGCGTGAGCTTACAACATTCAAGCGATCGCGATGCTTTTATTTCCACGGTATGACAAAAATAGCCAAAGCCAAATGCAATTGATTTGACATTGAAATGTATTACTGAAATCTGATGCTTCGACAGCGCTAAAATCACGTTTTCTGCCAGTTTTTCACTCATAACTCGCGAACGAAAGCTAAAATTAAAAATCCGGCTTCGAGGTGCATTCTCCCACCTTTCAATCCATCTATGTTTAAAATTTCATATCTCTGCGTTCAGCAGATTTCGCTGGGCATCGCGGACAGACAGACAAACACGTCCTTTTATTATTATAAGATAACATGTGCCCGCGGCTTCCCCCGCGATAATTATTTCAAAACTTAAGTGCATAATAGTTAAATCATTATATTTATTAACACCTAAATCACGTGGAGTGTATTCCACGATTAGGTAGCGTCCCCTGGTAGAAAAAGCGACCTCAGGTTCCAGTTCCTTGGCTCAGGAAACCCCTGTATAGTGAGTTTCGTTCAAATCGAACAATGTTTGACCATAATTAAGCCTATGTTGATATCCTTCTTACGTGTAGGTTGAAAATTTCATATATCTGCGGGCCTTGACATTCTAAACAAATGAATCGTCCACGATGAACTTACAAAATCAAGCGATCGCGATGCTTTTATTTCCAAGGTAGGCTATGAGATATGATGACAAAAATAGCCAAAGCCAGCTGTAATTGATTTAACATTGAAATATATTACTGAAACTGATGCTTCGAAATCGCAAAAAATACACGTTTTCTGCCCGGTTTTCACTCATAACTCTCGAAGGAAAGCTAAAATAAAAATTCCGGCTTCGAGGTGCACTTTCCGACCCTTTAGTCCATCTATGTTTAAAATTTCAGATCTCTGCGTTCAGTAGATTTCGCTGGGCATCGCGGACAGACAGACAGACAGACAGACGGAGGACAGACACTTCCTTTTATTAATATAGATAAGATCCGAAACCAAACACACTAAATTACAGTCCTGATATGAATTTTTCCATAATTTCCATGTACGCCTATGTTTCGTGAGATGCGAGAAATACTGTTTTCATACTTTTTACAAGCGGAAATAATTAATTTCGGTACAATGTTAGTAGGAAGGTCGGAAACGGACTGGATTTTCCGGATTCGATCTCGGGAAGCGGCATGACGTTTCGTTTCCTATTTCGTGTCTACTCGTTCGACTCAGTCCTTCATCAGACAGATTACATTCATACAAATTGTTCAAGCGTAAAAGGTGGTAAAAGCGTGTTGCTGATCAGAAATCACACACCGAACAATTTTAATTTTATTATGGCATTAAAGCCTTGTATATATGTTTGTGTGTACTGAAATAAACGAATAATGTTTTCTGCCACCATATTCCACAGTGGAATTAAAATATTTCTAGCGTACAGTGAATAGTGAAATTAAATATTGTTCCTATTCAGACTGCATTTACAAGAAACCAGAAATTAATTATTATTAATTATCAGGAGTAATTGGAGTATATTATATTCCTTTGATTGATGGACTACTTGTGGATAATAATAAATCTAGAATTGTTGGTTATGATAGTTTAATGATTCTATCAATAGCTCCACTACTTGATTAAAATAAGACATTGGCTGTCTGTTCCCTTGTTCACAGGTTTGATCCTGGACTAGGACGATGACATAATCGGCGCGCAAATTTTCTAGACGGTGGGATGGGTAGGTGCTGTCCGGAGTAAAACCGGCCCTAAGTAAGCAAGTATCTCTGTCTCACTGTTAAGTAGATATGAGTAATGTGCTAGAGTGAGACATACTTATTTTTTCTTCATGACCTGTTCTACAGCGGACAATACTTCTTCATTTCACTGCCTAACACATTTTTGCACCGACTATATTTGATCGTAATTGAGACATTCCCCTCTCTTGTCCTGCTGGACAAAATTCTGGCAATGGCAACGTTTACAAGCAGTAGTGATAAAAAAAACCGTCGTTAAATAATCACGTCAAACATACAACACTTCTCTGATGGTGTTTAGAAAGAAAAGTAAATTGGTATGATTGTATTAAGTTCAAACATAATATTTTGTTTGCGATATTAGTAGGCCCACATTAAACACGATACGGGAATGGTGGGTTAACCGAGGAAATTTTGAAGGGAGGAATGAAATAATTACTGCTGGTATTCTTCCGATCTGATTGGTAGCTGCCAACGCCAACGCCAACGCCAATGGAATTCAGAAATTAAAATTCTCTGACAAGAGTTTCCACATTCCTGGTGACTACCATTCGGGAGATCGCAGGTTCAAATCTCTTGGTCAGAAAATTTGAGCGAGTGTATTTCTGTATTTTTTTCCTCTGTACAGGTGGACAATTCATTATTATTTACGCGAATTCGTGTAATTTAAGTAGCTTAGTTTTAATAAGATCAATGCTCTCTTCTAAAAGTCTACAATAAACGAAAATTGCTCTGGGTTATACGCCATTGTAAAAAAAAACCGATTGTCTTCATAATTATTTTCATGCAGTTAAGTTTTATGTTTAACTGATCAGATGAGACTGAATCATGACCTGCACGAAAATGCCGTTTGGAAACCACTACACACACTCATATTGCTACAGCGCATCTTAAAACCAAGCTCTTGTCTCATCTTCCCAGTTATATTAGTTTTTTCCTTGAATATCAATAATGGTGGACAGTGTGTGGTCCTTTATTACGAATAGCTATAATAAAAAATAAAGGTTACTTATAAAAATGGTGGTGTACGAGACCATAAACGTAACATGCCCGACTATGCCTGGCCCTTTAAAGGTAGGGAAATGACAACATTGAAACTAGTTGATGGACAAGAATGATATAAAAATGATATGAAAATGTATCACTCACTGACATTTGCAGTTATTTTCGCAAAAAGGGCCTATGTGTATCGTTTTCAGAGTAATTATTTTGGTAAATATTAAATTGAAAACAATGTTTATATTGCTGATTGCTAATCTGGATCATTAAATCTAAACATAGACATTGAACCTCCATTGTCCTGGAAAATGTGGCCTACAAGAACTTGTACAACAAAAATACTAATAGGCCTACTGTACATTACTAGCAATGTTGCTTACTCCGAAAAAAATAGTCCTAGGCCTGAAGTTAGCCTGAGCTGAATTTATGTAAGCATTCATGAAGTAAAACCATCAGTGTTTCAAATCCATGGGAAAAATTTCAGTAGAAGAGCCAGCTTCCATAGACTATATAAAAAGTTATACGGGGAGAAAGTCCTCACTTTTTACATAAAGCAATTCCCTAATAGTCTTATATCTCTTCTTTAAACAATTATTCGATATGACGCATTTATACGTCAGTAGCAGTGAAAAGGTTAATACTGAGTCCTTCGTTGGTAGGCCTACAATCACTTTAAAACATTGGGAAGTAAACACTTTGCGACCCAAGCGGCTCCCCTTTCCATCGGCCCGGTCGCCTTCTCCGCCAGGCAGGCTTCCCCTCCGCCCGCTATTGCTCTTGCCGGCCGCTACTAAGCGCCGGTAATGCAGCTTCCTGTGTTAAGCTGCAGCTTACTCTAATGATTGCCTTGCACCATACATAATATTTCACAATGTTTAAAAACGATTATAAAAACAAAATAAAATTTCACGAATTATATTAAAACAATACCCTTGTACCAAACATCATATTTCACGATCTTTAAACACCGATTTGAAAGAAAAAAAAATCACAATATATAAAAAATCGAAATTTACATAATATTTCCCAATTTTAAAAAAACGCCGTGTTAATTGATGCAGAAAAATTCCCTTGAACCAACACTACTCTTTTCATAACAAACAAACCATCTCAAAATTAGAAAACCCGATTCTTGCGTTAACACTCGCTAGCGCCAACTAAATTAGATAACTAAAATATACCGGAACTTCCTTCACTGCTCAACTGTCCTTCGTAGCGTAATGGATAAGTCTCTTGGCTACGATGCTAAGGGTCATGCGTTCGATCCCCGTTCGATCCAAAATTTATTGTTAGAAATAGGTCTCGAATAGGTAGGTAGGGTGAAGAGGAGGTGAGAGGAAGGGAGGAAAGAGACGGGAAAGGAAGAGAAGAAGAGCATAAAGGAAAAGTAAATTATTTTTCTCTTTCACCATTTCCTTACTAGATGTCGCCACCGTCGCTACTTTCCTAGTAGTTCTAATGCCGCCGCTAGGTTTCTCGTAGTGGTGGGGGGCTTGGTCGGGTCGTAATGTGTTATTTTGCCAAAACATTTAATTAAAAAATTTACTCTGTTTGGATATATTGTCCCAATGCCCAGCTACGAGAAGCTACGAGAAGCTACGAGAAAACCGCTGACGTCGAGAAAGATCACGCCTCGCTTATTGGACAGACTGAAGCAGTGAGCCGGGGGTTGTGGCTTAGTGGAAACACGTCGCAGTGAGTGGACTATGCGCTCTGGAGGGGAGGAGCTGCGCGCTAAGGGGTGTGACTGCGCATCGCCACAGACTTCTAGATTGTGCGCGGATGGGAAATTTCTCGTCGCTTAGCTCCAGAACATTCGAAATCCCTATATAAATCACAGGAGCAAGCCGAGGAACGGAAGTGAACAGGTGAACTGAACGGATGAACTGAGGAACTGGTGAACTGAATTGAGACAGTGCCGTTCTGGTGAACTCAGCGCGACGGATGGATCGTGTGTTGTGCAACGACGAGCCAGCGAGGACTGACGTGGCATCGACCTGCCGTGATTTGGGAGTCAGCACAGTGTGTGAACGGAGACAGTGCTGTGACTTGGAGTCAGCACAGTGGAAGTAAGCCGCAAACAAATGAACTGGAGAACAATCAGGAGTTATCTGCTTGTGTATTGCTATACGAAATAAAAGAACCTTCCTTCTTTAATCTGAAGACAAGTGTTCTGATCTCGAAACACCGACGAGCCATTGTTACAATATTTTGGATAATATAGATATTCGGAGCTTGGATAAACAGGATTCTATTCTAGCCTTTTTCTTATTTCTGGAGTCTATCGCCTCTCTTCAGGTGACTGCAGCAAATTCTAGAACATGACCTTTGCCCATTCGGGAGTGGATGCCCGTATTTTATGATTTTTATGTTTGTGTGTGGGGGGGGGGGGGAAGGATGTTTTCATTTATTTATACAAGGTCCAAGAATTCGCACACTAGCTCTACCCTATCCGAAAATCTGAAAAAAGTAAAAATAATCTCTAGTAACGCCTCCTGCTCACACCCATCAGCTTTAAATTGGCCTCATTTCCGTGATAAATTTTGGGTTTTAATGTCAATAGGGAGGAAAACACTCATTAACACTTTGGTCTCACCCACGGCGCACCTTGCCAGTGTTGATGCCGCATACATTTTTACGTGTTTCTCCTGGACAGATGTCTAGAAGCGAACTTTGTAGTAGTATGGCAAGGGTTAGTTAGACGGTAACACGGAACTCTGGCTTCTTATTGCATAATAACTTGAGAACTACTGCATTCAGTTGATTATTTATTTTTCGTTCCTGCCTCAGCTTTGTCTGTAGAATATAAAGAGATTTAGAGTGCAGAGTTAGAGCACAAATTCTGGTCTTACTAGTATAATTCTGAAAGTTGAAAGTTTGAGTTCTGTCTTCAGAAAATTTGGTTACAATTTTTCCACATTTTTTCATCAAGACATCACCCGAAAATGTACGAGCTCGTGGTCGGAGGTGCTTCAGAAATTATATAAATACACTGAATAAAAATGCAAACTATTTTAAATAAAAATAGCCTATAAATAGTTACATTCATTTAAAGCAGTGAAATTTTAAGGAGCAGATAGACACATGAAAAGTATATACCGGTAGGCTATAATAAATTTAATTACTTTCTTAGATCTTACTTGTTCAGATTAATTAATTCAGGGTTATTTATAACAATCAAACTGAATAAACCGGGACCAAAACTAGAGCCTTATTTAAGATATGCAGATGTAGAACTTTAGGTTCAATAAAGGATTTGTTTGGTTTCGTCTTGTATCATATGGATGCGATCTAAAGCTGAATTTTCTATTAATGGAATTGAATAAAATATATTTTTAAATTTTATATACACCATGAATGCTACGTTAAATTAGGAAAATATTACTGCAGACGGATAGTCAGGAGGTTTAGATAGACAGATTTTAACAGTACGTTTTTAACAAAATTAACAATATAGCCTAGGTTTATCTGGAGGTGTGACTTCAGTGTTTGTGCTGTAAAATATTCTTAATGCATAAGATGTGTAAAAACTGAAACCGACTAAAAATATGAATTAGAAAAGCCTTGAAATAATTACAATTTGTCGTAAATTAATATGAAATATTTTCATTTGCACAACACCATTGCTCATAGTTATCTCAGTTCTTATAAAAAGCAAGGACAGCACAAGAAGATTCTCACAAGGCTCTAGGGGAATTGCGCATTGTTGAAAAGGAGGTGACAAGGACTAATGGTACGTCAATCTTAACTAATATGGCGGAAGATAATCGATTTGAAGAATGTGAGCATATCTGTCAGGAGAAGTGAAACACACAGTGATAGATTCTTTCCACTCTGCTCCACTTTGCAGATGACACACAAACACCTGTCGTCTGAGTGTAAACTAATTCAGGTACTGTAGCTACTTCACTACTTTTTTGTTTCGGGGGGCCTACTATATTAGCGTCACGTATCCTGAAGATATAATGTAATTTAATAGTGGATCACCTTCAAGAATAAAACGTATGCTTTGTCTAATCATACTGTGATATAGACCTAGGTATTATACAAGGAATGCGTTCTACTTAACTATGGAATTTTATTCATGTTCTGTTTAAGTAAGAATACTAATGTTATCGGATGTGTTGGTTTTTAATACAATAATTATAATCCTGCCTCTTGCATTATATGGATGTGAGACATGGTTCCTTATTCTTTGGGAATAAATAATCCGAGTGTGTTCGAAAACAGGGTGCTTAGGAAAATATTCCGATCTAACTGAGATGAAAATGGGAAATGGAGAAGACTGCTTAATGACGAGCTTCAAACCTGTACTCATCACCGACACGGAGGGTGAAATGGACTGGTCATGTTGCACGCATGGGGAAGGGAAGACATATCTAAAAAATATTAACTGGGAGACCCGAAGAGAAAATACCACTTGGAAGACCTAGACGTAGGTAGGAGGACAATATTGTAATGTTTTTAAGGGAAGTAGCATTCAAGAGGGATGGTTGAATGACGGGCTCATGTAAGTGCGGGAATGAATCTCCGACTTCCATAAAATAGATATTTCTTTAGCGTGCTTAGGAATTGTCTATTGCCAATGAGTAATTAACTACTGTAGGTTGCTTTTTAATGTTGTAAATACATTTTCTTACAAATGCAACATGAAAGTAAAACATAACATGTCATAAAAGGCTGCCCTCAGGCACGGTTATCTGACCAAAATTTTGGAACTTTATATTTGATGAAGCTATCGCGATAATAGAACAAAATCAGGAAGCTACGCCAATAGCATTAGCTGATGACATATCCTTATAATCGAGGCTGACGGTTGACCACCTTCAGAAGAAAAGGAACCTCTACTATGTTAACTTCAACAATTAGTGCCAAAAGGCTAAACCCATACTTTCGACAGGAAAAACTCTTATAGGGGCAACTTCATCCGAGAAGACCCCCGATAGTACGCGCACTAGGTACGACCATTAAGAACGTTAAAAAATTACGTAATTGTATAATTACAAGTAGGAAATAAAATGTATGGACAGTGCGAAAAGATCTGCACCACGGCAGTAAATTAATCCATGCATTAGGAAAATTATCTGGCCAAATATGGGGAAATAAATACACAAATTGTAAACGTTTATAAAAGGCAGTTTGTGAAGCACTTATAACGTATGCAGCTAAAAGTTGGGAACGTACCAATAGTGCGACAAAAGAATCAATTTTTAGTTTTGGAATTTAGATACGTAAACCTACTATGCTGAGGTCTATACAGTAAATAGGAAACTTGGAAGTGCCAGTATTTTAGTGATATAGCCTACCCTACTTATTCATTTTAAAGATTTTAATGCCTTTAATTACAATGACAACATCAAAAGACACCACTGATGTTAAGGTATTCACAGATCTTTGAAATGAAAATCTTTTCTATTTCTCATAAATTTTTGAAAGGCTTGTCACATATAATTTAAACAAAATTACGATAATTACACAATCAAAATTTCCTGAAAAAATTAGGGGCCACATATAAGAATTACAGCTATAAATTCAAAATAACTTTGAGAAAGCATAACTAGAGTATAATTAACCTAAGTAAGCATTAATGATCTCATCAAAATGATCCATAATGTGCACATAATGTTACTAACCTAAATCAGTTTTTAATATATTAAGCATTTTAAGTGATTTTTTCTTAGTATTCAAAACATGAAAGACCTGGAAAATATCCTTTGAGGGGCTTAATAATTCCAAGAAGTTATTTTTTAACATCGCTGATTTAATTATAACATAGCTGCATTATTCTTCTTAGTTTTGATGTTTAAATGAAGTCAATATCTTAATTCTAAGCCTTATTTTTATTTTCTAGAATATAGAGAAATGTTGAGAAATGTTGAAATAGGAATGAATTGAACTTAAAAGTTTGAGTATGAGACATAATAGCACAAACTTACTAATATACTCTTAAGCCCCTCCTGCTGCGTTATTAATTACAAATCTGTGATGCCGTAAAATAAACGAGTTTTCCTTTTTCAAGATCGTGAATTCTAACCCATTTTGTACAAATAGGAACTAATATTTAGCCAATATGCATCTATAAGCCGAACTGCCAAATAAACTACAAAATTAGTCAATAATTCCGCGAATAGGGCACGAAAACCTTAAATTATGAGGTTAATTTTTTAATAAAATCACATAAAGTATGTCTTTTTATAAACTAGAGAAATCAGACTGCCATATAAGACAATAAATCTATTTATATAGAATTTTCACAAAAATTGTTAAATCAAGGGTGGATGAATACTTAAATAATATGTACATATACAGATTTTCAAAGTGCCTTATCGAAGGTGTAACATCACTGAAAGACCTAGGAGTTTTAAAATAAAAATTTAGGCTAATGATATATATTTTATTTTATTACTTCTTTTAATTTATTGATTGTAACAAGACACTTGGCAAAAATTAGCAAAAGAATGCGATAAATAATTTTAATGCATTGATCATATTTGTGGATGTATTTCTTAAAGTCCGCTTCAAGGATTAAAGTATTTATTTTTCTTGAACTCTGGTAGTAATCCACTAAAACAACTGAACTGTATCCATAATTCGTCGACTACTTTTACACACTCTGAGAGGAGGACCACCATTGAAATCAATGGAAAATGTTTATTATAATTTATTTTAATTGCAATTCTGCTGAAGACACTTATATTATATTATATGAACACAATGATCTGACACACATGGATTGCATCACCTTGACACCTTATTTGTAATATAATCCATATTACTAACTTGAATTCTCTGGTACACAACTAATTGTGTCTGACCAGCATGAGCGCCGAACCGCAACTGACTATTAAGCGCGGGAATAATACCCGCCTTGCCTAGATGATGCAAACAATGTTGCCAAATATCTATACACAAATTCAAAGAAATAAACAATTTACACCAAAGATAATAGTTCATCAACAATATTAGTTTTTCTCATTTCTATTAGAAATTGTCATATGGAGCATTCAGGTAGTGGTATTAAACCACAAAATTGCATTTTTTCAGAGAATGTCACAGATTTTTAATGAGCAAGTCATTACATCGGCAGGCAATATGCCTTTTCAAGGGCCTTTTAATATAGTTCCTATTATTGAATAGGGATAATAACTTTATGTGTTCTTTATGGGCGACAATATTTTATGTTCTAATTCCACGAAACTCCAACAACACTTTAATGATTTAATCTTAATTCCAAAGGTATTTGAGTTTATAGGCAGCTCTATTTTAATTATATCTTGACAGGTTTACGACCCAGGTATCCAGAATGAAATGAAAACTTTTTGACGCGGATGAAAATGAAGCAGCAGCAGCAAAAACGAGATGAAACAACAGACTGTCAGGGGAGAGAACGCGACACGCAGTGCTGGCGCCCACCCGCCAGTCACAAACTCAATTTTCGAATTCTGACGTCACGTGAACAGTATTGTGCCTTGAACATACACCAAGGGACTTGTGCGTCTGGATAACTTCGAAACATGATATCTGATTACACAGCAGTTCTAGTAGCTATGAGCTTAGCTCTCACTACGATGTAATAGCTTTAAGTTAATATGTACTGCAGTCGTTAATAGCACAGACCTATTACCATAGGTAATCCCACTCAAAGTTACGAGTTTATCGAAATGTAGAATTTATCTGATGAAACTAGTAGCCTCGAATGGGATTTATTAACACTGTTACATCAATTATTTGTAACCCATTACATACATATTAAATACTTCCTTATCTGTGTTATTTAATCATATCAATATTGTGTCAGAAGTGGGATCGCCAACTCTTGCAAGTGGAAATAAGGGATAATAATGTATAACATTAGTGAGAAAAATCGTAAATTCCAGAAATAAGGGAGCCAAAGTTTTTTGTTCGAACAGCATAACGAATGGTCACTTGAAGTAGTGCATTAATATTCCATATTTATAAAATGTAGTGTACATATTATATATCAATGTACATTATCAATACAAACACTACTGCCAATACATAAATACGAGGGCTATTTTTTTTAAACTTCCATGGGGCCAAAAATGAAAACTACGGTGAAAATCAAAACTGTTCTATTTAGAACATTTAGGTACACCTTCTAGCTACTTCTCTACATAATTTCGCTCCGATTGAGTAATTTGTCGTAGTGTGGTACCAACTTTCCTATACCCTCTTCATAGAAGCTTGCTGCCAGCATATTGAAATGGGTTGCACCACGCTTTTGAAATTCTTCGTTGGTGCGGAAGCGCTGTCTTACCAGATCTTGGGTTTGTTCGGGAAATTTGTGTGCATCCATTGTTTGGATTGTTCTTTTGATTCTGGATTGTCGTAACGAATCCAGGTTTCATCCCCTGTCACGATGGATTTCAAAAACTCGTTCCCGTGCCGAGTCTCTTTCATCTTTTTCGGCAGCTGAAGAAAGAAAGAAATGAACACATCAGGACGGGTTTAACACGTGGCATACTACAGTGATTTACATCCAAAATAAAGTTAAAAGAATGACTGGTGGTAATTGTGGAAATACGGATATATCCTGAAAGATACGGAACCCGGGATATTCTTTAAAATTAAGTGAATATACGGGATTTCCCATAAGCTATGTGATAGTTAGCAACCCTAGTCAGAAGTCACGGAACGGCATTCTAAAGAATTACTTCATATCAATCACTGATTAATAGTTTTATTTTTAAGACCGTTCTACCAGAGATTTTGAGCAAACACTGAGTAATTTCTTAGTTATTTCTAAGAATTTTTCGTATCTGCAATTGCTAATAATAATTAATAGGTCGATGCCTCAATAAAGAAAGCATACGAAATTACCTGTATTGTTGGTGGCTGTGATTATTAAAAATATTACAAAAACTTAAGTATTTTAACTCTGTAATATATATCATTAATTAAATATTTCAACACCCTGCTAGAAGTGCGAGGGCAATTTTTTTAACCTCCGATGGGGTATAAAATGAAAACCACAGTGAAAATCTAAAGTGTTTTATTTGGAACATTTAGGTACACCTTCTAGTTACTTTTCTACAAAGTCGATTGATTGGTCTATGAAGAGGGTATTTGAAAGTTGCACCACGCTTCGACTAATGTCTCTATCGGAGCGCGACTATATAGAGAAGTAGATAGAAGGTGTACCTAAATGTTCCAAATAAAACAGTTTTGATTTTCACTGTGGTTAATATTTTATGCACCATCGGAGGTTGAAAAAAAATAGCCTTCGTAGTTATAGTTTTAAGTTGGTCTAAAATACTGTAACTTTGAAAAAAATAAATCTCCTATGCATGGAGATTCGTGTACGTATGGGGCAATGAGTATAGCAAGAAGGAGAACATTAGAAAGTGAGAAGTTAGTGTTGAAACAATTGTATCCCATTGATAGAAAGGGGGTTGTTATACTGCAGACTAATCTAATTTGTTCCTGTAAGTGAGTCTTGAGGGTAATGAGGTCAGGTGAAAAATATGGGGAAAGTTTTGATTTCGTGTTTATCTTTTTTGGGGCATTTTATTTTACATGTTAGGTTAGAGTACAATACAGCAATGATCTCTTAAATTAAAATTTTCTTGAATTGATTTAAGGTTAAATGATAATTATTATTCAAACACAAAATAAGTGATGATGTTAGACACGTTGAGTTAGCTGTTATGGTTGCTGATAACAAATCGTATCTTTCGTCCGTATTCTTTTCTGAACTACAGTTCCTAATAATTTTAAGTCAAGAACGAGAACGGAGATTTTGGGGTCCTATTCTGTAATACTTCTACACGTACGGTAGTTGTTTGTAACGTTCTGAAAGGCTAAACTGTAGTTTTCGGTTCATTGCAACGCTTACAATCTTAATGAAACTAAAATAAGAAGAAGGAACTTTCACCCATAACAAGGGCTAAATGCAGAGGCGCCAACTTGAAAATATTATTGGGGGCAAGAATTGGTTGTTAATAATTATACATAGTTTAAAATTATGAAAGTTAAATAATGGAGGCGGAAAGGACCTCCTTCCCCCCCCCCCCCAAGCCAGCGCTTAAGGCTAAATGCTAAGTTTCTTCCTCACAAAAGAAAAAAGTGAGAATTTTCATTACAGTCTCCAATTCCAATAATTTCTAGGAATATATCATTGATAATAAGTTAATGCCTCAATAAAGATATCCTCTGACTTCAGTAACAGAAGTAGAAAGTGAAGGGAGTTTGGACGGGTCCAGTATTCTCCACCGAAAGGATCAGGTTATCTTTAAGGTTCTCGTGTACTTGTGCTTTGAGGACAGAATTTACCAAGAGAGTCCGGAAACAGCTGGGCTCAAGTGCACCTCACTAATAGATAGGATTCACGCTTTGTACCGCTGAAGAATTCATCCGACTTTGAGGACAGTGGGTGATGCGGAAGGGGTGGGTACCACTTTTGCGGGGTACGGTGCGTCACAAGGAGTGATGAAGTGGGGCAGAAGGAGAGGAGTGGTGTGCTATTTTTAGCCCCCGCGGTCCATCGATCCAGACGCAAGGGATGCTGGGTGAGCTATTTTCAGGCAGTGCCGTCTGCCCGCGTACTACTACTGTACTATACACCGACAAGCAGTTATGGCAAGCACCTGCATGGCTTGTGACCTCATTCACAAATACCAATAGAGTACGAACCCTCCCTGTCTCTCTTTCGAGAGCAATGTCTCCTTTGAGAACCACGAGTATATGGTCAGTTATTTAAATCTTCATCCGTCGCGTTGAGGAAACGCGATTAATGGTATAGGCCTAGGCTACATTACAAAATGAGTCAATTGATCTGAAGTATCCATTTTATGAACCAAATTATCTCTTCAATTAAAAATATTGTTAGAATATAGGACAGACTTATAAGCTTACACTCCTAGAAAATATATATTATAGGCCTACGGGAACTTACACGTATCTGAATCACATAGATGCACTACAAGAAGAAATAAAAGCTAACCTTAATAGAACCTAAATATATTAGATCTGCTGACTTGAAACATAGAAATTATTATGGTCCTTAATCAGGTAACATCCAGAATAACAAATATGAACGACAAAGAATTCGGTAAAAATATTAAGTATCTTATTTCATAGTTATAGGCCTAATTTATTTCATTGTTATATTATTATCGTGTTTAAATGTCTATTTAAATACCAATGCCACAGGTTGTCAGAACTTCTTCCTATTTACTCTTGTTGTATTTATGTGTTATTTATTTGTGTATATTAGAATAATCTAAACTGTACCCATATACGAGCATCTTGCTCATGCGGGTAATTTAACTGATGATCTCAAATAATGTATTCCATGTAAATAAATAAATTAATAAATATACATATTGTTTTGAACTATGTCCAAAAGGCTAAAAGATCAGAGAAGTATCATTAAAATTAAAATAGGCTCACTCGGTATGTTAGGCTTACTTTGTATATCCTTGTACGATGTAGGCCTACTATTAAAGTGGTATTTTTTTCCTTGTGGTTACTCTTCCAAGCCTATGCCGTCCTTATGTCTCATAAAGACAACGATACCGTATATAATCAACAGTAAGCATGGTCCTCCAGGACCTGGGTTCCCCTTAACCAGTGGGAAAGTCTTTGTTTACTCATATTCGCCGGTATCAGGATTTGAACCCACGCCCACTGAATGTGAATAAGCATTTCCGTGATTATCACCAACCCACGACTTGGGTGACCTGCGCACGTCTGAGTTCGGTAATGGATAGCTGGCCTACCCGTAATCTCCTCACAATATTTTGTGATATGCGTGCGCAGTAATCGGCAGCTCCCCGTAGACACTCATTCTTATGGCTAGCTAGGCTGAGGCCCAGGTGACTTGCGGACTTTAGCTTGGGTGTATAATTTGAGGTATCTGGGAAAATACCACTTGGAAGACCTAGACATAGGTGGGAGGATAATATTAGGATAGATCTAAGAGAAGTAGGATTTGAGAGGGATGGTTGGATGGAGTTAACACAGAATAGGATTGAATGGTGGGCTCAGGTAAGCATGGCAATGAACCTTCGGGTTTCATAAAATAGATAATATTCCTTTAGCTTGCTGAGGAATTGTCTACTGCCATTGAGTAAGTAAGTAAATAGGCCTAAGTAAGTAGGCCTATGATTTGAGGTTTTCCTGGCGAATCAAATGTAAAAGATCTTGTCGGGTTTGCAGCCAGGAGAGAAGTTTGGCGCTAGAGAATAATTTCTATATTTAGATTGGGTGTTCATCTCGTATGCTAATGTAAAATATCTTAATGTTTTTTGTTAACATTTCTATTAGAAATTTTCAAGTACACCTCCGTTTATCTAAACTCTAAAGGATTATTATCTAAGAGTCTTCAATTTTTTTTCCTAGGATAGCTGTGCCTATCCTGACGCTCAGCTGGTTTAAACAAGTAAAAACTAAATTTTAACTCAGGGTACTTAACCTTTTCGCTGCTATTGACATATAAGTTCGTCACTTTAAAAAATCGCACAATAGCTTAAATTTAAGAATAGCAGAGTAATAAGCCCTACCATATGCAAATTGTAATATTGTATATCCTTCCGTTACGATTGGTATTTAAGAAAATAATATAATTTACTGAAATTTTTCTAATTGATTTCAAACTTGCTCCCACTGATGATTTCACTTGATTACTTATATTGATATAAGCTGTCTATGAAAGAAATCAATGTTGCCGTAATAACAGAAACCAAAAAGAAGTTACAAGGGACAAAAGAAATTGATAAATACACAACGATTTATAGTGGAGTTTCACGGGAGAAAAGAGCTGCAGCAGGAGTGGCAATATTAATTGATAAAAAATGGAAAAACAAGATAGAAAGTTACACTGTAATAAATGAAAGAATCTTAAAGCTTAGACTAAAAGTAGATAGAGGAAAATTAACTGTAATAGCCGTATATGCTCCAGAAGAGAATAAACGTGAAGAATCAGAGCAGTTTTATGAAGTTCTCCAATCCGTAATAAACAAAATTTTTAAAAGTGATTATATCATTGTGGCTGGTGATTTGAATGCTCGAGTAGGAAATAAACCAATTAGGGAAGTAATGGGAAACCAAGGTGAACCAGTGCAAAATGAAAATGGCAAATTATTGCAGGAATTCGCTACCGAAAATCAATTAAAAATTACTAACACCTTTTTTAAGAAAACAAATATCCACAAATACACTTGGACTGCAAGAGGACAGCGGTCCATAATAGATTATGTAATGGTTAACAAAAAATTGGGTTCAGATGTAGTAGATATTAGAGTACATGACCTATATATAGATCACTACTTGATCATTGCGAAAATTAGAATAATCGCTAAATGGAGAAATAGGTGGAATAAGAGAATACAGAAGGATGAAGAAATATACAAAACATATCTACTACAAGACGAAGGAATAAAACACCTATATCAAAGACGGTTACAGCAATATTTAGCTGAGATTCCAACAAGAAATGATATAAATAAAGAATGGGGAAACATAAGCTCTGCAATAAAGAAAGCAGCAGATGAAGCAATTGGAAAAAAAAAGGAAATTTAGAAGAAAGACGGGGTTAAACATATGGAATGAAGAAATTTCAGAAGCTGTAAAAGAAAAAAGAATTGCTTACCAAAAAATATTACAGAATCGAAATTTAGAGAAAGAAGAAGAGTATAAAAGATGTAGAAATAAGGTCAAATCATTATCAAGAAAATTGAAACAAGAATCTTGGGATAGATTAATAAACTCTATAGAATATTATATTCATGGGAGGCAAGAGATGGCCTACAAACTAATGAAACATCTAAATAATGATGAAAGAGAAACTGCCAACATAAATGTAATTCAAGAAGAAGATTGGATTAAGCATTATAAAGGATTATGGTATAATGAAAAATATACAGAAAGTCGAAAAGACCAAATTATAGATAATGATAATACAGGAATTGACCCAATAGATATAGAAGAACTTAATATAGCATTGAATTCGTTTAAAAATAGGAAAGCCCCAGGATTAGATAAAATGAATTTAGAGCTGCTCAAATATGGTGGGATGTTTCTTAAATTCCGATATTTACATTTAATTAATCTTTGTTGGGAAAAGAAGATTATTCCCGAAGAATGGAGAAAAGCTAAAGTAATATCACTTTTCAAGAAAGGCGAAAGAAATTCTTGTAATAATTACAGAGGGATAAGTCTGTTAAATGTGGGATATAAAATATATGCCAAAATAGTCAGCAATAGGCTAAAAATCATAGCACACACTCTTCTGCTCGAAGAACAATGTGGATTTCGAAAAGGAAGATCCTGCATAGACAATATATTCAGTTTAAAACAGATATTGGAAAAAAGAAGAGAATTTAATTTAAAAACCTATATCGCTTTCGTTGATTACGTAAAAGCTTTTGATATGGTAGATAGGGAACAGTTGTGGAGCATAATGGAAAAAAAGGGATACCCTAAACAATTGATTCAAGTTATCCAAGATATGTATACAAAGACAGAAATTGTTTTAGATCCAGGATATAAACTAACGGAGGAAGTTCTAATTAATCAAGGAGTACGCCAAGATTGCAGCCTCTCTCCAACGCTTTTCAATATATAATATATTGACGAGATGATTAGGACCTGAAAGGAGCAAGTACACCCTGGAATAAGAGTGAATAATACATATATAAATAATATGCTTTTCGCAGATGATCAAATTATCATACAGGACGATGAAAATAAGCTTCAGAAATCATTATATATTTTAAATAACATCTGTAAAAATATAATTTTCAGATATCTAAGACAAAAACAAAAATTATGGCATGGCAAGGAAAACACCCAATAAGAGCTAAGATAATGATTAACAATCAACCAATGCAACAAGTTACAAGCTTTACGTATCTTGGTTGTGAAATATCTTTTAATGATGATGACGAAGTGAAGAAAAAGCTTCACCGATTTCAAATATATGTGTGGGACAATTCGGCGGACACTAAAGGGTAAGGTGAGAGAAGAAACTCAACTCAAATTCTACAAAACAATGGCAGTCACAACACTGATGTAAGGAAGTGAGACATGGGTAGAAAAAGCTAGTTATCGGAACAAAATACAATCGGCTGAAATGCGATTTTTAAGATCAGTGAAAGGTTACTACTTGAAAGATAAAAAAACGCAATGAAGAAATAAGACAGCAATTAAATATATTTACGCTGAATGACCGAATTTTAAACAATAAGACAAATTGGGAAAGCCATGTTTTAAGAAAGGAGGACAATAGAATTCCGAAGCTTGCCCTTAAATACCATCCAATTGGAAGGAGAGATATTGGTAGACCAATGAAAAGATGGAAAGAGAAATGAGGTCGGAACAGGCTAAATAGCCTAATCCTGGAATAGGAAGTAAGTAAGTAAGGAAGATATAAGCTATAAATTCAGCCATGTGAAGATTACATTTTTTAATTTCTCCAGTCTTTCTTTACACCAGCTCCAAGAAAGTTTTCAACTTAAAACCGCACTTAAAATAACGGTACAGATTTAATCATCAATCAAATCATAGTGAATATTCGTCTTAATTTATTTAATCTGCTTTTGTAATCAAATGTTTGGCTAAGTTCTTAACGGGAAGAGCTATTGAAGTTTCAAACCCTGCATTTACTATGCTTGATTTTTACATTTTTGTAGTGTCGCAATGATTCGCAAGGAAAACAAGTTCCTAGTCAATTTGATAAAATTAAATATTAATAAATCCTACTGGTAAATAAATTTATATTTTGAAAAGCGCGTCTTTATCTTGTAACGGGATTTATAACAAACTGGAAAAGGTAAAAACAATACTTGGTGCTCAAAATGTAAATAAAGTTTCATACCTGATTATCATCATCATCACCATTATTATTATTATTATTATTATTATTATTATTATTATTATTATTTCGAAATGTTTGAAACTTTTCTCACAAACAACTTTTATGCATAAGTGCCATCATTTTATCTGGTTACGGACATAACCAATAAATGTTATTAAACTTTTGGAATGAAGCTAAAGGTTTCGCCGAAATTAATAATTTAGTGTCGAATGTCCTATGTGTGAACTGCCGACAAACAAGTTTCAAATTTCTCTTGCCATCACTTATAGTTTTCTTCCAAATTAACTTCCAAACCCAATATTGATGATAGTTTTAGAGTTTCATAGATTTCATTTTATATATATATTATTTTTTCAACTTATTTATAATCCTGTTCTGCAGAATTCGCCATGTGATTTATTTATTAATTGGAATAAGAAAACCATATAAATATACATCAAATAATTTACCATTTACGATCATTAGGGCCCGGAAGTTAATGCCCTAAAAAAAAATATGCATGCATATATGCTCTTAAAAACTTGTAAATATGTCAATAAATATGTACTATTAAATTTAAAGAATTAATTTCCCTTGACAATAGAAAAAAACGAGTTAGTATTAAATTAATAAATTTACTTTATCCCTTAGAGGTAAAAGCATACGCGGTCCCGTTGTCAATGTTCACTGATAAATTGCAGTTCATAGACATCACTTAGCAAAAATTTTCAATTGAAAAACTTGGTCTGTTGTCTCGCAAAACACTTCGGTAACGTTAAAATCTTCTCTCCACGGACAGGAGGTTATTGTGGATTTTTGGATTTTGTAGTTTTGGATTTTTAGATTTTTTAATTTTGGATTTTTTGATATTTTAAGTTTTGGATAAGCCTAAACATCGAGTTGATTGTTTTCTGTGAAATCCGTTCCGTCACAGCCCCACTAATTTCGTGACGATTTTGTGTGTAAGAATTTCGTGACGATTTCGTTCGTAACGCAAGTTTGGGTTAGCTCTCGATTTACTCCTAGCGCGGCTAAAGAAGTTTCACTTCAAGAAGCCCAGGAAAAGTACTGTTTATAACCGCAACCAGTCGATGGCGAGATTTTCTTCAAATGTATGGAAAGATAAGAAAATACATGCTCAGGCAGAAGGGTTAAATGGAAGTATAATATATTAATTGGTTTTACACTAATTCATAGAAAATGGGGTGGTTACTTATTACAAATTGTTTTTCAGAAAGGTTTAATTATTTTAAATTTCAAGATACAAATTTATTTATTTATTTATTTATTTAACTTATTAGTACAAAACAAATATTCAATAACCGATGCCCGAATGAGCAAAAGCTCGTGCTCGGGCTCAGCTCAGCACAAAAACAAAAAACAGTGAACACTGGAAATGACACTGTATCTTGAACATTCTCACAATTGTCACTACTTAGATCGAATCCCACCCTGGATGCAAGCGTTAGGAGAAAGTTATGTTTGTGAGGAACGTTACATTTGAATAATCTCAACAGACTGTGAAATATTATAAATTCAACATCATGCGCCTTGTAAGAGGCTTTCGAATAAATACATACGCTGTGCAATATAGAGAGGTCAGGCGCATGCATATGGCACTCAGATGTCTTAACTTTAAGTTACGACAAGTTGTTGCCATGGTAACCATGCGGTGAGCAAGAAGTTAGGATAACCTCTGTGACGTGGTTTGGATTTAAACGTGCCCTGTAAATCGACTCGTCCAGCACTTAACGGTCACTTTCTCGCAACTTCCATTCTATTTCCACTCTCCTGTCTGCTTCATTTACACCAAACATGATAAATTGGGATACTGTGTTGAAACCTTGTATCAATTCAGTTTACAGTTAAATAATTACTCAACCAGTCATTGTTACTGAACGAGGAGATAAAACATATGTATTCTTAAACAATTCCTTTTATAGGGCTCTCGTTTTCACTCGGCGACTCAAACGTCAGCATTTTCTTTTGCGGTCTGCCGGATTATATTAGCCTATTGTTTATTGAGGATAAACAGTAGTTTTCACTCTCAATTTAAGCAGTTGGCAGACTCTATTTCCAAGTCAATCTAATAGCAATATTTTGGCGTTTCTTTGAGTATCGTTTCCGACTGAGACATGACAACACTTCAACACGCGGCTTTTAACGAGTGTGACCTTCAATCATTAAACAAATAGCACTTCAAAGACAGCACTACTGGGGACGATGTTAGCAAGATGACTATAATTTACTTACAAGTAACCAATTTTAACCCTTAATTATAAATACGTGCTAGACTGCTTAGAAAACAGTAAAACAAAACAAAAAAATAAATAATCCCTGCTCCTGGGTGAACAATGTTATTTCTGAAGTGGTAATGTACCACAACTTCAAAAAATGAAAATAATTCGTTTGTTTTGTTTTCTGAAATTTGTTCACATGCTAGTTGGTTCCTGAAGAAAGTATGAGTAAGTCCTATTGATAAATGAATGCAGCTAAGGATAAAAAAAAAAGAGTGCGTGGAACGCCACGCGACAGAAGTAAAACTTTATTTATTTATGTATTTTCTTCAGTTTTCCTTTTCTTTGTCACTTTCATCCTCTCACGGTATCCTCTTGCTCTTTCTGCAATTGATTTCGGTTTTTTAAAGTCTGTGTGTGCCTTTTTATGAGAATTATAGTTTGTATAAGGCAAAATAGATTTTACCATAGGTTCACACGTATCAGTTCTATCATGCACTTCACTTACTGATGCTTCACGAGCATTTTCTAATGCTATTCTTCGTGATCGGCTTTCTCTCTTGCGTTCTGCTGCAGTTTTGGCCGTTACACTTCATGTATTTTCTTCAATTTTCCTTTTCTTTGTCACTTTCATCCTCTCACGGTATCCTCTTGTTCTTTCTGCAATTGATTTCGGTTTTTTAAAGTCTGTGTGTGCCTTTTTATGAGATTTATAGTTTGCATAAGGCAAAATAGATTTTAATATAGGTTCATACGTATCAGTTCTATCATGCACTTCATTTAAAATCGTATGCGTTTTCTGCTACGACTTTGTTGATTATAGTGCTGTTCAACTTTTTTCAAGATGTACACAGTCAAACGAAAAGAAAGATGCAGTGTAATTCTCGAGAAGGCGGTGGCTAGTGCTGTTCAACTTTTTTAAAAATGTACACAGTCAAACGAAAAGAAAGATTCAGTGTAATTCTCGAGAAGGCGGTGGTTTTAACACACTTTACCAATGTCGGATAATTTATTTAAATTTTGGATAAGCTTAATCATTGAGTTGAATCATTGAGTTTATTGTTTTATTTTTTGGATGTTTTAATTTTTTTTTAGTTTTGGTAATTTGTATTTTTTAATTTTGAATTTTTAATTTTGGATTTGCGCGGTAATGAACCTCCGGGTTCCATAAAATAGATAATATACCTTTAGATTGCTTAGGAATTGTCTATTGCCATTGAGGAAGTAATGTCTGAAAAATTTCCTTTGATTATTCCTAATCATTGAGTTGATTGTTTTCTGTGCAGTCCGCTCCGAAACACGTAGTTTTGAGTGTGACTGATTTTTCCGATTTACCCCAACCGCGAGAAAAGAAGTTTTACTTCAAAAACTGACATTTTTGATGGGTCTCCAAAATAGTTTTACTGTTTCCATGCTATCTATGCCTTTGGGACAGCAGTACTCTAGGCAACACTACTCTAGGCAATATACACTACTCTAGGCAATATTGACCACAACTAATAACATTCCCTGTAGGAAAAGATATCAAGTGGGAACCAGTAGTCCACCCCTGCTAGGTGTTGAGTTGATACCACCACCCCATATCAAATCACGGCTTATCAAGCAGATTGTGAAAGCTCTAAATAAAGAATAAGCAGCCTTCAAGTATCTACAAGACTTATTACCTAAGCTATCTGAGACAAAGATTACAGCAAATGCATTCGTTGGGCCACAGATAAAGAAGATAGTGGAAAGTAAGGAATTTTCCAAAATGCTTTCTAAAACAGAGAAAGAGATTTGGAGTAGCTTTGTGGTAACTGTTAAAGGGTTCCTGGGAAATCACAAGGCTGAAAACTATGTACAACTCTTTCAATTATTTTCATCTTCCTACTGAGCTGTATAATTTGATTTTTATGAATATAAAGTCTATAACATACATACTGAGCATAGGTGGACTTTATATTCATAAAATCAAAATATGTACAACTAGTTAAAACTACGGTTAAGAGCTATAGCAAAATGAGATGCAGAATTCCCCTTAAAGTATAACGAAAATAATGATGGGAGACTACCTAGTATATATGGGGGCTCATTCGCGAAAGTGATTCACAATACAGTCGCAAATCTGGAAGAGAAAATCTCTTTTAATGTTTTATAATGTTTTATTTGTATATTTTGTGCTCAATTATTAAGTTTTATATCCTTTCTTAACCTGGCCACAAGAGCAAAGTTTGAGGGGAATAGTCATTTTCTCAAGTTTTTAGACATATCTGTATCTGTATCTGGTACCCTATGATCCCCAGGTGGGGCGAAGGGGCCTCCAAGTGGAGGTTTCATTACCTATACTAATTTTGATATACCTATTTTCCGAGAGAGGGTAGAGGGACAGGTGGGGTAGAGGGACAGGTGTTTTAGACATAAGCAATCAGGAATAGCATTACCCAAGAACAAAGAGTGTTTTACACAGTGAAATTAGGCTCATTGTTTGTTTTTTTACCCTATTCTGTGTATTTTACATTGATTTAAAATTGCTTTCTAGTTATTTCCCGTTATTAGCTTGTCGCACATTTAAGGTAAACTATTCTGAGTGTTATTTTAAAACAATTTTCAATAAATTTTCAAACCATATTATATATTGAAAAATAATAAATGTGGCCTTTGTAACATCAAAATCGTTCATGTTCACGAAGGCTTGTTTACTGAATACTTTTAGTAGTTTTATATTACGTAAATATCTGAAACTTTAAATAGTTGATGTCATGTTATGGTTGTTATACTTGTTTAACGTTGGTAATCTATCCCTTACTCCTGTAACGGTCGTCGGAGTGCTGGAATTTCGTCCAGCAGAGTTAGTTTAGCCCGTCAATTACTAAGTTTTCATGGAAAATCCAAATCGATCTGAATACGCTTACCATACTGAAATTGTCATGAAAGCGCGAATTCAGAACGAATTGAATCTCAAGGACGGTGCGATATAAGGTGGTCATTTTCCTTTATATGATATAATCAATCCCTCATTGGATAAATATGAAGTTTATTAATATTTTTAAAATGTTCTGTGGGCTCGTTTAGTATCTGAGTTTAGCGGAAATTAAATGAAATAATTTTCTAGTCCAGTTATTCTTCACATAATATTCAAGCGGCATCCTTTTGTTAGGAGGAAACGTTTGCCGACAACTCAACCCATGCATGCTCTGTATTTTTACCGCACCAATCAGCTAGTTACCTCAGCCAATCAAAACCTAAGAATTCCATATGACGGCTGTGACAGCTACTCATCTACTCCGCGTGGAGTGAAACGCGGGGTTGCAAGATCTAGTTACAATAAACAATAACACGTGTGAATTTATTAAAGTGAGAGAAGTGATAAAAATGAGAGAATATTGCAATGTTACTTTTGTTTAGGAGAGCGGAAACCAAGACCGACTTGGTCAGATCAATTAACGTAAAGAAACACCGACTTAATGGTTTAATCCTTTGAAGCACCTGGGTAGCAATGAAGAACTACTATACCTTAGATTCCTAATGCCCAAAATGTGCCGGATCGGGTGTTTTTAGTCGTTTTCTAAAATTACTTTTTATTGGGTTAACCTATAACATAACCTGGAAGCTCGCTATTTATTTAAAGAAAGAATAATCATTGAACCCATTTGTGTAATATTTCTGTATAGGCATGGCAGATATTTTTCTTTATGCAGAGAAATCAGGAAAGACAACAAACTGTAGGGATGGATGATAGCTTTGTAAACATCACTTTGTCGCCCTTCAAATGTCATGACGTCACTAATGGATTGGATTACTTAACTCGCCATCAGCACTACAAAAGAATGTCTACATGGAGTAACTTTAGCAAAGGCACTATGTTCATTGTGCAAAGAATAATGTAAAGGCGAAGGACAAGGAAAACAGATATGAAGAGTTCCTTGGGACGATTGTCTTGGTTTTACAGTTGTGACCCCCACATTATATATCGATATTGGTATCATGAAACATCTTGTTCCAGAACATCTGTACACTGTATGAAGATGATGATCATACTAGGCAAATTACATAAAGAAAATAATCAGATTCTGTTCGATTGAAAATTGAATATTTCCTAAACTGCTAAGATTTTGAGTTCAACTAAATATTTATTTATTTTATTTTCAATTCTTCCTGTAACACTTACAGGCTGCCTTACGACAAAGAGTACCAAACACTGAAATATAGAATAATAATTAACAAATATAAACTTAAATTAATGAACCCTACTATGTAACATAATAATGTTTCACTTAAATACACATGTAAGCAAACACAAGCAAAATAAATTAAATATACGGTCCATATGCATGGTTTCGAAATATGGCCAAAGATCCTTTCAATGCTGCCAAAGCAATGTCTTCCAGAATGTGTTTAGGAAGGCTAAATGTTTGGCAGACTGTGGCCATTATATGAGAGATGGTTCCTCGGGCCCCTATCATTAAACCCATCACACTGATAGATGTAAGGTTGTATTTCTGTTTGTAAAAATTTACAGTGGGTTCATAAATCTTTCGTTTCTCTGCATCCACCTCTTCTGGCTGCTGTTCGTAGGATTCGAACCTGATGGTAGGGTCCAGTATATATCCTTCAGATGACGAAGGTTTGAAGGCTATGATGTCAATCCTCCTATTGCTGCCTTCACTGGAAATGCCATGAACCTCTTCGTACACATTGTACCCAACTTCCCTTAAAGCTTTGGCAAGGATGGATCGCACGGTATGATGCCGAGAATTTCGTAGAAGTTCAGCATGAGAACAGGCTCCCAGGACATGTGCAAGGGTTTCAAACTCCCTGTGGCAACGCCGACAGAGGTTATTGCCTTGGGACCTGCCAGGCTGGTACACTACGAACTGCTGACACGTTTGCTGCCATCTTGATGGCTTCCCTCCATTCATTGCATGTTAGACCTTTATGCTCTCGAAACCATCTGTTTGCCGAAGTATATTGCTTGTATAATAGACACCTTTTCCTTTATGTTCTTTCTTACTCCATTGTTCGAATGACTTTTCTCTCAATAGCTGTCTAACCTTTCGTGTATTGATTTGTCCATGTCTTCATACAGCTTATCATACTCTGTGATGTTTAATTCTGCAAGACTAGACGAGATTTCCTGGGAAAGTTGTCTTGTACTGTGTATAATAGAGTTGTTTGATTTCATAAGCATTTTGCAATTATTCAGATGTTGTAAATGCATTTCCCATGCAGAATAAAATAAATTCAAACCCTTGAACTTAGCAGGTGCATATAACATGTCATTAGGGAGGTCATTAGGAAGCTGGAGTATTTCTTTAAGAGTCCCTCTTATCATAACATCTGCGTCGGTTATGAATTTTTTGGGACATTTATTGGGAGGAACTGTCTGAAAGGGGTATATTAAGCTTGGGCAAATCAATTTATTTATTACATTAAATTTCTGGTCTGCCTGAAGGAGTGGCGATGTTATTAACCTTTCCAAGTTCCCTTTCAATTTTTTCAGGAATGCAAGAGAATCAAAACTTAATTCGTTACTGAAGTTAACACCCAGATAACGAATAGTCTCGCCTTTATGTAAACACTGAAGTTTAATACCTGGGAAGATATCAACAGTATCCTCAGATCACTGCCTTCTAAACTCTATTAATCGTGTATACACTGCCTGTCCTATACGGCTAATTTTGCGTACTCGGCGACATTACAGATGGCAGCACCTTTCACACCCAGACTGCTTCTTGTTTTTTGCTACGACATTGTTGATTATGTAGTGCTGTCACCGCCGTCTCATAATCACTGCCTTCTAAACTGTATTACTCCTCGAGACGGCGGTGCTCATAATATAGTCTATCAATGCGTCTAATTAATTTACATTTATTTGAATTATTGCTCCAAAATTCCATTTCAAGGTAAGTGTCATATACTGGAATAATATTACGTTCTAAACAAATAACACAAGTATCCGTGTCTGTTTAATGCTTATTTTGATTAGTGATTGATATAATCTGGGTGTGAACTGTGTCGCCTCCACTGGATAAATTAGGCAATTTAACAATACTCTGAACTCCATGTTAAAATAAAGCATAGGACAGGCAGTGTAATTCTCGAGACGGCGGTGCCTCAGATAACTGGCCTTTTGCAATACATATCCCTGTACATTTATTGAAATTAATATCCAAGCCAATCTCACTAAACTGTTGAATGGCTTGACAAGCAAGGATTGAAGCAGACATTATATCTTTACCTATGATAGCTATGTCATCTGCGAAACCCATCACATTCAGAGGCTCCTGAGATGGACTTAGTTGGAATCCAAATTTTTTAGTCATGTCACTTTCAGTTAATTCGTTCAGAATATGATCAATAGACAAATTAAACAAAGTCGGCGACAAGGGAGAACCTTGCAGTACACCTCTGGCCAGTGTGATAGGCTTTGTCTTGCCGGCAGTTGACTGAATCTGCGTAGTGTTCTCTGTTTGTAAGTGAAGGACCAGCTCCGCAAGTTTATTTGGAATGGGTAAAGTTTTAAGGTTTTTTCTAAATGGACATGGCCTACATTGTCAAATGCTTTGCGAATGTCGAGAAAAATAACGGCCAGATCTCTTTTGTTTATTTTGGCTTCATGCAACAGAGAATCAAGAATAGCAATGTTAATATGAGTCCCTGCCATGTTTGTAAAACCTCTCTGATTAGGATTGAAGGACACAAATTCACGAAGACGTTTGTCTAATATTCTCTCTATCACTCTTCGTATTACTGAACAAATGGTGATAGGTCTCCAGTTCACTATGTCTAAAGTTTCTCCACCCTTATGAAGTAATATGGTCCTTGCTCGCTTCAGTTTAAGAGGCACAAATCCAGTTCTTAGCATTCGTGTAGCGATGGAAGCTATTATGTCAGCACCTGTTTTGTTCTTTATCACTCTTACAATGACATGATCAGGACCTGGGGACGTATCCACTGCTATGGAGTTTAGAGCTGCCTCAACTTCGCTGGTACTTATCACGTCAGAAAATGTGGAATCTAACTCATGTCTCTCGTCTTCAGTCAAATGAGAACAATAACTTGGCCTAGTCATGTTGTTTGGTGTACCATGAGTGTTACAGAAGTAATGAAAAATCTTATCTGGTGAAATATTACACATTTCTGCTTGTGAATTCAGGACAGTTCTCACCGCCTTCCTCCTCTGATTGTAATAATGAAATTGTGTCAGCTGGTATTGGTATTTCTCTTTGCGTTTAATACGAATAGTACTCTAATGAATAGTGAATATTTTATTTACAAGAGTACGTTAATTCTATATTTTAAAAATCTTTAAATATAAACATTATTTCATTGATAATTTTTCAAGTTGTGCTCATTCTCACACCGATTATTCACCAATCATAAAATTAAAAAAAACATTTAACATGTTAACCCTTTCAGAGCTGAATTTATTTTTATTTATTTATTTAGCTTGGCGGAGTTAAGGCCATTAGGCCTTCTCTACCACTCAGCTAGGGTTAAAACATGAAGTAAATAATAATAATAATATTAATAATAATAAAAATGAATGAAAATCAAGAAATGATATACCTGAATACAAGAAACGTACATTAAATACAAAGACAAACATTCAAACATAAAATACTTTATGATACAAATAATGTTCAATAAGTAATCATCAAACAAAAAATCAGTGGGCTCTCTAAACCGACAGCTTGTCAGACTGTTAATACGCCGAAAAATACCATTTTATCGCCCTAGGCCGCTCAAGTAACTTTATCCATAGCGCAGACCACTACAACATTACTGCCAATTGAAAAGAACAAGTCAGACTTGCCTCTTATACTAATTGCTTCTTCTGGCACGGCACAGTGTTATGTTGCGAAAATATAATAAAAATGACATGTAATTGAAGGAAATAAATTTATTTAAAGTTATTATTTTAACGATATTTTATAGGTTATTTTTAAGGAAAAGAAAAAGAAAGTTTATGAACAAACACTATTGGTAGAAGCATCATACATAATTGCCTTCTTTCCGCAGGATCGTTGAAAATGAGTAAGAAACTAAGTAAGAAAGAATATTTTACTAAATCTATAGTGTGCACCACATACCAAAAAACTTGAGTTGACTTATCCCGTATTTCCAACTCTGCTTCGCCTCGTCCGAAATACTGTACTTGATACAAAATGTGTACGGAGCAAAATTAAACAACAGACTTGCCTTGAATGACTGTGTTCTGTCGTTCCATTGGTTAATCGCACCAGCGCATACTTCACGATAGTGCGACAAGCTCAGTTAGATGTTACTTCCATTCCGCACACATAGTACGATCATTTATATCTTATGTAATTGTGAAAACATAATTTCTGTTAAGTGAGTTGCTTGCTTTATTTATATCATTCATGTTTTACAACATATATCTAGCAAGCAAGATTTGTTTTCGTTGGTTTGGCAAATTTGTTGGTTCTGAAGAAAAACAAGTGACATAAGTTCCTAAATACAAAAAGTATTTTATAACGTAATTAACTAATTCGTTTTACTTTTCATTTACATAATTTGTGATGAAGTACACTACATGTTGTAAGTAAAATTAATAGGCATGGCCTTTAATAATTTGTATTACAGAAGAAAATTGCGAGCCAGGGCTTTCAGAAGTTACGCTAAAAATAAAGAAACATGCGAGGAAAAGGTTTGACCAGCGGCGAGAAGATACAGATTGTAAATACATACAAATCATTGGGAATAGAACCGGGACCCTTGGCGCTTAATCTAAAAAAAGAAAGTTCAGTTGCCTTTACTGCGTAATCGACTAAAAAGTCCCATAAACGAACTCTTGTGAACTGTGCTTTGTACTTTCAGAGTAGATTGTTTACTTTTGCTCCGTATACATTTTGGATCAAGTATAGATTCGTTCGCGTACATGTTATATAAATAGCTATTATTGAATTATACATATATTACAGTAGTATGGCTTTAGCACATTCGAAATATTTCGATATGAACCAATAACACATAATGAGTCTGAACTCAACCGATCACAAACATTTCAATAAATCTTAACCAAAATTTCGTACTATATCCCATAGACTAAACATGATAGAAATACATAAACTCGATAGCACGAATGTAATATACTTGACTTATATGAATAATATCTTTTGGTAAATTTGCAACGCTAGGAATTTTAACAATAATTAATAGCCTACAATAATAAATAAGTAATTGATTAATAAATGTAATATTTAATACTTAAACGGTTCTGTGGATATACAATCTGTAAGTAATATTACGCTAAGGCCCTAATCTGTGCAGGAATCAGCTTTATAATGCAATCCGGGATAAAATGAGCATCGTCGGTATAATTTTTTTTTGCAGTATAATACATCGCTTCAAAAATTATCAAAATCGAATTAATCGAAAATCGGATTATAATCCGCTCATGAAGTGTGCCTAAATGGGAAAACATTGACTGATTTGGACGAAACTCATTATGCGGGGATTATTAGGGCTAGGAAACTCGAATCTGAGGTTCGTTTTTGTTTATGCATGATTTGGGTTAAGGTTCATGAATCTGTGGTTCGTCTTATAGTTTCATTTTAAATTTGTATGTCCATACGTCAGCACAAGATTCGTTTTATTCGTTTAATTATTTATATTTACTACATAAAACAATACATTAATTAAGAATAACTTTATTTATTCGTGTAATTTATTATGTAAAAACGATGTCAGTGTTAATATATAAGTTTTGATTAATGCTCTATTAAGTAAATGATTTAAAGAAAACATTTAGTAATTGAGTAAATAATCGCAGGCGAAGTTAGGGGCACCTGCAATTTATAACATGCTATACCAAATGTTTCCGTACTTCAGCAAAAAATGACTGTGTCGTGTTTTGTTCACAGACAACAGCCTCTTTGTTTATTTATCATGAATAATTTATAATAGTATTGCCTCAATCTAAAAATGTATTCAAATAATTCAATTACATACCTGTACAATCCCTATTTATATGTATTTTATTAATATTCATTACACTTTACTTTACATAGTCCTTATAAAAAAACATGTGACTTCGAAGTCCCTACTACTTCACTCGTGAAAAATGAAAATTATTTCGGGGAAAGTAAGTTTGAAATTACTGATTTAAAAAACATAAGTGATTACTTTCCTAGATGTTAAGTAACAGAAGAAGAACTCTTGTTTCTGAAAGAGAGAGCCAGAAAGCGCACAGAACGTAGGGCACATATGCCACTGCAGCTCTAAGAAACCGGTGTTATATTGGAGCGGGGCTTAGGGACCTGCACGTAATCCTGCCTTGTAGTGCCTCACTCTCCGCTCTTTTTTTATTAAAGAAATAAATTGCGTTGTAGCTAAAGTCATTTGAATGCACACTTGTACTGTAATGAGAGGCAAACTGCAGCTCGTCTCTCAAATTGCATAAGTAACTACAACTTCACAAAACTAATAATAATAATAATAATAATAGAAAAATTTCAGCACCATATAATATGTGCCAATGATTTTAGGCTGAAATCCATAAAATTATTAAATCAGTGAAAGTGTGCGACCACCCAGTCATGCGACACATTATGAGTTATGTTTTCTTTGAATTTGATGAATCTCTGGATGTATATAAAATGGGAGAAATAAAACTAATTAATAATACTTAAACTTAATTATTAAATTATAATAGACCAAATACTGAAACTACGAGTATATAAAATAGGTTCTGGTGGCAGACTAGAGATGACATAGACTGGTATCGAAATGCATCTCTGAATGCTGGGGCAGGAAAAATCTAATAGAAGGAAAGTTGATAATATAGCAGCAGTTTACAAACAACATAATTTATAAAAACATAATTATAATAATGAAGCCAACCTTGCTTGCACATTATCAAAGAATATATAGACAGTGATGACAAAATTTTAGTACATTGCAATATAGAGTTTGTATTTCAATCGCAAGTACTAGTATATCTAAATAACTTGACTACTACGCACTACTAAGCTAATGGCAGTGCTCATTATGTAAATATTATTTTAGATTAACATAATTGAACATATGACTTCGACAACAAAATTATATAATTGTAGCTTTTAGTGTGTATAATATAATTAATTGAATTGAGGAATACTGTTGTAATTCTTTTAAACAAAATAATAGTATATACCTATGAGTAAATAATACAATACATTTTGTATATACTTTTAGATTATTGTGACTGTTGTATGTGTACCTTTTATTCTTTTATTATTCTGTATTAATGTTCTCAATGCACATTATATATATATATATATAGAACACTAATACAATGAAATATAATGTTATATATACGAGGGTTGGGGCAAAAGTCATGGCAACTGTTTTTTTTCTTGAAGATACCAGTCCGGTTGGAAAATGTGACATATACAGACGAAAGGACAAGGTGCTAACTACATGTGTGGACAATGAATAGCACTGAAATATCGAAACACACTAATTTATTACGGTAGTATACAGGGCAATATGGCCTTCACGGTGCAAAAGAATGACAACACAGTACACATAAAGTTGACATGACAAACCTGGGCCTAAAGACCCTCAAAGTAGTCCCCTGCTACTGTCACCACACGCTGCCAACGATGTGGGAGGCGCTGAATACCATCAGCCTCAAAATTTGCCGCACCATGTGTGAATCGGGTCACCTGTTGGCGCACAGCGTTAGCAATGTCCTCTCGTGTTGCAAACCGCCTAATCTTGCGAATGAGATCAAATTCACAGGGCGAAATGTCGGGAGAGTACGGTGGGTGCTCCAATTCTTCCCATCCCCAACGAAGCAGTAGCTGCCCTACACACTCTGCTTTATGTGGTTTTGCATTGTCGTGCAGGATTATTGCACTGTCCACAAGATCCGGACGTTTCTCCCGAACGCCACGTCGTAACTGTCGTACCAGGAAATCCCTGTAGTACTGTGCGGTCACTGTTCTGCCATGAGGAACAAAGTGGCAAACAATGACACCCCTGACGTCATACGCGACGATCACCATCAATTTGACTGAGGAAGGATTCTGACGGAACTTCTGCCTCCTTGGTGATCCAGCATGTCGCCACTCCACGGACTGACGTTTCAGTTCTGGTTCGTATGCCCTGGCCCAAAATTCATCGATGGCGATTATTCGTGACAAGAATTGATCGCCGTCCTGTTGCCAGCGTGCAAGGTGGTCGGACCATATTTCATAGCGCACCCACCTTTGAATTTCCGTCAGTGCATGCGGTACCCACCGCGATGCGATTTTGCGTCGGTGCAGCTCATTACGCAATATCCTGTGGACGGTGCGTTTCTCGATGCCACTTGCCTCTCTAACTCCAGTAGCGTCCATCGCCTGTCTTCATCCAAGAGCTGCTCGATGACGGCACGTGCCACGTCGGTCCGCACACTGACAGGTCGTCCCGAACGTTGCTCATCACTGGTTGACACACGTCCTTGCTGAAACTTTCCTACCCACCGTGCTACTGTACGGTATGGTAGGGCGTTATTCCCAAGGGCTTCCACTAATTCACTGTGATATTCCATCGCATTTCTCCCTCAGAGAACAGGTATTTGGATGTAAGCGCGCTGCTCAACACGGGTTACTTCCATCTCGCACGACACTCACCAACTGACAGATTTAACAGCCCTCGCTGCGCTACTACCTTCTATCACAGAGCCATCAGTTGTTCTGCATACACACTATGCCTGCAAAACTTCCACATGACACATATACGTTTGTGATCCGTTCACCTATCTTCAAGAAAAAAAATAGTTGCCATGACTTATGCCCCCAACCCTCGTGTATATATATAAAATCCCCATTAGGTTTATATAAATATTTTTAGGTGACACTGCTGTAGAGCATAATTAGTAAGTACAATGTAATTTGGTTTCGCACTATACTAGCACTGTTTAAATACAGTATAAGAGGTTTATAATTTAAATGAGAATGTCGAATTTAAAATGTCCACTAATTTTAACAAACGCATTAACTACAACATATTTCAGCGAATAAGCCTACGTACTCGTAAGCTATATACTCCGTGGCGCTATATCCCTGAAGGGACTTGACCTACCACCCGACCGCTGCGTCATCTACCACAGGCAGATGGCAGGATTGGGGGCATGTGGTCAGCATGCCGACACCCACGGCCGTTAATGGTGATTTTGATTACCGGTACCACTACTTCTCTATAAAGTAGCTCCTCAATTTGAATCACGAGGCTGAGTGCACCCCTTCCAGACCTCCCTTCTTTAGAAAAATCCGAGGAGGTACCGCGGATCGAACCCGGGCCGACGGATCTGTAGTCAGCGACGCTAACCATAAGACCACGCCGGCGGTCACGTAGGCTATATATTACTATGTCTAATATGTTTGCCAATGAAATAACAATTTGAAACCTAGAAAAGTAATCCAGCGCCGTTTAAGAACAATAATAGTAGTATTAATATTATTAAAATTGATGATAGCAATAATAATAATAATAATAATAATAATAATAGCCATTTACAGGCTATTGGTACGAATGAAGGATTTTGTTAAAATTGTAAACACAAGTTGAAAGTTACAAAGCAAACTGACTTACTCTTTAGGGATCTCTTCCTGGAGGAAAATAGTCGAGTATAACTTACCTGAAAGAAAAGAAGGAAATTATTATTTTAAATTACAATCAGTGGATTCTGAATTGAGTCAATACATAGCTTAATTATAACCAGTTGTCACACTTGTAACTCTGCCCCTATGTCACCTCTCCCAATTGACTAAGACTTGTTACCAGAAAACAAAAATAATGATAAAAATAATAATTATTATTATTATTATTATTTAACATTAAGCATCTAATGCAATAGATTTCGTCATCTAGTCATTAAATAAAACCTGTCTCCAAATATTCCTGTACAGTGTAATAGTTTAGCTGTTTAATAATACTTGTAACTCTGAAGTTAAATTCATTCAAATTGTCAATTACTCTTACATCTAAAAGTAATTTATTATTCAGTTTCACACCAATACATATAAGTGGGAATCAAGAAATTTATGCAATCGGAATTTTGGAGGAACAAAATTATTTTTTCCCTCTTGCATCGTGGGAGTGTATATCAAAGAAATGCTCGTTTCTATGATGCATACATACAAAAAGTAAGCTTTCTAAAACATACAGACACGCGAATGCATTAAAAATGGGTTAACAGTGTTTACATGAATCACAATTTTTCATTATTCTGTCAGCTTTTTTTGTAGTAGAAAGAAACATTTGGATCCTCCACTATTACCCCATATCAGTACGCCGTAGTTCAAATAGCAATGGAAGAAGCTGTAATAAACATATAAAGTGCAAATAGACACACAGTTTCTCCTGAGAAACAAAGCTCCAGACAGTTTCTTATAAATTGCTGCAGATGTTGCTTCCAAGAAACCTTTGCCGTCTAACCAGATTCCAAGAAGTTTAATGGCATAATCTGAGTTCTCATTGCTTCTTAGAGTAAATACAATTGTTTGTGTATTTTATTTATTCTTACATATCCCAATAGCACTGAACCAATCTGACAATTCATTTAGAGCATTAGACCAGTCCCAGGTATTTTCAAAGAAGGTTCTAAGTACAGTTGTATCTACTGCATAAGAAATTACTTTCCCTGGAATTGCAAGTGGTAAAAAATTGTCTGCCCCACAATGAAAAAAAGGACCAAAAATGGATTCTTATGGTACATCAGTTGGTACTTCACTAATCGTAGGCAATTCGTTGTTTATTTGAACTGCCTGCTTACTGTTAAGACACGAAGCTCTTAAGGTTAACTATTTTTAACTCCATAAAATTAAAACTTATTCAGCAACAGGCCCTGCGGTAGGCAGTTGAAAGCTTTACTTATATAGCACATACAAGCTGTCGCATTCTGTTTCTTTTCGAAAGCCAGTAATACTGCATTTAAATAATAATATTAGGAAATTCGCACAATGTTCATGTTTGTTTATTCCTAACAAAACTTCGTCAGTGATTGTGGTCTGTTCTTGCATTCCATCACATGGTATCTGCCGCACTTGTTCCCACATAGCTTACACTGACATTGATCACTTAGTTGATGGAACCTTTCCGTTCTGCACACTTTATGATGGAAACCATGGACAGCATATCGGGTCATCACATGGCGTAATGCGTAGTTCGCCCGGGTCCATTCTCTGTTAATCATGGCATCGGTAACATAGAAATCCGACCATATTTCTTCTCGCTTCGACTTGAGCTCTTTAAGAACTTCTTGGTAGGCTTCAGTGCTTTGTAGTAGCAGGCTATGACGTATGTCTTCGATGACAAATGTTTCTCTTGCAAGTACGTATGTTAGCCTTGACAAGGTATATTTTGAAAGACTCATTGCTCGTTTTAAAAATGTAGCTTTCACTCTTTCTATATCCTTTAAATTTCTTTTTGTTAAGTGATTCCAAATAATTTCTAGTCCATAAGTTATGATCGGGAGAATTTTCAGGTAAATACTGCATTTACCAAACACTCAATTTCCAGTGTTGTGGATTTTCTCGACCTAAAAGAAAATTGTCCATCATTTAAAATTGCATTGTCTTCAAAATATAAAACCAGTTCCTTCAAAATTATACTTTCTAATAAGTTAGAAAAAACCGGAACCAAAGACACTGAACGCTAATAAGAGGCTACTTGTCTATCTCCCTTTCTTATAAACAGGGATTACTTTGGATATTTTCAAGTCATCTGGAAATTTTCCTTGATCTAAATATTGGTTGATAATATTAATATCAAGGGATTCAATAACCAAGGAGCACACACCTATAGTCAGTAGCGCTACCCCCCCCCCAAAAAAAAATCGGGTAGGTCAAAAGTGCCGGGAGGTTTGGGGGTATGAAATACCATTTATAAGGAAAGTTAAATAACATATGGGACAGAGGAAATAATGGACCTACATTTACAAGTTCAGTATTTTATTATTAAATAAAATAATAAAATATTTGCCAAAATGGAGCTTAAAAATCCAAAAGAACTTTAGGTTTTGATTTGGGGGGGGGGGGTTCGAACCCCCTGGACCCCCCCTTCCCCCTGCCTTTAGTAGATGGTTAGAAAATCCATAATAATCCTGGCTATTTTAATTGCTAATTTTCTTAATTTTACTGTGTATCTTGTCATGTGTTGCATTCTTCCATCTAAAATTGGTTTTGCAGGAGCAGAATCATTAAACAGATCAAGAGCAGTCATATCAGGTTGCACAATGCTACTTTCAATTTCCTTAATTGGACAAAACATTTAATTTTTATATTAGTATTTAGCGAACTTAAATCATTGTACCTTCCAGACGCCTTATTGATCATATTCCATGCCTTCTTACATTTGTTTCCTGCGTTTTTTTTTTTATAGAAATTCACTGTCGGAGATTCTAGCTGCGTCTAGCCTAATCCTATATTATTTCCTGAAGTCAAAACGTACATCTACTCCGTTCGGTGTTATGCATTTTATTAAGTTCACGTAGCACAATCACATTATCTTGTACTTATGGTGCTCTGAGATATTAGTATAGGCCTATATATTTTTTTGAACTGTGAAAGGAGAAATCAGTATTCAACTTTATCAGGGGAGCATTGAACCAAACTGCCTGATTACTGCCGTAAGATAATTTGTCAGATAAAACTGCAGTACACCTAAAGTAAATTCAGAAGTGTGAAAATTTGTAAACATATTGTCCAAACACGCATTAAGACGAGTTTGAATATTATTTGCAATTAAAACGCCATATTGTGTTAAAAACTATTAGAATATCAACAGAAGATGGCTGGATTATTACATCAATGTTAAAGATAATTTGTTTTATTATTACTGACAGAAATATCAAGAACATCAGTTAACCTTCCAATAAAAGTTTTAAAATACCCCCATGGTATACGGTAGCAAGATACTATTGAATTTAACCGTATCAAATTCTGCGTGGTGCTCCACAGATAGATAATTGACCTTTCTGATAGAATGTCCTGATAAATTATTAGCTAACAACTAGAACTGGGTGGATTCGATCCCGGCCCAGGTCGATGGCATTTATGTATTGCATAAATGTGACAGGCCCATGTTAGTAGATTTTCTGGCATGTAAAAGAACTCCGGCAAACCGGCGACGGTCACAGGCCTAAGTTGCTGCCTAAGTCCCCGTCGTTAAATAATCATATATCAACCAACCAACTAGAATTGGTGGCAATTAATTCTCAATATCATGTGCCAGTTATTTAGTTGTCATTTGGTATTATTATACTGTAAATATGTTGGGTAATTTTTGTCACGATTTCCACGAAATACTGGAAAAAATACGCTATGACTTACATGTATTATCGGCGCTTTGGTGCTATAATTTATTTCGGCAGTCAGTGATAGGAAATATTTAATTTTCAAACTATACCATTCATTTTAGTAAGGACAGAAGAAAAGAAAGGGAGAAAGAGAGAAATCTCATTTCGAAGTTCAAACTCAATCTATCAAACCTTCTCCGCTTTCCGCACCCCAAATTCCTTTACTGACATCGATAAAATAAAGTCCGCGTGAGAAATTAGTTCCTACACTCGATCAGATGGGGCGAGTCCATGGCAAAAGAAAATCTTTCTTACAAATGAAATATCCCTTTAACTGGTTGGGGAAGTAAATAAAATGCATGAAATAAAACTACAGGCCTTGTAAAAATAATTCCAGTCAATATTATTGCCAACGCTTTCGGTCTTCCTTGTAATATCTTGCTTGTTATTATTATTATTATTATATACTTATTAAGTAATTATTATTATTGTCGCTGTTATTGTTATTATTTATTTTTATTATTATATTTATTATTATTACACCTTTTAATACGCAAACATAACTAGCACTATATACTTATTAAGTAATTATTATTATCGTCGCTGTTATTGTAATTATTTATTTTTATTGTTATATTTATTATTATTACACCTTTTAATACGCAAACATAACTAGCACCGCTTGATGTCACAGCCTTTATCTCCGTAAAGTTGACAAAAAATACCATATAGGCCTACAATAATAACAAAAATAATTTTGACAATGTGGGAAATATAAATAATACCGTACTTAAAAAATCCATTGGAGTCTTCTGACTAAGTTTCCTTTTCAGATTTATAACTTTGCCACTATGACAGTTTGTTGCCGTTGAACTGTAATAATGGTTGCATTCTTTGTGTTTTTATTATTGTTACGACACTCTTGTATTACACGTTTTAACTAATGGTACTAGTATAATATGAAAATTGTAAAGAAATTGTATGAAGTTAGTCCACGAGGTAATGGACAGGGTAGTTTCATTCTTGTGTGCAATCCCCTGAGACCTAGGTCATATAGGTGTACGACCTAGAAAAGAACCCTGGCAGCAATTGTCGGTATTCACTTCACTGTAGTAGGACGGGCAGAAAGCACAAGGCAGGCAGTCCCCTAACCTCTCATATTCAATTTACAAACTTCACTAATTAGTACTTTGATAATGGTTTCAGAAAGAAAATGCAGGAATCCTAATGAGCAATTATCGTTTGAAAATCTATAATATTATAATTGTATAATATTATAATTGTATAATATTCTAATTGTAATATTCTAATTGTAATTGTATTCTATAATATTCTAAATCTAATTGAGTCCCCTGACATTATGAAATATATATAAACCAAATTAAGGGGAAAAAAATAAACGATACAAAATATGTAAAACAAACTTTCTTACATATACATGTTGAAAATTGTATTATTGAAGTTAGAGCGCTAGCCATAATATTCTGCCTCGATGTGCGCAGGAAGACTTGGAGACGGAACTATGAAGCGAAAGGTTACGGAGTTTGTCGATCAATTTCAGTCTAGTACAGACATCCTATGGGAGAGGTTTATTAAACACTATTTCCCTAGCTAGACAATGAAGAGTTTTAAACTGTAATTTACTTAGCACAGGAGGCATTTTGAACAATGTGAGGCGCACTTAGAGCTGTCAACAAGTTGTAACACAGCAAAAACACTCGCTCACCGATGCCAAAAAGAAAAGAACACCTACACTCAATAAGGCTGCTTCCTTTACAACCAGTGAAATATCCCTAGACTATGATCCCCCATTGGAACACGTGGTAATAATCAATAAATAAAAAAACAGGGAGGGAAGGGAGGAAAAGAATGACATGCTTTGAAGGAGACGTGACTTCACGGATTTCACTTAAATTGGTTTGTGCGCCACGGCATAACTATATGGCTAGCGCTCTCCAGTATGTACCATTCAAGAATTAACGTACAACCTCCACTCTAAATAGATTTAAGAATCTTACTTAATTTTTAGTATATTTTCCTTGCAGCATAGCAAATGTTAACTGAATAAATAATTTCTCCGACTATTCAGTATATTCAGGTTTCCTTGGTAAAATAAATAAATAATAAAAGACAATGTAAATTAAACAAAATAGGTCCATTATATGACTTGGGTCTGCTTTACTTATTGCTACGTTTATGTGGAGAAGTTTTTATGGACCTGTGTAGTAGAATATCTGAATTTCTTTCTATCTAAATTCAGGCTTTTTCAAGAAAATATAGTTCATGGTTATAATGCAATCTACATTTAAACCTACTTTTTTTCAATTGATAATGCAATTACTAAGAGTATTGTTGTTAATATTACTATTATTATTACTTGCTTACTTACTCAATGGCAATAGCAGATTCTTAAGCAAGCTAAAGGAATATTATCTATTTTATGGAAACCCGGAGGTTCATTGCCGTGCTTACCAGAGCACGCCATTCAACCCTATTCTGTGCGAACTCCATCCAATCATCCCTTGCAAACCCTACTTACCTTAAATCAATCCTAATATTGTCATCCCCCCTACGTGTATGTCTTCCAAGTGGTCTCTTTCCCTCTGGTCTACCAGTCAATAATTTTGAGACATGTCTTTCTTCCCCCATGCGCGCTACATGTCCAGCCCATTTCATACTCCGTGATTTAATTACCCTTCTTAAAAATAAGAGATAGTTGTCGCCAATCTTTGTGTAATATCTTCAGAAAGTGCCTAACCCAATTACAAAATTTTGTTTTTATATGATTTTCCGTTCTGGAACTAGGCTATTCACAGACACACACACACACAAGACACACAGACATACACAGACATGATTCCGAAAATAGTATTCAGGAAACCTCAAAACGTGTATTCATGTTAAAAACTCAACTTCGAATTTGGGGTTCGAAAACTATACTTCCTGTACCTGGAGCACCTATAGTAGAGGCAGTAAAAAAGTTCAAGAAAGTCCCCTTAATATTTCAGTTATAAAGTTCCAAAAAGTCCTTCATTCAAAAAAATAAGTAAATAGAACGAACCGTTTATCTGCTGTGCTTGTCTCGATCACGAGATAACAGTATTTTTTTTGTCACAATCACAGTATTTTATACATACTAAGTATATGCAAGAAAATAAGAATGACTAAATAAACGGAATTTTATAATTTGTATTTCATTTGTTTGATCTTTAATTTTTCCACCTATTTATATTTCTAAATTACTAACATTGAAATAATTCAAACCTATATATAATAAAGTTCTGTATATATAATTTTGAACTATTTAAATTTATTATGTAAAAATGTTTATATATTTTAAATTTTCTCTTTTCTCATATATTTAAGAGAAACCTTAATTTTCAGTCCCTATTACGAGCTTTGATTTTTAAAACTTTGAAGTATGTAATAGGTAATGTAGTAATAAAATAATAATTATTAGGCGCAATTCCAAGTTTTTCTTATAGAAAAAAAGAATGAGTTATGCTTCTATCAAAACAATTTCATTTTTTCCTTATACTGAATGCATATTTTATTTTATTATATTAATAATTGTTATTAATATTACTATAGACCTATTTGTTGTTATCAATACTTTAATTATATCAGTAAACTAATGTTCTTATTCCCATTTTGAATGTAAGCTTCACTCGAGAGCATGCACTTAGTTTATCTGCCAGTAATAATTTCCACTTGCAGCCGCATGGCGTTTCTCTTTTGTCACTCGGTTTAAACTGAAATTACATTTCCCCTTACACATTTACACTCCAATATATGGCTCAAAGGATGGAATGCGCCATAATAGGGTTTCACGCCATTGTTCCTTGTAAATCTGCTCGATAAAGCCCTCAATAGTATATAATATTCACACAACAACAGTCCGGCAATGAAATAAAGCCTGCAGCACGTCGTTGTTATAAGGAAAGCACTCATTACTATCCTATTTCAAACACGCTTAATTTATTCATTCATTTCACACATGGTTCTCCTTGAATCAAGATGAGAAAATCAGAAGAGGAATACTGAATTTCAGAGAATCATTTTATTATAAGTATGATTATAAAGGAATGTTTTTAATCGTCTCTTTCTAAGAAATGAACATGGATAATTTCATATCCTTAAGAATAACTTATTGTTTTGTACCCGTTCTATTAAGTTAATTTCTTGTTAAGTTAATACTTTAAAAGCTGAAAGTATGAGAGTTGATATTAGTTTTCTATATTTTTCTAAAGCCTCCGGTTTCTTTCGAGAACGATCGTAGAATAGATTAATACTTTTAAACGATATTTTTAATGATTACAACATTTAAAATTCTCCATCTTACAATCCTTCACAAGTGAAATAGTCCTTTCAGTCAAATGAAGCCAAACTCATAATGTAATTATCTGACTTTCGTGAGTCATAATTACTGGAACTGGGAAAGAGAACCAACACTTTGTTAAAATTAAAACTCATTGCTTAACTTGAAGGGAAAATACATGCTTCTTATTACAGACATAACAAATTTTTAGTGTGGCTATTTCAGTTATAATATGTTGTTAAAAATATCGTTGCATAGTAGTTATGAGAATTAGTAGAAGTTCACATATATTATAATCTCACAAGATTCTTGAAAAAGTCATTATTTTATTTTCAACAGTTTCGTTCATATATATATATATATTGCTTATATATATATATATATATTGCTTATATATATATATTTCAAGTTCAGTGTTTGGAAGAAGACTTTCAGCCATTTATAATTTTTACTACACTATTGCCAGACATGTTATTTGCATATCATAGTACAAAATTACAAAAAAAGTTGCAAGAATTAATTTTTCAGACAGAAATTTCAAAGAGAAATTAAAGATTGGCGAAAGTTCGCATGCGGAACTAGAGCAGTGTAGTGGACATCAAACAAGGTTCAACGATGAATTGAACCTACCTAAATTTAGGTTAAGTAAGACAATGAGTTCTCATTTATATTTAGGATCTAAATTGTACAACATTTTGCCCGCCCAAGTTAGGAATTATACAAAACAGAAATTTTTATAGGAAGTATACCACAGGTTGATAAAAAATTATATTTTATTGTACTGAGGAGTTTCTAAAGAAAGCACAAAGGAGGTTATTATTTACTTAGTTTTACCTTTTAATGTGTTCACGACAAGGTAGTTTTTACAGATTATTTTTGACACTGTGCCTAACAACAAATAATAATTATTATTAGTTTATTATTATCATCATAATCATCATCATCATCAACTTCATCATATAAATAACAGTTAAGCAAGTTTTGATAAAAACGCAGTTTAAGTTTCTTTCTATCTTGTTTTTATATATTATTACCATTATAACAAAGTTTGAAGTATAAAACCTTCAAACTTCTTCAAATGCATAAAAGGACAACAAAAGTTTGAAGTATGAAACTTCGTAGGTCAGTCTTTTGTTTTTAATACCTTGACATTGTATCCTGAATACATAATATATATCTACCGGCTATGTACTGTACAAATCTGTGTATATATTATGCTAAAGTTCACTCCTATCACAACATGCAATTTAAAGGAAGACTATAAAATTAACATTGAATTTATTTAAGGTAATACTTATGTACGAAGGTTAAGGTTGTGAATGAAAAGCAGTATAGTATTACCAACGCTCTACCGACATGAAATTAAAAAAATACAGTTGATATGATGCCAGGGAATTCCCGATTTGGTCAACAAGGTTAAATATCCTTTTACAATTTCCATTAAGAACTCTTTTAACTGAGGCATTCGAATTTCCGGCATTTTTATAGAGTTCTGGACTGTAAGGCATAAATACTTCTGCATGACAAAGTTTACTTCAGGTAATTTCTTCAACTTAAGTTGAAGTTACGCAACTTCTGACAAGCTTCCCATGAAGCAAGTAACTTATGGCATTTAGACGGAAGTGTTGGGAGAATTTAGAAGTTATTAGCAACGCAAGAAGGCGCAATGATGATCTTCTAAGTTTGACAGCATTCTTGAGTAGGTCTTCTGTATATTCTGAAAAAAAAATGTAAATACATGCATCACCACTTAGAGTTAGAAAGGCTTCTGCCATTATTCATTGACAGCTCTCGATGGTGTCATAGATTTGTTTAGCTTTTCCCATTCGATAGCAAAATAAGAAAACGACTGGAGGAAAAAAATGTGAATAGTTCCGAGTGAGCCTTTCCGTAAGTAAGAAAAGGCACATGTATGTTGAGTAGAGGTAGATAGATTTATTTCTATTCAGCACATTTCAATGTACAGCAACGTCAATTAAAATTACCGTTTAAAACCAAGAAACACAATATTTTAAAGCCCATTCAATATAACCATTAAGTTTTAAAAATACAGTACAGCTATTCATTTATATGACCGCCTACGTGGTCCAATGGTTAGAGTCGCTGGCTGCGGATTCGCAGGCCCGAGTTCGATCCCCGGGCCTCCTCGGACTTTTCTGAGGTAGGGAGGTCTGGAATGGGATGCACTCCGCCTCGTAATACAAACTGAGGAGCTACTTGACTAAGGGTACGCGCAAGACGGAACCGGGATGGTCGCATGCCACAGGCCGCATGAAGAATGAAGTCATGTCTTCTTACGAGGGCGAACAAGACGCAGCTTGGATGGTCTCTTGCCAGCTATCTGGTCAGGCCGCAGTTTGCTGGTAGAATGCTAGCCCTCTTTTTTCATGCGACCGGCCGCTAGCGTATAGTCTAGATTCAGGCGTTCCACTTGTGCATTTTCCAATCGCTCCACAAACAAAGGACTGTTTATAAGACACATCCTCTGTAATCAGCTCAGACTACCAAAATAAATATTGTTACTACTCAATGAAGGGGTTTTAGAGATCATGGCTACAGTTACTGACTTGTATGGTTTATATTCAGTATTTTTGTATAATTTATAGTAACCTAATAATTTTATATTATGTTAATTTTCGTGTTGCGGGGTTAAGTGTGTTCGTTTCAACGTCTTCTTGTGCTCTGAAGAATGAATACAATGGTCGCACCAACTCAAGAAAACAATAATAATAATGATAATAATAATACTATTATTAATAATAATAATAATAATAATAATAATAATAATAATAATAATAATAATAATAAGTTTCTATCCATACATTGGTTCTCCATCTCAAACCGTTTAAAAAATATATAGATCTAATCTACTTTTCTTGCCGAAAAAGTTTTTACGCCACTTTTTCGGCGAACTTTGTACCCTAGCAACTAAAGTATTAGGTTTACAACGAATACTTTTAGAAGAAAAGCTGTAGAGCATTAAATTTACTATAAAATACACATTCAATTTAGTAGCTCTGTGAAACAGTGAAATACTCTTGTGACATATTTTACATGTAACTAATTTTGATGAAGCTTCCTGTAATGAGTTTGAATTCATAAACTCATTCCCATTGTCTTCTGAGTCTTCAAAACCTTATGAATGAGAAGATAATAACAAAGAAATAAAAACATAAATCGAGATAATTAAAAAATTTAATCCTTAACATGTCACTGGCTACACACTGAATATACAGATGGGCGACCTGCCGGTGAGCGACCAGGCTGCGTCTTGCGCGCACACACTTCATGCTCGGCGCCTGGCTCAACAGCGTAGCGACCAGGAAGGGGACCAACCAAGCTGCGTCTTGTTCGTATCCTAAGAAATAGCGGCTCCGTTCATGGTCACTAACGCCGTGGGTGTCTGCATGCTGATCACATGCACCTATCCCTACCACCTGCCACATGGCAGATGACGCAGCGGTCGGATGGTGGCCTTGTCCATCCAAGGATGTAGCGCCACGGAGTTTAGTTTTTATTAAAGAGTTCGATTTGAAAATGCTGTTTTGATCTTAAAATATGTAGGGATATGTAAAATATGTTCAGGGATTAAGTCAGGTCTATCTCTTGTCCAGTTAACCGAATAACAGTGAACCACATACTGAATAATGAAATGTTATCCAGTTATTTGTGATTATCCAGAAATTGTTAAAAGAATTAACTGCAGTGAAATTTCACTATTATACAACTTTTGCCAGTGATGTAACACCTTTACTCTAACAATTATATAAAAAAAAATGTCGGATTTACTATTGCTCATGTCTGGGTTTCTAATCTGGGACAAATAACTGGATAACTGGATAAGGGTTAACTGTACGGACAATTAATTGCAGAGAAGATAAAACAGTTAACTGTTATTTGAACACATAGTTAACGGGATATTATTTGAAATGAATTGGATTTTTATGTTGATTATCCAGACAATTTCACTGAGATCTATGCATTATTGAGCTCGGCTAGTCTTTATCTATCGTATAACAAAAGTGTAAATGTATGTTGCTATTAATAGACATAATACAGAAACCTTAGAGGCCAAAGTCGGAAGTTCTCAGCAAAAAATGTTGCTTCTACAAAGGCTTCAAAGTCAGTTATCACAAAAGCAAGTTTTATGACATTGGCCCTTTTAGAACCAAGCCACTTAATACTAACTGAATATTTTAACCCTACATGTTAAACCTTAATTTAAGTTAATGTGACATTTACGAGAGTGACATACACATTATACTACCATTGTTGAGCTAATCATAATAATTATGAACTGTATGTAGGCTATTATATATTCCATTATATAAAATAAACACTCAAGGTAATGTTAATGTTCCAAAAAATATCAGCGATAAGGCCCCATAGAGCCAAAGGTGTAGGAGGCCGCACAGGGGCCACAGTTTATTTCGAATAAATTTAAAAATTTGATGTATTTGGAGAGAACAGATCATTCAATTGTAATATTGCACTATCACTGTAACCGGAAACCCCAGCTTTTATGGTGAATCAGCCTTGCACGGCAATAGAATCTGGTGTTCAGACGGCAAGTCTTTTGTATTTATAGTGCTGTGGGTTCATAATTTAATATATTTAAAAGAGTAAGATGTTTTGGGGGTTTATTTAGCCCACATGTGGGTCTTTTTTCTTTTTCCATTATTAAAAAAAGACCAAATTTAACGTTGTTTTGTTTTTCAAAACCTGTAGAACTTTTTCTTGTATGATTATTCTAAATATAAGTAAAATCGCTAAGATGTTCAAAGAAAATGAACTAAAATTGCGCTTGAAGGGATGCGTATTCACGAGAATCGTCTGCTCAACTGCGGGAGGAGAGTGAGTCGTCATGTGATATAGAAAAAGGGCTGTAAACTTGATGACGATCAACAATAATATCACTGTTCCTAACCTAATTGCTACCAACATAGCTCTACATGTCATTAACATTAATATCACTGTTCATAACCTAATTTTTGACCGGGGAAAATGGGTTATATACCGCATGGAAAGCAACAATCCGATAGCATTGGCTCATGAATAAACAGTTGCCCGGTCTGTGCGTAAAGAGACCATGAGAGTAGTTCGTCGATAGCCAATGGGAGTGTTGATATGCTAGATAGAGCCCGCGTAACCACTTGGAATGCCTTGCGGAGAAACTAGAGCTGGAATTATCTGGACAAAAGTTAACTGATTAACTGAACAAATAATTATTCAAATAACCATCAGGTCTATCTCTTGTCCAGTTAACCGAATAACAGTGAACCACATACTGAATAATGAAATTTTATCCAGTTATTTGTGATTATCCAGAAATTGTTAAAAGAATTAACTGCAGTGAAATTGTCTGGATAATCAACATAAAAATCCAATTAATTTCAAATAATATCCCGTTAACTATGTGTTCAAATAACAGTTAACTGTTTTATCTTCTCTGCAATTAATTGTCCGTGCAGTTAACCGTTGTCCAGTTATCCAGTTATTTGTCCCAGATTAGAAACCCAGACATGAGCAATAGTAAATCCGACATTTTTTTATATAATTGTTAGAGTAAAGGTGTTACATCACTGGCAAAAGTTGTATAATAGTGAAATTATGAAAATTTAAAATAAACTATCTCAGTCATTAGTACAATAGGTTATTAGCTTACTCAGCTGTCATATCGACGTGGGTAGCACAGCAAGTATGGCAATGGCTTTCCATGCTGAACGTCGCGGGTTCGATCCCGTTTCAGGTTGATAGCATTTATGTGCATAAATGTGACATGTCCATGTCTCTAGATTTTCAGGCATGTAAAAGAACTACTGCGGGATAAAACTCCAATAACTGTCATTCTGACTCAATAGTTGATGTTATTAGATCATTACTTATTTTAAATCAATTTATCGTTCAGTTTCCTGACACCTAAGAATTATTGTTGGGGGCAAGATAATATTTGCGGATAGCCCTAAAGTTGTTAATGTCGCCACTGGGAGAAAGCCAAATGAGAAGTGGTCGGCAGTGTGATTTTGGCTCAGGTCCACAGTCTCACAGCCCTCCTTTACAAAAGAAATATTTTATTTACATCAGTATGATTGCCCCCACAGAAAAATCCCATAATTTAGGTTACCACATAAGACAAATAAATAAATTTACAGTAAATATTTACTACATAAAAAGACTTTCATAAGTCCCTCCCCCCCAAAAAGAAAATTAACTTGCCAGAAATATAACTTACTAGCGATTACTATCCTAAATTACAGTCATAGCATAAACAAAAAAAAAAGTGTTTTTTCCTAGGAAGAACTGTTTTACTTTTCCTTAAACAGAGAGAATTAGCATTACACCATTTATAAGAGAAAATCTAGTTCTGGAAGGCCTTATCGATCCTCACTCTAATATCATTTACTAGCTAGTATAGTACTGTGCCCTCGTTTCTATTAATTTATAAGTAAGGCACGCAAGTTAATGCTCTACCACAAGACGAAATATGCATGCAAATATGCTCTAAATTGTAAAAAATGCTCCGGAAGCAATGAAATGTGCTGTTTCATTTAAATAATTTTAAAACTTTCGTTGTCTTATTATCTACACATATGTTACGAAAAAAGTAGAAATTGTTTAAATTGCATTATAAAACTTAATAAAAGAAACAAGATCAATGCAAGAAATTTTAGTAAATTGAAAATTAAGTGAAACGTCGCTTTAATATCATGCAATCAGTTTTAAAAAGTTACGTTATGTACAATCAATTATTGTACATCCGGTTCTCAAAAGTGTCACTTAACAAAATATGCTGAAAATGTTTTAATTAACATATACATGCACAATGTGATTTAAAATCCATCGGTACACTATACCGGATAATGGTATTGCTAATCAGATATAATCATATAAAGCATTTTCGAACAATTCAAACCACTAGGCAGTAGAGGCAGAAACCCGCAATAAAAATCCTCCATTTGTCATAATTTGAAGGTATTCGATGTCATTTATGTGTGCATAAATGTGAAAGCCTATGTCTGTAGATTTCCAGGCGTGTAAAAACACACCTGCAGGACAAAATTCCAACACATCGGCGATAGTCACAAGTCTAAGTTGCAGGAAAGCCACACCGTTAATCGTATAGTGTATATATCCAACAACTATTCATTACAGAAACTGGATACAAAACAATGCGAGGTAACCTTGAAAATGTGCAACTTTATAATAAGAGAACAAACAGTATGCTTTAGAGTGTGTATTATGGACTGGAATCAAACTGCAAGTAGATCAGTCTTGACTGTTCTAAAAACTAGCCTCAAGTTTGGCGCAATATGAAAAATAATGTTACTAAAGGACAAGACGATAATTAACGAAAATAAAATATCAGCTTCTGAAAACCTGTGGTAAATTATGGATATATTCTCCCAAAATTTACAAAAAATGTATTCAGTCTAGTGGTTAATCTTCTAACTGTTAATCAGGAGGCTATGGCTTTGGCTCCCGGTCCGGCCAAGGGAACTTTCATTTTTTACAGATAGGTTCCCGCTTCCCCTGGCCAATATGGTGTGGCCAGTAAGGAAGGATTTAGAGTTAAGGCTAATATATTCATACTCATTCTCTTATTATCATCTCATTGGGATAAAGTACCCTGCCTAGGCTACCAGCTGGAAACAGGGCTACACTTCCGCCAAGCCAGGGGGTGTACCAGAAACCCTAACAAGGTAGTGGTGGCTTGACAAAGAAAATTTTGGAATAATCGAGTGTGTTTTCCAAGGAGGTGACGTCGTGGACGCAGATTCGGGAGTTCGCAGGTCCAAATCTCTCACATTATAAGTGGATGAAAAGTAAATTAATGGAAGAATTTCTGATGAACTCCAGTTGTTGAGAAGGATTATGTTGTGGATTCATATTCAGAATTTTAGAATTTCAAATTCCGTAGCTTGAAAATGTGGATGCAAATTTTCAAGGTTCTTTCAGAGAGCAATATTTGAAATTTACCTATGATTTTGCAAGAATTTCAAATCCTGTGGCATGAAAATGTGGATGCGAATTTGCCAGGTACTTTCATAGAGCTATATTTGAAATTTACCTATGCTTTTGCAAGAAAACATTGGAATCTCCAACAAGGTTCCATAAGCTTTAAAGAGTCTCAAGTCTACATTGGAGCCTTTGGACTGATTAGGCTAAAAATTGTTCTTATGGCCATATATGGGCTGGAAAATTTACAGACTCACCTCAAATTCAAGGACCCGCCAGAACTAAAGAAGATCAAAACCACCTGTGTTATCAAAATACACGCCTTCTCGCCTTGTCTACTTTAATCTGAGTTCCGCCGTTCATTGAAGAAGTAAGACTGCAATTCCTGCTGTTATCTACTCCTGGTTATGAGACACTAATGCGAGTTATGAATGCTAAAAGAAGAGAAATATGAAATGACTTTTTAGCACAGATGCAGTGATCTCACAATAATGGTTGGAAGGTTCATACGAATTGTGGCACGTAGTGACAAGATTTTCGGTACACGCATTCTATCACAAAATGTTAACACCAAAATATAATAACTCACCAGCCGGAGGCCAGTTTGAATGTATTTCAATGAGTTCAGAAATGCGATAGATACCAGTAGTGAAGTGCTGTGGAAAAAATGTCCTTGACAATGTTCTACAGTAAGAACAGTGAAAATAAGTATCAATCTCTATGCGTACTTTAAGCTAGTCTATTAATTATTATTATAATTCAGAGTATCTTAGGGGTGATTTGGTGTAACTTTACGCTCCATGATACTTCAGTTAGTCACAAATTAGCTAATGTTATTTAGTCATGATCCTGCCACTGAGTTTTTAACATATATAATAAGTGAAGCAAATTAGCAAAGAGGATTGACAGATCTAACAGTAAATGGCATCAGCCTTTAACGTAAATGTAGAATGAAATACTGAGGCAGAGATAGATACGCAAGATAGACAAGATAGACTAGATAGATAGACTAGATAGATACAGTGGCGCCGACTCCATGGGGCCTGAGGGGGCCCGATCCCCCTCAAAAATTCGTTTGGGGGGCTCCGCCCCCCCCCAATAATTTAAGAAAATTATTAGTTATATTTTGCTTTGTAAAATCACAAAATTATGTTGGTATTTTTCATTTTCCTTGTTTGACGATAGTTACCTTTTAAAATACATTCAGTAATGAGTTAAAACAAATAATTATTACGGTAGTAAGCAGGTTAACTGAAAACGAGTGGTGTGAATCATGATAGTGTTAGTGTAAGGTCTGGCGGGCCAGCGCTGCAGCCGCGGCGACATCAAAAGGACTGGAGCAAAAGTGCCTGGAACCCTCCACCTCGCGTCGCCTTGACGCTTCGAGACATTACGACGCCGTGGCTATATAAAGCCCACCCTGCTGGAGCAGTCATTCAGTGTGGATAGTTTCGTTCAGTGCATGCTGCAGACGTGTTTAGAGTTCCGACTTTAGTGTTTAGTGGACTCTTTTATATGACTATATTTTATTCGTTTACTTTAGTCTCTTAGTGTATTGTGAATTAAGTTTGCAATGGATAAATTTGTTACCAAAAAGGTGCGCTTGGAAGTTGATGATACTGCAAGTCAACCTCCGACAATAATTGTGTCGTCAATTGCTTCGTCGTCTTCAGGCGAGAAATGTTCACAGCCAAAACCTGGACAATCCGGTAAGGGAAGATCATTTCAGAAGTCTTGGTTGATCAAATATACATGGCTAGAATATGAAGCATCTACCGAAAAAGTTTTTTGCAAAACCTGCAAAGAGGCAGATGCTAAAAAACTATTACAATTTTCTTCAAAAAAAGAAGATGCATTTATTTCCGTAGGGTTTTCTAACTGGAAAAAGGCTTTGGAAAAATTCCGTCTTCATGAAAATACGTTTACGCATAAAGAAGGTGTTCTGAAACTAAATGCCATCACTAACCGAAGTGTGGCCTCCCAATTGAATGAACAGTTAGATAGTGATATGAAGAAAGGCCGTTTAGCTCTTGAGACAATTTTTACTACCGTGCAATTTCTATGCCGACAAGGCCTAGCAATTAGAGGGCACGAAGATGTAAACTCAAATTTTTTCCAATTGTTGGAACTCCGAAAGAATGACGTACCTGAGTTAAAAGATTGGTTAGGGCGTTCGGGGTATAAGTGGACGTCCCACGATATTCAAAACGAGATCATTGATCTACTAGGAAAGTCTGTGTTGAGAAAAGTATTGGCTTCAATCAAGAAGACTGAACATTTTTCTATTATGGTTGACGAAACAAGTGATTCTTCGATTCACGAACAAGTGTCATTTTGTATTCGTACTGTCAATCATTCCTTAATTATCAACGAAGACTTTATTGGCTTATACGAGACCCCCAACACTGAATCACAAACTCTGTTTAGTATTTTAAAAGACGTATTTGCTCGTCTTGATTTGTCAATGGATAACTTAAGAGGACAGTGCTATGATGGTGCCTCGAATATGAGAGGTAAGTTCAAAGGACTAAAAAAGTTAGTTTTGGATATACAACCAAAAGCACGTTATGTGCACTGCACTGCTCAGTTTAAACTTGGCAGTTGTAGACAGTCTCCGCCATCTTACGTCTATGAGGGATATTATGACCTTAGCCAAGGACTTAATAAACACCGTAAGGGAATCCAACAAAAGGATGGGACTTTTCAGAAGCATACGCTGTGAGAGCACCAACGACCAAGCTGGTCTACGACCCCTTTGCCCGACTCGATGGACTATGCGAGCTTCTAGTATCTTGAGAATATTGAAAAACTTTGAAGAACTTCTAGAGTTTTTTGAAACATTTTCTGCAGAGGACAAAATAGAGGCATGTTACAAATGTGCAGGCTACCTTGAGTCAATGTTACAATTCAAAACTTATTTCTTTTTACGTCTTTATTGCCATGCAATGAACCCAGTAGAGGATGTCAATGAAAAAATGCAATGCCCTCATCTAAGTGTTGCTGATCTGGAAAAAAATATATGAGGGCTTGATTTGTATATTGAATGGAAGGCGTGATAGTTTTGAACACTTTTGGGAATTGTGTTTAAAAGAAAAACCTTCACAAGTTGATGATCCTTCGCTTCCTCGGAATCGACGTATACCAAAGAAGTATGAAAACAACGAAGCCAGCTCACCGCACACTTTCAAAATCCCAAAGGAATACTACAAAGCTATTTACATTGAAGTTTGTGAAACGGTGCAATCTTACATTACTGAGCGGTTTGCATCAACTGGACTCACACAGGTCATTGCAGTTGAACAAGAGTGCTTGCTTTTAGTAAACAGAGGTGAAACAAATTTTGGAAAATCAACTGAGTTTTTCAAAAATGACCTAGACATTGAGAGACTGCGCTTACACTTGAATATGTTATCCGATATCGCTAATAAAAAACAACTGGTCTTAAAAAACATGCGTGATGTGAGAAAGTACATTACACAAGAGCCTGCAGTTGGAGAAATGTTATGTGAAGTAGTGAAGTGCATTAAGCTTCTCCAAGTAGTTCCAATCACGACAGCAACAGCAGAACGGTCATTTAGCGCCCTTAGACGTCTGAAGTCATATCTCCGATCAACAATGGGACAGAAGCGATTGAACAACTTGGCTGTTCTTCAAGCCCACCGAGATGTTTTGGATGAATTGGATATCCGACTAGTCATCAACGACTTCATATTCAGTAATCCAGTCAGACGGTCGACATTTGCACCTTTCTAAAGACACTCTAGCCCTAATAATGGTATTTAGAGCAATATTAAAAATCTTTATAAAATAGAGAATTAAATACATACAGAATGTTAAATTTTCAGTTTTGAAATATTAGTACTAGTTTAGTACTGTATTTCTATATTACTATAGTACTGTATTAGTTATTTCCAAATACTTAAATATTTTTAGGGTGTAAGACCCAATTAAAGCCCGTTATTTACATACTTTTTGACTGAAAGTATTATGCATACTGTATTAACTTTATTAACTGTATTAAAGCATTAACTTTGAGATATTGTTTTTATTTAATGAACCCTCAGTCTTATTCAAAGTAAGCTTAAATTAGCTATTTCACTTATTAATCAAAGTGCTATTACTGTGCGACAGCAATATTTTATGTTTTATTCTTTTAATGATAGTTTAGGATTTATTTAAATATAATTTCAGTCTTTTCAGAGCTATATATTCACTGGTCTGTAATAGTCTATAAGCATAATTATTACTGTAAATTAAATTAGCTTTTACGAAAATCTAGTGCGTGTTTAAGTTTTGTTTCTTTTTTCAAAGCCAAAAAGTGTTTCAGGCTTGTCGAGTTTCCCGGAGTGTGGAGTTATAGAGAGTCGAGTTTTCGGGGTTCTAATGTTGATCATATGACTCTAAAATACTTAAAAGAAACTTTAAAACTCACTAATTTTCATCTAAAATTTAGAAAATTTCCCGCGGCAGGACCCCGGTATGGGCCCCCCCAATATTTTTTATAAGTCGGCGCCCCTGGATAGATAGACTAGATAGACAGATAGAGGGAGAGGGAGAGAGGAGACATTTAGAAATAAATGCTGTGATGTGCGAACAAACATTTTTGCAAACACTATGATACCACAACAGAGTAGTGCGATTTATCTGTTAGAACTAGTCTTGACTATAGTGGAACATTATACAGTAACAAGAGTTTAGTATACCAGAGTGCTCTATAACACATGCACTCATTAATTTACTGCGCCAGCTTGTTAGGCAGAATTACTAACCAATATGGGAAATAAGCGGAATATTGATCTATCTCTCAAATTGCTCCTTCGATTTAGTGTTATATTCAACCCGCTTACTTTTTATGCACCAAGGATTACACAATACAATAATGTACGGCGCTGAACATCATTCTTCCTTCAGTGACAGTGATTATTTCAAAGAAAATTACTCTGCCAAAACTAACGATTGAAACTTTTCTCGTAAAGAGCTAATAAACAAATATCAAAATTAATATTAGGGTCTTATTAGGAGCCAAGCCACAAAGACGACTAGAGAATTAACCTGCACTATCCATAGGTTTATTTAGTTCGAGTATTAAGAGCTATGGTGTTGGTTATAAAACGCTAATGAGAGTTATGAAGTCTTTCCCGGTGTTGTACGGTGTGATGATGTTTTCTCGGTTCCCAGCCGGCTGAATCAACATGGTAGTAATTATTCTGGTACATATTCTTGTTCACTGATTTTGTACGTGAATATTTATTGTTATTTTTGCACTGATTCCTCTCGCCCAAAATAAAAGTCCATGGACAGTGAAACGCCAATCACCAATCTCATTCCTACATTTCCTATATAATTACTGATGACCACTAATATATATATTTATTTAATTGTTCAATTTATGAAATGCGATTCAGGCAAAGCATACCATATTAGCATATACAATAGTAGCCTATACAACGCTACACAGAAAAAGTCGAGAGAAATAATTTGACAATGATGTTGTATTACTTATTTGTAGTACGAAAATTAAAAGTTAACTTGCAATAACACCCTATGTTTACATATTGGTTCAAAATTGACTGTAGACGCGACTGCGAATAATTTATAGCGTTCCTTCTTAGTGCTAATAGAGTAATATCTAGCAGGAGCTCTTTCCCCAGTTATAATGATTAATGATTACATCTGAATGTTATTTCATAATTCTGGAACAATACACTTTCATTTTATATAATATTTTTATATTTTTATTACATTCCTTTTTATTCTTTTATAGCAATAAAGAAGTAGAGTTTCCGGTTACTTTGGCAAAAAGCATGGAATTCTACATTTTTAGTGTTCAAATATGAATGTTCCCAACTTGTAGAATTGCCTGTTGGTTGGTAATTAACTCAGAAACAAAAGAACCTCTTAGATAACTAATAAAATTGAAATAATATACAAAACATTATTGTTTTATTCTGAAAGATGTGAAGCAATTTAATGAGAAGTTGCAATCAGGAAGTTTTTTTTCTTGAATACCCCCTTTCAAATATTTTATTATACTAATGAAGTCATTAAAACAATTAGCATATAAATACTTATATTTTCCACGCTTTGGGAATAATCATCTTCCAATTAAGACGGTTGGAATTAATTGTCTGTATAAGAGGCATAATTTTTATCTCATCCTTTATTTGCATTCGGAAATAATATTTTAAAAGAAGATTAGAGAATGGTGAGTGCTAATATTATGCGGAAGGGAGAGTGAATTATTAAGGAAACAGGGAGCTCAGCTACTGAGATAACTTACACAAGAGCACCTGAATGCCACCACCAACAATTTTCAATATACAATATCGATACCAATCTCGTTTACTGCTCGACAGAAGAGCATCATCTAATAACTCCTTTACCACCTGAAAGATAGAGAACTATAATGCAAGAATGTCGCAAGTACACACTTCTGAAAGCTTTTTGTTATGAGTAGATGATAAAGCTCAGGTGAAACACCTATATTTCCAAACTTCTGTTTTGAAGAAAAAAGAAAAGAGAATTTCTTATAGGACCAGGATTTGCATACCGTAGGGTTGATTATATTGTAATATTTAAAAAATCATGGCAGTACGGAATGAAGCAAAAGTAACTTAGATATATTTAATTAATTTCATTTTATAAATGCGGTAGTTCATCTGTAGGCCTACTGTCGATTACTTGTATGCAAATATAAATTTTAACTATAATTTTGAAACAGCATGAATTATAGTTGTTACATTATCCTAACACAAGTTAATATTCAAAATATGTTTAAAAAATTTGCTGTACAAGGTAAAATATAGAATATAAATACCTGACAGTAATTTATTGAACAATAAATTTCACATTGGCAATGCTTACAAGTTCACTGCTATTTTTTGCAGCAGACTACCGAAGTTCAAGGAAGTATGTTACAATAATTATATCTACATATACCACGCCCAGCAACCAGCATCGTCATGGGAAGAACTGCCTAAAACGGCGAGTAGGCTACTTTACCTATGACATTTGACATCCTATCATTGAAAGATTATATAAAGTATTGATACTTTCAAGGTACGATAAAAATGCAATTATTTTGTATGTACTTATACAGTTTTTACAAGTTTTTTATATTCCTACAATTTTTGGGATATCGCAAAATTCTATCACACAATAAATTATGTAAATTAGAAAACGAGGAAAAGCGTGTACAATTGCCAAGATTTGTAGTTCTTATCAGTAGACTACATGAGAATAAAACTCCCTTGGATCATTGGCCTATGTGGGAGTATAAACTTAGAATTTACTCTGTGAATATCCGAAAACATACCAAGATTTTTAAGAATTAGACCTATGTACAATTTTGTTTTTAGCTGATTTTTATCATTATTATTTTTACCAGACTTCAGTACTTCAACAGGTTGTACGTTCTAAATGATCACTTCAACCTACAGCACGATAAACTAGGATAAAACAAATTTTTATTCTTCAACTTTGTTTTAATTTCTACTCAAATCATTTCACGTTTATGCATCATCAGCAGGGTATCTTGGATGAATTTGATGTGTTAATACTTTTAAATGCTAATACTTTTAAATGCTAATACTTTTTTAAATTTCAGTTGAACACGGAAAGAACCTATAGTGAAAATATGAAAATATTCGGGTGCTGTATTTAAGTTTATTGACCGAACGGTATAATTGAATACGTGTTTTCACAATGTACTTTAATGTCTTTTTAACAGCTTCAAGTTGATTAAATCATTCCTGCTTGACTGGAACATGTATTATAACTAGGGATGGGTCCTCGATACTTTCGATACCTCGATACTCTCGATACTTGCATGGTATCGGCATCGAACGATACTTCAGAAAACTCGCTCGATACTTTTTCGATACTTTTGTAATTCTGCAATTCTGCAATTAAGTGAGAATGCTAGTATGTTTGAACAAAAACTTGTAGGTGGACTGTTTCAAAAACTAATTTTAGTTTCAGTGTAGTGTTTAAAAATAATTATAGGCTACTGATGATATTAAATTTTGTCTCATTAAATATGCACACTTAATTAATTTAGTTGGTATTACACAGTTCTCTCAAATTTTAATTTTTAATGACCCTATTTATTGAAACTGGAAATGTTGAAGGTATCGAGTATCGAAGTATCAAGTATCGAGGAAAAAATCATGTATCGGTTTCGAGTATCGAGTATCGAGTAAATCTGGTATCGACCCATCCCTAATTATAACACATAGGGTGGCGTGCACCAAACTCATGCCATTTACTCTTTTAGTAAACCTTACTTCTTTAGTTCTAACTATTTTAGTAAGCTACTATTTTAGTAACGTACTCTTTTAGTAAGGGTGGCGTGCACCAACCAGGAGTAAACTAAACTCGGCGGCTTTCAACATAGAGGAATGCACTAAAGAAGTAAAAATTTTATTTACTCCCAGAGTAAATGAACTTACTCCACAAGTGGTGGAGAGCACCAACACGGAGTACGTTACTAATGTAGTAAGTTGTGGAGTAAATAAGGCCAATATTTACTCCTACTCAGGGGGTGGAGTAAAGTTGTGTAGTAAGTGTGTTCTGTGGCATTTGCGTGAGTTATGAGTTACATATCACATTAAATGGATTACATAGTTCAAACTGAGGATAAGTTATTGAGATGAAGAAGGTGGTATACCAAAAATGAGAGTTGTGGCAGGTGATTTAATAAATATTAAGTGAACCACACCTAGTAGGGCATTTAATAACGTAAATAATTAAGCTCATTAATCCTTACATGAAATTTTGGCGTTTGGAAGAAACGATGTCAGATTCTCATTACATCCACGTGATTTCAGCCAGTCAAATGTGGAAATATCATTGCGGAGAGCGATCCAACTAGGAAGACGTCCACCAAAGGTGAGGGGGAGAGTGAGTGGAAGGGACGTTTGCATTGCACGGTACAAGGAGCGCATGTGCTCTCAAATATCTTCCTAGCTGGATCGGCCTTTAGATGCTGCAGTTCTCCCTAACTTTGGGTTAGAAAACGACGATGTATTTCAAGCTAATCCTATGGATACAGATATCGGCGAGGTATAGTATATTCCAATAAATGAAAGCCTCCGTTCTTGGAGCTACCCAGAAAACACTCCCCCTGCTACTTAACCATAGAGATTACTGAACAATAGGCGATTCTGATTGTTAAACGATTTAATGTAATTATTGTAAATTAATTTTATTACATTACACTTCTATAGCTTAACTTAAAGCACAACATTGCGAATTCCAGAATTATAATAATAGACTAATTATAAGAGCTAAAAGTTCAATAGTTGCACCCGCAGTGTTAATGAATAATATTTCCTTTTTTCTGACCCAGGTGTAAAAATGTCCAAACAGGCCACATCGGAAGAAAATTTGACTGACTCTGGGATTAGCGTACATTGAGAAGGGGACACATTGTAAAACCATTCCTTAAAGACTCCCCAAGTCTCGAATGGTGGAGTGAGACGAGACTTTCATGTTTGGGAATAAACTATAGCAGATGCTGCAGGTCTATAGTATGCTGCTAACTATTTTAATTAACCCTGTGGACAGGAAAGTGAGTATCATTATAAACTATATAGAAAAAAAATGCCAACATGAGTGCCGAAAGAAAATTTTAAGGAGGGGCACTGGAGGTTGAAGCTACGCAGGATCTAGAGTAGTAGTCACTGAAATTATTTTTAAACACACAAACATCTACATAATTATTATTGGAGTTCATAGCTTCCGAAATATTGTACCGCCATTTTTTGTTTAAATATTACATTTCTCAGATGTAATATTATTATTTTTATAAGGTAATATTTTTTAAGTAAATGTTCTGTGCATTTGAAAAAGGACAGATACATAATGCCCCTTATTAGTTTTGTTACCCTTTTTATCCCCCTCTTTTTCATGATTTTGTGTAATACTTCTTATTAATATTGTTAAACAATCAATAAGTACCGTATTAATAATTCATTATAGTGAGATTTATGATAAACTGTAGAATAATTGATTTATCGTTTTTGGGGAAGAATATGTAACTTTAGGAAGTATAAATATTTTAATATATTTTAGAACTTTATTATTATTATGAGAGAAATAATTATAATATTGACAGTGAATCAGTTATGAAAATCAACTGGAAATTCCAATTGTTTGCATTATAATACAGAAATAGTGTGCACAAAAATTGTAATCACAGTACCCAAACGTAGGCTACTAAACTGAAAATATTCAATCGAAGGAATTAAAATTAGTAATGAATAAAACATTACTATTAGACCTATTTTAAAACATGAAGATTGTCATTAGTAATATTTGGAACAACCCAAATACATATTCATTGTTTCAGCGAACCTTTCCTTTTCATTATCTGGCACTTGAATAATACTGGCAATTGAAGTGCACGTGTTCTGCTGCGCTGCACTAACGTTTCTGCTCTGTTCTGCGCAGAATTCGACTACTTCTTTAGTAAAAATCGTTTACTACTTTAGTTACAACTAAAGAAGTAACTATCAATTGAGCTCTCCAACACCAACTAAAAGAGTAAGTTAATAAAAGAGAAGCACTAAAGTAGTAAATCTAAGACGGGAACCTGACGCAACAAAAACCGGTTTGTCTGTCTCACTCTAGCACATTACTCGTATGACTTAAAGAGTGAGACAGATGTACTGGTTCTTGTATACTTCAGGTCTCCGTCTTAAATTTACTACTTTAGTTTGGTTTACTCCTGGATGGTGCACGCCACCCATAGTTTGATATTAATGTTTACGTTAGAAGAAGTCGAATACTATTGAATTATCCTTTTTGAAATAATCGTTGATTGAAAACAATTTTCTGCAGTATTAAAATACAGCTTTTACTTGGCCTCCTCGTCCTTAACGAAAAAAAATTGTACACAACAGACAAAAATTTCAAACTCTATCTCTCTCTAGTCTAAGCCAACAAGTAAGTACACAAAATACTTTCACAGATGTGTGGAAAAATAGTTCTTTTTCAGTGTTCATCTATTCTGTGATTTATGAATGTTGAAATGTTGTATCTACGTCACATTTATGTTTCCACAATTATATCCATAATGTGAATCGTGCTCGTTCCAAAAATGCTATAAGTAGAAGAGTAAAAACTATAAATTTATCATATAAATTGCTATTATTATATGATTTTAACTGAATATGCTTTTCGATTGAGCCATGGAAGACAATATGCTGTGCAAGTCCACCGCAATACTGACAACTACCCGTATAATTAGGAAGGATTGTGGACAACATGAAGTTTATCGTAAGTAATCTCTTAGCAGGATGGCGCGTCACAGGGTTCATATTACACATAAATATTTACCTGCCTGTAGCCTATGATGTGAGGTGAAATAAAAAAGATTTTAGTTATGGCCGGTAGGACTACTGTCAGAAAAGTTCCACTTTATAATAAAATCAGGTAAACTGATGTAACAAAGTGCCAGTATGTTTTTGTTTAATCAGATAGGCCTATGATTACAATTATGATATGCAGAATACACAAAAAAGTCAAATTTGAACCATGGAACTCCAGAATGTGAGGCCAAGACGTTACCATCTCGGCCACCTGGGTCAGTTTAACGGTCTAGTTGGATAAAGCAAAAGTGCTATTTGTCATAGCTAACTGTATTTTAATTTCCAAAGCCTTACAAGGTCACAGTAAAACAATAGGCTATGTTGTCATGATAACTGATTTGCATTTCATAAATTCTTTCGAATACGTATATTACCATAAAATAGGCACTAAATTGAGCCTTACTCCGAAACAGGTCAACCGATTTTATCCAATAACAATAGACTTCTTCCCATGGACATTATAAATGTGTATACCAAGTTTCATAAAATTCCGGTAAAGCGTATTTGACTTACCGCGTCTTTAAAATAGACACTAAATTGGGTTTTACTCCGGTACCGGTCTACCGAATTGGTCCAATATCAGTAGACTTCTTCCCATGTACATTATAAATGGGCGTACAAAGTTTCAGGAAAATCCAATAAAGCATATTTGAGTTCTCGCGACTTCTTATATATTAACATAAAAGGCACTAAGTTGGGCATTATTCCGGTACTGGCCAACCGATTTAGTCGAATATCAATAAACGTCTTCCCATGAACATTGTAAATGCGTATACGAAGTTTCATAAAAATCCGATAAAGCATATTTGAGTTATTGCGCCTTTAAAGTAGACACTAAATTTATGTTTTATTCCAGTACCGGCCAACAGATTAGGTATAAATTCAATAGGGTACTTCTCATATAAGTCATAAATGCGTAGGCCTACACCAAGTTTCATGGAAATCCGATACAGAGTATTTGAGTTATGGCGCCTTTCTAATATAATCTATTAAAATAGGCACTAAATTGGGCATTACTCCGGTACCGGTGAACCGATTTGGTTCATAATAATGAACCCTATTGATAATTATCAATAGGGTTCTTTCCGTGGACATTATAAATGTGTTTTCCAAGTTTCATGAAAATCCGAAAAAGCGTATTTGAGTTATGGCGCGTACAGACGGACGGACAGACAGACAGACAGACGGAAAGACATATTTCGTCCACCACACAATCTCATAAAACACCATACTGGCACTTAATAATTAAGGAAAAAATGCCTGTTTGCTAAGCAACATTAAGATTTTTATTAAAACTATAGAAACGGATTCGGCGAAAGTCATGGGACTCAATGGAAGGCAAATTGATGTAAAGGATGCCATAAAAAGTAATGTATAAGCTCCAATACTGGTGAGATAGCTTACTGTGCAGTCTTGAAGTTCTGCTTTTATAACTGGATAATTCAGAAGAAATATTCACGGCTCTGTGCTTAAGAGTATGGAGTCACGATCGTTCTTCAGTGAACTATTCACAATGTGAACTAATTTAAATTTAAATTTTAATTGATGTTGCAGATATTCAGACGAAGACGAAGATTTCATCAATGTCAGTAACGATGCAGCGTCCCGGCGAAAGTCATGGACCCTAAGGATTTCCGGAGATGGGTCCATTGCGGAGAAAGTGACGCTATAGTAGGGAAGCCCCATATAAACATAAATACTGGTGAGTTGCATCGGTTTGGTTTCTTAATGTTCCTCATTTGTAACTGAATAGTTCAGACGAGAGATTCATGGCCTTATGCTGAAGAGTATGATGTCGTGACCTATCTCCAGTGAACTATTCAGATTGTGAACTGGTTTTAATTTAACTTTTTATATGTTCCAGTTATCAGTCGAAGAGGGAGACTTCATCCTTCAGTACCGAAACAGCGTCGTCGAGAAGGTCATGGACCCTAAAGATATCCGGAGGTGGGTCCATGGCGAGAAAGATAAGGCGACGCTGGACTAGGGAAGCTCCTCAGTACCGAAACGGCGTCGCCGAAGTCATGGACCCTGAAGATTTCCGGAAATGGGTCCATGGCGAGGAAGTTAAAAAGACGCTGGATTAGGGAAGCACCTCATAAACTTCTATACTTGTGAGTCCATCGCTCTGGAGTCCATATGTTCTTATTTTATATCTGAATAGTTCAAATGAGAAATTATTGGCCTTATGCTGAAGAGTATGGTGTTGTGATCTTTCTCCAGTGAACTATTCAGATTGTGAACAGGTTTTAATTTAACTTTTTATACGTTGCAGTTATCAGCCGAAGAGGGAGACTTCATCCGTCAGTACCGAAACAGCGTCGCCGAGAAGGTCATGGACCCTGAAGATTTCCGGAGGTGGGTCCATGGCGAGGAAGATAAGGCGACGCTGGACTAGGGAAGCTCCTCAGTACCGAAACGGCGTCGCCGAGGTCATGGACCCTGAATATTTCCGGAGATGGGTCCATGGCAAGGAAGATAAGGCGACGCTGGACTAGGGAAGCTCCTCAGTACCGAAACGGCGTCGCCGAGGTCATGGACCCTGAAGATATCCGGAGGTGGGTCCATGGCGAGAAAGATAAAAGGGACGCTGTAGTAGGGAAGCACCGCATAACTTCAATACTGGTGAGTTGCATCGCTCTTGAGTTTTCATGTTCCACTTTTATTCTGAGTTGTTCAGGTGAGAGAATCATGGCGTCGAACTGAAGAGTATGGTGTCGTGATCTTTCTCCACTGGACTATTGAGAATGTGACTGGTATTAATTTCATTTTTATATCATGTTACTAAGGACAGTATTTTTTGGTAACAACGATTTGAGCTAACTTCATCAAAGCAGATTACCTTAACAAAATTTAACTAAGCTTAAAATAACCCCACTAAACGAATTAAATTAACGAAATATCGCTACATTTTTCATTTCAAAATTTGATTTAAACTGTAAAATGTGTTGTTTTATCTATCAACACTGAAACTATCATTTAATTTAATTGCTAAATAATTTCGACCCTACTTTTTAAAAGCTATATTTAAGTATTAATCCAGGCCTTATGAATGGATTAATTTTTCTAATGTCAAATATAGTAGGCCGCCTAGTGTATGAAATAATATATTTCGCGGAATGAGCATCAAAATATAAGAAAGTTAATGCCGAAATCAGCAGTTTTATTTCACCAAAAAATTAGACTATATGGTATTGTGTACTTACATGTTTTATTGCTGCTTTGTGGGAGTTGTTTGCATCGTCCTACAGTGCCATCAATAACTCTCTGCGCAGCTCTGCTTATGCTCAAGATAAAGCGGTGATGTGAGTCCGTTTTCTATTGCTGATATATTTATGGAGTCTAATAATTTCAACTGATATTGAATCTTAACGAATATGATACAGAATGAAATCGCGATGAGTCATGGTAAGAAAACGAGTTCACCGGTAAAGATTTTAAAAATCTTCTGTAAATACAGTAGGTTACTTAATTAGAACATTTTAATGTATTTTTCAGTTTTTTTTGCATACCGGTACTGGATCCAACTGTCAGATGTGAAATCGACTCCAATTAGCCAGGAGAAAAAAATTATATATTTAAAAAAAATTGTAAAGTCACCAATAAGTTGCATCGCCAGGAGTGTTAATATTCCTCATTTGTAACTGAATAGTTCAGACGAGAGATTCATGGCCTTATGCTGAAGAGTATGGTGTGAACTATCTCCAGTGAACTATCCATATTGTGATCTGATTTTAATTTATATTGCAGATATCCGCCGAAAATGAAGTATTAAAACATCCGCGAGAAAGACTCATACTGATCTGCTTGCTACCTTGCTTCAAAACATTCGACTGGTCCAGCAGAAGTACACAACAGCATCCACCTAGGCCTACGTTCAGTACAACCTCATTAAATAACCAGAGACCAACCACCAACCAGTCCATGCACTATCAAAACACACGTGGATATATTATTTTCATAATCATTCAAGTCATGATGAGCATTTTTGTTGTTATTTCGAAAGTAACTCTTAAATGCGCGAGACTAAATTTCGCATGCTAATCATAAATTCGTGCCGAATGCCAAAGAAAAAAGTACAGACAATTTTGAACAACCACCTATATAATGACACAAATTAAGCTAGACCTTTCTTTTTATAATTACACTTTAAGTGTCTTGATTGAATTGTTCACCTTAATTATGTAGCCTGGTCATGTAATTTTATGTTGGAAAAAGGAATGTTTTCGATATTCTTTGTCTTAAAAAACAATCTGTGCTAAGCAGAAGGATGAAAAAATAAAACAATGATTAGACTCACATTTATTTATTCCTTTTTCTTTTTCTTTTGTGTGCCCACCCTTAGCCCCGGAGTGCCAAGCAATTAAGCCTAAACCTCCGGTCAAACCAAATTTTGGTAACCATATGTGATGTGTGTATACCTATTGTGCCCTTATGTACATCCGTAGGGGATGTTGATGGTGTGACGTGTTTGGACTGTGTACTTGTGTCTTTGTATTTTGGCGCAGGATAGACCTAAGTGGGGATAGGTCTTATGTGCAATATTTCCCGAGTGTGTTTTTTTAGTGACTTGTAGTTATGTATTCTAGAGATTTGTAGTGCGTGTAGGCCTATCCGTTTGAGGGGATTATTGACCAGTCCGGCATTCGCCTAAGAACGAGGGAAACCCTTCGAAAACCTCGTTCGGACTGGAGTAGTGGCCAAATGACCGTCTACTTTGATGTGTTAATTTGCAAAAAGACTTTTCAAGAAGTGCTGTTTTTGCAAAGGTTTTAAGTACTGGGAAGGTGTTTTTACGCGTCCAGAACGTGAGGTCCGGTGCCCAGACTTCCTCCTCTGCCCTGGCGGCTTCGTGGAGGAGTAGTCGAGCTTCTCGATATCGAGGACAAGTATACAGCATATGATACGTGGTGTCTGGTTCGCTGTCCTCACAAGCGCATAGATCGTCGTCTGTGAGATTGAAGCGGATTAAGTTAGCGGCAAAGATGCCATGGCCAGTTAATACCTGAGTGACGAAGTGGTCCAGTTTAATCCATGGCATTTTAAGTCTATTTCTGATACTTGGGAAAAAGTCACGAGTGATGCTACCGTTTTGGGCAACTACCCATTTTTGCTGCCAAATATCTATTAACTGTGAGTGTATGCGTTCATAAAGATGTGATCGATCTAGGCTCTCAAATTCCCTTGGTGCGATTTGAAGAGTACCTAATTGAAAATTAATTTGCTTCCGCACTTTGTACCTGGCTATCCTTTCCTCAAGCAGGAGATCAACAGGAAGAACACCAGCTATCGTCGCCCAGTTTTTGTATTTTGTTTACAATTCGAAATTAACTTAAATGTTTTTTCCAAGTTTCATGAAAATCCGAAAAAGCGTATTTGAGTTATGGCGCGTACAGACACACGGACGGACAGACATTTTTCGTCCCCACACACAATCTCATAAAGTACCATACTGGCACTTAATAACTATCCAGAATTTTGACCTTCATAACATGATAATACATGTACTGCGACTTTTCTTTAAACAGTCTATAATTTGGAAGAATATTATCTAGTTCAGCTGGTTGATAGTTTAAGTAATATTCGAGAGATTATCTTTAAGAAAGGAAACAAGATGGCAGCAAACATGTAACTTTAACAAAATAACATTACACTCTCATAATCATGTTATTTTCGAATCGGAATCAAAAAAGAACTACACAAAATAAGAGAGATGGCAGCAGAGCCGAAGAAACCTACAGAGTGAGGGAACACTTTTGAATCCACAGACAACGATTAGTATATAGTACAGGTATTTAGCCTAATACATTTAAAATATTTTTACGGTAAATTCATTCAATCGTTGCAAATGTTGCTTTCGACCTGTGGTAATGTGTTGTGGAGGTTTGTAAACAAAAAGCGAAAACAAAAATAACACTAGAGTATCCAGCACAAATAGGATTCTGTAACTTGCTGTATAAAGTGGTCAGTTAACTTCAACTTCCAGAGATAAATTCCTTAGTAGTACGTAAGAAAATATCTCCCACATTTGGACAAATGTAGCCTATAAGACACACAATTCGAAGTTCATCTAGCGACAGTCGTATAGACCAATAATCTGTTTTTATTAGGGCTATTTTGGCTTAAGCTGGTGATAGGAACATGCCATAATGGCAGGTAATGCTAATGCGTTGTAACGAAAATCCAATTTAACTCGTATCTATGTGGGTGATGGATCCGCCAAAACACCTCCTTGACAGATATTCGCCATAACTTTGTAATCATCATAAAACAAGTTGATAGTTTCAAGTAATCCTTCAGATCCCCCATGTCCAAGAATTTAATGATATATAAGGTTTACGACATTAGTTTACTTAACTTACAATCTGGTTATCAATACAAGACTTAGGATGATAGGAGATGCGTATATCAAGAGAAGGGAGTGTAGCAGGAAGTCTTAGGCCTAAATAAAACGTAATTTCGTATGTAATAGCTATTACTGAAGTAATCACGACGACAGAGGTGAAAGTTATAGGTGAACACTATAAACCAAAACAAGTTTTTTTTAACGTAGATATTTTTTAAATAAATACTACAGTAATCTGGAAACAAAACTGTAAGTTAACTTTTCACAAAGTGAGAGAGCTAGAACAGCAAAATTATTTTAGATTATATTACCCTCATATGAACGAATACAATTTCGACAATTGGGATTACCTAGTTTGTTCTTCTACAATATCCTTTCTGAAAGGGTGATGAAGGTGTCTGCACCTGCCAAGTGGTAACGAATGCAGTGTAAACTGAGACGTCAGAATCTGGCTCTTCAACCCAGAAATATGACGTTTGGGGCTGAGTAATAACCTATTTATTTAAACATTTTTTTAAAAATTAAAATTAAGTCTTTAGTTCAGATCATTTGATTCATTAAACAAGACTGGAGAGTAAGAATATAATCAGCAGCCTTCGTTTGAATAATATATTCGCAAGACATTTCCATTACATTATTAACTTGAACAGTAATATTTCCTAACAACTCTTGATAAGAAGGAAGCATCTCAAACAAAGCCGAAGATTGATTTACAGAGATCCCGAAGGCTTGCAAAGAGAGAAAAATTTCCTTCAGAATTATTTGACTGAAGATGCCCATGGGTATTTCAGATTTCTGTAAACTGCATGCAGGTCTAATTTGCAATCAGTAACATTAATATACTGTAGATATACTGGATTTCTCGCTAGAAGAGCGCTGGATATTACTGCCTTGGGTAGGGTATTAATTAATGTTCGAACTGCATGTTATTTTTTTCAAATTTGGTAATTAAGTGGCGGTAGTTTACTGCTAAAGAGGCATTTAGCCATTGTCAACCTGATAAATCCAAACATAGAAAGAAGACTGTCATCAGGCTGAGCCGGAGTCATAACAGCGAACTTGGACACAGTAATCTAGGCCTACTGACTGTTCTGCCAGGCGACTGTTGAATTGTAGACTGGGAAAGGTATTATCCTGAATGGTACAATTGATTGCCTAAATATGAAATAACGGACTCTGTGTATATCAATTTAAAAATATAAGTGCAGTAAAAATAATTATATAATACTGAGAAGAAGTAGTACCATATAAATTCATAAATTTACAATGATATTTTAAACTTGGAGTACTAAAATAATACTTTTCTTACAAAAATAACGCCTTTGATGCTTTATTTTGAAGCTACTATTAACGTACCGTATATATTAATATTATAAACAAACAATACGCTACATTGGCGTATTTATAAAAAATCATGAATTTATCTATTAAGTATCGTTGCTGAAACCCATTTTTTCGCAGTTTTGCCCCGTAATACATCTTTTCGCTTAAAATCCCTTGGCCCTCTACACACCGGTAGAGAGAGGCAGGCTTCTCACACTCTCCAGCTACTTCGGGAAAACGAGCGAATCGGGAATACGAGCGAGTACGAGCACGGAAACTTTTTTCATTCTTTATAATAATATTCTTATGCATAATCTTTCGGGCTGGTTTTTACGAGGGTCATTTCAGAAGTCATGGCAACTATTATTTATCAGTCAATAAAGCTGCGGGAAACAAAAATAAGGATATACGATTGAAAGTCGTTGGAATGTTCTTCGCAATGCTGGTACAAGACTAAATTGGGATCCGGATACAAGGCGCTATGGGCAAGGGACATTGAAAGATGCGTAAATAGAGAGCATTGTTTTATTCGTATTACATATGTACAAAACAGTACGCGTAATACAGGAAATAAGATCTGTAGAAAGTTTAAAAATTTAAAAAAAAAATGAAGATTTTTCTATTAAATGATTAAGTGAACAATATTTCTATTGTAATTACTGTATTTGTGTAAATTATTGTAACAAGTTTATTATAATAAATTTGAAGTTTGTCATCCTTTGTTATACTGTCCCTTAATGTGAGCAATTGGCTCGTTGGGATCTTTTGTTAAATAAATAAATTAAAAAAATACTCGTACTCTTACGAGCTAACAACTTTCAAAATAATCCCCCATGGCGTCCACACATCTTTGCCAACGAAGAGGAAGGCGCTGAAAACCATCAGCTGTGTGTGATGCGAATCGTATAAGTGTGTAAAAAATTACAGAATATGAGAAAAGTATAAACAATTACTTAGAATAAAAAATCTTGGGGGATTATTTTGAAGGTTTTTTAGCTCGTAAGAGTACGAGTATTACGCGTACTGTTTTGTACATATGTAATACGAATAAAACAATGATATCTATTTACGCATCTTTCAATGTTCCTTACCCATAGCGCCTTGTATCCGGATCCCAATTTAGTCCAGCATTGCGAAGAACATTCCAACGACTTTCAATCGTATATCCTGATTTTGGTTTCCTGCAGCTTTATTGTCTGATGAATAATAGTTGCCATGACTTCTGAAATGACCCTCACATAAAAGTTGTTTTGCTCTTTGAGTACTACTAGTGTTGTTCAAATCTGTTCATAAAAACTGTAGATCAGCGGTTTTGTCTCGTGATGTGACAACAGTGTAATTACAGTACAGTCAATGTTCACTTCATTTACATTCAATAATATCAATGCGCCTCCTCTGTGAGTGTGTCGGTAGCATGCCTGCTTTTCACTCTAGCGGTCAAGGGTTAGATTCCCGGTCAGGTTGGGGATTTATCAGTAGTGAAACATTTCTTTCCCGGGTTCAGGACTAGGTTTTTGTGTTGTCCCTATTTTTAAATGTTAGGCAGGGGGACTGGCGCACCTCTGAAACAAATCCGCCGTGAATATCCCCTTAAGGGATCTCCAGCGGTCGTTCGCGACCCGGTAAGACCTCCAAAAAAAGATTAATGTGAAGATATTTTTGTGTTTATGTATGAGTGCGAGTGTGCATGAGATATATGCTTGGTTATTGGAGAAACAAATTTCAGCAATTTTACTGCCTAAATTTGTTTGGCAGAACAAAAAGAATTGCGGCAAGAGAATTCGAGGAGCAGAGGGTGAGATTTCTCGTTATTGGTTGAACACGAAGTACTGTCTGCAGGGCAGGAAGACCAGTACTGAATAGCTCTACTGTAAACATAGAAATTATGTTGTGGGTCAATCAGCTCATATAGGTAGAAAGAAGAAAAAAACAAAACCGATAATGAAATAAAACGCATAAGTTTATACTTTATAAAAATTATCATAGGAATTCGAGAAACTCGAAGCAATGCAATAGTGAGCAAAAATAATTGAAATCAATCTAGTAATTTAAATAAAACTCAACTATATAGGCTATGCTCAATAAAATTTGAATAAACCAAGTTATACATGGACGAAAACTTGAGAGTATTGTAAAAATTTCTAAACAAGTGTACCTTCACTTTACGTCCTTATATAATATTTAAAATAATTATCGTGTGAAATAGTAAGTATCGAATTGCATATGGAGTATCATAGAGAGAAGTCAAGAGTTTTATATTTATGGTAATCCCCAATCTACTGATTATACTGGAGGGAAGGAATTACTTCCGTAAATTTCAAAATGGTTACAATTTTGGAATTTTTCTACATTTTGTTAAATCCTTCCTTCACTTTATAATTAAGCAAAAAGTCATTAAATAATTAATTGATTTCTCAAACCAATCTCCTTTGTCGACAATACATAACACGTTTTATTACTGTACTTGATGATAGAGGTAAAGTTCATGTGTGCTATAGATCAAGGATACAAAAATACTGTATCGAAATAGAATCTATGTCCTTTTTATTACAGACATCGGTGCAAATTGTGGGGCTATTAATATTATGAAAGAGAAGAAAAAAGGGATGGGATGGAAAAATAATTTGCTAAAAGAGAAGAGAGAAGAGTGAGAAACAAATATGGTAGAAGAAAAAGAACATAAAATTTTAAGGTAAAGTTTTAAGAAAACAGAGTAAAGTGAAAAGGAGTGAAAGCAAAAGAGGGAAGTGAGGAGAAAGGAGAACAGAAATTAAAAAAGAGTACAAATTTAATATCAGAGAAGAGGTCGTATGAAGATATAAGAGAATAAGAGGGAGAGTTGGAAAGAGGAAGGGAAAAGAGAATAGAGAATAGAGCGAACAGGGAGAAATAATCTGTGATAGAATTAAATGAGAGAAAAAGAGAAACAAGAAACGGGAGGAGAGTTATGAGAAGGAAAAGAGAAGATAAAGGAAAAAATAGAAGATAAAGGAAAAAGAGAGGATAAAGGAAAAAGAGAATGTAGAAAGTAACAGAGAAGAGGAAGAAATAAGCCAGAGAAGTGATCGAGAGAAGGATGAGGATTTGAGTAGAAGATGAAGGAAAGTCCGTGCATGTTCGGAAATCCAAAGTTACAACCTTCACAAGGATGCTGGGAAAGTGAATTCCTTTGCGCACAAAATCAAACAGATGGACGAAACAATGGGATTCGAATGAATCTGCAAATTGCGAGGGGGAATTCTCTAGCGAGAGAATTACCTGTGAGGTAGAAACACGCTTACTTGTACTGTTAGACGATTCAGCTGAATTTGTTTGTTATTAAAGAAGCAAAAGGAAGCACCAGGGAAGAACGGTGAATTAACGGAATAAATCAATTATTTAACACTAATTATTGACTTGTGCAGGAAGGAAGAAAAGGCAACATTATTAATGCATTAGACTGCAAGTCTACACTAAAGATAAATCTTGTGCGTTTATTAAGTTAGCGCTCCAACCTGATATAAGCCAATGCATTGAAGCTACCTGCTACAGAACATCATACTGCCTCAGAAATATCTACTTAGCGCTGTTTTACATATTATGTTTTTTGTTATCGTCTGTTGTTCTGGATAATTCCTCGAACGTAACTTCAATACTTTTGATACAAAAGATGGCAATCAGAATTATAAATTTTAGTTGTTACAATGATCATTGTAAACCTTTATTCGTAAAAAAAATTGTTGACAGCCATAAATCAATCTGTGTATATATATATATATATATATATATATATATATATATTTAAGTTTAGCTTATGTTAAACAAAGGCACAATAGCTTAATAACAGGTGATCAAGTCAATAGTTACAATACTTGGTGGAAAAACAAATTGTATACTGAACCAAATAGACTCAATTGTAGCTACCATGTCATCTTTTAAGTCTGTTTCTGTAAGTATATTTAACATGCTGCCTCGCAGTGCTATTGACGCTAAACTTGAAGAATTACAAAGAAATGTGAATCATTGGTTGACTGTTGACCCATTTTTTTAGCAGAATTTTATGATTCAGACCCCTCTACTATTACATTTAATTATTATATTATTTTATCGTGTAACTGTGACGAGATATTATATAACAATTAACTTATTTATTCTTTGGTCAAGTAAACAATAATAACAATAATAATAATAAATATAGTAATAATACTCCAATAAGGGATTATTACCTATGTAGTAATACCACTCTGTACAAGCATAATCATTATGGGGTTTACGACGAGAGAAAATATAGTTACTTTAAGTTTTCAAGATGATTCGCTAAGGCAACATAAAATTAACATATTACCCGAACTCAATTTTCTCTATAAGGCTATATTAATTTATTTACATTCATGTCATGATAATGAAGGATGCTATTGACTAACGTATAATCCAAAACAAATACACAGTACAAAATCAGTTTAAATAAAAACAAAAAAAAAAAATTATTATACAGAAAACATCAGAATGTTACACCTATTACAAGTAATTCAAGAAAGCTACTATGATTAGTCTATAAAAGTTTGAAAGCAATTTCTTAAAAGTCTCTTCTCTGTGGAGACTCTTTAACCGTACTGACTTTAATGTTTTTTTCAATGACTTTAGTGGGAAGGAAAACCAAAGGAAATTACACGAAACACATACTATTTTCAATGTAAGGTAGATTCTCTGTAATTCGAGGTGGACGAGACTGAGACTACCTCGAACATCGAAATACTCTGACTTCTGTAGGCCTAGTAGTTACCCGGAAAATAGTATGTGAACAAAAAAAAGTTAAATATCGCACCACAAAATTTGGAAAACAAAAAAATACAGAATGCTTTGCATTAAAGAAATTGCCAAATGTAATTTGAAAATAAATAACTTACCTAAGTTAAACATTGTAGAGACTATTTAAGCAGTGTTCAAAACAAAACACACACTCCATTACATTAAAAATTATTGCCTATTTTGGAAATACGAGGTCTCTCTTCTCAACCCTGTCACATGACGAATTATTTCAAAACTTTCAGCTCAGATTTATGGAAATTCGAACTACTGGAGGTTGAACTACCAAGGCTCTACTGTATTGGGATTTTTAGAATATCGTTAATTAAAAACAAGGAACCGGTGGCTTTATTCCCTTTCGAAGAATAGCATGCTGCAAGTTCCGGCCCATGAAAAATTCACATAACGTTTCATGGGCAGTCGTCTCCTCCCCCACAAAAAAGAAGAGATCAAGAATAGTCTAGAAGTGGGTATTAGAAATCGTGTTCAGAAGTAGAGATCTTACAAAAGACTGCATATCAGTAATCTGTTTGCTGTGACTTCAGATTTTGCTGTTTTCGTCCTTGTGGGCAAGAAAAAAACCTTCAATCCTAATGTTAAACAAATTCTTTAAATAAAATAAAATTCTGTTAAGCTTGAGAGTTCTTTCATCGTCTTGCCAGCCGGGCAGCTCGGATTCGTACAAGTGTACAATGTCGTCCACAACACAAACATGGCTACTTGCACACAGGATTTAGCTGTTGATAAAATAGTTTCCGGATTATAAACGTAACACCAGTGTGTATCATACGGGATAATTCGATGGTAAATACAGGACGAATAAAATTAGTGTTAGCAGAAGTACCGTAGGGCATTATAGATTTCGTATAGGATTGTGTGTGTCGAAACGTCAGGAATCACCAGGACGCTGTCTACGGCCAGCATTGATAGGACGGGGTGGTCCAGTTCCCTGGCCACCGCGTTCTCCTGATTTAACCTGCTTGGGTTTTTATTTTCCTTTTGGGGTCATATTAAAAGCCATTCGAGCACCACTTGTAAACTGTCAATAAATGTTTGTTTTCTTTTGTCTTTACTTGTCTTTTCAGTTTCCTGTGATTCATACTGCTTTACAAGCTAGCGCTTGAATGGGTCATTACCGCGCACACATTCCTATACGAAATATGCTTATTTAGGTCTCCTTTACCTACCTTTACATTATTGACATATAGTTTAGGACCACTCTGTACAGTTCGCATGTTTCTAAGAATGAAAGTTAAGAATCATATTAAGAATCATATTTTAATTTATTTATAATCTTCAAAACAAAAAATTATTATAGCAGAATAAGAACCAATTCTACAAAACGCTGAAGAAAAAGTATGCCGAAGAAGACTGCCAGATTATTTTGAAAATAAGTTCGTAATACATCTTTTACTTGCAGTCTCAGAGCGGTATAATTATATACTTGACAGGGGAGGAGGTGAATGTCTTCAAGAGTTTCCCTTTAACTTCCTTTACGGTTAAAGAGGTTATAATTATCCAAGACGTCGACCATTACACGAGCGAATTAATCTTAACCAATATTTAACTTCAATATTTTTACTCTTTCTACTTTCCAATTACGTAAGAGAAACTTCCTCCTTGTATTTCAAAATGTCTCTGCCTTGAAATACTGTCCATATTTCGTCAGTGTTCAAACTTGATGTAGAATGGGAAGGCTTTTCCTTCAGTCTCATAGATCATCCGGTTCTATGAAGAAAACTATAAATGCTTTGTTTACCGTAGTTTTATTTCAATTCTGTGCGAATCCAAATCTGGGGTTTCATTTATTCATTCACTAACTCTCACAATTCCACTCAGGCTATCTCATTTATAATTTTTTACACGAATTTCATCGTATGGCTCTCAACATTTCGTTTTTCTTTAAGTTTATGTTCATGTCTAAGAAGTTTATTACAAATTCAGACTCACGATCATTGCGCGAATAGCTTCAGATATGAAGGTGACGAGTACATTATTTTGAAAAGAAAAATTAAGATGAAAAAAGTAACAAATTAAGTTGCAAAAGATCGTGAACCAAACATATCTAGCAAAAACTGTCCAAAAATACAATAATTTACACACAACATTTCTTTTGGCGGTATCGTAATTTTGAGTTTCCTACTTCAAAATTCTTTTGTAAATTTGTTTAGCCTTTTCTTAGTGTAGGCTATGTATATAATTTTTAATAATATCTGTAAATTTCTTTGTTCTCTCTTTTTTAATAGACATGATAATTGCAGCCCCTAAACACGAGCTTCGCTTATCTGGGGACTCTCAAAGAAAGTGCACATGGTTAAGGTTTTGTATTGTACGATAATTTCGTTCATTTGTTTGTTTGATAATTCAGTTTGAATTAAATAAATTTGAAACTTAATTCAAAAAAGAAAACAAAATAAAGATAGTGTGGAGCAAGAGAGGATTCCAGAAGTGATCAAACTTTCTTACTTTATTATTTTAAAGTGTTTGACATTACTTATTTTGAAGAAGAGGTTGATTTTACGATAACATGTCATGAGTGCAAACTGTAAAAATGATTACGGAACTAAGTGGTAAAGGCGATAGAGTTACAAACAGGATTTTTTAAGAGTTTACCTCATTAACAGAAACGAATACCCGATTGAAATTTTATAAACATGTATGAACGTAGGCCTAAGAAACCTCGACCGTTGACGGGCTACTAAATAATAATAATATTATTATATTATTATAATAATATAATAATACTACGAGAGTTAAGATTTTTAGAGGGAATTTTTAGAAGAAATAAAGAAGGGGGAAATGGTAAAATGATATAAAGGTGATGATCATATCAACTAACATTTCGTTAAACCCTTCAAACAGAATAATTTAAAATTAATTTAATTTTGGATCTTCCGAGAACATTGGTCAATGATATTTCATGATAAAGGGTTCAGTGATTTAAGTGAAGACGTTATTCTTTTGATGTTCCAATCCCATCAAATGGGATTCCTAAATTCCAAACAGTTCCATCAGTTTTCTTAAAGTGAAGATTTATTTTAATAAAATAAGTAGTTCGCTGGGCATTCATATATTTAGCAGTTGTAACAATTTAATGGGAAAAGGTAATATGGGTTTTAAATGCTCCTGTGGAAGTACAAGAGTTTCGCCTACAATAATAACAGTGAGGACGACAGTGAATGAGTAAAGTGAAATGGTGAAAAGCTGATAAAAGGGGGACATTATCAATAACACTTATAATGAAATTAATTAGCATAGTTTCAAACGACTAAATTGCCATTGATGTTCACACTTTTGTATTTTCTGGGCAAAAGCATAGTAAAAGCACAATAAAAGCAAACGTTCAACAATTAAAAGCATAATTCTCAGTGTAATATTACTGCATTAGACAACAAACTTACAATGATATTGAGTGTAATTTCCAAACGAGTATCTTAATTACCATTATAGGCAAGTTGCACAAGACTGTTTTCCTTCGACCATAGGGTTTTGAGACTTTAGATTCATCAAATAAACGGAGACGGCTGACCTCATCGCTGTTTGTTCGGTCAAGCCAAAGCTTCTTCTTAGCCGTTTTAACTTGAAACCAATGAATTTTTACAACACGAAATGAACTGAATTTAGTACTATATTAAAATTAGCAAGAACAGAATTGATTTTACTTAAAATACGGGTTGTTTATTACGCAGATTCATTTGCTGCTCTCAAAAGGCTTCACGATCGTCCCATGTTCGATATTAATCGATAGCACTCAAGCATTTTAATGATAATTTGTACTTTAATGGATTATAAAGATGCTGTTACGTGATCCATAGTAAGCGTGAACAAAAAAAACATAATTTTGACTGTCCAAATTATTAAGTTTACTTAAGGGGGGACATACAGCTTTCGATGAAATTCATTTTTTTTTTCCTCAGCAATGAATTGCTCAACAGTCTTGCAATTTGACATATTCTTTATTGACTATTTTTACAATTGCATACTATTTTCAGAATTAATCAACTGTTACAGTTACGGGTAGTTATCGTTTCAAAATGGCTGCCACGTTTCATGCACTGAACAGCCGTTTCCCTGATAAGTTCCACAAATATACATATTTCTGAGTGATTATTTTTCTGTGTGTTTGTTAATATCATGTGAACAACACAATCTAGGATCTTTGAAATATCTTTAGTAGAAGTATTTTTAAAAAAATATATATACTTTAACGAAAAATAAATTTTCAAAAATTATTTTAAAAAATACTTATACTGAAGATATTTCAAAGATCCTAGATTATGTTGTTCACATGATATTAACAAACACACAGAAAAATAATCATTCAGAAATATCTTTATTTGTGGAAGTTATCAGGGAAATGGTTGTTCAGTGCATGAAACGTGGCAGCCATTACACGTAACTGTAACAGTTTGATTAATTTTGAAAATAGTATGCAATTGTAGAAATAGTCAATAAAGAGTATGTTAGATTGCAAGACTGTAGAGTACTTCATTGATGAGAAAAAAATAATGAAATTCACATAATTCTCACCAAAGAATTTCATTGAAAGCTGTATGTCCCCCTTAAACGATGTTTATGTTATTTATTTAGATAAACAGTGCTTGGAAATATGCATTAACTCGCAACTACTAGTTCTAGTAACAATTATTGTGATTATAATGCGTACTTGTACGCCCACAATGAAGCATGAATTGCGAATCCACGAATACCCAAGGGGCAGATGATGGACTTGGAATAAGTATGAATGTAATGAGAGGCTCTGGAGCGTAGGCAGTGACGTCACATACATGTTCCAATCACTGAGCATGGATAATCATTGTTTAGAAACAAACACAGCTGATGCCACCAGCAGTGCGACTTTGTGCAGAGCGTTCGATACTTCGTATTTCCACATTCATTTGTTTTGATTCGATTCGTTAGCGGCGTTATGCAGATGTTACATGTTGCATTCTCGTCTCCCTTCATTTTGCTGTACCACAATAAAACAGATACAAACATTTTTTTGTATGCTACAATTTTTCAGCATGTCCTGCTGTTTAACAACATTAACTAGATGTCCTGTATGAAAATTTCGCTCTCTTTTGGAATATGAATTCCATGGCAAGTTTTCAATACAACATGCTTGTGAATGGATAAATACCTAAAAACAAGTGTCATGTGATGTATTATTTATTTTTTTCTATCAGCTGCAATGTTCTGATTTATTATCATAAAGTTGGAAAATTGTCAAAAGAATTTTAAATATATTACCACCAGGATTGTTATGTTTTATTTTACTATATAAATCAAAATCTTTGACAAAAAATCTAAATATATATTTATATATGGTCTATTGTATATAATTAACATATTTGATCAAAAGATGGGGGAAGCTTGAAAACAAGCTCGCACAAAATATAATAGGGTACATTCCATATAGATTCACAGAATGGAGTTTGAAGTGTTAAAGTACAAAATTAATTCCACCATATTGGCAATTCCCATAAATCCCAGCTCATTTAATCCTATTTCATTTTTACTTTCTCTACTCAAATCATAGGCCTACGTACTATAGTTACAGGAACTAGTTTTCTAAATAAATATAAGCTTACGTTTCGAAATCCCTGAACCTAGAAGTGCAGTTTTCAGGAACTTGCCTTTGCGCGTGTCGAACTGTCAGTATCTGTCTGTCTCACTATGTACAGTATAGCTCTAGAACGAAACATATCAAAATAAATATTTATTTTTGAAGTGAAACTTCTTTAGCCGCGCTAGGAGTAAATCGATAGCTAACCCAAACTTTCGTTACGGACAAAATCGTCATGAAATTGTTACGCTCAGAATCGTCACGAAATTAGTGGAGTTGTGACGGAACGGACTGCACAGAAAACAATCAATTCCATGATTAGGCTTATCCAAAATTTAAAATAACCAAAAATCCAAAATAAAAAACCTAAAAATCTACAATTAAAAAAATCCAAAATAAAAAAATAAAAAAAACTCCGAAATTAAAAAAAAATTAAAAGATCAAAATTTTAAAATCCAAAATTAAAAAATCCAAAACCCAATATTAAAAAAGTCCAATAACCCAAAATTGAAAAAAATCCAAAAATTAAAACAAGTTTCACTTCTGTCGCGTGACGTTCCACGCACACTTTTTTTAAAATTAGATACTACCTGCGGATGTGATAAGAAGAATGAAAACTATTTTCTCTTAATTTTACTACCACTTTACATGAAGATTTCTTCGTGACTTTCTCTAAAACGGCTCGAACGATTTTGTTTAAATTTTGTACAACTGTGCTAATACTAAGAGCTAAAACGTTTATTTGAAACCATTCATCACAAAAAATTTCCTGAATAGTATTTGTAAGCCAATTATAATTTACACAAACTCTGGGTGAACAATACGCCTTAGTTAGGCTGTGGTAACTAAATACGCACTTCCTCCAAAGGTACCTCTTATTCTATAACAGAATGTGAAGCGAGAAAGTTATTTTGCACATACATTAGCGAAAGTTATGTAAGTATAACGCATTATTATTTCAAAGTCCCGTCACATTATAAAGAAAAACGTTACTGTAAACTTTATTACATTGGAAACTTAATTTACTACGCCAACTTTTTATCCCTAATATGAATGAAGTGCTTTTATTGTTACAACAAATAAAATAACTATATAAATTATTCTTTGCACGAGCTAATAGGCTGTCTATGCTATAGCTGTGCTCAAGCCACAATATACACTTAGATTTACAAACTAACAATCAACTCGAAACACACCATCAAGCAAAAACATAAACTTACAATTAAAACTAACCAACACACAAACTTTCCAGACATACCAATAAACCAAAACATAAATATACCATTAAAACTAAGAACTCCACAAACAAGACTTTCAGACACACCAACAAAACAACCGACATAACCCTTCAAACAAAGATATCCAATTTACTTACAGCCGATACTCATGTATCCCCTTTTTCCCTCGGTCCAACCCCTTCGGCCTATTTAAACCTAATCTTTTAACATAAATTTTCCCAACCCTTCAAACGATGTGGTGTTAATGAAGAGCTCATATGACGCCAGCTGACCCCTACTCGATGCATTGAAACTCTGGCAGACGCCGTTGCCTCAGTGTTTCAGTGACTTCACATCTTGCCAATATATGGTGTGTATTTCTCCCCCACCGCAAAGAGGACATATTCTAGCTCCCTCATCATTTGTAATTTTAATTGTCCGCCAAGCTCCCAAACGGAACCAGGCTAAACCAGTCCTACTTCCTTTGCTCTTTGTCTCTGGTTTATTCCCAGTCCTTAACAGAAATGAGTTCCAGGAGCAATCTTGGGCTAAAGAGAGCTGGTCCACTTTGACGCGCAGATTGACTAAAAATGCGAGAGCTTCAAAATCCATGAAACCTAAGGCACTCTAAAGCATACAGTAAGGAGTACTATTGTCATTTTGAGTGTCCTGCACGAAGACAGGTCTACACCCAGAACGAAGTCATGGATGAAAACAATGACTCGTCCAACGCTCTTTCAGGCAAGGGTGATACTGCAGAGATTGCCATTCCCTATTGAATGATGGGGATGCATAGATTATGCAACACCCGATTCTGAACCTGGCAGGAAATATTCCACTACTGAAAAATCCTTGACCCGACCGGGAATCGAACCTGGGACACCAATTCTTCCAAGGCGGCAAACACTATTGCCATAGCAATAACTCCACAATAATAATGAATTTAACAATACATTAGCAATAACCCATCTAAGAGCAATAATTAGATGGTCCATTCCTTAACATTTATATACACCAACGTTATTCCAATATTTTTTTTAGATTAGTAATTTGAATTCATAGTGATGTGATCTTCATGTAAATTGTTCATTAGAGCTGTTGCATTAAAAATCACAATCTAATCGCACCCACACAATGCCCACTTTGTATCGATGTATGGGCTATGAACCCATCAATCACACACACACACCTGCACACACGACTGCATACACTGCCACACAAGATATTGCTAATGCATACTAATGGTAGTATTAAAAAATTACGGGGGAGGGGGTGGATAAAGAACGAAATATCAGCAGACGCATGGAAGGTTCATTTTAGGGACATTTTTGGGCAGGGAGGGGCTTGGGAGGGTTTAGTTGTGGGGCCAGAAGAATTAACAGGGATTCCCAGCGGTCCTCAACTGGATGGGGAGATTTTAAGGGAAGAGATTAAAAAAGCTGTTTCCTCCTTGAAGAACAACAAAGCACCAGGGTGGGATGGTCTACCATCTGAAATTTTCAAGGCGGCCACCAAAAATGAGACATTTCTACAGATGATGCTAAGTATATTCAATGAATTATTTATGAATGAGAAATATCCGCACATCTGGGCAAAATCAATCATTCACCCTATCTATAAAAACAAAGGCGCGGTTGGATCTCCGGACTCTTACAGAGGTGTGGCTTTACTTCCTATTATGGACAAAATTTATTGTAAAATCCTATGCGAGAGAATAAAGAGGTGGGTGGCAAGACATGAAAAAATTTCTAAATTTCAGATGGGGTTTATGGGAGGGCGTAGCACTGTAGACAGTATATTCATTCTGGACACGCTAAGACAAAAACAACTGGCAAATAAGGGAGGGAAACTTCACTGCGCTTTCGTGGACTTTCGGAAAGCATTCGATACCGTGGAGAGGGAAGCATTATGGTACAAATTATGGATGAAAGGGATGTCGGGTAGGGTGATTAAGGCTCTTCAGGGTGTGTATGATAATGTGGAATTTTGTATTAAGTACGACAAAGATAGGATATCGGATAGCGTTACCAGCTATAAAGGGGTGAAGCAGGGTTGCATATTATCCCCCTTACTGTTCAACCTGTTCATCGATGATGTAACGGATGCCATATCAAGGGTCAATACTGACGCTCCGGTGGTGGGGGAGGTAAAGATTCCAGCATTGCTCTACGCGGACGATCTGACATTGTGCTCAAGATCGGTCGAGGGACTACAGACAAGTCTAGACAACTTACAGGTGTATGCCAGGGAATGGGGGATGGTGGTAAATGCCGAAAAACGAAAACTATGACATTTAAGAACGGGAGTGTTTACGGGAAAAGCGAAAGATGGACATATGATGGGAAAGAATTAAATAACGTGGAAAATTTTGTTTACTTAGGGGTAACAATGGCTATGAATGGCAAATGGAACAAACACATAGACATAACTAAACACAGAGCTATTACGAAAGTGAAGGAAACACTGAAGATACGTAACAAGATTCCCGAGGTCTCGCTGAAATTGTTAGACACAGTGTACAACGCAGTAGTTAGATCGACAATTACGTATGGGGCAGAAATTTGGGGGTGGGGGAGAACGGAAAAACTTAATCAGGTACAAAGCAACTTTCTGAAAGGGATAGCGGGGGTGGGTAGAGGGACGGCCAACTGCGGAGTTCTAAGAGAATTTGGACGCCATAGAGACTCAATTGAGTGTAAAATAAAGGCTGTAAAGTATTATTTGCGGATTCTCCATGGAGATCAATCCCTTATTAGGGCGATATGTTGCAGAGAACAATTAGCTTGGAGAGACCAAGTATCATGGGCGGGTAAATTACGTAGGGGATTAGAGGAAATAGGAATGAGGTTCATAATTGAGAGGGGGTTTAGGAATAGGCGCAATGCGTGGCGGAAAGTTCAGAAGCGTTTGAGAGATATTGACAAACAAGTGACATTAGCGGAATGCAGGAATAAAGTCACTCTGGAGATCCAAACGTTAACCAAGACAAAATGGGGAACAGAGACTTACTTCTATGGGGCAAATAAAGAGGAAAGATTTGGTTTAGCCTGGTTCCGTCTAGGAGCTTGGCGGGCAATTAAAATTACAAATGATGAGGGGGAGAGAATATGCCCGCTTTGTGGGGCTGGAGAAATTTCACACCATATTTTGGCAGAGTGTACATTCACGGAAACACTGAGGCAACGGCATCTACCAGAGTCTTTCACTGCTTCTTGTAGAGGTCAACTGTTCACATACGATCTGCTACTTAACACTAGATTTTTTGGGGGGTGGGGAAATTTATGTCCAAAGTGAGGTAGCTTAGGATGGAACTGTCCGAGGGAGTAAGGGGAGTACTCCGATGGGGTAGACGGCTGTATATAGAATAATATGTAAAATATATTTGGTTGGTGTGTTTAAGGGTATTGCTGGTGTATGGGCTATTTTTTTGGTGGGAAGTGTGTGTGTGTGTGGTGTTTTGTTTGTATTTTTACTAGTGTTTAACTGTTTGTGTGTTTTTTTTTAGTTTTACTTTTAGGATACATTTTTGCTTGTGCACAGTTAAGGCATGGACAGCCTAAGGGCTCATGCAACGAATAATGTAAAAAGATAGTTTTTCTTGTTAACAATAGAAGCACTTCATTCATTCGTTCATTCATCTTAATACATCACTCATAAACTCAGAAAAGTATCCTTTGAAGACTTAACAGGATTATGTTGCATTCTTCCGGGCAACTACAAGATTAAATGAACATAAAATTTCACTGGAATAAATTTTATTTATTTTCACAAAGAGTTTTTATTATTAAAGGGATTCAACTATAAAATTTACGTATGTCGCATTTTTAAATGAATTCAAATGAAAATTTTAACCCAGTTTGGATGGTATAACTGTATAAAATTTGAAGTACATATTGTATACAATAGTTCCTGATTGAAAAGAATATTCTTTATTTTTCGTAGGCCTACTTTTTATAAAATTCTTGCGACAAGGTTTCATTTTTCATTAAATTACATATCTGTCTGGCCCAGTGGTGGCAGTGAGGCCGAAGGTTGCGTTTCAAACCTGGACTTTTGAGGAGGTGAAAATCGCGAGCATTAATTCCCCTGGAAGGGACTATAAACCGTGGCGCCCGTATCCTAGATTTACGGCTCGTTAAAAACCTCTAAGCTTAAAGTAGAGTATCTGAACAAAATTATCATACCCATTCAAGTCCTAATAATATCTCAGTTTCCTCTAGAATCTAGGCGGTCGTCTAGGCGTTGAGTTTGCCAAATACTGCTTTTGTCTGTAGGAAATGCATCTATGAATCCAGTAACTAAATTAGTACCGTTATTCGATTAAATGAAATCTCCTAAAGGATGCCCCATGATTCGTGCTTGAATTGGATTAGAAAAAGAAATCCTCATTGAATTCCTTCTAACTCATTAAAAGTAACCTAGGCCCATATATTAATTATTTATTTCTTCTAGGTATTTCTGATAAATAGATTTTATCAGGCCTATGTAATGACAAAAAATTGAATACATAAATGTCACTAGCAATTATATAAATAACTAAAATCGCTTTACTAGTTGTCCTGAATGGAGATATTAGGGACTGGATTTCTGTTCTCTAGTTCCCGGGCTCGATTGACGCCCAGGTCGACGGCATTGCAAGAGTACCGTATCTCTTGATTTACTGTAGGCATGAAAATAAATGTACAAGACAAAATTTTGACACACCGGGGAGTGTTGCAGGCTTACGTAGCAGTTCATAAGCATAGATAAAAAAACTTAACTAGGGCACGGATGTTTATGACCCAAAAAGCCAGGAATATGCAAGACAATATGACCTTAAAAATTACTAAAGAAGACTAACAAATTTATTAAGACGAAATAAAAACATACTTAATGATTCACACAAAATTTCAATATTATTTGAATAATGAACCATGCCATTTTAACAGTTTCATGGCATTGTTGAAGAGTATCGCAATAATTGTTTAATGATTTTCTGCATCTAAAACTTATGAATCCAGTAACTAGTCATTCGGCCGAATTCCATTGACAGTGAGACAAGATATCAATAACTCTTAGTAGGAATTTGTAATTTACAGAATATAGACAGACACATAAAAAATCAATAATTTTATTGAATATATCCGCAAATGTAACCGAAATAAGACCTTAAATCGGAAAAACACGTACAATATGATCAAAATTGCAAAATGGCGCAAATATGCCAATATAGCCTAATTATGAAGTATAAAATATGTACAAAAATAATCAGGAATCCTATTCCTGTTTAAATCAACATTGTGACTAAAAAACAACGAAATACGTACATATAAATAATTACATATATATACATGCATTTAAATAATTCGACTGCAAGTATGATATTTGTTTTTTTTAATTCATTTACTATGTCGCTCATCATTTTAGTCCACTATTTTTTTAATAAGAAACACTGCGTAACTTCTGTTTCACTTCTCCATTGTTTCCGGACAAGCTTGACTAATAAAAGTTTGGAAGAAAATATGACATGTCATAACATCCGGGCCCTAGTCTAACCATAATAAACAAACAAACACTTTACTAAAGTCCTTTACGGTTAATTATTTTTGTATGTTGTTATTTAGTAGGTACTCCAAGCTTCCAGTCCATACCAAATAAATTTTTCGCCTATGGACCGTTGGACGGTTTCAAATATTAAAAAATTGTGCACAAAACAGTGCTGATTTTACTTCATAGTTTAGTCAGGATATACAAAAGTATGACAATGGTGAGTTAAAGGGTTACTTATGGGACCCTAGGTTGCCGATAGTTCTATGCATAATACATACATATGCTTGGTTAAGAGGGCAATATCGTTCACACTTAGAGAAATTTCGTTAGGATAAGTTATTTAAAATGTTGTTCGAAGAAAGCTATGAAGCACTTATATTCATTTTTATGTTTCATTATTTAACGTAGGAAGTTGTATAGCTAGTATGCAAAGAAAGAATAAAATATCTGCGACGTATTTTTGGTACTTTAACTATAAACTTTACAGTGCTAGGTAATTTTCAAACAACAGTGCAGTACAGCAAGATGCGCTTCAATTAATAAGCGCAATTTATCCAATGGCCATGCTGTGTCCAGACAGAAATCACAGGGAACGTGTAATTTCAGGTGAGAGATTTGGCTGTATGTATGTATGTCAGGTGGCCCATTAGAGCCCTGCTACAGCTCCTCCAGAGAAATTACAGACCAGCAATTTGCCACGAGGAAAACTGTAAATCATAGAGTTCCTCTTGACACATATGAGAAGGCTCTCCGACGTCCGTACAATAAATAGTCTGAATATACTATATAATTACCCTTCCCCATTCTCACTAAAATACAGCGTGTTCAGTAAAATGTATGTATAATAATAGAAAATGTTAAAGAATCAAAATGACAATCATATGATACTCTTATTGTGCACTGCAGTTTGCACTATGTAAACACGGAGATGAGTCGTGCAGCTATTATTGAAATAATCGGTACACTGATATGACAAATAGGGCCCGGGTTTTTAGGTTTTAAAAAACACTTTTAGTTTTTCATTAGGTGAAATAGGTTTTATACTTTTTTAAAAATCCAAATCATCTTTCTAGACTATAGAAAAGGGGTTAATTAAACTTTGAATGAGCTACGTTGAATTCAAGATATATTACCTATAACATTTAACTGAAAAATTGAGTTAAATTTGCTTAAACTTTGATAAAGGTTATTGTAGAAAGATAGCCTAAACAATAAAAAAAAAAACAGGGAGATTCAGTTTCTTTGTGCTATCACACAGGAGACTTCTGCTCGGAATTCGCCTGTACAGTAAAAATATAGGTAAATCCCAAAACCGTAAGCGAAAGAGCCCAAAATAGCCTTTTCGGGATTTAAACCAATGCTTCTAATTGGGTGAATGAGAAATAATTTTGATTGGCTGTGGTCTGTGCATAGTGTGAAACTGTGTTACAGGTTGAACGATATTTGACAGGGATATGCCGGTAGTGTTTTTTCACCCCTCTTTTTTTTGGTCTCAACCATCCCAGACAACAATGGGATACAGACCTAGTGCATCCTAATGTTCACTTTCAAGGGAAAGTTAAAAATAATCAGTTTGTTTTTCTATGCTTTAAAATTCAGTAGTGGTATTTCTTGAAGAAATTCTTAATAATCACATCAATATCCTCACAAATTAAAAGAATTCACATTGTCTATTTCGTTTTATTACATTTGACAAAATAGAAAATGTGTCACATATTAAAAAAAAATATATATATATATATATATATATAAATTGGACCTTAACAGGTTTGCAACTTACGCTCATGGCAATACGCGCTGTTATAACTTGCTGTTATTTTATTTTACCGTATGTGTTTTTTTATTTTTTTATTTATTTATTTCGGGAGACACAATAACAATTTCCAAGAGCCGCCTGTTCGACAGGGTATAATTTGTGTTTGTAAAGTTTGTTTCTTTCATTGAATGTCTTCAATATGTAGGCTAGAGCCTATTGTGTTTTTTTATTATTCTAGCCTCTAGTATTTTACGTTCACTTTATTAGTGATTTAAATTATTTTAAAATTTAAATTATTCACACTAGCAAAATCCCTCATAGTTGTTAATTTGCATATTGTTCTAGTTTTGTTTGTAAGACATCCATTATTTCGTTGTGGTAGAATGGAAGATATCCAAAACTATGGCGTAGGGGATGCGTTCGCTCCTCTCACGCAGCGACTCCTGGTCGGGACAAGTTACCTAGGTGGGGTTTTTTCTGCGGTTTTCCTCACCTGTGAGACAAATGTCGGGTAACTTTAGGCCCTTGTGATCCCCAGATATCATCTGGCCGTCATTATAATCTTGATCCCATCTTCGCCGTGTTTGGAGTGAGTGTGTGTGTTTGAATGGTGTGTCTCGTCCTATGTGTTCGGGATGTCTCGGAGGTGGCCCGGCATTGGGCTGATCACTCATCCGGGGAGGTCGTCCATGTCCTTGTCTGGTCAAAAAAGTATTTATGTGATTCAAAGAAAATCCCTCTCCCGCCCTGTAAGGCCCGGGCGGCTTGGGTCGCTTAAATCCTAAAAGGGAGAGGTAAAACTACGATAAAGATAAAAGAAGAAAGAATGGAAGATAAAGCCTAGTGGTCTTATCTCTACCTGAATAATTAAATAAGTAATTATTATTTGCACATCTGTCATAAATGAATTTGAAAAGGAGTCCTAGGAATAATCTATACCTACCCTCAAAATTGCAAAATTTCTGAGTTATAAAACTTGTAAAACTTTATTTTTGAAAACAAATACCAAGAACATTTACTGCCAAATTATTTTTTAGTACAAGACGTCAGAATGACAAGTTTTACGATCATTTTAAATAATATTAATCTCTACACATAAAAAAGTATAAAAATAAACTACACTGGAAGACAGCGTGTGGACATCTAGGTGCCAGTTGCAAGGAACGTGTACAGATGAGCCTCTTTACTTCCTTCAACAACGAATAATAACTTTTGTTGCGGAAAATGTGAAGAAAAGACGTGTAATTTCAATTGAAGCAAATATATTTAGTTTAATTAATCAAAATTAGTATCTTAACGATAGAAAGAAATCCAAAGCAAGCTAAGTTTACAAACGTGAACTACTGGTACAAGCGCCATATTTTTGCCTTCTTGATGCAAGATCATTGAAAATGAGCTCATTTTTTGAAAATTAGAAAACTTTTACTGTTATTATATACACCATGAACGCAAAAATTTCACATTATTATATACACCATGAACGCAAAAACTTCAGATGTCTCATCCCATATTTCAGACATGGCAACGCTTCGTCCGAATTACTAGATTCGTCCGCTAAAGCCTTGCTTTGCTTTGCTACTTGATACATAATAGCTATTACACATGAATATAACTTCTGTAACCAAATCCAGACATGAAATGGTTAGGTATAACTCTTCATAAGTGTATATAATTGCAATTGCTGTGGAAATGTAGGCCTACATAAAATGTTCTGTATTCTATGTTGGGTTGTATCTAATGATTCATTTCCAGGAAGTATTTCAGAGAGATATCAATAATCTGATAATGGTAGGCGGAAGTTTTCATTTGAATTAACGCGGGTGGATTTACATTTCCTGGAGCTGGATTTAAATCGCACAGGAGGTAGGGGAATCGATATAGAAATTTCACCATATTGGCTTGTGATAGACAGGTCTTTTTTACTTGTCAAATGTGGATGAAATTCGTGAAAAATATTCCCTCGTAGTTATCTTTCGTTTTGAATCTTGTTTTTATGGCAGTTTCAAGACTGGTCTACGCATCGGGAGGTGTAATTCGTGATACTCCGGACAGTTTGGAACAGAGTAATGCCGGTTGTCGACCAAGAGCTAAGCTAACTTAGCTTAGCTCACATACAGTGAGGGATTTCATATATAGTTGTGCCGACAAAACTTTATACGAAATCCGGTACAACTACATATGAAATCCCGTACTGTATTTGAGCTAAGCTAAACTAACTTAGCTTAGCTCTTGGTCGACAACCGTCATAATAATGGGTGTATGTTATATATATATAACTTATATATATATATATACACACCCATTATTAGCCTCGTTCAATCTGTGTGTGTGTATATATATATATATATATATATATATAAAATCCAAGTACAAAATTTATGTACACACTACGTTTTTCAGACCATACAATTTTTAAATGTCAGTCTCTAAAAAATAATTTTATTATCTGATTATCTTATTCTTTCCTAGGCATTGACTTCTCAGGTTAAACTCAAATCTACTATAGGCTATTAACGGGGATATAAGGTGCATTTTTCATATTTTAGTTCATATTAACCACTCTTTAGCAAAGATGAAATTTATTAATGTTAATAATGGGTATTTTGTAGAGATGATGTGGTAGAAAGCCAGTCAATTCATTTATTCTGAATAATTTATGGAAAGCATTTCCCGACGCTGGGTATTCCCAGGTGAACTGGAACTATTCAAGAAGGAACCATGTTCCACAGCTATTATTGGTTTCGAATTTAGAAATTACATCACTAAATACTTTTAATTCTGTTCATCGTACAAGGAAGCCTAACGGTTTGCTTGCAATACTTCGTAGCCAAAATAGGACCAGATCTTAATGTTCGATGCTGAATCGCTACAGTTTGTTTTTGTCTTAATCAGAAGTGTTAACACCTCGGCGTTGGTGCCTTGCAGGGAGACGGGACGTATGTTCAGCAACAGAACCATTACACATTTCACTGACCTGAAGTAATAACTGATATGCAGTAATAACTGATATGTCACTGCCGTTCTGTTCCCAAATTCACGATTTCCATCCCGGCTCAAGTGGATGTGTGCTAGGCCTATAATAATATATATGGCAAGGCAAAAGCAAAATAAAAAAGCATTTATGGCCTAAAAATATTGAAAAGATGACGCAGAATTTTTAAAAAATTACAAAATAAAATTGCCATTATTGCTAATAATTAGTTTTTTTAAGTAATGAATTGCTAAAAAAAAATTATTGGATGGTGCGTTATATATGAATTTACAATATAAAACACACTTATTTCATTACTAAAGAAGTAAGTAAATGTATAGGTACTACTTGGACACTATTAGCGAAAAAATAAATTCTTTCTGAACTGGCATGCCCATCAAATTTCCTCTAGCAAATATGTGCCATAAAAAAAAATCTTTATTGCAACAAGACAAACTGGCATGGTGTTTAAATAAATCTGAATTAAAATGAACTTGACGGAGATTCTCAAATAAACACGACTGTCTGTTGTCTGAAAGTTAACGATTTGTACATGGAAAACATCCTCTCTACCTCCACTGAAACCTAAAAATGCCGAAAATGACCTAAAAAATTCCAAAAAATGATTTATCTCTTGAAAATGACGAAAATGCAAAATAAAGCAAAAAATGTAAAAACAAATTGCTCTTATTTAATCAATAATTTCATGACACACACACACACACATATATACACACACACACACATACACACAAAATGCAAAATCATCAAATGCCTCCCCTAATAATATATTATACAATAACAGCCTTACTAATAAAAGCTGCTTATATCTGCGTTGAACGGTTGTTTGGTTGTTCACCGTGTAAGTTCTGCATAAGCCGCATTACCAATAACGAGTGTGTAACTGCCGAGTTTACATCGGGTTTGTACGTCCAACGTCATCAAATACGTCACTCTATTTGTGACGTTACTAGCTCCTGGCTATGAAGGGACTGCTGAACGCCATCTATCGGTGCAGCGGCAAACAACGGTGGATCGTCTGCAGACTAATTGTAGTTTCAGTATTTCATTATATTGTTTTCAGAAAGCTGTAATCATGGGTACAAGTATGGAAATATGTCCCGCAAACAAGGAACAATGTTTATAATTCCGCAAAAGTAGCCCAGAATGTTTCATAAAAAGTTACCTTAAGAATGGATGCATAACCTCAAAATTCAATCTCAGACATCTACGAAGCGACCGGCTGTTACGCAGATCGGCCATCTTGATTATTTACGTCAAGTTTAAACAAGGGGGCTAGGCTGTGTAAAGGTTGCACACATTCAGCATTATGCAACGATTATTAGTACTCTTTCTTTCCTCAGCTGTGTATATTCCTGGTATAAATGTTACAACTGGATTATTAGTAAGACTGTAAGAATATAACAAGTTTGTGCAATGGGCAAGTTTGTGAAATGAGCATAGCGAGTCTCATAATGCTCATACGAGCATCTAAATTACCATTATAGGCAAGATGCAAACGGCTGTTTTGATCGACCATAAATTACTAAGTTTAGAATTTTTAGAATACAACGAATAAACGACTCGCTGTATCTCGGTATTAGTAATAGGGCAATGTAAGATGAAGTGGAGACTGTAGGTGAATGGAAGGGGGAAACGGAAGGTCCCCGAGAAAACCCCCATATGTGACGGTTTCGTCCCCCACGAATAACATGCTTGCCTGCCCCTGGATTTTAACCCGGCACACACTAAGTATGGGCCACCGCGACTACAACACTAGTTTATAAAGGACTTCTCAAAAAAGGCAAGGAATCCTTTCATGGCTGAGTATTTTTCACAACTCTCGCAGTCACCCTTCTTACAAATGCACTTTAATATTCCTAAACAAGAGTAGGCTTCGCTCTCCGACCTTCCGCTTTATTACTTCTGCGCCTTACGGACAAATTGCTATGATACATGAACTAATTCAGAAATCGTGGAAAGGGTGTAATTTATTCGCGGAGTTGGTAGGCATGGCGTGACGTCACTAGGGACCATGTATATGTATGTTTTGAAGAAGATGAAGTGTGGGACGCAGACAGCCTTTCAGTATAACAGTGGTCTAACTTACAAAGAAAGGCCAAAGGAATGACGTTACAAAATCGTGAATTCTTGACCGAACGCAGTTCTCTCTTAATGCTGCTGTTAACCTAAGCAGCGTTTCTAAGAGCAAGGAATGTTGCCCCGAAGAAATAAAAGCCTGCAGGATAGAATGAAGGTCTTGTGAGATGAAAACTGTTAAGGTAAGCTTAAAATTATTTAGAACTGAGAAATAAAGCACCTGCTGTATGCATTTAAATAAAATAAAAAACATGAAGGTAAAATAGAAGTACAGAATTTCTACACATGTAGTACGATAAATAATCCAGTGGAATAAAATCTTGGGGTTTCTCTTAAAATACGAATACCATATTCTCATGTAGACAAAGCAGCATAGGAGACAAAGTATTTCTATGCCATTCATGATTACGTTTTTACGTTAGAATTTATACCTTTCTTTCTTTCTTTCTTTCTTTCTTTCTTTCTTTCTTTCTTTCTTTCTTTCTTTCTTTCTTTCTTTCTTTCTTTCTTTCTTTCTTTCTTTCTTTCTTTCTTTCTTTCTTTCTTTCTTTCTTTCTTTCTTTCTTTCTTTCTTTCTTTCTTTCTTTCTTTCTTTCTTTCTTTCTTTCTTTCTTTCTTTCTTTCTTTCTTTCTTTCTTTCTTTCTTTCTTTCTTTCTTTCTTTCTTTCTTTCTTTCTTTCTTTCTTTCTTTCTTTCTTTCTTTCTTTCTTTCTTTCTTTCTTTCTTTCTTTCTTTCTTTCTTTCTTTCTTTCTTTCTTTCTTTCTTTCTTTCTTTCTTTCTTTCTTTCTTTCTTTCTTTCTTTCTTTCTTTCTTTCTTTCTTTCTTTCTTTCTTTCTTTCTTTCTTTCTTTCTTTCTTTCTTTCTTTCTTTCTTTCTTTCTTTCTTTCTTTCTTTCTTTTTCTTTCTTTCTTTCTTTCTTTCTTTCTTTATTTCTTTCTTTCTTTCTTTCTTATTCGTAGTTTTACCTTTCCCTTACGTTTAAGCGACCCATGCTGCCCGGGCCTTACAGGGGCGCGAAATGTCGGTAGAGGAATTGTCTATGGATCACATACATACTTTTTTGACCAAACAAGGACATGGAGGGCCTCCCCGGATGAGTAATCAGCCCAATGCCGGAGCCACCTCCGACAACACATAGAACAAGACACGCCACTCACACACACATTCACTCTGAACAAGGTGAGGATGGGATGTAGATGATAATGACGGCCAGATGATATCTGAGGACCTCAAGGGCCTAAAGTTATCCGATATTTGTCTCACAGGTGAGGAAAAACCCCAGAAAAAATCTCTCCCAGGTAACTTTACCGACCAGGAATCGAACCCGGGCACGCTGCGTGCGAGGAGCGAACGCATTCCCGACCACAAAACAAACAAACATTTATAGAAGGTAATATAAACGACGAAATAGATTGTACGTTTCTTCATACATAACTGTAGACATCGGAATTATATGCACCAAAAACTGTTAAAATATGCATGCATTTATGCTGCTAAAATATGTAAAATATGCACCGAAATCCCGAAAATATGCAGTTAAAATGCATTCTACTCATATTCAACGTGTCCAATTATACGTCCTCCTGCTGACTGTAATTGGATTTGCAGTAGACTATCATCATCTTCTCTAAGTGTTCCGGAGTAAATTTATGTCTCTGTTGGTTAGTATGAGTTTGTATGCTGAGAACGATCTCTCAACGTCCACAAATTTCGTAGGGCAGTATCTGTAAGAACTTACAAGTTCTGGTGAAATTTCTTCTGGAAAGTCAACACTGTCACCTTGCTGGGATTTGTTCACAGAGCATAAGATGTTAAATCCAGGATTTCTTTGTATATTAGAACTTAGGCATACCGAGGGGGGGTTTGGGGGGTTTTGGGGGTTTGAACCCCCCCCCCCCCAATTGATTAAAAAAAGGAAAATTGTATAATTTTTTTAAGTCTGCCCATAAATTACTTAATATAAGTATAAAGCGTGGAAAGCTTAAAACTCGTTATTTTGCGTCTTAATTTTAAAAATTTTCCGGGAGAGGACCCCCGGAAGCTTAAAACTCGTTATTTTGCATCTTAATTTTTAAAATTTTCCGGAGGTGGGTCCCCGGAAGCTTAAAACTCGTTATTTTGCATCTTAATTTTTAAAATTTTCCGGGGGAGGACCCCGGACCCCCTCTCCATGGGGGGTATTCCATACCCCCCAGACCCCGCGGATGTTATAACCCCCCCATATAGTCGGCCTGGTTACGCCTATGTATTAGAACACTGCACAGATATTCACCCAGTTTTTCCGCATAATTTACAGGCGCACAACTAAGCTCATCTTTCACTTTTTCAAGGATTAATAGGGCATCATTAAGGGGAAAACCACACTTTCTCTAATGTCTGAATTGCTTCAGCTAAATTTTTGAAATGAGCTTTGATTACATTTAAATCCCTATGTAAAGTTTCACTTTTGAATACTTCTTGTAAACACTGAATTGAAGTGACATCAATTGGATCCAGGCAGCAAACAAATTCTTTAACGGCAGTAAAATTATCGAAATAAAATAGAGCAGCATTTATCCATGAGCCCCAACGTGAAATAATTGGTTCTGGTGGTAAAGGTCGTTCCGGAAGTGATTCTCTGTAATCATTTACTCGCGTGGGAGCTTTCAGAAATACCTTCTTAGTAGTTGAAATCAAAGTGTTCACTTCAGAAAATTGTCCCCGAACTGTTTCTGCTACTCTATGAAGTCCATGTACAATTCAAGTAACATGTATTAGATGGGGAGAAAATGTTTTTACAGGCGAACCAGCACTCAAAATTTAGGCTGCAGAATCTGAAAGGAGGACACGAAACTTATCGTTGTTGCCCTCTTCTGGCACAATATTCTTAGAGCGTCATTCACAAAGCGTGCTACCGTTGAGTGGTTAGTTTTTTCTAAGACCCTACAAGCGATCAAATAAGGCGTTCCCGGCTCTTCTTCACTTAGTTTGCCAATGAGAAAATTTGCGACATGTGGTATCCTTTCACATGGTATTTTGAACTTCTGTAATTGCATTGCACAACAGTAACTGCAACTTGGAGAGTTGTGATTCCCCGGGTGACGTCACCAGTATGGAATGCAAGCCTCTCACCAAAAGCTCATTATGGGTTTCTGGGGAGTAAGCAGACTGCACAAGTATTTCACGACTGCATAAAAATTGTTAATACTTAAAAATAACGTTCCAATCCTTAAAACAGTTTGATATATGCATGGTCCATACTAAAATTGCGAAATATGCAACACCACCAAAAATATGCTTTTATATGCACTATAAACTGTATATATACAGTAACAAGTGATGGTAAAACGTGCTTAAATTCTCCTTTCCATATCATCTGTTACAGCAGGGGGAATATGCATTTCCATATAAATCCGATGTCTATACATAAGATAGACTTTTAATATCGTTAAGCACACATACAGATAAAAGGCATCGCAGAGAAATAATATGAACGTTATAAATTTCTAATGCAATGTCATAATATAATATAATGTTATTCCAGCTAAATGTATAGATATCTCTGTCGACAGATTTTATTTGTAAGACTGAAGTTCTAAGAAATAAATATTTATTTAGTATTTTACTGAAAACAGCCTTATGGCCTAAATCACTCTTGTGACATATAGATGAAAGAATCTATGAAACTGCACATCTCGTAGGATTCACGTTAAATAGTGGAGGTAGGAAAAATCAAGCAGTTATTAAAAAGGATGCATGGAAGTACAAAGTGCTTACTTTTCTTCTGTCTCGTAATCTTTGCGGCATGGAGGTGCGGTCGCGGATGTGGCAATCGGCTTAACCGTGCTGGAAGTGGTATAAACACAATATAAACCAACGGAAAATTTAAATTGAGCTACTAAACTCTCTCAAGGATCAGGGGTGACAAGCGCTTCATACAGCAAAATAAACAAGAGTACGCAATATTCCCAGTGTATTTCATTAGGACATTTTTATTATTCTATCTTAAGAAACTGTTCGATTACCATTTGGTGAACCTGGTCTACAAAATAGCATTTTCTTGTCAGATTAAATGGATTTCATATGATTTGCAGTTAGGGACAAAACAACTGAGCGGACAGGATATTTTGAACATTTCAGTAATAAGTCAACGCGCAAGCTCTACCGAATTCCTTAGCGCACAAGTGGACGAAATTTCCGCTCCCAACTGAATTAAGAGGAATGAGTATATAATAAACCATATGAAAGTAAATATCTTTCTGAAACAAGTCGCAAGCTCGAGAAGTTTAAAGCGCTTTCTTATAGAACTAAACGACAATATTGGTCTCCTTTTTCTTTGGTAGTAACTAACCATTATGTTTCAATAGTCTATGTAAACGTATCAGAAATATTAAGTTAATGTTTATTGTAATTACTCAGCTTATTACTTTATTTTCTTCAGTAAATATAATTTCAAATAAAATTCCATTACAGATTAACAATAAAATTCCTGCGTGTGCATGTGTGTACCCAACCCCGTTGCTCTCACGCATTTGGAGTCTTCTCTAATGGGATAGATGTCGATAGTGCGACCCATTTTCGAGCTGTGCGCCACTTGGACGGGCCACACTCCATTGTGATGTTTAAGATATGAAGAGATGAGTGTGGGTAGTGTGAGTGTGTGTGATATGAGTGACAATGGTAAGGTGAGGAACGGCGGAGGGGACATGGTGCCGACATTAACCAATCGAAAAACACGAAGGAGGCCGCCAGACTTAATGTTCCCATCATATGAACGAATCACTATTAACAGTGACATATATCACTAATGCCATATCCACTTTTCTTTCTTTGGCCTGCCTTCCACCCCCGGATTACCTGAGCCACAGGCTACATCTCAGGCTCAACAACTGATTTCGCATTTGTTGTCAGAATGCAGGGAAAATGGTGAGTTTCCTTGTGGAAAGGTTTGTGGTTGAACCCAAGTTATTTGGTAAACAAACCAGTAATTAGAAGCTGTACAACTTCAACTCTCCAACATCCGCCCCGGGAATCGAACCCGCGCAGCCGGGGTCAATAAGCGGGCGTGCTGCAAACCACGACATGATGGCGGACAAATTGCAATCCGTGAGCTACTAACTCATGGAAGATAAGGAAAATCATTCAAATTTTTCAAAAGATAATTTAGTAGCAGAAGGAATCGAATCCGAACTTAAAATAACTTATACCCAACTCATTACAAACTTACAACCTATTAAAACACATTAGATTATATGCGTAGCCCATTTTAACATTTCCTGCAGCTAGAACAGTGATCATTTTGACATTCCGATTATCCACGTTTCTTCGATTATGTGATAGAGATTGCCAAACCATATTGCAGGACTCATTCCTTCCACAGAGTCAAGATAAAAGAAGGGACGGATACATGCATCACAAAGGGATTTCATTTCAGCAAGTTTTGTTCGGAGAAGAGATTAGTGAGTTGAGTAATCATAACATTATACTTTTACATAATAGAAGCTCCAGTTTCTGCTTGCATAGTAGCTGTAGTTCAGGCTTAAAATGGGCTTAGGCCGTAACGACCGTCTCTTCATTCGGTAACTAATGACTTTAATTTCAGGGCCATTCATCCCGGTTCGTATTTTTTGTTCTTCCTAACTTGCGAAGTCGAAGGGGAATGCCTAGAACTTGCCTCTCCTTGGACTTAGGTCTGTAGAGACTACGTACCGGTATATAAGGTATGTTCGCATAGCCCTTTCGAAACCGTGTGTATATGATTCGACGATCGCTTCTAGCGCTGTTGCTGTTCAATTACTGAATCAAACCAGTTTGAGATTTTCGCTGAGCGAATGCGAGCACAACTTCAAATCTATCTAAAATTGTGAATGTAACCTTGAAATGTTATGTTTATTCGCGAAATGAGCTATATATATATTATTCCTCAGATTGCGAGCTTTTATGCGTAAATATAGTAAGTGATAGCGACAGACGGTTACTAAGAGTTATCGGTGGTTACAGGCCACCTGGTGATGAAAATATAATATTACAAAAACTATATCATGCTTGTTCTGGCACATTCTTAAACACAGACATGGTAATAATGGGAGACTTCAATTATCCACGTATTGACTGGTCAGGAACCAAGATAGAAGGCAGTCCTTCACAAATATTAGCAAGTACGTTAATTAATGACTGTGGGCTAACACAGGTAATAGAAAAACCTACAAGGGGCAACAATGTGTTAGATATCTGTCTGATACGGCCATACGATTTTTTATTCAATACAGAAATTTTTCCAGGTATTAGTGATCATCTGTGTGTGACTTTACGAATACAATGGGAGCTTAAAAGAAACAATGATAAAAATAACTGTAATAATAATAACAAATTCCTTTGGAAATATAAATATGCAAATAAAAGCGGTTTCCAAAAGTATCTAGAAAATAAATTTCCGCAGTGGGCTGGAGAGGGTTCTAGTATAGACAAAATGTGGCAAAATTTTAAGGCTATAGTACATGAAGGGCTTAACACATTCGTTCCAAAAGCTAAACTAAAGCAAAACCAAGATCCGGAATACTATAATGATCGAATCCTAAAACTGAAGAGAAAAGTTAGAACAGCATATAATAAAAGGAAATTAGGAGAATCTTTCCAAAATAAATACAAAGAAATTAAAAAACAACTGATTAAAGAGAAACGGGATGCTCAAAACGTATATTTATCAAATCTTCTACAGTGTAGAAATTCAAACAGTTTCTATAAATACATAAGAAGGCTAAGAAAAAATAAAGGCGACATACAGATGTTGAAAGGTGAGGAAGGTAACATAATAACAGACAATTCAGAAAAAGCAGAACAGTTGAGCCAAAGTTATGCTAAAGTATTCAGTCAACAAAAAAAAGCGGATGACACTCTTCTAACAAACTTAGCCGAAAGATGTCACGAGCCGTTGAAAATAAAAGACTCTTTAATTCTCGCAAATTTACGTAATATGCGTAAGGGAAAATCTATGGGACCAGATGAGATATCAGGCGACATTATTAAATTAGGACAAGAAAAAATTGTCCCTTATCTCAGGGTGTTATTTAATGTTTCACTTAATAACAGTGATATTCCACCGGACTGGAAAAAAGCCATAATAATTCCTATCTATAAAGCAGGGAATAGAACTGATCCTGGAAACTATAGACCGATAAGCTTAACGTCTATAGTGTGTAAGCAAATGGAGCGACTCTTTGAAGCATATATTAGGGATTTTTGTAATAAATATAACTTGCTTTTTGCAAGACAACATGGTTTTAGGAAGGGCTATTCTTGCGAGTCACAGATGTTAGGTCTATATCAGGAAATTGCTGATATTTTAGACAAAGGAGGACAGGTCGATGGTATTATAATTGACTTCCAAAAGGCCTTTGATACAGTACCTCACGACATTTTAATGCTCAAACTTGCCGAATTGGGAATTGATAAGCGCGTAGTAGGTTGGATTAAGGAATTCATATATAACAGAACCCAAAGAGTGCGTGTTAATGGCATATTGTCCCGTGAGACTCCAGTTACGTCTGGAATACCCCAAGGAAGCGTACTCGGTCCACTACTTTTTATATTATTTATAAATGACTTACCAAAATCGATCCAATCTCATATCAGATTGTTTGCGGATGACTGCATCATATACAGGGAAATTTGTAATGAATTAGATGCGAAGTTAATGCAAGAAGACTTAGTTCGCACAGAAAAATGGGTTTCTGAAAATAGGATGACAATAAACGCACGCAAAAGTAAAGCAATATCTTTCACTAACAAAAGGGTAAAATTTTGCTATGATTATGAAATGGAAAATGAAATTATAACGAGAGTAGAATCGTGCAATTATTTAGGAATAACTCTCAATAAGGAATTGAACTGGAATACACATATAGGAAATTTAATTAGCAAGGCATATAAAACATTGCACTTCGTATTTCGAGCATTAAGGGGTAGCAACTTAAAAACCAAAGAGTTAGCTTATAAATCATTAGTGAGACCAAATTTGGAATATGCTGTAAGTGTATGGGATCCGTATCAGGCAGGTCTAATAACACAGTTAGAAATGGTGCAGAGAAAAGCTGCAAGATTTGTTATGAATAAGCACCAACAAACTGACAGCGTTACGGCTATGTTAAAAACACTAGGGTGGAAATCTTTAGAATCCAGAAGAAAAATAAATAGATTAAAATGTATGTATTGTGTATACACGAAACAACTGGCATGGGAAGAGCTTCATAGCAAAATTAAAGAACCAGATTACAAAAGTAGGAAGGATCACAAATACAAAATAAGGGGTAGATCTCAGAGAACAAATATTGCCAAATTTTCTTTTTTAAATAGAGGGATTCAGGATTGGAATGATTTACCTGCAGAAATCTTCGAAACGTTTCCTGCTAACGTCAAAATTTTTAAAAATATATTGAATAGGGTAAATGTATAATTTTTTGTTCTAAAATATTCACATTATGCAATTTTTTATGTTATAGTTTTAAATGGAAAAAACATATATATATTTTTAATATCAGGTACGTGGATACATGTTGCGATATTTAATGTGTAAGTGTATGTATAGTGTGTCATTATTGTATATATGTATGGATGGTATTTATTTAATGTGTAATGTATATGTATATAATGTGATATTTAATGTGTTGTGTCATTTTTGTATATATGTACTGTATGGCTGGTATTTATTGCACCACTGCCACCGGGTTGTTGACACATTTGCAGTGTAAGAAAATAAATACAAAAAAAATTCCAAAAGACCAAATCACCAAGGAAAGACAATTACAATATTAGACAAGTATCGAAGCAATTTAAAATCAACTTACATTATAAAACTCTCGCACTCCATAAAGAGGTTTAGCCAAAATGTAGGGCAAAACCGGGTGACGCGCCGCACTTTTGTGTAACTTCGTCTACCTCAAAACAGGATTGAATATTCTGAAAACTCTTTTTGAGATTCCAAGCTATGATCTTCCCTCCCTTTATTTCAGCAACGAAAATATTTATAAAATAATAATTAAGTATGTAAATACAATTATTAAATTGAAAGACAAAGCGGGAGAGATGCCGCTTTACAGGGTGCTATGCCGCACGTATGGGAGACATGCCGCATTCATAATAACAGTCTAAATTTACATCAAAGGCACGTGTAAAACAAAAGAGAACCTATCTACACAATCTCTGGACATGGGTGACTAGCCTTTTTTCATTTTCTGTATCAAATAATCCTTCAGGCCCAAGTGAGGGTTTTCCCAATTTCCTGTGTCCATGCGCCTACGAATAGTCCTCTCTGGCATAAGATAGCAACGTTCGGCTTCCCGAATCTAAATTTCCCATGCCTTAATTCGCCGAACAGCTTCTTGTAGGTCATTGTCATTCCATAGGCCACAATGTTTAGCTCCTTCCCTTCCCCTATACCTAGTTGACATGTTTATTGTTGAAAAGAGCAGAAAAAATAATTTTGGGGGGTAATTATTAGGGCCCGGATTTGTATGTAAAAAAATATTTTTTTTTCCTGATGCGTACATTCATAAAACAAAGTTTTATATCCAAATCGAGGTCCGGCAAACGCAAATTCCAAATTTTATTTCACATAAAAACACATATTTTACAAAAAAAGTTATGTGAATAAATATTTTCGATATTTTCTCCATAAATACATATTTTAGTACTTTTCCGGATTTTTACGTAATTTTTTTTTTTCCTGATGCTCATATCAAGGTCCGAAAACCGCAAATTCTAAATTTTATGTTACATAAAAATACATGTTTTACAAAAAAAAGTTATATGAATAAATATTTTCGATATTTTCTCCATAAATAAATATTTTCGATATTTTCTCCATAAATAAATATTTTAGTACTTTTCCTCATTCTCTTTTAATATTTTACAACAAAAATGTGTATCTCGGATGAATTCAACACAAGTGCTTCATTTGCAATGAGGTGAGAGTGATTCACTTGCACTTGCTTATCGGGGAAGAACAGAACCCAATCTCAACATTGCGTAGTTTAGTTAAAGAAATACAATATGTTGAAAGGCAACTTAACACTATCTCATGTTCAAAAATAGAAGTTCTAAGAACAAAATTTAAAGGTATGTTTGAGAAAAATTGGTGGCTACCAAACCCTCTGCAAAGTCGCTCAAGTTATGGAAGGTCAAACCATAAGTGAACTTGATCGTGTGTGTGTTAGTGATATACAGTACACCTCTTCAAATATGCAAGGTTAACATTGTGTGATGTAGAACGTTCCTTTTCTCAATGTAAGGCATTATTCTCGGATAATAGGCAAGGATCTGTGATCCATAATCTGGAGGTGACATTTGTTGCGCACTGCAACTCCAGTCAGCATTTTACATCTGATGTTTAGCTGCAGTTGGTGAGTTTCAGTACACATTCCGGTGTTTTTGTTTATTTTTCAGAAAAATATATCTTTTTTTTTAGTTTTAGCACATATTTTTAAAATTTTAGCACATATTTTAAACATTTTTAGCACATAAAAAATAAATATTTTAAAGTTTTTTAGCACATAAAAATCCGGGCCCTAGTAATTATACTGCAAGACATTGTGCGGCGTGTCACCCTTGAAAGCTGTGCGGCATGTGACCCAAAACTCAGGGACACGTGCCGCACTCATCTGTAGAGCTTATTGTTATTGTTGTTATGGCGAACTTCACTCACAATATCTTTACAACCTCCAAATAGTCTATTAAAAGTAGTACACGCAGAAAAAATGGAACAAATACAGATCAGGAAAGAATAAAGTAATGCGTCCAAAAAAGTTTCGCAGTGAAACTAGTGCACTTACCCGATAAATGTCGCTACAACAATGAAATAAACACCACAAACAATGAACTTACGCGATCCAATTACTCTAGAGAGGGAACTGGAGATGGTATCACGACAACTAGCGGCACCTAGTGTCAAATGTCCGAGTTAGAGGGGGTGCGGCATCTATCCCGGTGCGGCGCGTCACCCGGTTTTGCCCTAATATAAATTGCCTTCTTAGACTGTCTGATAGGCTACTTCCTAAGATGCAAAGGAATGTTAAAAAATAATTCTTAGAAAGATTTCTAAGAATTTAACTGTAACCTAGGATAAGAAGAAAGTATCACGTATTAATTTTATTGATAGACCTCAAGATACCGTAAAATATAATTTTAAACCCCAGTGCATTTTGGTCTAAACCACTGTCATTATACTCTCACAGTGTCTTCTTTTATTCAAAGTTTTCTTGCTTTTTAAATACTATATATACTGTGTGTATATATATATATATATATAAATATACACGGTGTTTATAAAGTCACTTACCATGTCTGTTTTAACACTACAAATTTTGATTTTTTTTTTTTTTTGCAAATAATCAAAAGCAATGTACACAATAGAAGAAAGAATAGCTGTTCTTTCCTACCGACTGCGTGGAATGACGTATGATGAAGAATGGGACAACTTCACGCGCAAGTTTCACAAACCAGCTCCTACCAGACACGCCATTAAGAACACGGTGAAAAAATTTAAGCAAACTGGTAGCGTTACTGACGAACAGCAAACTGGGAGACCGGCTGTAGCAGATGAAACTGTGCAAAGGATTCAGGAAGCGATTACACGCAGCCTCTCAGCATCAACCAGAGGGAACTTGGTATCGCACACACCCTTGTGTGGAAAACACTGCAATTCAAATTGCATAAACATGCCTACTACATTAAAATTGTTAATAAACTTGAAGATGAAGACTATTCCGCCAGACAAGCTATGTGCTATGACTTACTGGATGCTGATAGAAATGAAAATTTAATGCAGCATGTTCTGTTCAGCGACGAGACAACATTCCACACCCGTTCGCCCGATTTGACACCAATGGACTTTTTCACCTGGGGCTTTATCAAGTCCAAGGTGTATCAGGTAAAAATTACTGGTCTTGAACAATTGAAAAGCCGCATTTATGCCGCTGCGGAACAGATAACGCCAGATATGTTAGCAAGGGTGTTTCGGGCTACACAGGAACGATGGGACTCGTGCTTATATTTCCAGGGTCATCTCGTTGAAATGTTATGAATATGTGTTCAAAATGTCTAAGGGTCATTCTCACGATTGTGGGGACTTTCATCCACTGTTAAGCTGGAATTACAACTGTCACAAAACTGTGTTTTATTGATGTCATCTCGTTTATTATGATGTTAACCTATTCCCAGTGAATTGGCCGAGCTCAATGTTAATCACTAAATTAGATATAATTTTTTGAATATCAGTAGGTGCAAATATCAGTCAACTCCGTAACGGAGCGTTTTCCGGTCCTAATATTAACAATTTGAAATATTAAAGCATTTTTATTCATTGTTTCTATAGGTCATCGGCTTGCGATTCACCTTGTATCAATTTTATCTAAAATATTTACTATAATGGACAAAAAAATTAAAACTTTTAATTTAGAATATAGAATCGAGATTTTTTAATGCTAAATTTTGTTACTATGGTCAGACTTTTTAATGTAAAATATTTATTTTCATATCCCATGCATGCTAAATGCTAAAGGCATAAATGCCTCCTCATTAAGAAAAAGAAATTTAAAAATTAGTGCTAACTATTGCCATTTTACTTATTGTTATGGGGTGGAGACTGCGTTACGGTGTGGACACTTGCGTTGTGGTGTGGACACTTGCGTTATGGTGTGGACATTCATTTCAAGATATGGACATGTTTTCGATAATGTATTCATATAATGAGGTTTATACAATTAATAAGCTAAATTTAAATTAAATTAAACATATGCAAGCCAGTAAAGTCACCACTGTAACAGTGTTCAACACCGTAAATAATTTCTTCGTGACGGAGTTGACTTTTTTTTTTTTGTTCGTAAGTTTTCGAAGTTAAGACTGAAAAAAACGACGATTCATCACATGCTTTATCTTCAAATACAGCCAAAAATTCTTTGCTAGACTAAAAATATTTATAAAAATCACAAAATCACACTTTTTTCTACGTTACGGTGTTGACATGCAATTAAGGTACTTTCCTGAAAAATCTGTTTTTTTGCTCTTACGCTTCCTACAATCACACAAGGAATACTTTTGTGGTTGCCACATTGTTGCCATCGTTCTTCCAAATTAACTTATGGCCGTAAGTAATGCCACAATAGCAGCCGGCGCGGTGGCTCATGCTGTAGCGCGTGAGCCTGGCATGCTTGCGGTCCTGAGTTCAAATCTCGGGGCCGGCGGGTGTGTCATTCGTGGTGGACGAAGCCGTGCTTTAGGGGGTTTTTCTCGGGGTTCTCCCGTTTCCCCCTTTCATTCCACCAACACTCTCCACTTCATCTTACCTTTCCCCCTTTTCATCCTCATCCCGTTTCCACTTCTGGCATCGGGTCTGCTTCGGCAGTCGGAGCCCTTTGGGGGCCTCTCCCGTTCTCCCCGCTGCTTGTGGTCAAGAGGTTGTTGGTGGTGTGTGTCACGAACCTGTCGGGGCTCCCGGTTGGAGGTACCGAAGGGGGTGGCGCACACGTGGCATGGTACTAGGCTTGTTGGATGTAGGGGAGTTCCGTGGGGGCCCACGGGGGGCTTTGCGAGTCCGGGGCGGCCTATGGGTACGCAACTCATCCCATCCCGGAGGTAGGTACAATAAGTCGGCAACGGCTGCGGTGCTTAGGGGCGTTCCCACCCCGCCTCCCCGCCTTAAGGGGCACAAAATAGAATAGAATAGAATGCCACAATAGCATAGTTGGCGAAAATTTAATTTCTACGTGCGTTACGGTGTTGACTGGCGTAATGCAGGGACACTCAGTTAAGCACTTAAATAAAAATAAATAACACAGTATAAATAAGAATAAAATAATTATCGTAATATCATCAATGAGATTAAGAATACCTTCTGCAGTTCCTGTATTTACAATTTTTTTAGAAGACTTCTCGGTCAATTTCTTAGCTTTCGTACATGTAATACTTCGAGCTGGGACATTGATTTCATGGGTAATTTGTAGTTCCTGTCAACATTTCAAGCTATTAAATACCACAATATATCAGAATAAAAATATACTTCTTTATATTTTAACTAGATAAATGATTATTACATACGAGTAAATAGTAAAAAGGGAGGAAATTTTTAATTTACGAGACTGGCAAGGTTGGGACTCGAAATTCCCCACAATCGGAAGAATGACCCCTAAATATACGTTCACGTTGTTTAGAGTCTATAAAAACGTGTTTAAGTGGAAAATGGCAAGCGACTTTATAAACACCCGTTATATTACTAACTTATATATATAATCCAGCCATCTGCCTGTGGTAGATGACGCAGCGGTCAGGTGGTAGGCCAAATCCCTCCAGGTACGTAGCGCCACAGAGTTTAGTTTATATATATATATATATATATATATATATATATATATATATATTTATATATTCTTTATTATACATATTTTACGTATTTACGCTCTTCTTTCTTTTTACTCTGTTTGTTTATTTATTATTAATATTAATATTTTCGAACCTATTAATTTTTCTCGTCTGCTCTATATATGTAAAAAATGTTAGCTGTAAGAATTCTGTAATCTTCGCAATATAACTATAAAGCACTGGAATGTGTGGATAAACAACTAACTAAAATATAATAATATAATCAATAAGAAAAATAATAATAAAAGGAGTTTATATTCCTTTACGGACGCCAGTATACAGTTTCGATTGATTAATGGGATAAATATAGTTCAAATTTCCAAGTGAAGTTTAATATTTTTATGTTGGAAACAACTTGCAATTCTGAACTATTCTATTTTATTCTATCCTGTCCTAGCATACAATACAGGAGATTTAGACCATCCCGAAATACTGTAATAACAGGGGATATAGTACCCAGGGTCACAAACTCCTAAACCGATTGCACAGGAGTTAATTATCTTAGTTTATGAGATGGCTCGCCTATGGCTTAGTTTATAGTTTAATTACGTCGGTTATCAATAATTATTAAGTGCCAGTATGGTACTTTATGAAATTGTGTGTGGGGGACGAAAAATGTCTGTCTGTCTGTCTGTCTGTCCGTGTGTCTGTACGCGCCATAACTCAAATACGCTTTATCGGATTTTCATGAAACTTGGTATACGCATTTATAATGTCCATGGGAAGAACCCTATTGTTATTGAACCAAGTCGGTTCAACGGTACCGGCGTCAAACCCAATTTAGCGTTTTTATTTAAAAGCACCATAACTCAAATACGCTTTATCGGATTTTCATGAAACTTGGTATACACATTTATAATGTCCATGGGAAGACGTCTGTTGATATTGGACCAAATCGGTTGGCCGGTACCGGAATAATGCCCAATTTAGTGCATTTTTATGGTATTATATAACAAAAGGCCCCATAACTCAAATATGCTTTATCGGATTTTCATGAAACTTGGTATACGCATTTATAACGTCCATGGAAAGAAGCCTATTAATTTTGGACCTAATCGGTTACCCGGTACCAGAGTAACGACTAATTAAAGATCACATGTTTTTTTAATTATTGTCTACTGGTATAATTTGACAGTTAAACACTATTCCTTCACTTAGGCTATGCTTGTCAAACGACACCGTCAAGCTGACTGAATTGGCCAAATGGTAACGCCTTGGACTCGTATTCTGGAGGTCCCCTGATCAAATCCCGGAGCCGGCCGATTTGACATGGATTTTTTTTTTATATTTCATTTTTATGTGAGTGCGCAATTGTCAAGGTATCACAAATCTTTAGTTCTGCTGACCCTGGTCGATTTTAATCTGATTAGAAAAACTTATTTTCCGCATATCATAATTGCAATTATAATTGATTTAACAAAAACATACTGGCACTTTGTTATATCAGTTTACCTGATATTATTGTAGTTCAATCTAGTTACATATTACTGTAAAGATGTTTCACTTTGAGGGAAAGATGTGTATCTATCTAGTAGAAATGAAAACGAATTCAAAATAGCAAGAGAGAAGTGAGTGATGGTTTGCACCCCTGAAGTCTTAACCTCAGCGGTATTAATTTACGGAGTCGGCGAGCCGTGCTACATCGAGCTAGGAAACATCCACCTGGTTTTAAATTGGCTGATTTTTTTCTTCTTTAAACTCTAATTCGTAGAAAATAAATTACACGAGACTTAGAGAGCAGTAAGCTGCAGGGTTTACATTATTCCGTCACTATGCAAATTCTTAGGTTACATAAACAAGCTTTTCACGATTTTCATCCGCAATTCCTTTATCTTATTTTAACAACACGTCATTAAACAGAAGCCCGCAAAAATTTTCTTTATAAATAAAATTCTTGAGAAAATATACAGTCTGAGTTAATGAATTTCATGTTGATCCTTTGAGGGCAATTTTATATTATCAAGTTCAAAATTACCACCTTTTCCCTCAATACGTCAGCTTTTGGATTACATGAGAATGCTAACAAGTATTTCAGTAATATAAATCTATTTTATTAACTAAATACAGGTTATAACTTTCTTTGTAACTTGAAGTTACAGGCATGTATTAATTTCCAATACTTGATCAGAATACCTGTATTATGAGGCTATATAATACGCCATGTCAATAATGGTTAAACTCTAAAAGACGAAACTTATTTATAATTAAAATCATTGGGAATTAATACAGGCCTATAACTTCAAGTTACAAAGTAGGTTATATCCTGTATTTAGTTAATAAAGTGGATTTATATTATTAAAATATCTTGATATCATTCTCAGGTAATCCTAAAACTGACATATTGAGGGAATAAGGTGGTAATTTTAAACTTTGTAATATACTGTCTGAGACCTAAGTAGTCGACTTGCAACTAACATCAATGCCGGTTGTCGACCAAGAGCTAAGCTAACTTAGATTAGCTCTCATACAGTGAGCTAAGCTAAACTAACTTAGCTTAGCTGTTGGCCGACAACCGGCATAAAAGTGTGAAATTGCTTCTCTATTGCGTAAATCTGGTTCTGAACTTTTAAAAGTGATCCGAATGGTAAACAACACATCCATACAAAACACTACCACCTATAAACAGAAAAATGCAAACATAGATAATAATATAATTATGGCAGTACAGACGGTGCTGCACTACTGGCCTTCAACTCAGTCTGTACGAAAATAAACTTCCCGGGTACTTATTTTGAATCTACTTTAGCAGAGCCTATAGACTACACTACACAAAAGATACATTTAATCATTGCCACTGTTTGGAATAGAACCCGGGTCAACCAGTATGTAGCCAATTTCCTTACTGATTTAGCCACTTAGGCTTCCGATGTTTCCAAGATGTTTCGTCCAAACGACTTCGTCTAGAAAAAACCTATAGAGATTTTACTTACAGAAACTTTATCTAGTCACTTCCATTTCCATTCATGGACGATCTACTCGTAAAACATCCAAATCATTAAAATCTACGAAAGATTTTATATTGCAATTTTTATCAATAAATCTGTTACTATTAATACTATTATCAGTCAATTATTATTAGTATTATTATTACTATTAATGTTAATTTTAATTTTAATTAATTGCCTGCATTAATATGTGCTCTTATAAAAGTAATTGCTTCCACTTTGAAGTAGTTTCAGAATATCTTTAAGCGAAAAGTTCCAATAAAATTATTGTTTAAACTTACTAAGAAATCCTTCAAAACTTCATAACAAAGAATAATTTAATTTTTTGTGGAAATTCTTTGCCACTAGCAAAAAATTGAAACAAACATCAGCTATATGGCGATAAAAATAAGTGAAGCTATCAATAAAAAATAAATATATCCTCAATTGAAGCCGTTGTGGCTGAATAGGTACGGCAATCGGCTATGAACTGAATGACATTGAGTCGATGGAAGGCAATGGAAGGGGACTATTCTATGCCAATCGTGGACACAGACCTATAAGCAAAATAAAACAGCAAACCAAGCATAAAAAAAGCTCGAAAACGTAAGAAATGAGCACCAAAATATGCAAAAACAAATTAAACAACAAGCACACAGGTAAAAGTGTTAAGAATCCACGTAAACTACTGTAATGTAAGAATATTATAGGAGAAAAATTCCTCCGGCACTGGGACTTGAACCCAGGACCTTTGGCTATTCGCGCCAATGCTCTCATAGGAGAGAGGTTCTATCTGGTGCTGTGAATTGAGCTCCGGCTTAGCTCAGTTGGTAGAGCATTGGCGAGAATAGCCAAAGGTCCTGGGTTCAAGTCCCAGTGCCGGAGGAATTTTTCTCCTATAATATTCTCATGTAGTGTCCAACAGAGACAATAATCTGTGGTTCATAATTGCTTAAATATCTACTGTAATGTAGACTTAGAATTCATTAGATAATATTGATCATAAAAATCGTTATAATTATTTCTTAGGTATTGTTAATTTTTTCTACAGATGGTTAAGAACATATAAGAACTGTTAGGTGTATTAGAGTTGTAGGAAATTTGATATTTAACAACAAACGTTATGGTTTGTTAATTAGTTTTAAAGGCCATCTGCATAACACTTTGAGGGAACTTCTGGTTTTACGTGATGAAGACATATATAAAATAACGCTTAACGCTTGTACCAACTATGGCAGATTTATAACCTCGAACATGGCTTATGTTGGATTACGAAGCATTTCAGTCTGAAATGGGATAATGGGTTGTTGAAATTACTAATCCAATGGTTTAAATTCTTGTTAAAAATTACGTAGTGAGGCAACTGTCTCAAATGCAATTCTGTAATGGCTTTATATTTTCTTCTGGGGCATTTTTATGACTTCAAATTTTCGTTAAACATGTTAAAATGAGGCAATGTTTTAATTTCAATGAGAAAAATTAGTCTATAAGGAAGATACAGTGTGTAGAAACTTCTTGGAACAAAATTTACTTTCATACAACAATAACCAATAGGGGTTAACTATTATATATGGTACGGGTTAGCAATTTTATCAACATCCTACCAGATCTGATGTCGCTAGTGCTTATTTTATTATTTTAGCAAATATTGACTTGCGGAAAGTTAGGAGATACAGTCAGTAACGGAAACCAATACACATTCCGTTGACTGGAAGTCACAAATAAAAACCTGGTGTTTTACACTCTCATAATTATCATTATATAAGTAAGCATGGGCAATAAAACTAAAACCTCTCACTTCACATTATGACATAGAATAAGAGGCCGAATTGCAGGCAGTCCATATTCAGATGCTTCAGCCACAAACAAAGACGTATTATTCGCCATGCAAGGTAATCTTAGTTTGTGCAAACGAGTACTGAATTATAATTACCCTTCAGTGATATTTTGCAAAAAAATGTTTCAAAGAAAAGTTTTAGCTTCTGGTATGTGCTTAGGCACGTCGTGTACAAAATGTAAACAAAATCATTATAAAGTTCTTTTCGAGTACATCGCGGAAAATGAAATTGCCTTCATGTCAAGCGATTTGTCATTCCAAAAGGATCTCAAAATTTGTATTCATGCTGAAAATTCGACGTCGAATTCCAGGGTCGAACATAATATTTCCTCCACCTAAAGCACCGTTAGAAGAAGTAATAAACATGATGTCCCATTTAAATATATTGAAATTACATTATAATAAATAAAATGAATTTCTATAGCGAGGGCCATTCAATAATTAAAGAGACACAAGACGTTTCCTACTTTTGAACATAATCCCCACCAACATTTATGCACTTGTCCCAACGGGTTACTAGCTTTTTAATACCGGCTGTAAAGAACCCTTTGTCTTTGTGTCGGAGCCAATTTCCCACAAATTTCTTGACATCCTCGTTATCCTGGAACTTCTTCCCACGTACTGCCTCCTTCAGTGGACCAAACAATTCGAGTTTCAGATGAGGAAGTTACAACTTCAACAGGCTGGCCAGAACGGTGTTCGTCAGTCACTGATTCTGGACCACTTTTGAACTGTTCTACCCACTTGTAAAAATTTCCACGGTTCATACAACTTTCACCATACACTTTAGTAATTCTAGGGTATATATTAGCTGGTTTTTTCACCTTCAAGCAATCAAAAAACGAATCACCGAACGTTGTTCAACCAATGTGGAATTTTCAAGAAGACCCGACATCGTTGAACTTAATTTTGAGGTTATAAACAGAGCAATGTTGATCCATCAGCTGATTAGAACTCATCCTAGTGATGCCAACTTAAAATCCTAAATGTATCAAACTTGTACTACCAACCGTCTTTTCCCCAGACCAATTTGTCTCTTCAATTATTGAATGACCCTCGTAATAATTTGTGGAAACATGAATGTAATCCTCCATTTTATTCAATTTTGTTCTATATTCGGTGGTGACCCGGTCACAAAGTCGCTATGAAATAATATATGTATCATTCTCGATCTCTGTGTGTGTCGTCTGCAAGTCAACGAAGCCGAAGTTACATAAAGTAACCAATGCCCGCATATTGACACCTGTGTTGAAAGAAATATATAGCAGAAGAATCCTGTGAAGGTAATAATAAATAATATCGCAATATGTCATGGAAATAACTGGAAAATATTATGTTTAAAAAATATCTTATGTGATACACTCCTAAACCCGCTATCCTAAGAAAGAGCAATAGGAATTTATACTTTAACATTTCGACCGCATAGCAGGGATGCATATTCAGATGTCACTGCCGAGCATCATTGAGTTGAGTTTATCGATGTACAACCTGTAACCGTCCATCAGAGAATTTTTAGAAAAAAATGTGTCAAATGAAACATTTAATCTTCATATTCATAGTAAAACAGTTAAAGTCGCTATCGCTTTTACGAGAAAATGGCAAACAATTTTTTCTTCATGTCAAATGTTGTAAACATAAGATAAAGTCGTGAACATGCTACATATCACATCCCAAAATATTGTTAACAATTATTAACGAAAATGTTGAATTAGAGAGTTCTACTCTCTGGATTAAACTCTGATATCGAAGATATTTACAGCAATATGCCGACAGTGACAAGGTGTAAACAACGTCCTTAGAATATTCTTTCTGGGCAACTAGCACAAAGAAAATTAAACGGAAAAATATAATCCACCTAATGTAACATTTCTTTTCATATTATGATGTTTCGATTTTCAGCAATCAGTTCATGGGCCACTTCCACACACACACACAAATAGTCAGAAACAACTAAAGAAAATATTAGGCCTACTTTTGTTCGACCATGCTATAATACGCTTATAATATGTGGCGTAACAGCATCTTAATTAAGTCCATTAAAGTGTAGATTTTCATTAAAATCCTGGTGTGGTAAGGATTAATATCGAACACGGAACGATCTTGAAGTCCTGAGAACAGTAAATGAAACTGCGTAATGAAGAACCTGTTTTTAAAACAAAATCAATTCTATTCGCGTTAACTTTAATATTATACTAAATTGAGTTTTTCGTGTTGTAGAAGTCCGTTTGTTTTGGCCAAGAAAAAGCTTTAATTTGACCGCATGCAATTAGCTGATACCTATTCCTAAAGAAGAGAACTTACTAACAGCTGATGCAGAGGCCACCCGTCTTAGGGTACGCGCAAGACGGAACCGGGATGGTCGCATGCCGCAGGTAGCAGGAAGAATGAAGTCATGTCTTCTTACGAGGGTGAACAAGACGCAGCTTGGATGGTCTCCTGCCAGCCATCTGGTCAGGCCGCAGTTTGCTGGTAGAATGCTAGCCCTCTTTGTTCATGCGACCAGCCGCTGGCGTGTAGTCTAGATTCAGGCGTTCCACTTGTGCATTTTGCAATCGCTCCACAATCAAAGGATTGTTTTTAAGAGACATCCTCTGAAATCAGCTCAAACCACCAAAATAAATATTGTTACTACTCAATGAAGGGATTGTAGAGATCAGTCATGGCTACTGTTACTGACTTGTATGGTTTATATTCAGTATTTTTGTATAATTTATAATAACCTAATAATTTTATATTATGTTAATTTTCGTGTTGCGGGGTTAAGTGTGTTCGTTTTATTGTCTTCTTGAACTCTGAAGATTGAATACAATGGTCGCACCAACTCAAGAAAACAATAATAATAATAATAATAATAATAATAATAATAATAATAATAATAATAATAATTTTCTATCCATAGCCTACATTGGTTCTCCATCACAAACCGTTTAAAAATATATATATTTCCTTCCAAAAATCTACTTTTTTTGTAAAAAAATATTTTTACGCTACTTTTTCGGCGAAATTTGTATCCTAGCACCTAAAGTATTGGGTTTATAACGAAAACTTTTAGAAGAAAAGTTGTAGAGCATTAAATTTACTATAAAATACACATTCAATTTAGTAACTCTGTGAAACAGTGAAATACTCTTGTGACATATTTTTCATGTAACTAATTATGATGAAGCTTCCTGTAATGAGTTTAAATTCATAAACTCATTCCCATTGTCTTCTGTGTCTTCAAAACCTTATGAATGAGAATATAATAACAAAGAAATGAATATAAAAAAGGAGATAATTCAGAAACTTAATCCATAACATGCGACCTGCCAGTTAAGCGACCAGGCTGCGTCTTGCGCATACACACTTCATGCTCGGCGCCTGGCTCAACAGCGTAGCGACCAGGAAGGGGACCAACCAAGCTGCGTCTTGTTCGTGCCCTAAGGGTACGCGCAAGACGGAACCAGGATGGTCGCATGGCGCAGGCAGCAGGAAGAATGAAGTCATGTCTTCTTACGAGGGTGAACAAGACGCAGCTTGGATGGTCTCTTGCCAGCCATCTGGTCAGGCCGCAGTTTGCTGGTAGAATGCTAGCGCCCTCTTTTTTCATGCGACCGGCCGCTAGCGTGTAGTCTAGATTCAGGCGTTCCACGAGTGCATTTTGCAATCGCTCCACAAACAATGGACTGTTTATAAGATACATCCTTTGTAATAAGCTCAGACCACCAAAATAAATACTGTTACTACTCAATGAAGGGGTTGTAGAGATCAGTCATGGCTACAGTTACTGACTTGTTTATATTAAGTATTTTTGTATAATTTATAGTAACCTAATAATTTTATATTATGTTAATTTTCGTGTTGCGGGGTTAAGTGTGTTCGTTTTATTGTCTTCTTGTGTTCTGAAGATTGAATACAACGGTCGCACCAACTCAAGAAAACAACAACAATAATAATAATAAAAATAATAATAATAATAATAATAATAATAATAATAATAATAATAATAATGTTTCTAACCATACATTGGTTCTCCATCTCAAACCGATTAAAAAAATATTCCCTGCCACAAAAACTATTTTTTTGCCGAAAAAAGTTTCTACTCCATTTTTTGGCGAACTTCCTGTCCTAGCACCTAAAGTGGGTTTACAACAAAAACTTTAGAACAAAAGCTGTGGAGCATTAAATTTACTGTAAAATACACATTCAATTTAGAAACACTGTGAGACAGTGAAATACTCTTGTGACATTTAACTAATGTGACATATGTGATGAAGCTTCCTGTAATGATTTTGAATTCATAAACTCATTCCCATTGTCTTCCGTGTCTTCAAAACCTTATGAATGAGGAGATAATAACAAAGAAATGAAAAAAAAAAAAGGAGATAATTCGGAAACTTAATCCATAACATGCGACCTGCCAGTTAAGCGACCAGGCTGCGTCTTGTGCATACACACTTCATGCCCGGCGCCTGGCTCAACAGCGTAGCGACCAGGAAGGGGACCAACCAAGCTGCGTCTTGTTCGTACCCTTAGTTTATTTGATGATTCTCAAACCTCAAAACTTGAACATTTAATTATGGTCGAACAAAAATAGTCGTGTGAAACTTGCTTCGCTTCGGATCTTAATAGATGCAATTATAGGCTCTCTGCGTTAATAATTTGGGGTTAGTAGACTCAAAAGTCCGCCGTCAAAAGTCGATTCCCGGTACCTCCTCGGATTTTTCTGAGGTAGGGAGGTCTGGTAGGGGTGCACTCAGCCTCGTGATTCAAAATTGAGGAGCTACTTGATAGAGAAGTAGCGGCTCCGGTCAAGAAAACCACCATTAACGGCCGTGGGTGTCGGCATGCTGACCACATGCGCCCCAATCCTGCCATCTGCCTACGGGAGATGACGCAGCGGTCGGGTGGTAGGCCAAGTCCCTCCAGAGATGTAGCGTCACGGAGTATAGTTTAGTTTAGACTCAAAAGTATGTTAATCCTGTAAAATAGACAACGAATTTCCATGTCAACACAACACTCAATTTCTTCCTGTAGCTGTGTACATGTAGAATAGAGAAAGTAAAAATTCCTTGTCCAAGTATTTCAAACGTTTATTATTCAATGTAATTCCAGTAGAACAATAAATGCAATAATTTCATGCATTTTCCTTCTGTTATAGCTTAAAAGTAACACGTTCATGAATCCCTATTGGTGTTAAACATGTTTCCTGGAAATCTTAATTTTATTTCTGAGAATGTCTTAGAACTTTGATTTTAAATGTATGGTCACTGGCAGATTACAATTTTAATTTCCAAGTTTCAGAACTCTTTTTAGGTTAGTTAAAAAGATTTGTATTTATATTTTTCCAATCGTATTTCTGTACATATGTCAACCAAGCTAGTTACTAAAGTAAGAAAAAATTATAATATGCGCACTAATATCCTCGTAATATATAGATTGAGTTAGATACCTCCTTCATACAAAATGCAAATCACTTCAATATTGCTTTGCATTTAATATAAGCCCATATTAAAAGCTGCAAATATTAAATGGTATTTTATGGAAGGTCTTTGTATACTGGAATCGATATAAACAGAAAGCACTCTTGATCTCGACCTCTCGATTGTCAAAGAGGAGAACTGGCGAGTCCCCTTCTTCACGGTCGAACATTGGAGCAACAACGGACTAACAGAAACGTGGGTAGGAAATTAGTGTTTGGAGAATTATTCATGCTGTTTAGTCCACAGAGATTTAGAATGCCTACATTCCACTTCAATTTTTGTTCTATACGTGAGATTTACCTCCCCTGGTAAGTACATTTACGCGGACCATGCCGCCCGGGCACCATTCATTCACACACTCACTCTGAATAAGGCGAAGATGATATGTAGATAATAATGCCGACCAGATGATATCCGGGAACCACAAGGGCCTAAAATTACCTGACATTCGTCTTACAGGTTAGGATAAACCCCAGAATAAACCCACTTAGGTAAACTTGGCGGACGAGGAATCGAACCCGGGCCCGCTGCGTGAGAGTAGCTTTAGGCATACCCTGTGCCACAGCGGTGGAATAAATTTCCTCTTTATTGAAGGTTTTATGTTATTTACAACATTATTCCTCAACTAGCTGATTACCCGTCCTTTGTACGGATGAAAAAGTATTTTTTGCACGACTTAACTAGTTAGTGGTACTTACGAATATTGTTGCCGTGGATCGTAAGTTGACATTCCCGCACGCAATCTTGTTGCTATGGAAACAAAACAAATTTCCGTACGGTAAGAATTTACTTACGGCACTCATCATAATACAAGCCTTTATGGACAAGGCCCCCCAGGACAAATATTCGGTTCCCATAACAACAAACACATGCGAATCACTTTCTGAAATATAACATCCACCTTCAATAGTGCATATACATAATATTTTCAGCTAATATCTCAATTAATATAAATAAATTGATATAAATAATCATCGTGCAAAAAATATCATGCAATACTCGTGCCGTAAGCGCATAACGGATCTCGGAAGTTGAAAAACTCTTTCCTCGATCCGTATGCACCGCTTACGGCACTTGTATCGCGATATACTGTTGCACTAGTTTTAGCCTTACACTAGAAACATCATGAGAAACTACCTTAAGCTAACCGTGCTTTATTTTTCAGTGTGTTTGACGTTCTCCTGGAGTTCGGGAATGATTCCTAACTCTATGCGAGATATTTCCTTGCTTGCTGGGAACCAATGCTTTGGCCGAGAGGTCGATTTCCTTGATGAACAACTTTGGAGTTCTGAAAAGCAATTTTATTAATTACGTTTACAAACGTGATCAGAAACGTACCAAAACGTAAAGAAAAACAAGAACCTCTAACAGAAATGTGATTGAAAAGAACGCAAACCATCTTTTTTCTAAGAACAATGAAAGATTAATGAGAGTGAAATTGACTTATGAACTAACTTAATATGTTTTGTTTTCCTTCTTTTCAACTCTATTATTTATTGCAATGTACGTATTGTTCAATAATTTAAAATAGGAAACGTAGGCCATGGAGGCCCTGAAGGTTCCAGAAGGTTGAGGCTCCCAGATTTTAGACTTTAGGAACATGAAAATGGTAAGGTTGTCAGTCTTACGCACCGGCCGTCTTTAGCCTCAGGATTCCTCCTGTTATTCATTTCTGTTAGAGCCTGAGTCGACCTCAGGGCCATAGTGCCACCAAAAGGTTTAGACCAATTAAAACATTCCTACTACCTCGTCGGGGACCGAACCCGCGACCTTCCGGTTTGTAGCGCAGTGCCTCAACCACTACGCTACGGCGTTCTCAACAGAACTAAAACCCTGCACTTCATTTTTTTATTATTTCCGGGAACCGCTCCTGCTAGAAGTGTAGTTAAACAGCATAATAAACCCGCCGAAGCGATATAATTTTAATTATCAACCTACTTGTCAATTCGTACGAGTTAGGCTGTATTTAGTTAATCCTGAGATAACACTGGATTTTTAAAGGGATATTCTAGACAGAGCTCCCTCGCTATTGTGCTGCTGTTAGTGTGCAAGCATTTCAAACAGCTGCAGGTGCTTGTTTACGTTATTTATTCACACTCAGGATATTATGTATGCACAAAGCGAGCCCTGCTACCAATGCAGGCCATTGTTATGTAAGAATAACCACTTTGCTCCGCCTACACAGATGTGTTTCACTTGTTGCCTCTTTTTCTCTTGTAAAATACCACCTTATGTCACACTTTATATCTCTACCTATACCAAACTGTTCTATAGACGAAAAAATGTTGTCCAGCCTGAAAATCGATATATACTGTAGTTAATAATAAGTAGGCCAAATATTTTATAGGTTAAATACCTTCTGGGACGCAACTTGAATATCCCTCACTGTGGACTAAAGCATCGATGCCACCACCGAACTGTAGAGAGAATCAAATTAATGTATCTCCCATATTTACAAGGTATACCTGTAAGTTTAAGACAATAAAACATAAAAATATTCTTCTACTATACGAATCAGCAAATTTATCAGACAAGAAGAAGAGCATTTGTCGCATGGTGTGTACAGTGTCTACAGTGTCTGCAGTTGTCAGTTCTAGTAGGCTTACATTAAACTGATTGCCCGATAGAAGGGCACACGAAGAGCACACGAGATCTACGAGGGCGTTCCAAACTGAAAGTCGGCGGTGGTTGTACATTCAGAGGCCTAGAACAAGCCACTGAGAACGACAAAACAAAGACACTTGCCACATCAGGATAGGACAGGACCGGATCCCGTATGTTCGAGAAACAAAGTATTTGGGTATAACTTTACAAGAAAGTAATAAATTTACCGCTCATATTCAAAGAATCAGTGCTACAGCTAACAACCTATTTCAGGCCCTAGCCAGACTTTCTGGACAGCAGTGGGGATACAAATTCACTAACTATCGTATACTTTACTCTGCTATTTTTGAGGCTATTGTCTCGTATGCTGCAAACGCTTGGGCCACTAAACTTAACACACATCACATCCGTAAACTCAAATCTGCCCAGCGACATTCTCTCTTGCGAATAACTAAAGCCTACTCCACTGTTTCGAATGATGCTCTACCAGTCATAGCTGGTGTTCTTCCTGTTGATCTCCTGCTTGAGGAACGGATAGCCAGGTACAAAGTGCGGAAGCAAATTAATTTTCAATTAGGTGCCCTTCAAATCGGACCAAGGGAATTTGAGAGCTTAGATCGATCACATCTTTATGAACGCATTCACTCACAGTTAATAGATATTTGGCAGCAAAAATGGGTAGTTGCCCAAAATGGTAGAATCACTCGTGACTTTTTCCCAAATATCAGAAATAGACTTAAAATGCCATGGATTAAATTGGACCACTTCGTCACACAGGTATTAACTGGCCACGGCAACTTTGCCGCTAACTTAATCCGTTTCAATCTCACAGACGACGATCTATGCGCTTGTGAGGACAGCGAACCAGACACCATGTATCATATGCTGTATACTTGTCCTCGATATCGAGAAGCTCGACTACTCCTCCACGAAGCCGCTAGGGCAGAAGAGGAAGCCTGGGCACCGGACCTCACGTTCTGGACGCGTAAAAACACCTTCCCAGCACTTAAAACCTTTGCAAAAACAGCACTTCTCGAAAAGTCTATAGTAAATTAACACACCAAAGTAGACGGTCATTTGGCCACTGCTCCAGTCCGAACGAGGTTTTTGAGGGGTTTCCCTCGTTCTTAGGCGAATGCCGGACTGGTCAATAATCCCCTCAAACAGATACACGCACTACAAATCTCTAGAATACATAACTACATTTCACCAAAAAGAAACACACTCGGAAATATTGCACATAAGACCTATCCGCACTTAGGTCTATCCTGCGCCAAAGTACAAAGACACAAGTACTCAGCCCAAACACGTCACACCATCAACATCCCCTACGGATGTACATAAGGGCACAATAGGTATACACACATCACATATGGTTACCAAAATTTGGTCTGACCGGAGGTTTAGGCTTAATTGCTTGGCACTCCGGGGGTAAGGGTGGGCACACAAAAAAAAAAAAAAAAAAAAAAAAAAAAGTCAAATATAGGGATCAAAGAAAAATGACAGATGCCATAGAAATAATTAAATATCCCGAAATTATTAACTAGGAAGAAGGCCAGGACATGGAACCAATATCTACGTCCAAATGAAACTGATTTGCCATGAGAAGGCCGAATTTTATATTAGGACGGACCAATCACCATACAGAATGGGAAGTAAAACTTTTTTTTGACTATAAGGCAAAACACAGTCCCTATTATGGAGTCTTTCCCAAATATAAGCTTGGCTGCTTTGGATTTTTGCAGTTTTCCAAGGTCACGCAGCTAACCAATATCTACGTCCAAATGAAACTGATTTGCCATGAGAAGGCCGAATTTTATATTAGGACTGGGACCAATCACCATACAGAATGGGAAGTCAAAATTTGATTGACTGGATAAGGGAAAAACACAGTCCTTATTCTGGAGTCTTTCTCAAATATAAGATTTCCTGCTTTGTTGTAGAATAGTCCCTTGCAAAAGTCGGGCCGCAACTCGCATAGCTTAAACTCCGTTTTTCCAAATCGTAATAAACATATGATTTTATGGGCACAAAGAAAGTAGAGCATTAGGCCCACAGACCAAAAAACTATGGAGACCAGGGGACTTAACACTGGGTAATACTTTTACGATTAATACAGATGATGGGCCATAGAGTAGCAGGCACTGGCACCATATTACCACACAAGGCTTCTTCGTGATTAGAGCAGCAGTAGACTTGATAAAGACAGTAATATGATTGAAACATCTGAAGAACCAATAGATTATTAGAAGATTTATTTCGATGATTTATGAGCGATTATTATTCCTCCAAAAAGATCACAGTTTCCAGATATTTAAGATGTGTAATGAAGTTTCTCGGGAAATGTAAGTTACATATTTATGTTTTCTCAGGTAGGCCTATACATTTATGTTTGTTCATAAACTTACTTCTGTTATAGTGGAGACGAGATAAAACATTTTAATTTTCAAATATGTTCACCCCTGGTGTCGTAGCCAGTCATTGAGAAAATGGAGAAAACAGCGATTTATTGAACATTTGTTTCCATTCGGAGTAATGGTATTGATGTGTCTGCGCTGCACGTTTAGCGGAAGAGCGGCTTATTTGTATCATTCATTTTTTTAAGTAATAGAATAAAGAATAATAAAATAAAATAAAAAATAAAAATAAACAAAATAAAATAAAACAAAAAGGGAAATAAATGTGAATAAAATAAAAGTTATAAATAAAAAATAAAAATAAAATTATAACAATTCTAGAACTTTTATGTATAATAGCCTAATCTTTTTTAATGTACCATCTAAAATGTAGACACTACAACATAGTTAAAATGGGAAATCTAGAAATTTTTCGTAATAATAATAATATTTTTTAGATTCAATTTGGTTGACTAGAAAAATTGCCCTACCGACCATAGTTAAGTCGCAGACTTACTTCTTATACTAACATGCCCAAGTTGGCCATTTTTGCTAACAGAATCCGATTTACATCTTCGTATCCAAATTTTGAATTGTTAATGCGACACAGAAATGAGAAACATAACTTTATGATTGCACGGAATTGTTAATTTATTTTTCGATGTTAACAATCATCAGTGCCAGTAAGATAGATGCCCTTGTGGCGACCATCTTCTAAGTCTTGACCTCTAGAAAGTTGACAAGTTCTAGCACCGAAATTAATCAAGGAAATCCAAGGAATTTGGCGAATTATATTGAAGGTTGCATTTAATTTGTTTCAGAAAGATATAATTGTGTGAAGAAGAAAGATGTTCACAACACCGTAAACTCAGCAGGAGATAATTTCTACCAAATTGTCGTGCATTGTAGCAAAATCAATAGCGATAGGCTCTAATAGATACCAGCCATTTTATTTTTCATGTAAAGATTAAACAATGTTATGTAATATGTGTATATTTTACTGCATGAAAACTTGAAGTCAGTTTAGTATATCTTACTGCACCAAAACTTGAAGTCACTTTAGGGGAGGGGCACTGTGGTTTATATTGGTTATCGCGGTTCCGAACCCGTGGTTAGAACGACGAAAGGGGTCGCGTTAACGTTTTTCTTATTCAATGGCAAATTAAAAGCTTCAGATAACGACCTAAAGCTATTTTGTCTAGTAGCATCTAACTTGAACGAACATACATTCAAATTAATTAATATTAATATATATGTTTTAAAAACTTCATTTTCCTATAAGGGTGACTAATTTTGGACGTGACAAATATTCCACCTTAAACCCTTATATACTTACAGATCACTGGAGATACGAATGCTATGACCATTAAAAGTATTCTATAATTAATATTACAGAAAAATTTTGATATATTCTGTTGACAGAATATAGTACAAACAGATTTTTTACATCATATTATAAAAACAAATAGGCTAAAATAAAATTATAAATTATGATTTGGCCAGTTTGACAGCTTTTTAAATATGAGACAACAATATCTCAAGTCTATGATAAAAAACATAAATTACATTGTGACACAATTGCTAAAAAAAGCTATTTTACATAAAAATTATTTGACCATGTGTTAGTCTCACTTTAGCACAATTTCAAGTCAAAGAGAATCCTTTTTAGCTGGATGTTTCAGTTTATGTTCTTTATCGTACAAGTATGTACAACACTGAATGTTGTTATTACTCACTCTTAATCTTCTTATTTTGGAGATATCCTTAGCTCTGTAAGATCGCAATACACACAGCACACAAACATAGTGAGTAAACGTCAAATCATAATTTATCATTTTATTTTAGCCTATTTGTTTTTATAATATGATGTAAAAAATCTGTTTGTACTATACGCTGTCAACAGAATATATCAAAATTTTTCTTTAATATTAATTATAGAATACTTCTAATGGTCAAAGCATTCGTATCTCCAGTGATCTGTAAGTGTATAAGGGTTTAAGGTGGAATATTTATCACGTCCAAAATTAATATATATTTCAAATTAGAGCCTCTGGACAAAATTTCCAGGCCTTTTACGTCCAAGTAATACCTTTAGTATCCTGGGGGATTGTGAGGCGATGGGCTTACCACCTGTCCCTCTGCCCTCTCTCGGAAAATAAGCGTTACAAAATTCACATGGGTATCAGAAACCTCCAATTGGAGGCCCTTCGCCCCGACACTGGGGATATAGAACAGAGTCAGTCAGTCAGTCAATATATATTTCTGAAATAACCACTATGGCGCAGGATGCGTTCGCTCCTCTCACGCAGGGGGCCCGGATTCAATTACTGGTCGGGGCAAGCTACCTAGGTGGGGTTTTCCGGGGTTTACGCTCTCCTATGAGACGAATGTCGGTAACTTTTGGCCGTTGTGGTCTCCGGGTATCATATGGTCTATTATTATCTTTATGTCATCCGCGCCTTGTTCGGAAAGAGTGTGTGTGTGTGTGTGTGGTGCTGGTGTGTCTCGCCTTATGTGTTCGTGTTGTCTCGGAGGTGGCCACGGCATTGGGGTAATCATTCATCCGGGGAGACTCACTATTTCCTTATCTGACTCAAAAAGTGTATATGTGGTCCATAAACAATCCCTCTCCCTACAAGTTGCGGTAAAGTAACAGTCGGGACGGCGTGGGCCGCATGAACGTCCCTATAAAAGAAGAGGTTAAACTAGCAAAAAGAAGGAAAGAAAGAAAGAAAAAAAGGAAAGGAAAAGAAATAATTTTGAAATAATAAATCTTTATCTTAATCACGTGTTCTTATTTCATAATTAAATAAAATCATTACTGCAAATGAATGTTCTTGTGCACCCTTCGTAGGGGTGGACATAGAGACAAAGTTGGAATTACATTAACTAATCGCATTGAATGCAATGGAGTTCACAGTAACTGCTAGATAGGCAGAAAGACAAACACTTCCTTTTATTATTATAGATACACTAGCTGACCCATCAATGCTTCGCATTGTTAGATGTATGTATATTTAGGTTAAGTGAACACAATTTAAAGTCGATTTGATGTACTTCTATAAATCATCAGCCGTCCAGCCAACACGGTGGACGTATTTATATTCCATGTGCTCCTTCACCCGTAGTTTACTCTGATTATGTCTTAAAAAATTTAATTGTTCTGTTTCAATTTTGGGAAACATGCAGTAAAAAGCTGGGGGTAGGGGATGCCTTCGCTCCTCTCACACAGCGGGCTCCGATTCGAATACTGGTCGGGACAAGTTACCTAGGTTTTTTTCCGGGATTTTTCCTCACCTGTGAGACAAATGTCTGGTAACTTTAGGCTCTGGTAACTTTAGGTCCTAGTGGTCCCCGGATATCATCTGGCATCCATAATCATCCTCATCCCATCCTCGCCTTGTTCAGAGTGGGTGTGTGAATGGTGTATCTCGTCCTATGTGTTTGTGTTGCATCGGAGGTGGCCCCGGCATTGGCCCGATCACTCATTCGGGAGGCCCTCCATGTTCTTGTCTGGTCAAGAAAGTATGTATGTGATCCATAGATAATCCCTCTCCCGACAGGTCGTGGCCCTGTAAGGCCCGGGCAACGTGGGTTGCTTAAATGACCCCAAAAGGGAGAGGTAAAAACTAAGGTAAAGATAGAGAGATAATATGGTAAATGGAAATTAATCAGAAAATTATATCTATTGATTTTATATTAACTATCTTTCGCAATACAGCTAACTTTAAGCAAAGAATTCAGCTCTTAAGAAAAGAACCCAGGACCTTCTAAATTTACTTCGTGTTACAAAATAGTTGATAATCAATTATAGGAATAATTTTATATCTATTAGGTCTACATGAAATCACAGTGTCATGCAAAGCCACCTGTGTAGTTTAAAATGAATTATGTTGTCATGGGGATTGTGTACATGCAGTATGAATTCCTTTTGTGGAATTTCATAACTTTACAACCCTATTTTGGCCCTAAGAGGCCCTTAGAGGCCAAAGATTTTGAAATCCTTTCTTAGTGCGCATCTAGAGCCTAGGAGCAATATGTGTACCAAGTTTCACGTTCCTAGGCTGTATAGTTTTTTAGAAACTGTGATCAGTCAGTGAGTGAGTGAGTGAGTGGGTTTTGGCTTTTATATATAGAGATACTGTGTACATTAATATTATATTTGTATTGTTTAGAAATCATCCATGAAGTATCTGCCTGCGATTGAATGAGGCTTTGAATTAATCTAACCCAACCCAACCCAACCCAACCCAACCCAACCCAACCCAACCCAACCCAACCTAACCTAACCTAACCTAACCTAACCTAACCTGACAACCTACCTACGATATCAACGGTCAGTTTCCTTAGCCGCGGTAGCTAAGGGGTGCTGCCTTGGAGCCGTGGTGAAGGAGGCTGTAGGTTTGAGTCTCTATGTCCACCCCTGTCCCCATCGTGGTGTGTGGCGATGAGCACGATAACCAGTACAAGATAAAAATACTATGCCGATGTGCACGAAAATGCGACTGTGCCGATGTGCACGTGTGCCAATGTTCACTGTATTCTGTTGTACATGTTTGCTTTCACTATTTAACCTACATTACACGTTATAGTCCTTTTACGATATTGCTATTTGCATTGTATCTGTTTCTTTATTCATAATGTATTTGTCTTTTAACGTGAAGTACGAAATAAGTACAAGGACCTTTAGCTATCCGTGCCACTGCTCTACCAACTGAGCTAAGCCAGAGTTCACTTCACAGCGCCAGGTGGAACCTCTCTCCTATGACTGATCACTAGGGCCCGGGGGTTTAGCCAATAATTCGTCAAGTTAGTGGTGCACAAGGCATAGAAAGCTTCCTGACTTAGTAAACAACTTGCACTGCATGTGGCAGTTTAGTGTTCTGTTGACGTCGTTGTGTGTTGTGCGTTCTTGACAACCAGTGGCGGATCATAGCTAAAATGAGTGGGGGTGCTGCTCCAGAAAATGTTTAGCCTTTTGTTTAGAAAAGCTACTAAGTAATATCACAGTATAAGTATTAATACAGTAAGGAAACTGTGTGTTAAAAGTCCTATGACAACTTGTTAGCTGGGCGACACTAGCGCTCCATGCGGCGGTTGAGTAAAACTGCATTCTCACCATGTAAAATAACTTGGAAAAATGCATAAACACATAAGAAAATATGTTATAATAAGAGAAAAAAATCTTCTTTCAAAACTGAATTTTAAATTTAAGAAACAATGAAGCATGTATTATATTTTAGTTAAGATCAGGCACAATTTTTAAATGCCACTTACCTGTGACGGATAGTTAACTTGCACTGCAGTTCCTAGGGCTATTCTTATTACAAGTTTTAATAACTTCAAGATGATTCTTGGTAAACCAATTATAACTCATTTTTATTTTTAAAAGTAGCCTAATATTACATTAGAATAGAAATGTCATCATTTTACAAAAATAATACAATATTACATAAAATACAATACAAAATTCAAATAAAAATATAGGTTTCTATCAATATTTCTCAATTTCTAATACTCCAAAACTGCTTTTAGTATACAGTCGGTACAGCAGTTCTAATTAAAGAGTTCTTATTGGAAATCTTAAACTGGCTGTTTTCGAAGTGTTCCAAACATAGGCGGCAATTTACATTTAAATATTTTACAGTTTTTGTTAGTAGGTCTTCTCGCCGACTATTGATGACCCATTTTTTACACCTGAAATCATTACAACAATTGAAGGTAGATCGAAGCCGTAAGATACAGAAACAAAATACAATCTCAACAATGAAGTTGAGGACGAGCAGTGTGACAAACCTATATTCAAAGGTCACTCTTTAATATAATTTATAACTTAAACGTTGATTTTAAAGGTGGGAAAAACCTTGGACTAGATACGCTTCTTAACAGTAGCCTTTTTTAGGTAAGCCTATTGCTTGCCTAGGTTTGGATAATGATGTCATGTTAGTTTACTGTCGCAAACACCTTAATGGCACATGTATCCGAGAATTTATGATGTAAGATTTATTGCAGTTCAGATACTTCGGTAAAAAGAAATAAACAAGATAACCAAATTAAGTATAATAAATGACAGATTAATTGCCCAAATTTATTCAAACTAAAATCATAAAATCTCATAGCCCGTGTTTGGTCTCAAAATGACCGTGAAAAGACGGAACATTCATTATAAATATTATTAACTAGAAAGAAGGCAAAGGTAAAAAGTTTAACAACATCATTTTAAATAACTATTAAAATGAGATTGCAGTGGATAGACAGAGATAGCTGGGAATTTCCCTAGCAGACCTAGCGGGTGCGAGATAATGCAATGCAGTACTCAGGTACAATGTATCGGGAATCTCCCAAGATATAATCAAAGGGTACTGATCCACTTAAGTAATTCTAAGAAGTCGGCTATTGAGTTCAAGCCTTGCTTCTGATGTTGCTACTGATACAACACGCTGTCCGAACCTTCTTAGAAATCCGAGACGCTAAGTTGTGGGTTTTGAGAATAAGGGAAAATCCAATTGATTTCCGTGGGAAACTAACATATTATTATTGGTCGGGAGATTTGCCAATAAGAACTGGTCTATAGTACCACGTGCCGGGATTCACGAATAATAATTAAGAAGAGTAGGGATAAATGTTTGTCCAAGAAAGTTTTCCTTAGGCCTACCGGGGCACTGTAAAATCACTCTCTACTTCAAGGCCCCGCGCCTATAACAGTCATATTCAACTCTACTTCAAGGCCCCGTGCCTAGAGCAGTCAACAGGACTCTACTTCAAGGCCCCGTGCCTAGAACAGTCAAAATCACTCTACGTCGAGGCCGCGTGCCTACATCAATCAATCTACTTATCTTTGAGGCCGCGTGCCCACAGAATTAATTGGACTTATAAAATTTTAGCTGTGGAATTAATCGACTTAGAAGGATTCTTACTTTCAATCGCGATTAGTCAAAATCATATACGGCAGCAATTGTATCACTAGTAACGATCTACCGAGAACTTGCAACAATATTAATTATTCACAAACAAATTTTGTAATTATTGTCAATGACTGGACTTGTATTTCCAACGTTTTGAATAAACAGAATATTCCTTCAGTGTTCAAAGAAACTGCATTATTATTCAAGCAATAATATTAAGGTGTTCTTCGCTTCCTACCCTGAAGCTAGAGGGAAGTGCTCAACGATCGACTGGCAGACCGGAGGCGGGTTCAACAAATCAGAAATATTCAGTATATGCATTATACTGTGGCGCCCAGGTAAACATCACATATCAACACCGAACCGCTGTACATGGCTATTTCCCAACGTGAGGCACGAGTGAAGCTGGACATCAAGGATCACCAACTTCAAAAATCATCCCAAAACGGAAGGAAGACACCGCAGAATTTCTAGAACGTCACCCGTAAAGGCACCGCTGGAATTCAAGATCGTGGTACATCAGTTCCGGAGACCGCCGCAGAAAACATCAAAAATCACCAACAGATAAGAACTTAAATATACATGGAGTTTCAGTAAAGTAAACAATTTTATTATCAATAATTTAAGAAACAGTAAATATTAATTAAATAAATTAGTAAGCCTGACATCAAATAATATTTTTTTAAAAGTTTGCAATTTAAGATCAAAGTAAAATTAAACTGAAACTCACTAAGTAAATTAAAGAATAAATTCAAGTAAAATAAAATCTTTTTCAAATTAAAAGAACTCAGGCATATCGAATATTTATTGTGCAAGGGTATAATTATACATGTTATGCATTATATGTTGAACTTCTTAACCAAAGGTAAGGTAGATCGTAAGAGTGTATCAGTACCCTTATAATTTATGTATGTGGCTTAGAAACGGAAAAGTTACTAGGAATAAAATTAATATGGAAGGTGGAGAGGGGCACGACTTGCTTACTGGTGAGGAAATAAATAATTGTAGAATGGAGATTAACAATGAGAACAGTGTCGCGACAGGTGACGGGGTTTTGGAGCAGGGAGTTGATAATAGGCAGGAAAATATTGCAACAAATATTCAGCTGACCGAGAATGATAGTGTAACTGAACATAGGCCTAGGGAATTGAATCAAACTATAGACCCGAATTCTATTGCATATTTGATAGCTATGATGAGGGAATCTAAGGAAGCTATGATGAAGGGACTAGAAAAATCGAGTAAGGAAACTAGGGAAAGTATCAATGAACTAGAAAAAAATTCTGGGGAAAAGATAGAGAAACTAGGAGATAGGATAGAACAATCGAGCCAAGAACATAGACAGAACATAGATAGGCTTGAGAGGGAGCTAAATAATATAAAAGAGGTCCAATCTAACTTATGCAACGAAATCAGGGGAGAATTCTGTAGGGAACTTAAAGAAAGTGAAAAAGCAATGAGGCAAGAAATTAGTGAAAGTCAAGGGGAAATCAGGTCTGAATTAGAGGCTAATATGGCATCGGTAGATAGGAAAATAGAGATTCAGGGCAAGAAATATGAAGAAAAATTATTCAATGAAAGGAAAATTTTGGAGAAGGAAATACAGAAATCGGAGTCTAGCTTGAAAAAGAATATGGAGACTCAGGTGGGAAAAGTAAAAGTAGGGTTAGGAGATAAAATCTCAGAAGTAAATGACAAGGTAGTGCATTTAGAAAATATATTAGCTGAGAAAATAGGAGAAATCTCTAAAGAAGTAAGCACGGTAGCTAAGGAGGTTGAAAATCATAGGCCTGTAGCAAATAACTATGCTGTAAATTGTAGTGAGGGTATATGTAATGGAATAGGAAATACATATAGGCCTCCTAGTGTTGCAAATGAGTCCTGTAATACAGTACACGAGACGGTAGCCACCAGCATGCCGGTAGTTAGCGATAATAGGATTAATATATGTAACCTAATAGGAAATGAGGTATCACTTCCCAGCTTCAATGAGAGCAACACGAGCCCTCAGAGTTTCTTGAAATCTGTTGAAGAGTATTTTACTTTGCGGTCTATTCCATCTCAGTACAAAATGTTGATCCTCGGTAGAGCCTTAAAAGGAAAAACAAAAGAGTGGTTTGAACTTACAGTACACCCGGAGTGCAACTATGAGGATTTTAAGCAGTTATTCTTAGCAAGATATTGGGGTGAGGCGAAGAGAGCTTTAGCTAGAAATGAGGTCTATAATGGGAGATATTCACCTAGGGGCAACGTCTCTCTATCGGACCATTTCTTAAGAGTTATAGGCCTAATCAAGTTACTAGACCCCGGAATGCCAGAACGAGAGGCCATTCAGCTTGTGACGAGACATTTTCAGCCGGAAATATGTAATCTGCTTATAGTATCATGTCCCCAAACTTATAGCAAGGCTTTGGAGTTATTATCTAGTTTCGAAGTAGGAACTAACAGAGAAGAGCGTAGCGATAATAGGAGACAAAATGGACCGGATAATATGCAAATGAATCAAGATACGAGAGGAGGTCAAAATAATGACAGAGGTAGATGGAACCAAGGACATGCCAACAGAAATGCGGAATCGAACAGAGGACCCCCTAATAATAACTCATATAGAAATAATGGGAACCAAAACTGGAGGGGAAATAATCAAGAGAATAGGCCTCAAGACAGACAAGTAAATAATGTTCGATTTCATGGCAGGATGCAGAACGAAGTAGGAGAACGAATTCCAGAAAACCAGGGGGACATTAACATAGAAGGTGAAAGGAATCAGGCGCATAGCACGGGAAACCACAATGATATTCAGGGAGACATTCGTCACAGAAATGACGAAAGGCATGTAGCGCAAGACAGGCCTTTAAACTACTAGGAGACGCATTTGGAGGTCGAAATGACGTCACACAGACCGAGGGATTAAAAGGATTAAAAAGACCTGATAATGAAAATAAAACACGAGAGAAGGGGTGCGTAGTAGGATGTGCAAATAGAGAGGGTATAACACCCACATATCCGCCATTAATAAGGGTAAAAATAGACCAATTTGAAGTCGATATGTTGGTGGACACTGGCTGTACTTTTTCTCTAATAAACGAAAAATTCTATGAAACGCTGAAAGTAGCAAGAGTGCGCGTTCAGGAATTGAAAGTACATGGCCTATACGCACAAACTGCAATTGGTGCCAAATCCCATAAAATTGAGCATCAGTGTATGTTGCCGTTGGAAATTGAGGGAAAGAAGTTAGAAGTCTACTTTTTGACAATAAAACATTTAGCACATAAATTAATTCTGGGTTGTGATTCTATGACAGATCAACTAATGAGAATAAATTTTGAAGAAAATTGGGTAGAAATGGAATTAGATGAGAAAGAAAAGTTACGTGTACCGTTTTTATCTAATGAGAATATAATTACTAAGGAGTTGGAGTGCCAAAATGAAGATGTATTATTACGCGAGCCTTTCGTGGTGGAATCAGTTGTAGTACAAGAGGGAAATAGTATCGACGAATATAGGCCTATGGGAATTAAACCGGCCGTATTTATATACGAAGGTGATAATGAGGCTGATTGTGACGAAAGTGTCGCAGAGTTACAGGGAATGGAATCTGATATTGTTTGGGAGGACGAAGAATATGATCATTTGTGCATTAAGGGTTCTAATAATTATGTAGATGAAAATGAATGTGAAACGGTACACGCGAATTTTACTAACATTAGTCAGAATGGAGGAAATGAAGAGGAAAATGTTGATATCGAATTAATTCTCAGAGAGAAAGTAGAAGAAATTGATGTGCTATCAGATGGTCAAAAGTCGACTTTATATAACATGCTATATAAGAACAAATCAGTGTTCAGTTCAACTCCAGGCCTATTTCGGGGTTACCAACGCAAATTGAAATTAAAACAAGATATTCCTGAGCGTCGCTATAAGAGTAGGCCTGTACCAATTTCAATGATGGAAGAAGCCTGTAAGCAAATAAATCCGATTTGTGGTGTAGTGAAAGCACATGGAAAACTACGCTTAACCTTTGACTCTAGTTATCTTAAATTATTCATAGAAGCAGAAAATTTTTGGGCAGAACCAATAAAGGATATAAATCCGTAAAATGTATTCAGATGATCAGTGATTTTTGTGTGACGTCATTTATCGACAATGTATTGTAAATATGAACAAATTAGAGGAAAGGGCAGAATAACCGAAAGGCATTGTACTGAGTTGGAATAATGTAGGCCTATAACCTGCAATGTATATTTTACGCGGTAAAATAGCTACTGGCATGATAGGTTATCAGTTCCACATAGGTTTAGGATTAGAGGAATGTGTATAAATGAGAGTAAAATATACGTGTGTGTATTGCATTCTTTATAATATAGTGCAAGTGTAATGAGAACTGCTTGATCGACCTTGTCAAAGTCTCATGGTAAAAGAGTGTTTCTTTGCATTCTTTATAATATAGTGCAAGTGTAGTGAGAACTGCTTGATCGACCTTGTCAAAGTCTCAATATAAAAAAAAAAGTGTTTTTGTTTTTCTTTATGCATTCAATATATTTTATAAAATTTCAGTGAGAACTGCTTGAGCTTAATTTTCATGGTCTCACGAGGGTATATCGGTAAATTTATGGTGTTTACGTAAAATTTTGTTGTAATGTCTTGGTCGTGCAATAAACCAAGTAATACGTACAAACAACGTAACACTACAGAAAACCGCAAGATGTATGAAGGCATGAATGTGATAGGTTCAGAAAACTTGTACATGTGGGACAGGATTTAAGGTGAAGTCTCGTGTCAGGATAGGAATTAAATTACTTATGTATTTGTGTAAGATAGTTGCAACACTGGAGGAAAATAAGGTATAATATTTTGTGGAGAGATGCAGTATATTCAGCCAGTAAGTCAATCATAGGCTATGATGATTCCTGTCTTAATAGACTGGGGCATATATTGCAGTTCAGATACTTCGGTAAAAAGAAATAAACAAGATAACCAAATTAAGTATAATAAATGACAGATTAATTGCCCAAATTTATTCAAACTAAAATCATAAAATCTCATAGCCCGTGTTTGGTCTCAAAATGACCGTGAAAAGACGGAACATTCATTATAAATATTATTAACTAGAAAGAAGGCAAAGGTAAAAAGTTTAACAACATCATTTTAAATAACTATTAAAATGAGATTGCAGTGGATAGACAGAGATAGCTGGGAATTTCCCTAGCAGACCTAGCGGGTGCGAGATAATGCAATGCAGTACTCAGGTACAATGTATCGGGAATCTCCCAAGATATAATCAAAGGGTACTGATCCACTTAAGTAATTCTAAGAAGTCGGCTATTGAGTTCAAGCCTTGCTTCTGATGTTGCTACTGATACAACACGCTGTCCGAACCTTCTTAGAAATCCGAGACGCTAAGTTGTGGGTTTTGAGAATAAGGGAAAATCCAATTGATTTCCGTGGGAAACTAACATATTATTATTGGTCGGGAGATTTGCCAATAAGAACTGGTCTATAGTACCACGTGCCGGGATTCACGAATAATAATTAAGAAGAGTAGGGATAAATGTTTGTCCAAGAAAGTTTTCCTTAGGCCTACCGGGGCACTGTAAAATCACTCTCTACTTCAAGGCCCCGCGCCTATAACAGTCATATTCAACTCTACTTCAAGGCCCCGTGCCTAGAGCAGTCAACAGGACTCTACTTCAAGGCCCCGTGCCTAGAACAGTCAAAATCACTCTACGTCGAGGCCGCGTGCCTACATCAATCAATCTACTTATCTTTGAGGCCGCGTGCCCACAGAATTAATTGGACTTATAAAATTTTAGCTGTGGAATTAATCGACTTAGAAGGATTCTTACTTTCAATCGCGATTAGTCAAAATCATATACGGCAGCAATTGTATCACTAGTAACGATCTACCGAGAACTTGCAACAATATTAATTATTCACAAACAAATTTTGTAATTATTGTCAATGACTGGACTTGTATTTCCAACGTTTTGAATAAACAGAATATTCCTTCAGTGTTCAAAGAAACTGCATTATTATTCAAGCAATAATATTAAGGTGTTCTTCGCTTCCTACCCTGAAGCTAGAGGGAAGTGCTCAACGATCGACTGGCAGACCGGAGGCGGGTTCAACAAATCAGAAATATTCAGTATATGCATTATACTGTGGCGCCCAGGTAAACATCACATATCAACACCGAACCGCTGTAGATTATATTTTCGTCATCTTTACGCCTACATCGTGTTCGAGAAAATAAATATCGTACCGCCTGTAAAATCGGCTATGTGCACTTTTTTACGAAATTGAGTTATGTGCACTGATATTCCTTAGCATTGATCCTTACAACCGGGCATGTGGATCTTTCATTGTCAGGTTTGTGCAAGCAAAGAAAAAAAATCGGCTACATGCTGCAAAATGGCCATGTGCATTAGAGCTCACATAGCCATTCTTGACTGCCAACACGGCACACATGTTTGTATACATAACCGGCCCTGACATATACATTACAATGCACATAGGAAATAAAATCAGGTAAACTGATGTAACAAAGTGCCAGTATGTTTTTGTTTAATCAGTTATGACTGCAATTATGATATGCAGAATATGTTTTTTTTTAAATTGATTTCCAAGTTAAGCTCCAGATTTATTCATTAAGCAGGGCTTACGGAAGAAGAAAGGTCTACCATCTCGGCCACCTGGGTCATTTTAACGGTCTAGTTGGATAAGCGAATGCACTGCCTTCTATATCTTACAAGCCATGCTGCTTGAAATCTGACAACACAGGAGGTAGTCCTATCTGTGGTGGTCTGTGGGAATCATTTGAATACGTTTTTAATGCAGATATTTTTCTTTATCACAAATACCGATTTTATTTAGGCGAAATCAGTAAGTCTATTATATGTATTACATAGCATATACTTGTGATGTGCATAATAACGTAATGCGCGGTGACTCCACATAGCCTATCCGAAGGAATTCGTAGTTTTCAGTGTCTCCTCATACGTTACGATGTCGCGTTTTTTTCTTATTTTATTGATAATAACCTCACTTATCCTGTTAGGCCTACGAACTCTGTTATTTTACCCACAACAGAGTCATATTTTATTAAACTGCTACACTTCTCTGGGTCATTTTGTACCACCACTGAGCTAGTTGGGGTTCGATTCCCGATGAGGTCGTTGAGATTTTTCAATTGGCCTAATCCTTCTGGTGGCACTATGGCCCTGGGGTCGACTCAGCCTCTAACAGAAATGAGTACCAGGAGCAATCCTGGGGGTGAAGGCGGCCGGTGCGTAAGGCTGACAACCTTACCACCTTCATGTGCCGAATGTCCAAAATCTGGGAGCCTCAACCTCCTGGAACCCTCTGGGCCTCCATGGCCTGTATAGGGATGACTTTACCTTTACTGAGCTAGTTGTCCCAGGTTTAATATAACCTAGAACACTGATATCTCTTTTCTTGTCACATGCACTCTGTGGAAGACTACGCTCATGACTGTCACTGAAAAGAATAACTTTGCCTAATTCCTTGGGAACACTCAGCTTTCCGTTATTTGCTGTCAAGTCATTCATTCGTTCATCATCCGGTGGTGAACTGTGTTGATTCGCCAGCACTTTTGAGGTTAAGGTTTGAATCCCGTTCATTACCTTCACCAAACTGTAGGAAAACGCTGGTAGTAATATTGGGAGGATAGGAGATTGAATATATACGATTTGGCGTCTGCCACATTGAGATGTATTAGGCCTACTGTGAGCAGCTTGATAAAAGTTCTTACCAGTAGAAGTGACTCTATTTCTCTTCAATTCTTCTTTAATACCAGCCAATTCTTCCTTAAGGACACTAATATCATACCGTACCTCACTCTGGTATTCGTTTGTAGCTGATAAACACGAAATTCTTCTGTGTAAAACTGTTCTCTGGTGTACTCAATTACAGGTGACGGTTTATATAAATCTCTCATTATGTACACGGTTTTTACCTTCCCCATGCTCTCCAGTTGGTCTTCAGGTGTATCTAGATGTTCTCTAAACAATAGGCGATGACTGGGATTACTTTAAGCTGAAATATGGTTAATTTTTCGATGATTCTGATGGAGTTCATTGCTTTATTTACAACATGTTCATAGCCGATAGGACTACCGATGCGATGTTGCCAGATTTAACAGCATGGCTTTTAAGAAATAAAGAAGGTAGTGGCGAATGTAAATCAATATGTTTTTTGTCATAGCTACCTGTATTTTAATTTCCAAGGCCTTATAAGATCACAGTAAAACAATAGGCTATGTTGTCAAGATAACTGATTTTCATTCTTTTATAAATTCTTTCGAATACGTATATTACCACAAAATAGGCACTAAATTGAGCATTACTCCGAAACAGGTCAACCGATTTTATCCATTATGAATAGACGTCTTCCCATGGACATTATAAATGTGTATACCAAATTTCATAAAAATCCGGTAAAGCGTATTTGAGTTACCGCGTCTTTAAAATATACACTAAATTGGGTTTTACTCCGGTACCGGTCTACCGATTTGGTCCAATATCAGTAGACGTCTTTCCACGTACATTATAAATGGGCATACAAAATTTCAGGAAAATCCAATAAAGCATATTTGAGTTATCGCGACTTCTTATATATTAACATAAAAACACTAAATTGGGCATTATTCCGGTACTGGCCAACCGATTTGGTCCAATATCAATAAACGTCTTCCCACGGACATTATAAATGCGTATACGAAGTTTCATAAATATCCGATAAAGCGTATTTGAGTTATTGCGCCTTTAAAGTAGACACTAAATTGGGTTTTACTCCGGTACCGGTCAACAGATTAGGTTCAAATTCAATAAGGCACTTCTCATGGACGTCATAAATGGGTATACCAAGTGTCATGGAAATCCGATACAGCGTATTTGAGTGATGGCGCCTTTCTATTAGAAAGGCGCCATAATCTATTAAAATAGGCACTAAATTGGGCATTACTCCGGTACCGGTGAACCGATTTGGTTCAATATCAATAGGGTTCTTCCCATGGACATTATAAATGTGTTTTCCAAGTTTCATGAAAATCCGAAAAAGCGTATTTGAGTTAGGGTGCGTACAGACACACGGACAGACGGACAGACAGACGGACAGACATTTTTTCGTCCACCACACAATCTCATAAAGTACCATACTGGCACTTAATAACCACGTACCTCATCACATGAGATGTTAGAAATGTTCTCCTCTTTCATCCCCACAATACTGGCACCTTTTTAGGAAATTTTCTTTCACGCGCGTAAGTTCAGATTCCGAGACAGAGGTACTTTCTCTTCTAACAGTATGTAAATATTATTTATAAAGAAACTTGAAAAATAAAGTGTATAGGTCAATTTCCCATACATAAGAAGAACTTGAAGACAATATCACAAAAGAAATTAACTCCATCTCGGAAGCTGAACTTATTACGCGTGAAAGAAAATTCCCTAAAAAGGTGCCAGTATTGTGTGTATGCAAGAGGAAAACATTTCCAACATCTCTTGTGATGAGGTACGTGGTTATTTTCATTGTAATTTTAACTGTAAATGTGAGAACCTGAATCATTACACCGACCGCAGCATTATTTGCGTGGATATTTCACCCGATCGCTCGGGAGTTGGAGCTATGCCAGCCGCGACGCAGAAACCCGCGTCATTGGCCAACTCTTGCGTGGGACTCACTGTATATACAAGACTTTTATTGTATGGACTTTAAGCACATTTTTAACAGTTTTAAAAGTTTTTAGTAATATTTATCACTAGGATTAGGATGTTTATGAAATGTCATATTTTTATTCTGACTTCTGGTCATTTTGTGGTGTTGGTCATATTTTACCCACATTTGTAATTTAATGTCATATTTCAGTTATAATTTCGGTAAAGGAGCACAATTGTGTAGGGTATGTACTACATGGTCGATTTAAATTTGAAATTTATTTAAATTATTTAATGTTTATGCCAAAATAATAGGCAAGTTAGATTTTTAAATTAATGCAATTGTTCATATTTTATTGAAACACCCAAGATCTACAAAATATTACGAGTATTTGGAGTTGATGAAGCCAGCAAAGAAGAGAAAATTCTTTAAAAATAGAAGTTCATTAGAAGTAAAACTGTAAATCACCTGTAAAATTGTTAAAAAGTGATGATCTGATTGAATTAATGTGAGGTAAGAATTATGTCTTTTAAAGTTTTAAACGGGAACATTTATTTTTTGAAATTATGTTATTTTATTAGGTCATATTTAGGATTTTTGGTCATATTTAGTCATTTGAAGGCCATATTTGCAGTCATATTTTCCGCTCTTTTAGGTCATAAACATCCGAACCCTATTTATCACTAATTCATTGTTTGTACAAGGTTTTATATTTCTAGACTAGTAGCGTATGCTACTTGTATATGTTAACCATAATAAGATAAGTTATGTTTAATAAAGTAGGATAAGTGTCTACTCTTTTTAAACACTGAGCATAGGTGGAAATTATAAATGAAAAAGAACAAAAATATCAGTTCGCCAGTCTTCGGCGATTCGGTTGTCATTGTCTTATGCGCGAAAATGGTTGATTATCGTCGTTGCCGCGCAACATCTAACATCTTTCGAGAATCCTTCGAAATTTTCAGTCAAGTATTTACCAAACAAAATAATGGATCGGCCCACTTCGAATCCACGTCTAGTGGTTTTACAAAAAACACCAAGGACTCCTGGATATCTAAATTTAGAAAGAAAATTAGGTCAATTTATATTTTCAAACCGAGCGACTCCGACCACAGTAAAGATTCAGCATCGGCATCACCTGAACCACCCCACCTCACCTTAGTGCCGAAGACAGAAAGGAGGAGAATGAAGGATCACCCTGTATCTAGACACCTCACCAAGTCCAAGTCCGCCTCACCGGCCAGTCTTAGAATCGTGAAGCTACGGCCAACACACACCAGGTCTGTGATGGACATACCCCGGCAGAAGAATCCTGTATCAGAAAAGTCCTGTATCAGAAAAGAGGCAGCTGTCCCATATTCCCAACAAGCCACTTCCTGCCCATGCCCTCAGGTTTCAAAAGTCCGGCAAGATTCCCGAATATATGCCTGAGTCCATCCCTAAGGTAATTAAATAGTATAACATGGAATCCGCCTTATACCATAATAGTTAGACCTGGGATTTTAGGCTCTAAAAAATTAGTTTTAGGCTTTTAACACAAGTAACTTAAATAGACTTTTAAAAGAGAAAATTGGCACTTAAAATAAGCTTTAAAAATGAGTAAATAGACAGAAAATAGACTTTAAAATACTACAATATGCTCTTAAACTGTAACGTGATATTTTTTTACTGTAAAAAGCGTGGTATACCTATTCTGAACAGAAATAATTGTAGTATTGCGATGCAAGCAATGGAGCATGCTGATTATTGAAAAAAAAGAGACAGAATTAAAAATACTTTTATCAAAAACAGTTTTGTATTATATGAAAAATTCACACGGTATGTCCCTTCTTACTGTATATATATATATATATATATATATATATATATATATATATATATATATATACCTGCTATTTGTTGTTTTGAGCGAATCCTCCCCGTCAGTCAGCATTTCTTTTGCGACAAGTGTTTGGGAAAATCAAGTTTCTGTGAAAAACCCACCCTCTGCTGTTCTGCTCTTTATTCAGGGATGTCCATTAAATGATTGTAAAAGTTACAGAAGTTTGATTTTATTTTAAATTTACAAAATAGGCATTTTAGGCACTAAAAGAGCAAAAATAGGCTCCAAAGGTCCAAATAGGCATTTTAGGGCACTATAAAACTCTATAAATGTAAGTGATATATCATGAAATGTCAACAAATTTACAGAACTTCATGCTATTTCATAAGGAACAAAATAGGCATTTGCCTTAAAATCCCAGGTCTAATAATAGTACACAAGCCCATAAAGACATTTATCAAAACAGGAGTATGTGGCTATGCTCGTTTTCCAAGATTTTCATACGAGTGTCTTAATGGCCATTATGGGCACTATTAAAAACACTTTTTTATTTCAGCTGTACTCTCACTCATTCACTATAGCCACAGCCCGTTCTTGGAATTCCTTCTCACAAGATATCAGGGGTAGTCGGAGAGTACATTCTTTCAAAACTGGGCTTATTAAACAATTATTGTCCAGTGAACAGAACTAGCTCTTTGTAGTCACTCCATCTCTCATTGTACATATTAGCATTACTTCATCTTCTTATAACTTAAATAACTACCCAGGCCTATAACTTTATTTCACAAACTTAAAAGTTCCATTGTAAGTTAATTTGACATTTTCCTTGTTTTGCTTGTAATATTATTTTTTCTTCCATGAAACTTACTCTTTTTATGAAACATATGCTTTTTACTTAATTAATTATTATGTTTAGCCTTAACCTTAGTTTTAGTATTAGTCATTAGTATCTTATCCATTACTTTGTTATTAATGTAAAACTACATTGTATTTTTAACCTGCTTGAGTGGAAGAGAAGGTCTTATGGCCTTAACTCTGCCAGGCAAAATAAATAATTTATACTCCTTTTAGCTGCGAGGCCATACCAGGGGTTCGGGATATGTGTCTATACAGTAGGGCAGGCCATGGAACAATTGATTATCAATTGTTTCTATTACTGGAGTATTTTTATGGAGTAAATTCAACTGATATTAATTTAAATGGATATGATACAGGATGAAATAGTGAGGATGATTCATGATATGTAAATATCCAATTCGGCATTTGCCTTTACGACTGGGGAAACAAAAAAAAACATGTCAAATAGGCCGGCCACGAGATTTAAAAACATTATTCAGGTCTAGTTGATATTGTGGTGCCAACGGCGGGACTATAAGGTTTACGTCAAGGGAAACCGGGGCACCCGGCTGCCCTGATCCCATTTTGTACATCCCAAATTCAACATGCATCCACAGAGATTTGATCCCGGGTCCCAGCAGTGGAAGGCGAGCAGTCTAACTGCTCAGCCATGGATGAACTATTAAAAAAATACTTGCATTAGCAATTATTGCTTTAAGTCTCTATAGTTTCATAATTTATAGTTAGTATGCTATATAATATACGAGGGTGGATCGAAAAGTAAAGCATAATAATTTCTTTTACAAAAAGTTTAATAGTTACAATTACAAATAAAGTCACACGTGAAGGGACATCTTTTGTCTACTTTTCTATATAGTCGCCAAGTTTCTTAACACGTTTCTCCCATCGTGATACCAGTTTAAAAATATCATGTTCATAGAAGTTCGTTCGGTTGGCGTATAGCCATCTGCGGAATGCTGTTTTCACTTCTGCGTCTGACGCCAAGTTTTACCGGTCATAAATTTCTTCATGGGACCAACGCTTTGCGTCAGATGCAGAAGTGAAAACAGCAGTCCGCAGATAGGTATACGGCAACCGAACGAACTTCTATGAACAGGGTATTTTGAAACTGGTATCACGATAGGAGAAATGTGTTGAGAAACGTGACGACTATATAGAAAAATAGACAAACGATGTCCCTTCATGTGTGCATTTGTTTGTAATTGTACCGATTCAATTTTGTAAAAAAATTGAGTTACTTTTCGATCCACCGTCGTATATTTTTAGCACTGCCTTTTAGACTGTATTACTCGTGTATACACTGCCTGTCCTATACGGCTAATTTTGCGTACGCGGCGACATTACAGATGGCAGTACCATTCACACCTAGCTGCAATACCCTTTAACATTACCGTATGCTGTGTTGCCCTCTGAAGTATAAACTCGGAAACTGAAATATGCTGGAATTTCATGCTATCTGGGTGTGAACTGTGTCGCCTCTACTGGAGATATTAGGCGATTTAACAATACTCTGATCTCCATGTTAAAATTAAGCATGGACAGGCAGTGTAATTCTCGAGACGGCGGTGATTTTTAGTTGGCACTCAATATAATGAAGGGTCCTTTATCTTTTTAATTCATCCCAAAGGTGTACATGGCTTACAAGATGCCGACAGGAGCTGTTGAGAGATTCAGATCCCCACCTGAAGCGACTGCTACCTACGCGGGGGAGCCACAAGACTCAGCAGCCACAGTGAAGGAGAACGTAGAGATTAAACCACAGGGTCTTCGTAAAACTTTGATTAGAGGAAACAAACAAATGGCTAGCAGAAATGAACCCAAATTCCCGCCTCCAGTTCAAGTGAAGACTTTAGAATCAACCCTAGACTTCCTAGCAATTCCGTCTACGATTTACCCAGAAATTAAAAAGAATCACGCATACAAACCAGAGGTATTCAGTTTCTCCAAACACTCATCCACATCTGAACCCTGGCCTTCCTACGAGACAATGAACCAATCCACGAAACCTGGGGAACAAAAGAGTGAAATTGAGGTTTTCAAGTCCCAAGACGCCGCAGGGAAGTACAATCCATACACCGATAACCCAGTGAAAAGGGATGACGACAAAATTCGTGGCATGTACAGTCTAACCAAACCCATATCCAAATCAGAACCCTGGCCTTCCTACGAGACATTGAACCAATCCACGAAACCTGGGGAACAAAAGAGTGAAATTGAGGTTTTCAAGTCCCAAGACGCCGCAGGGAAGTACAATCCATATCACAATAATCTAGTGAAAAGGGATGATAACAAAATTCGTCTCTCCAAACGCTCATCCAGAACAGAACCCTGGCCTTCCTACGAGACACTGGACCAATCCACAAATCCAAGAGAACAAAAGAGTGAAATTGAGGTTTTCAAGTCCCAAGACGCCGCAGGGAAGTACAATCCATATCACAATAATCTTGTGAAAAGGGATGATGACAAAATTTGTGGCATGTACAGTCTATCCAAAAGCTTATCCGAATCAGAACCTTGGCCTTCCTACGAGACATTGAACCAATCCACGAAACCTGGGGAACAAAAGAGTGAAATTGAGGTTTTCAAGTCCCAAGACGCCGCAGAAAAGTACAATCCATATCATAATAATCTTGTGAAAAGGGATGGTGAGAAAATTCGCATCGTATACAGAATCCCCAAACGCTTATCCAGATCAGAGTCCAGGCATTCATATGAGACACTGGAGCAATCCACGAAATCAGGGGAACAAAAGAGAGCAATTCAGGTTTTAAACTCCCAAGATGCAATGGCAAAGTACAGTCCAAATCACGATAACCCAGTGAAAAGGGATGGTGACAAAATTCGTGGCATGTACTGTCTATCCAAAAGCTTATCCGAATCAGAACCCTGGCCTTCCAACGAGACATTGGACCAATCCACAAAACCAAGGGAACAAAAGAGATTTATTCAGGTTTCAAACTCCCAAGATGCAATGGCAAAGTACAGTCCAAATCATGATAACTCAGTGAAAACTGATAGTGACAAAATTCGCATCGTGTACACTCCCTCCAAACGCTTATCCAAATCAGAACCCAGGCATTCGAATGAGACACTGGAGGAATCCAAGAAGCCTGAGGAACAAAAGACTGCAACTGAGGTTTTCGAGTCCCAAGACGTCATGAAGAAGTACGATCCACATCATAGTGACCCAGTGAAAATGGATGGTGATAAAGTTAGCAGAGCGTACAGTCCCCAAGAACCCATACTCGACGGAATCCTCACGAGACTCCAATTCTTCAAGCCTCAACCCAATATGGGCGCCCAGCCTCTAAGTTATCCACCGCCTACCCTCATGAAATACGACGACTCTAAGATGCTTCGTCGCCCAAGTTTTCATCAGTTACAGCAGATGAAAAAAGTGGAGGAACAGAAAACAGCCTACAAGGAGCAAATACAAGCGTCCCACACATTGCTTGCAATGTATCAGAAAAATAAGCAAAGTGACATGAAAGGCACAAATAACGTCTTTGACCTCACGGATACGACACTCAACACGCATAGTACGCATGCGCAAAACAATCCTGCAACCGCCGATCAGCCGGAAGAAGAGAAACCAGAAGTAAAGGAAGTAGGAAACAGATATGAGAAACTAATGAAACCAACAACGAACCTTCCAGTTCCTGTAGAAGCGCACTCTGAGAAGAGTGTAGCATTGACTAGACACAGCTTCAGACTGTTTGAGAAGAGACCCACACTGCGAGAACACGTCGATAAACTAATCAGTGAGAGGATCGCCAGAAGTAGAACGTACTTCCCGGAAACCTTCCTCTACGTCAGCAAGTTGATCAGAGAGCTCAGGGAATTCGCTTATGATGCAAGGGATCCTCCGGCACAAACCCTCCGCTTGCTATCTCCTCCGTCAGAAGAACCGAAGCCGGAAAAGAGTGCAAGGGACGACTTGCATCGACCATCTCTGTCCATCGACTTGACCCCCAATCTGCATCAGAGAATGCCTGACAAACCACCGACACCACTTGAGGAACACAGACCTCCATCAGCAAAACTGACACCGCCTCCTGAAGAGGCACCAAAATCAACTGGAGAGTACAGCTCTCAAGTAGAAGAAACGCTTGGCATCAAGCTACCACAAGCAAACGTGCGTCGACTGTCCTCGTCCGAGATAAACTTGGCCAAACTGAAAGACTTGTCCCTAGAAGATCGCCTGGTAGTATTCGCTACAGAATTCCCTGTTAAACTCCGCTACTACGAGGTTAATCCTTCCGGAATCCCCAACCAGCCCAAAATAGTGCAATTCAAGTACAGAGCTGAAAATATAGACTTAATGGACAGCACTCCAGAACTGTCTCAGAATGTGGTGCAAACCACGCGAAACTTCGAACAACTAAATGAGGCTAGCAGTACAGCTAGCAGGCTTCGCCAAACAAACCGGTGAAGCGTCAAACAAACACAGGCTGCATTAAGTGCCAAACAAACGCTGGCACCTGAAGGCTTGCACAAGCCCAAGTATACGCAGCAGCAATAAAATAGTGGCAGCAGAAAGTTCGTAAGCCGCAGGGCTTTCATTGATTTCAATGACAGTAAAGAGCACAATTTCATTCATTGCAAAAGTATTGTGGCAATTTAAATTGATCAAACTTTTCAAAATCTATATAACATCAACAGAAAATAGCGGACTTATAAATTTGGACATGTTCTTATGCTATAAAATTGTGGATTGTTCATGAAATCCGCAGGGCTTTCATTGATTTCAATGACAGTAAAGAGCACAATTTCATTCATTGCAAAAGTATTGTGGCAATTTAAATGGATCAAACTTTTCAAAATCTATATAACATCAACAGAAAATAGCGGACTTATCAGTTTGTACATGTTCTTATACTAATAAAATTTCGGATTGTTCATGAAATCTATGACATAAATGGCAACTCAAGATTATAATGTTACCTTGAAACCTGTGAAATACCGCGCTTATGATCAAAACATAGGGAGAGTAATAAATCAAGCAGAGTGCAGAAGAATACATTAAAATTTCTTGGATCTGGCATTACAATTTATTTGCAACGAGGGTGGACCAAATATAAACGAGACTATTTTAGGGCATAATTTTCAGCTAAGGAAGCTGCTACTTTATGGCATGTTGAAGGGGGGGGGGGAGAGAGCGATCAGACGCCCTTGTGAGATTGCAATACAGCAAGGATATATCAGAAAAAAATGCAACCTTCCGTTGCGCAATGCATTATCTCGCTAAATGAAAGCGCAACATTTTGCGCAAACTGTTGGCACAGTTTAGGGAACAAACTCTGTCAACGTCGCGTGTTTTCACTTGGCACAAGGCGTTTGTGAGAAGCCGTGGAGTTCCCTATGAAAGCCAAGTCTGGGCATTCAGAAGGCTTTTGACTGTTTTTTTTTGGGGGGGGGGAAGGAGAGCATTTTATACGTTGATTTTGTAGAATATCGTTGCGCAATCAATGCGGCGTACTACTGCGAGGCTTTCAATGAGGCTAAAAGACGTGACTAACCGGTAGAAGAAGATATCCTTCTTCATGACAATGCAAGAGCTGTCACACGTACCAAAATGGAGAAAATAGTTTAACAACCTTCTTAGTGTCCTGATTTATTAGCTTGCGATTTTCATCCTTTTTGGTCCAGTCCAAGAAGCTGAGGATGGCCAGCAATTCGACAACGTTGATGGGATGGAGCAATTCGTACGCAATTGGCTAATGACACAACCAACTCTTTTTTTTTAATTAAAAAGCTACAGATTTGCTCGGAAAAAATGCATTTCCAAAGCAGGAAATTCTATACAAAAATGAAAAACACTTAATTTTGTGTTTATTGCAAACAAAAATAAATGAAAAATAGTCTCCTTTATATTTCATCTACCCTCCTATCATGGAAGACAGAGGTTATCTGCCTCTCTACCCATAGTATTTTATCTAATACAATATAAGACAATGAGATAAATTTAAAAGGGCATAAGTTAAGAGCAACAACAATGCCAGAGTCAATGCATAGGTTGTCTTTCTCAGAATTGAGTGCTATAACGGAAGAACAGTTACACACTCTGCCCAAATAAAAGTTTTGCCTCTTAGTATAATATATTTTTAATGACATTCTCTTCATGTAAATTGGTTTTAAAAATGAAGAGAATGTCGTTACCACATCACATCCCCGAAGGATACACAACCCAAATAAAATTTGATTAATGCACTCACGTAACTTTCTTTACTCTAAGCATAGGCAATACAGCTTTCTCACTTCACACTCTGATATAGAAGAAGAGGCCGTATTGCAAAGAGCACGGATACAGTTATTTCAACCTGATGCCAAACTTTATTCTTCACGAGGTAAGACTGAGTTTCTATAAACAATGGGTGGCTTATAACTACCCTTCAGAGAATTTATGCAAAAAAGTTTTAAAAAAAGTATTAGCTCTTAGAATAAGCACCCCAAGAATAAAATTTAAAGATAATCGTAAGAGACGTTTTCGAAAAATGGCGAAAAATGAAATTTTCTTTATAAAAAGTGGCATTAGGGGTAAGAGTGTCACATCCCCTAAAGATACCTGAGTCAAATACAAAATGTTGTTTTCATATGATTTTTCGTTCTAGAGCTTGGCTGTTCACAGACACACACAGACATATTTCTGAAAAATAGCATTTTTGGATTCAGGTAACATCAAAACGTGTATTTATATTAAAAACGTGATTCGAAATTTGGGCTAGAAATCTTGCTCTCCTATGTTACGGTAAATATGTTACGGGTAGAGGAAGTAAAAAAGTACTTCTAGAGCCTATTAAAGGCGAGCAGGACGCTGATAATCTAAGGCGAGCGACAGACGTTCAAATTTCAAAATAATCCCTTTAGGCAAGCCTACAGGCTGAGGTAGATTTCGAAGTGCTTTTGGTTTAATTTACTGTCAATGCGTAGCACTCTTCTTCTTTAGCCTTTGCATGACAAACCCGCAATAATAACTCCAAAAAAGAGGAAAGAGCACTTTTTCAAACATTCAAATCTCGCCTTATATGAGAACTATCAGGAAACTAGTTATTGATTTGTAGAGTACTCATCAAGAGCTTTTCAACGATACCCCACAAGACGTAGTTTCAAAAATTTCGAATTTCCATCCCCCCCTCCGCCATCCCCACTCGTACCCCCAAAACCCCGAATCGTTGGTATCACTGCAAATTCCATAGGGAGTACTCTAATTTATTCAAACAAAGTTTCCCTCTATACTTCATAGGGGCCGAGATATAAATGTTTTAAAATTTCAACCCCCTCCCCCGACCACCCTCTTGGGCCAATTTTGCTCATTAACGAACTTGTCCGAACTATTGGGCCTAGAAATAACATAATAAAATTTGGTTCAAATATCTTCAAAATTACGGCCGCTAGCGTGTAAAAATATAAATATATATATATAAATATCACAATTTTCTTTTTGAACGGGCGGTGGTTTCGTACTTAAGGAAGCATGAAACGTAAAGATATGAAATAATTTTTCGAAAATCATGACATGGTATCCATTGCAATAGGTAAATTTTTCTTCGAAAACTACTTAATTATGTAAAATCTTATTTACACATGGCCTGGGACTTTCCAGAATTTGGAAACGGATTAGAGCCTTCCAGTCGGGTGGATGGATGTAGTAATTCTGGGCTTTCGTGAGCTACTAGCACTGCGTCCATCTTTAGGGAGGAAATGAGCTGGTCGGAAATGAAGGGTTAGTTATTATTATGGTTCGGATGTTTCTGACATGCCATATTTTTATCCTGACCTCCATTCTCGCCAAAAAACACAAATTAAACATGAATCGCACATTTACTACCCAAATCGGACCGTTTTTATTTTTCATATAAAGTCATATTTTGGTCATTTTCTTTGTCCTTGGGAAATTGACCTACACACTTTATTTTTCAAGTTCCCCCATAAATAATAGTCACATACTGTCTGTTAGAAGAACTTATATACAATATCACAACAGAAAATAACTCTGACTCGGAAGCTGAACTAATGCGCGTGAAAGAAAATTTCTTAAAAAGGTACCAGAGTTCTGTGGATGCAAGAGGAGTACATTTCAAACATCTCTTATGATGAGGTACGTAGTTATTTTCAATGTACTTTCAACTGTAACTGCGAGAACCTGAATCATTACACCGTTCGCGGATTTATTTGCGTAGATACTTCACCCGATCGCTCGGGAGTTAGACCTGTGCCCGCCGCGACGCAGAAACCCGCATGATTGGCCAACTCTTGCGTGGGACTCACTGTATAAACAGTATTTGTAAAAACACCAATAAATAAATAAATAAAATCAGGTAAACTGATGTAACAAAGTGCCAGTATGTTTTTGTTTAATTAGTTATGACTGCAATTATGATATGCAGAATATGTTTTTTTTTTTAAATTGATTTCCAAGTTAAGCTCCAGATTTATTCATTAAGCAGGGCTTACGGAAGAAGAAAGGTCTACCATCTCGGCCACCTGGGTCATTTTACCGGTCTAGTTGGATAAGCGCATTAAATCAATATGTTTTTTGTCATAGCTACCTGTATTTTAATTTCCAAGGCCTCATAAGATCACAGTAAAACAATAGGCTATGTTGTCAAGATAACTGATTTTCATTTTTTTAAATAAATTCTTTCGAATACGTACCGGTATATTACCATAAAATAGGCACTAAATTGAGCATTACTCCGAAACAGGTCAACCGATTTTATCCATTATGAATAGACGTCTTCCCAAGGACATTATAAATGTGTATACCAAGTTTCATAAAAATCCGGTAAAGCGTATTTGAGTTACCGCGTCTTTAAAATATACACTAAATTGGGTTTTACTCCGGTACCGGTCTACCGATTTGGTCCAATATCAGTAGACGTCTTTCCACGTACATTATAAATGGGTATACAAAATTTCAGGAAAATCCAATAAAGCATATTTGAGTTATCGCGACTTCTTATATATTAACATAAAAACACTAAATTGGGCATTATTTCGGTACTGGCCAACCGATTTGGTCCAATATCAATAAACGTCTTCCCATGGACATTATAAATGCGTATACGAAGTTTCATAAATATCCGATAAAGCCTATTTGAGTTATTGCGCCTTTAAAGTAGACACTAAATTGGGTTTTACTCCGGTACCGGTCAACAGATTAGGTTCAAATTCAATAGGGCACTTCTCACGGACGTCATAAATGGGTATACCAAGTTTCATGGAAATCCGATATAGCGTATTTGGCGTCATAATCTATTAAAATAGGCACTAAATTGGGCATTACTCCGGTACCGGTGAACCGATTTGGTTCAATATCAATAGGGTTCTTCCCATGGACATTATAAATGTGTTTTCCAAGTTTCATAAAAATCCGAAAAAGCGTATTTGAGTTATGGTGAGTACAGACACACGGACAGACAGACGGACAGACAGACAGACGGACAGACGGACAGACAGACGGAAAGACATTTTTTCGTCCACCACACAATCTCATAAAGTACCATACTGGCACTTAATAATATATGATAATAAGTGTTTGTCAGTTTGTCTGTCTGTGCGCGATGTCCAGCGAAATCTACTGCACGCAGAAATCTGAAATTTTAATCATAGATGGACTGAAGGGTGGCCGAATGCACCTCGAAGCCGGATTTTTCATTTTCGCTATCGTTCGCTAGTTATGAGTGAAAAACTGGCAGAAAATATGAATATTTTTGCTATCGAAGCATCAATTTTTGGTAATATATTTCAATTGTCAAATCAATTGCAGGTGGGTGTCTTGTTTTGTCATCCTACTTGGAAATAAAAGCATCGCAATTTTTTCAATATATTGCATGGATTTATTGTTCGTTTCGATTCTGTGAGCTGACCGTGGTCGATTCGTTTGTTTATAAGGTCAAATATAATAAAGGCGCTTTCTAATCGTGGAACTCGCTCCAAAGCCGGATATTTCGTTTTTCATAAGTATTAATCGTTTAGTTTATGAATGAATCGCGTGTGTTAATACCGGGGTGCGCGGGCAAAGAGAGTTAAGTCCACTTTCTTGTTACTGAGAATTAGAGTGACTTAACACAGTATACCAGCCCTACATAGCTTTAGAGATGGATAAACCCATGAGGCACACATCCATAACTACCGTCCTTTTTTAATATGACTTACTGGACTTAACACAAATGTAGAGAACATTTTTATCTATAACTCTATGGACATATCTCAATTTTTTAGTATGGTGGACTTAACTCTCTTTGCCTGCGCACCCGCCAATTATTTTTCTATTAATTTTTAATCGAATTAATTATCGTGGGCGAAGCCGCGGGCTCCTGCTGGTCTGTTAGTAAGAACAACAACAACAACAAGAATTATACTAATAATAAAATCAGGTAAACTGATATAGCCAAGTGCCAGTATGTTTTTTTTTTTTTTTTTTTTTTTTTTTTTTAAATCAGTGATACACGCAATTATGATAGGCCCATGCATTAAAGTTATTTTTGTAATAGATGTCCGAGTTAACTCCAAAAACAAAATGTGCCGGCAATAATAATAATGATGCAATAGACCTACGATTCGCTGATATCTCTGTTTCAATTTAAAGCAGCCTTAAAGGTTATGAATGAATAATAAGCATATGAAATCTATCTGTCAGGAATTACATTAGGTATATTGCTGCACAGGAACGATAAGAAAAATACTCACAGTAAAATATAGCCTAATGTAAATATCGGTAGTCTACATAACCATAGAATACACATTATAATATCAATATTCATCGGCTAGTTGTTATAAATCGTTTATTTAAATTATTATTTACCCACACTGACATCCTTATGAAGAAACAAATCAATCAAGGTTGCTAACAATATGAATAAACGATTGGCAATTTGTTAAGTTTTTTTAATACATTGTGGGCCTTGAAAGAATATTGATTACAAAATTAATATTGATATACTCGTTACTTCGGTACCGGTCAACCGATTTGGCCCTAATTCAATAGGCTTGTACCCAAAAACGTCATAAATTCGTATACCAAGTTTCATTAAAATTCGATAAAGCGTATTTGAGTTAGAGCGCGTACAGACACACGGACGGACGGACGGACGGACAGACGGACAGACATTTTTCGTCCCCCACACAATCTCATAAAGTACCATACTGGCACTTAATAAGCTGCACCGCAGCAAATATTGTGTTATCTTAAGCGATCACAATACGACATCCTAAATATTGTTATCTTTAACCGTGATATAGACTGCTGACATTTTCATTTCATTAGTATCGATTGTTAGAAATTACAACATAATTAAAGATAAAAATATTACATTAAAGTAAATGTAAACATAACCACACCAGAACATGTGTCAAGAGTAAGCCAGCAGGCATACAATAAATATTACGTATTGTTCTTCTTACCTTTCTGGATCTTTTGGGAAAGTGAAGAAATACAATTCAGGATTTCTTCCTTTATTGTTACTGCAATTTATAGCAGAACAATAACATCCTTTCGAAACACGCATTGCTATAAAAATTCAAGACTCCTATTTATTTCCATTCTTCCCGCAGTAGTGATTGTAGTATTACTCAATGGCCGGTAGGATCGCTAGGTAATCTGCGCGCGCATGTCCGTCTGGCAGAAAAACGGGCTGAGTTTCTTTACTGTATTAATACGTATACTGTGGTAATATCAAGTTCATTGCAAACAATTTCGGACTGCCTAGATGCATCACTCTTCTTAAATGGCACAAGCGATCAGACTCGTGGAGGAATTATTCATAGGTAGGTGCAAAAAATCTCCAGAAAAATGCAGGATTTTTCTACTGTTTTTACCTTTCGAGGTACACTGGAAGGTTTTACAGAAGACCATGATGTGTACCCACACAAAGGGAAACTAATAGCCTATCTCATCCCCCCGTCACGTCATGAGACGTAGAGAGAAGTTTTTACCATTAAAGATCTTCTTTGAAGGAAAATAGAAGATATTTTTCTTTTGAAAACTTCAAAATGTATATTGCCATTCACTGCAACAAAGCGTATGCACAGACATAATGTAACTTATAAATTGCCTTTTAATTTTCACTGTGAATATTGTAAACAAGTATTAAAGCATTGGCTGTGTATATTTATGTTCGTTTAACTAGGAAATATATTTTGTTTCTGTGATTTACGATTAAATGTGCAAACTATTCTATGACGCTGTGTCTATCATTTCACTAGACTAGCTGCACTGCCCTTGAACTTGAATGTTCGTATTAAAGTGCGCCACTGAAAGCGTGTCACCCCTTCCCTCGTGTTTACATACGGCTATATCCCAGTCACCACTAACCTGATGTAATGTTTTTGTGGCTAAACCCCCGGGCCCTACTGATCACCCTTAATGGTCTACTTCACTGACAGACAAGTTAGGTCATATCCCAGTGTTGGAGGAATTTTTCTCCTATAACATTCTCATGTAATGTCCAACAGAGACAATAATCTGTGGTTCATGAATGCATATATACCCACTAGGAAGCTTTGTCCTGACCAAGAATCTAACCCGGGCCCACTGAGTGAGGAGAGGGAATGTATCCTCTACGCCAGAGCGATGAATATGAAGGCTATAAGTTACTTATATTTATTAATTTTTGTTTTCAATAATTATGAAATGTTAGTCCAGTCAACGAAGGGGTTGTAGAGGACATGGAAGGGGGGACAATTTTTTTTCTTCAGGAATGTGTTGGGGGTAGTTAGGACGTAAACATACTAAAAGTCCCCACCCCTAGCCCTTCCGCTACAGGGGTGGAAGGGGTTGGAAAAGGCACATTTTTGGGGTTTTTGCTTATAACTTGAAAAATGTGAGTTTTAGTGAAAACCTTTTTATAAACTAAATTAAAGGTAATAAAATGTTCTACAAGTTTGTTTATATGCATTGTTGTCGTATCTAAAACTGTTTTCGAGATATAAGCTCTTGAAAATCGCCAATTTTCCGAAAACTTTATTTTACCTCATGTTTTTTGTTAAATTTGTCCTTCTAACTCCTCTGCCTTCCGTTTCACAGAAAAATCGCCAGGAAAATAGTTGTAGAGCATTACATTTCCTTTAAATGGGTATATAGATATTTAATTTATCTTCAACAATACAAACGTTATGGTAATTTGAAATTTTGGGATAAATTTTGTGATTTTCAAGAAAATTTTACATTAGTTATTTCCTAATTCAAGATATGTATATACATATATATATACATATATACATACATATATATATACACACACACTATACATACTATATATTATATTAACATTGACTCGGCTGTTAGCCTGTGAAGAACTTTTATATAACATATGTGTGTGTTTTAACACGCTGGATCCAAGAAACCGCTTTCATCTCTGTAGAGATAGGTCTAAATTCTACCAAAAGTTCGTAATGATAATTAGGAATAGGCAAATTATACAGTTCTAACAATTTTTAAATGGTTTAATTTCGAAAAAAAGAATACTAGAAAGAAATTTCAGATTTTGAAAGTACTGTATTAAATTTGAAAATCGTTGAAGAAGGTGATTGTATAGTAACGAACAGTAATACACAAAAATTGCATATATTAAACAAATAAATCAATGTGCATTTGCTACAAATATTAAAGAAATACAGTATATTCAACAAATATATTCAAGACACTAATGTTGTCCTTGCTCTCTTGGGACGAGAAAGTCCGGCTTCTGGCTGCATCTCCACAACTGAATGTAGCAGGAGCTGAGAATCTCCGTTATCTTCCATCACATTTTTGATATCGGATTCAGCGTCTGCAGGGGATGTTTGGATGGGCTCCATTTCTTCCTCATCGTCGTATTCGTCCATTAAAGGTGCCTTGTTCAAACAGTTCCCCTGGCAGTTTTGGCATAAAGGGGAACAGTTTAACAAAACTTTTTTGCAGCCGCATTTAAGACTGCTACAATCCTTGGTGCATTTACAAAAAACCTTGCTTAAAATTTCTTGTGGTGCTGCTGGGTCTTTGGTCGGCACTGGAGCAAGATGATTTCCCTTGCGTTCCCAACCCCATAACTCTGGGGGTAATTGGTTTCCTAACCAGAGCTGCAATTGGTGGTATGTCCGAAAGGCGTGTTCTTTCGTTGCCCCCTCGCTTGGTGGAAGTGACGAGAGATCAGGTTTTACATTGGTCATCGATTTTAGAAATGAATTGTAACGGTAGGCGTTAAGGGAGCACTCCTTTGCTGGGGCGCCATACCATCTTAGCATGCACGTTCGTCGAGCTTCCTCAATTTGAACTTGTGAGGAGGAAGGGTTTTAAAATACTTCGGCTGCTCTGCGAATATCTCGTTGCTTTTGGTAGAGTTTGACAAAACCAAGTTTACTCTTTCGGAATGTTGCTGACGTTGAATCGCAGCCAGTAAAAGCATGCAGGAACAGAATTTGTTTCAGACCAAGCTGCTGCATTTGGCGGGTGGAGTAAACATTGGTTACAACTTTTCCTCTCCCTGGTTTCATAAGTAAAATATTGTGATCGGGTGGGGTATTTGCAGTAAGTAGCAATGCGAGATCAACATCTTCCCCAATGACAGCCACATTAGTTGTTTCTCTAGTTGATTGTTCAACAGCTGTACTTACAATCAGTACATCAGCATCGTCTGATACTTGATGGGTTGCGATGCCGTTTTCCTCAAGTTTAGACCTCAGTAGGTAGATCAGTTTGTCTTTATTGTGCAGATTGGAGAGGAACAGTTCTACATTCACTGTTATTTCGGTGTCCAGATTGAAATTGATGTCTACCGACTTTCTCATTCGGTAGCGTCTTCCTTGTTCGGCCGCCTTAGTGCTGCTTTGTGAGTTGCTGTAACCATCGAACACTACAGTGCATCTCCTCCCGGGGTAGTGGGTCTTGACGAATTTGACGTATCCACCACAAATTGCGGAGACTGAGGATCCTTTTTGCCAGATTACTTTATGTATGAGAAATCCCCCATCAATAACAACATCAAAGTTTGGTAAATGTACGGTCTCGTCAGTTGATTCAAACAGTTTGTACAGGACAGATTTGTTGGTTTTTCTCATACCACCTTCATTGAAGAGGGCTAAGGGAAATGGAGCCAATTCGTATCATAAATAATCCTTCAAGTCTTCATCACTTTTTTTGCTAATGGAAATCCTTTGGAAGAGTAGGAAAGGGTCTACTGAAACATTTTCGTCATGGATATTGATGGATGAAGTAACAGAGGAAATAGGGAGTGTCTTGTCTTTGCGTGACAACTTGATATCTGTAAATGGCAATTTTTCCATTTTATTCATTGCTTGCCTACCACAAGTTGCAGCAGCATAGCAGTTGACTTTATCATCTCCCACCACCCCTGTAGCTATCGACATGATATCACTGGTTTCAGGAAAGGGAGGATGATTTTCTAGCCACGTTGAGAGTTCAGCAATATCAGCCATGTTTTTGGTTATGCGTGCTCCCCCTAAATCTATATGCTGTTCACTCGAAGTGAAGAGAACTCCACTGAACTCTTCCAGTGAAGTGCAGACGTCAGGAGTTCGCATCAAGTTGGTCTCTATTGTCATATCCGACCAAACACCTGACCAAAAGCGATCAGACCGTCGCATCGTGAAGGCACCACCATTAACGAACATTTGACAACAATATTTTATATTTGTATCTATGTTATAAAAGCCGATTTTGAGTGGATCCAGATAAGTTAAGTTTTATGTTACGGGTTAAGGGGACACTTTATTAAAATATATAATATGTATATATGTTTATATATATATATATATATGTTGTATTGGGAAATAACAATTGTGCAATTTTCTTGAGAAATCACAAAATTGACCCCAGAATTTCAAATTACCGTAACTTTTGTCTTGTTGAAGATACATTAAATATCTATATACGTATTTAAAGACAATTTAATGCTCTACAACTCTTTTCCTGACAACTTTGCTGTAAACCGAAAGGCTGAGGTGTTAGAGGGACAAATTTAACAAAAAACATGAGGTAAATTTAAATTTTCGGAAAATCGGCGATATTCAAGAGCTTGTAACTCGAAAACAGGTTTAGATACGACAACAATGCATATAAACAAATTTGTAGGGAATTTCATCAGCTTTAATTTAGTATATAAATAGATTTTCATTATGACTCACCTTTTTCAAGTTATAAGCAAAAAACCAAAAAAAGTGCCTTTTCCACCCCCTTCCACCCCTGAAGCGGAAGGGCTAGGGGTGGGGACTTTTAGTATGTTTACCTCCTAACTACCCCCAACACATTCCTGAAGAAAAAATTCTCCCCCCTTCCATGTCCTCTACATGCCCCTTTTCGGCATTCATTGACTGGACTATGTTCAGTGAGCAAAGAAAATGAGTATAATGCAATTCATTTAAAAATTAACCTTTTCGTTGCTACTGACTGACGTAGGTAAATAAATTTGTCACTTAAAAAGAATTGTTTAAAAGCAGAGATATAAGGCTAATAGAGTCATATTATACCACGTAAATTGTGAGGATTTTTTTCTCTCTCATTACTATATGCATTCAGGAAAACTAGATAATTCACTGAAATTTTCCTCTTTGATTTCAAACTTAGTGTTCACTGATGTCTTCACGTGATGATTACTTATATCGATATATAAATTCGTATGAGGTTACACACTTATATACCTTGGTTACACATGCCAATCCAGTAGGAAATTCTTTGAGTGGTTCTGGACCGTATAACCGTTATTTTTACCTTATTAATGTTAAGTAGTAAATCGCCAGATTACTGCCCATTTGTTGGGGAATGTCCCTTTAACCCCTCCCGGTCAGGGACGTATCCAAGAAGTGTAAGAATAATGCTTCTTTAATTAATTAAACATTTAGGAATCAATTTGCTTCAATAATACCTACTTTATATTGACTTTTGTAATTTTCCAACCATTCATCCACCTCTGCATTGTACGTCTAATATAATAGGCCTATAGACTATGTTAGGATCTAACGACCATATAAAGACAGAAGAATTTAATTAGGCTACAATTATTATCGTAAATAGGCTTCTTGTAATGTTTTCTGCTCCGTTATTGTTGTGATCAAGTTCAAAATTAGCATTAGAGACTCCAACCCCTAATTTCTTTCATGGAAATTTTGATGATGTATGCCTATGTATCGCCTGGACCTTACATAAATAATAGGTTTCACTGCTTGATCCGCGTTTTGTACTGGAAGTTACATTATCACTGTTATTATTAAAATTGAGTTTAATGCTTGGAATAACAAGCTATCTTACGCACAGGTGAATCAAAGTTCATACCTGGTGAATTTTGTACTAACATAACGACGTTAACAGCAGACTGTGAACATGAGACGTCGAATTAAGGTAGAATATGCAGAATGTTCGAAAAAGCAACGGACTAAATGAAAGCTGAGTGTGGCATAATTAAGTTGAAACTCTCACACTACCCTCCTCCCCACATCAAAATCAACAGGTCCAGAGCATCACGAATATAAAAAAACAACAATTACATGACATGCAACTGTATGTCATATCCACTTCTGCAAATCTAAACATCTGAAAACAAATGTGATCAACATTCACATGAATTTCCCTCCCCACAGTATGAATGTCACAATTTTCTCGCTACACAGTCCGGCATAGAATAAGTGGCTCTTTCGAATGCATCTCTGTAAATCTACAAAATGGCCTGTCATATTTATGCACACAAAAATGCCATCGGCTGGGAATGAAATAGAACTTTGGGAACAGAAAGCCAGTGCCATACTGTCTACATCACCCAGGCCAATATCAACTTCGATCCTGGGCTCGGTCCACAGCGGGGTCCCATAATTGATCAGCTTAGTTGAAATATCAGAATTTAAAGTACACGATATAGCACCATTGAGCTCGATCAATAGAATAAAATAAAATGTATAATTAAAACCATCAGATGAACAACTTTTGTTTTATAATGCCTAGGATTTTCGACATTCTTATGTCATATTCAGGGCGTCTTGTTGTGCTGACTTACATGCATTAACTATTAAACATTAAAATGGCATTGTCTTGTAATCTTTTCGTGCTGAAAAAATAGGATTAAAATCTTTTAAAAAGTTTCGTTCACAAACTAGCTCCAACTCAACAGGAAAACTCGAGAAGAGGCAGGAAGCTTGACAATGTGTCAGTGCTAGATTTTAACAGTGGCGGCTCGTGTATAGGCACTGGGGCATATGCAGCACCCTCTATTTCCACTTGATATTATCGATAACAATTAATATATTGAGTTCTTTCACTCTTTAATTCTTTCTTTATACCTGTACAATATATAATACTTAAGCTTAATGCCAGTAGCCATCCCCCAGTTTATTAAAATGAGAAAAGGAAATCTTTGTATGGGACTGTGAGCTTCACAGTTCCAGCGGCGTGGTGTTTGACTGTTGTGTGCATGCCCATATAGAAGGTGCATGCAGTGGCTGCGAGGGAGAGAGAGCACTGTCGCTTCCACAGTGCCGACCGCGGCGTATTCACGGAAGGTAGTGTTTGTTTTTTATGCTTTTCTTTTCGGTTCCGCGTGTGTTGTGCTTAAAATCCATGTACCATATTCTTGGATGTGATCAAGTGTAGCATTATATTATTATCTTGTTCCCAGCTATTCTATTTTGATTCATTTATTTTCTGTTCTTTTATTTTAACAGAAAACTTTAACCATGGCAGGTCAAGGAGAAAATTATTGATCTTTTCGCGGAAATTAAAACAAGAAGAATGGATTTCATTTTTAAACGAATAGGTCAACCTTGAACTGTAACAATTGATATTAAAGGAAGTATTTTTTTTTTATTTCTTTCTTTTAGGGTTTTATCAATTATAAATTTTCTTTTTATATATCTGTTTCCTTTTACACAATTTTAAAACTAAGGCTAAGCATTTTCTGGAGCAGCATCCCCACTAATTTTAGCTACGAGCCGCCACTGGATTATAATAGAACTTTTTGGATATTTTAATTATTTTATAGAAGACAAGACAATGCCATTTTAATTGCTATTATTTAATGGAAATTTGCCAGCACAGCAGGTGTCCCGAAGATTAATTATATTAGAGTTTCGAAAGGCCTAGGCAGCATAAAATGAAGGTTGTTGAGCAGATGGTTTAAATTATACGTTTCTTTTTTTAATTTTAGAGTAAAGCAGGAAAACAGATCGCGTATGGAAAGAGTCTTATTAATTCGTACAAGATGATCCCGAATATACAAAACATTCTCCCTTAGTTCAAGAATGTCTTGCAACGTATTAAAAATGTAAAATAAGCAATAATCTATCAAAATAATATTTCTTATATTTCATACTAGTGAATTTCATGACATAAAAGCTATATGACAACATTAGGCCTATTGGCTCCAAGTTACACAAGGGTCGTGGAACTGAACTCCGAAATCTAGAGTTGGGTCTTGTTACATTAAACCTATATTGAGATGAGGATGGAATTGGACGGCTTGGGGATCGAAGGGAGGCCACATGCATCAGATCACACGCACAATCACAGGCGGAGACCGCGTGTGTCGCATGACGTCACTCGGTAACCATAGTGACAGACAGCCTGATGCTTGAAACTCTGGTGAAAACTCGTACAACTAGTGTAGAGAACAAATATAAGAATAGTACGTTGTTTTGTAACTGAAACAGCACTTGCAACATTGTGTAGGTTTGAAATATGCATCTATAATTATTCTCTTTAAAAAACAATTGGATTTTGAATTGGACATGTTAATACTAGAATAATTCGAGCGTTTTTAGTTCTGTCAGGTCAAGTAGAATTTTTCTTTTGACTCCCTTGAATTTATTATTCAAATAATGTAAAACACATTCTTTAATTAGAACTTAATTTTGTTAAAGTCTAATTTTGAGTGACAAATTTTCAATAGGTAGGTTTCTGTCAATGACAATGAAATTTTGACTGATGTGAAGAGACCGAAATACACTTTAGGATGAAGACGGAATGCAGTAAAAAGTCTCTTCTTTTACCTTCTACAAATAGGCCTAAGGAGATTTATTAATGGAGTGTGTGATTCTCTTAGTAGGTTAATTAAATAACATGATGATGTTTGCTTTTAGGGTAAAGATTGAAAGTATAATTATATTTTGAAAATAAATCCTAAACGTCCAAAGTAATATAGAGCTGCCCAATTAAATAACTACTCTCTTTATTAAAGTAGAGTTCACTAATTAGTAAATTGGTAATGTGTAGATGTTCTAATATGATTTTAAAAACAGCATTAATAAGTTTATAGCGCTAATCTGACCCCAGAAAGACAGAAGGATCACTCATATTAACACGGGATTTATTCAAATTTATGGATGATTATTATTTTTGTTTCAGTTCCAAATGCTGTTTACTGCAATAATAACTATTATAATATTAAGTGTTAGTCAATTGGAATAACAAACTTTCCTTACAGCAATTAGCCCTCCAGTATGTACAGGTAGGGGAAAAAAAGCGGGCCGACTCTTGTAGCTGATTTCAGAGCCTTGCGATACGTAATTAAATTTAAGAGATATAAAGGAAACGTTTGTTTTCACAAGCAATGCAAATTACGTGAAATTAATTCTTAATTCAAGAAATTTATCGGATTTAGAATAAATTTCAAAACATTCCCTGCTATCCTGTGAATGCCGCTAGGCATGCGCAGTGGCTCATATCGGCAACTTGGATGTATTACTCTGTCCGCTTTTTTTTTCCTACCTGTAAGTTATATGTTTTTTTCATGGCACAGTAAGGTTCCTGGAGTACAGGTTTTATTATTATTTAATTAATATTTAATTCTTATTTATTATTTATTTACAAATTACTACAACATTTAGTCGACCTGAGTGGCGCAGTTAGTATCGCGCTGGCTTTCTGTGCCCAAGATTGCGGGTTCGACCCCTGGCCCAGGTCGATGGCATTTGTGTGTGCATAAATGTGACAGGCCCATGATAGATAGTGACATGTCAGTAGATTTACAGGCATGTAAAAGAACTCCTGAGAGACAAAATTCTGGCATACCGACGACGGTCACAGGCCTGAGTTGCATTCCCATCATTGAATAACCATATACCAACCAACCAATTACAACATAACATTTTTTACTTAAAAAGAAAAAGAAAACCTAAAAGGTTACATTTTCTAGTACAAGAAAACAGGCCTAAATATTAATATTGAGAAACACACCTGAATGAGCAAGACCGCTCCTGCTAGGGTGTAACTACAAAAAGAATCAAGCTGAAGAACAAGGAGAGACAAGAAACAAAATGAAAAACATATAGGCCTACATAAAGTGTGATGTAACTTCTAAAGAAATGAAAAAAGAAAAGAAAATGAAAAAATAAGACTTCTAAAGAATTTAAATAAGGAGCATTTAAGTATACATGAAAGTGGCATCTGATGTCTACATATTTTACACCCCTGTAAAATAACTGTGAGACAAGATTCCGGCACATCGCCGACGGTCTCAGGCCTAAGTTACATCCGTATTTAAATAAATCGGTAATTATTATTTAACAATAAACAAACAAAGAACTTTCACATTCAATGTATCCATTAGTTAATCAATTTTATTTCACAATTAAGTTCCAAATGGTAGGTTACTTAAAATAACGAACATCCACGCGCGCATACTAGTATATTACGCTATTCACACACGCGCATTATAAAGTCACTCTGGAGATCCAAACGTTAACCAAGACAAATTGGGGAACAGAGACTTACTTGTATGGGGCAAATAAAGAGGAAAGACTTGGTTTAGCCTGGTTCCGTGTAAGAGCTTGGCGGGCAATGAAAATTAAAAATGATGAGGGGGAGAGAATATGTCCGCTCTGTGGGGAAGGAGAAACTTCACATCATATTTTGGCAGAGTGTACATTCACGGAAACACTGAGGCAACGGCATCTACCAGAGTCTTTCACTGCTTCTTGTAGGGGTCAGCTGTTCACATACGATCTGCTGCTTAACACTAGATTGGGGAAATTTATGTCCAAAGTGAGGCAGCTTAGGATGGAACTGGCCGAGGGAGTGGGACCGAGGGAGTGAGGGGAGTACTCCGATGGGGTAGACGGCTGTATATAGGATAACATGTAAAATATATTTGTTTGGTGTGTTTAAGGGTATTGCTGGTGTATGTGCTATTTTTGTGGGGAGTGTGTGTGTGTGTGTGTGTGTGGAGTTTTGTTTGTATATTTACTAGTTTTTAACCGTTCGTCTGTGTGTTTTTAGTTTTACTTTTAGGGTACATTTTTGCTTGTGCACAGTTAAAGCATGGACAGCCTACAGGCTCATGCAACGAATAATGTAAAAAGATAGTTTTTCTTGTTAACAATAAAAGCACTTCATTCATTCATGTTGTTTTACGTGCAATACGTGAAAAAAAAAGAATCCGGTAATAAAGTTATGGAAATGAATAATAATAATAATAATAATAATTAAAAAATAATAATTCTAATAGTACCATTATCATCACCATCATTATTAGAGCAGTATTTTTTATGTAATTGTAATTAAAACGTGTATAACTTTAACTTAACCACAATAAATTCTTACCGGTCTCAGAAGAGTGTTCTTCCTCGAAAGAGTGAGAATAGAAAATTGGTATTGAATCCGACTGAAATTGAACACAGAGGGCATGTGACGTGACCTCAATAACTGATAGGGCGTCGCGAAATCAATCATTTGGTTTGTTTGCTGTCAGTATAACATGAAATCAGATCTACAACTCCGCCACGTGAATATTTTATTGTGTGTATTACTACACGTCACACTTACATTGTGCTGATTTTACAGGTAATCCCTATCTTCATCTCGCCAAATTACGAATCTCCGGGAACTACTGTACAGGATACAAGAAAATTAATTTTCTGAAAGGTTTAAGCAAACTTCGTATAATGTATACAGTACGAATAAATAAGCCCCATTAATCCCATAACGGCAAAGGCCTCCAGTGAATCACAAGATGAACTCAGGATTACTCTACAGAGTAGGTTGCAGTTCTTAGGAGTTAGTGCTTTCCTACTAATTAATCATAACACGTAATAAAGTAATCAAAAATGTATTACAGTCATCTAGAGTCAACAGTAATGTTAATAAATGTTTTAATATTTTTACATTTATATTATGTTTGACAAGCAAACAAATTAATGGTATTAGAAATGGATTTTTGGAGGCGTTCAGCCAGAGAATCCAGGAAAGAAAAAATCGGAATAATAGAATAAGGGAAATGATGCAAGTTGAAAAGAATATTTTGGAAATTGTAGATGGTATGGACATGTAATCAGAATGACAGAGGATAGAATAGGCCTACCCAAGAAAATTTTGGATTGGAAAGTAGAAGGAAAAAGAAGAGGGAAGCACAAAGAGTGCTGGATGGATAAAGTGAAAAGGAGTATGGCGAGAAAAGGATTAAGTGAAGAAGATGCTATGGACAGTGACTTATGGAGGCAAAAGATTGTTGTGGGATGAAGGAAAACCATTGTATTGTGGAGTATTCCTTAATAATAATAATAATAATAATAATAATAATAATAATAATAATAATAATAATAATAATAATAATAATAATAATAATAATAATAATAATATATATTATGTTAAGTTACTCCTGCAATTAAACATTTTATGTATAATGTTGTCTTTAGCACTGCAAGGTTAATATATATATATATATATATATATATATATATATATATATATATATATATAATTAAGTTTGTTACTATAACTGTTTGATCGACCATGCTACAATACGTTTACTACATGTGACGTAACAGCATCTTAATGATATCCATTATGATGCACTATAACACTGCTATGGTATTGATTTAGGCTGATCATACGTACCGTTTTTAACGGGACAGTACCGTTATTTCCTTTTTTTTTGGCCCTACCGTTTTTTAACGAAAATGTATCTCTTCTTCAGCTTTTAATAATAACCATTACTTTAATACTGCTCAAATGTAATTTATTAATCATCCGTCGTGATTACCAGTAAATTGAATTACCACGGAGTTGCATTGTTCAATACTAAGTTCTGATATCTGCAGCGATTTATTCGGAGAAAATATCACATCGGGCGGAGTAGTGAATGGTGTACTTCCATTGCAAATTTCTATTCTTTTCTGTACGCACTGTGCGTTTAAAAAAATATTATTCTTATTGTTATTATTACCAGCATTATTATATTTATAATTTTATTTAGAGAGAAAAAAAAAACATGAGTGCATAACAAACTTGAACGCCTATGGTTTGAACTTCAAACTCGTTTAACTTTTAAGTTTTATATTCATTATGGTTTTATTTTAAAGCTTTAAGTATATGTTTGCAATGTCAAAAACGAGAATATGTATCAATGATCTCCAGAAATAATTCAAATTTATTACAATGAACAAGCAGTATAGTGATGGATGGAAAGTGGAAAGCCAACATTGTAATATCTATTTTGCTGTTCCCCCCTCTTTACCATTCCCATGTCCCGTTTTCGACTCATGGTAGTATGGTCAGCCTATATCGATTAATATCGTACACCAAGCATTAAGGCTTGAAAGTTGCAATTCAAACTGCATTAGTATCAACCTGTATTTAAAATTAAATCAATTCTATTCGTGTTAATTTTATTATACAAAATTGAGTTCATTTCTTGTGCTTTAATGTGCGTTGCTTTGAGGCTAAAACACCAAGAGAAGTGCTGAGCTGCCTGCACACCGTCTTCACCATCTATCGCCAAAGATGAGAATTTACCAACAGCTGACGCCGAGGTCAGCCGTGTAGTTTGTTTAATGAATTAAAAGATATTCTAAAACTCAAAACTTAGACATTTAAATATGGTGGAACAAAATTAGTCTATGCAGCTTTGCTATAAGGCGATTAAGATGATAGTATGAAACCATATTCGTGTCTTAAATGCCACTATAGGCTCGTTACTTAATGTACTATTAAAACATACTTTTTATTATGTGAAAACCGCATTTGTTTGAATGTCCATAAACATGTTTTCTTATTAAATGAAGATTTTTAGTATTTTTCAATATAAATATTTTACTTTTCTAACTCATGACATTTATAAACATTTCTGATATAGTGATTTGTTAGGTACTGAATTGAGAAGCTGCAGAAGAGTCCTGAAAATGGGTCGAAATTTCTGGGAAGGTTAGCAATTTGAGTGGAGTTAAAAGAACAGTAGGCCAAATCAACGTCAACAAGAAATAAATAAGTGTATCCGCTTTATGTTTACTAACTTTTAAAGCCATAAAGTCCTGTTGGTTGAATTTTTTGGTTATTTAACGAAGGGAGTGTAATGTAACATCTATGTCAGCATTTTGTCCTGCAAGAGTTCTTTTACATGCCTATAGCCTAAATGTACTGGAATAGTCATGCCAACTTTATGCACAAAGAAGTGCCGGGATCTAAGCCACGACCTGAGCAAATAAATAAAGTCCTATTTATAACATGATGTAGGCTTTCACGGCCGGTGTCCATATCGACAGCAAGACCTCGCCGAGGAAACTCCGAAGCAGAACTCACCGCTGATGATGCCTGCCGCAGTTGTGGGCGAAACGTCCGGAAATCAATCCGATGGACCACGGCAACAGAGCCCGGAAAGTTTTAACAATATAAAGTCCTATTTGTTCACCTTTTCTTTCTTGTTTTAACTTAACCTGACACTAATAACAAAACATTCTGATATAAGAATTCTGAACTACATCAAGTCAAGAGTCTACCAGTGATCATGTTTTTCTAATGAAAATAGACCTGTTTCCTTTTCAATATATCCTTATACAAGGAACAAAGTACTCCAATAAATAAAATTCCAACCAAGTTCTTAGAAGATGTTGACAAACTCTTACGATCAACCATAAAAGAGATTATTAGCTTGCCAAATGATTGTCCAAATGACATGCTTTATTCTCCGAGGAAATTCAGGGGACTGGGACTCGTTAATGCCGAATGGGAAGCTCACATTCAACAATTCAACATCGCTCAATGCCTGAGTAAAATATATGATGAACACCTTCCCTTTTGTAGAGATTTAGATCAAGAAAAGGAGGACATACTGTCACATTTCAGCATCCAGTGTGACGAAACACTGGTTAAGAAATGAAATGAGAAAAAGATCTTTTGAAAAATGGTGTGGACTCCCTCACAAAGGTAAAGGCGTTTCAGTCTATAGTGAAAATCCAAATACCAACTCATGGATATCAAATAGAAAAGGTCTCTCTTGTTCTCAGTGGACTAATGCAATCAAGATGTGTTGTAATATCTCTGCGGGGAGGTCTGTACCTGGAAGGAGTCAAAACTACATCACTCTGCCGGCATGCAGGTTGCAATAATCCAGAAACCTTGGGCCATGTATTGGGTAGGTGTAAAAAGGGTGAATTATTGAGAAATTCTCGCCACCACCGTGTCCGTTCAGCGATTGCCACAGCCCTGGGAAGTGTATGAAGAGGTGCATTGCATCGCAGAAGATGGCAGTAATCGAAGAGCCGACATAATAGCCATTAATAGAACTGTAAAACGAGGGTTTATTTTGGATCCTACAGTTCGCTTGGAAGAGGATATTGAACAAGCTAAGCGTGTGAGTGCGGAAAAGGAGGCCATATACCAACCATGCATCCCTCACCTTAGTGAGAGCTATAACTTACCTGTCAATGCATGGGAGGTGAAGGGTCTGCTTTTTGGAGCACGCGGTGCAAGTTTCACCTTTGTTAATACATTTCTTCAGTCTCTCAATATTTCTAATGACACTGTTGTTAAAATGTGTATTAGGGTTTTAGAAGATTCGCTATTTTTATTGCACAATCATTTATATGGTACTTAGAGTTCTTATGTTCCGTTTTAATTCAGTTCATGTTACTATGTAATGTATGATTCTTTTTCTTTGTTTGTTCTGGATCTGTATGGTCACCTGGATTGCCAGGCAGATGACTTGAATAAAGTATTTCTCTCTCCTGAGCTTATAGCAAACTTCTTCCAAAGTACCGTATCACTTTTATACCTGAGAAGATAGTGACTTCAGTCATAAGGGGATTAAAACGGAGGTAAAATGAATATACTAACCACTTTACTATAGGCTATTAGATTCCAAACTTACGAATAATATAATAACTATAAAAAAACTATAGTTTGTGCCCCTACCTAAATTTTATACCATAGTAATATATAATAACTGAATAAATATTTAAATTTGAAGTGGTGTCAAGTGTACTTAGCATGAGATCGATTAAGATACTAATTAACGCCAATTTGTCTGAAACAGGAATCAGGTTTTTAAAATACTCGAACAAATATTTTTTTCTGTAGGACGTCTAAGAATTTAAGTCTATTAAGAAAATTACGCATTTTTCACACTTATTTGTTCACATAACTCTTCTGTGCGTTAGATGTGGTGGGCTGATAAACTATTTTTGAGCAATGGTTTTGCTTTAAATTTAATGGTTAATTTAATAATTCTTCATTCTAAGGAGTAAAACCTGATCAGGAATTAAACTCGAGACCTCACTGTAGATGCTAAATATGCATCTCACACTGAAGGGCTAATTTCGACATTTATTGACATAAACCTAAACTTATTTATAAATTATCAGTAATACCTCACAGGAAGTTTAGAAAGAATCTACTAATCTGTAGACCACATTATTTGAGATTTTCCTGGCGTACTGTATATAGACATTCTTCTCACGTTTGCAGCGAGGTGAGAAATTTGCCGTTATTCGACCTTTCAGAAGCGGATGCAAATACGAGAACATTTTCTATACAACGTACAGAGGATTCGATTCCCGCCCAGGTGGTAATAATTTTCTCCATACCTGGGTATAATACATTATAAGCCTTTCAGTAAATACAAATAAAATTTAACTGTTTTATATCTATTCGTTAGTTTTATAGTCAGTATGGTACTAGCTGTCTGTTTCAAAGTTTGCGGGTTTGATCCCGGACCAGGATAACATTTTTACTGTGTGTTAATGCGACCGGTCAATATCTGTATATTTGCAGGCATCTAGAAGAACCGCTGCGGGATAACAAATCGGGTAGACCGGCGACGGTTACGGGTTTAATAATAATCAGTACACACCAGGTGTTAAATAGCTACAAGAAATAAACAAACAGTTCTATAATATTAAAAAAAGTGTGCGTGGAACGCCACGCGACAGAAGTAAAATTTGTTTAAATGTTTTGATTTTTTTCAATTTTGGATTTTTTCAATTTTGGATTGTTGGACTTTTTAATATCGGATTTTTGGACTTATTTTTTAATTTTTGATCTTTTAATTTTTTTAAGTTTGGAATTTTGGATTTTTTAATTTTGGATTTTTTTAAATTTTAGATCTTTTAATTTTTTATTCTTTACTTTCGGTTTTTTAAATTCTCAATTTGGGTTTTTTAATTTTGGATTTTTATTTTTAGATTTTTTAATTTTGGATTTTTAGATTTTTAAAATTTTGAATTTTGGATTTTTTAATTTTGAATTTTTGGATAAGCCTAACCATTGAGTTGATTGTTTTCTGTGCTGTCCGTTCCGTCACACCTCATTAATTTCGTGACGATTTTGATCGTTACACCCCTACCGCGGCTAAAGAAGTTTCACTTCAAAATCATTTTCTGTAAATTCGTGGAATACAAATATATATATATATATATATAAACTTCGCAATAAAATGAATTTTAGCCAATGTATTACAAGCACAAACTTCCATAAACTAAAAATATGTATAAGGTTTGAGAATGGATAATGAATTTCTCCTACGTTGTTGGAAGCCCGAGAAACCATTATGTATAAAATATACTTTCATGCCCTTATATTCTTTAAAGACCAGGAAACATTCTGAAAATGTTACCGAACTCGATCCACTGTTCATGTGAACAGCTTGCATGAATTCTCTATTTGGTAGCTGGGGAAGAAGAGTATATAAATCACATACCGGTACTAGCTTATGCATGTGCAGCTACACTGAATTACAATCGTGTAAACATATTGATACATACAGCAATTACATCGCAAAAAACAATTGATGAGCTCAGAGCTCGGCACGAAGTTGTTTCCCAGGGGTACCAACTGTCCTCCGATTACACCAGACCATTGGATAGTCAATCGCTACTTTGATATGAAATATGTTTGTGTCTGCTATAAATGTATTTCATGTGAATATCCACAGCACAAATTGATAAGCTACAGTTTCACTGCCAAATGACCAGCTTCTCAGCAATAGCAACAAGCACAACACTTCTGTGAAGTATAGAATAGCGTATTGCGAAAAAGATCTATATGAATTGTCAAATTGAGTATATTTCTTTTATGGATGATTGTATTATTATGAATTATTATGGCCTATTTTATTTTAACCTGCTACTACACACATTGCTGTGTATTGGAATATAAAATGTGTCACGCTATTACGACTAAACGCGTTCAATTATCATGAAATTTGACTGGAATGTTCCTTGAAGTCAATCAAAACGACATATAAGTAAGGATCCTTATTTTTATTTCTTTTCAAATCGGTGGCCATCTTAACGGTTCCGTTTTGTGTAATGTTCAGGTACTTTCAACGATTTTAGCCAAACAGTACATGCCATAAAAATTTGGAGGCAACTTTCACTCTCGTGTGTAGAATTTTCTACAACTTTGTTCTAGTGCATTTTTATTTGGTTGGTATATGATTATTTAAAGACGGGGATGTATTGCAACTTAAATGTTTAAAAGTATAAGTTTTTATTGAAAACACCGTTTAGCAATATAATTGCAATGGTTTATGTCAGAAAATATTAAAAATAAGGCACATTAAAAACTAAAATTTAGAAGACAAATACTCCTCATAGATATAAGAATTGTTCTTCAACAGTTTTACGTAGGCTTTAAACTGTAGTACACTGTCCATTGCTTTAATATTTTCGGGCAGTCTGTTTTAAAATTGTATTCATAATAAGTTACAACATAATTATCTAAAGCCTTCTAAAGTCTGTATTTTGAAAGAACCAAGTGAACGCTTTCTCTTATACTGTAATTATGGATTTGGTTCATAGTTACCTTCGAATGGGCCAACCTTTTTATAATATTATTATTAATGATCTACCATCCCCTGTTAATGAAAATATTATTGCCTATGCTGCTGATAACACTTAAATCGCTTAATGATCCTTCAACAGATAATACAATAACTTTAAATAGTCTTAATGAATGGCTTTATACAAATGGATAAGCTTGAATTTAAGTAAAGCTCGTACCAGGATATTCAGTTTGGCAACATCGCACACAGTCTTTATCCAAGAAGCTGTCCAAGGCCATATTTTTATTAAGAAGGCTTAAAACACTTATTCCATCATGTGCTTTATTAAGTGCATATTATCACAGTATAATTCATTCTTTCATACCTACCTGAATTACGGTGTTCTGTTATGGGGAAATAGTGCTGGTGCAAAATATATTCTTATTCTCCAAAAGAGGCTGTAGTCCAGGAGAACATTGTCGACCTATTTTTAAAGAACTTAACATATTCATTGTACGTTCTTGCTTGTATCATGTATGTACATACAAGTAGGCCTGTGACCGTCGCTGGTGTGCCGGAATTTTGTCCCGCAGGGATTCTTTTGCATGCCAGTAAACGTACTGGCATGGGCCTGTCATCGCATTTATGAACACATAAATTCCATTAACCTGGGCCGGGATATCGAACCCGCAACCTAGGGTACAGAAGGCCCATGGCGATACTAACTGTACCATCCAGGCAGACAGAACATTTTTGTCATATTGCTAATTGCTTACAGAAATCTCGTCTGTTTGAGTGTAATTTAGTTACTTATATCGTCATGACCAAACGCTTTGATTTTCTTCCAATTTGCCTGATTGATCCTTGTAGTTCAGACATGGGCAAACCCCTATCCATTGACACGCAACCCGCAAACTTTTGTCAACTTACACATAGTTCGAAAAGAACGGATAGATGGAGACACAAGCAGACAATAAGTGCAGTGGCGGTTGCTCATTCTTAGGGAAACACTAATTTCACTTTAAAATGTACACTACAAGAAACAAATAATACAAACAATCTTGTATTTTTAATTATTCTTTTACGTGTGCAATTATTTCATTATACAAAGGCTTAGAATGTGTCATAACGCCTTTCCAATCGGAACTGTGTCGCGACCCGTCACTGCTTGCAAAGAAAGTATGACTCATGCATGGGAATAATCCACCACGTACACCGAATGTCCGCAATGTCATCTTGTGTGTTATGCCGGAAGGTCAAGAACCACAAGTTGTTCGCGAACCAGTAAATGCCCATGTATGTTGTAGTTATTAGAAACGACGTATGTTTTAGGATTTTAATTTTTTATCTAGTTTTAAGATGAACAGAAAATCTTGTTTTTTTTCTCGATAGGAGGTCTACTGTCAAGAAATCTACCAGTTATAGTTACTTACACACAAATGTGGATCCATAGCCTATATTACTATAAGCAAAATATAGGCTAACACAAGTAGTAACATAGCATTAGTAACTAGAGAATAAAGATTAATAATAAACAAATTAGAAAATATCCGAAATTACTTTATTTGAAAGTATGTATCGAACAATAAACAGATGTTCGTAATTTATTAATGAAATTTGTCTAGTCTATTTAGTTATTTACTTCTAACTTTTATTTATTTAATGACGATAATAATTATAATAATAATAATAATAATAATAATAATAATAATAATAATAATGATAGATTACATCACCAAGACTTGCAGATTGGTGTCCAAAACAATCTTTATTTACATGACTAATACAATCAAGATATTTGTATAGTCTAAGTCGTTAATTACTTTTTATGTTATTTATTCAATAATAATGGTTGACATTTCCAAGACTTGCAGACTGGTGTCCGAAACAAGTCTTACTTAGATGGACAATTTACATACTTAAACATAACTATTATAAGAAATATAACATAATAAACTTAACACATCTACTATGTAGACCTACATATGTTTATTTTATTGGACTTTAATACTGCCTCTACAGAAACATAATTACTACACGTAGAGGAAGAATTATTGTTTTTGATTTGAATCCAAAAATACGATTTCTCGAAACATGTCTGTTTGTGTGTTTGTGTGACCAGCATAGCGTAGCTACAGAAACAAAATATATAAAGAACAGAATGTGATGTTAGTTTGAGAACGAAAATACATGAATATTTATATTCGGGTTGCACAATATCTTATGGGAATGTGACATTAAGATTGGGAACGATTTTTTCTTACATCTACCATCACTTTACACGAAGAAAAGTTTCGCGACTTTGCAGAAAATGGAACTAACAATTTTGTTTGAATTTCGTACACAAGATGCTCTTGATAAGAGGTAAAACTTTTATTTGCAGAAACTCAACCGTGGGTAAAAAATATACTTTTGCATGAGGCTGAGGCAAGTGGAGATGCACTCTCTACATTTTTTATGAGAATGGGAAATTAGGAAACTAGATTGGCTATGCTTCTGATGGAGAGATGGTGAGAAAGTGAAATGGAGAGAGGGAAAGGAAGAAGGAAAGAAATCAAGAGAAAAGAAAAAGTAAGAGAGAAACAGTACGAGAGAAAGAATGAGTGAAAGAAAGAAAAAGAACAAGGAAAAAGGGAGGGAAATAAAGATTGGGAAAGAATAAGTTGGAAAGGAAGAAAGAGGAAGAAAGAGCAAGAGAGATGATGAGAGAGGAAGAGAGAGGGAGAGGAAAAGAGAGGAAGAGGGAGAGGAAGAGAGAAGAAGAGAGAATAGAGAGAGAGGAGGTTAGAGTGTATCAGCAGATTTTTTAGAATGTACCTTCAACCATGAAATCATTTCAACAAGAGGTGGCTAGAGTATATATAGTTCGGTAATTTACGTTAATTATCTAACAATTTTTGTATAGAAACAATTAACTTTTTAAACCAACATTGTTCGGTTATAAAATTCTTATTTTTTATTTATATTATTTAATGTTAACATATACCTAAAGAAACACGAGTGAACAGCCAGAGCTTTCTTATGTTTTAAATTCCATGATTACTCAACGAAGCGATTTGCTATGTACATGGCGGCATGCTTGAATGGAAACACATTAAGAAATAAAACTCCAACTATTTACAAATGAGCCAGATCTTCAAAACCAGAATATTTGAAAGAATATTTAATTGTTATCACATTAGTGGACAATCCCACCCACCGCTAAGTTACTTAATGAAGTAGAGGAGCATTTTATTTAATAAACAAGACTTCTATTTTCCAACAAACCATTTAATTACTTCTTCAAAACTTTCAAAACTTCTGCTCGCAAACTAAGCATTTCAGAGAACTGCTTGGAAGTTTCCAGAACCTATATCTTTTTTACCCAGAGATAAAAATAAGTTTTAATAAAACATGCAATTGAAGGACGTAATTGCGAATTAATGAATACAGCTTGGTAGACAATTTGCCTATTCATAGAAGAGTAATGTATATTATCTGTAACTTTTAAGACATGTTGAACTTGCTCAGGATGTAATAGTAAATTGTAAAATATCTGTGCTCGAAAATGTCAATTATGTACATTTACAGCAACGTTAAATACTGCAACAGTTTTATTTCCACGAAATTCAGAGTCAGTCGTGGCTTATATATGCAACAGATTACGAAGGTTCTAGACAGCTTGAATTAAAACTACAACTTCTTACACAAGATAGCCTACACGGAAGTAAAAGTTGCACATTCTAGCAATAGTGCCATAAAATCAGTGTACCATTCCATTGTTACCAACTTCGGTTTCAGTCAAATGGAAAATATTTTTTTTAGTTAAGAGTATTTGTAAATAATTAAAAATACACTCAACCTGATAAAAAGTAAAGGAAAAAATGCTAGAACTGATTCCGCCTTCTTAAATGTTCAAGTTCTCATAGTGGTCGCTAAGATCGTCATAATTGGTGGTTCAAAGAGTTATCGATTCCATTTCTTATGTTGGCAGCCGTGTACCATGAAACAGATAACCTGCCTAAGCATAGATGGTAGATATGGCTATTCGGTACATAAGTCACTCGAGGGAATTTAATATATATTACTTCTAAAATAGGCCTATAAACGGTTGCCTAAATAAAGAGTGTATGATAGGCTACAGATGGTAAAATGATTTTACTTTGCTCTTTACTGAAACCTCGCAAGATACAAACTCTATTACCAATTTCATTTTGAATAGCTATTTTGTTACTCATACCCACTCCACCCCCACTCCGAATTAATTATACTAATTTGGTATTTTCGGTGTTTAAAAGCTTAGGCGTAGTGCAATTATATAAAAAGGACTTTCTGACTGTATTCATAAAAATAAAATAGAAAAGACTACATAATGACGAGCTTCATAACTTGCACTCTTCACCAAATACAATAAGGGTAATTAAATCTCGGAGGATGAATTGGGCTGGATATGTTTCGCGCATGGGGGAGGAAAGACATATCTAAAAAATAATGAGTAGGAGACCTGAAGGGAAGAGACCACTTGGAAGACTTAGACGTAGGTGGGAGGACAATATTAGAATAGATTTATGGAGAATAGGATTGGCAAGGAATGGTTGGATGAGTTGGAACAGAATAGGATTGAATGGCGGGCTCATGTGAGCGTGGCAATGAACCTCCAAGTTCCATAAAATAGATGATGATGATGATGATGATGATGATAATGATAATGATAATAATAATAATAATAATAATAATAATAATAATAATAATAATAATAATAATAATAATAATCCTTTGACTTGCTTATGAATTGTCTTAGGCCATTGAGTAAGTAAGTAAGTTTAAACCACATCATAAAAGCACATCATAAGAGCACTAAATTACATCATAAGAGCACTAAACGAAATATACGGCATTAAAATAAAATAACTCAAAAGTAACCCTACCAAATATAAAAACTATGACAGAAATGTGGGTTGTCTATTGTGCAATTCATAAAAAAATGCCCATATCTTAACAATGTAAGAAGCAAATACAGACAAGAGTCTATCGAAAGCAGCTAATCACTCACCCACACAACAGAACGCGAATAGTTCCAACCGGAGTGAAAACAAATATTACAATTGACACCTAGATAAAAGGTATTAACACAGATTTTGCTTATAATAAAGGAACAGAACAGAAATTGTTGTGTCGGCCTATTGTTATATACAAAGCAATGAACTAATACGCTAAGTATAAGCTTATAGTAAAACATAATATGTATATAATATTATTACTGAATATAGACAGTTGCTTTTTACACATTTCAAAGATAAGGGCCAAAATAATAGTATGAAATAATGGAATGCGAATGAAACATAAAACAGATTTTATTAATACAATTAGGCCTACTTACTAACCAGTACTTTTAAGCCTAATGTGCATAATTCTTTAAAGATTTTATTTAGAATAAATACTTTAAACATTCATAGCAGCAACATTATACAATAAATTAAATCAGACTCATAAATTGTGTAGTGTGTTACAGTTAAAATAAGTGAAAATACGGAAACATAGAAATACTGTGCTAAAATATGATTCTCCATTAGTATGTTCCTGCTTCTACAATTGCTGCTGTCTTCTTAAGAAAAGTCTGTAGACAACTGCAGATTAAATTAATGTCTTATTCACTGAATATTCAAGCACTTTGTTTGATTTCTTTGACAAGCGAGACTGGACGTGCAGAAACATTTTTATGCTGTATTTCATTAATTACACAGAACGTCTGAATATATTATCAAAGCAATAACCCATTTTTCAACAATAATTTGAGACGGACACACGCATTAAGTTACTGCTAATAATTTAACCAGCTTTGCAAGCAGTGCCAATGCCAGGAATTGATTCAACTAACCGATACTTCTGAGAACTTTATCCCCAATCATCGACCGTTCTCTCTGAAATGTGAATCCCCGACAGTTTTTATCGGCTATTGCATGATCACTGCTACAACGTTACAGAAAGAAGGTGGGCAGAGGTTATACATATACTGTGAGACCAGTAACATGATTCATCAATAATTAATAGCTTGCGAATAATACATAACAGAACGCCATGCATTACGCTCATGCGAGTTGGGTTACACAATGTTAGTACAGTATTTTTAACAGCACAGGTTATGGAAATGGAAGAGATGCCTAACTTTAAACATTAATCTAATTAAGGTAATTATCAGAATGAAACTATGGGTAATTTAATCATACATTATCTGTATAAAAGCGTTTAGTGCAAAATTAAAAAGAAATAAGGAAAAAAAACTCTGCCTAGTCAAAATTAGTTTTAAAATATTAAAAATCATATATACTTCCAAAAACTTGTGGCATATTCAGTGATAAAATTAAAAAAAAATTAAAATCATAGCTGCATAACTGCAAATCACGTTGTTTGACGTAGCTGTGATTTTAACTTCAACAATATATTAGATAACCAATGAATTTTATAATCTATTTCTTCCATTTTAGTCGTGAAATAATATTTATAAATCCAATTCTAGAATTATATAGGTTTATCTAATTTTGAAATCCTCTAGATCAGGGATTCCCAAAGAGGGTTCCGCGGACCCCCGGGGGTCCGCGATGGTCTTTAAGGGGGTCCGCAGGCGGCTTAAGAAGAAATAGGATATCCCGTAATTTTCTCAAATTAGGCTACATATCTTCTAAACCAGCTTGACTGTTCACATTAAAAAGTAAACTCTGTTTGTTACCATTGATATTGTTATTTTGTCTATTGAATTTAATAAATTTGAATCAAAGTATTTATTTAGTTTTTTTCAAAGCCCAGAGGGAGTCCGCGAAATTTTAATTTTTTTCAAGGGGTCTGCGGACTGAAAAGTTTGGGAACCACTGCTCTAGATAATGCACGAGAGACTGCATCTCTGGTACATTTATCGGTAATTTCAAATGTCCCCATTACATTAGCTATGGCAACGTCCAAATAATGGACAGTACTGCACTTAATTTGTCAAGAGTTCAGTAGCAAGATAAAAAATTACAATGAAGCCCTGCGCTGCATTTCAGTATATTCATCCTGGAAAATAGAAGCCTTCATGAAAAGAATTAATTTCCTGCGTGGTTTAAACAAAGGTACCCTAATAGAAACAAGTGAGAGACGATACGTTCATTGGAACCTCATGTATATTCATTTGCCTCTATGTTATCATGCTGAACCATCGAAACCAGACAAAATGTGCTACTTTATAGAAATATGGGTACAATTTTTAACTGCCTTGACGTTGAAAAGGTCTTAATTTCTTCCGTCGAATATGTTAAAGCCTTCATGCTTAAATAAAACTTGGAATGCGAAGTCATGAAATAACGCCAAAATATGTTTGCACATTTTCATTATAAGGCTCTGAAATGGAATTGGAAATATTAATTACTATACTCGATAACAATATATGTCTTTGTCTCGATGCCATTACTCGATACTCAGAAACTTTCGTTCTGGTAATAATAAAATAGAAATGTCTAAACATAAGGTTATTTCTTGACTTTTGTCCTTTTTCTATGATGTAACTTGATATATATTTATTGTGCTAAGAAAAGTGTCAGAAGAGTCTACCGGATTCGAGCTTGTCATTTTACCGGTAGACATTATAAAATACAATTATACATTTTTCGTGGAGGTGTGGATTACCATAAGGGGCTGCTGAAAAACATAACTGGTTATCTTTGGAACTTTTTAAGATAAAAAATGAAAATAAAAGGAATACGTTTATGATGTAACTTATACTGAAATTTACTGCTACTTACTGACACATGGTCAGTTGGTAATGTGAACTGCCTTGTTTGAGTCCTTTCAACTGCATCAACAGCCATCTATAGTAACTGACTTCCGCATTGCCAACGATGCGGTTAGGAAGATGTTTTATTACGATTTTCTCCTACAGTATAATTGATTTGAATTGTAAACGAGGGAACAATATTAAACATACAAACACACTGAACAAACAAGCATCCATGCCCATGGCGGGGTTGAAATCCACAACCTCCTGCATTACGGCTACAACACTTAACGGCCGCGGCTAAGGAGACGGGGAAAAAAGTTTCATGGTTGTTATTTGGAGCCACGCATTTATTTCGGGTTCACGAACCAAGACCCACAAAATGCTTGCAGTCATGAGCCACGAACTGCAGAGTCAAGAGCAAAGACACACACAAACCACTACCTCTGGCATAAGCTAAACGAAATCTGGTGTTCCTCGCCAGGATTTGACCCAAACGCTTGTACCGAAGCACAAGAAAAGCGTTGGGCTAACAGAGGAACTTTCCTATTCTATGTCAATATTTATACCTACATTTAACTGTACTAATCTGACAAACGGTTCATGATAAAAGTCCACGGAAACATGAAAAGTCCTGAAGTCAACGAGATTTAAATTGGCTGTTTAGAAATGTTTATACCCAACAAGATATCTATCATCTATTATCTGAACAGTGCATACGCTTGCTTGATATGTTCACAAGTAACTTGAGGGGAAAAAGATGAAAGTACGGTACGTTTTGCGTTATACGACTTTTGTGCCTTACAAAGGTCTCGATTTTTGTAACAGACCAGCGGATTGGGGGATTTGGCAGTTTCCAGCGAGAAAGTGAACCACAAAGCTGAAGCTTTGCTTACGCATTCGCTTTTTTCCACTTTGAACTACACGAGTGCAATACCGATCTATGTTCTGAAAAACACATTTATTTTTTATAAGTTACTGGAGGACTCAAACGGATTCACCTACAGTGCATTAGTGTCGGAAAATATATTTACTATGCACACTTCCAAGTACCAAAGGTCCGTCCAACCCGTAAAATGAAATTAATGCTTAATTTATCGGAATAATGTGGCAGTCTGCCCATTCGTATGTTCCCGAAATCTTTAATAAGCGGACCATGGATGAACTTTAAAGGGAATGGGATTACTATAGCTCACACCTGGGTTTCTACAAGAGGTGTTCCATGTGGTTACACGGACCCTATTTTGCATACCAACACTCCCATTGGCTACCGAAGCATAGGCGTACCGAGGGGGGGGGATTTGGGGGTTTGAACCCCCCCCCCCATTGATTAAAAAAAGGAAAATTCTATAATTTTTTTAAGTCTGCCCATAAATTACTTAATACAAGTATAAAGCGTGGGAAGCTTAAAACTCGTTATTTTGAGTCTTAATTTTTAAAATTTTTCCGGGGGACCCCCGGAAGCTTAAAATTTGTTATTTTGCGCCTTAATTTTTTAAATTTTCCGGGGGAGGACCCCCGGAAGCTTAAAACTCGTTATTTTGCATCTTTAATTTTTAAAATTTTCCGGGGGAGGACCCCCGGACCCCCCTCTCCCTGGGGGGTATTCCATGCCCCCAGACCCCGCGGATGTTATAACCCCCCCATATGGTCGGCCTGGTTACGCCTATGTACCGAAGTACATTTGCCTCATTGGTCCTTTATGCACAGACTGGACAAATGCTTTATCCATGCGCCAATGCTACCGATATGTTGCTGGCCATTTGGTATATGACCCATTTTCCCGTGAAATCTACATTCATGGATTCTGTACCCGAGACAAGCTAACAAAGAAACCCAAAGAAAGAAAGAAAGAAAGAAAGAAAGAAAGAAAAGAAAAGAAAAGAAAAGAAGAAAGAGAACGAAAAAAACTAGTATTTCTGTCTCACTCTTAACTCATAGGAGTATGTGCTAGAGTGAGACAGATGTACCGGTTTTTGTTTATTTCATGTTTCTTTCTTTGAACAGTCACACTTTAGTGACTGTTCAAAGAAACTGTTAAGTTAGTGACTGTTCAAAGAAACTGTTACGTTAGGAATAGAGATATTAGTGTTAGGCGCAGTTGGTAAGAGTTCGGTAGGCAAAAGTGATATTAATGTAGGTGGCCATCAAGTATTCAGCCCTGTTTCTGGATCATGTGAACCACGACTCCCTTTCTATCCGCAGCTGAGCAGACAATTCTCGTGAATACACATAACTTCATAGCGCCATTTTAGGTATTTTTTGTGAACTTCATATTTTACTTATATTTAGAATACTTCTATAAGAAGGAAGTGCAGTTTGAAGAACAAGTTAACGTTATTCTTTCCGTAAAAAAATGCATTGCACAACCACATCTTCCAACCTTTGTGATTAGAACAGATCATCAAAATATTTAGGTCTGATTACAACATACTGACTAATTTCAAAATGTATGTGAAACTTCAAAAGGTAATGCATAATAGTTACCATAGGCTATAATTATGTTACTCGAAATATTGTCTATACGTTGAGACGCGAGAAGAATTAAATATTTTAAAAGATCAGATTACGTATGTAAGTGAAGTGCCTAAAGCAAAATAAATTTCATCGAATAGTGTTCCTATTTAAATAATCAGATAATTACACATTTAGCAATATGTTAATCCTCTCTCTCTTCACCTTAGTTTCACCTCTCCCTTTTAGGGACATTTAAGCGACCCAAGCCGCCCGGGCCTCACAGGGCCATGACCTGTCGGGAGAGGGATTATCTTTCGATCACATACATACTTTTTTGACCAGACAAGGACATGGAGGGCCTCCCCGGATGAGCGATCAAACCAATGCCGGGGCCACCTCCGAGACAACACGAACACATAGGAAGAGACACACCATTCACACACACACACACACTCCAAACAAGGCGAGGATGGAATGAAGATGATATTGGCGGCCAGATCATATCCGGGGACCACAAGGGCCTAAAGTTACCCGACTTTCGTCTCACAGGTGAGGAAAAAACCCACCTAGGTAACTTATCCCGATCAGGATTTGAACCCGGGCCCGCTGCATGAGAGGAGCATATACATAAACTAGAGATGAGTGTTTGTGTTTGTTTGTCCTTTACACAAATCTAGTCTTATTCCGATCTCGATGTAATTTTGCACGCTTAGTCTTCAAAACAAGAGGAAAAGCACACACAAACAATTATTGTGTCCTTTTCAACGCCCCTAATATCACATAACGTAATTTTATATGGTTGCTGTGCGTGGATAAATGACAGTGCATAAACAATCTCATTACTTAAATGTAAATAAACTTGACTAATATTACTACTGAATATAATGTAATCTCTATATATATAAAAGGCTTTGTCCTGACTGACTGACTGACTGACTGACAGGAATCAACGCAGACCCTAAACTGTAACAGGTAGAGACTTTGAATTTTGACAGTACCTTCGTTTCATAATGTAGGTGCTCACTAATAGAGCGTGGGCTATTGTATACCCCCCATCCCCCCCCCCCCGTGGGATTTTCCGACTCATATATTTTTTTGTTGGTATTGACATGTAGTTTCATATTTTAGTTGTTTGCCCCTTATCAATTACAGCATTTACCCGGAAACCCCGGAAAACTACGGAAATCCGGAGAAAACTAGTTTGTTTTAATTTTTCTTTGTTCTTTGCTCCTAATATGCCCAGGGAATTTCTGAATCACATATTTATTGTTGGTATTGCCATCTAGATTAAGTTTTTAGCTGTTTGCCCCTTATCATTTACAGCATATCCCCGGAAAACAACGGAAATCCGGAGAAATGACTTTGTTTTAATTTGTCTTTGTTCTTTGCTCCTAATATGCCCAGGGAATTATTGACTCACATATTTCTTGTTGGTATTGTCATCTAATTTAAGGTTTCAGTTGTTTGCCTCTGACCAATTACAACATATCCCCGGAAAACCCGGAATACCACGTATATACGGAGAAAATGACAATGTTGTATTTTTTCAATCTTTGTTTTTCCTTCTAATATTCAAAGGGAATTTCTGACTCATATGTATTTTTTTGTTGGCATTGCCATCTAGATTAAGGTCTCAGTTGTTTGCCCATTATCAAATACAGTATATCCCCGGAAAACTCCGAAAACCACGGAAACCCGGAGAAAATGACTTCGTTCAAATTTTTTAAAATCTTAGTTCTTTGCCCTAGTATTCAAAGGGACTTGGTGACTCATATAGTTTTGTGTTGGTATTGCCATCTAAATTAAGGTTTCAGTTATTTGCCCCTTATCAATTACAGTATTTCCCCAGAAAAGTTTGAAAACCACGGAAATCCGGAGAAAATTACTTTGTTTATTTTTTTAATCTATGTTTTTTCCTCCTAGTATTCAAAGGGAATTGGTGACTTATATGTTTTTGTATTGGTATTCCCATCTAGATTAAGGTTTCAGTTGTTTGCCCCCTATCAATTATAGCATTTCCCCAGAAAACTCGGAAAACCACGGAAATCCGGAGAAAATTACTTTGTTTTAATTTTTTTAATCTTAGTTATTTGCTCTTAGTATTCAAAGGGACTTAGTGACTCATACGGTTTTGTGTTGGTATTGCCATCTAAATTAAGGTTTCAGTTGTTTGCCTTTTATCAATTACAGCATTTCCCCAGAAGACTCTGAAAACCACTGAAATCCGGAGAAAATTACTTTGTTTATTTTTTTTAATCTAAGTTTTTTCCTCCTAGTATTCAAAGGGAATTGGTGACTTATATTTTTTTGTATTGGTATTCCCATCTAGATTATGGTTTCAGTTGTTTGCCCCCTATCAATTACATCATTTCCCCAGAAAACCCGGAAAACCACGGAAATCCGGAGAAAATTACTTTGTTTTAATTTTCTTAATCTTAGTTATTTGCTCTTAGTATTCAAAGGGAATTGGTGACTTATATGTTTTTGTATTGGTATTGCCATCAAAATTAAGGTATCAGTTGTTTTCCCCTTATCAATTACAGCATATCCCCGGAAAACTCCGAAAACCACGAAAATCCGCAGAAAACGAGTTCGTTTTAATTTATTAAAAATCTTTGTTCTTTGATCCTAATATTCCCAGGGAATTTCTGACTCACATATTTTTGTTCGTATTGCCATCTAGTTTAAGGTTTCAGTTGTTTGCCCCTTACAAATAGTTTTAATTTTTTATTGTTCTTTGCCCCTAATATTCCCAGGGAATTTCTGACACATATTTTTGTTCACATTAGAATATGAAGGGTGTGCTGCCAGGTTTTCAATCGCTTTCATCCCTTCAGCATCATTATTTTTTGTCATGCTGTAATTGGTAAGGGGAAAACAACTGATACCTTACTAGTTGGCACTTCCAACACAAAAGCATATGAGTCAGGAATTCTCTTCGAATATTAGGAGCAAAGAACAAGGATTTAAAAAGAAAACATAGTCATTTTCTCCGTATATACGTGGTTTTCCGGGGATATGCTGTAATTGGTAAGGGGCAAACAACTGAAACCTTAATCTACATGGCAATACCAACACAAAAACATATGATTTACCAATTCCCTTTGAAAACTAGTAACAAAGAACAAAGAATTTCAAAAATTCAAACGAAGTCAATTTTTTCGGATTTCCTTGGTTTTCGGAGTTTTCCGGGGATATGCTGTAATTGATAAGGGGCAAACAACTGAAATCTTAAGCTAGATGGTAATAGCAACAAAAAAACATATGAGTCAGAAATTCCCTTTGAATATTAGGGGCAAAGAACAAAGATTTAAAAACCAAAACATAGCAATTTTCTCCGTATATACGTGGCTTTCCGGGTTTTCCGGGGATATGTTGTAATTTGTAAGGGGCAAACAACTGAAACCTTAAACTACATGGCAATACGAACAAAAATATGTGAGTCAGAAATTCTCTGGGAATATTAGGGGCAAAGAACAATAAAAAATTAAAACAAACCCATTTTCTCCGGATTTCCGTGGTTTTCCGGGGTTTCCGGGTAAATGCTGTAATTGATAAGGGGCAAACAACTAAAATCTTAAACTAGACGACAATACCAACAAAAAAATATGTGTGCCAGAAAATCCCACGGGGGGGGGGGGAGGGTTTGCTATTGGTAGCCCATGGTCTATAAGAGAGGATTTTGAAAAGTTTGATTTTAAATGCCAAAAAATACATGTTTTTGAGAATACTTAATCCCTTTTTACACAGAATTATCAAAACAAAATCACATAACATATTGTTGCCAGTTGTATCAGATGGGTTTGGAATTCAATGAAATGGAAGTTTGAGAAATTAGGGACGGTATCAATGTAATTCATGTTATCTATATTAATAAAAGGAAGTGTCTGTCTGTCAGTTTTCAGTTATACATTTCAATGTCAAATCAATTACTTTGGCTATTTATGTCATACCTTGGAAATAAAACTTTCGCGATCGCTTGAATGTTGTAAGCCCTAAGTATGGTCAAACATTGTTCGACTTGGATGAAACTCACTATGCAGGGGTTTTCTGGGCCAGGGAACTCGAACTGAGGTCGCTTTTACCAGGCGACGCTATCTAATCGTGGAATGTACTCCACTTGATTTAGGTGTTAATAAATATAATGATTTTACTATTATGCTCTTAATTTTTAAATTTTTGAAATAATTATCGCGGGCAAAGCCGCGGGCACATGCTAGTTTGTAATATGCATTAAGGTAAAAGTGTATCTACCGAACAACATGGAATAATTGTGAATGCCTTATTCATAACGTAATATGTTACCTAGTTTTAGGTAAAAATAGTCTACATCTTAATTTTTAAAGTATTATTATTTGACTGTCTGTTTATTATACAAATGTACAGTTGTATTCCGGAGATATGCCGTGGCGCAGTTGGTTGAGGCACACTATTACGGACCGGAAGGTCGCGGGTTCATCCCCGATGGAGTGTCTGCGATTTTTCAATTCTCTTAATCCTTCTGATGGCACCACGGCCCTGGAGTCGACTCATCCTGTAACAGTAATGAATACCAGGAGCAATCCTGGGGGAAAAGGCGGCCGGCGCGTGTAACCGTACTTTGTACTCAACACAGACGACAATCTCATATATAGCCCCTGTACGATTGACAATACGCACCCTACTGTTGATACTTCCACACATAACACCTAACTTCAAACATTCATTCCCCATATAACACCTAACTTCAAACATTAATTACTCCATTAAGGAAAAAGCGACAAGGAAACCAATTACACCCATCAACAGCCAATAACAGCCCCTACAGTTTGATATATTACACATAACTTTTTATTAACCCGTTCCATCATTTTAATATAAAAACCTTAATAACTCTCTTCATTTTTATCACACCCACTACAAATTAATACCATTGGAAGCCCCGTAAAATAGCCCATCAGGATTAAATAACCAGAACTATGATAACTTTCAGTTATCAGAGTTATTGATAAAAACATAAACCTAGTAACGCCTACTTCCTCTTGAGCCGTCCGGCTGGCGCCTAGCCAATTTTGACAGCTCAAGTAATTAATGACCGATGCAACTCGCCTGTTTCAACGACGAAAAACGGAATATATTTCAAATCGGATAGCAGAAGAAACTACCTTACCCCAATCAGAGAAGACTTAGACACAGACACAACCAATTGGAACTACTTACCCCCACTACCCCTTACAAAGATATTAGCAGAAAGCACGGACATCTCGTCATCTATTGATCACACGACAGCTTAGACTAAAGAACTTCAAGACACACTTCAGACAAAAGACCACGTTAAACATTATTAAACTCAAGTAACTTTGCAATATATTGATATTTAAACGTTATAATCCGCGCGATAGAAACAGAAGTTATTAGCAGCGTCGAAGCGCGTAATTTATATTATTTGGTAAAGACATTGATTTTATTATTACGAAACCTTAATTGTGAACGTAAGATTGAACATTATTATCCGCGCGATACAAATAGAAACTACGAGAGAGTAAATGTGAAAGTAAATAGAAGTGTTCAACGGCGCGTACAAGTGAAGTAATTACTATTACAATTTAGCAAGTTACAAAGTGTTACTTACGAACCTTAACGACGTACTAAATACTACTAAATATCAGGACTTACATCATCTAATAGAACTAAATCGATTAATTCAGCATTTCAGCAAATACTAAACTTTGGAAAATATATATTAATTTGAAAAGACGACTCAACTTTTAGTTACCATTATTCCTGACACCGCCCTTTGACTGTTATCTCGATTTTCTCTAGCCACTTCCCTAGATAAGAGTTCTCTAGCTTATAACTACCCCTGAGTACTACGCCCGGCACCCCCTATTTTAATCAGAACTCCAGAACTACTACACATCTAAAAATCCCACCTACAGTTATAAATCTTCAGGAGAGCGACGAACGGTGATAAATGGCGCCCAACGTGGGGCTTGAATTTGAAGATCGAGGGACCAGTCAATAAAATTTAATTTTTCAACAATAAAATTCAGGAACACTACACTAAATCACACACCACCAAGTTTTAAATTCTGTGAGAAATTTTATTAGAGTCAGCACACCATTGGATTATTCATCATTTCATCAATACCCCCCCCCTGGATCTTCATCTACAACATTTTCCCTCATCACCTGGGCACCTGGACATCACCTTTGGCCTGCCGCTGGACATCTGGACTACAAAAGGGTATCGTTAATCCAACTTAAGTGTCGAAAACTGAATTTTGCTCCTATTTTTATTTGAATTCAAAGTAAATTTTTTCAATTTAAATTTCAAATTTTTTTTGTATTTTAATTAATTTTTATTTTTTTAGTAAATTCAATTGTATTGTATTAGTTTATGAAATTAAGGAATAATAAAGTATTCCAAATCATGGAGCCAAATTCTGATACTCCGATATTATGTTCAGAACAGAATCCTACTTCTGAAAACAATGAAAGTGCCTCTGTTCCTATTTCTGACAACTTAGAAATTACTCAGCATGAAACCGAAAGTGACCTTGCTAGCTTGCCTGTTACGCAACCCCCTGTTAATATCCCAGCTGTGAGTGCACCCACCCCATCGACTTCTACTCAGAACACCATAAACTTAGACCCTAACCTTCCTTCTTTCAGTTTAGATTTTTTGTCACAAATTCAGACAATGATAGTAGGAATTTCTACACAAGTGAACGAACTTGCAACACAAAACACCACTCTTAAAAACGAGTTAAATTCCACACTAGAAACACAGAGCCAACAATTGAGAAATGAAATGGCCACACAAAATGCTACAATGAACTCCACACTTGAAAGTCAAATTGCTAACATGAATACAACTATGAACTCCACACTAGAGACACAGAGCCAACAATTGAGAAACGAATTTGTTACACAGAACTCCACACTTGAAAATCAAATTGCTAACATGAATACAACACTGAACTCCACACTAGAAACACAAAGCCAACAATTGAGAAACGAGCTTGCTGCACAAAATACTACACTAAATTCAACACTTGAAAATCAAAATCAGCAAATCACAACAATGAACTCTACACTAACTACATTAATCACTGAACACCGCACTCAGGTTACGTCTGAATTACAAAATTTAGACAGTAGAGTCACAGCTCAAATAGCTACTTCAGAACAAGTGTTGACAAATCATATTTCCTCAGTAGAAAGGGTAACCGCTAGCAATTCTACGAAATTGGTATCCCTTCAATCAGAACTAGACCGACTTAGGCAAAGGGTTAGAGACCAGGAAAACCTAATCGAACAAACCAGGGAAAATGCTTTGATCCCTCATGTTTGCAATACCCCATCAACATCTGCCTCTACTTCTTCCAACCCCCCTGATCCAGTACCTCAAGCCCCTGAAATACCAGAACCACCTGCACCATTACCCAGAACCAACAATGGATTGGATCAACGAGCTGCCAGCACTAATCAAACACCCCAAAATGTTGTAAACAATAGTTTTTCATTGCACAATTCAGATTTTCCATTACCGTATTTTGAAGATACCTTGAAAACAAACCCTGTCAGATATTTAAAGGACCTAAAAACTTATTTTGCTTTACGAGGAGTCCCAGAACATCTAAAAATGATTTTTGTGAATCAATCTTTGAAAGCTAACGCAGCTCGCTGGCTCCAAGTCATCGATCCCAACAACCTCCTGTCCATAGGTCAGTTTGAGGAAATGTTTTTATCTGAGTATTGGAGCGAAAGCGAGCAAAGCCGTTTGAGATCGCGAATATTTCAAGGTAAGTACGACCGTAGCCACGGCCAAACCTATCTGGAATATTACATTTCTTTGTGTGAAAGCCGCCAACTGCTTAAACCAGAAATTTTGGAGCAAGATTTTCTAAAGGCACTCCCGTCTCACTTTCCGCCTGTAATAAGAAATTGCCTTGTTGTCGCATCTCCTCAATCCACCACTGAGATGTTAAAATTACTAAAGTCAATGCAGGACCTAACTTATACTTCCACTAAACCATCGCACCCCATTGTGTCAGCTAACCAAACTCACCGGAAAAACATCAATCTGGTACAAACTTCTGACAGCCAGGAAAATTTCCAGATTGGGTTGCGGACAGGAAATTCTAATAAGGACCAGCAAAACAATGATTCTAGGGACAACAGACCTTATTGGCCCCAAACAGAGTACGTGCGGGACGCCCGCAATAATTGGCAAACCCGTGGTTTCCGTTTCAGGCCGTATGGCAATTACAATAATAGGCAAGGGAACAGTTACCGTGGTCAGAACAGACGTGGCTATGCAGGAAATAGGCCTAACTGGTTTAACCGAAATCAGTATAATCAAGGTTTTTTCCGCCCCTACTATAGAGGCTGGAATAATTTCAGGTACTCCCGCCGTAACAACAATAGTCAATATGAAAGGAACGATTCATATGAAAGTCCGAGAAATAGGCCTAACAACAACCCCCAAAGCAATGCAGAACCCCAGACTCAATCCCCCATACCCACCGTGACTTTAAACGAATAAGGGTTTTACATGCTCCTTCTGTGGACAACCCTGCAACTTCTATGAATCAAAATGAAGGAAATACTGGAAATATCGATATCATACATTGTGGTAGCAACTATGTAAATAATTTTCTTGGCTTCGAAACCTCACAAACTTGTGACATAAACCCCTTGCTGGCTAGCCGTGGGAAAACAAATCATGAATCTCATATGATGAAATTTCCCAAGGCAGCAAAGAATGTTCAAAATATTCCAGTAGTTGAAAGTAACAAGTTGACACTTAATACACCTCAGGAAACAAACATAACATTTTTGGAAAATAATAAATCTCCTAATAATCTGCAACTAGAAATAGAGAGTAACCATGCCAGTGCCAACGATGTGGAAGTACTGCCCATTGTTGACAACAATTTAATTGTTGGTAGTGTTAGTTCTCCTCTTGTGAATGATGAAAGCTCCCTTATTCAGAACAGTAATAATCTTAGTCAGAATATTAATAATAATGTATACAACAATGTAAATATCTCGGGACATTTGCCAAACAACACAAACAGCGAAGAAACTGACATTGTAATTGGTATTTTGCAACGAGATGAACTATTGAGCACCCGACGTCGATCTCCGGTCATAGAGGTCAATATCGGTGAAAAAGCCTATCAAGTGACATTAGACACTGGAAGCGATGCTCAAGTCATCTCGCAATCGACTTTCCTAGAGTTACAGCGCACTAAAGCGATTACGCAAATACTGCCTGTATGCGGAATGACAGCATTATTAGCCGTAGGGAAACAGAGGTGTAGGATCAAACAACAATGTTTAGTGCCTATTACCTTAGCTGGGCAGACAGTAGAAATATTATTTCTAGTAATCCCTGGACTTAATCTGCCCATTATTGCCGGCTTAGAGGTATTCCAACAGTTAGAAGGGATAATTAACTTCAGAAATGAAAGTTTCGCTTTCATTGATGAGAACCAGCAGGAACAAGTTATTCCTTTCTGTGACAAGACACCTCACCCTCCTGCGACCGCTCGCTGTGAACCAGATGTGAGCCAGGAAGAATTCTTCATAGAAACTCTGTCTATTTATGACCAACCCCTCCTCCACCTCAGTACAGACGAACCCTCTTGTATACAAACAAGAAATGACCCGCTCTCTACAACACCACTTTTAAGCGAAAATAACATACAAACTGAACTCCAAATAAATAACATCAACACACTAGATGAAATTAAAGAACTAATCACACTTAAAGTACAGGAAGCACACGATTTAGACCCCGCTACACGGAAGGATTTATTTGACGTGCTGTACAAGCATAAGGACCTATTTTCCAATAAGATTGGAAAGTGCCGTTTGTACACGCATAAAATAATCCGTCCATCTACCACTGTAGTAAGACACAAGCCCCGACATATCCCACTCAGTTTGCGTGAGAAAGTCTCAGCTGTCATACAGGACATGTTATCACAAGGGATCATTGAAAATTCTACCAGCCCCCATTGCAACCCCCTGTGTATAGTACTTAAGCCCTCTGGACAAGTACGCCTTACAATTGACGCTAGGTCAATTAATTCTGACTCCCAAGAAGACCATTATAGACCTTTGACATCAGATGAACTTCTTACCCGTGCTAAAGAAGGAAACTATTTCTCTACAACAGACTTAGTTTCCGCCTTCTGGCAAGTACCCCTGGATGTAGAGTCACGCGATTTAACTTCTTTCAATTATCAGGGACGAAATTTCCGTTTTACTCGAACACCCTTCGGGTGCCGCACTTCCTCGTCTGCCCTCTTGCGTGCATTAGCTCTGACCTTTGATTGGCAGACGGATAACTTCATTATCCCCTACCTTGATGATATTCTGGTAGCCTCCAAAACCAAAGCTGAACACCTGTCCCACATAGACCAGACTTTGGGAAAACTATTACATGCAGGTTTCACCCTCAATATTTCGAAATGCCATTTTTTTCAAAAGGAGGTGAAATTTCTCGGATATATTATATCCGGGAAGGATTGCCGAATAGATGAAGAAAAAGTGGAAGCCATCTTGAAAATCCCAGCCCCCCGTAATCAGAAGCAACTTAGATCTTTTCTTGGCGTATGCCAATACCAGTCACGCTTTGTAATCAATTACTCCCAGGAACTTTGCCCCTTAAAGCCACTCCTCAAGAAAAATCAAAAGTGGACATGGACCCCAGAGCAAGATGCTGCCTTTAACCGGGTTAAGCAATTGTTTGCGGAGTCTATTAAGCTTCAGAAACCGGAAGAAGGAGAAATGCTGTACGTGCAAACCGACGCCAGTGCAAAAGGCATAGGAAGTATCCTTTTTCAGGTGATAGATGGCGAAAAACGCATTATTGCGACTGCTAGTAAAGGTCTGACTATCTCCCAGTCCCGAATGTACCCCACAGAGCTTGAAGTGTATGCAGTCTATGAGGCCCTCAACAAATACAAACACTACATTTACAACCGTAGAGTCACCGTATTATGCGACCACATGAGTCTCAGTTTCCTGAAACAGTGTAAGTTAAGTAACTCACGTGTATCACGTCTGATCAGCGCCATCACAATGTACGATATTGAAATCCAACATATTAAAGGATCGCTAAATTATCTTCCCGACCTGTTTTCACGGTTGCCTAACCACCCTGGAATGTCTAGTTTAGAAGGTCAGGTTGAAAAAGAAGTGAAAATTATGAGAATTTCTGTTAATGACCGACATCAGTTGAATAAGAAACTTGGAAACTTATCAAAATTGCAGTCTGAAGACCCCTATTTGTCCACTATTCAGAGTGAGTTGCAGGAAATCCAACCACCAGCCCCTAGCCCAGTAAATGAAAATAATGTACAGAGTACCTTAGCTACCCATAATGGCATCATTTACAAACTCTGTGGAAAGGAAAACCCCGCCTGGCGCCCATACATCCCCTCTTCTATCGAAAACGACATTATTGTCAGTTACCATGAAAATCTAGCCCACAGTGGAACAGAAAAAATGATCGATTCCATTAGCGAGCATTTTTATATCAAACAACTTGGTAGGAAAATCAGACTTTTCCTGAAAACATGCCATCTATGTCAAGTAGGCAAAAGTAAAAACACCGCCTACGAAGTTTCAGTCAATTCTATCGAAGCTACCAAGCCTAACCAATTGATTTGTGGTGACATTTTAGGTCCTTTGGTGCGGAGTAACTTCGGTTGCCAATTCATCTTTGTTATGGTGGACACATTTTCTAAGCTAGTTGCCTTATACCCCCTCCGTAATTTATCTACGAGTATTTGCTTGAAAAAGGTAGAAGAATACGTGAATAATTATGGCAGCGTTGGATCTTTTCTTACGGATAATGCCAGTATCTATTCTAGCCCCAAATGGAACTCAGGACTGTCAAAACTAAATATAAAGACCTTACACTGCTCAGCTTATAATCCATCAGGCAACATATCAGAAAGATATATCAAACAAGTAATTTCATACCTCCGACTGTTAACTCATAGACAACACAAAAATTGGTTCAAGTACATAAAGCCCATTCAGGCTGTTCTCAATGAAACGCCACACCATGTCACTAAAGAAATCCCGTTGCAAGTCGTAACACACTGTAAAATAGACCCTCTCTTCAAGAACACCCCTCCTGTGTTACCGACATGCCATAGATCAGATCTTGACATATGCAATTCCATTCTCAAACGCCTTCAGAGCAGGTGGCTTAAAAGAAAGCAGAAGCCCAGACGCATCCGCAAAAAGTGGAACCCCGCTCCTGGAGATTACGTACTTTTAAAGGCACATGTAATTTCTAGCACACTTCACAATCGTCAGAAAAAATTCAGCCTCCCTTTTAAAGGCCCCTACCGTGTCAATGCAAAGTTTGGAACTGACACCTTCCAACTAACCAACATCAAAAACCCCAAGAAAATCCTTGGCAAGTACAGGAAACACTTGCTAAAGCCTTATCATGTAATGGCCCACAGACCATAAGACAGCAGAAAGTTTAAAGCAGAAGGAGAAGTAAAAAGGATTATCGACTAGGACTCAAAAAAACGTTTTTTCAGACTGACATTGTAAAATAATTAGAGTGATTCATACTTCTCAAATTAATGTTTTACCTGACGTTATATATAACGAATGTGATACTTACAAGGTAGAGTGTAATTAGCCTCCCCGTGGTTGTTGCAAAGACTATGATGAAATGATTCTTATTCTATAAAATAGAGTGAGACATCACAACAGCCATTCCACTACAGATGTAAGTGCAACAAATAAGCTTATTGCCATTGTTAGTGAACCTTTGTATATATGTAATTTTAAGATAGGCTACTCCCTTTATTTATTCAACTGAAGAGCTAAAACATTCATTTGACAAAGGTAATCACACTATTATTTGAAGTAGTAAATAAGTAAACAGTGAAATTTCGACATATTTGAATTTTATTGGAGTAGTACACAGAGTAAGAATAACTAAATTTTGTTAATTTTTCAAAAAAAAGAAAAATTATTTTACATAAACAATATGGACAGGAAATAACCCTCTCCCTACACTAATTAAGTAGAATTGTATAGCAAAAGTGAAGTAAAAGAATGATCAGAGTTAAGTAAGAATTTGAAAGTGAAATAGTTGTTGAGAAATATGTGTGTTAACAAATAAGAATCTTGAAGGTAAAACAATGAGGAATATAACAAAAGGTAAGAAATAAATGTATGATAAGCAAAAAGAGTGAATAATTAAGATGTTACAATATATGTCTACTAGGAAAATATGAAGTAATGATAGTTATGAAGTGAGAAATATGAGAATAAATGAGGAAAGATGATAACGAGTATTAAAAGTAATATGAAAGAAAATAATGATAATGAGTATTGAGATTAATAAAGAAATTGTGAAGGTAAGACATAAAAGATGATTTATGAGGTTAGAATAATGGAAACAAGGTAAAAGAATATTGAAAGAATGAAAAAGGAACATTAAGAAATGATTATTAATGAGGTAAATAGATAAAAAGGAGTAGGAAGAAAACATGTGTAATCTGAATATAATATCAGTGTATTAAGTAGACCAATGAGGAAGATTAGCGTACTCCAACGTTTGACATCAACAACATATGGATTAGCATCAAAAATCAGCGTTATGCAAGAAGCTATTGAAATTAATATTAATATCAAGAAATTCGAGTGTATTTTATAATTTTATTTGTGTATAAGGTATAATTATGATTTTGTTTTACTAGTTAATCAAATGGACTATGAACTCAGCAAAATGTGTACTACGACCAAGAAGAAAAGTGACCAATTCAAGGTAAAATTATGTTAAAAGTGTATTTTATTGATTATGAATTTATTTGTGTATGTGTAATTACGGCAGAATTAATCAAAAGTATAGATGATGTAAGGATCTAAATTTTTCAAGAATAGATATTGAAAACAAAGACAATTGATAGAAAAGCTAATATCAAAGTAAAACACAATAGAGAGAACCCACGAAATGATTCGAAGTGACGACGGAGGATTATTTTAGGGAATCGAAAAATTAAATTTCCATATTTCATTCAAAACAAAACACCGCCACTCTTCAAATTCCAGATTGGGTATTATAATGATCATAAAATCCCGCTTGTATTGACGTCGACATCTCTACATCGCGTGAGTTTTTTAATCATTATGCGGACATCTTGTAACCGTACTTTGTACTCAACACAGACGACAATCTCATATATAGCCCCTGTACGATTGACAATACGCACCCTACTGTTGATACTTCCACACATAACACCTAACTTCAAACATTCATTCCCCATATAACACCTAACTTCAAACATTAATTACTCCATTAAGGAAAAAGCGACAAGGAAACCAATTACACCCATCAACAGCCAATAACAGCCCCTACAGTTTGATATATTACACATAACTTTTTATTAACCCGTTCCATCATTTTAATATAAAAACCTTAATAACTCTCTTCATTTTTATCACACCCACTACAAATTAATACCATTGGAAGCCCCGTAAAATAGCCCATCAGGATTAAATAACCAGAACTATGATAACTTTCAGTTATCAGAGTTATTGATAAAAACATAAACCTAGTAACGCCTACTTCCTCTTGAGCCGTCCGGCTGGCGCCTAGCCAATTTTGACAGCTCAAGTAATTAATGACCGATGCAACTCGCCTGTTTCAACGACGAAAAACGGAATATATTTCAAATCGGATAGCAGAAGAAACTACCTTACCCCAATCAGAGAAGACTTAGACACAGACACAACCAATTGGAACTACTTACCCCCACTACCCCTTACAAAGATATTAGCAGAAAGCACGGACATCTCGTCATCTATTGATCACACGACAGCTTAGACTAAAGAACTTCAAGACACACTTCAGACAAAAGACCACGTTAAACATTATTAAACTCAAGTAACTTTGCAATATATTGATATTTAAACGTTATAATCCGCGCGATAGAAACAGAAGTTATTAGCAGCGTCGAAGCGCGTAATTTATATTATTTGGTAAAGACATTGATTTTATTATTACGAAACCTTAATTGTGAACGTAAGATTGAACATTATTATCCGCGCGATACAAATAGAAACTACGAGAGAGTAAATGTGAAAGTAAATAGAAGTGTTCAACGGCGCGTACAAGTGAAGTAATTACTATTACAATTTAGCAAGTTACAAAGTGTTACTTACGAACCTTAACGACGTACTAAATACTACTAAATATCAGGACTTACATCATCTAATAGAACTAAATCGATTAATTCAGCATTTCAGCAAATACTAAACTTTGGAAAATATATATTAATTTGAAAAGACGACTCAACTTTTAGTTACCATTATTCCTGACACCGCCCTTTGACTGTTATCTCGATTTTCTCTAGCCACTTCCCTAGATAAGAGTTCTCTAGCTTATAACTACCCCTGAGTACTACGCCCGGCACCCCCTATTTTAATCAGAACTCCAGAACTACTACACATCTAAAAATCCCACCTACAGTTATAAATCTTCAGGAGAGCGACGAACGGTGATACGCGTTAAGGTTGACAACCTACCATCTTCATTCTGGGATCATCAACCCCCCGGAACCATAACTATACATCACTTTACTTTTTTACTGTTGTAATCCGAACTTGAAATTTTGCATACGTAGCCTTCGGGCCCTTCCTCCTTATCGCCAATCACGAAGTTTCTTCTTTTCCCAGAATTACTGAAATGCCACCAGAGAAAAAGAGTATTGGTCATATAAATCTTGCAGGCAATGACGGAAAACTATATAAGGGCCTAGAGTTTGAAAATCGGAGTAATCCGTAAGTATACTACCAAGTTCAGGCAAAATACAACTACTCGGGTGAAGCCAGTCATTTAAACTAGTTATTTATAAATAAAATATTATCCTACCACACTCCAGATAGATCAAGCTATCTTTCGAGATAATTAGGTGAATGAACATTGGTCATAGGCTATAAAGTCTGAAAGAAAGAAAGAAATAAAGAAAGAAAGAAAGAAAGAAAGAAAGAAAGAAAGAAAGAAAGAAAGAAAGAAAGAAAGAAAAATACTTATACTTAAACAGCAAACGACAGAAGAAAATGTGTTTCTGAAATTTTAATCTGAATAATCGAAAAAACCAATGAATCTATTAAACCTATTAAGCCGTCAATGAAGAATTGATTCTTACAAAATAATTAGTCTACTTACAGTATAGAATCCACTTCTAATGAAATTATCACTTACCTAGAACAAACAGAAAACATAAATTAAAAAACCATCATCAATGTGCTAGTAGCATGCCAGCAAATTCTAGATACTGCTGACTATGCCACATAGAGCATTCCCTAACTCTGAATAAAAGACTATTTGGAGAAATGTACAATCTAAAATTCTATAAAACAGTACATAAGAGATTTTAAATTTATTTTGTGAAAAGCAGAAGCCTTTTGATTTTGTATAAATCTGTTGTGTGTAACAAGGGCTCGGAAGTTGATGAACTAAAAATTCCCGAAAAAATTACCTTAAACTTATGAATATATGACATGAAAATTTAAAAAGAAATAATATTTCTAAACATTTACGGTATATAAAACAGGGTACAAGCAGTATTATATTAATAATTAATAGTATACACAGGAAAAGATTTAATAATAAATAATAGTATACAAAGGAAATGATTTAAGTTTTTATAATACTGCTTTTATTATGATGTTTTCTATTATTGTTATGGTTATTATTATTATTATTATTATTATTTTTACTAATAAATGCCCCATAGCTAAGGAATGAGATCGCTTTGTCTGTTATGTTGGAAAATTCTGAAAAACTAGGGAAAAATGCAACGAAAGAATGAAAATTTAATTAAAAACTACCAGTAGAGTGAAATGCCGAAAAATTAAAAATTAATGCAAAATGCATCCTGCATTGTCTGCGACATCGCAGAAAAAAATGGCATTTCATCAACTTCCGAGCCCTACCATCACCGCTAACAACCACTATGCTGCAGAATACACAAACACATAAAACATCTGACAGAAAGCCATAAACATAATTATTTTTATTGTACACACTATCTCTCTCTACAATTTGTTTTAAGACTTTTAACAACAGTAACTTCAATCTGGAGTTTCTCAAATTAAGTTACACTAGCCACAATTAATACGCTAACAACTACTAAAGTAATCTATATTAATAAAAGGAAGTGTCTGTCTGTCCTCCGTCTGTCTGTCCTCCGTCTGTCTGTCCTCCGTCTGTCTGTCCTCCGTCTGTCCTCCGTCTGTCTGTCTGTCCGCGATGCCCAGCGAAATCTACTCAACGCAGAGATCTGAAATTTTATACATAGGCGGACTAAAGGGTCGGAATGTGCAACTCGAAGCCGGAATTTTAATTTTCGCTTTCGTTCGTGAGTTATGAGTGAAAAACGGTCAGAAAACGTGTATTTATTGCGTTTTCGAAGCATGAGTTTTCAGTAATACAAATCAATTACACTAGGCTTTGGCTATTTTTGTCATACCTTCGACATAAAAGCATCGCGATCTCTTGAATGTTGTAGCTCACGCTGGTCGATTCATTTGTTTTTAATGTCAAGGCACGCAAACATAATATGAAATTTTCAACCTACACCGAAGAGGATGATGATTATTATTATTATTATTATTATTATTATTATTATTATTATTATTATTATTATTATTATTATTATTATTATTATTATTATTATTATTATTATTATTATTATTATTATTATTATTATTATAGGGATAATCAATATTAGCCTAAATATGGTCAAACGTTGTTCGATTTGGACGAAACTCACTATACAGGGGTTTTCTGGGCGAAGGAACTCGAATCTGAGGTCGCTTTTACCAGGTGACGCTATCTAATCGTGATATGTAGTTCACATGATTTAGGTGTTAATATAATGATTTAACTATTATGCTCTTAATTTTTAATTTTTGAAATAATTATCGCGGGCGAAGCCGCGGGCACATGCTATCTTAAAATAACATGCTATATTAAAATAATAAAAGGACGTGTTTGTCTGTCTGTCCACGATGCCCAGCGAAATCTACTGAACGCAGAGATCTGAAATTTTAAACATAGATGGGCTGAAAGGTGGGCGAATGCGTATCAAAGCCGGATTTTTAATTTTAGCTTTCGTTCGCGAGTTGTGAGTGAAAAACTGGCAGAAAACGTGATTTTAGCGCTGTCGAAGCATCAGATTTCAGTAATACATTTCAATGTCAAATCAATTGCAGTTTGATTTGGCTATTTTTGTCATACCGTGGTAATAAAAGCATCGCGATCGCTAGAATGTTGTAAGCCCACGCTGGTCGATTCATTTGTTTAGAATGTCAAGGCCCGTAGACATATGAAATTTTCAACCTACACGGAAGAAGGATAATCAACCCTAAATATGGTCAAACAGTGTTCGATTTGAACGAAACTCACTATGCATGGATTTTCTGGGCCAAGGAACTCGAATCTGAGGTCGCTTTTACCAGGGGACGCTATCTAATCGTGGTATGTAATTCACGTGATTTAGGTGTTAATAAATATAATGATTTAACTATTATGCTCTTAATTTTTAATTCTTGAAATAATTATCGCGGGCGATCGCTTGATTTTGTAAGTCCATCCTGGACGATTCAGTTCTTTAGAATATCAAGGCCCGAAGACATATGAAATTTTCAACGTACACGGAAGAGGGATAATCAATACAGGCCTAAATATGGTCAAACATTGTTCGATTTGGACGAAACTCACTGTAGAGGGATATTCTGGGCCAAGGAACTCGAATCTGAGGTCGCTTTTACCAGGCGACGCTATCTAATCGTGGTATGTAGTCCACGTGATTTAGGTGTTAATAAATATAATGATTTAACTATTATGCTCTTAATTTTTAATTTTTCTTGAAATAATTATCGCGGGCGAAGCCGCGGGCACATGCTAGTTCATAATAAGAATTCACCAAGAATATTATAAAATCATTTAATTATAAAGAAATCAGACGAAATGATTGAGATAAGGCGCGGCTCTAGTACCATGTAAATAAATCAATCTGCAGTTTACATAGTTCTTCTTGAGCACCGAATTCCATTAAGGAGTCATGATTCCAATTTGTTAACCTCGGTGGACGACGCGGTAGCCTACTGTCGCAAGCATTTGAGAGATTTCTGGTTAGATACCCTGATCCGACAACCCGAATTTCACATTTAGAATTTTTCTCGTCGTTAAGCTCGACAGATACGAGTTGCGGCCGAATTAATAATTATCCCGGGTGATAGTTGCAGTCACACCTTTTTAAGACTACGTATTAGTTGTGGCCCTGCTTTATTATTACTCTGTGTTGTTTATATTAAGCACATAGAATATTTACATTCTTAGCAGCAATATGATTAATTCAAATCTCTTCATGTCATAGCTTAAATTGTCAATTGTTTAATTCTCATAGCGTAAATTGTCCATTACGATCATTTTCAGATTAATGAATTAAGGTAGGTGCTAAGTGCAATGTCTGTTGCGATTCAATGTATGAATTAGCGTCACCTAACCCTAATATACCACTAATCCCACCGAAATTCGTAACTACTGAATATATTTTAAGTATTAGTGATGTTAAGTCTAATAAATAACCCAACACTGAATTTGGACACCACAAAACCTGATTTGGACTAAGGTTCTTCAAATACATAATAAGTAAGCAAAAAGGTAACTGGAAATTCTATCATAATATTATCATAAGCTTCAAACTTTTGCAGCAAACTGTCACTGTGTTGTATATAACTTTTTAATTCACTTCTAGCAGAGACGTTTGGGAGACTACTCAGTCAACCTTCCCCCGGTGTCTCCTGGATAACGCTAACGCTAACGCTTGAAATAATCTGTGAGAAGTGTGAATAAAATTAATATTCTATTAACCTAATATAAACATAGGGCTTGTTGTTATGCATTTCAGATTTATAAATACTGTAAAGTTTTCATGGTATTTCAAATTAAAATGTGTATATACAGCCTCATCAGAAGTACTGAAATTTATAACTAATGCTTTTTTAAATTAAAATAATTCGAATACTAATATATTTTTAAGTATGATCATCTGGAGGCAGTTTCTTTTTGTAAAAATAAATAATTTATTTTCATCGCGAGATTTAAACATTTAACGAGTGCAGCCTTTTTAATATCGGAGACTTAAAAGTGCCTGAGAGCACTGAATCTTAGTCACATATACATTAAAGTACATTAAAAATTCTAATTTTGACAAAAAATGGAGAATATTTCACCCCTACTCAAACTCTTGCTATACCAAGGTAATTTATCTGTATTTTTCATTACACAACTACTTTAGCCTACCTTTAGCCTACAACTACAGACCTATCATACACTATCGCTTTTTATGTAAGGTTAAAAGTGAAGACAGAGAGAAAGCAAGTATGGTTTCGTAGTGCATCACTACAATCAGAACTGCATGTCTTATGCAAGTCAGATGCCGTGATATCATCAAATCTTGAGTTCATGGCCTTAGCGGCGTTATCGTAAACAGAAACTGTGTTGTAAGAAGAAGAAAAATTCGTAACTAAATCAAATGCCACCATATTACTTTGCTTGCAGGATATGAGTGATCAGCTAAGTTAGTGCAAACTATACAATGATTATTATACTGCGTGCAAATCCGGCAGCAATTTAGAAAACTTTAATCCAAAGTTAAAAAAAAAACCTAATCCAATTTAATTTAATGTAAATACTATTCACAAACTGTAGAATACTGTTAAATAAGCAGCTGGTTCGTGAAAGCTGTTTATATTACTGAATTACGAGGGCTTGCAACCTAATGTCAAACTATTAGGCCGAGGTATTGTGATTTATTCAAAACTGAATTGGAATGCCCATGTTGTCTCTATCTGCACCTATTTAAAAAGGGCACTGTAGTTAATTGTCCCAATGTGGTCAAGGTTCTCAAGTTGCAAAAGCAGGCCATCCGCATCATGACAGGTTCATCAAACGATGCTCATGATTATTTCCGAAAGAATTTTTACAGTTAACATATATACAGTAACACATATATAGTTAAATCTAACCTAAATGAATATCAGTTGACATCTAATTTACCATAATTAGCCTACAGTACAATCCATAACTATAGTCTTGATGGACATTCCATTAGACTGACCGTAACAAAACGTAAATCTTTCAATACTAATCCTTTCTAACAAAACACTTCAGAATATTCGCGAAATTGAGTCTGTTACAATATTACTATGTAGCCCCATCATGGCGTTGTGAAGCAAAGGGCTCGTGGCTCGAGATAAATTAACCAAAGGCCAAAAAGTTACTTCAAGAATAAACGGTAGATACATTACCGATGTTTTCTGGAGTTAATGTTAATGCTGAATGTTTCTAGCTGAATGGCGTTGGCAGTATCCATGTAGGCCTACTGTACACGGCGTATGCGGATGTCTGACTCGCACCAGCGCTATTGTGTACTCTCTACTCTCTACTCTCTACTCGAGCGAAGTTCTCTCGTTACGTCATTTTTATCGATATATTCTGACACTCAGCTTTAAGCCGCGCGTACATGTTGGATCAACCGTAGGCCTTTAAGATGATAGCGACGGTAGTAGTGAATCATAAAGTGCTTGAAATAATCTGGTGTTCACATTGGAGCAATGATAGCATCCAGTCTGTTCCCAAAGCTAAGATATGTACAGGTAGGGGGAAAAAAACGGACCTACTAAAATATATAAGTTGCCGATATGAGCCACTGCGCTTGCCTAGTGAGTTTTAGGCAATATCAGCAACTTAAGATATTTTAGTAGGCCCACTTGTTTTCCTTTACCCGTACAGACAAGAACCATGGCGCCTGCGTATATTGTGCGCATACGTCGCGCAGCGAAACTAAAAATGTGAGCATGAGTCATCGTACTTGACATTACATGAACTGACTTTGTGGAACACCTATTATTAAATTTAAAATATTGTTTTTTTTCGATCATACTACAATACGCTTAGGCTATTACGCGTGACGTAACGGTATCATGACACTCATTTTAACACTATTTTTCGTTTTGACATCGGCGTGATACCGATTATTATCGAACACGGAACGATCTTGAGAATTTGAGGGTAGCAGCTGAAATCTGCGTAATAGATTGCCTGTACTTAAAATAACATCAATTCCGTTCATGTTAATTTTAATACCATACTAATATTAATTAATTTCGTGCTGTTAAAATCCGTTGTTACATGAAAATAACGAAAAGGAAGCTTCGATTTGACCGACGACATGAGCTGCCAACTGTCATAGAAGACAAGGACTACAACTAGCTGGTGCGAAGGTCGTGGCACGCTGAAGCGTGACCGTTTGTTTGAGTGAATCTAAAATATCAAATTTTAAACAATTAGACTAATACTGTCGAACAAAAACAGATGTATGAAACTTGCCTATAATGGTACAGTAATTAAGATAATCGTATGAAAATTATGATACACGCGTTGCTCGTTTCATAAACAAACTCGTATCTTAATAAATGTCATTATAGGTTTGTTGCATAATATCTAGAGTGGCTCAGAAAGGATTGCATTTAATAGTGATAAGTCTGTTATTTGTAATTATGCAAATATTTAATGAAAAATACTGAAAATATGGACTTTGAAAATCGTGTGAGAAGGATCACATCATGACGGCGCTGACACTCCTCCAAGCATGACTCAGATTTCCAACGACTTGTTGCAACATATGCTCATTGACACTTGACACTTGAATGTTGTCCATGAATAGGCCCTAATTTTTGCAGAGGACATATTGTAGACTCGACTTTTGAGGTATCCCCGCAAAAAATAGTCCAAGGGAATTAATTCAGGACTTTTAGAGTGTTAGTTAATGTCACCCCTCCTTGAGATAACTTTTCCTGGGACCAGTGCTCTGATGCCTTGTAACGACAATTTTCCTGTGTGGCTGGTAGCCCCATCTTGTTGGAACCATGTTCCAGCATTGAAGCTGTCGAAGTTCTGAAGTCCGGGGTCGAAGTACCATTTGATCATCCTACGATATCGATCGGCATTCACTGTTACAGTAAATCCACGTTAAACAGTTATAAGAGAACTGTTGTTTGGTGAAAAGTCTGCACACATAAGCCACGCTGTTCACCGCTGAAATGATACATCTCAGCTGAATTTCCAAGGCCAGTTTCGCCTCTTAGAGCACTGTTGCAAATTCCATTCTGAATTTTGTAAATATATATATATATATATATATATATATATATATATATATAAAAATTTAAAAATTTAAAAAACAAACAAAAATGCAATTCTCTCTGAGCCACCTTGTACTATTTATTTAGTATATCCGAGTAAACTTAAATAAAGTATAGGGCATGATCACCTAATGTGGAAGTGAATACTGAACTTTTCGATAATAGACAGAACCATATGTGAGCTGAACAGCTGGTAATTATAATTAGAATCCGTCCAACACATCACCGAGCTTATTACAAAGAATATATTCTTATTTCTTTCTGTCACTTGTCCCGGGTATGTATAGCCCTAAAATTAATTAACCCATCGATGACACTGTAGTTTATTGTGGAGTATTAAATATGTTATGGTTTCGTGTATTACTATGGACCAATAATCGATATGCTTGCATTTCGAACTGTGAGAAGCGCGAATAAAATTAATTATTTCTTCTTCTTTCTCTTAGTTTAACCTCTCCCGTTGTAGGGACGGCGGCCAAAGCCTCTCGGACTTTTGAGCACTACGACCTGTCTGTAGAGGGAATAACTTTGGGTTACATAGAACTACACACTTTATTTAACAGACAAGGACACGAGTTCATCACCGGATGGGTTATCAGCCCAATGCTGGGGGCACCTCCAAGAAAAACAGACAAATAGGACGAGACACACTAATCGAACACATATTCCGAACAAGGCGTGGATGAGATGAAGATGATGACTGTCAAATGATATCCGGGGACCTCAAATGTCTAAAGCTAGTCGATGTTCGTCAGGTGAGGAAAATCACGGAAAAAACAGGGTCTGATACACGGAGATAAATACTTGCTACAAATGCGCTATTATGGGTCATTTAAAATGCGCTATCACATCTATATTTACGTAACATATTGTAGATTGCAATCAATCACGTGAAGTGCGGTGAATTTAATATGCAGTGGATGGAAAAGTATGATTTTGGGAGGGATAAAGAAATTGAAGCGGGTTTATAATTTAGTGGATATACGTGCGTTAGGAAGCTGGTGAATATAATGGAGGAATTCCTTTGCGATTCCCGTCCTGCCTTTATAAAGCCATGATTACTTTCTCTTTGACCCGACTCGGCTCGGGAAAGGCGGATGGGTGTTCTTCGGGAAATGCCAGAGCCACAAGTCTCTCTCTCTCTCTCTCTCTCTCTCTTTCTCTCTCTCTCCCTCTCTCTATCTCTCTCTCTCTCTCTCTCTCTCTCTCTCTTCCTCTCTCTCTTATTTCTATGTCTATCTCCTTCTACTCCTCTCTTTCTTTCAGCTCGCAGTATCAAAAACTTACATGCTTTTTCAATGCCTTAGCAAATATGTGTAAGCGGTAACCCTGAAGATTCCACTTCTTTTGAATTGTAGCTTCTGCCTTCGTCAACAATTAATAAATGAATAATATGATATAAAAATTGAATATTTTCCGGATAATGTTGTTAATACATTCTCGTTACTGTAATTATTCGTTACCACTGATAATTCTGTTCTCAGCAAACCGAAATATGCTTTAACACTAGTCTTTTCCCCACGACTGACCATAGGTTATGTTCTGTATCGACTATTGCGTTCTACGAGTGCGGTGTAAAGTTGGTCTATGGTGTATGTTTATATTATAATTATGGACTCACTGATTCACCTATACCATGTTATTCGAATGTAGTGAAGAGAAGCCGATCTACAAGTGTAATATGTAGGCCTATGTTATGTTTATTTTATGGATTCAAGGGACTTATTTACACAATGTAGTTACGTGTGTATGTATATTGTGTTTGTAATAGGTCTGTTCCAAATGTCAATTTATATACTGCCAAGTACCACGATGCATGCGCACATTGACAGTTCGCTGAAAAATTATGCAAACGTCGCGCAGCGAAACTGACAATGTACGCATGCGTCGCAGCGTCGTGGTAACTGACAGTATATGAATTGACTTATGGAACAGCCCTATTTAGAATTAGAAAAATCAATTAAGGCTATGGGTGTTGACAATTTTACATTTATGTTTTATATTTTTTGGGCATTTACAGAGAAAAACATTAAGCAGAAACTTTAATGCCTGCATGAAGCGAGTTCTGTTATCAGTTTATGGTTAGGATTATAAAATTTGAATACATGGCTGTTAACATTTTTAACATAGGCTATTTTCTTCGCTTTCCAAACTATAAAAGTATCAGGTATAAAACGGTTAAGCCAAGTATGGAAAAGATAGTCTTAATCATATAACCCCTTTCTTATGTGAAATGGTACAAAATTATATTATGTTCGATTCACTAAATTGCACAAAAGTATTCCGAAAACAATTATGCTTATAAATATTTTCAATTCAATGTGAGTTATTTTCTATTACTTATTATAATGTATTATTATTGTTATTATTATTGTTATTATTATTATTAAACACTAGAAGAAAATATCACTTGCAAATTTTAACCATTTTTTTATGTGATGTGAGCAAAGATTTGGAAAAATTACTTCTATGTGTCATATATTTTTATGATCTACAACATGAAAAACGTGCCCGTAAATCCTGGTAGGTTATTTAACTTCCATCTGTATATTTTTTCTTCCATGACATGTACAAAATGTGCAAGTAAAACATCCTTAAGGAGCAACTGTTTTAGTTTTGCCTTAGGTATGTGTTGAACTTGCTTGTCTTTTTCTTCCCTCTTCCCATAGTCTATGAGTTTGAAATTTCTGACATATGGCTAGGCTCAAAGCGTGAGTTAAATCAATCTTAATAGTATTTTTTTTTTTAGTTTGCTGGTGTAAAGTAGCTATGGTTACAATTCAAGGGAAGTCAATAAGTTGAATAACAAAATTAGTTTTTTTTTTTTTTTTTTTGTTTTTGTGATTCAATAATTTACTTCAATAATTTCCACTTCTTCGTATGTCCGTTCCAAGAATTATCCTGTAGATTACACGGTTTTCTCCATGCAATCTTTCTAACGTGTGGCACATTACAACCCCTCACTATAACAATAACTCTCATATAATAATACAATTTGCTTGGGCAAACAAATATCTTTATACAGAGATTTGACTGCAATAAATTTGGTAGAACTTCGCAAACCTATCGGTAAACTAATATGCATAATCTCTTGTGGGATTACCCATTGTTCATGCTTATTAACGGTTTTCAGAATATTTTAGGAGAAAAATTCCTCTGACACCAGGATTCAAACCCGTGACCTTTGGCTTTCCGTGCCAATGCCCTCCCAATTGTGCTAACCATAGCTAGATTCACCGCTCCAGATGGAATTTCTCTCCTATGACTGATTTGACCTACCTTAATAGCCGACTTCAATGCAAGACATTTATGTCGTATACAGTTTATGAAACACACTAATTTAGTGATTGTACGACCGGATTTCCACACTTATTGTTCATTAACGTACAAAATAACTAAATTAGTGTCCTCAAAATACTGTGTATGATAGAACTGTCTTTCAGAGATTCCACCTGGCGCTGTGAATAGAATTATGTCTAGGTCAATTGGGTGAGCATCGCCACTGAATGTCGAAGGTCACGGGTTCGAATTCTATTGTCAGAAAATTTTTTCTCCTACCTTATTGTAATATGATAACTGTAATGTTCAGTAGGAACATTATTCTGTGGTTTCTTGAATATCTATAGACATGAGAATTTTCAGTTCGAAAAATGTGAGAAAAATGCGAATAATTCAAGAGCGATTGGCTAAGCAAGTGGAAATAAAATTTAATCGTGAAAGAAAGCTCATTCAATTATAGTTTGGACCTATAACACAGCATTAGTGTTATATGAATAAATATACATTTATGTAAATTTAATTACTGGCGTTAATCTTGCTCCAACTAACTGCAATGCTAATATGTTCGTTATTGTCATACATTACTTTGAATAAAATTGTGCAGAATCACAAATTAATAAAATTCGTTTAGATAAATGTGACTATAAAATCGGGTTAGTATACATAGACAACTTTAATTAACAATGCATACAAGCAATGTAACCTTTGCTGAAATCATGAAAACATAGTTAAATTTGTCGCGTTGAAGTTGGTATTTGTGTAGCAAGGCAAACAAGAAGTTATAGTGACTGCAAGAGGACTCATGACTGTAATTCACTTTCAGCAAGCTACACAGTATGACCTAGAATTAAGGGTGATGAAATGATTTAGCATTGTTCTCTTGTTAGCTTAATTTTGTAGGATGTGTATGCATTGCGTTTATGCAAAAGCCTTCTAAATGAAACAAAAGAAAATTATATATTATCCTACACAGTTATGTGCTTGGGTTTCCCAAGAATGCGCCTCTTTACCAAACGAGTGTAATGGACTTAGGCTTAAATGTAAGTTACGCAATTCTGCATTCATTGAAACGCAAATGTAAATTCCTGGAGTTATTCCTTGCCCCAAGTTATTTTTAATCACGGCACATATATTGCATTATTTTTTTTCGACGACAGCGACGATGCAAATAGTACTTGCGTGAAAATAATATTAATCATTAACAACTGTTCGGGATAGTGTCAAGTTGCAAGGGTACCCCTTAACTAGGAGTGACTATTTTAATCTTGGTGGCGATCGATATATCGATTACTTATTGCAGGCGCAACTATTTGGATGATACTTAGCTGCTAGGTTAATTAAATCCTAAGTCAATATTTTGAAGTAAAATGATTACATCAAAAGTTAGAGGATTTGATATAATCAACCAAGTGGGCTGCAAAGAAGCACAAGATTGGTTTGGTTACCGGCTTTGGGTGCAGGAAATTCAAGTTTTCACCATAATAGCATGAATGACAAATGGATATAAAATCACCGTCAAAAAAGTAGTATTACTGCAAGAGTGAAAAATATACATAATATAGTGACGGGATAGGCCTACATGGAGATGTAATCAGGTGAACACACGATAAAAAATGAGGTAGTGACACTTTGCGGTAGTGTTTTGAATTGTGCACCAAGAATTTAAAAAAGGAGTCCATGTCCATGGGTCTCTCATTTATGTAGCCTAATATTGTGCAGGTATTGCAATACTTGATTTATAAGTAAATAAACTATGGTACTCATTGAACTTTACTCCTTGGTTTCTCCTGTTTTAAAAAATGGCACATGGCCCACTATGGTTTTGAACCCTTCAATTATCCCCGACTTTGATGTACTACCACCGAACCCGCTTCTGGGCGTTAATCCGTTCCGATGTCTGTAAAGGCAGACAGGTGTAACGTATTAGCTCACCTGGACGAACACATTGCTTCACATTTGGTGCGGACTTAGGACTGGTCAACTAGGACTTTAGAAGGTTTATGTGAATAAAAATGTCACGTTGATAAATTCATGATTTGCATAACTTGGTACAGAACATATTAAAAATTCATTCAAATACTAGTTCATAACGTATAAAGAATTCAATGATATTACATTATAGGCTACAACGAGCCCTATAGGGAAGTTAGGCTACATACGACTGCTTTTATTCGACCGCAATTAAATGATTAAGTTTTATGTTTTCAGATTTAACGAGACGGTTTACCTCGCCGAACAGCTGTTAGTTTCTCGTAATTTTAATATTTTGTGATAGATGGCAGCTGATGGCGTGCGGGAAAATCCAATCTTCTCTTGTTGTATCCTCAAACCAACGGACTTAAAAATACGAAATTAATTTAATTTAGTAGGTTACTGAAATCAATTAAAATTAACACGAATAGATTTGTTTACTTTCTCGCATATACGTAGTATAGAGAAAGTATTGTGATCGTGACAAAAAATCGAAGTCGAGATAACACCCCTAGTAACAAGAAAACTATAGGTCTAATGCACTTATTGTTGTGAAATGTGAAGCCGTTCGCTCGGGCGTCACTTATGAAGCCGTTCGCTTGGGCGTCATTTATATTGTCGATCAGTAGATATTGTACCTGTAAGATGTGGGCTGCTGGCGTAGTCAGTCGGATAGAGCAAGGGCTTCGTGGTGGTGATGTCTGTGTTCAAACATCAACAATCACGATAGCTAGGATATTGCACAGGGGTTATATATATGTACATAAAGGCACACGTTGAAAGATATGCTTATATGTTTCAAAACTTTTATGACAAAAATATCGTCACTCGTACACTTTTGGTGTAGGTGCCCTCACATATGAATAGCGTCCTATTAATATTTTATCCACGTCGCATACACTTTGCTAATATAATTCTTTGCCTCGCCTAGGGTGATGTTGCTAGTTACACTTACACTTCGCACTCTTAATTATTGTGGATCCGTACGGAAATATCCTTTACGGAAAAAAAGAAACAACACTTTATATTATAATAAACACACGGTTTTTTAAAGTAACTTATCCTTAGTATGTATAATGCACAGGCGAGTTGCGTGGAGTAGTTGTTCGGAAAATTGTATGAAGTGCGCGGATTTGTTGGCGAAGGTCCGTTTTTATACATTTTGGGGATGTGACGTAATTTGGTCGTAATACGGCCCCTATTGGGTGACAACTTCGCGCCACGGGTGATTATTGGTTGAAAAGTGTTTAAAAGAGAACGTTAAGAGTCCAGGAATCGTGTGGGAACAAAAGCCAGACTGTCAGGAACAGCCATTAATTACGAAGTCGTCAGGGAGTCTAACGGGGGAGGACAGTTCTATAGAATTAGGAACTTTCCATGATAATTCCGAATTGGAATTATCGAGAAAAAATTGAATATCGTATTCCGGTAGCTTGTTTCTCGCTGAATCCGGTGGTGTAAAATTATCTATGAAAAGATGTAAATTTAATATATTAATCAATAAAAACCGAATAAATAATTAGTCCTGTAATTATATTAATTGAGTGACATATGAAATGAAAGGGAGTAAATAAATCTATCGAACGGTAATATTAATATAGGTGTCGTAATTTTGGTATTGTCTTAATTGAAGAAGAAAAGTTAGGATATTTGAATTTTAACGGTCACTGGGAAGAAAGTCTCCATAGGGTGCTGTACAAACTTCATAGGGGGTCTCATACCAGCTTCGAATGCAATCAGTTTAGTTCAGTCGCAATGAACACAACAAAACCAATTACAGGGAGGTGGTATAGGCTAACAGGGAAGAGCTCCTGAGTTCAAATCAAACCAGGTGACCGCCCAAATTGTTTTGGATTTTTCGTGGTTTCCTCGTTCGCAAAGGCAGGTTAAAGGACTCTCTCACTCATTAGTGCTCCAGACAGTACAGGAATGTCTCCTAGTAATCGAGGACTGGTGCAAAATTCAGAAGCTTGAAATTTCTAAAGAAAAATCCGCACTGATGCCAATGTTCGCCAGAAAGAAAGAAATCTACCTCAACCACCCAACAGTCACAGACTGGGGATTAAACGTAGTAACCAAAATGAAACATCTAGGCATAATACTTGACAGTAAATTGAACTGGTATCCCCATACGCTTCACCTAGTAAATTGAACTGGTATCCCCATACGCTTCACCTAGAAAACAAGATCTTACACATCCGTAATAGTTTAGTACGCTGCTCTAAAGCTACCTGGGGAATGTATTTCCATCATCTCATGATAATCTACAACTACGCCATCCTTCCATCCATCACATATGCTGCAGAAGCCTGGCTCCATCTAACATCCCGCAGAGCCAAACATAAACTGCTACAAATACAAAGATCTTTTCTTATATTCAGCACAAAAGCATATAAAACTGTTTCCAGCACCTCCCTTCAAGCAATAGCAGGCATAATGCCCATTGACCAAGCCATACTCCTAAACAATGACATCAAAGCCATCTCATCAGGTAAACCCACAAACGCAGTCATCCCCATTCTAAAACTGGCCGAAACCAAAACTAGATCCAAGATTATCCACCCCAAACACAATCACATCAATATCGATATAACAGGAACATTGGGAAATGCGGACTTTCAGATATTCACTGACTGATCCAAAACAGAAAAACATGTCGGCGCTGGGATGGTAGTGATGAAAAATACCAAAGAATTTATTCTGCTACAAGAAAACTTGGTCTCGACTGCTCCGTCTTCCAAGCTGAACTTACCAGGATCAGTCTGGCAGTAAATTGGATAAACCGCCAACGGACAGAAAACACATCATATGCAATACACGTGGACTCTAAAGCAGCACTCTTCGCAATCGCAAACAAAAGGACAACCCATCCAATAGCTGTTGACTTAAGAAACAAAATAATCAACAAGAAGTCAACACCCATCAGCCTCCACTGGGTTAAGGGTCACACAGGTCTCCAAGGGAATGAAAGAGCGGACTACCTTGCAAGGATTGCAGCCAGCCAAAGAACCACTACCGACTACAAAGGAATCCCTTTCACCCGGAGCAAGCAGCTACTGACAGATCATTACATAAAAATTTGGAATTCAACCTATAAAAATTCTGAGCAAGGAATCCACACCAAGGTCTTCATACCCAATATACACCACAGGCTCTCCTTAGCTCTAGGTCCTAACTACATATCTACTCAATTCCTGACCAATCACGGCTTTTTCAAGTCATACCTGTATAAAATGAACAAATGTCCCTCACCACTCTGCAACTGTCCCGAAAACCCTCCTCAAACGGCCCTACACTTGTTAACTGAATGCTCACAATTCGCAAGAAGTCGACCTAGAGTTCTACTGATAGCACCTTTGCCAATGGTTCTCAAACACCACTTCCACACCGTGGAGATCGCTGCCTTCCTGAGACACATCTTCTGCACACTGCAAGAATAATCATACTTAGACTGAACATATCACTGTAAATTCCCCGTGATATTAGAACCAGATTAGAACCAGATTACAAAAGTAGGAAGGATCACAAATACAAAATAAGGGGTAGACCTCAGAGAACAAATATTGCCAAATTTTCTTTTTTAAATAGAGGGATTCAGGATTGGAATGATTTACATGCAGAAATCTTCGAAACGTTTCCTGCTAACGTCAAAATTTTTAAAAATATATTGAATAGGGTACTATGATAATGTATAATTTTTTGTTCTAAAATATTCACATTATGCAATTTTTTATGTTATAGTTTCAAATGGAAAAAAATATATATATATTTTAAATATCAGGTACGTGGATAGATGTTGCGATATTTAATGTGTAAGTGTATGTATAGTGTGTCATTTTTGTATATATGTATGGCTGGTATTTATTTAATGTGTAATGTATATGTATTTAATGTGATAATTAATGTGTAGTGTCATTTTTGTATATATGTACTGTATGGCTGGTATTTATTGCACCACTGCCACCGGGTTGTTGACCCATTTGCAGTGTAAGAAAATAAATACAAATACAAATATGCCCTATGGCGAAACACGGGTTTTAATCGATTTTGAAAAAAAAATGCAAACGCCGGGTTTGAGGAACTTGTTTATTTTCCTTAACTCATCGCCGCTATGTCACTGGATATTATAATCGTTTAAACTGAATACCGCATAAGAAGACATCACTAAACAACAGAAACAGATGACGCGAATGAGTTGTTAATATAGACCAGCGTTTATCAACCTATGGTCCGCGGACCACCAGTGGTGCAGATGGTCCGCAGACATAATTAATTAAAAATATTATGAAGCAAGTGGGAAGTAAAGAAGTAGACATTTTTCACATAAAATGGACACTAGATGTCATAGTTTTTAAAATCTTCGAAAATACAGGTCATATTGCAAGTTTCCTTACTTTTGCAGTTATGAACCACAGTTTGAAACCCCTGATGCACTGACGTCTATGGTTCCCTCTTTCATTCAAAACCCTAAAAAATAAGACTTTGTCGGAATTCGTTATTAGAGGCGCCATGCAGTTTTCAACAACCTATCTTTATGAGAAGGGATTTTCATCGCTCGTTTAACTAAAAACATTATACAGAAACCGACTTAATGTATCTGCTGATCTTCTACTAAATTTGACTAATATTGAGCCAAATATCCAGGAACTCTGCAAGAGGCGACAAGCTCAACCGTCTCATTAAAAGTGAGTAATAACATAATTCCTAATTATATTATCAAATTGGTAATACATATTAAAGTCTGTTCAAAATATAATTTTACTGTCTATAGTTTCATTCCAATTCAATAACTGTGTTTCAGTCGAATTAAATAAAAATGTATTTCGTTATAACGACCTATAATTTAATACCCCAAATATTAAGAATATAGGCCTACATATAGCCTACTTTTAAAAATGGGATGTACAATTAGGGGTCCGTAAAGTTTTTAGACATTTTAGAGGTCCTCGGGTTCAGAAAGGTTAAGAAACGCTGATATAGACTAATGGTTCACGCAAACATACTAAACACGTGATATGACCCACATGCAGTAAAGCGTGCAATATAACCTAAGTAGTAGTAGTAGTGGCGAAATTCAAATATAAGTCGCCCTTTAAACTCCGCCCATTCGATATTCACATTTGCACGGACTGTGTGATGTATTTTGTTTCTGAGCGAAACAGAGTGACCAACTTCCCTTGTATATTGTCGCAAGTGCCTTGTATCCACCTCTACATATAGCTAAATAATACATAAAATTAACCACATAGTTAAGTGCGCGAAGCGGAGGCGGCAGCCGTAGCGAAGCGTCCTTGCATTTTTGAATAATGTACGATACACAGTTTCTAGGTTTCGAAAATGTGGCATATTATATCTCCCACAAGGTTTGTCAGCCTGCCATCTCTCGTCTAGCGGTAAGATGTCACACCTGCAACGTCCAACCACGAGTTTCTTCATAATACGAGGACAGAAGATTTCGCTAGATCGTGGTAGAAAAGAAACTGCATTGGTGAGGGTGGATTGGGAGGGACCGATTCATCCCAAGGTGCGACTTATATTTGAATTTTCCCGTGGTAGTAGTAGTACTAATAATATGCAGTTTTAATGCCATTGTTTATTATTATTGTTATTATTATTATTATTATTATTATTATTATTATTATTATTATTATTTCACGGTAAAAGCGTTGAACATAAAGATCGACCCTGATGCTTTCCGTTCTAGATACTTGTTAGTTTTATGAAAATATAATAAGTAAAATCTAATTGTCTCTTTAATTTAATTTTTTTCTGTGCTAGCGTTTAACACGTATATGCGAGAAGGTTTGTGCAACATATTTTTGCACCATTTATTTATTTATTTTAAACACGGGTAGTTTATTATGCAGTTTGATTTGCTGCTCTTAAGGATTCCATGTTCGATATTAATCCATACCACATCAGTATTATTATGAAATTCAGTACTTAAATGGATATCATTATGATAGTGCTGCGTCACAAGAAATAAGCGTATTCCAGTAAGTTCCCGTGGAACAAAAATAATAAACAGTACAGAACATAATAAAAACTTAATAAAATAGTGCTATAAAGTAAAGATTTTTCTTTTTGTATGAAGTATATTAAAATGCAATAAAACAAAGAATGCCAGCCTGCCTCTGTTAATTACGAAGCATTCTGAATTACGTTACATTTACAACTAACTTATTACTTTTTTATTGCAGAATGTGTAATCCGTCAACATATCTCTTGGAATTAGGTCAACAGTTTTTCATCTGTATTCCGCAGACTCCTGGAGTGGGGAGGTCCGTGAAGAATGCTGATTTAACTTTGCACATTATCTATTTTCAAAAGTTTTCATAGATTTAATATTATCTCATGCTGTGTCAGAAATATATGAGTGACACAGTTAGCTGGCGGCAGACGCAGAGTAGTGACGATCTAAATCCCATTCCTAGGGCTCACATGCTGTCATTTCAATCCTTACCTATCCCTTACTTTCTATTTCAGAGAAGGGAAAAATTATAGAAAATCTTATGTTACTTACTTTTTGGTGTTCAGATTTGCACTGTAGCCTACTGAGGTCAAATTATTGTTTCTCTGGTGATCATTACTGTGTTTTCCAAACTGATGTGAATACGTTTTGCTGTTTTGATTTTACAGAGTTACAGTGTTTTCCTATGAGAAAAATCTCGCGAAACTTTTATCCTGAATCTAGACCCTACCTTCAGTTACTGACGTGTTTCAATCTAGCTGTATTTTGTTGAGGGTTTTATTTGATGTAAAACCAAAATGAAGATCAAAGCTGCTAGTTTTTAAATTTAGTAGCTCCTCAGTTTGAATCACGAGGCGGAGTGCACGCTGTTCTAAACCACCTTAAAACTAAACACCGTATCGCTGCGCCCCAGAAGGGACTAGGCATACCACCAGATCACTGTGTATTCTACCCCAGGCGGATTGGAGGATTGAGGGGATATGGTCAGAAAGCCGACACCCACGGTCGTTAATGATGGTTTCCTTGAACGGAGCTGCTACTTCTCTATCAAATAGCTCTCCAGTTTCTATCACGAGGCTGAGTGCACCCCGTTCCAGACCTCCATACCTCAGAAAAGTCCGAGGAGTTACCGGGGATCGAACTGGAGCCTGCAGATCTGTAGTCAGCGACGCTAGCCACGAGACCACGCAGGTGATCTCTAAGCTTCCCTACCACAGGATAATCCTGGAAGGTACCGGCGATCGAAGCCGGCCCTGAGGACCCATAGCCAGCGACTTAGTTGGGAAACAATATGAAATTTATAAATAGACAACAAAGACAAAGAATAGGACAAGTAAAAAAGTATCCATACACGATGTCACTTTCTAACAGCAGCAGAGACCGTGGGAGGAATGCATAGATGGTAGTAGATACTTTCACTAGCAATTAAGATTTTTATGTTAAAAAACCTTGGGAGAAGTTTTTCCTCTTAGCAGAAAGTCGGTAGTGTTGGTCATGATTAGATTTTCCTTCAAGCCTTAGAATAAACTATGAAATGTATGAATAAACTGTAGTATAGAACTGTGCTTTGTAAGTCTTACTACGAAAAATAGTAGCATACATCATTCATGGTTTCGATTGCTTAGTGGTAATTTGCATGGCTGATTTTTTACAAATAAGACATAAAAAGAAGTATAAAGAGAGAAGAGCGCCATCAGTTACTATTTATAACAAACTTTACAGATTTAAGAAAGAAAATATTGAAAGTTTGAGAGTTATTTTTATAGCTTATACACGTAGCGCGCGAAAGACTAGGAGTAACCCTAACCTCCAAATTAAAAAAAAAATGAGAATTTCATTGCGATACGGGGCAGACTTAGGATTTCAGAATGAAATAGATGAAGAAATATGGGTTCACCAGAGCATTGTTTCAAGGGCAGTCGCTTTTTTAAATAAATAAATAATAAAAAAAATTACGGAAAAGGTCACTTAAGGATAAAATTTCTTTCCACGAACGAATATTCATTAACGCATCCATTTGTACCTACGTGAAACCTTTTGCTTAGCTAGGAAGGCACAACTTACGCAGGCTTTGTGATGGGGAATTCAAAAACTAAATGAAAAAATAATGATATATATAGTAACGGAAAGAGCGCAAAATCGATGATTATCGAAAAGTAAAATCTACGGTTCGCTAGCATTCACTGCGTAGCAGAACAATCGTGTTTATACCTATGATGTGCAGTTTATACTTTTCCTGTTGCCTTATCAAGGTAAAGTAAAACGTTGTCAAATAATAATTAATAAAATAAATTGAAAATGAATTGTGATAGCATTTCAGATTGAGACAATATTATTAAAAGGCAAACATGACTTATAATCTGTGTGGCTGTTTTCTTTGAAGAATACACGATCGAAGAACATGTGGAAACCCAGTAGTTAATATACATCCATTTATTCAGATATTGTTTCGTGAAATATTGAAAATCTTTGGGCAAAAACATAATTATTAAGTTATTGTTGTACTTCCTATCGATGCACACTGGTAAGTATGGTGAATACTGTTTCTTAAATATATTAAGCACGTAGGAATATGCGTAGGTACTTAAGGAAGGGTAAACTAAAAAAAATACAATTTTTTTTATTTTAATCTCATCGCACGGAGCTTTGAATTATGAAACGAATGGTGATCTTGTGAACTTCAGGCGCCTAATATTACGCTTTGTACGGGTGAAGTAAAAAGCTCCTGTGACATCACGATTGACTAACTCGCTGACAGGACGACAGCTGCTGTAATGCTCGCGCGTGTGTTTCTAATACACAACAAAGTTTCATTTGTGTTTGTTGTTGATAGAGATGTCTGCAATGTTACCTTATAAGGACAAATCTCGGTATTCACAAATTAATATCACACGAAAAGAAAATGACAAGGAATTATTGAAAGAATTGCAAGGAAGAAAAGAAAATCGGAATGGTGTAAATGTGGGCTGTGTATACATATGAAAACGGGCCACGAGAGTGTGTGTTGTTGGGACTGTGAAGTAATTTTTGAACAGAAGGGGGTTGTAGACTGTATAACACAACATGCCTCATTCGATAGCGTTATTATAAATAGCGTCATTATAAATAAAGATACACTAGTTGCCAGTCGTTATCAGTTAATACTTATAGCTAATACAGTTCCAAAACAAAATATTTTTCAAGATACGAACAGAGTCACTTTCAGATTCAGAATCATCTTTTGCGCTAGTAGAAATGTCTGAAATGCTAAAAGAGCTATCTAAATCACAATTTCTAGAAGAAACATTCAATGAATCTGTGAAAACATTGACATAAGTTTCATTTCCTAGTTCACACTGAACGCCTATGCTGTTAGAAACTGAATTTTCACCATAAATACTAGATTCCACATTCATGATTTGTCCATTCCCGGATACTGATGGATTACTGTTCGAATCTTGCAACAACTCTCTCATTTCCTTCTTCCTCAAGTACGACGATTTTCTTTTCTTCATTGGCGGTGTTTCAGATTTTCCACGCAAAAGAAGTGATGGCACAGCACTTCTTTTTTAAACAGATTGCGGGGTTTCTCCAGTTAACTGTTTTCGTAACTGTACCGAAAGCTCGGTACCATTTTCTTCAAAATGTTGTGAACAAACCGTACTGTATTTACTAGGAACAAATTTTTCTCTTTTTATTTTTATCAGCCATTGCTTATAACCAGGGTTAGGATTTTTAGGTGCAAATTTTATATGAAAAAAAGGGAGGGAAAAGGTGCTAAAATATGGTAAAAAAGGGGACAAAAAGGTGCTATATTACTCAAGTAATTCAGAAAAATCTATCTTCTATTAACAGTTATTGAGTTGCGAAAAAACACATCAAATCATCACTCACCAGAAACAGTAAAATACAGGAAGCTGTTGTACTTCAAGACATTGAGCATCTCTACATTTTTAAAAATAAGCCTGTTTCTATTAGGACATATAATGTCTTTGTACATGCTAAAGCTTCTTTCGACATCCACAGAAACCAGTGGGGCAAACTTTGTATTCACTCGGAATGGCAACTCTACACATGTGGCAAATTCCTCAACATCCGGATTTTTCTGAAGACTAGACTCAAGTTTGTCTTTAGCAAAGCCCTCTAACTGGTCCCTCACTGAAGTGAAAATATCCCATTGTTTTTCCTTTTCGAGACCTTGTTCTTCCAATTGTTTGATAGCTGCAGTCAAGTACTTGTAACCATGGACACAAAATAGTTCTGTCTCCAAATTCTGTATTTTTTCTGGTAGCAGAAGTTGTTGGGCCTTGGAAATCGCACCTGCGTCTGCTGGATCCAATGAAAGCACAAAATCCTTGTCAAAATTCTCACACAACATAACAGCACACTGAATCCATGATCCCCAGCGAGTAATGACCGGGAATTTTGGAAGGGGGAGGCCAGTGATTTCCTTGTAGGCAACAACACGACTCGGAGCTTTCTGTAGAATCTTCTTCAGGGCAGAGATGTATTCATTTGCAATGTCGTATTCATTCCTTATGGATTCACAAACCCTGTGAAGGGCAAGGACTAGGCATGTCACATGCTTTAACTTAGGGAACAAAGGTTTCAATTGGTTAATTGCTGAAACCATGTATGGAGCCTGGTCTGTAACCACCAGAAGAAGTTTTTCAAATGCGATACCACTTGGCCACAGGTTTTGACAGAAGTCCATGATTGATTGCATTACTGTACTGGCGTTGGCTTTCTCCAGTTCGTACATTTTAAACAACATGGTCTTAACGTTCTCCCCTGATAGGGGAAAAACTAAAATGTTCAAAACATATCATTCCATTGAGTCTGTAGTTTCATCCAATATGATTCCCACATCACAGTCAGTCACTTTCTCCTTGATGGTTTTTATGGTTTCTTGGTAAACAGGCTCCATGTAGTTTCTTCTTATAGTACTCTCATCAGGCACTGACATCTTTGTGTATTTTTCAAGGAATCCTTTGAAAGTCGGATGGTTTACCTTATTGAATGGAATTCCCGCTTGTGTAAGAGCAGCACATAAATCAATGTTGAATTTCTTCAAATTTTGAGTTTTCGATGAACACTGTTCAATCGCATTCCGTAATAAAGGTTGTCGCGATTTATTTGCTTGAAGTGTCTTGTTCTTTTGATGCTTAGAAGTGGAAATGTGTTGTTTGATGCGGTCTCGCTGGTGTTTTTCATCTAACAAAATTCCTGATTCGCAAATGCTACACCGTATTACAGTTCCATCTGTTTCTACGGAATCTTGTTTGAATTCCTGAGACAGAGAAAATAACCGGGCTCTGGTCACCTTAGGCATGGCAAACATACACTCATTTAATCACAGATTTGCACTCACGATTAACAGACTACTGACTGGTGAAGTCAAGAAGATGGAAGTGAGAGAAAGAGGATTTGCGTATACACAATATTTTTTTATAATAAATTATAATTTGGTGGAATGAAATATGCATTTCCATTGTAGCAAGCTATTTGTTTCGGCAAAGTGAAAGAGGATTTGCGCGCACACACAATATTATTGTTGATGGAATGAAATATGCATTTCCATTGTAGGGAGCTATTTGTTTCGGCAAAGTGAGAGAAAGAGGGTTTGCACGCACACATGTATAATTTTCTGTTGTTGCAGGTGTGCTTTCAGTCCCGCTTTTACTGGAAGTAAAATGGAATGAAACTCACAAGTCATTCATAACGCTTTATAATGATAAAATGCACTCTAGAAGAATATTGATAAGCTACAGTATATGAAAAAGGGGAAGAAAGGGGATTATGGGCACTGTTGAGAAAAAAGGGGTAAAAGGTACCAAAAAAGGGAAAAAAGGTGCTACAAAAATGTCTCCATTCTAGACTATAGATAAAATCTCCCACTGTGGTATCTTTCCGAAGAGCTTTTCTTTACCCTATGAGAAAAGGTGCGCACCTAAAAATCCTAACCCTACTTATAACGTTCGGGTGACTTATCTCTGTTGGGAAATCGATGGAAAGATATTTTAAGTGTGTTATCACTCTTCGACGATGAGTATGTACACCCCACAACACAACAATAAACCATTGTTTGAACAGATACTCACTAAAAAACTGTATCAGTAGACAGAATGCTGTGAACTATCTTTCACCGGGCGAGACTGAGTCAAGCACTCGTCAAGCGTGACGTCACGCGCCCACCGCGTTACAATAAACATATTCGTTTTGTGATTAAATGTGAAGGTGTAAAACATTTCTAACAGTGAATATCATTTCTTAAAAACATTTTCTTTCAATCCGTATGAAGAAAATGATACTGAATTTTTAGTTTACTTTTCCTTTAATTCAAATTGTCGAGGTTATGCTTTATAATGTTTACAGAAGGTGATTGTAATTAAATACCAAAGCTGCTCAAATATAGAATAAATTTCCCATAAAATATTAAAATTATGATTCCTGAACAGATGTGAGCGTAATAAACTTTATTTCCGCGTCAATGGTGACGTAATGCATACGTCATTGCTTAGAGATTCTGATTAGAATGTAAAGAAAGGAGGAGGTGTCTTTATCACTTTAGTAGGACGTGATAAAGAAAATTTCGATAAAGATTGACTGAATCAGGTTTGTGATTGGCTGAAGTCAGACTCAATCTTATAATACAAATCGAAAAAAAAAAGGCGTATGAGCTAAATAATTATTGTAGTTATATCCTTGATAATATAATGTTATCCAATCATATATTAAACTTAAATTATATTCCATATTTTCTTGTCGGTAAATTTACGATCTTACCGACCAAACTATAGTTACAACAGCCACAGCCAGGAATTGTCTATTTTGAATAATGCAGTGACATCTCGTGGGACAGTCCCTGATAGCAGATTAACTTGTTAAGATGTCAAATTAAATCTAAAAATCACCGGTTTGACGTCGCTTTATGAATATGAACATCAAAGAGTAGGCGTTGCAAGTTTTAGACTTTATTATATTATTTTGAGTGAAGAATAGATGACTTTCAGGGCGCGGGTCGCCGCATGAACTGATCTCTTTGAGGACCGAGTCGCCACATGAATACGGCCACAACAAGTGAGGCGGGCATTTGACTTGCATGAGCAAGTTGACGACCACAGGTTCACCACCGCAGGCGTGTATGTGGGTTATGGACAAGCGCTCCTCAGGGACTCATGCCATCCGCTGGGGTAAAAGCAACTTGCTATTTTTCCTTCCCTCCGGAGTAACACGCGATATGACGCACCCGAATTTATTTTGAAACTAATATAACCAACATGGTTCAGACTCCGCCCAAATAAGGTACATTTTTCTAAATTATAATAAAAAATGATCATTTAAAAAGTTATTTTAAGGTAAGTTTTTAATATGTGTCACATGCTTTGTTCCATAATGTGGTGTGGAAGGGTATTAATTGATTTTTTTATACAGAATAGTATGCATTTCTGTTTATTATATTTTCAGCCAATTCTGGATTGCTATCGCCCACTAGGATTCGGCTGTTGCCTTGATGAAAAAAGTAATAATATGGAAAAATTGTAAATTGTAATTGTAATTAAATAAAACTTAAAACTTCAAAATTTAAACATTTATTTAATGCCGCCATACTTTCTTTCCTTCTTATTTTACTTTCTTTCTTTTTTCTTCGGCTTTTTCTTTTGAAAATAATGTAATCATTATGATAATGAAAATAATATTGAATTCAATATGAAGCCGGCGCAATATAGCTACGCCATCATCAGTTGACTGCATCAGCAGCAACGGTTATACGAGGGGTATTCCGAAAGTAAGTTTCGTCAGTTTGCTACACGGACACTTTATTGACCCAAAAGCAATACAGCATGGCAGCATGACCTATACACCGTGCACTATTTTTCGACATAGTCGCCAGCGACATTGAGACATTTGTCGTAGCGTGCGATCAGCTTGAAGAACCCACTGTGGTAAAACTCGGTGCCCTGCGATGCAAGGAATTGGCGCACAGCCTGCTCCACCTCAGCTTCCTGACATTACTAAAGGTTCCATACAGACCATTTTGAGTGACAAATTGATGTTCCATAAGGTTTGTGCGAGATGGGTTCGTGGAGGCCGCACTTTGCGGGGACGGAAATCGGGAGATCAATTTCAAACAGCTCTATCTCGGACAATAAAAGGTTCAGCGGCTGCAGCAATGGCTCGTTTGAAAGAGGGGAGATAGCGGTACATGGCAGTGGCGCCAAATCTCTCGTGCCATCGTGAGCGGTACACTAATACCCGCGGGCACGCCAGTCTGCTGCGACTCGCTCTTCTACGGCGCAGTGCGCCTGCGTCATGTCTCCTCCGCTGACGCCACTTCCGTCGTGGAACCAGCCACGGGTGGGGATTCGTCTGGCGTTTGTTTGGTTCCCCTGGTGAACACGCCGCTCCTGCCATACATTGACGAAACTTACTTTCGGAATACCCCTCGTACTTCAGATTAAGTTAAATTTTCTTTTTAATTAAATTTTGTAATTTTTCCTCACATAAAGCAATTTTTTACACACTTACAGGACAGTCGGAATCGTAAAATTTGGTCATATAAAACAGCTATAAGCGTGCAAAATTTGCCCCATAAGTATGGAAAAACAGGCTGGATAGCCGTGACATCATTCCCAACTACGATAATCTAGGTCAGTGGTCTTCAACTTTTTTTTTAACAAAAGGCCATTTTCTTTTGGTGAAAGATTAGAGGGCCGCATTGATTTATTAATAACATACACTTTATTATAAATTATTGTCCTCCACTTTGAATGTGCACTTTGCAAGCCGTCAAAACTTAAACCTTGTAGTTAACATTAGCATTTGTTAAAAAAAATTAAGTCTAAGCAGCTGGTCTAGGTCATCCACTCATTAACATTGATGTTTACTCACTTCCAGATGAGCTAGAAACTTCAAGTACGACAGACATATAGCTTTTGCCTATAACCAATGAGAAAATGCTAGAAAGTTCAAATTTTTAATTTTTCCCCATCCATTAATGAACTATTTGACTACGTATTTGTACGGCTTCAGATAATTTGACAATTTTAAAGAAATAGGCCTATTGTTGACGTGACAAATTTATTGTAAATTCCTTCTGTTAGAATTCTAGTTATCCCATTTATTTCTTCACACAAGCATACAACTTTCTCAAGAAGCCGTGGTCTAAAACTCAATAGTTTCTTAAATATGGCCTGTTAACTCCATCTGGCACTTTGTTTTATCAGTTTACCTGATTTTATTTTTATTTATTATTATTTACTGCATATTCCATGTTAAAATGCATACATAGAGATATTAAATCTTTTTTTAAATTTTCATGTCATATATTCATATATTTAAGGTAATTTTGTAGATCATTTTTCAGGCAATTATTAGGTCTTCAACTTCCAAGCCCTAGCGATGATGGTCCGTATGTTTATCACAAAACTTTCCCACGGCTAGGTGTGATGAAAGATGCTATATATTTCACCGTATAAGATTTTATCACACCGTATAATAGTGGATATTTTATTAAACTTCTGTGATATAGAAATGTCATAGTTTAATATAGGCCTAAAACTTGTAGAAGCGTTTAAATTAAATTTTGAAAACTTTTGCATATAACAAGTTTTAGAGCATCCACCGAAAGCGTTCAGTCAACGTCTATTCAAAATGATTAATGGCAACATTCTGAAGTGCGTCGCCTGATGATAACGGACAAGTTTAATCCTAACAATTTTTGCTGCTTGCCAATTCCATATGTTGCAATCTATACAGTTTCATGGTTGTCTGAACTGAGATGTATTAATCTAATGAATGTTACAGATGAAAAGTGGCCGCATTTATTTTAATTCAGCAGCAGTATATTTAATTTAATGACATGAACATAAAATGTGTTTAACAGCTGTAGAAAATAATCCCCGCACGGATCGTGCATTAATTTCATCAATGATATTTTAATTCTCGCCACGTTATCAGCTGTTCATCACTAATTCCCTTTATAAAATAACAATGATGCGGTCCCATAATTATTACAAGCTGCTCGGCCTACCTCATTACATTCTCCACCATTATTTATTTATTAGAATTAATACTTTAATACGCATTATGTTCATTCAAGAACTGTAGGATTTTATTCGCTTTTAAATTTCAGATTACATACAAGGGTTGATTGTTTAGTAGTGGCAACAATTTTATTTCTCCACATATAGCATACGTGCATGGTTCATGTTCTGATGTAATCACCACCATTGCGTACAACATATTCCCGAGATCCCGTTGGTACTGCCTAATCTGTTGATGGTGCGAAGAGAGCGATCGGTTGCCTGTAAAACATGATTGGGGTGGTATGATCTTAAAACATACCGTTCCCCAAGGCAGAACGATATTGCGGAGTGCTACTGTTTGTTTTTCCAAAACAATCTGCAAGCAGCTCTAAAAAGAAAAACGACGGTACTTCATAGATAATCCATCATTCTGCAGGACAACGCTAGGACGCATAGGCCTACAGCAGGAGTTGTGTCTGAACTGTTCAATCGCTGGGGCGCGGGGATGTTCTCTATCACCCTTCCTACTCTCCAGATTTAAGTCCCTGCGACTTTGATCTAATCCTGAAGATGAAGGAGCCACTTTGCGGGATTCGCTTTCGTATGGTTGAAGATGTTTTACAGGCAACCGACCACTCTCTGCGCACCATCAACAGATTAGGCAGTGTCAACGGGACCCAAAGACTTCCGCATCGCTGGGAACAGGTTGTACATAATGGGGATGATTACATCAAAGGCCTATAAAGCTTAGAACCATGTACGTATGCTATGCATGGAGAAATAAATAGTTGCCAGAAAAAACAAACAAACAAACAAAAACTGTACTTTTACCATGGGCCTACACACGACTACTATTCATAAAGGAAATACTGAATTACGCCCTGAAATTCGACCTCTAGTTTTCAGTAGAAATACTGTACCGGACTGAAGACTCCGATACCAAATTTACTATTCGACTAATCTACTTAGTGTTTAATAGTACATTATGCAACGAGCCCATAATGGCTTCGCTCATTTCATAATTATTATACGAGTATTTTAATTTATTACCATTATATTAGATGAAAGTTGCATACGAATGTTTTTAGACCATATAAATCTCTTAATTTTCGGGATTTTAGAAAAAACCTCATAATTGATTAAATAAAATACTCTCGCCCATCAGCTGTTACTAGTTCTTGTATTTTCCGATGGATAGCACTACGAGGCATATGCAGATTGTTTTAACGTCCAGCAATGCTTATAAACACATGAAATGAACTCAATTTAGTATAATAATAACATTAACATGAACAAAATTGATCTTATTTCAAATACAGCTTGTTCATAACGCAGTTTCATTTGCTATTCTCAAGGCTTCAAAGATTGTTCCGTGATCGATATTAATCGATACCACAAGAATGATTTAATGGGAATCTGTGCTTTAATGGATGCATTATGATACTGTTACGTCACATAATAAACGTAAGTTATTACAATATGGTCGAACAAAAAGTTTATTGCAAATTTTGCTGTGAATAAAAATGCATTATAAATGAGATAACTGATGAAGCAATACATAACATGAAACTTGTTCCAAGGATACTAGCAATAAAATCTAGTTGTCTAACAATTTTTTTAGTCGCTCATGTTGCCTAGATGCTGGTATGTGATCAGGAATTTCTTTAAATATGATAGGCCTATTGGCAATTGGAAGGCCTATTGGTAGAGTCGCATTGCTGACGTACCACGGAGTATCTTTCAGGATTCGACGGAATCTATTTTAGATTTTTGAATAATTTTCACTTCAGTATTCGAGGGAGAGCTCATTTGACATTTGTATGTCCAGACTGATCTTATAGTGGACCGAAAGATTATCTAAAGGAAGAGAAGATGACACATGAAGGAGGAAGAAAATTGATGCATGCATCTTTCGTCCAAGTCTGTTCATCAAGCTGTTGATGTGATTTCGCCATAGTAATTTGGCTTGGGGCACTTTCACACCTTTTAATTTGATTGCGTATTTATACCCTAGGAAACAAACTTAATCAACAAAATGAAAATATTAAATCTCTCTTAATTAACTTAATGGTTCTCTTCCACTTAAAATTAGCAGGCTAGGAAACAAAAAAAAAGGCCTTTTCTTAACTCATACACTTAATGCAGGAAAAAAAATACAACAGAACCTAACCAATATCCATCCAGTAAACTGTAACACAGCCTTTCAGGTATTGAAGAAAAAAGTTAAAACAATTATTACATATTCAGTTGTTAAATCTATTATTACTTCCTCTCTTATTTTACACAAAGAAACTTTCGTTTTTCGCGATTTTCTCGAAAATGGCTCAATGATATTGTTTGTGCATGACTAGCTTATACTAACAGCTAAAACTTTTATTTGAAATATTTTTTAGCAAAATTATCTGAAGATTAGTTTAGGTCTGGCATTGAAACCTTGGTGAACCTTGGTCTGGCATAGTGAACGATGGTTCTTTGTATCCAGCCACGGCGTACTTGAAGTGCGCCGTGATCCAGCTGAAGCAACCGAATACACACTTCTTGCAACATGGTATCTTATTCTATATCAAAATGTGAAATAAGAAAGGTGTATTGCCCATCCTTAGGGTAAAGAAAGTTATGTGAGTACATTACATAAGATTTTATTTGGGTTGTACAGGTAGGAAAAAAAAAGCGGACCGACTCTTGTAGCTGATTTCAGAGCCTTGTGATACGTAAACAAATGTAAGAGATGTAACGGTAACATTTGTTTTCACAAGCAATGAAAATTACGTGAAATTATTTCTCAATTCAAGCAATTTATCGGCTTTAGAACAAATTTCAATACATTCCCTGCTATCCTGTGAATGCCGCTAGGTATGCGCAGTGGCTCATATCGGCAACTTGGATATTTTAGGGGAAAAAAGCGGACCGACTAAAATGTACACATTCTTCGGGGATGCGAGACGAAGCGTGGTAAAGAGTTTTTCTCATTTTTACAATAAGTTTTTTTTTCTGAAAAACGGCTTTTATAATTTCGTTTAAATGTTATACAGGAACTGTATATTATGCACAATAATTTATTATATTTAGAGCTAAAACTATTAGTCGGAAAATGCTCCCAAAATATATACATACCGGGTGTTCGGAAATTCATATTACAAACTTCTAGGGCTAGTAGAGGGGACTTAGTAGACAATATTTCGAATAGGAACCCATGACCGGAAACGTACCGTTTCCGTGCTTACAGCCATTACAATGTGTCGGATTTGCCGGTGTTGTTTTGCAACCGGAGAGGCAGTACATGACGTCAGAAGAGCACCAAATGAAATGAGGTGTGACGTAAGGTACATAAGTAAATGAAGTTTGATTCATTACAGACGAAAGTTAAATTTTTTGGTAACAATACCAAAGTAACAAAAAGCTTTCATTGATCATATAACACTAGTGTCAACGGTGGAAAAAACAAATTTGTTTCTGTATTCTGCACTGGATGTGTCCCATACGAATCTGCTCACTACATCAGAGGCTCAATGTGACGACCACCAACGCCGTTGCACACGTTTTAACCGACGAATCATGTTCCGGTACACTCGTTCCAACACACCTGGTGTCCCGTTAATCTCTTGTGCAGCGACCATCACTCGTGCCAGCAGTTCTTCCTCGGTCTCTACAGGAGTCTCGTACACGATACTCTTCATAGGCTACGACCCCAGAAGAAATAGTCCAATGGCGTTAAGTCCGGCGAACGTGAGAGCCATGCAATAGGACCACTCCGGCCTATCCATCTTTGCCCGAAACTTCGGTTCAGTTGTCCCCGGACATCATGTGTAAAGTGCGGCGGTGCGCCATCGTGTAATGGCTGTGGCTCGGTACGTTTCCGGACATGGGTTCCCATTAGGAATATTGTCTACGAAGTCCCCTCTGCTAGCCCTGGAAGTGTGTAATATGAATTTCCGAACACCCGGTATATAAACTCTGAAGGATAGTTATAAGCAACTCATTTCATACACGAACTTAGGTTTACTACTGTGAATGAAGCCGTGTATTGTATACTGAATATACTAAGAGTACAGAAAGTTATGTGTTTCATATCAGATTTTTTGCATACGCGTATGTTATACCTCAGTCATTTAAAACAGACATATCTCATGCAAAGTACCAAATAATTGTTTTTTAACGAGACAATCAGTCATGTATATCAATTTAATTGCATTGAAGCTCGAATCCCATTTCATTTGAAATCATTACGAGGCTTAGTTTTAGCCCTATTTTCAACCTGGACAAGCAGCAATATCAAAAGAATGGAAATAATTTTTAATCCTGCGGTGCACGAGGAACCAAACCAGCGGAAACTGATAATCTCCACGGAAAATTTACTCCTACCTCCACCATGTGCAATTGAAATTAAAGACTGATATAATAATATAATAATGAAGAGCCAGTTGGCTCAGGCAGTGGCGTGGAATTTCACATTCTTGAGGTTTCTGGTCCATATCCCAAAAGCGGCCAATGTGATTGATATTTTCCATGGTATTCTTTCTAAATAACTATATAATATATACCTAAATGTCTTACTCAGCAAAAATCATCCTGAACCCGGATGACTATACGAGTTATAACAACAGGAAGGACCGCAAATACAAAATTAAAGGTGGGCCTCTGAGAACTTCCAAACTGTTTTCTTTAAATATACGATTCAAGACAGGAATGACTTACCTGCAGAAACCTGCTAAAGCCAAAGTAAAAAAAATAAAAAATAAATATATATATACGGTATATATATATATATATATATATTAAGAAGGGTATGCGGTAAATTCTTATGTAAAAGTGAAAGTACGGTTCTGTATATAACAGTGCATGTATGTGAATGTGGTGTAATATATTAATTGTCTTTTTAAATATTTTAATATGTTGTAGTTATTAACATCAACCAACAAAATCCCATGCTTCAAGCTAAAATAAACTTCTCAACGATGATAGGATGACCAACATAAAAATGGATATATATAACCTACTGATGGAAAGGTATGTGTCCAATACTGCGAGAAAATAAAAAGCCGCTTGAAATATGTCAATAATTTTAAGGAAACCATGTGCATCTAACAGAGATTTTTCTAATATGTGATTAATAAATATCAACGGTAACTTTTAAGAAAGCCAGGTGTGAAAAAATAGTACATTATGCAACAAGCCTATAATGGTAATTAAGATACTTGTATGAATATTATAAAGCGAGCAACGCCAGTTTCATAAACATAGTCGTATCTTATTAAACGCCATACGACTGATTTTGTTTGACCATAATTTATTAGTCTAAATATTTAAATTTTGATATTTTAGATTCGCTAAAACAGACGGTCACGCTTCAGAGCGCAATGACCGTCGCACCAGCTGGTTGTAGTTCATGTCTTCTATGACAGATAGCAGCTCACGTCGTCGATCAAATCGAAGCTTTTTTTTTGTAATTTTTCATGAAACAAACGGACTTTGAAAACACGAAGTTAATTCATTTTAGTACGATATTAAATTTAACACGAACATATTTTATTTTATTTTAAATACAGACTATGTATTACGCAGATTTCAGCTGCTCTCTCAAGGTCTCAAGATCATTCCGTGTTCGATAATAATCGATATTACACCGATGTCAAAATGAAAAAGTGTTGAAATGAGTGTCATTATGATACCGTTCCTCACACGTAATAAGCATATTATAGTATGGTCGAACAAAAAGTATTTTGAGTAAATAAAAAAAAAAAAATAATAATAATAATAATAATAATAATAATAATAATAATAATTACTTACTCAATGGCAATAGACAATTCCTAAGCAAGCTAAAGGAATATTATCTATTTTATGGAACCCGAAAGTTCATTGCCGCGCTTACCTGAGTCCGCTATTCAACCCTATTCTGTGCTAACTCCATCCAATCATCCCCCAGAAATCCTACTTCCCATGAATCCGTTCTAAAATTGTCTTCCCACCTACGTCTAGTTCTTCCACGTGGTCTTTTCCCTTCGGGTCTCCCAGTCAATACTTTTGAGATATGTCTTTCCTCCCCATTCGTCCAGCCCATTTCATCCTTCGCGATGTAATTACCTTACTAATTAATGTTATTTATATAATATATAATATATTTAATATATTACATTATAATAATAATTTGTATTTAGTGAATATTAGGTCTCAACATGAAACGAAAGAAATATTTTTAAGAACGAAGTACGAAGTAGAAGAATGGAAATTCACTCTCAGATTTGTATAAACTCATTCATTATTTAGCAAAGAGTATGCAGTAATTAATCCTTTTGAAACTTTTAAATATCATATGGTACCAATGAACTCTTATTTTGCCGTAGGCGTCCAATGGAATAACTGGAGTTACAGGTTCAATTGACATATTCAGCGACGAACAGTTATTTCTCATAACATAATATATCGTATCTTAACCACGGTTAAATTTTGAAAAGAAAATTAGTTACTTCAATAATATTTCCCATCAGTATCATCATCACTAGTCTACATCTTCCAGCAAAACGCCCTGAACAGAAACTAGAACCTGCGTTCAATTTATCACAGCTGATGTCTGCATATATCATCCGATGTTCCTTCCAGGTAAATGTTTTCTTGGATCAAGGAGAAGGGAAAACCAAGCAAGTGTGGGAGTTTGAAAGCCGCAAAGTTGGCAATCCGGCTGGGCTGGTGCAGCAAACTGAGAAGCCAAGTCAATATTTGTTCGGAAGTGTAAATAAATACCCCCTACCTGCAATATCCAAGGCTAATTAAAATACGATATCGAATTATCTCGGTAAATATATACCACATGAAATATGAAACTATGTTCAGTCATTGTTCCCAACATACAATATTCATGCTAGTGTTCAATATTTGTAAATGATTACCTACGCAATAGTGCAGGCCTTTAGCTCCATCGAACAGAAATGTTGTGCATTTAGACTGAAATACCGATATCAAAAACGTGTACTGGAAATTTGTCTTGTATTTTGAAGCAGTGTTATATAAAAGGATTAACGAAATAGATTTTGGTACCGGTAAAGAAGGAAGTTTATTTTATGAATGACGATTATATTATAAGCAGGTGTTATTATACAAACTCAACGTTGAAATCATGTTCCTTACAGATTTTTACAATTGGCGATATTCTAACGCAAACCATTTCCAGCAAATATTGAAAAGAATTATCTATGAAGTCTGAAATTTGATCAAATAAAATAGTATGTATAGACTAAAGTTTCTGCAGCGAATTGCAGTACGGACAGCACAAATTAAAAATACGATTAATAAGAAAATATAGTTATAAGATAAGAGTGTAAATTTTAAGCAATAGTTATGCAAATAAAATGTTAGCCTAGGGAAAATTTTATAAGTACCACTGGTAACCTTATAGACAACAGAATTAAAAAGAGCTTAGACTGAAAGATACAGTTAGTTTAAAATAATAATGTATTTTATTATCCCAAGGAATACAATGAGCCCACATTGGCATTTAGGCAGAAATATGTAAGATTCTTTTTTTAAATCTTCCTCCAATTCTAGAGCATTTTGTTTAACAATAAAATGAAAATAGTGAAAGTTATAAATAAGTTGACCGCCAAAGAAATTATGTGGTATTTGATTTAATGGTTGAGGAAATTATATTGGCAGGAAATATAATTTAGACTATTCCACTCATATGCCCCGTGTTTGATATTGACCAATAACGTTACGCAACTCCTCGGATATAGACCAATCACGGCAGTTTATCTTACAATATTCTTGTAGGAATCGCGAGGATGAAATTTTATCGGGTACCGTCTGCTCGTTACTGGACACGAAAGCATCAGTGTGCAGTGATTAATACGTCACATGTTGCCATTAAGCAGCACGAAAACAGATTATTTTAACAACATAACTTGTTTGGAAATTGAAAGAATATAATGTACATTGATTAAAAACACTATTTCGATTCGGTGCAAGCCAGTTCGTGTGCTTTTATTCTGTTCTGCCGTTACCTTACCTGAATGTAGTTAACTATGTCTTATATGCACCATTGGTAGCCCAGGTTACAACATGGTAACTGGAATCGATTCATGGATGGTTGATTCATAGTAGACCGTTATCTCGCAGCTGTCAGTTTTGTTTTCATACAGCAAAGCACGAAAGTAATTATGTGTATAATCCGTTACATTTTTATTCATGGAATAGTCTTAATAAATCCAACTCGAGTTCACGAGGTTCATCAGATAAATTCGCTCCTACTGTGCAGTCGCGAATCTATCGATAAACTCGTCAACTCTCGTGGGATTACCTATGATGATGTAACTAATCGGAACACGAACCCTTCAAAATTCTTATTGGTAATTTTTTTCGTATCCTATAAGCAATATACCCTATGTTTAGATGTTCTTTTTTGTTTAAGTTGCCATCACTTTTTTGTGTATTTATCATTTAATTACTTATTTATTCATCCATTTATGTATCTCAATTCCATTAATCTTAAGCGTAGTTCTTTCATCGATTCTAGGAATTCTATAAATTCTTTTCAGATATTGGTCACCCTTGAAAGGTTACTTCTTTACATCGAGAAGTGTACAAATTCCGTCCTCTATCTGTGTCACATATCTGTTAAGCATTCTTCTCGTTGTAAGTGATTTCTCCTTCCTCAGTCCTCCCCGGGGCTAAAAGGAAGGAAGCTTTCGTTTCAAGAGGGAATGTTGGAAATGTACAGTTGGCAAGGTATTGCCTCCAGCCGTGTTAGGAATATTCAGAATTTGCGTACGTTTCATGGCTGATCTGTAATACTTCTGGCAAGAATTCGATTCTGCGCCACGGCTATGTCGTAGCAATATCCACAATATTGTAAAAATCTCTCGAGACAGTCCGGTGCTTATAAAACTGCACTCTACAAAACCCAAGATGCTATGAAGCAGTACAAATGTGCTCGAACGTATTCTTGTTCAAGTTTTGGGAGCAACGAAAAACAGTCAGTGCTTAGAAATTCGAATTATTTCATGATTTGATTCTGACGTATTATATTCGTATAGATTGATTGATTTTTCCTGTTGTCCCTGTGATGGGGCGTAGGACCTCCAATTGCTGGTTTCTGGTACCTAGGTTAATTTCGTTACGCTTACTTTCAGAGAGAGGATCAAGGGATATATTCGTATATGCTAGAGAGAAAATCCAATTTTTGGATAGCTGTCCGATTTCACGATTCTCATACTTTCTCTCTATGAGAATCGTGAAATAGGACAGCTATCCAAAAATTGCCATTAAATCTAAAAAAAAAAAAATTGTACAGGAAACCAACTTAAAAAAAATATAAACCTATTTGCCAAATAGAAGCAGAAATATTACAATAATGATAAGAAAAAATAGAACATATTAAACACTTGGGAAATAGGACAGCAGATCAAATTGGATTTCATTTATTCAATCCTTGAATGTTATATCAATGATGATATAAAATGCTCAATGAGTCATTTGATTAAACTGTTAAGAAATATAATTTCAATCTTGCACTGATTTCTTATTTCTTTAAATACTTATTACTTTTTTGAAATCTAATTTTTTCTTTCAATATTTGTCCCTTTTTATCTTACTTTCTTACTTTCTGTCTCTCTTTCTTCCTATTTTCGTTTTTTCTTAATTCTTTATTTAATTTCATCCTTTTTCAGTCTTTACATAGTCTTTTAATATTCTTGGAAGCGGTATACGTGCAGCAAAGGTATTATTCTTAACTCTGGGTATGAATAAATGGAAGACACCCAGTCGTGCATAATTGCATCATGTATCTTATTTGTATAGGACTGAGAATAATATTGGACTATTCCTTGCTAGGATTTCAATTTGTTTGATCTTTCATTCACTATTTTTTGTTTCTATCTTTCTTTTTTCTATTTTCTGTTTATTTCTTTCCATTTTTAACATCTTCTGTTCTTTTAATCTTTTGATAGATAATCTTTTTTAATGTCTCTTAATCTTAGTTTTATCTTTCCCCCTTCCTTCTACATCTACTTACACTACAACAGACTAACGAGTACCTGATTCTGTTTTCCCCACTCCTTGGAACTGTTACTTTAAGTTACAGCAATTTGCTTTTTTATTAATTTTCCATTTCTTATGCACCTGTCTTAAAATGGGTTCAAAAGATAATAACATGAAGCTTTCACCTATTTTAAATCTGAATATTTATTTAGAAGAAGGATCAAGATTATTCTTTGGTAATTTAAGTGGTTGCCGAAGTACAGCACATTTGAAGTCTGTTCCTCCCTGCCCGAACTAATAATTTCATATAAATCTAAAAGTTAAACATTTCAAAATTTTACTTTGATTATTTCTCTTGCATGATTATAAAGGAAATACTTAAAATATAGTAAAAACATAAGCTAGGTTTACTTCCAAGTTTTCAGCTTTATCCCACTGAAGAGATCTGCGTTATATTCTACAGAGAAAAATTTATCCTGGGTACCTGACTGATCTTTCAGCAATGAATATAATTTTTTTCATCTCCATAAACTGAAAACTGAAATGTACTTAATAATTCTGCAGGCCTACCAGTAATATCCCTGTTAAATTTACAACCTTATAATAAAAGTATCAACACAGCTAGATGCATTCTTCCTACATTGTGGTTGAGTAGCGTCTGTCATGACCCGTGGTGGGCAGTGATGTCTATGAATGTAAATAAATTGTCCTTTTATCATCTTCGAATAGACTACAGTAGATGTACTCGAGGCGCGCACTGCTTATGCCGTTGAGTGACTGTCCATACACATTGACGTCATGCTGGGTAGGCCTACATGTCACACTAAACTTGATTCTACGATTTTCTGTATAAACGTTCGAAGCCTAGTCATGAGGTTTATGTGGAGCTAAAGTTCTACAGGAATATTGTAATAGACTGGGTGTGTTATTGGGTAGTCAATTACTCTCTCAAATCTGTGGGCCTGCCTCGTGAAGTAATTATTTTCCTTCACGTATTCGTTTTGTAAAGGATCCTGCTCCCGCAATGTGCAGGCTGACTGAACAAACTAACTCTCCCTGCGGCGAAACGTGACTCCTGGATACTAGCTTTACTCAAATAGCACGATTGGTTCGTAAACACATAACTAGGAAATAGGAAGCTAATTAAGGAATTACTGCTCCCATCCTTTATCGCCCATATTTTCTACTGTTTCCCCTCCCTTTAATTCTCAAATTCTGAATTCTGCACCCCATTCTCAACATTCTTGGTTATTCTAAATCAGGCCCGCTAATGATGATTTCCTTCTCCCGGTGGTACTGCTAACATCATGATAAAATACAATCAAATTTCAAGATTTTCCAACGAAATCTGACTTTCCTAGGCATGTTTTAAATTGTCGAATATTCTACAGCTATTGTAGACATTTAAAAGGATATGAATACTGATGCTAAAGACGATATAATTGTAATACTTGAAGAGTAGCCTATAAGGGGAAACAAGGGTAACTCGCATTTTTAGATTAAAACAAAAAAGTTAAAGGTGGAAGAAACAGATGGCTTCATGAATATGGTCCAATTGGCTTAGAAACTTAGGATCTATATGCTGGAAAAATTTCATAATGAAATGTTCAGAAGTTCTTTAGAAAATGGGTCATTAAATAAGGAAATTTAACATTGGCGGAATAGGGCAGTCTATCTCCCCTTAAGTTTTAACTTATTTTGAATCGTAATCATTGTTTAATTTAATTATCTCCAATTATCTAAAGTTTCATTTTACGGGCCGAGCCCGTAAAGGTAAAAAGTAAGGTGCAAAGCACGTTATAGAGATTCTAAACGATATCCCCAGAGTTCATTTCCGTTCATGTCCCTTTTGCATAAATTAATAGTTATCTATTTCCTACACTTTAACCATTAAAGATACTATTATTCCTACTACCAATCTTATCGTCTCCTATTGATAATTTACAATATTCAAAATAACATAAATAACTATTTCGGCAATAAAATTTTTGTCTATAACGTAGATGCGTTATATTTCTGACAAATTACAAACTTAAGCCAATACAATATTTAGTTCGCCCAAAACAGGATTTTTAGAAATTAGTTTATTATTTGCTTTTCATATAACTTTAAGAGCTATACATTTCTTTGCAAATAGATCACAATTTATTACAATTTATTACAAGCAGATGTTTCGTTATGCTCAACTGTTTCAGCGACTTGTTTCCAAACAAATTGTCACCCACCAAGAGAGCCTGAATTCCGCTAAAATACAGAATTACCAAATAGTTTTTTATTGCTATTCTAAGCACAAGTGAACTGAAATTATTTTCATTGGGTACGATTCAAAATATAAAATGTAGTATGATGTTCTATCGTTATAAGAAGTTAACAGGCTCACATAAATAACAAAACTCGCCAGCGCTCGTTTGTTAATTTCGTGCTTGCTTGGTGTTAACTCATAATAACCAGGCCTATTAGCGATTTTAATTAATAATGACGTCATTTGTCGTTCTTTTAAAAGTAATTCTAGAAAAAAAATTCCTAATGATGGTGTATATGACCAAATGGCCTAGGCAAAAATAAAAGCAGTTGAGATGAAGGCACTGTCGCATGAACTGGAAACATTGGCAACCAATAAGTGAAAGACAGAACACAAAATACCAGTTTAGGAGACCAGGGAGAAGCATTACTATTATAGTCATTACTGCAATTGATGTGCTTCATAATGGGTATTAAAGATAACCCCGTTATAGCTTTGTTTCGCCATAAAATAAATAAGCAAAAAAGAAAAGGAAATACTGGGAGCAGGAACTTTGCAGTAAGAGAATGTTAAACTTTTTTTTTACAGAATTGAAACAGTATGAAAAGAAATTCTCTATGAGGAAGAATTATCGCCACCGAATACCTCTTGCCACATTTTTTCCACCCATTCATTCATTTAAGCTCTGATTTCGCGACTGAATAATCAGGCGAAGATACCTTCCACATCACCCCCATCGTTCCACTTCTAAGATGAACCTCTGGGTATCAAACTTAGTTTTGACAAATTATTAATAAAACGGCCAGAAGAAGAAGCATATCCGTTTAGCAGGAGGTGACGCAAATATGTTTTTAACTAATCTGGTTAATGTAAGAGACAAATACCTGAAGGTTTTATGAAATTACAATTAATTACTTGTTACTGCGGTATCTATTCTCACTTAAGACGGCGACTAATGGAAATCTTATTTTGTTACCTTCTTGCATGGGGATATTTTATTCCATGATCATGTCCAATTTCATATATCAGGGTTAATATAGCTGTTTCAGTTTCAGTATCTCCCGTTTATTGCCTACATTATGACAAAAATTAGGTGTAGATGCAGATGCAAACTGAAACAAGCTCAACTTCTTTTCATATAGAGTGGTGTATTTGGCTTCCAATGAAAGCTTTTTAACTGCCTAACACATGTGCCAGAAGAAAATTTGAATGATTAGTCAATCTTCTCAACATTACGGAAATTTTGTCTTTTTAGTAAAAAATGAAAATTATATTATATATACACTTAAAATCCATATGTTATAAAGTTGTGTGCATATAACAATTCCCGCTCATCAAAATATTTTAGATGATTCCTTTGACATTTCATGCCATTATATTCACAAGTACCTGAACTATTTTGCCATGAAAACTCGGTATATTTCCTAGAAATGCTATGTTTTTATGACGTTGTTGACCTAATTGTCATTAACTAGCTGCGCTAATATTAATGTTGCAAATCTATCTCCCACTAATCAAGAGTTATCACTTGTCACTTGACATAGCACTCCTAGAATAACAACAAAAATCATTCAGCCTCTAGTTAACTTTTAACATGCAAGGCTATTTTAAACTGACTACCGATGAGCTGTTTGAAGTCATAGGTCTATTTGCGATGCGGATTTTAATTATAACTACAATGTTTGGATAATTTTTTGTAAGATAACCAAAGTTCCATTTTGGAATTTCTTTTACTAACCTCAGAGATCACACTTTTTAAGCAAGATAATGATATAACGATAAGTCTAGGTAATACTAATTCTAATTGACCATTCCACAAATTCGAGCTTCAAAGTTCTGAGAAGACTGGCAACAAAACCTTTAAAGGTTTCTACGTGCTTCGAAAAGTAATCATCACTAAAGTAAGTTTAAGAAGTAATTTGTTCTTTAATTTCACACAGACCTGTATCAGATGTGTAGGCAGCATTCAGCGGAGTCCTCTGTCGAGCAGACACAAATAACATGCTAGGAAAAGAGTTCTAAAATCTTCTTGAAAGGACACATATAATAGTAAAGAGACCTCAAATAGGGTTTCTACAGCAGAAAGAGAGAAAGTAGGAATTATGTTGATACTACTGCCAACAGCGAGTATTGTATTCAGCATTGGCAAATTGTTAAAGGTTAGAAATCAATACGAGAATTCTAGGGCAGAAAAAAAAAACAGAACAAAAATTCTGATAAAAGGGAGGTGTTGTAAGATGAGGAGATCATAAATGCTAATAGACCACAACACATTGATCAGGAGCGAAAGAGAGAGAATAATTTTGATCTGGTTCCTACTCACTTGGGGCCGCGTAATCTGAAAAAATGCGAAAAAGATAAAAATGATATGAATTGCGAAGAAAGGCACACTTTAAGCCATACAAAGCTAAGTATAGATACCATACAACATACACAATGAAGTCTTACAGACTACCAATCAATCATGAGAGTAGAAGTAGGAGAAAAGTAAAATAAGAAAACACTCAAGATATAAGGAATTACATAATTTTTTACTGACAGGAAACTAGGAATTTTATAATACAGTAGTTATAATAAATTACTATACTGAGTAATACGAAAAATTACAATAGTTAAATGTTTTACCCATTCCATAGGGAAGAAATAATCTACTAAGAAGCAAGATTTTCTGCAGTAATATTTTCTACCTCCATATCTACATTTAAAGAATCATATACACCTCCTACCATTAAAAATAACCAAGTATTATAAGTGCTACAAGTGTGGTTTAACATTATCATGCATTTTAGTCAAAACTTGTTCTTCGAAATAAATAAAACATTCTAATATATTATAAATTTAATTATGAGATTTAATAGCGAGATTTAAATCAAACTGCTGTTTGAAAAATTTGTTCATGATATTTTTAATAAAATAATATGTTTTCTCTTAAATAGCCTATTAAGCGCAACTCTTAAAATATCTGCACCGCAAGAGGAAGGATTTTTTTAGAAAAGCTATTTGAATGTTTTCAAAAGTACTTCATATTAAAAAAACCTATGTATGGTAAAGACATGATTAAATAGAGCCTGTCTGTTCTTCATACAGTAAAGGGGACTCATGCAAAATATAATCGGATTGTATTTTAAATTATGGAAGTTACGATATAAATAATATGTTTTGAAATATAGTTTCTTGAAATAGGTGCTAGACTTACAGATTCGTGATTGTGGTTGCACTCTAAAATACATTTTATTACACAACTTTGTCAATTTTATAGATATCTAAAAATTATTTTACGAACAGCTAAAAGTTAATATAAAACAGTCTTACTGAAAATAAAATATAGCATTTTCTTTTTGCCCTCGAAGTTCACTAATACAATGTAAAATTGTTGTTTTTATGGGATTTTTATAGGATTTAGCTATATGATATTGAATATTTTCTCGCTTCTTTCGGGTATAAATAAAATCGTATGGTAAAATTAATTGTTATAAATCAATAGATTATAATGATGGAGATAGTGAGTTGAACAGTCCAAAGGCTGAGGGAATCTAAGGATAGAACCGATGGCTAATGACCACGGCCCCCCTGCGTTGTATATAATAACAATAGGAATCTAATACAACGTTTCTGTCTGAGACGTGACAACACTTCAACTCGTGGCTATTAACGAGTGTGTCCTCGCATTAAACAAACAACAGACACCTTTACTAGCCAGGCTGATAACGCGGTGGTTTTCTAGTGTATTCCGTAGATGACAGGACAACAGAACATCCAGTTCTGAACCCAGGGAAGAAGTTTTCCACTTCCAGCCATGACGAGAATCGTACCCGGGCCGCCAAAGTGCAAGGCAGGAGGGCTACCGACTCACCGGTTTAATTTAAGTGACTCTATTTAAGAAAAATCCGTTTCCAACTTACGTCTGTTTGTAACATTCTTACAAGTCTGTACAAGAATGATTTTAGAACACAGATTATATAACCGTTTTAAATTCAACTTTCCAGATATGTCGGCTAAGCCTGAGATCTGGCCGAACATTCGTTCATCAGTGTGTAGTGATAGCATGAACACTTTCCCAGTATGAAAATGAGGACCAGAAATAAATTTTGTATAGGCCTAATATGAATTATTTTGTTCAATTGAATGGAAACTTTACACAAGTCCAGAATTTGATTTAACTTATCTTATATATAGGGACATCATAAAATTAATTAATAATACCGGTAATCAAATGAATAACTGGATATTAATAATAATAAAAGGAATTTACACTTACACTGAACCACATAATATTCTTTGATTATATTAATTTGATTATCTCTCGTACACATAGGATCTCTCAACATTAAATTTACATTGGTGTGATTTTATCCAAGACATAGGCCTACTAAAAACTAACTATAGTTAAATTGGACAATGTACATAAACATAACAGACACGCACTACAGGATAAAATATGTTCCGTTCGGCATAGGCTAATCATTCGAGTTTGTGTGCAGGATAGATTTCATTTCGCTGCTTACACTTTATTTTTTCTGCAGGTTCACGCTAAATGTTCTTGTTAATATCCTATGTCAATGGCTACAGGATCAATGCATTTTATACTCAGAATACTTCAGGTCTTGCATAGTTCTATATTAAACAATAATCAATGTTCTAATTAGCCGAATCGGTACTTTATCTTGTACCTTTCTTACTTTATCTTGTACCTTCTATTCGTTGTCAGCTGTTTAGCAACTAAACTAACAACGTGAAACAATATCATAATAATATAAAATAAATATTTCCCTAGTGAGATGTTAAGTAGAAATTTGCAATTATCGTAAACAGCATAATCTTTGAATGTCTTGGAACTCAGATATAAAATTAGGAACAAAGTTGCATCCTTGCTATATTGTACATGTATCAGTATATGTAGTGAAGTCTGTGAGAGTCTGGATTAATATATTTGGAATGGGTAATAGTCCGGGCTTGGTATCAGCATACTAAGATTAAAATTCAAATTCGGTACCAACTAGAAACAAATTTTCCTGCTAGAATTTAATACAAATATTTTACGTGAAATATACTTGCAAATTTATAAACAATAACATATCATATCATATTTTCAATTACCGATATAAGCCTGTTTGTGAGATAAACTATTTTAATCAGAAAAGTACTAGGCATAAGACAATTTAAGCCAAAATAGCGTTCAGATTAATATATTTAGACCTAGTTCAGGATGGGGAGGCTAACATTTTTCTAAGTTTTACCTGGCCCTAGGCCAATTTTCCAGAATTTTTGTCATATATTATCATTTGTTTACCTTGTTTTCGTATCACACACAAACACCCATGCCCGAGGCGGGACACGAACCCACAGTTTCCTTCACCGCGTCTCCAAAGCAGCATGCTTAGCTACCACGGCTAAGGAGACCGGCAGTATAAATGGATATGATACAAGATGAAATGGTGAGGATGAATCATGGTATGTAAATATCCAATCCGGCATTTGCCTTTAAGACTGGGGAACCATGAAAAAAACCCATGTCAAATTGGCCGGCCACGGGATTTTAACCTGGAACCTCCCGAATGCGAGTCCAAGATGTTACAATCTCGGCCACCTCGCTCGGTAACACAAACTTCACTCCTGGCATTGATTTTATTACAAAAAGAACAATTAAGTATATTTTAAGAAGAAAAATGATTACTCTACTCGTCTAATTTACAAGGAATTTAACGTATTAAAAATAACATGTAAGAATACACATTAAATTTTCACACAAAAATTATAACTACGAAACCTGTAATCACGAAGAAGAATCATTTCTTGCCCTCTTTTTGAACCTAAATGTAATACTGAAACAGGCTTAAGGCATATCTTTATTTCTGCCCCGAGATTGCATAATAGCTTCAGTAAACAAAACTCAAAATTATCATTACTAAATAATAGCTTCATTAAACAAAACTCAAAATTATCATTACTAAATAATAAATTTAAAAGAAAAGCATATAAAATAATTATAAATTCATAACAAATCTACTACATTAACTTGTCAAACAAAATGTTACAAAATAGAGAATTTTATGTAATTTAAAAATCGAAAAGATTTTATTAACGAATGTTTAACTGTTTGCTTGTTAGCATATTCAGGAATGTCTATTGTAAAATTGTATATTTAAATGTAAAATAAATAAAATAAATGTAAAAAGAGCAGGGTTCAAGAAAAATTGTTTATCATTGAAAAATTTCTAGAGCACAATTATTTTAAAATTTATATTTCCAAATTCTCAACTACAGTAGAATGTGGAACGGATGGGACAAAAGAAGAAAATATTAATGAAGATACATAAACTAAACACTGGTAAATATTATATATATGAACAGAAAAATAAATTTGGTTACTTCCTACACTTGTTCAAAAACAATTTCCATATTGCAATTCGAGTATGTGACAATTTTTGTAAATCAAAATATATCTTTTTGGATAAAACGATCTTTACAAGTGTTTTTATATTAAAAATTCAATATAAGAATCATTAGCCCATCGTACACAATTGAAAATTAGCACATTATGCAAAAAGCCGATAACGGCATTTATTGGGATACGAGTAGGTTTATGAAACGAACAACGAAAGTTTCATAATTTTCATACGAATATCTCAATTATCATTATAGGCAACTTGCATAAGACTTTTTTGTTTGGCCATAAATAGTCTAAATGTCTAAATGTTGATATTTTAGATTCACTCCCACGAGAGGCAACGTAGCCTACCCACCATGCCCTTCGAGTCAGCTGAAGTGGTTCTTGTCTTCTAGGAGAGATGGCAGGCCATGGCGTCGGTCAAATCGAAGCTACCTTATAGTTAATTTCGTAAAACAAAGGGATTTTGACAACATGAATTGAATTCATTTTAGTGTGACATTAAAACTAACACGGACAGGATTCATTTTATTTTAAATATCGATATTAAAATGAAAAACAGTTTCGAAATGAGTGTCATTATGATACCGTTACGTCACACGTAATAGGCATATATGGTGTAAACTGAAGAAAGTAAAAGAATTTGCCCAGGGTATGGAGCACTATTGTTTCTATATTTCATTCGTACTCTTTCGTTTGAGATTTTATTATGCTTCTACGAACGCTGTTCTTTCCCTGTCGTTTGTAATAATTAATTTTGAAGTGAAACTTCTTAAGGCGCGCTAGGAGTAAATCGAGAGCTAACCCAAAGTTGCGTTACGCTCTAGCGTTACGAACAAAATCGTCACGAAAGTAGTGGGGGTAAGTAGCAAGCATAGAGTTGTTATCGAAAGAGTGGGGTCACGGGAGCGCGCGGGGGAAAGGTATCAGGCATTGAGTGGGGAGCTATTACTGCTTCAAGCTAGTGGCGTAGATGGCTCTACTCGTTGCATGAGCATCGTTTACACGTCACTAACGTTCTCGGAAACTTAACCAAAGCATCCCGTTCATGTAAATAAACACAGTGGCTACGATCAGTGACAGTTTGAGCATTAGTTCATCACAACTGTGTTATTATTTTGTACGTATTCGATTTAAAGTGCCGAAAAAGTGAATTTCTTATTTTATTTTTTATTCAGATGATTTCCTTCTTCCGTTCGATATAATTATATGTATTCCTCTATTTCACTCTCAAAGTTTCATTTCTTTGCATGGCGTTTCACGCACCCGATTTTTATTTTATATATTTATATATTAATTATCTATTGTTATACATAATTATGATTTCTGCAAAAGATTTTAATCAACCAGGAGCCATTTTTTTTTTAATTTTATAATGTGTCAGCTTGATAAGAAAAAGGGGATGTTTCCTAAGGAAATAATAATTTTGTTAGATGAATGTGCTAAAATAAGGATATATCAAGTGTACCTAGGTATACTGACATAAAGCAATGATCATCTTAAATCATAAAACGTAAATTTAACCTTTAAAATCTAATAACCCTGAAATCAAATAAAAGGTAATAAAATGTTACACGGTTGATAATGTGGATTGTTACGATCTAAAGCACATCACGTTTGTCAACCCGAAACACGGGCTCGGGGTAGACACATGACTGACGAGAGACAAAACTGTTTTGTTCAGTCCAGGTCATTTCGTGCATAAGCAGAATGGAATGCTTTTACCACACACACAAAGGGAATATGTGATATTAAAATCTAAATTTAGAGTACAATACCTTCATTCTATGAATCCATGTAATTTTCATTTCTGTTATGTGTGCATTACAATTGTCCTCATTCACGATATTTCATATTGGTAGTACGGGAACTCGATCACTAATATAAAGCTCAAAAAGTTAATATGATATGTATTTTTCATTTCAAAGGAAATGATCTGATTCAATGAACTGCCTAATTATAATACGCAAAAAAAAAAAAACTATTGGCTTAACTAAAATACGTTCTAACTTCATTTTGGAATAGGCTATACTTTATTAACTACTCAAGTATGGTTTATGTGATTACTTGTTAACAGGTGAAGTTCGCAGTCTCTTAGGCCTCATTAGGGAAGTAGATTGTACTTATCTTTCATTAATAAAGACTAACTTGAAAATCCGAAATCGAATGTTTGGTTAAATCGAACATTTCCTGTATCCCATTGACTTCGCTATATAAATACGATATAAATATATTTTCTAAACGAAACTTAATTGTAAATACGTATATTAATGTTTCCACGGATTCTACATTATATACCTGTTGTTACTTTATAATTATCAGGAGAAAAAAGAAGTCGGGTAGGCTGTATCGGTGCAGCCGGAGGGTTCATGTAACTTTTTTTTTTGTGCTGCCTAAATCTAGCACGCTCAAGATGGACATGTTCCGCCGTGATCAAAGCGGGAGGGCGAGGATTGACATCCATCTGTCAGGATGTCTGGAGAATTTAATGTTGTACTGTTATGTTGCCATGGTAGCTCATTGGTAAGAGCAGCGGCATGGATAGCCGAAGATTCTTGTTTAAATTCCGGCTATGGCATTGAATTTTTCAGTCTGACTTCACCTTTCCACCTTAGCCTACACACGGCTAGTGTGAAAGAATTACCAATCCATCTGTCTTTATACCCGAATCTTTTCACGTCACCCCATATAGACCATTTTAAAGATGTAACCCTTTCGTTACATATAACGTTATGTGCGGTTTTAGCAAAAGACTCTCTACTTACAGATATCACTTTTTTCTCTTACACGTAAGATTACATACGGTTTTAGCAAAGAACATATTTTAAATACGTTTACACCTCAAAATATTAGGAGAGCAAGTATATGCAGCGTGCCTATACAGAAATCAGTGTCAGTTACAGAGGGCTACCAGAGTACAATGTCGCCTATGAATCATACCATAGGAAGGGGGTCCTCAAAGCAAGAACCAAAATCTATGCATGAAATAAATGTGTAGAAGAAAATATAATTGTTAAATTATTAATCAGTAGTTAATTTTGGTATTTGAAGAAATAAATTTAGCACAATAAAATCATAGATTACGTCCTTGTTTAGTAACCTTGATATTAGGACATACTATGCAGATTTTATTACATCTTTTATTTTTAGTATGTAAAAGTGAGATCGACAGTTAAGGGTAATCCAAGAAATATTCCACCTGTCACCAAACTGTGGCTAGGTCAGTTGATCAAACATCAGCAAAGGACACCACGGATTCGCGACGAGGAGCTAGCGTTATTTTTTCAATAATTGCCTAAATACGTTAGTTTTGTTTAATTTTATGTAAAAATTTCATATTTAGATACTCAGCTCGCCTGCCTTTTACCCTAGCGGTTTCAGGTTCGATTCCCGGTAGAGGCGGATATGTTTAATCTGGCCTGAGGGCTCAATTTAGGAGAGATGGTGGTTTTCAGCTTCTAATCACTAGTCTGTGCACCAAATATATCTGGGTTCAACAGATCGTATGACTTTATGTTAATGTTGATTGCGATTCGTCCGTCGGATGGAAGTCAGGTCTGGCGGTCCACTTGATGTCTTTCGTCACGAGTAGACTAATGACGGAACTGGGTTTCCCCTCCACCCTTCCTTACCTTACCATCGTCACCCACAACCCACAACCCACAACCCACACTACACTACACAAAAACACTACACACGATCATCTCTCCACACCTTACACTTCTTCCAGTTACACATCACCATGTAATGTGGCTTACTCATTTGTTGCAAAGCTCGAAAATGGGAAACACTCTCGGAATCTATCCGCATCAGTTTAGAACCCAATAGCATCAGGGCAACTGGTTTGGCAACATAGAACGATCACTACCACTTCTAAACTTCGAAAATGAAGGACATTCACAGCAAACTAAGGCATGTGGTGAGAACATACTTCAGATGAAATCATCCCCCTCCCCTGTGTATTTTTTGTTGCATGATTAGCCTCAAGTTCTACCCTCACTTCAAATTGCTTCAGACAGAAAAATAATATTAGAAGTACTCTACATTTATAAAAATATTACCGTAAAACCAGCATACAGATTTCTAAACAAAGAAAAAAATGTTTAATATAACTCATTTTGTATTTATGTACTTTGCTAGCAATGCCCACAAATCGTCCGTGAGGCAGAAATTTACTGAACACTGTAGGACATTCTTTTGGTAAGCTGCTTCGGAGTTAGAACCTTGCTATAACTGTATCTACTTGAAGGCGGCTTACATGACTTTTCCATTCTTTGAGTATCATAAAAAAACATTTATGTGTAATTGAATCTAAAAAAAAAGGACAAACTAATGTCCGGCATGAGTTAGTGGCAGATGGAGGATAAGTACCTCAAAATCCGGTCTGTCCGGCATAATATCGGACGTATGGCCCACAGGACGACGAAATTTTAACGGACAGTATATTAAAAAATTGAATTTAGATGTTAACAGAGGGGTGCTCCAGCTCCAAACCATATTACCTCCAACAAGCTGAATCCATCGCCTGCGTTTCGCTGACCACCAATTGCTAGGTCGATGGTCTTGGAGGTCTGTGGTTAAGTGGTCCAATCCCGTTATCAAGGGTCTGCCACACTGGTCAATCTACTGACCAAAGATTGTCAGCAGGAAGATGGGAATGGGATTGCCTGCAACACTGCCAGCCACAGTAATTATACATGCGGTTACCAGCTAGTCGATTTATGCTGGATGAATGGTGAAAGGCGAAGAAATGAACTTGGAAGTGTAAGGTAAGAGAGTAAAGACTTGTGGAATTAAAGTCTAGGAATGGGAGAGTTCCGTGGAAAATACCAGAATCCCTACTTCGTCCAAAGTTAATTAGGCTCTAGCTTCCCCGAGATTCGCACTCAGGTTCTTGTTCACCGTAAGTTCAGAGGCTATTATAGAGCCACCGGGACGGAAAAAGACTCTGAATACTCTTCGGAAGAAAAGGGAGGACAGTAATAATGAGTTTCTTCCAACAATAGAATGGGCACACAGCAAAGAATTAGAATTAGAAAAAGACAAACAAGTGGTTTTTACTGTTTTAAGAACAAGATCCAAATAGTACACTATACAACGAACATATAGTGGCATTTTTGACACGAGTAAGTTTATGAAACGAGCATAACGAGCTCTTCTATGACTACTCTAAATGGTAGACCTCACTGAAATACATTTACGTCATATACAGTATTGTGAGGCACACTATTATAAAGATTTTGTGACAGTTGGAAGAACAGGGACCCGGAAAGCCTCAGGTCAGGGGTTCGAATCCTGGTTTCAGATGAATTTTTCTCGTAAAATATTATCATGTTATGTTCAACAGAAACAATATTCTGTGGTTCAATGAAAACAGAGAATACGGATAACATTAAACAAAGTCTGCATGGAAACTGATTGTAAAAGATGCCCACGGGATGTAGTGGCGGCGAGGAAAAATTGAAATAAGCAAAGGTTAATTTAGTGTGGTATTCGATCTAGAATAGGATGGACTCAGTTCAGGTTGTTTAGTTCTTGAAAGTAAATAACTTTCCCGATCTGTGTTCAGGGAAAGAAAGCACGGAAAATCTGGAGAATATGAAATTGTGTACTTTCCTGGAACTACTATAGGCCTACGAGGGAAATTTTGCCTCTCGAATTCATTGAAATAAGCTTTGTGTAGGAAGAATCACGATGATAGCAATGTAAGATGAAGGGAAATTTGTGCCGCAGTGTGGCACTTTGTATTCCGCTCCGTGTGTGATTCGGGTTGCCGCATTCCCAGGGGATACAGCTGATTGGATAGGCTAGACGACTGATTGGATACCAAGTGTCTACTGTGCCCCTCTGGCGCAGCCTTCTTCAACTATTTATATAGACTATACTCTACCAAGGCCATAGACCATCAACACCAAAAGAGAGGTTCACAGTATTTTTCAGAGGTAAGCCTATCAACGGTTTCCTTACCTCTTTTGTCCGTAATATTATAATCTGCAGATCATATTATGCCATTAAATTACTAATCAATTCATTTAATTTTTAAATAATTTCCGTATCTTACAATGACTATCATCCAAAAGTTTTTATACAATACCCTTATAGTTTTAATTTTGTTTTGTCTCTATTCTTACCCCCAAATAATCCTGAAATGACTGAGGGGCAAATAGGTAATTTTATTCTTATAATAAATTTTGGAAATTGTTTGATTCATTCATTATTACGATGGCATAAGATGTTTACTTTCTAAATTTTGATGCCATCTATTGGTTTCATTCTTTTTTTTTTTTTTTTTTTTTTTTTTTTTTAAATTTAATTTCAATCGTTCAGCATTACATTGCTATGTCAGATTGGTGATAACCATTGGAGATTTGTAACAGTAGGCCTATTAGTATTCTCGCTATAGAGGTGAGTCAATGTTTGACCCCTCACTCAAAATTACGCTTTAAAGTTATCTGACATAGGCTAATTATGGTCATTCTTGAACAACATTCGTTGACAATAAAAAAAACATAAACCATTACTAACAAATGTATTGTCCGCCACCATGAGTGTATACGTAGCATACTTACCTTCCACCCTGGCGGTCCGGGTTGGATTCCCGGCAGGGTAGTTAGTGTTTCAGTAACGGAAAATACCCGGGTTCAGGACTGGACATCATCCAGGAAAATTATAGGCTATATTAAAAAACCCTTAAATTAAAGTGGTGACTGCTAGAATAGGGTATGGGGTATTCACGATAGATCTATTAAGGTCGAAGGGCTTACACTACCCCTCATTAATCTAATCTAATCTAATTTAATCACAGTATTTTCACTTTGCAAAGAGGTGTACACTTTTAGAAACCTATCATAATTCGCAATGGAAATTTAACATACTCCCTAAAGTTTTCGCTGTTACATTTTCGCGAAATAAACATTAAATATAGGAAATATAAATATTTGATATGTCCTAGCTGGACATTCTGTTAGTGTGAGCATGGTATCATAGTATTGTGAAACTAGAGCATGGAAAGTTCCTTATCTTTGGAGATCCAATACCATAAATACACTTTTTGAAAAATAAGGTTCCTAAGGTAATAAAAAACACCAATTTTTGTGCTAGAGGTATTGTTATTTCATGGACTACATAGAATTTTGTGCCGAAGTTGAATCTATTCAAATCAGAAAGTTAATTTTTCCGACTCAATGGTTGTGTTTTCCTAGCATGGTCACATTTGTTGCTGCCGAAGGAATAAACTGTAAAAATAGCACGGTTATCCCACTTCCACCCTGTATAAAATAACAGCCATATATATTCAATCGGAGTAATGCCGAAAACCTTAAATTCGCAGAAGCCTTGAATTCATAAAAAAAGTAACATACAGTGAAGGAAAATTGTTTATAAAGTTCCTTTATTGAATACTGAAACCTAAAATGGATGAAACACCGAGGGATGTAAAGAGAATATAGCTGAATCAACAGATTCCCGCTTGGGATAATAATTATAATATTGAATCCTAAATTAAACACCTGCCGTTTAAATCACACCCTGTATATGTATCTGAGTAATGTACTGGTGCTTTGGAAATGTACTGTGAGATCACAGGAAGCATGTTGTAGATTAGAAGGAAGTGCAGACGCTACGGGCACGGGGGAATTAATGGACCACGTGCTACTGTATACTCTATTGTCTGGTTGCCCTACATACACGTTGCCAACGGCACAAAAAGAACTCATCTGGGTTAAGCACTAACAAGCACTTCTCTAAGAAACAGTAGCTCATAGCAGCACACTGGATACTCTTAAAATCCCGAAATATGTTAATCGATTATCTACAACAAAATGGGACTGGGTGTAAACACACCACATATTTTATTATAATAAATGTGTTATTTAAAATTGTAAAGCCGATGTTATGTTCCATTTTTTGGTTCAAAAAGTTGTATCAAGTAGGATTTTACACAATTATTTGTGACTAAGCACACGAGATTGAGTATTGGCCCAATATATAGCGTCAGCTGTTCTTCCGAAACGAAAATCGTTAGCTACTACTATACAGATGTGTTTCGATATTCTCACACTTGACACTGGGAACATTTTCCACGGCATCTTTTTCATAATTTCTAAAACGCCTCAACGTTTAGTCTATGCCAGTTGTAATATTGACTACAGCTAGTATTATTGTAAATATTCAAAATCTACCTTAGCGGCTGTTAATCTTCTTGACTCTAATACGGTATATAATTTTTATCCTTGTCGTTAATGTTCCCTGTTTATCAAAGAAATCAGCTGTACGGAAGAAATTGCTATGTTTATACGCCATGCAGTTCACTAAACCTAAAAACTAAACACCGTGGCACTACATCACTGGAGGGACTAGGCCTACCATCCGACCGTAGCGTCATCTGTCATAGGCAGATGGCAGGATTGGGGGCATATGGTCAGCATGCCGATACACACGGCCGTTAATAATGGTTTCCGTGACCGGAGCCGTTACTTTTCAATCAAGTAGCTCCTCAGTTTGTATCACGTTGCACCACGTTCCAGACCTCCCTTCCTCAGAAAAATCCGAGGAGGTACCGGGAAACGAACGCTGGCCTGCTGATCCGTAGCCAGCGACGCTAACTACGAGACCACGCAGGCACTCCATGCAGGTCACTCATTGGTTGATTATATATATCTCTGCACAAAAAATTAGAAATATTTCCAGTCCGTTGTACGCAGTACAATTAGATGGAAAATATAGGATGAAGTTGTGTGCAATAGCAGACGTCACACGATCCAATCTGATAATTTGTAGACATTTGGAACAAAAACTGGATCGTGGGACATCATCTTACGTATCCAATACCCATATATATATATATATATATATATAATTAATGCGTCCATTCTTCTTATCAGATAGTGCTATATTAATATAAAAGATGCTCATTGGCTTGGCACTTTGCTTTCAGTTTCCCGGTCCATATAAATGACATTTATATAGCCTTATGCGTAATTGCAGTGGTAAAAACATGTACCGCTATAATAGTTCCTGCGAAGAAAAAATTACTATTATAGTCGCACCGGTGAAGTTTACAAGCCTAAATTAATTATTCTATGGTAATTTCTGTATGGAAGCTCTGGATTAGTTTCCCCATAAAAATTCAAAATTCGTAGTACTGATACAATTTGTCCATTTCAATATTGGTTGATTATTATTGAAACCAAGTTTCAACATAGTTCATTCGTCAGAATTTAGATTCAACTCACATTTTAAGTGTAAAAAGGCCCCTACATTTTACAACTCTTTTTAGCGAGAATATTTTTTCTAGAGTAGTTTAAAATCTCTGTGTGTGCGTACTTGCATTAAAAAAATCTTATTTTGCGCAACGAAAACTTCAAAAGACAACTAAACAATCACTCACAATACTACTTTTATATCATACAAATATTTAAAACTTTAATAAATTCAACATTAATAACATATTTTGATCATGGTATAAATTTAGACATGACAAAAATAATGAAATTTAACGGTGAACTGTAGATCTGTTAACGTTTCATTTACACAACAGGACCAACATTTTAAAAAGAGTGACAATCCCAATATAATGGGACGTCTATGGATTGCCTTAAAATCACATAAAATGCAATACAACAGGAGAAATATCTGTACATTTGTCACGGTTTCAGCATTATCTCAGCAATGAATAAAATGGTGACAAACAACAGAAAAATGTCCGCGAACTATACTTCACAAACTGGTTTTATATCCACTTCAAAACAAGACAGACGTTGCCAATCATTGATATCATGGCCGACGGAGCGAGTGGGCAGAATACCACAAAACAAAACACCACACAAATAATCTATTGGGCCGTAGTCTGCATGGATATGTGCGTCTGAACAATGAGCATTGCCAACTATGATATACAGAATAGCTAAATATTCGATAGAGAAGCAATACCAACTGCTGTAAAACAAAGGGGATTGGCGGTGTAAACACCACAAAGGTCTCCCCGATATTGGACCAGATCATAGAGTTTATTAAGTCACCCGTAAACCACAACAGGGAGTCGAACTGACGACCGCTGGCGTTGTTACCAATTCCGTGGGGAAGACGCCATGTTTATTCCTGGGTTGAGACCACGACCATAATGACACGAGCATATAGCCCAAAACCAAACTTTTCGAAACACTGTTTGTAACAGTGGCATAAAGGCTTTACCCAATAAACTACACTGCATGGACAGATTAATCTGGTGATGACGCAAAAACTCTAACACCCTCTGCCCAATTAGCAGTTTTGGCTCTTATTATATTATAATACATAATATACCTATAATATAGGCCTAATATACTAGGCCTATGAATATTATGGAATTCATGGAGGGAATTCATGAAGGGAATTTAAACAAAAGTGCATATTCGGTTGTTTCAAGCTGATGCGAAAATTATTGTTCACCAGGAACGACTGAGTTTCTATATACAGTGCGTGGTTTATAACTAACCTTACGATAATTGTTTCGAAAAATGTTTCAAATAAAAATTTTAATTCTAAGAGTGAGTAGTGTACAAAATTTATACAAAATCGTTAGAGACTTTTCGAGAAAATCGCGAAAAACGAAATTTTCTTCACGTAAAGTTGATTAATAGCAAGAAAAAGTCTCTGCCAATCTTCATGTCACATCCCCAGAAAGTACCTAACACAAATACAAAATTTTGTTTTCATATTATCTTTTGTTCTGGAGCTGGGCTGTTCACAAACACACACACACTCACTCTCTCACAAACTGTGTTTGATTCAGTATTTTTAATTCAGGGAACCTCAAAACATGTGTTATGTTAAAAACTTAATTTCAAATTTCGGGATCAAGGACAGAATACTTTTTGTACTTATAGTACCTATGGTACGGGCAGAGGAAGTAATAATAATTATTTTGTTTAGTATGGTTTAATTGTTTATCTATTAGCATATCAGAGTTATTATGCCATGAATAATGTTACCAGTAATATAGAATTTTTCTTCTTATTTCTTCCCACTCTCTAGAAAAACAACAGTTTCACGATGTTGTCATTACTTCAATGTGATGGAAGAAAAACAGGAACAGTAAAGGAAGAAAAAACGAAAATCTAAAAAGGAAGCATCAGGAAGCATAATATAAAACATCCTATAGAGCAGGAAAAGAATAGACAAGAAATGAAAGCAAAAAAGGAATAGAAGTAGAGAGAGCGGCACCAGATGTGATAGATGAGCAAATCGATGAGGTCCAGCAGACTTGAGGGTACGTACCGTCCGCTCACTTCATAATATCCTTACACGACATGAGGCTTCAACAACTAACACAGACCTTTCTCACACATCTGTGTTGATCATCCATCCAACCATTAATTTCTGACGATAAGAAATCATCGCCCTTACCACCTTTATTCACAGAGGTGAATGATATGCAGGGCTATACGTAGAGAAACTGAAAGTTCGTGCTTTATTTCGGTAAAGAAAAATCGTAAAACCCGTTTAAATAATCGGCCGGGCATAGTAACATCTCAAAGACAACAACAACCAGGTTGTTATAAAAAACCAGGGTCCAGTAGTTAACGCTCTTTCAGAAGATTAAGTATGAATGCAGAAATGCTCCAAAATTTGTAATATACGCTCCGGAACCAATGAAGTAAGTTCTATTATTTTAAGTAGGCCTATTTTAATACCGTACTTTAATTAGGTGAATTGCATTATAAATTACAGAAGACAATAGAAGTTGTATAAATTATGTTATAAAACTTTTAAAAAGGGCGGACAGTGCAACAAATTTTGGTAAGATGTATTTATGCATACATGAACCATACTGTTGGTAACTTGAAAACTAATTAAATGAAACATCTCTTTAATATTATACAATTACTTTCGAAAAAATTAGCCTGTGTACTGTAAGTCATTGTACAGACTGTTTTCAAAACGTTACTTAACCAAATATGCTTTAAATGTATGATTAACAGAGAAAAGGACAATATTTAAAATCTGTGAGAAATATGCCTTTAAAAATATTAGGAAGTAATAAAATAGGCAGAAATATTTTAATATCAAGCCAATATGATGCCTACCGCAAAACTAACAAAATATGCAACAATATGCAAACTGAAACCCTCAGTTTTCTCTTTAACACTAATATATAATATTAGTGCCTTATTAAACATATAATTTTTCATTAACTTCCGGACCCTACACTACAAATAGCCGACCATATAAGATATATATTATTGTCTAAGGTATGTGTTTGTCCATTGCTGTCACACAGAAGCCCAATTTACTTTATAAAGTAAATTGGGCTTCTATATTGAAACAAGAACTAGAGAAAATTGGCTTAGGTTACTTGTGGGAAGTGAATGCAACAAATGGAAATAGGATAACAAGTACAATAAGACAAAGATGCAAACAAGATAGAAAAACAATATATGTTTAGCTGTATGAGTGAGAAATCTTCACTGCTATATTATAAGGAGATCAAAACTGTTTGGGGTCAGGAATTATACATTTCTATTAATGATAGAAAAATCAGAGCAGGTATAGCATGGTTTAAACTAGGGATTTGGAAACTAAAAGGACTAAGAGGTAGAGCAGAAAAAGATAAATGCCCACTTTGTGGAGAAAATGAAGATCTTAAGCATATACTTTTAACATGCAGAGAGACGAATTGGAGTGATAGGCATTCAATGAAAATGGAATGGTTGCAGTTTAGCAATGAAGTTGTGCTGGCCAAACTATCAAAAACTACAAATGTACAGGCCCTAAGAAAGCTAGGTTTTTACTTATGGAAAGTAAAAGAAAAAAGACACAAAAAACAAATGTCATCATAGACAAATAGCGAAGAAGAAATTGTATATACCCTGTTTGTAATTGAGTAACCATGTAATTGATCGAATTATGGCTAAACGACCAACGGTCACTGCCATAATTCAATAATGTAATGTACCACAACTAATAAATAAATAAATAAACTATGTAACTGTCACACAGATTATGTTGTTGATATCAATATTTATTAGTATTATTATTGGTATCGGTATTTCTGCCTTAAGACCGGTCTATACCTCATGTGAAATTCCACTCTCCAATTCTATCTTCTGCTAAGTCGTTTAATTCTCCGTAGCTTCTTTTCTTCTTATCATATACTAACTCAATTCTTCTGCGAGTTTTCTTGATTCTTTTATTTCAATCACATCCAGCAAAAGCTCTCTTAGTTTTTACAAAGGTTATTATTGTCTCAGTGCTGATTAATAATCTAACGAACATTAAAGCCAGAGGTAGCTAAAATACTAATTATATAGTGCAATTGAAACACAATGTCAACGGACATTTACCGTGCATAGCGCACGGCCAACACCTGGAATTGGACGACCGGTTGCTATGACAGTTTTTAGCTACTTCCGTTACTCCCAACTCCCGCCGAAGAATCAAGTAAGAGAATACCCAAATGTGTAGAAGAGGTTTCGAAATCTGTTTCTTCTTACCCTGTCCCTCAGATGGCACAATATATAACATTAAAATATTTCTACTTTATACGAAAAAAGTAACAGTATTTTAAATTCAGTACTACCCCGATAGATGTAGCACTACTGCATAGTACAGGTAGCTTCAGAATTTTTATTACTCACATTAAATGTTAAATGTTACTATATTTTATTCAACAAATAACAAATACAATTTTCTAAAACATTTTTGTGTCATTATGTCCCTTGTGTGAATTCATATAATTGTACCTATTGTAACCCAAGGATTTCTTTTTCTATATCAGACAAGACATTGTTCAAATTATCTTTACAAATATAATTCTTCACTGCTATGTAACAATATTGTGAAAAAATCTTAATTTTAACATATACAGAAATTATATAATTATTTTAGTGCAATAAAATTTTAATGAATGGTCATCAGTTAGATTGCAAGTGTTAAGAATGATACTTTTCAAAATAAAGAGATTTCAAATTAAAGCACTTCAAATACGTAACTGCTTACTTCCAAGCAAAGATAATATAAATGTCTACAGCCTTTGCCATTACAGATAATTTGCTTACTTAACGTAAAATGATTAGTCTGCATTAAAATTAGGATAAATTTAAAATTAAATGGAAATAACAATACAAGTCTATAACTTAATTGAGTGTGAGTGTGTGTTTGTGTGTATGTGTGAGAAAGCAACACGTACGTGCAATACTCTTGAATACCTAGCTTCCTTTCTACGTTATATCATAGTTAATACCGTGGAACGGAGTTGATATTTCTGAATAGCAAAGCCTGAAGAGGATCTATCTGAGTAAATTTATAATTCCGAATGGTCTTAATGGGATGCTTCAGGAACTGAACGAAATAAATGCAATAAACCAAGGGAAATGTAGGCCTAATCATTCCATACATGAACAGTTTCCTTACATATACAGTACAGTAACTAGCTCAAGTACTTTCATGCAATTATAACATGATATTCTACAATTCTATACAATTGAGAGGTTTATAAAGAGCACGAAAAGTAAATAAAAACTGAGACATCTTTCTAACTTAAATTTTACTTAAAAGTGTACATTGACAAAATTCCTTTGAATAATTCTTCCGGTAAGATTTATTTCGTCCAAAATTTCGATCGACTATTTAATTAGGCCTATGTCTTTAATGCGGTTTGTTGGCTATTGATAAGGTCTTGTAAGGATGTCCTAATTTTTTAACTAACAGTCGCATCAACCCTACCCTTAAGATTTTTATTTCCGATATTTACCTTTCCGTATGTTGGTCTTAATTTTAACATATACAGAAATTATTTCCAATAACTCTAAACTCTTTATATTGAATGCCAAAAGTAAGCCTTAAGCAATATTTCTACTTTTTAAAACTTGTTCCTGCGAATGCTATAGACAACAGTATTATGGTTATTCTCAATGGATTGTGGTCTTTTACGACTTATATTTTAAATTTTAGGCGCATTCATGACCTGAAATATAGTTTCAGTTCAACTAATACTTCAGTGCAATTCAACAGAAATGCAGAATTTAAAAATAACCTTCAATGTAGGCAAGTTGTGGGCTACAGCTTATATGTTTATATCAAAATTGAAATCCTCTGTAGATGTAACACACAAATTGTGTTCTACAACTCTATAAACAACACGACTGAAAATGATTCGACTTTAGCTGTTAAACTCTTTACAGTTTAAAACAAAAATCCGAGAACTGCAGTGCTTGTGTAGACTGCTCCGTTTTTGCTGGGAGTCCAGTTTTCACAAAATATCCCTAGAAGAATCTTTGGGACAGGTAATCGTGCCGGATATTAAATTGAGAAGCAAAATATTCTGTAAAATTGGTTTTTAAGCAAACAAATAAAGGATGAATTAATTACTATAAAACGTACAAATGTTTTTATTTCCATTAAAGTGAACAAGGGATCCCACGTGGATAAAATAGGAAATTATCTTCAACCTTTTCCAACTTTATCTTTACATAATTTACTAGTTTTGACTGAATAATTACGAAAATGAGTATGTTTCAATTAGAGGAAAAATAAAAAAAACAAATTAATCGGTGCCTGATAATTCAAAAATTAACCATACAATTTTATTAAATTATTTTCAATGCCACATTTTGTATCATAATGTTAAGACTGAAGGTGCCGTCTCTCAAGAGAAACTCTAGGGATCACAGTTCGTGTATTACATCCACAGAGGATTTTAATTTTGATATAAAGATACATTATAAGTTGTAAAACTGGTCTATATTGAAGGTTATATGTTAATTCTGCATTTATATTGAATTACACTGAAGTATTATTGAACGGAAAGTATGCTTCAAATAATAAACAGGCCTAATCTTCAAAATATAAGTCGTAAAGGACTACTATCCGTTAACAATAACCTTAATACCGTAGTCAAAACATTCGCATGAACAAGTTTTTTTAAAAAATAGGAATATTCCATAAGGCTCTCTTTTGACTTATGTAAAGAATTTAAAGTTATTGTAAATTTCAAGAAAGGAAGGGGTAAACAATGGACATTAAAATCTTGTTGTCGCGAGCGTGAGTTAAGAAAATAATCAAGAGATTTATGCAAGACATATTATCAATACACAATACACCACATAAAAGATATACTTAGTTAAAAAGTCGATCGGATTTTGCAAAGAATAAATCTTATCGGAAGCATTATTGAAAGAAATTTTATCACTGTACAATTATAAATAAAATTGAAGTAATACAGATATTTCAGTATTTTTAAATTTTCTTTGCTCTTTATAATCCCCCCAAATTGTTCCTTTACAAGCTAATTTTATCCCAAAATATCCTCCCCCAAGATATTATTCAGAAAATTCTTTCGTTAATTTAGTTTCAGCCGCTTAGACGTGATTGGGACGTGTCAGATACGAGAGATCAAATCTGGAAATAGATATGGATAAAAATTATTTAGCAATGTTTCAAAAATGCTGGCGAATCTTTGCTACTTTTATAATATAAAATATATATTATTGTCTAGAGATGCTAATGCTAATAGTTACAATAATAGAATAAAAATTTTCATAATGAACCTCAAGTAAGAATATGCCTTGATAAGAAGTGAAACACTGCTCCCTACGTTTTCTTGAGTTCTGAGGTGAAATTCATTTTGAAACTCCGGTTTGTGACGAGCATCACTAATACGCCTCACACGCGGGATGTGGTTGCCATGACAACTGCAGCTGAGCAGACAATTCATTTTTCCTTCTCCACGTATTGATAAGGGAAAATAATCTCTAAATGGGTCTGGGATTTTCCAAGAGAGCGGATCAACAAATTCTCCTGCCAGCTTTCTTACAGTAAATTACCACATTTCACCGTTTGCAAATTCAGTTTCCTGGTAACATTCTTTACTATAACAATAATATGGTTTATTCTATAAATGATATAATCTTATCGTAAGTAATGCAGTTGTAATTTTTTAATTCCCCGATAAATGTCCGAGCGACTGAGTGGTTTCGAGACCATCTAGGGTCAAACTTTCGGGTTGAATTTATGGGCATAGCCTGTCTCGTCCCAGAATCGTCCGACTCGTCCCAATGTAATTTCGGTGCGTTAATTCTATAGTCCAACTTGTCCCCACTTAATTCTCTGCGCGTTAATCCCACAGTCCAGTTCGTCCCAGGTGTTTAAGAAGAGGCAAAGACAAAATATTTATTCCCTCTCAGCGTAGACTTGAGACTGCTGGTTCTTGGGGTTAAAAATGTCTTCTTTCATGAATAAAATAGGTTATGATAGGTTAGGAAGAGTAGAAAGCATTGTGAAGGTGTAGGCCTAAATGAAAGGATTCACAAGCATTTATAGTTTTGGTCAGTCAGAGGAAAAATCAGCCCATATTGCCAGTGGGAATGAAAAAAACAAAAACAAATTTGTCAGTCAAATACTTTTCAAATTTCGCCAATAGTTGATCATTCGGCGCGATTGGCAGCATATGGAATACGAAACAATTTTCGATCTTAGATGAATCTACGAGTACTCTAAGTACAAAAGGACAAAACACCACTTCACCCAGTCCCAAATTTTATCATTTTCTTCATATTCATTTGACATAGCAAAGTTCAGCTCATCAGGCCTTTGCAAAATGAAACATAGTCACTTATTTTTGCATAAAGTCATACTTTGTTAATGGAATTGTGAATAGCCTTTTCCAAATCAACCTATCTGTCAATTCTCGGTGCATGAGAATATGTCGATGCACAAGAATGCCGGTAACGAGACGAGGTCCTCGATAAGTGAAATATGTTTCAGCCGGGGACGAAATGGGTTCTTCGATTTAAAAAAAAGCTGGGACAAAACAAGATTGCTCATAGCCTATACAGACCGGGGACGAGACGCTCTTCGCCGGAATATACGATGACTAGAGCCCGGACTTGTGTGCATAATCAAATAAAATATGTATGCAAGTATGCATGAATTAATTTTTAAAATATGCACCATTGTATGCAAAAACAAATGAACAAAAATCAAATAAACCCTTTTGGGGATAATCTTACATTTTATTCATGGCTATTACAGGAGATAGAGAAAGTTGCTCTGAGGTTTTCATGTGTGAAGCTCCTACGTCTATCAGTGAAGAAGGTTTCATACATTGAAAATGTCCTTTCTACATCTCATGATGTCACAGGTGCATGTGAAAAACACCACAACTCTTCTTCAGTAAATTCCTCTACTGTTACAGCATTTTCACCATCATCAGACAACATTTTGCTGATCTTACAGTGTGTTTTGTAACCAGGATTTTGATTTAATACCTGACTAAGCTTATCGAATTGCAATTTTAGCAAAAGGTGAGTTTCTAAATACAGAACATTTGAAATTTGATCTATCAGAGAAAGTGAATACGCTAAAGAATTATTTCGTGCCCCCAACTATGTCATTTCACGTAATTTGGAGAAGTGGCTATGAACAAATTAGGTCTTTTTCTCAATGCCATCATCAGAAAAACATTTCTGAGCTATCGTGATCTTCCGCATTTAAGGAATCTATCACAGTTTTCACTTCACTGAAATGTTCCGTGTAGAATGACAAATGGTTGCAGAGACTTAGTAAAATCATAAATAATCCAAACGCAGTATATGTATACGTATATGCGTTATGTATATGAGTTATTTATATTATAGTTACTTTTCACTGAATCAACCGAGAGAGGTCTTATAAGGTCAATAAAAGCCAGCAAATGACTCGTTACGCTTGCAGTTCATAGTATAGATACTATATGCTACTCAACTTTATTTTTCTACATAAATTTATAATCTTCGTATTTTGTATTTGAAGCATAACGAATTAAATACTAATTGGAAATGCTGTTGTGTGCAAATGGCGCTTGTATCATGTATTCTATATGCAATGTTTCGACAATATAAGCGATAAATAGGTAATTAAATATGAAAAATATAACATTGTTGAGAAACTCATATTTGCACCTGTATATTTCCGAAAAGAAAAATTAGTCGGAATTTACCAAACATTACAAACCAATCTAAAAAGGATGAAATATTTTGAATTGTTAAGTTCCTTCTTCCTTATAGCTAAAACTAAACTAAACTCCGTGGCGCGACATCCCTGAAGGGACAAGGCCTACCACCCGACCGCTGCGTCATCTACCTATAGGCAAATGGCAGGATTGGGGGCATGTGGTCAGCATGCCGACACCCACGGCCGTTAATGGTGGTTTCCATGACCGGAGCCGCTACTTCTCTATCAAGTAGCTCCTCAATTTGAATCACGAGGCTGAGTGCACCCCTACCAGAACTCCCTACCTCAGAAAAATCCGAGGAGGTACCGGGAATCGAACCCGGGCCGACGGATCCGTAGTCAGTGACGCTAACCACAAGACCACGGCGGTCCTTCCTTATAGCTAGTATATTATTATAATAGTCTGTAGGCCTATATTATTACACCTTATATTTTCGTGTTTTTGTATGAGTGTATTTAACTAATGTTCTTGGTGTCCAGTTAATATTCTACGTTGTTTGGCAACTACAGTTTAAGGTGGAAAATGAACAGAGGCGCCTAATTGAGAATTAATGGGAGGAATTAGTAGCGTAAAAAAAAATACCATGATTGGCCGCAAATTACCAACACAGTACTGTCGACTTATTTATTACAAATTTCATAAATAATATACCATAAGAAATTTATAAGAATAATATCTGCCAAGTGAGAATAGGAGTCAAATTATCAAAACGCTTCTGCACAAATAAAAGCAAATTTCAAGGATGCTGCCTATCACACCTTCTATTCAAAATATATAAGATGTGAATGGACCAAAAGATGTAGAAGAATAGAATTCCAAATTACAGAACATATAGTATATATATATAGCTAATATACTATTTTCAGATGATCAAGTAATAGTAGCTGAGGACAGCGAAGATGCAGACTACATGAGTAGGAAACTTCAGGAAGAGTAAAGAAAATGCATTAAATAAAACATAATACACGACTATGAGTAGTGACGAATGGAAACCGAAGCATATAAAAATGTTAGGCTTAATCCTACAGTTCGACGGGATCATCAAAATTAGAAATTGATAGATGGGTATGTCAAGAGAAAAGAGTTAATTGGAGTTTTAAATTCAGTATTGCGAAGCAGTTAATATTTTGGCAGACATGAAAAAAATATTAATAGAGAGTGAAAAGTATAATACTATTGGAGCAGAATCGTGGACGGGAAATAGGATTTAAGAAGAAAAAATTGAAATGGATTATTGAGACGACCGTCAAGGGAATCAAGCAGAGAAAGGATTAGAAGGGTTATAAATAAAAGAGGTGATAATTATAGAGAAGGGCATAGTAGAAATTATTAATACAAAAAGTTTGCAATGATATGGCATATAAGTAAGATAAATGATGGAAGATAGCCTAAAGAAATAATGCGTTGGGAACCAGCAGCAAGAAAAAGGAAAGGAGGACCAATCGAAAATTGGATAAACGAAATGAAAAAAAAAATAGTATGGAGCAGAAAGGACTACAAGAAGAAGACATTTTAGATTGGGTTTTATGGAGGGAGAAATTAAAAGAATGATATTTAATTGTATGTAAATGTATTTAGATATGTAGCCTATAGTGAATATTCTGAAAAACTACAGCATTGTAGAATATACCAAAGATAAGATATACTAGCATATTACCGGTTATAATAATATGAATTATTATATGTATTATTATTACTAGGGCTGAAAATCGATTAAAATTTTTAATCGAGTTAACGCTTTACTTTAATCGATTAATCGACTGATTAATCGACCGATTAATCGACTGATTAATCGACCGATTAATCGACTGATTAATCGACCGATTAATCTACTGATTAATCTACAAACAGGTCGGTGTTTTAAACGAAACCAAAGTGTACATTTCATATTGTTTTACGCGTTTAATAACTACTACACTACAGATAATCAGAAGAAATCCTGAATTAATGAGTACCATTATTAGTTAACTAATGAAAAAATATATACAAAACTTTCACTTCCGGTTACTTTTTTCAGCCAAGACTTGAGACACACGAGTTTGTAGAAATTTGAATGTTCAAGACACGATCGTAGCTTGTTTACAACAATACCGGCAGCACTAAAAACTCTCTCACTCGGCACTGAGAAAGGAGTTTGGTCATTTGACCCATTTCTCGAAAAACGTTTTTCAGAATTCGACTAAACCGATTAATCGGAAAATGTAATTGATCGACGATTAAATATTTAATCCATTAATCGGGCCGATTAATCGATTAATCGGTACAGCCCTAATTATTACTATTAATATTGTTGTTATTATTATTTCCTAATGGTGCGGAGTGGAGCACGCTGATGTGTTTTTACAAGGTCTGCTCTAAGCTTCACCTTCAACCCTCATCCCCTTGAGAGCTGTAACAGAATTCTGCAACAACTTTGCTACCTAGCTTCGTAACGATGCCCCGCTCTTTCTTCTTCTCTTTTAATATAAGAAGAAGGGGAGAAAAAAGAATCTGACACGCGATGGAGTGTGCCTGTATGTATGCAAGAGCCTCATTAGCGTACTGATTGAGAATTTCCTACTAACACATTAACAAACTTTTCTTTTCATAACCCGTCGTGAATGGGTTGATTGAATGTTTTAATTTCTCAAAGGAACGCGCTTTTACAATGCACCAGTGATCAGATTATTTTCCAAGGATAACAAGGTGTGAAAGGATTTAGAAACGAGGTAAATATGTTTCGAAAGCTCAGAACAGAATTTATGAAAGCACAAATATTAACCCTCAAAGTATCTCGTTCAGGGAATCAGATATTTTTAAAACTTAGGACTATACTGTATATTCCTCATATTTCATGAAGTGAAATGACCACGGGCATTTTAACATTTAAAAAAGAGGGAATTTGGTCACAGTCGCTCTATTTTCTTTTCCATCACAGGTCCTTTTACTTGTAGGCTATTACCCGGGGATCAATCCCGTGTGGATTTCATGGAAGTCTGGAATTATTTATTGCACCACTGATGAGGCAACTTCCAAGTATATGAAGTTGTGAAAGGATTTTAGTAAATATAACTTTATTTATTAAAGCACAATAACGTATAACCAACCATCGTATTCAAGAATGCGGTGACCACTGGCAAACTTAAAATCACATACAAACACAAGTGAGGAAACTGTCGCTATCACTTTATTTTGTACATCATTGGTTCTATTTTATGTCAGCCACGGATGGATCTGGTGGACGTAAAAAACTATACTAATAAACAACCGGCCTCGCGTTGGTAAGAACGACATTTAAATGAATTTACATCAGCATCACGTTATATTAATGCAATGTATTTGAACTGAATAGCATCGTATCGGTCTCATCAACCATTTGACCGGCAAGGTACGAAGATTTTCAACATCTCTAATGTACTTTCCGTGAATGTAACATGAAGCATAGCTACTCTTACTTATGACGAAAATGTTTTTCTAGTTTTTTTTCTTTTCCACGATCACAGACTTTAAATACAAATAACTGTACTTTTCGAGAACAACATGGCTTTGCATGAGACCGAGACAACTGAATGTTAACTGCTACACTCACTAAAAGAATTAAGAAAATGGCAAGAACCAAAATTAAGGTAATTAATAGCAAGTGCGTAGCCATTTCACATCAGGTTTCTCTTTGCTCTATATGCCTACCGCAATAGTAATAATAGTAATAATAATAATAATAATAATAGTAATAATAAAAATAATAATAATAATAATAATAATAATAATAATAATAATAATAATAATAATAATAATAATAATAATAATAATAATAAAGAAGATGATGATGATTTAATAACCCTGGCAGAGTTAAGGCCTTATGGCTTACTGTTCCGTTCAACCAGGAGCGGCACTAATTACATTATTTAAGGATACAAACATATAAGATAGATTATTAAGTTAGTTGGTAAATTATAGCAAGTTAAAAGACAGGCAAATACAATTCAGAGAGAAACAGAAACAATGTTAGGACTATAGTCAGTTCATAAAGAGACAATAACATAAATGTAGCCTACATGGATAAACGCAAAAATGGGTTAACAATATAAAGAGAACACGATAACATTTATACTCAGTAGTAATTTTGTTTGTCCATCGCTGTGGCGCAGTCTTACATTCCCTCCTAGCACGCAGCGGACTCGGGTTCGATTCCTGGTCGGAGCAAGTTACCTAAGTGAGTTTTTGTCTCACTTTTGAGACGAATGTCGGGTAACTTTAGACCCCGTATGTCATCTGGCCGTCTTTATCATCCTCATCCCACCCACGCCTTGTTCGAAATGAATGTTTGTGTTATCTCTCGTCCTGTGTGTTCATGTTGTCTCGGAGGTGGCCCCGGCATTGGGCTGATCACTCATCCGGGGCGACCGACCATGTCCTTGTCTGTTCACGAAAGTATCCATAGATCCATAGAAACTCCCTACCCTGACGAATAAGACTGTTTAATTGTACATTAAGAAGATGTGATTTAGTTTATCATTTACGAATTGGATATTAATAATATTAATAATATATTGTATTATATAATATAATACTATATGATATAATATTATATATTATATTAAATTATACAATATTATATATTATATTATATTATATAATACAATATAATATATAATATTGTATATAATATATAATATTGTATATTATATAATACAATATATTATTAATATTATAAACATCCAATTCGTAAATAATTAACTAAATCACATCTATAATATTTTATGATATTATATATATATATATATATATATATATATATATATATATATTATATTATATTATATTATACAATATATTATTGATATTATTAATATCCAATTCGTAAATAATTAACTAAACCACATCTATAATTATACAAGTTACAAATTACTAGAGAAAATGTGGTCTGCCTTCGTGATTAAGGTCATGTAAGGTTAAGCTGTTGAGTTGCGACAGAGGCCGCGGTGAGTGGGTTGGAGATCCGTGAGGAGCAGTTATAATTATTGCTTACTGCAGGGTTTAGCCTTAGGATTGCAGTAACACTGTTTGTGAGCGCTAATTCCAGAGTGTTGTGGGATTTAAGGGGCGCACGTGGAAACTAGTCTGCGGTCACACGACATGGCATGGCGCTCTTCGGGCGAAATCTCTGTCAAATTCACCTGTCACACCTAAGCCTGTTACCTTCCTGATCATGCCTCTCTGACATTATACAGCCTACTTTCATTGATTACCTTAATTGCTATTGCCGGCTCTAATTACTGGATATATTTTGAGGTACTGAATCCATTTTACAATCAGTAGATTGTGTCGTCGCCACACTAGTCTTTTTTTCTTTGCTAGGCACTCCGGGGGAAAGGGTGGGCACACAAAAAAAAAAAAAAAAAAATCTACCCTCACCATCTGGTATTCTATAGATTGGGCACCTTCGGCACAGAAAACCTGTAGGAGACTGACTGCGGCACTCAGACCGATAATATAGGCCTAATTAATTAAATTATTCAGATTATACACATGAAGAAATCTGTTTTGCATCATAAATTGCATCTTCAAGCTTATTGCCCTCCCAAAAATATAATATTCTTCTGACTTGGGGCATTTGTTACCTTTAGCATTAACGGTTATAATATGCTATTGTGTTCTATATTTTATTTCAAATCTCCTTGCTGCGTTACAGTCTGCTCCAACTATGATGCAGCAGTGCAACAAAAGTGACAAATTAATAATGAACAGGTAAGGTACATCATTCAGTTCATTCATAGTGTTCTCCCAGGGGCGGGTCTTTTACTGCAAACTCAGGTTTCTCTACTCTTCCCTTCTCCTTAGCCTTCCTTTTTGTGTCTGCATAATATAGTTTATTTATTTCAACGTTGTCTATCATCTGGTATCTTCTTCTGCCTCAAACCTTTTTCCCATTTATCATCCCTTCTATGGCATCCTTCAGCAGACAATTTTTTCTTAGCCAATGTCCCACCCAATTTCTTTTACACTTTCTGATGATTTCCAGTAAAACTCTTCTTTCTCCCGCTCTTTCTAGCACATCTTTATTTTTAAGTTTATTTGCCCATGGAATTCGCTCCTTTCTTCTCCGTATCCACATCTCAAATGCTCCCAGTCTTTTTTCCTCATTCCGTCGTAATGTCCAATGAAAATTAAATGCTCAATATTTGTATCTTTCCCCAAGATAATGATGATTTTATGAGAGTAATGTATCTGAAACAATTCACTTCTTCTATTCCGGTCTTTCCCTTAAATAACAATGCATGGGTTATAATTAGGGACCGGATTTTTAGGTTTTTAAAAACACTGTTTTAGGTTTTCCATTAGGTGAAATAGTTCTTTTTTAGGTTTTTTGTCCAAAATATCGTTTTCGGGTAGAATAATTGGTTTAATGAATTTCAATGTGCTACATAGGATTCTACACATAATACTTGTAAAGTTTAACTTAACAAAATTGACTTAAATTTGTGTAAACTTGTTTTAGGACAATATTATACAATTGAATAAAGAAAGAATAAACAATCAAAAGAAGCAGTGAAAATAAGATTGCCTCACATTTCCTGGTTACAGTATATCAATAAATATCTTTCAAGATTCTCAACTGTGAAGTTCTTCCTGTTATCTCTTAGTTAATAGTTAATACTGTATGTAGACACTGCCCTTCTCAGGATTCGAATCCGATGCTTCTAATTTAGTGAGTAAAATACTTTATGGTTGGATGTGGTTAATGTGAAATTGATTATTTTCCTTTCTTCGGTTGCTAACCGCACAACAGATCAACTAGGGACGAAAATGTTCCCCTTTTCTAGAAAGGTAAATAATACGTGTTTCTGGCAGGCTTGACAAAATATTACTTTGCCAATCTGTAGTGAAATTCAGGTTGTTGCCAATCAACTGCCGTAATAAACTCGATTTCATTTGTTTCGGCATAATTAACTCGTCTTCTTAAAACTCACAGTGTGACCACTAAGTATGAACAACAGGGAAGTACTAAAGGCAAACAAGGGCTTTAAAACACAGAAATCTATCCTTGTTCATACACGGCAACAATGGTTGTTCGTACAAATATATTTTAAAAGGAATACGCCGGTACTCTTACACTTCCTCTCTAGATAGGCCTACTGTCCATCCTAGACGACAATGGGTTGAACGAAACGCTGGTGGTATTAATTGTCTCTCCACAAAATATAGATTTCTCAACTGACAAAGAAAAAAGACAAAAAAGTATCCTAAATTAGATATTTTAGGTTGTAGCCTATATCCTGTTTAGGTGTATTTAGGTTTTTATACCCCATTTAGGTATTTTTAGGTGCCATAGAATTAATGTGGGTGAATCCTATGGACATGATACGAAAAAGTGTATGAGCTCTTTTTGTTTTGGAAGTAAGGAAAAAAATAGTTAGAAATCTAAGAATCCGGTCCCTAGTTATAATCAATTCCTGTATTACGGTCTTGGATAATCATCAAACACAAATTTCAATTTCTATGAAGAATATTATAAATTTCATGAATTTTTACAAGGAAAAATTGCAAAACATAAACGATTTTTATTATTATAAAATTGTGCGTGTTGTAGATATAATTATAAAAATCCGATTGTTTTATTTCACATTGAGACAAGTACTTTCATTATGGTCTGAATCTGTAGTGTAATATCATTTTCGAAAAATAGAGTAGGGCACATGAGAATAAGAAAATATATTTTATCATTTCTGATTTCCTTCCAACACGAAAGAAAAAAGTTGGTAAATATATTAAAATAATAATGTAATTTTTCCGGAAGAAGATGATGCCACATGATCATATGGGGCCTAGTGGCCTCAAGGAAGTTTTCACTATGTAACATGATGAATGTAGACTAATTATCATTAAAATGAAACTAGAATCCCGTTCAAGATGCCCGAGAGGGGCACGACACTCTGCTTAAGTGAAGCTCCAGTACAGTCACATTCAATACATAATAGACACTCCATCAGAATTCAGAAATTCATGGCATTCATCTCTGTATTGTTACACGCATAACAAACAGCATTGAACAAGATAGGTCATTCTGATAAAAGTGGTCTATGAAACACAATCCCTCCGAAATTTATCATAGGTAATCCAACTAGAGTTGGATTTATTAAGACTATTCCATGAATAAAATGTAACGGATTAAATAAATAATAATAACTTTCGTGCTTTGTTGTATAAAAACAAAACTAACAGTTGTGAGATCACGGCATACTGTGAATCAACTATCCATGAATCGATTCGAGCTACCCTGGATTAATCAGTGCATTAACGGCGCATTAAAGACATATTTAACTTCATTCAGGTAAGCTAAGCAGAAGAGAATAAAAGCACACGGACTGGCTTGCACCGAATCGAAATTATGTTCTTAATCAATGTACATTTCTATTATTTCAATTTCCAACAAGTTTTGTTGTGTACAATAATCTGTTTTCGTGCCGCTTAGTGGCAGCAATCACTGCACACTGATACTTACCTTCCCAGTAACGACCAGACGATTGTACCCCGATAAAACAGCCTCGTCGCGATTCCTACAAGAGTATTGCAAGATAAACGGCCGTGATTGTTCTATATCCGAAGAATTGCTAAACGTTATTGGTCAATATCAAACACGCGGCATATGAGTGGGATAGTCACTAAAATCCCAAGGAATCTCTTCAAGGAATTCAAGATACTGTAAAGCATATATGGGAAAGGCCCGGCCCGCGGGCCGGATGTGGCCCGCCCCAACTTTTGATCCGGCCCGCGGAACATTTTAAAATCGCGCTCGAAAAAGTAAAAATATTTTCTGTTCTCGCCAACAAGAGAGTGAGAGGAGGGAAACAAAAGCCTGAACTCCGAGGGTGTTCCTTCCGGTCAGCGCTAAAAAATGCTGCAATAGACCTAAATCAAAGTATCGAACTAGACTTACAGATGAAAATTTTGAAAACACTCTGCGCTTGTGCATTAGTGGGATTGATGCCAACATTGATTATCTTAAAGATTGTTGAGATCGGGATTTGCACACTAACTTCACTTAATAGGTAGCCTATATTTACCTCAGAATGCATTTCAATTGACAATTTCCACCATCATCGACTGGATCAGCTGATGATGGTGGAAATTGTCCATCGAAATGCTTTCATCATGATTATTATTATTTTTTTGTATCATGATTATTTTTTCACAACTACCTATTATCTACGGCCCGCGACTTCATAAATACCGTAAAGTTCAGCCCGCATATTTCCAAAGGTTGCCCATACCTGCTGTAAAGCTTAGATAATCCCGAACTGATAACTCGAACTGTCCACAATTACAAAGAACAAATTACCGGTATATACGTGACAAAATATCACCCTACAATAATAGCATTTATTTTCATAGGTACGTAACGAGAGATCTGGATTTTATCATAGGTAATCCCACGAGAGGACACGAGTTTATCGATAGATTCGCGACTGCGCAGCAGGAGCGAATTTATCTTATGAAACTCGTAACCTCGAGTTGGATTTATTAAGACTATTTCACGAATAAAATGTAATAGATTACATGAATAATAATTACTTTCTTCTTGTTAGTTTAAAATGAAATCATTAATACTGTCAGTTGTCAGAACACGGCATACTAAATAAATGAACAGTCTCCATAATGGAATACTAATCAATGCTACCAACGTATATTGACAAAATATCGTTGTGAACCACTACCAACGTATATTGATAAAATGCCGTAGTTAACCTAAAAATCAAGATACGAAATAAAGACACATTTTAATTCAAGAACGTAATTTTAATATATGAGCAATCTGTTGCATTTCAGTTTCTTTAGTCAATTCGTACTTACGTTCCTCACAAAACTTTTGGAACTGAATCCATATGCATTTTCTATTTCTTTCGGTATTTTGTGGCCTAGCTTCCTTTATAATAATGTCAATTTCGTCAACAGATGCATTACCAAACTTGAGGCTGCCATTTCTGTTTTCAATTTAGCGCCGACAATGGATGACGTAATCTAGTATCACTGCATACCGATACTGTTACAGTTCAGTAACGAACAGCGTGTTTTGCCCGATAAAATGCTATCCTCGCGATTCCTACAAGAATATTGTAAGATAAACGGCAGTGATTGGTCTATATCCGAGGATTTGCTAAACGTTATTGGTCAATATCAAACACGCGGCATATGAGTGGAATAGTCAATAAAATTATATCGATCGTCCCACCCGGCGATAGTCGAAGTTCATGCGACTTTCCATTCGGTCAGCTGTTATATTTTGCTAGATTAACCTCATTGCTATAATAACGTGTATTTAATATTGTATTTACTATTATACCAGATTTAAAAGGCTTCACCACACTTACAAATAACTATACGATATACTACAGTACTTTCATTTTTTGGAGTCATATGCAGCTTATGCCCAATCGCTGTTTAATAATTAATTATTTTTTATCAAAGAAGTTACAGATATGAAGAGGTTTAAGTGTTCCGTCCTTTGAATGTAGATAAAATCAATCGCACGTAGGTGCGATAAAATGAAAATGATAAAAATTCTGATGTGAAACTCACATAACTTCCTCTACCCAAATAAAAGTAAACTTCTTTGTGTATGACATTCTCTTCATGTAAATTGATCGTAACAATGAAGAGAATGTCGTTACCACCTCATACCGCATATCTTGAGATACATAACCCAAAAAATCTCATTAATTCACTTCAAAGGGTGCATATTCAGAGTGGGTGGCTTATAAATACCCTTCAGAGAATTAAAAAAAATGTTTCAAAATAAAGTTTTAGCTCTTAGTATAAGCACTCCATACATAAAATTTAAACAAAATCGATAGAGCTGTTTTCGAGAAAATCGCGACAAAAGAAATTTTCTTCATATAAAGTTCCCTTAAGAATAGGCCTAAGAGAAAGTCGTCGTCAATCTTCGTGTCAAATCCTCAGAAGGTATCTAAGCCCAAAGCAAGATTTTGTTTTCGTACAATTTTCAGGACAAGAGGCCGTATTGCAAAGAGCGCGTATTCAGAGTAGGTGGCTTATAACTACCTTCCAAAATTTTTTTCTTGAAAAAAATGTTTGAAATTAAAGTTTTAGCTCTTAATATAACACTCCATGTACAAAATCTAAAGAAGAACGTAGGAGCAGTTTACGAGAAATTCGCGAAAACGAAAATTTTTTCATGTAAAGCCTCCTTAAAAATAAGGGAAAGTTGTTGTCAATCTTCGTGTCACATTCCCAGAAGGTAATAACTCAAATAAAAAATTTTGTTTTCATACGATTTCCGTTCTGGAGCTGGGCTGTTCAAAGACACAGTGTCACAAACACACATAGAAATGTTTCCAAAAATATTTTTTACTCAGGGGACCTCAAAACGTGTATTTATGTTAAAAATGTAACTTGTAAATTGGGGATAGAAAACAATACATCCCCTACCTACAGTAGGCCTCCTATGGTAAGGGTAGAGGAAATAATAAAATTATGAATTTATGACGATAGACACTTGCCCGTGGTTGAAATCCCACCTATTGGTCACTGGATTATGAACTAATATGTATTATAATAAAAATCAGGTAAACTGATATAACAAAGTGCCAGTATGTTTTTGTTGAATCAATTATAATTGCAATTATGATATGCAGAAAATAAGTTTTTCTGATCAGATTAAAATCGACCAGCGTCAGCAGAACTACAGATTTGTAATATCTTGACAATCGCGCACTCACATAAAAATAAAAAATAAAATTTAAAAAATCCATGTCAAATCGGCCGGCTCCGGGATTTGATCCGGGGACCTACAGAATACGAGTCCAAGGGGTTACCATTTGGCCATCTCAGTCAGTTTGACGGTGTCATTTGATAAGCATAAGCGAAGGAATAGTGTTAACTGTAAAATTATACCGGTAGACAAAAATTAAAAGAAAAACATGCGACCTTTAATTAGTCGTTACTCTGGTACCGGTCAACTGATTAGGTCAAAAATGAATAGGCTTCTTGCCATGGACGTTATAACTGCGTATACCAAGTTTCATGAAAATCCGATAAAGCGTATTTGAGTTATGGCGCTTTTAAATAAAAACACTAAATTGGGTTTGACGCCGGTACCGGTGAACCGATTTGGTTCAATAACAATAGGGTTCTTCCCATGGACATTATAAATGCGTATACCAAGTTTCATGAAAATCCGATAAAGCGTATTTGAGTTATGGCGCGTACAGACACACGGACAGACGGACAGACAGACAGACGGACAGACATTTTTCGTCCCCCACACACAATCTCATAAAGTACCATACTGGTACCTAATAATGAAGCATACAATAAGGATAGGCTTATATTGAACAGAATAGAATGATTTTAAGAATCGAGTAACCTGTTCTCGAGTAATATAAAGAATCGAGTGATCATTCGAATGAAAAAGTTCTCGGATCATTGTAAGGTTCCGAGAACTTACAATGCGAGATATAAGAACTCGAGTCTGTATTCGAGAACTAATAAACACCGACGAGATTGATAACTCAAATCAGCATTCGATAGTTCATCTCGGAAATTTCATCACGACACAACATCTACTGTTATTGGTCCCCAAAATGGGTGACTCACCCATACAGTGATCCAACAACCATTCATGCAGCGCTGTCAGATATTGCGCTAACGGCATTCTACTACAAGCGTTCACAGAGTATAGATCAGAACAAGATAGCAACGGTCCGTTAAAAATTGTTAGCCTGAGCCCCTGTGTGCATGGAGCTGTGCGTTCATTGACATACCTTTCTTGCCTGCAAAACTTGTACCGCGTTAACGAAGTTAACCTAAGCGATACGACTGAGCGAGACAACTCGAGAACTCCATCTGACTTCAAGCTTCTCGTAGCATGTAATCATCGACTTCATTAGAATACTTTCTATAGGATTTTTTATATCTCGAGGACTTTCATGAATCGAATAATTCCTATTTTTCATTCGAGAAGTCCTATCACAATATACTACATACATAAGGCCCTACACCTAATTAAGACAACGATTATCATAATTATTACTGAGGACTACCTTGTAGTCTCTCTCATAGTTTTAGTCTGCTTGAGTGTTTTTACCCCTTAACTATCTGCAACATCCTCCATATTATTGAGTGATATTCCTATTTTTTTATCCATAAATATTTAATTATTAAAAATGTATAAAATATTTTATTACATATTTTGGATACTACTGGTATGTGTTCCAAACCATTCAGGAAATATTTGTCCATTTTTGAATTCTGAAGTGTATCTCCCTACTAGGAATTTTGCTCAAGTTATTGTGTTCATTTTATTATTACACATAAATCTTGCTCTTCGTATAGTAAATTTAAAATGTAATTTTTATATTGTATGTTTGCTTATTTGTCCGATAGTAAACTTTAATGTAATGTACTGTGTTTATAAGAACAATAAAGACAATATAGGCTTATTAATATCTCCTTCATGAATAATTCAAATTGAAGAGAACATTTTTATAACGAAATGAAGATAAATTTATCGGAGAAGGGTTTTCTTTTTTACATAAAAAGACTTATTGCACACAAATAAAATTAAGTTGATATAGTTCAAGGTTCTAGAATGAATATCTGATTAGTAAGTGGAATAATACTTAACTATTATATTTTATTGTACTTTATTACGCTCCGATATCAACCCAACAAACATAAATTCAGACCTCCAATAGTTCAACAACAGTAAAAAGTTGTCCTCTTTTCCTGCTGTTTTCCTGTCCAAACTGGTTGTACCATTCCGTACATAAATCTGTCTTACACTGTCTTTCCATGTAAGTAAAGGTTTAATTTTTTTTAAAATAAAATTGTAATTTATTATTTGCATCGCTTAACTAGAATTAATAACCGTGAGATTCGGTATTAAATCGAAGTTGGATGCATGGAAATGGTAACCTGTAGAAGTGTTTTATTACTGAGTGATATAGTATTCAATTTTTAATTCGAGTGCCTTCATATTAAAATATCCAATTTAAATATGAGCTGTCTAAAAATTTGTATGAAAGTTACTTCCCGTAATACTTTGGTTGTTCTAGTAAGTACTTGTTTATCACCAGAGCGCTCTCTGTGCATGTGAAGATGGAATTACATGAATGATGAATTTTGGCTGTGGGACGAAGAAGTTCCACCTCTTAACACGTGTTAAACTTTAATGACACTCACCTCGCTTTCATCTCTCTCCAGTCTGTCTTGATGCAGCCTCCCCCCACAATTCGGTTTCTATTGCCTGCACCACCAAAAGAAAACGGAAACTGGCTCCCACAAATAGGTACAGTATTCTGTCAAATATTGTATACTTCTTCAGTGTAAAACAGGCTGTCTCTTTTAATATTCCATAACTTTAAGAACATGAAAATATTTTGACAGAAACAATATCCTGTGGTTTCATGAACACATATCTGCAAGCAAGAATTTGCCTAGCTTCCCTGAAAAGGATGTATTAATCTAATAGCAGATTTTCTTGTATAGTAGGCCTATTCATTTACTCAAGTTATATTTTTTACTACTAAATTTCTCTCCAGTAATTTGTTTCCTTACATTCTAGTGCAAATTCCTTTACTAATGCTACCGCTTCCGTTCGATTTATCTTACTGATCTCGGAAATCTAATAGGATAGATGACTAATTATTTACATGGTTAATAAATATAACGCTGTAAGGAGAATTTTACTTACTCCTAGATTTCTCACAAAAGCAAACACGATATTCTACGTACCCATATGTTAACATCAGTTCATTGCGCCCTTTCAAGGAACGCACAAGGGCCTGATTTCCTGGGTGGAGAGATATGAGGAATTGTCTAACAGTGTTACTTACAACGGAGTTCTTTTGCTAATTACTACATGATTAGCGATGCGCGCCATCCCCCAGGAGACGGCGTTGTTTATTAACGCGCAAGAAGCAACGTGATATATTTATTAGCTGCTTGCGTAATGCAAGTTTCTCCTTTCTACACCATCATGCTTAACGGGTGGAATAATGTCTTAAGTCTCATTTCTCCTGGATATTCAACAGTCCTCGCAATATATATAAGCATAAGTTTAAAAATGGCTAACGTAAAACATTTACGATTTTATATTTTAAGGTTATAATAGTCTATTAATGATTTTATCATAGTATGAGCACAGAGCCATAGAACATTTAAACGGTTTTCAAGAATAAGTTTAACTATTGCATAGAAATAATATTCAGCACTGAGTACAGTACGTTTTACTTCTTTTTAAAAACAAAATAATAATAATTTTATTGTTACAAATTACAGTATAAAATCTTTACAAATGTGAATTCGAGCGTCACCCACAGAAGCAAAGCTTGTGCTCGAGGGCGGTTTAGTTCAATACAATAACATAAAATAACTCACACTAAAATAATTATTTACAGTAACACAAAAAATAATTTACAAAACATAGAAAAGTGTGTTTTAATATTATTTACAGTAAGGACAAAACATAGTAGGCCTATATGTTACATCAATGGAACGTACGAGTTAAACAGATTTTACGACAAGAGAAAGTAATTATATGTATATTTTAAAATTTTATAATGAAAATGTTGTAATAATGACAAAAGTAAGGAAATAAAATTTTATGATTTTAAAAAATTTAGACTTAAATTGTTTAAGCTAGTTAACTCACTGTCAGGATGGTTGCTAATAAATTAATTGAATTATCTTGAGCCGAAATTTAAACGGTGCTTAACTCCAGCAGTTCCGGTTTAATTTTGTTTTGGTCCAGTTAATAAATTAAATTGATTCCTGTGATTGTTATATTCATGAGCTTCTGACCTATAATTATCACGAGGTTTATGAAAACAACCCAATAGGACGTACTTGTAAATTTGGTCTATGCTGAATATATTAAATTCAGAAAATAATAATTTGGAAGAATAGTCGCAAGGCTTTGACAAACAAATTTTTAGATTCGTTTATGAAGACCAAACAAAGGGCTAACGATCGTTTTTGCAACTCCTCCACCCAATTATACCATATTGAATAATACAATGAATTAGGGATTAATAAACTGTACGCAATACATGAGCTGGTAAACATGAACGAAAAATAACAAATGTATAAAATATTTTACGTAACCTATTACATTACATAAATACACGATGTATACATATCCCACCATAATGTCGATTAGTTCAATCTATTCTTGATTTGATTCACTCTTAATAAGTGAGGGACAAATGCAGCTATTAATACAGAAACCTGAATTATGTATATATAAGCTTAAATTATGACATGATTTTAATTGTTGCACACCGGAAATTGTTAAAGAGAAAGAAATTGGAGAAGTTTTTTTTAAAGTTCAAGTAAAGTATATTAAAAACCAGCCACTGTTTTACGAGATTGATACGTTGACATACTTATATGTTTCACTCCACAAAGAATCACTTAAAATTACAACTGTGTTATCAGCATATGAGTAAGTAGAGCCACTAGATATATTCAAATTATTTTAAGGAATTCAATTATGTATATTAAAAATAAGATGGGACCCAATACTGTGCCCTGAGGTACTCCAATATTTATCTTCCGAAGATCACTGAGGTCATTATCTATTTTTGTAGGCTGTGTTCTGTTACCTAAATATGACCGAAATAAATTTAAAACATTTCCTCTAATGCCTAGGGCATTTAATTTTGTCAAAAGAATACCATGATCTACGGTGTCAAATGCTTTTTGTAAATCTGTTGGTAACCGCAAAAATAGCATCATCTATAGACAAGTCATGACGAGTTGTATCTCCAGTCTTGGTGAAGGATAGTGTCCTTTGTTAAGTTACATGTCGCATTTCCCTATGCGTATTTGTAAATAAAAAGTACTTTGGTCTAATATTAACAGCGACATTCTCTTCTGTACGTTAATACTTCCTGGGCAGAACCCGATGCTGTTGTTCCATATGAAGTAGGTATATTCCTTTTTTCTCTCCAAACTATCAGCTGATTGTGATGTGTTACTTCAGATGCATTTCGATGCCTAAGAGCATCATCTTCAGTCAAACCGGAGATATTTATGTTAACATGTTTTCATCTGCTGAGAGCTGAAGCGATTCATTATTGACCATTATAACCAATGTTTAATATTGAACTGATTATCACAAACATTTTAAGTCGTAATATCATAAAATAGGCTACTGCTGTTATTGAATAAATTAAGCGTATTTGTCAGATTCTTACATTTTAAAACAGACAGTACAAAGTTTTACTAATTTAGTAAATACTAAGAATTGTTATGACACTGATCTCATAGGTCAACGTATGGTGATTCAATAGATTTATAGACATTAACCCATATTGGGCCACAATTTATTATATGAAACTTAAATCCAACTTTACAGTGTTGTTTTAAAACAGTAACCTAATTCTAATAAACATATCACTCACTCACTCAATGGAAATAGAAAATTCCTAAGCAAGCTAAAGGAATATTGTCTATTTTATGGAACCCGAAGGTTCATTGCCGCGCTTACCTGAGTCCGCCATTCAACTCTATTCTGTGCTAACTCCATCCAATCATCCCCCATAAATCCGTTCTAAGATTGTCCTCCCACCTACGTCTAGGTCTTCCACGTGGTCTTTTCCCTTCGGGTCTCCCAGTCAATACTTGAGATATGTCTATCCTCCCCATGCGTGCAACATGTCCAGCCAAACATATAAGTTTATAAATTAATTTGCTTAACAGAAGTGATCATTTGTAACTTAGGCCTATTGTATTCCCGAATACTTTCTCCTTCAGCTCCCAGCTGTATTTGAACAAAACACAGTGGTATATTAGGCAGAACCTCTTAAGATTATTGAATAATAGGCCGTATTGAAAAGAGTGCATATTCAGTTGTTTCAGCCTGATGCAAAGCTTTATTGTTCACCAGGCAGGATTGAGTTTCTGCAGTTAGCGGGTGGATTATAATCACAATTTAGAGAAATATTTTCACGAAAATTAAGCGTTTCAAATAGAAGTTTTAACTCTTAGTATAAGCACAACCTGTACAAAATTTAAACAAAGTCGGTTTCGTTTCATATAAATAACATTAAGAATAAGAGGAAGTCGTCGTTAATCTTGTCATATGCCAAGAAGGTAAAGATCCCGCAGGAAATCTGTGCCGATTGCCTAAATCATTGCATTACGTTTTCTTGGGGACTGTAGCGTCGATTGGCCTACTACCTATCTCTCTCGCACAACAGTACCTCCCTTTCCATTTGTAAAGGCCAAGCTACCTCTCTCTCTCGCACAATAGCATATCTCTCTCTAGCTATCTCTCTCTATCTTACTCTAGAGAGTAACGGTCCCATCGGCACAGATTTCGTGCGAGATATTTACCTAATTCAAATATAAAATCTTGCTTTAATAAGATTTTCCGTTCTGGAGCTAGGCTGTTCACAGCACACACTCAAGACATGATTCTAAAAATGTTACTTTTGGGTTCAGGGGACCTCAAAACGTGCAACACTGTTAAAAAGTCAACTCTGAATTTGGGGGATCGAACACAATACTTTCTCTACCTATAGTACCTATTGTAGGGAACTCAGGTACAATTAATAGGTTTTCGGAGGACCAAGTGATTCACACCAATTAAGATTACACAAGGAGATAATGAACTGTAGGTAGCTGGAACAGGGATCAACGGAATGTAATATTGGAAACAAACCTTTATCATGTAATAAACTATGGACATTTATTCTCACAACATATAGGTAAAAAATGAACTTGAAAACGAATAGAAACACTTATATAACAAATGAAATGAATCTGAGATAGGTGCACTTGCACTTGCACAATGGAATGTGAATTTGGCGCGAACTTGGAAACACGTGGAGATAATTTCTCGTTAATTGTCCCAGCAATGTAAATTATATATGAAACTGATCGTAATGATCGCTGTATTACTTCTAATATGATTTCACACTGAAACTTTGACTCTAATACACTTTATAGCTGAACTATTGTGCCCGCTTGGGTTGCACAACGTTGCCGAACTGATACACGAACCTTTAGACTGATCTAATAAGCCGATAATACTGAATCTACTGTAGTTAGTGTAGATTAATTAATAACACACGATAATACTTGTAAATGGAAGTATTATGTATTTATTCCCTAACTAATAGAAAACCTCTGTTCTATTGTCTGAAATTGGCGCTATTCTCGCGAGCGATCCAGCACGTCTCTCATGCGTGGATGCTTGAAGCTAACTGACTTCTAACATGACGCCGTGATGTCATGAAGCCGCTAAACCTGCACCTGCCGATGAGAGGGGATTCACAGAAATAGGCGGACTTATACTAATATCAATGCGCTGAGAGAGCTGATTCAGCAATGTTACATTGAGCGGAGCATTTGAATAGACACTCATACTAGACACGTAGAAAGATGCTAGTAGAACCTATAGCTTTCCCCAACATTCTCCCCCCGTTAAAGCACTAGCTTTAAGAAAAATAACTAGGGAGAAAGCTATGATAAAGAAAATACACTTGTATATACACGGAAAGCACTGACTCTACACTGTTTAGACTAACAACACACGTAAGGTTGTGAAGGTTTAGGTGAATGATGTCTGGAATCCAAACTGTTGATGTAGCATCCATAAGTGAAGACTTCGACTTGTGCACAACAGCTGGATCAGTAGCATGTAGTGTAGATCAGATGGCTTGTTGAAATACAATTTGTAGAATCTTGTTGAAGAAATGCGTGTTGATTTCTGTATATCATTCAGTGCACAGCTGATGATCTTATATTAATAACATGGTATCTTGACATAATGGAGAAAGACCATTAGATAACCATTAAGTGAGTATATAACACAAACAGTGCTAAAGAGTTACCTTCTTACATACATCGCAGTGTAACGGTTTGGCTACCTTTTCAGAGTTCTTACAGACACAGTAGCTCTCTGACTAGATATATGCAGATGATGCAAGTAAATAGCTTTTCACTATTTTGAAGAGGGTAAACACTCCTTGGTATTGTTTCTAGATAAAGACAGACACTGTTGAGTGTTGTTTCGCTCTGAAGACAGACACTGCTGAGTGTTGCTTTGCGAATGTAAAGCTCTGTAGAACGGGTCTAACTTACACTTTGAATTTCCACTGTCACTTGCTCTAAATCTTCCTTGACTGTTGAAAGATTTATTGTGAAGGGATGTGTGCAAATGTTCGTTCCTGGGTTTGAAGGAAGCGAAGCTATTGCGAACTGGTTTGACCGCTGCACTGGGTCCATTTGTCTCGAAGTGTTTGCTCTGCATGTGATGAGAGGCCTTGCTTGAGTTATTTCGAATTCTAACTTGTTTAGAATTGCTATGACGTGAAGTACTCTGTTGACTTCGACTGATGTCAAAGCACGTGAAAGCGTATGCTTTGGACTGAACTTGCTTAGTTGTAAAATGCAATAACTTGCTATGTTTTAAGCTACATTTACAATAAGAAGGCAATTCACACTCTTGAACTTTGTGTTCAGAAGAGAAGCAATTGAAGCATAGCTTCTTGGATCGTATATAATTCCATCGCTGTTGCATGGTGAATTTGCGAAATTTCTCGCACTTGTGTAAAGCATGTTTCAGTTTACAGAGAGAACAAATTTGCTGATGTTTAGATTTGCTCGTGACAACGAAAGAATGCATTTCTGGCATTTCATCTGTCGTAGAGATAGAATCATCCTGGAGCGAAACCATATTCATGTCATTATGTAACAACTGACTGTGACTTGCTTTTCCACAACTACAAAAGGAATCTAATTTGCACTGTTGTACCTGATGATTCGATGAGAAACAGTTTACACACAGGTGCTGTGACTTGACGAAATTCCATCGCTCGTTGACTGGAATTTGCCGAAATTCATCACAATGGTAAAGTTTGTGATTTCGTTGACAATAGGTACAAGATAATCTGTTTGTACCTCCATACGACTGTCGCGACTCATGGACAGTGTTTTGTGGCGATCGCAGCTCAACCTTTCTTGCAGGTGATGGGCTGGACACTTTGTTGGAAGTTGCTAAAATTTCTAAAGTATGTGCTTTAGATTCTAGGAACTGTATTAGATCTTGAAGAGATGTAAAATGCTGAGAATCGATTTTACTCTCGAATTCTTTGCGCGTGCTATCTGTTAAGCTGTTTAACAGAAGCTGAGTTAATAGAACTTCTTGTAGCGGAACTTCTAGAGGGAGAGCTTCCACTGCATTTAAATTACTCTGAAGCCTACTCAGAAGATTTCTCAGTTCTGTCACATTGTCTGCTCTCATTTCTGTCAATGATAACAGTTGTTGCACATGTGATGTTGCTATTAATCGTGTATTATTATAGCGATCACAAATCAATTTCCAGGCTACTGGGAAATTGTCACTGGTGATAGGAAGATTTGCGACTAGCACTTTCGCTTCTTCTTTAAGAGCTGATACAAGATAATGAAATTTCTGAATTGGATCTAGAGATTCATTGTTTACGATAAGGCTATTGAACGTATCATGAAAATGTTTGAATTTTGTAACACCTCCATTGAATGTGGGTAATTCAAGAACTGGTAGTGGGATAACTCTGCTCTGTGCATTGCAGGAATGCGATGTATGATGTGATGTACCACTGCACTGTGAATGTTCACTATTCACTGGACTTGCATTATGCATTTGTTGCTCATGTAGAAACAGAAGACCACTTAACTTTGCCTTAAGCACTTCGTAGTTGTTTCTTACTTCTTCGTCATACTGCATATGAACTTCTATTTCCTCTTCAACTTCAATGAGAGCTTCTATTTGAATCTCAATAGATCTATATTCGTTTCACAGTTCAAGGAGGCTATCGAATTTTACCCTTAGTTGAAACACATTCACTTCTTCTGAAATATTGTCACAAAACTTTTGAATAAATGTGAATTTTCGTCTGATAAAATCACGTTTTCTGGTCAGTACCTTCAAATCTTGTTCCATTTCGGATGTAGAATGAAGTACTTGCGAATGTAGAATGCTGTGATGTCTTCGCTCTGAAGAATCTCTGTTGTTGTTTTGTCTTCGTTGTTGAAGAGCTTTGCTGCACTAGTCACCGCTGCTGGATGATAGCTTTTTCTCACTGCACACTGCAGCTCACTGCTTGTAGGCTGATGTCTTGTAGCTTTCTGCTTCTTTGGAGTGGCTTGGGCACTGCCAACTTGATGACCGCTGGAACATGAATTCAATGTAGCTGAAATCCTTCTGACGTCCGAAACGCGGTTGCTATGATCTATTGGGCGTACCCGAGAAACCGATTGGATTCTGAATTCCGTTCCGATGATAGACCAATACCGAGAAGAAACCGTATATGTGTGAGATGTCGAGATTTGTCCAAATTACATCCGGCACCGGTATAAGGACCATATGTAGGGAAAAACGGCATATATCCGGACCGAGAGGGGCAAATGAAAAGCGATTTTCACTTGTCGCGAAAAAATACAATCTGATCTCACACGATATAGGCTAAATAATGTAATTGAAAATACGAATAGAAACAATGAAACAAGATATATAATGAATGGAATGAATCTGAGATAGGCGCACTTGCACTTGCACAATGGAATGTGAATTTGGCGCGAACTTGGAAACACGTGGAGATAATTTCTCGTTAATTGTCCCAGCAATGTAAATTATATATGAAACTGATCGTAATGATCGCTGTATTACTTCTAACATGATTTCACACTGAAACTTTGACTCTAATACACTTTATAGCTGAACTATTGTGCCCGCTTGGGTTGCACAACGTTGCCGAACTGATACACGAACCTTTAGACTGATCTAATAAGCCGATAATACTGAATCTACTGTAGTTAGTGTAGATTAATTAATAACACACGATAATACTTGTAAATGGAAGTATTATGTATTTATTCCCTAACTAATAGAAAACCTCTGTTCTATTGTCTGAAATTGGCGCTATTCTCGCGAGCGATCCAGCACGTCTCTCATGCGTGGATGCTTGAAGCTAACTGACTTCTAACATGACGCCGTGATGTCATGATGCCGCTAAACCTGCACCTGCCGATGAGAGGGGATTCACAGAAATAGGCGGACTTATACTAATATCAATGCGCTGAGAGAGCTGATTCAGCAATGTTACATTGAGCGGAGCATTTGAATAGACACTCATACTAGACACGTAGAAAAATGCTAGTAGAACCTATAGCTTTCCCCAACACCTATGGTACGGGAGATTAAGTAAAAATGTAACATAATATGAAAGTATGTAGTCTTGTTCATGGTTGGACCCAAAGAACATTTTTGTAATGAATCAAAATTCATTTGATGAAAGAACAAAACAATAGCATGAACTGCATATAGATAACATTGAAAAATTACATAAAAGTCAAAGAAGGAGAGCAAGATGGAGTTCTCTGTTAAATTGTAAATATAAATGAGCAATAATACTCGTACCCAAGTTAAAAGTTATCAATCAGACGTGAATTATAAGGATTAAATTTCAACAGCATGAGGATACTTAATTAAAACTGCATAGCTTTAGTCCTGTGATTTTACACCAGCATGGTAAGTGACCTCAATACATCAACACAAACACGCTAAGCACATTGCCACAGTTTACCCTTTATAAGTGACATTTTTCCTAGGTAGGCTGTGTTCACAACGCAAACAATGCTACAGCACTTCGCCAATAATTGGATTAACAATGAAAACACTCAGGTCCTCTACTTGCAGCGTTTGCTCCACACTTCGAAGCTAATTTCAATTCCAAATCGACACCAATCAATAATAGTTTCAAGTTCCCCGAAAACAACGCAAATTAGATCATCCCCAGTCTCTACCCGCTCTTCCGTGTCATGAACAAAAATATTGATATTAGGAGCAATGCGTCAATAATGTAGAATGAACTGGATCATGTAGAGTCAACCACAGCCGTAGTAGACAAAGTGATCAGACCGAAAATATTTTGGTTAAGACTAAAACTAAACTAAACTCCATGGCACTACATCCCTGGAGAGGCTAGCCCTACCATTTGATGCTGCATCATATACCATAGGCAGAAATGCATGTGTTGAGCATGCCAACACCCACGGCCGTTATTAAAGGTTACCGTAACCGGAGCCGCTACTTCTGAACCAAGTAGCATTGCAGTTTGTATCACGAGACTACGTGCACCCCGTCCCAGCCCTCCCTAACCCCAGAAAAGTCTGAGGAGGTACTGGAGATCGAACCCGGCCTTGTGGATCCGTAGACAAAGACGCCAACCAAGACACCATGCAGTCTGTCTATGTTCAGAGTATGTTTTGTTAACAATAACTAATAATATTGATTTTGGTTATAGTAATCATACCAAAACGAAAGAAAAAAATATTTCGGTTATACTTAATTTTAAAGTATCCTATCTTTGTATCGGTATTTTGTTATATAAGTTTTATAATTTTGGAGTTTCACAACCTTAAGATCCCACCTAATTTTTCGCTTATGATACGAAGTACATTTCGTTGAACATTATTTGAATATGCCCACTTTGTACCGAAGAAGTTTTTAAATACAAAATTTACCTTTTTTTAAACTTGATTTATGCAAACACGTAACAGTAACAGCGAAAGGTTAAAAAGCGTTTGCCTAGAGGACTCCAACCTAAAGAGCCTTAGGTGATGACTTCTGAACTTCTCCTTTGCCTAGTGATATCTCTCTCGTAGTTCCCTGGATTATGCATTTAAATCAGGATTTAATTTCAAGACAAGAGATGGAATGTGAGCGCTGGGTTAAACTATCTTAACAAGCACCAGTCTAATGTAATACTCTGCTTCCAGACAAGTTACGCTAAATAATGTGTTATCCTTACTCTGTCATCCATTACACTACACTAACTCAGCAGGAGCTCCAGAAATATCCTGTGTCTTATGAGAAACTGCAGAACACCATAACTCTACCAACGAACAAATGTATATCACTACAGCATGACAAAAATATTATGTCAAATTTCTTATGTTAACATTCTTCAAATGAATACAGGAATAGGAATTTTGTTTCCCTACATAATCTACACAAGTACAGCATATAGATTAACATAACACCTTCGTTTAATTCTTTTTTTTTTTGTTTAAGAAAAACGTTTCGTGTTTTACATCTTAAGTATAGGGTCATGAAATGTCAAAATAATTCGCCACGAATTATTAGAATAGCCGGTAAATCATTTGAAAAAGTGGAGAAATCCAAATACCTTGGAGCAATAATTACAGATACAAATAATGTTAAGGTAGAAGTTAAGTGTCGACTGAAATCAGGAAATGCCTGTTTTTATGCAGTTCGGGAACTTTTATCTGCTCGTCTTCTGTCCAGAAACCTAAAAATAAAAATCTATAAAACAATTATCCTGCCGGTTGTAATATATGGATGTGAAACATGGTCGCTTACTCTTAGGAAAGATTATAATCTGCGTGATTCGAAAACAGGATGTTTAGGGAAATATTTGAACATAAAAGAACTGAAACTGGGGACTGGAGAAAAGCCAATAACGCTGAGCTTCATAACCTGAACTCTTCACCGAATATAGTAAGGGTAATTAAAGCACGAAGGATGAAATGGGCTGGACATATTACGCGCATGAGGGAGGAGTAAAGACATGTCTCGAATATATTGACTGGTAGTCCCGAACGAAAGAGACCTAGGAAAACTTTAGAGGTAGGTGGGAGGACAACATTAGGATAGATTTAAAGTAAGTAGGATTTAAGAGAGATGGGGAGATGGAGTTAGCACAGGATAGGATTGATTGGCGGGCTCAGGTAGGCGCGGCAATGAACCTCCGGGTTCCATAAAATAGATAATATTCCTTTAACTTGTTTAGGAATAGTAAGTTTTATATCTTAATTCTGATTACCTAGGGATCGGTTTCACTATGGCTTCCTTTCAAAATACTTTGTGGAATATCAGTTCGTATATCTGAAACTGCACCATTTATTTCGTCTACCGACCGTTTCTTTGTTTAATGATGTCGACTGTTTGCATTGCTTATGTTATTTAAATTCGATAAAGAATTAAAATATCGTACATTACAAGCATCGAAAGCATTACACGTATTCGAGTGAATATAGTATTTTATAAATAAACTTGACTTTTGTGCCTTGTAATGCAAATAATTATGTAGGCTACATATTCATAGGCTACATATAGGCTTCAAGGCAAAAGGAATGGCACATGATTGTCACCCAATGGAACGTTCGGATTTTTATGCACCTTATAATTCATTATTTAATAGGAAGTTCACTCGTTGAGGAATCATAAGCAAGCGTTCTATATTTAACCACCGATTAATAAATCGAAAGTATTCAAGCCATATTATGGTACTATAATTGTGAATGCAGTGTTTGTTAACCGGGTATAACTTCTAACAGAAAATAGTTTAGATTCAATTCGAGGTAACTGTAAGAGTGTTCAAAATAAGAGGACCTATTCTCATTCTTGCAATGATTTATACAGTGCGCCTTTTGTGTCTTTTCTGTTTATAGACCTCGTGCCCGAACAAGCAAGGCAGAGATTCCATACATAATATTGACGGATATTCTGCAGGTAAACATTTCAAACTCACAATTTAAGTTCCAAGATCAATAGGCTATTATGTACAGCCTACTGATGCCGATTATTACACGACATGGCCAACAGACAGAACAGCTTTAAGATCTATCCACCTTTTCCTGAGTTTCACCTCTCCCTTTTAGGAACATTTAAGTGGTCCAAGCCGCCCGGACCTTACAGGGCCGCGATCTGTCGGGAGAGAGATTACCTTTGGATCACATATAATATACTTTTCTGACCAGACAAGGACATGGAGGTCCTCCCCGGATGAGGGATCAGCCCAATGCTGGGGCCACCTCCAAGACAACACATACACATAGGACGAGACACACCATTCACACACACTCATAGCTTTAAGATCAATTAAATAAATGTAGAAATTAAGATAAAGAAACTGTTACTTTATCACATACTGCTCTATTCATCAAAAGGTTCGACCCCTGTGAAATTACCGGAATTCTCCAATTGTCTTATCCTCGATTCAACTTCTAGGATAAATCTAGAATCAAGAAAACATTACGGTCTACTTTTCTTCGATTACATCATTAGATACTCCGGGCGATTTAAATCGTGCTTAATATCAAGTTTTCAAGTATACTGTAAACTATGTAAAAGTCATATAATATAACTTATAATAAATTTAGATTTATCTCATGTTCAGTACTAATTTTGATCGAAAATCAAAACACACATAATAATATTTATTGTCAAGCATAAATTTACTTGCATTGACACTCGTATCCCTAATGTAGCGTAAGCTATTTACAGGAATGTTTGTACATCTCAAACAAAAACAAAATCAGCATAAAACAAACAAACAGCACACACAACAAAACAAAATAAAACATAACTTTCATGACGGAACCCACCCATATTGCTTTGACTCTGAAAAGGTATTTTCCTATTTGTCTGAGGTTCTGAGCATTATGTGTATTATTTATTTTGATATAAGCAGTATCTTCATTAATATTACTAATATGAGGTTCAAGCAACTGCTAAACACACATACAAACACACACAAGAAAAAGTCATTTAAAGGGTAATATCTTGTTATGAGAAATATTCGCAAACTACACAATTCCCCACAAATACTCTGGCATGTTACGCAACACATCGTTGCCAACTTGTTGTTTATGCCTCGTATTTCATATATTCAGGTATTATTTCATATAAATTATAGCATTTGCGATATTTCCTTTTGCGAGAAGTGATTTTCATAAGAGAAATAGTGTTGACTGTTTGTCTGTTCATATCTGCGAGTCCCGATTATGTGCACATGACTGTCCTGAGTGATCAGATTTCAGTCGAAACTTACAGAGTAATAATGCAGCGCAGCGCAGTAATTCCATACCAAAAAGGAGTAAGATGGGTTTGTCACCTGTTCTTCACTTCCTTCCGGCGGAGGTTCAATCATGCGTTACACTCAATCATTCATCATAATGAGTAACATTTTTTTAACCAGTCTTGAAACAGTTCATTAATTTATTGCATATTTTTGTGGATCAAGAATAGTTTTCAGGTATTGAATTATTTTTTATCATTCGCTTTCTATCAGATCCAAAATTAATTTTATGCCTGTTGATAGAGATAGCTCAATTTCTTATATTTACTGTGAATGCATTGGTTGTGATAGAAAGCTCCTTTTGCTCTGAAGTATGTTGGATATCCAAAAGCGATTTGAACTTCTTGTAATTTATCTTGATTTTATAGATGTGTTGCCACTATTAAACTTGCAACCCTCGTATTTCTCTTTACTATCCCGTTTCATGCTTCATGCCCATTGACAGGGCATTTGGCAAAATAAAAACGCAACCATGGAGGATGGAGAAAGTTGCAGTGCCATCTGTATGGATAAAACTCATCGAAGAGGCACAAAATGCTACACCATTTGAAATAATCTACCTGAAGCATCCAGTCGCTGATGACACGCAAGACGATGGACCCCCGTGGTACTGGCCTATAACTTCAAAGATGCTTTCGACCCTATCACATGTCCCATTTCCAACATCTCACAGTTGAGATGTTCGTCCGTGGAACCCTTCCAAAGATTCGGGAGACTATGTCCACCTTGCTGACCAACACATGTGCAATCCAGTGTCTTCATGCAATTTGTGGGGCCTCTTCCTAAGTTGAGCAATTCATTCAAGCCAATATGGAGAGAGAAGCTCTAGAACATACGACGCCTCTTTTAGCACAAGGACTATTTCAAAAGAAGTGACTTATGGTGCTTTCTGCTTTGTATGCATCAGACGAAGTGCAACATGACTTCAGTTATTGATAACCAGGCTTTAAAACTTAGTGCCCGAACCCACAGAGGGAGATGATTCCAGTTACCAACAACCTGAGTATAGGGGGTGGGGGCGATTGCGTAGGCTGATAAGACAGTCATTCATAGTAGTATTGAGAACTCAATGCGCTCGTAGTACGATGCCTCTCAAATTGGTCAACAGTGTACCTTGTCATTATGCGTGTTTATAAATTTATAATACGTGTTCGGAATACCGAAAGTAAAGTATTCTAAAACGCAAACATATATTGAAACATTTGGGAGGGACTATTACACACAAACAGGAGAACATATCGTTTTGCATGCTTGTAATGTGAGTTTAGAGAATGAGAAGTTATTTTGTGGTCTTCCTACACCTGTAATCCGCTTTGTTTACTATCACGTGAAATAGCATATGGTAGCTAGCGCATACGCCGAGCAAAGTCTGTACAGTACAGTTGCTGTTAACATATTCGATCGGGCACTAAGTTTTAAAGCCTGTTGATAACGAATGATACTGTGCATGTTCGTACTAGCAGTAATGACTAGTCTAGCTCATGTTCCGCAGTTTTCGTGCAAATAGTTGGTAATTTCAATTTTTATATGTAATTTTTATACCCCTCCCCCATAAAACAAAAAGCAGGAATGTATCAGATTGTACTTAAACATGCGATGCTTATACTGTAAAAAAAATGTTCCACTATCTCCATAAGAGGCTTTGTCCTGACTGGCTGAAAGAATGACTGACTGACTGACTGACTTAATGGCTGACTGACTGACTTAATGACTGACTTAATGGCTGACTGACTGACTTAATGGCTGACTGACTGACTTAATGGCTGACTGACTGACTTAATGGCTGACTGACTGACTTAATGGCTGACTGACTGACTTAATGACTGACTGACTGACTGACTTAATGAATGACTGACTGACTTAATGAATGACTGACTGACTGACTGACTTAATGACTGACTGACTTAATGACTGACTGACTTAATGACTGACTGACTTACTGACTGACTGACTTAATGACTGACTGACTTAATGACTGACATAATGACTGACTGACTCACTCACTTAATGACTGGCTGACTTAATGACTGACTGACAGAGAATCAACGTAGAGCCTAAACTATAATAGGTACAGGCTTGGAATTTCGATAATTCGTTCTTTTCATAATGTAATTGCACACTAAGAAAGGATTTTGAAAAAAAAAAAATTTAAATGCCAAAAATCAAATGTTTTCAAGGATACTTAATGCCTTTTTACACAGAATTATCCAATCCAAATCACATTCCATGTACACTTCACATGACAACAGTGTATTGTTGGCAGTGGTCACAAGTAGCTTTGGAACTAAATAACATGGGACTTTGACAAATTAGAGAAGCTATCGATATAAGTCATTGGTGTAAATAAATATTGAAGAATGAAATCAACGAAAATAATGCACAATGTGATGCAAACACATAACTTTCTCTACCCCGGACGTAGAGATTACCATTTTCTAGCTTCACATTTTGATGTAGAATCATTCCCGAAACGGTTGTATGGTAACATGAGAATGGGAAATAAAATATTTTCCGCAAGGCAATACAATTTATGTTACCGGCATTTCAGAATCTTCTTATTTCAACTCCTACCAGGCTTGGTGTGTAGAAACGATGGGGTGCAAAATTCTACATCCTCTATGAGCCATAAAAAAACCATATCAAGCGTTTTCTGAGGGAATAGTTTGAGTGTGATAAGTCGTTCTTCTTCATTTCATATTCTAAATACCTATATAAGGACCTAGAATTTCAAAATCGAAAGTCCTTCATAAGTATTTTCGAATTACAAAATACAAAACCCGGGCGACGCCGGGCCTTTTAAGTTAGTCTGTAAACAAACTATTATTATGACGTAAAATTTTCAAAATGCTCCTCCTGAAAATTGTTATTTTGACTTATCAATTTCTGCCTCTCACTGCTTCAATTACCTTCCACAATTTTCTGTGTAGGTCTTGTACACAGACTCTTTTTTTACATTATGAGACATACATTGAGACACTTTATAAATGCAGTGTTTTGTATCATATCTCTGCCAGAATATTTGTTTTAATTATCTGTGCCTATCATAATGGTACATATTAGTTCTATTATGAAGTTCAGTTATGTTTGCTTGTATGATTGTGTCGAACGATGAGACCATATTGAGTATCCCGCATGTACCAAAATGCAATATCAGGAAGAACCGAACATGGTTAAGTAATGCAACATGACGTAATATGAACTGCAGGCCACAATGTGTATTAAAACCCACTCAGTTGCACCACAATCATACCTAGCGGCCACTAACGTGCTCCATCACGCTGATAATTCGAGTATGTAAAACCAGGAGCCATTCCTGTAAATTAAACATCAAACACAGCGCGACAATGTACGAGGTCCACTCATTCATGAGAGAACTATGTAGAGAGAACCCATATAAGCCATGGATGATAAGTCATGTTTCAAGGTCAGGAAATACTTGCAGGGCACATAATTACATCCATTTTAAGTTACGACAGAAGAAAATAATTTTTGCCTATCATTATTGTTTCATTTTCTTAGCTTGATAACCGAAATTGAATCGTGTTATAGGCTAAGACATTCACCTAGTGATCTGAGTATGTCGATGAAATCTCCCACAATGCAAGCGTAAAGTTGATAAGAATAATCCTAGTTAGGTGCACAACTGAAGTAGTACAGTCATGAAACTTTAATAAACATTTTTATTTTGATTAGCTTGTCCAAAAGTCGTTATCTCCACTAAGACTCGTTTAAATGAGACAGCATTTTTAGGTCATATGAGTGATGGTCTCAGCAGAAATATATTTTGGAAGTGAGCTAATTTGGGAAGGTGTGTCCTCCTATATAAACATGGAGAATTATTGAGAGAAATCCAACGAAGGACCGGATCTTGTGTTATGCTAAATGAACAGGCTTCCTGCTGATCTCCGAGCATTCCAAATACATGATAAGATATACTGTTCGAACCTTTATTTGAAGAGCCTTGGCTATTTAGTCCATATTTTTCAAAAATCTTTCTCTTTGTAAAACCGATACAGTGGCCAATGTTACAATATATAGGTGCTGGGATACTACAGACTTATTTGATAGACTAAACTAATCTGATGTCATGTTTGCGTTCTGTCAATGATATGGCCCATCTGACGTAGGCTATATGGTTCTGCATTCACTTGGGATTTGATAGATTCATGGATGCTCAGTTTAATAGGCCTGTGGTGTACCATCCATCATATTAATTATTATTAATTATACCATTTTTATGTTGTATTTCCTTCAACATGTGGGCATTTTTAGGAAGTTTTTATATTAGCAGGACGGAATCATTCAGTTGGGAATTCTGTTTCTTCCTCCGTCAAGTGTCTTTGGAGTTTTCTCTGTGGGCTACTTATTTTTAAACATGATCGAGGTTGGATAACAATGACGTTGATAAGAATGGTCTATTTTCAGAATGTTCGAGTGTACAATATGAAGGTGTCAACATTTATCTTCACTCGTCCTTCTGATCATTAACAAGTTTCGGTTCCTGCATTTTCTCATTAATTCCACTATTGGTTTCATTAGTAATACACCTGATGTAATTCTCTGTTCGATCGTTCAAACTTACCTACACTTATTTTGCCTGAACCTTTCCACTGCTACTGAAGTATAAATTCCTTATCTAAGTATTGTATATAATAGAGCAGATTAACAAACTATTGTTTTATGCAAAATGTAAGGATTTATTTCCACTTGTTATGATTGTCATTTATGATACTAGATATAATGCTAAAATTGTCTTCATAGATCCTAAGTTTAGAGTCCACTGATGATTTCACTTGATGATTGGTCATATAAATATACAAATTTATCTATGAAAGGGTTAGTATTCTTCTGTATACCGAAGCTCGTGGGTTTGATCCCGGCCCTGGTGAGATAGCATTTATTTTACGTAAATGAGATTATCCCGTATCTGCTGATTTAAAGGAATGTAAAAGATCTTACGTTAGATGAAATTACGGCACACCTGCGACGGTTACAAGCCTAAAGAGCAATATACAACCATTGTGATGAAACATAAATAGAAGCAATCAAATCATAATAATATCTAAAATCAACATGTGCCAAACCCAGGCACGGTAAACTCAGCGTAAGCTGTGAGCTTTTTCTTGAGATGAGGTTGTGACATGCGCTTCTAATTGGGCGGTATTTGAGTAGGCCTAAATAGTGGCTGTATACATGCATCCACGACCGTTTAAAATTCATTTTTATTGTAATCGAAATTTTAAATACGAAATTCATATTTATAGAAATATAAAAATAAACATTGATTGTGTATCATTAAGCATTGAAAAAGTAAAACAATTATTAAGTGTAAACAGAAGAACAATATAAGTTGTGTAAAAATACTATTGAAAATATTTATTTCTCCTAACATTTAATACTATTAACCGGTGCAGAATAATTGTACTATACTATTACAATGACCGGTTATCAACATATTTAATAATTCTATGGTGGCGATTTGCAATTGCATTTTAGTTTTGAATATTAATTAGTTCATGAAAATCGGCGTAATAGATATTAATGTAAACCAGAGCCTGGTCTGGTGGCTCCTGTTGGATCCCTGATGCATTTTAGGCTTTTCCTAAGGTATGGAAATCTAAAAGAAGTTCACACCAGTTCCTGAGGTTAATTAAGAAGTATCAAATGAAACGCCTTCAATGGCGTTGAGTGTCGGTATGTTGAGGTCAATCAATTATTTTCAAATCAATAACTCATTAGAGCTACAATATTATTAGAGGTACAATATTCAGTACATATAATTTTTAGCAATGTTTCCCATTACAACCTATTTGTGAAATCATCAATCTTTTACTGCATTAAAAATCATGATGTATCGGTTTATACTTACGTAAACGAAATCTGTTTCAACAGCCTTTAGTTAATTGCTACTGCTTTAGTTAATTGCTACGGCGTTGTGTGATTTATTGGATTCGTTGGAAGAATTTTCTGTCAGAAACCCAGTTAAATAGACCAAGCTAAAATCCGAATTAAAGATATTTTACCACAGAACACTTGCATAGAAGCAGAAATATTAAATTAATACAAGAGTGATTTATATTAAAATATGACGATTTTAATCTCTTATTACAATAGTCATTCAAGGAAACCAGCTATTTCTCTGAAATGTTTCTTGTTGGATTCGAACTTCTAATCCACTGACGATTTTATTTGAATGATTATATAAATATGTAAATTCAGCACAGAGTCTGAAAGGATAAGGCCTATCCACAATGTGCAGTCGTCAGTTGTTAGCCAGTAGTCGGAAGTTTGCTTTTGCAATCGGCCGCTTGGGAGCAGCACTCGAGTCGTCTACAATATGCTGTCGACATTGAGGTTAGGGAAACATTTTACAGAATAAAAAAGGTGGAGGAATCGCTTTATAATTGGATAATATATGGTATAAACACATCTTGCTTTCTCGTAGTATGCTAATCTGTGTATTTGCACTAGTAAATAATTTTCATTCGCGTAATATGTTACTTGCAGTCGTTCAGTTCGAGTCAGAGATGAATTTCTCGTCTGCCGACTACTGTCTACCAACTGACGATTGTCAGCTGTCGTCTGCAACTGCACATTGTGAATGGCGTCCATTGATCACCACACGTTATACTTCGACTACAAACTACCGTCTACCGACTAACAACTACAGACTGCGCATTGTGGATAGAGCTTTAAAGAAATTATTTTAATCACCGCCGTCTCGAGAATTACACGAGTAATACAGTCTAGAAGGCAGTGTTTGTATATTGCGATACAAGTGCCGTAAGCGATGCATACGGATCGAGGAAAAAGTTTGAAAAAACGAGGCACTTGCGCAGAGTTTCTTTCTTTTTTTTTCAATTTCCGAGATCCGTTATGCGCTTACGGCACGAGTATTGCATGCTATTTTTTGCACGATGATTATTTATATCAATTTAATTACATTAATTGTGATATTACCTGAAAATATTATGTATATACATTCTTGAAGATAGATGTTTATTTCAGAAAGTGATTCGCAAGTGTTTGTTGCGAAGCGAATATTTGTCCTGGGGGGCCTTATCCATAAAGGCTTGTATTATTATGTGCCGTAAGCAAATTCATAACCGCACGGAAACACTTACCGCACATAGCAACAAGATTGCGTGTGGGAATGTCAACTTACGATCCACGGCAACAACATTCGTAAGTACTGTCCATGCATTTAGACGAGAGCACTGTAAACACAATGCGCAGTGGAATCAGTCATCACGTGATTCCAGGGCCGTGGAAAGAAAGCAAGGGCCCCAGGGACAAATTTTCCCGGGCCCCCGTCAAATATTAAATTCACTGCCCAACACGCCCTTTATAATGTATGCAACAAAAAGATTATGTACTGATATTACATAATTATTAAGTGCCAGAATGGTAGCGGTACTTCATGAGATTGTCTGGTAGATAGGACTATCTGTCTCCGTGTGTCTGCAAGCGCGATAACTCAAATACGCTTTATCGGATTTTCAGGAAACTTGGTATACGCATTTATAACGCCCATGGGACGAAGCCTATTGATTTTGGACCAAATTGGTTAATTGTTGCCGGGCACGAAACGGAAAAATACATTAAAATGTTCTGATTAGGAACAATTTTATCTGTATGTACCAGTTTAATCTTTTGAAAATCATGATTTTAAATGCCGAACGTTAGTGAGGCCTACTGTTCAGTCCAAAAAGCTTTCTGCTTCTATTTGTCAAAAATAGCTATTTTTATTCAAGAATAATCCGTTTCAGATTAACACATAAAACATAACTTAACTTATAGCCTAACCAATTTTATTTTAGAGTAAATTTAGAAAGTAAAAATAAAACCGGGTCGGCCCCTTTCGGAGCCCGGGCCCCGGGGCTGCAGCCCCGGCTGCCCCTCCCTATCGTCGGGCCTGCGTGATTCATGCTAGCAACACACTCCCCTTCCGTCCCGCTCTATTTCTGCGGAGCATGCAAGTGCTCACGTCTAAATGCACAGGCTGTATCACTAATTAGTTAAGTCGTGCAAACACATAGTTATTGTCATTGTTAGATAGCCTGCGTTGATATATCATACTATTTTACCCATTTCATGGACAATGCCATGAAAAATTACGGATTAAGAAAGTAAGGTCTGATAAAAAAAAATTAGAATAGGGTATTTCCTATTCTGGAAACTATCAGGGCTAATGTTCTGAAGTTCTGTATATTATTCCCTATAAATACCGTACACTAGACCTAACAAACAAGTTGCAAACGTTCCAAAAGTAGTTGGGTGTTGCTTAAATGTTACGTTTAACCCGGGGCGGATCCAGAACGTAACTAAAGGAGGGGGCGCCGACATAATTTGGCGACATTGAATTTACTGGGAGGTTTGGAGGTATGTATGAAATATCCTCCATAACAGGGGGTCCGGGGTTCTCTCCCGTTAAATATTTTAAGAATGGAGAGCAAAATGATGAGTTTTTAGGTCCTCTCGGTGATTCCTCGAAATTTCTACGCAACTCTTTTTGCCCCGTGTTTTAGTTCTGTTGATAAATTTGTCGGATTTACATAGTCAAAAGAAATCCATTAAAAGTTTATAATATATATTAGGAATTTCAGCAACATATAGGACAAGTTATAAATACTGTTCAACTTTAGTTTTACAATCCTCAAGTTGAAACACGGTGAGTTCATAAATCCTATTATTAAAGTAAATTTTAACGTTACTTTATTAGGCAAGTACTTTCGAGGAATAAAAAAAGTCAAATCAACGAAAAAGAAATACCAAGGGGGATGCCGCGGCTCCTACGGCCCCCTCCCTGGATCCGCCAGCGCGTTGAGCATTATGACCTTACAGGATAGTATGAGAGACTATGACCCTGCAGACAGTTTTTTCTACATTGAACTTTATTTAGTAACTTGCTGTGCCTTCTACTGTTCTAAATAATCGTAATTATTGCATTGGTAATGTACGTGATTGTTTTCAAACACGGGTAGAATATTAGGAGCGATTATGTTCACGGAAGACGAATCTGAGAGAACAAAGGGGAATAGATACCGCTCCTGCACACACCTCAAGATTATGAAGTTACGGAACAGTGACTTCATACATTCATCTGGGATTGGGTGCAGTAAATCAAAGGGAGTTAGCAGTGTAATATTATGATGTATGTGAAACTGTTGCTAAGCTTCTAAGAACGCTGTCATACCATTGTAATGAATGTCATCCGCACGGAATGTAAATACAAAAATACGAAAGCAATATGTTAATTGGTGACAGATGTGGGATTTGAATTACAGCCCACTGCAGAATCCCGCGTTTGCATTCGGATAGGCTCCTGTAGTAGCAAATAATATATTTTCTAACCAAAGTATCTATATAAAAAATTCATATGGATTATAAAAACAAAAGTGGAACCACTTTTTGTAGGTTTGAACTAATGTAAACTATGTTGTGTAGCTGTGCAGAATTTAAGTTTGTCCTTAAATTGAAAAAAAAAACAATAACAGAAAGATTCAATGGCCATTTTTGTCTTAATTTAGTACTTTTCTCATAAAAATATATTTTGCCCATGAATTTTATTCGTACTTTATTTCAATACTATTTTAGTTTTCTTTGTTTCTAAAGCAGAGGGAAATCAACTTATCTCTTGCGGTTTTTTAACATAGTTACTTTTCGTGCAAATTAAATACAAACATTATTACGTGGATCACTTTCTATCTGAAATATGGAAACGTCTTGGCGAAGTGTCTTCCTTCACGTAGTGTGTTTTGTACGGTACGTGTAAGAGACAAGTCTTTTCTCCCCTTCGACAATACATTGTACCAATTCTATTGAGCCTAATAATCTAATATTGTATCTCTAACCCTAGGTTAAAAATAGGTTTTATGTTTATTTTAGTGTTATCTACATCTATCTTTAATCTGCAAAGTTAGACGCCTCCACTAAACGTTTATTCAATGACAAAATAATACAATCATTGCACACAATGTCATTTTATAAAGTAAAACCAACCCTAATCATCTATAATATTAGTTAACATAGACTCCTAACTTTTTTTTTAATTTTAAAACATTGCCAAATTCACCTCTGAGAAGCAATTGAAATTACTGGCAACAACGAAAGTTTTCTGATGCTCCAACCTGTGTTAAAATATTTCTCAATAATATATTATAATTTAATGATAACATAACCATCAGCTTATAAGCCAAACATTTTTCCACACAATTTACGACCATTACCCCTTGCCCTTCGGCTTAATATAACTTATATTGCAAAGGATCAAAGTTGTACTATCGAAAAGGCATGAAATAGCGACTTTTTCGTTAAGAAGAAAGCTCCCAGAACTGATTTGCAAATAATATAGTACAGGCCTAAATACGGAATACATTTAATGTAGTAGCAATGCTCGAAAGATAAAAAGCTGGATATAAAGAACAAGAACCAAGAGTAAGAACGACGATGAAAATCAAATAAATAAGAAAACTAACAGAGAAATTTTGGTATGCAGCTCATAGGAAAGACCATCTTAAGATAGAAGATTGCGATACTTCAATCGTTCCAACTGTTTTTGGTAAAGAAATAGGATACAAGAAAAATAAAGGGATCGCCCTATCACAAAACCAGGCAAGCTGTTACAGTGGTAGGATAAAAATAAACACCAACAGCCTTACTAATAAAAGCTGCTTATATCTGCGTTGAACGGTTGTCTGGTTGTTCACCGTGCAAGTTCTACATAAGCCGTATTACCAATAAACGGAGTGTACATGCCGAGGTTTACACAGGGTTTGCACGTCCAACGTCATCAACACGTCACTCTAGTTGTGACGTTACTAGCCCCTGGCTATGAAGGACTGCTGAAAGCCATCTATCGGAGGAGCGGGCAAACAACGATGGATCGTCTGCAGACAGTAATTCTAGTTTCAGTATTTCATTATATTGTTTTCAGAAAGCTGTAATCATGGGTACAAGTATGGAAATATAGATTATGGATTATTAGTACACATTTTCTCCTCACGTCAGCTGTGTACCTATATTCCTGGTATAAATGTTACAAGTGGATTATTAGTAAGACTGCAAGTCTAGAAAATGTTACATTGGCCCTATTGAACACCTTTACTTCCATTTCTGTTCAAGGGTGAGTATGACAGTGACTGTCGTGTAGATATCGCATCCATGTCAGGTATATTCCCTCAATGCCTGAACTACCTAGGTATAGCAAGTGTCATTCTGTGCTTCAATTCGTTGTAGGATTTTTATCTTTCTCTACTTTGTTATGAGGATGAACTTCGTGGACGGGAGCTGAGACCTACTCTTGATAAAAAAAAACACAGTCTGCTCCACAAAATGTGCGATGCAAGGAGAATACAACCTGCTTCATAAGCACTTTCACCACCCAAGAGGGTACGTACATATTATATTTTGTATGCAGGATAAGTTTCCGGGGAAAACGAAGATAGAAATACAACTAATGAGAAATAAAATTACGAAGAATGAAAAGAAAGATAAACGTTTTACTTAATAGGCCTTTAAGAAATAATGTATGGACGGAAGTTCACATGCAGTGAGCAAAAAAATATTAAAAAATATAAGCGAGGAAAAAGAAAGATCTGAGGCTATATTCTGTCTATCATGTGCAATACAAAACATTACACTGACCATTTTTGAATAATATCTCGGAGCTTTTAAATGTGGCCTATGTTAAGGAACATTGAAAAAAGCTAAATATCAAACCTATCAATATATAGCAAAGTAATTCCTTTTTTATCAATATATAGCAAAGTAATGCCTTGTTTTATCTGCAGTTATATCACGAAACAATGTTATTTTACCAATACGAACAACTCAGTTCCAAGTAAATTTATTTAAGGGAAAATCTTTTCCTTGAGCAGAATTAAACAGGGATATTTGACGAATAATAGGAAATAAATGCTTCACTAAAACAAAGGAGTTAAATACACTCAATTACGTATTTGCTTACCACGTCTTTGATTCCAAGCAACTACATCGATTGGCTACTCTGAGTCAGTTGAACTACGGTTATCGCACTAAAAATAAGTTTTAATGCGTGACAGAGAGAAGAAAATCCTAGGGTGGTATTAAACAATCTGTTATCCACGGGGTATTATATCAGACATGATCGGCTGAAATTATGTCATTACACATCATTGCTTGAAAACGGAATGTCATATGAATGAAATAGGCAATATGAAACTGTATTTGCGCAGATGATAGTACTTTTCAAGAATATAAATTCGAAAATTTAGAAATTTTTTATTTTTTAAATTTTGGATATTTCAATTTTTAAATTGAGATTTTTTTAATATTTTAAATTTTGAATTTTTGGACTTTCTAATTTTGGATCTTTGAATTTTTTAATTTTGGATTTTTTAAATTTTGGATCTTTGAATTTATTATTTGGATTTTTAATTTTAGATTTTTATTTTTTAATTTTGGATTTTTTAATTTTGGATTTTTTAATTTTTAATTTTTGGATTTTTTAAATTTTGGATAAGCCTAATCATTGAGTTGATTGTTTTTTGTGCAGTCCGTTCCGTCACACCTCACTAATTTCGTGACGATTTTGAGCGTTACACAAGCTCTCGATTTACCCCTACCGCGGCTAAAGAAGTTTCACTTCAAAAACTACCAAAGTGTAATAAAACACCAAATTTGATTTCTTAGAATATTTGTATAACACTTGTTATGCCATTTTCTTTAAAATCCCACAACATCAAACACAATAGACACAAATCTTATCGTTAAAATAAACAAGTCTAGTTTCTCACTTCCTCTATCTTGTGATGTCGACTTGGGTGGCGCAGTTTGTATGGCGCTGCTTTTGTGTCCAAGATCGCGGGATAGGCCCAGGTTAGGTCACTGGAATTTACCATAAATGGGACTGGTCCATGTCTTTAGACTTACAGGCATGTGAAGAACTTTTATGCGACAAAATTACGGCACACAGGTGACGGCCACAGGCCTAAGTTGCAGTGAACTCCCGTCGTTAAATAACCAACCAACTATCTTGTGACAATATACGAAACTGGATTCAAGCGAGATATTTGGGAATCGTAATTTATCAACATCTTAAATGGGATAAACTGTTACGCACGCATCTTCCAATTAATGCATTATGTTTAAGTTTATTAGTCTTTGGTTCAATTGATATGGACAGAGTTTCTAAATCTATAAGAAAGTCGCAAGAATTAAGTAAAAAAAATAGAATCAAAACTTATCTCTCAATGCCTGTGAACCAGCTTTTTAGACCTTTCCCCAATTTAGTGTTGTTAAGTACAGTTAACAAAGAATAGGGTTGATGGGGCTCTGGTAAGTAAGGCAATGAACCTCCGGGTTCCATTCAATAGATTATATTCCTTTTGCTTGCTTAGGAATTGTCTATTGCCATTGAGTAAGTAAGTAGTATATGCCAGATATATAAATAATGTCTCTGAATAAGGAAAATCAGACTTTTCCTCTTAATTTTCAATAATGTAAATACTTGGTCTTAGTTCAGAAAAACTGCAGTAAGCTAGGAAAATGACTAATTTCAATTTGTGAAATTCATCCGCCAAAATGAATAATAATTTCAAGTACAAAGTTTCAGCTATCATTGTTAATCAATGATTCATGTTTTAATATGCACACTGTTATTAAACACTTATCCGGTTTTAAATTTTGTGTAACCTTTTCAAATAAATGTAGCAAAATTTTACTTTTCAAGAATATAAATTCGAAGCATCCAATTGGAGAACTAAATTAGTCGCATGACGGCCTTACAATTCTGAGGTGATGGGAGGAATAAAATAATCAATATTCTAAATCGAGTGTTTAATAATAATAATAATAATAATAATAATAATAATAATAATAATAAGTCCGAGTGACCAAATTCTATCGAGAGAGTTCTAAGCGTTAGTAAATAAATAAAGTAAAAATAATAAATAAACATATAATTGAAGTAATTTAACCCTTATAAACATCATAGATAGTACACTACAGCACCTGTGCTTCATGATTTCAAAAGAAGCACATTTTGGTGATTTTGTTCACTGAACATTACCGATTAATTTAACAAAAAAACAATATTTTTTACCCAAGACCCATGAAAAAGTTCCTGAAATGAGTTAAATAAAGGGAGAACACGAGTACGCGAAGGAGAAGTAAAGTTGTTGATGAAAAAGGAAAAGGGTGAGAAACATTTCACAGCCTGGCTCTAAAACAAGTTCTTACGTAAAGAGAAAGTTCTCAGAAGCGGGAGTGTATCGTGCCATAGTATTACAGGAAGAAACGAGATAAAGTTGAATTTGGAATGTAAATTTCAGAATCCATTCTCTTCATCTTAAGAGCTGAAGTGGCATTTTTGAGGGAGGGAGTGAATCGATAAACAAACAAAGAGACAGACATACACCAAGCTGTAGATAAACTTATTGTCGACCCTCCTACTGGCCCTGAAGGCTTCTACAGACACCATCTTGTTCTTATCCTGACAGTGCTGGTAGGCGAAGGATTTACATGTTCTTACACTTGTCTCTCAAATTAAATCAATACAAGCTACAATTGGACGCCAGAGAATTGCTTAAGATACTACAGCAAACTTTAGTTTTAATCAGTGGCGTCCCTAGGGTGGGGCGGTTCGCCCCGGGCCCCACTTAATATGGGGCCCCCCATTGATGCCCCTCCCTAATATAAACATTAATGTTCTACCTGATTTTGTAAAACGAGCAGTGAATTTTTTTCAAAACAAACAAGGCCCTTTCGATTCAACACAGAAATCAAGAGAAAGTTTTTGTTTTGTTTTTTGTTTTTTTAACTAGTACAAGTTTCAAGTGAAAAGTAAGTTTACTTTTCACTTGAAACTTGTGAAAGAAGTTTTTCAAAACTAAAATTAATCGAAAACTATTTGCGCTGAACAATGAGTCAAATAAGACTAAATGGACTAGCAATTTGGATATGAAAATGAAGTTTCATGAGACAATTAGACAATTTTCTAATGTAAAAGCCATAAAAAGGCAATTTTAAACGTGACTGTTACATATTCTGAATTAATATAATCCAGATTTTGCTAATTTGTTGTCTGATTCTCCGAATAAATTAAAACTGTTCCTTGTTACCTTAAAATTTCGTTAAGTTTGTCATATTTAAACATAACATTTCTGTTTTCCATTTCATTACTTTGAAATTATGCACACATTTATATTTTGCTAATCAGTTAACTTAATATTATTGGATTAATATAATAATAAATAAGTCCATTAAATACTGCAAGAGTTCGCTCCCTTATTCTGTCTACTATTTTTTCGTATAGATTAGCCCATGGAGACGAACTGAAAGACAAAAAAGCTAGCCATAGAAAAAGTTAAAAATAGCCGTGTTGGTAGCTTTTGCTGGGAGATGGGGCCTCAGAAATAAATTCGCCCCGGGCCCCAAGTGGTCTAGTTACGCCACTGGTTTTAATCTGTATTTTCAAAGTTTTCTTCATACTATATTTAGGTTAAATCACATTTATTTATTAATTTTTTTAAATGGAAATGCTATTTCGTTAATTTATCTGATTGTACTCAGGTAACTAAGAAAAGAAAATTCGTTGTCGAATTTTACCACAATCCATTTTTTTTTTTCGAAAATAACTCCAGCAGTTTTGATAATATTAGTGTCCAAAATAAAAGTGTTGAAATTCAAAAAATCATTTTTCAGAATGAGGTTTAAGCACAAGTAACGAGGAAACACAACCACCTAAACTAAAGCCCAAATTTAGGATTTTTTTAACTCTTGATGTCTTGAGGCTAAAATGTCGCATTCTGTTTCATATTATTTTTTTTTTGTGTAAGTGTATACTTTGTTGAAAGTTATTCTTTGTCTGCAAGGCAATCTGCGTTGTGCAGAAAGATAAATAAATAATAATAATAAATACAAAGAAGTAAAATCACAATTATTATAAAACATGCGTCGATAATTTAAATAGTTGTGCATTATACAATAGATTAAGTTAAACTTGGGTACTAACTAGACGTAAAAATTTCAGGTATGCAGGCGACATGATTTGGACCTACTAATCTTTCTTCGGTCTGTGGTGTGGATGTTGCTTACACGGATCAAACCAAGTTCAACCTTCACGAATGATTGTGAGAAACTCATCATTTTATTTAATACTGAATTTTTATACAGGATATCTGAATTTACCGTAGTGTTTAGCTTCTGAAAGTGTGTATTCCCGTATTCTTGTTCAGCTCTATCTGGTTATCTACTGGGAGGGTATCATTTTGTACAATTTTTCGGGTAACTAAAAAATTAATTGAAATGTATGCGATAACAGGTAATGACGTAAAAATAAAAATGAAAACTTTTGGGAAATTTCCTAGGCACTAAGGACCACTAGAAGGATTATAAATCAGGGCAAACAAACAAAATAAGAATGCAGGGAGAATTTCATATAAGAAGGCTATCCTCAACAGGTGTAATAAGCATTTTAATGGGTTAATGACAGAAAGCTGACATTATACAGTTCCACCTACTGCCTAGCTTCTGACATAGAACCAAGTTTTGAATTAGCACGCACACAAATAGCCATAAAGACATTTAGAGAATTATGAGGCCGCAGTTGCCTTGAAATCTCAATAGGCCTGGGTTCAATAAAGGTGAGAAGGCAAATATTTTTGCCTAGAATTCTCAAGCTTAAATGATTAAAGGATTCCACATCAATGGAATGAGGCGGAGCTTATCCCAAATCATAGGAATGAGATAAAACCACTATGGTGCGAACAGGCCTTTCCTATTACCAGCACGCTCTAAACTGCTTTCATCATATTACTCGATATGCTAAAAACAAATGCAGATCTCATTTTTACAGGATAGCAGATTCAGATTCTGGAAAACGAACGGAAATACGGCTGTACATTGGCCTACATATATCCCATAACTATTCATAAAATCAAACTACGCAGAAAAATCTTCTCTAGGCCTATTCATAGTTTAATTTCAAACAATGAAAATGTCTAAAGTGTGTTCATATTGAGTTTTCTATGTCTTCTGATTTAAATACAATTTAAATAGATGCATAGAGGCGAAAGTTTGAAAAAAGAACAAGTTCTACAAATGCAATAAAAATCATTTTCAACCGAGTGAGATATATTTTTAACATAATTTCATCCCCTAGATGGCTATATAAAAACTTGAGGTTTAAGATCTTCATATAGTTTAACGAGCTGTTTACATGGAAATGTAAGCAAAATAAAAAACCGAACAATGCTAGGTTCATTTTGATAGTTAGTAGGCCTAATATAATAGATCTTTTCAGACTGTTTTAGTTAAAAAGTAGTCAACACAAAGTAGCATAGAATTCCTCACTTTACTCTCTGTATGTAAATTCCTGTAAATACTATTCCTAGCTACCCAATAAAGATAAAAGTGAACGAATTTAGTCGTAAATTGAGACAAGTGTTACTTGAAATGCCATAGATTTATTTAAATAGCATTAATACCACTGTTAACATCATGATGTGTCAGCTGAAGAAAGCCACAGCTGGTTCCCCTAGCTGATGTGGCAACTTCTGTGACTCACGCAGCTTGTGGGTGGTTTAATTAAAATCTTGGGGAGGTTATTTCTTTGAACGCCAGTTTCACAGCCGAAGGCTATGATGAGACTATAGGAGACTTTAATAGCGATAAATTTGTATTGCTAGTTTTACGAGTGTTCTTAGGGGATGACAGAAGTGTTAGTTCAGCCATTCTTGTAAAAATTCTATTCTTTTATTTCAACGTAAAAAAATCCAGCATACCCCAAAAGGTTTAACACTGTAAAACTGTATGACAGTTGGGCCTATGGAAAGGTGTTTCTGCACCATAGTTAAACTACCGTGTGTTTTAATTGTCTGTACTGTACATGCAAATTACCTATAGCTTGTTTCTCACTTTCCATTTTCATGTCATTTAGTCAAATTCATTAGATTCTTCTTCCACCAAAATAAAGAAAGTACACTGAATTCTTTCCATAATGTACTTCATATTGTGTGCAACTGAATTATTAAATATATTTTTGCATAGCCCTTAGCTTTTTAAAAATATTTAGTGTCATAGCCTTTTTTTTTCAAAATTTTGATTTGTTTGCATAATATTTTTCAAATAAAAAGTTTAAGTAAGATAACCACCCAACAATAGTTTTGTAAAACAAGCATTGACGAATGTTACATACAATGTAAGCTTCATAATTTAATATTTTGTCGAAATAAGATTTCTTGTAATAAAATATCAGTTAAATTAATTATCGTAGAGTTAGATTTAAAAATTAAATTGAAATTTTTAACTGTAACTTCTGACCAGGCATTAGTTACTAGTTTTAATTTAAAGTTTAGAGCACAAATAGTCTATAAAATCACTATCAACATCTCAATACCTTAAGGGTTGATGGAAAAATATATTCCAGATTAAGAACTTCCTAACTACTTTACAACCTAATCTAAAATATACCTTATTATAATTTCACATTACAAGTAACGTAAGTTAATAATATAGAATATAAACTTATATACGAAGAGAAAATTAGTAAAATCACTGTTAAACATTCCTTAAACTGTTAAATAGTAACCATAAAATCCATACAAATGTATGTCTTATGCTAAAACGTGGCTGGTGTCTCCTTTCATGACGAGTATCGACGTTAATTCTCATTCTTCAGGTAACATTTAACTCTGTACAAAGTATATCCAGTTTGGCAAAAAGAGGTTTGGTGAAAATTACGAAGTATATTTCGTATTGAGTCCTCATCAATGACACAAAATACAATCTATTTGGTAATAGTCTAAGCAAAGTAACATAGAAATTAGGGCGGCGATTCAGTTATATAGCCTTTATTTTTCTGCATAATTTGAACATAATGATGACAAATACTTGAAAAGAGCGATGAAACAAATTGTATGGGTAGTATTTCACAGAAAGTATGAAACAATTCCCATACCAATAAAAAAAATGTGAAATTCTACCCAAATAAAAGCTGACCTAGTATAATCTCTATATATTTAAGAGGCTTTGTCCTGACTGATTGAATGGCTGGCTGACTGACTGATTGACAGAGAATCAACGTAGAGCCTAAACTATAATAGATAGATACTTGGAATTTTGACAGTACCTTCGTTTCACTAAGAAAGGATTTTGAAAAATTTTGATTTTAAATGCCAAAAATCAAAATGTTTTTGAGTATACTTAATCCCATTTTACACAGAATTATCAAATCCAAATCACAGTTGGCATGGTAACATATTGTTTCCACTGGTCTCAGATGGGTTTGGAAATAATTGAAGTGGGACTTTGACAATTTAGAAAAGCTATCAATATAATTCATGTTAAATAAATATTAAATTATGAAATCCACGAAAATAATGCAGTCACATAACTTTATCTACCCTGGACATAGAGAAAACAGTACGAGGTATGGTTATATGTATATTATTTTATCGCAGGTTTTTGGGGAGGGGTGTATGAAAGTAATATAGCACTTCTGTTTAATTTCATCCCCAAAATGGTTTTATGGTAACATTAGAATGAGAAATAAAATATTCCGCAAAAACAATACAATTTTATGTTACCGGAATTTCTGTTTCTTCTTTTTGAATCCCTACCAAGCTTGCTGTGTACAAGCGATGGGATCCAAAATTCGACATCCTCTATTAGCCGTAAAAAGCTTTATCAAGCGTTTTCTGAGCGAATAGTTTGAGTGTGATAAGTCATTCTTCCTCATTTCAAATTCTAAATACCTATAAAAGGGCCTAGAATTTTAAAATTGAAAGTCCTTCATAAGTTAATTACAAATTACAAAATACAAATCCCGGGCGACGCCGGGCCTTTTAAGCTAGTATTTTATGTATGACAATCTCTTCACTTAAATTGGTTGTAAAAATGGAGAGAATATCGTTACCACATCGTACCACATCCCCGAAAGGTACATAACCCAAATAAAATCCCATTAATGCACTCACATAACTTTCTTTGCTCTAAGCAAGGCCAATACATATTTATCACTTTACATTCTGATATGGAATAAGAAATCTTATTGCAAAGAGCTCTTTTCAGTTGTTCGAATCTGATGCAAAGCTTTATTGTCCACCAGGCAAGACTGAGTTCCTACAAACAGTGGGTGGCTTATAACTACCCTTCAGATAATTTTTCGAGAAAATGTTTCAAATAAAGGTTTCAGCTCTTACTATAAGCACCCCTGTGCAAAACACGAATAAAATCGTTAGAGCAGTTTTCGAGAAAATCGCGAAAAACGAAATTTTCATCATGCAAAATCCCCTTAAAAATAAAAGAGAGTACTCGCCAATCTTCGTGTAACAGCCTCAGAAGCTACCTAACCCAGAAAATAAATTTTGTTTTCGACAACTTTCCGTTCTGGAGCTATGCTGTTCACAGACACACACATACACACACACACACACATACACACACACACACACACACACAAATACACACATATGTCTGAAAATAGTATTTTTAGATCCAGGATACCTCAAAATGTGCATATATGTTAAAACTCAACTTCGAATTTGGCAGTCTCAACCTTCCGTATCTATGGTACGGCCAGAGGAAGTAAAAAGTTTATTGATGAAATAAGTCGTTATTGTCCGTTCAAAATTAGGTAAGTTTAAATCTCATGTTCTGTGTAGTTCGCATTCCTTTAAAGATTATAAACGTTCAAATCATGAAAGATTACACAGCTGAAACGTTCTACGGATGCTGCAAATAGGAATTACTGTACAATGCTCTCTGCGAGGAGAGTTGGAAAGAGTGCTCTCGCTAGAACCCCTAGATGCTTAAGTGCGCCTGAATGAATATTTCAGCAAAGAGTAACTGTAGTACTCAAGTTTTACCTAGTTTCTCTCCCCCTCTTCCTGAAGCCGCTGAGTTTGTTTGTGCAGTGTTGCCAAGACATTCTTTAGTGGAGCCTGCTCAAATTGAAGATTAGGGCAAAAGTGACACCATCACTATATTTTATACTTTACCTGACATCTTTGTCTTCGCACCATTGATTCCTCTACTTTGCTCAAAGTTTATTATTACCGCTGAACTCTCACTTCAGAATTCACCCTGATGCTACAGAAACTGAGTTTAAATCTGAATGGAAAGAAATGTTAGACTTATAAAGAAAATATGGAATAATTGATCTGACAGCAAGAGGACCAGTGTTAATACATGCACCGTACGTATTATTACTTCCTCTGCCCACACCGTAGGGACTATATAGGAACTATAGATAGAGGAAGTAGTCTATTGTGTTCGACCCCAAAAATTCGATGTTGAGTTTTTAACATAAACACAAGTTTGAGGTCCCCTAAATTTAAAAAAATCAGAAACATGTATATGTGTGTGTGTGAACAGCCTAACTTTAGAATAAAAATTTTATGAGAGAAAATTGTATTTGGATTAGGTACCTTCTGAGGATGTGACATGAGGATCGGTGACGACTGTATCTTACTTTCAATGAGACTTCAAATGAAAAACTTTTCGTTAAATGTTTTATTTGAAACATTTTTCACAAAAATTCTCTTAGGGATAGGTGCAAGCCACCCATTGCTTGCAGAAACTCAGTCTTGCTTGGTGAACAATAAAGTCTTGCATCAGACTGAAAGAACTGAATATGCGCTCTTTGCAATACGGCCTCTTATTCTACAGTGTGATCCGTTTGAGATGTCAGAAAAGTAAAACGTTATATTTAAGAGGATAATGTATATAGCTCTGAGAAATTTACTGTAATGTAAGTGGGAAGGATGGGAGTTAACAATGAGTGATGTTTCAGACTTCGGCCACATTGGCTTGGCGGCGCTATCGTGCATAGAAGACAAAATGGTGGTCACGCCACAACAGCGCGCTCAATGTTTAGTATGGTATTTATGCGAAGTTTTCTAGTGTAATACAAACACAGCGGGCTTTCCGACATCAGTACAACTGCCCCTTCGCATCGAGACATTGTTAACTGGTATCACATGTTCCTGGAAGATGGTCTCAAAATGCCTCGTACAGGCGGAAGGTTACGTGATAGGACTTGACTCCTCCATATTTTTTTTGTGTGGTGGTACATCAAGTCAACTGTGTACACACAAAGGCCACAGAATGTAGCTGACCTACGACGGATGATTACAGCCGCCTGTCAGCAAATGACTCCAGAAATTCTCCGAGGTATGATCTATGCCGCATTCGCAATGGCGGTCATGTTGAGTGCTAATGTGCTGGAATACAAAACTTACAGGTTTCCTACACCTGTTTTTACCATTAAAAATTAATAAATTTAAATAGCTTCTTGTATACAATGCTTTACTTTTCTGACATCTCTAACGGATCACCCTGTATATCAGAATGTGATATGAGAAAGGTGCATTGCCCAAGAATTAATCAGAACTTATTTGACTTGTATGTCCTTCGGAGATGCAATGTGTTGTGGTAACGACATTCTTTTAATTTGTACAACCATTTTTCATGAAGAGAATGTCATTCATAATATTTATACTAAGAGGCAAAACTTCTGTTTGGGCAGAGAAAGTTATGTTTCACATAAGATTTTTTGTTAAGGGTTTGGAAACAAATGTGGGCTACTTCATGTATTCGTTCCTAAATACCGTATTTGTAGGATGTTGCTAATATTTCGATTGGAACAATAGGTTTTGTACTCCAATTTCAACGTCCTATTCAAATGTCAGTTTAACGGGCGCTGCAATGTACACAATGCATTGTTTCTGTGGCGAAAATACAACAATACGAATGAAACATGATAGGAGACGTTATTTAGTAGACCGTGCTCTAGTTGCTACAGCAAGGTTTTTATGATTCATTTAGAATTCAATAACGTTAAGAGAACAGTGGCTGATGTTGCAAGTTAAATCAGCATTTCAGTTCTGAAGAAACAAATTCACATCTATACAAGAGTATCCTGCATTTGAAGGACTCTAATGGACTAAAAATCCTGTATGTAAAGTTTAATTTGCTACTTGTATACTCGGTATTCACATCACAGACCTGTTTCACATGAAAGGATTCAATTGAAAGAAGGAGGAGCTTGTTATATTGACGCTGTTTCTGTTTGCTTACTGGTGTAATCAAATTCGATGAAATGTGTCCGCTTCTCCAAGTGCCAGCACGGAATTGAAATGTGTTTACAATTACCACAAGTCAATTCAGCAGAAGTGTTTCGCCATCTATAAAGTATCCAATCAAAACACATTCTTCATTTTCACTCACAAGTGTAATTAATCTTTTATTACGTCGAACACAAACATATCGATTTTGATGTAAATCTAGGGATAAAATGAGTAGAATTGAATAATTTCATGATTGTTCTTTGAGGGAATGATAATTAATAGTGCAGTATAAGATATTCTTAAGTCTTATACCCTAAAAAAAAGTCATATAAACAAGGAGGACTTCCAATATGACCCTATTTGTTGAGATTTGCAAGATTGCTTCAGAGTTAATCACATACTAAAATGTTGGTACCCTTTGATTAAAAGGTGTGTACAAAATAGCTGTGCTTATATACATATATATATATATAATTGCCGTGTTAAAACTGTTTCTCATTATGCAATATCTGTACATAAAAACAGTACCGGTACTAAAATCTATACAGTAAGATTTGCTTAACAGCAGTACTCAAAACCAGCAACCAATTGTCCAAAAATTTAAAAGCTTGTTACAAAAAGAAAACTTTAAATTAGCTAGCTGTTAAAATAACAAGCATATAAATGTCCATATTCTCTTTGTGCTTGGATGAAACTTTCACTTTAGGTAGTCCTTCAATAGCTTGAGTTGTTGGCCGGCAAGATGGGATGGTGTCCGTGACTCCAAGATGTTTGATAAACAGAGGACTCACGGACACCATTGGACAACATATTTCACACGCGTAGTTTTCAATTACCTCAAGGAGTATTCTGCCCAATTGGAAGAAAATCGAACAACGTGTTTACTCGTAACTGCAAAACACACGACAAGCAGGCGAAATGCCGAATGGTCCAGTTAAAACAGGACTTCGCTTCATTCGGTCAGTTGCAATAGTTTTATTTTTTATCATATGCACGAATATGACAATGACATTAATACCGATATATAGTTCTGTAAATAGTATGCTTATACTTCAGAAAGGGAAAAGCTACCATTTTCACCTTAAAACGTAATTTAAAATTAGAATTCTTACACATACGTTATTTAATTACTTTAAGATACATTCTGCCATACTGGAAAAAAAAATAGAACATAGCGTTTGGTCGTGAATGAGTAACAAACAACTATACCAGATAAACAGAAGAAATGTCACTTACGTCAGAAATGCACTGGAACAAAGTTGTAGAAAGTTTTACACTCAAAAGAGGAAGCCGTCTTCAAATTTTATAGCATGAACCATTTGGCTAAAATCGTTGAAAGAAGCTAAACACATAACAGAATCTTTAAATGGAATTGTGAAATTAAAATCCTGGTATACTGGTATTTAGCGAAATAAAATAAAATAAAATCTTTCGACTACCGATTGTATGGGTGCCGAGGTAGGCCTACCCAGTGTCACTAAGTGACTATGCCGGCAACGGAACTGTGGATATCTGGGCTCATAGCTTAGAGCGCTTTATACTACAGTACTATACTCTATTCGAAATAGGTGTAACTAAACTCACCAGAAGTGGATAAATGTAGTAGAAAGATCCAGAACTGAAAGTAATGATTTCGGTCATAATACTGCATAGGGTGTAGATAGAACGTTATTCTATTATATTAAGGTTCCTTTCACTGCCTAGGGACAAAATTTAACAATTCAACGAAGCTAATAATTTTGACAAATTACATACCGGTAATATGTTGACATTCCATTAAAATAACTAGGAGAAAAAATACTTTGACAGTAGGACTTAAATCCGGGAGCCTAATCTTTGTATGCTGACTCTCCGACAACTGACATATCCAAGGACAAAATTTTTGGAGTTGGCAATAACAGCAATGTTAATCTAAGTAATGGTCTTTTTAATGCTTGAAGTAGCCTATCTTGAACCAAACAGAGAAACAGTTTTCATGGTTATGGCACGATATTAATACTCGTGTTATTTGTTTAAGTCTGCTGTTTTCTCATTGACAACAAAATTTCATCACTATCACGAGTTGTATTGTTGTTTACAGGTTGATGAAGTGTTTTCACACCATTGTGACGAAATACCATGAACAGGTAGATTCCATGGAACGGTTTTGGTATAAAAATGTTGTGCGGAAATTTGAGAGATGGATTTTGTGGAGAGTAGAGATGAGTGTGAGCCAGACGAAGCGTGAAGTACTGATTATTCTGTTACAATGCAAGCAATAATTACAACACAGTGCGCTACTTTTTTATTTATTTTTTGTTCATCTGCAGAAGCCGTATTAACGTACATTCATATTTTCTAGAAAATCTCACTAATTTTCATTCCATTCAGCCATAGATCAATACAAAATGCTCACACTGCAACTCTACATTGTTCATATAGATCTATGACTGTAAATTATGCGTGTTTGTCAAGAGTAGTAAGGCTATATTATACTGTGCAAGGAAGACTGCCCTGGAACCGCAGATAAAACCTATCTCATAAATTATTGTATATTGAAGCATGATAAGCAGTGACTTTATTTATTGTATCTCCAAATCTTTATGAACACTATTTTGCCAGAAAAGGCATGTTAGGGTTATAGCTTTGACAGCAATAAATACAGTAAAATATAGAATATTAATTACATATGGTTGTGAATATATGTTAGATACTGCATAAAATGATTATAACAACATTGCTTCGTGAAAACTTTTGACACATGGAAATTTCGTCAAAATCTTCAAAAAGCAAATTTAGCTGGAGTCTATTCGTTTCGAACATGGGACAATCGAACAAAACATGTTTTACAGTTTGTATGGATTCCTGACACAATTATTATAACCACTATCTGAAATAATATGAAATCGTAAAAAAATAACTCCCAAATTTTCCATGGCCTGTCATAAATTGTGTTAAAATAAAAGTTTGTGTAAACATTTTTACATTTAGTGGAAAGTGCACTGTAGGGAAGAAAAGTTCTTTAGTCAAGGAACCATTTGTACTTTTTATCCAGTGACTTTAAAAAAGTGTTATTGTTCCAACATATTTTGTTTATGTCACGGATGGATGAAAGTTCTTTTTATTTTTAAGTGGTGGTTATATTAAGCTACGAGATAACTTAACTTAAGTTACACTCTTAAACTGAATGTAGCTCATATTATGTTTTGAAACTTTCTGTAGCCTATACAGTATCACAAGCTTTGTTAACTGCTGTTGATGAATCCGTTTCTATTGTCCAAGTATTACGTACGCTGATTATTAATGCTATTTTTAATTTTTATAATTTTGATAATAGTCTCGGTAAATAACCAGATCGGCTTTTGCATTTGCGTTTGAGAAACCCATGAGAAACCAGAAGTCAAATTTTTCGGTGTAACTCTAGATTTCTCGAATGAGAACGGCAGAACATCAATCAAATATTTTTGGATGCAGAATTCAGCAATGTTTAAGCTGATTCGACACAGCAACTAGAGACTTGTGGTTATGTTTCAGCTAACATAATTTTATATTTATTTCAGTTCAAATGTAAATGTCATGTATTTAATTAATATTTCACAACGCGTGTATAAAGTTCCCGTAGATACCTTTCCGAAATCGCTTGCGGATATACACAGAAAAAAAATGCAGGTTGGTTTTGTTGGATGGGAAGTAAACTTATTGACTCCAGTCTAAATGTATGACACAATTATCCACTCCATTCACTGTTTGCTAAAGACATAAGCTTATGTAAACGATATCTATGGAAAAACATGTTCAAGTCACCTTTCCTTCCTTTAATTGTTTCCTGTTTATAGTCAAGAGGCAACCCCTCATCACTAGGCTTGAGGGAATAAAGGAATTGTGCGACATCCCGTTAGAGGTTACGGGAAACGGCATTAGCTAACTTTTTATATCCCTCTTATTCTGTTCCCTCCTTCTTCTGTTCTCTCTTTCTCTCTCTCTCTCTCTCTTTCTCTCTCTCTCTCTCTCTCTCTCTCTCTCTTTCTCTCTCTCTCTCTCTCTCTCTCTCTCTCTACTTTTCTTTCTTCCGTCTTCCGTTAAACTTAAAGCGAGCAATGAACTCTTAAAATAATATATATTAAATTACAATTAACTTTGATGAGAAGAATTAAGGATGGAACAGTCCTTTGCCAAGTTCGCGGAATTCGATCCCTGCTCAGGTCGATAGCATTTATATATGATGAAATAGTACCACACTTACAAGCAAATAAAAGAACTTCTGCGAGACAAAATTTCGGCAAACCAGCGACCGTTAGAGTGGAAAACTTACCTACTCTCCTACTAAATTGGCAATAGACAATTCCTAAGTAAGATAAATGAATATTGTCTATCTTATGGAACCCGGAGGTTCATTGCCACGCCTACATAAGCCCACCATTCAACTCTATTCTGTGCTAACTCCATCCAACCATCCCTCGAAAATCCTACTTCCCTTGAATCTATTCCAATATTGTCCTCCCACCTAAGTCAAGGTCTTCCAAGTGGTCTCTTCCCTACGGTTCTCAGTCAATACTTTTGAGGTAACGACTATGTCTCTTTCCTCCCCATGAGCGCAATATGCTTCATCCTCGGTGATTTAATTGCCTTTATTATATACGTGAAGAGTTCAGGTTATGAAACTCGAAATGGTAGAATAATACCCTAAATTAATAAACCCGTAGTCCAAACCCACACACGCACACACATACAATCCGAAGTTATAACTGAGTCAACTTCATACATAAAAATCGAATATAATTTTAGTGTCCAGTTGCACTAAAAATACATTTGACAGCTCTTCTAGATTACACCTTGGTTTTTAATCAAGGGAATAGCAATGGAGCCAACAGAATGGAAGTAACTTTACCGATTAAATAGAAATAAAGATAGAGTAGTCACATTGGCTATAAATCCTGTCCAGGTTAATTGAACTCGTGAAGAGCAAACTCTTTACGACATGCATGGAAATTTGAGTCTCTGTATTCCCGAGTCGCGCCTCTACAGTCCGCTTTTAATACTGGAAATGGATATTAACTGTAATGTGGGGTCCCATACACATTGGATGCTAACTTGCGCGGGAAGCTCAATTTCGTTCTATACTTATATTAGTTCATAACAAACCACACTCTTTATATTAGTTCAAAACCACAAAACCACACTCTGAAGCTGAACGGTTGATTATTTTGAAATTGATCCCCTATATATTGCGAGGAAACCTAAAAATAAAAGTGAAAAAGTAAATATTTCACTTACATTAACCAACAGTAAACGTATGGGACTGCTGTATTTCCCAGCCTTTTTCAAGGGAAAGGACTTTGAGCTACACATATATGATTGATTATATCTAACAGGTGACTTTGATCACAGCCTTTCGGATTTTTCAAAAGTCAAACCATTTCTTCATCTCTCACATAGTGATGTAAAACATATTAGGCCAACAATATTAGTGAACAAGAATAACAAAAGAGGCAAGAACAAAAAGAGCAAGACAAGAAGAGCAAAACAACAAGAACAAGACGATTCAAACGGAATAAGACAAGAATAACGAGAAACAACAAAGACAAGAAAAACATGAGAAACAAGGTCAATAACACGAATATAATAATAATAATAATAATAATAATAATAATAATAATAATAATAATAATAATAATAATAATAATAATAGTAAGTTAAAGAAAATATTGAAAGAAAAAATGAAAAAAAAAAAAAAATTGAAAGAATTACTTAAGCTTTGGACAAATTTTGAACATGTTTTCTTAGAAACAAAACGTTTCTTATACGTAAGAGCTTTCGAATTTATCACTGTGACACTTGTAGATGTTAGTCAAAGAAGGACAAAGGAAAGGATTTTGAGGAACTTATTATAATGTTCATACTCTAAATGGCCTTTTGGCTCTATGTTTCATTCCAGCCATTGCGGTTTAAGTTCAAGATATAAAGTCATAGGTCGGGGTGATTTTGTTCCTACATTCCCCTTCCCTAGTACAAATGGAGGAAATTAGTGTGTAACAAAGCATATTGCATCTGAGTACAGTTTGTTCCTACTCTCACATAACAGATAGCCCAATTTTATTTACACATACTGAGTAGGCGAGTTTTTTTGCACTCTATATGTTTTCACTTCTGCTTTTGTCCATATGGAAGCGGAATTACGTCTGTCATGTCTTGATTAAAGCGTTGAGATTTACCACTAACCTAATATATACTATTGCCACAGACGAGGTTTCATATACTATTTTGTGTAACCTTACGGTATGACATTTTCTCCATCGTGGCGTATTTACAAGGATTGCGCATTACTCACTTATTTTACTAGCCCTTTGATTAATCCTATTCATAGTCCACTTATTCAATAATTTTATCTCGTAGAGTTAAGTTCACGAATTCGTTTCCGCACAATCAAAGTTACGTAATAAAAAGTATAAGCATGCGAATTTATGAACAGATGGACCAATTCAAATATATATATACATATACAGTGAAACATTATAGACAAAGTCAGTGCCGTAAGTTCTTTTATGACCAAAATAAAGAATGCGAAATTATCTGCGAATTTATCTCACTTTCCTATTTTAAAATCCATAGTACGTGAACAGTTCTGCTCTGAAAACCTTGTCTGTCGAGTTCGAAGTTACATTTTCTGATATAAAACAGATGCACATGGACGTAACAATTTCCAACAACCCATTCAACCATAAAACATATGCAATTAAAGATCACTGACTTACAGCACGATATTCGTCTGAGAAATTGCGGAAATTATTGAATAGAACTGTACAAAACAATATTAGCGAGTGTTCATATTATCGTAATTTGGAAAGTTTTAGCAGTCGCACTGCAGCTATGTTTGAGGGAAATATTCAGGTGAACAAGTTTTTCTTCGATGAAAAATGTTAAAAGTAAACCCGTTCCAGAAACAGTGATCGTAATTTGGTTTCAATATTACATTTTGTTGTTTCTACAAGCATAGACACGATAGAAGCTATAGCGTAATGAACTGCACATCAGCATCAAAACAGAGGCAACTGAGGAATTTCTGCTTAGCCACCTCTACAAGTTGTTTGAATAAATAAGAATGTATATACATATATACATATTATATATATGTACACACACACACACATACGCTGGTTACTTGCAACTTATATAGGCTATATCGATGGCTAAAAGCACGATCATTGTATGTCTATTTTTTGGCGAAAATGAGATACTGGTGTCAATATGTAGGTGAGTTTAGCTCCTTTCTCCTGCACAAATATTGTATCTCCCTTCGAAGTAGTAATTATAAGGTGCAGGTTTTAAAAAATATATCAATTTTGATCATTGAGTGCACCTTATTGTATATATATATATTTCTATTTCTTCTTTTTTTTACATCAACGGCATGTTCCGTTACACGGTAGTAGCACTACATGCCTATAAGCTGAAGGAATCGTGATCCTAGTAATAAATATCAAACTATAATCACGATGAATATCAAGATAAATAAATAGAATATAAAACCCTCAGAATAACGGGAGCTATTAACATTTCATATCAAATTTAGTATCAGATGATAGAGAATTAAATCACAAGTAATATGCAACGAATAAAGAAATAATATGTAATAAATATAAAACAAGTTAACATTAAATATAAGGATATATCACTGGCTGTAAAAAGTACCAGACAAGATTCCGAGTATTTCACAAAGGCGAGTTCTCACACACCATTCATTCACTGCAGGACGCCGGCGACACGTATTGTCACGAGTTACACTTCTTTTATGGCAAAAAGCTACACAAAGACAAGTAAAGCCTACTGAAAAGAACGTACTTGGAAAAAGACTTGGGAAGATAGTATTCAATGCCGGTACTGAGAAATTACAGCCAGTAAGTAGAATAGGAAGACAGTGGGAACTCAAAGGACGCACACCATAGCATCCTGAGGCTTGGTTTCAAAGGGCCAATGAAAAATGAGTTACTAACTGAAATAACGATAAAATGCTATAACATAGAATTTCATTTGCTAGTATAAGAGTGGGGGATTTTTCTGGGGCTGGCAAGGCTGTAGAACATCGCTAGTTTTATAATAAGACTGTCCTTCTGGACTCTGATCCGGGAGGACGTATTCACTGCTACTGGACTTCGATCCGGGTGGAAACGATATTATTTCCACTCGATTTTTATAATTCACGTTGGGTAGTTGCCCAACTTGAATAAATAATCTTTTAAACTAGAAGCACTCAATACTCGTGTGATTCTTGGTAATAGCTCAATTACAGCTATTACCGAATTTAAATTCAGTGTGACACAGTAAGAACATTGTCGACGAAATATCATTAATATAATTACGCCAAGACGGGTAGTTATAATATCACGTGTTATACGTAGGAAGAGAGTAGCAACAGATAATTATTGTGGCCAAGTTCTACAACCTAGACATCCTAGCAAAGTATCCACCACGATTAGATTATTAATCAGTTAATTGGACATATTATTCGATTGGACAAATAAATCACATCATACCAGTTATTTATGTTATCTCTATATATATAAAAGGCTTTGTCCTGACTGACTGACTGACTGAATGACTGATTGACTGAATGACAGGAATCAACGTACAGCCTAAACTATAACAGGTAGAGACTTGGAATTTTGACAGTACCTTCGCTTCATAATGTAGGTGCTCACTAAGAAAGGATTTTGAAAAATTCTGATTCTAAATGCCAAAAATTAAATGTTTTTGAGAATACTTAACCCCTTTTTACATAGAATTATCCATTCCAAATCACAGAATATATTGTTGCCAAATTTTATATGATGGGCTTGGAAAAAACAATTGAAATGCACTTTTGACAAACAAGAGAAGTTATCAAAATAATTCATGTTATAAATAAATATTACAGAATGAAATCCACTAAAATAATGGAATCACATAACTTTCTCTACCCTGGACATAGAGAAAACAAAACGAGGTATGGTAATGTGTATATTATTATATTATATCGCAAGTTTTTTGAGAGAAAAGTATGAAAGTGATAATGCTTTCTGTTTAATTTCATCTCCAAAACGGCTTTATGGTAACATAAGAGTGGGAAATTTCCCGCCTCGATATTACAATTTAATGTTACAGGAATTTCTGTTTCTTCTTATTTAAACCTCTACCAGGCTTGCTGTGCACTGTACAAGCGATGGGATGCAAAATTCTAGATCCTCTATGAGCCATAAAAAATTATATCAAGCGTTTTCTGAGGGAATAGTTTGAGTGTAATAAGTCGTTCTTCCTATTTCAAATTATAAATGCCTATAGAAGGACCTAGAATTTAAAATTGAAAATCCTTCATAAGCTAATTTCCAATTACAAAATACAAAACCCGGGCGACGCCGGGTCTTTTAAGCTAGTCTACATATATAGTACTAACGATAACAGCCATTCACCAAACCCATATATCCCTGAGAAATGAAAGAGTAACAATCTTGTGGCTCGCTGACTCCGGAGCAGGTTCGAAAGAAGGACTACAAACTGTAAGTACTGGATAAAAACATTTCCACTTCTTTAGTAAGAACCTTTTTATAAGTGGCATTACCCAATAGCAAAGGGGTGAACTGTCTCATAGTGGCTTGCCCAACTTTAGGGGCTTACGAACCGCTTCAAAGCATTTACATTGATTCTTAGTGCCTAATACACTATGCATTGATTATAAATGTCTGAGGACTTACAACATCTGAGCACATGAGAGTATACCGTAACCATCAACAGCTGTCAGTTGTGTTGCAGTAGCAGAGACGTTATGGTTTTGCTGTAACGAGTTTGGAGTGTACTAGTGTTGATTTTCACTAGTTATAAATATTATCGTGTTCTTCTGAAGTTACGATATAAGTATGAATTGCAAACTGAATTACCATTCAAAAAGCTCCGTGTAAGCCTCGATCGCGAACCTCTATTCTCCTGGGGCTCCATCACACTAACACCCAAGTATAATTCAGTGATTCCTGTCTCAAATGTCAAAAAGAAAGATCTGCTATCTCTTTAGAAGACAGGAGTCATTCCAAACTGCTATGCTAATTTTGTGACTGATATTCCATCTTCGAGGAAAGCTAAGGATATTGTGCCATACCCCGTTGCAAATGAGTACGACGAACCCATCTCTGGAAAAACTGAACAATCTGTTTCCAGGAGAATTACTCGTAAGAACATAAATTGCGAGAAGAACGAGGAGAAAAGTCCAAGAAACATTAAGGGAAAAGTAGATAAAAATTATAAGAAAAAATTAAAAGGGCAAAAAGATGGTGAAAAGAAATAATAATTGTTTCAAGTAAGTCTGTTTGACGAAAGACCAGCGACTGTTTAAAAAGTCTTTTCTTTTTCAAAATGTTCATAATGTAATTTACCTTATTGACCTCTTTTTAGGTAGTAAAAAATTTAAATGAAACAAAAGAGTAGTATTTTTGTGTTATTTATTATGTATTAACATAAAATCCATCCTGCTATTATCATAGGGCACTTTTATTATACGCACTCCTATAGTACATCCATAAGTCACTTAATCTACTAGAGCACAAATATAGTATGTCCGTTATTGATACATATTTCATTAAAGTTTCCAGAACTAATGAAAAGTACCTTAAAACTGATATTGTTGTCTAATAAAATATTAACTGATGCATAAATTTTTAAGCCTGTTGAGTATTTTTGGGACTTTGGGAAGTTTTCCCCCCAAGTTTAAAATCTTCTTTTCGCGATTTCTCAGAGTTTGCAAAAATGGACATACAATGATTGTGCTGTTAGCCATCGATATGTAAATTGATATATTCTGGTAAACACTGCGTGAATTAGGTATGCCCTACAAAACTAGTATCACTGTTCATAACCTAACCAACCTAACCTAACCTAACCTATCCTATTCCTTAGAAGCTTTTCCGCCTATATACTAGTGCACAACCAGACCTCACAGGCACCACATCAAATAGCAGGACAACAGCTAGGACTGAAGATGACATGATTATGTCGAAATGCATATCCGAAATATTAACCACCATTAACGACAAAGGCCGAATATGATAAGAAATTGTGGACACTACAACAAGTAAACGCCATATAAGTAAACTGCTTATTAATCAAGAGAGAAAAAGTGTAAAATTACAAAAAGACTTTGTACAAGAAACCCACATTTATAATCTTTAGACTGGGTGTTAATAGATTTTAAAATTGGAATGTATACAAATTCTTGAAGACAAGAGCTATAAATGGGCTTAATATATTTATATCAACACATATAGACACGATTATGCAGGAGTTGATTGTAACTTGTAACATATCTTAACATCTTTTATGATTTTAAACTTGTGTGTAAATCTTAATTAATTTTATTACAATTGTACTGCAGCTGCTCAGTAAGCAAGTGAGAGAACGGTATAAATAGACTTTGTACGAAAAACCACATTTATTTTATAATTTTAGACTTGGTGTAAATAGATTTTAAAGTGTAATGTGTAACAAAAAATTTTTATATGACAAGAGCTATTAGACTGGCTTAATATATTTGTACCTATGCATATAGGCACGAATATGCTGGAGAGAATTGTAATTGTACTTAATACAGTATATAAATTTTAAAAAGCGTTTTAAAACTAAATGAATTTTAAATTGGATATTTAACGAGCCTTTGTAAGACAAGAATTTTAGAGTGACATAATATACTTTTATCAATATATACAAGCAATTTTATACTAGAGATATTTGTAACTTTGAATCAAACTTAATAAGTGTAAGAATTTTAAACTACATATTTGAGTACATAAGTGATATAATAAGTTAGATACTAAACATTATATTATTATTTTATTAAATTCATCGTCTTTCAACTCCAATATTATGTAATAAAGGTATAAAAAAATTTGAGCAAAATTGTTATAAATAAATTACAGGTATAGAATAGAAACAGAAAAACTCTATGTATATAACAATGTACAAAAAGCTATAATAAAAATTGATAATATATACATCACAAATCTTGCAAATTCGGACTTAAGTTCGTTAATGTGGTAATGATAATACTAGTATATAGGCGGAAAACCTTCTAAGGAATTGAATTTATACTATACTAGTTGAACTTTAGCTAAGCTTCATAATGAAGTTTATTAATAACCTAACCTAACCTAACCTAACCGTCACTAAAACAGAATCTACCTGCCACTACATACCTTATTGCCAGTAGATCAGTTAGTCATCCTTCTTCGCAGTTGCTCATCCTACTTCACTCAGAACCATAATATGGCTGCCGTGTTTTAGCCTATACGTAATAAAAATGAACTGATTGCAAGGGGTAAAAATACAACATAAAGTTCTAAAATCTATTAATTTCACCCCTGAATCAATTCCTTCAACGAAAGTAGGCTAAGTAGGTTACATTAAATTACGCTTACAGTGTCAGGAAGGAAAACTGTATTACTAAGGATATGGTGCTCTACCCGGTATAAACAGCACTATATCCGAGTCGAGCTAAGAAAGAAACCTGAAGTAAACAAAAACCAGTAGGCCTATGTCTGTTTCACTCTTAAGTCGTACGAGTAATGTACTAGATTGAGACAGATATACTGGTTTTTGTTTACATAAGGTTTTCTTCTTAAAACGAACAGGCTTTAGAAATGTTTAATTTTTTGTATTTGTTTATGTATTTATATCCAAATACCGGTATAATTCTATAATGTAATACTTGAACTACAAGATGTAACCTGTAACAGAACCATAACCCCCCGAAGATTGAAGTGGGGTTTTATATGAGATTTAATAATAACAATAATAATAAAATCAGGTAAACTGATATAATAAAGTGCCAGATTGCTTTTGTTTAATCAGTGATAATTGCAATTATATGCAAGAAATAAATTATTTTTGTATTCTATCTCAGAGTTAAGCACCAGATCGATTTATTCGGCAGGGCTTGCGGAAGAACAAAAGTCTAAAATTTGATGCTAAACTTTAATTCATACTCGTATACACTGATATAAGAAATTCTAACCATATGTGAACATTTCACAAAATGCACTGGCAAAGAACTACACTTAATGTAGGAGGCCTAACTATTTCACAGTAATATACCTTCTGTACGGAAAATAACAGCATTCATGTAATACTGATTTCAACTTAATAAACGAAATAAACAAACATCTGACTGCATTGGAGTCAGGTCCTCAATGATTAGCAAAGCGGCTTTGTAGTAAAGTCATGATTTCCCATTTAAAAAGCATGTAACCTTTAATTCGTCGTTCGTCCGGTACCGGTCAACCAGTTTGGTCCGAAATAAATAGGCTTCTTGCAATGGACGTTCTAAATGCGTAATCCAAGTTTCATGAAAATCTGATAAAGCGTATTTGATTTATTGAACGTACAGTCACACGGGCGGAAAGACATTTTCCCGTCTCTCACACAATCTCAATAAGTACCATACTGGAACTTAATAATAATAATAATAATAATAATAATTAATAATAATAATAATACACCTAATTACAGTTTGAAGAATTTAATGACTGAGTAAAAGATTTATGTTATACTAGCATGTGCCCGCGGCTTCGCCCGCGATAATTATTTCAAGAAAAATTTAAAATTAAGAGCATAATAGTTAAATCATTATATTTATTAACACCTAAATCATGTGGACTACATACAACGATTAGATAGCGTCGCCTAGTAAAAGCGACCTCAGATTAGAGTTCCTTGGCCCAGAATACCCCTGTACAGTGAGTTTCGTCCAAATCGAACAATGTTTGACCATATTTAGGCCTATATTGATCATCCCTCTTCCTTGTAGGTTGAAAATTTCATATGTCTTCGGGCCTTGATATTCTAAACAAATGAATCTTCCAGGATGGACTTACAAAATCAAGCGATCGCCCGCGATAATTATTTCAAAAATTAAAAATTAAGAGCATAATAGTTAAATCATTATATTTATTAACACCTAAAACACCTGAATTACATACCACGATTAGATAGCGTCGCCTGATAAAAGCAATCTCAGATTAGAGTTCCTTGGCCCAGAAAATCCCCGTATAGTGAGTTTCGTCCAAATCGAACGATGTTTAACCATATTTAGGTCTATGTTGATTATCCCTCTTCCGTGTAGGTTGAAAATTTCATATGTCTACGGGCCTTGACATTCTAAACAAATGAATCAGCCAGCGTGGGCTTACAACATTCAAGCGATCGCGATGCTTTCATTTTCACGGTATGACAAAAATAGCCAAAGCCAACTGCAATTGATTTGACATTGAAATGTACTACTGAATTCTGCTGCTTCGACAGCGCTAAAATCACGTTTTATGCCAGTTTTCACTCATAACTTGCGAACGAAAGCTAAAATTAAAAATTCGGCTTTGAGGTGCATTCGCCCACCTTTCAGTCCATCTATCTTTAAAATTTCAGATCTCTGCGTTCAGTAGATTTCGATGGGCATCGCGGACGGACAGACAGACAAACACGTCCTTTTATTATTATAAGATAGCATGTGCCCGCGGTTTCCCCAGCGATAATTATTTCAAAAATTAAAAACTAAAAATTAAGAGCATAATAGTTAAATCATTATATTTATTAACACCTATATCACGTGGAGTGCATTCGACGATTAGGTAGCGTCCCCTGGTAAAAACGACCTCAGATTCGAGTTCCTTGGCCCAGAAAACCCCTGTATAGTGAGTTTCGTTCAAATCGAACAATGTTTGACCATATTTAGGGTTGATTATCCTTCTTCCGTGTAGGTTGAAAATGTCATATGTCTATGGGCCTTGACACTCTAAACAAATGAATCGTCTAGGATGGACTAACAAAATCAAGCGATCGCGTTGCTTTTATTTCCAAGGTATGAGGTATGATGACAAAAATAGCCAAAGCCAACTGTAAGTGATTTCATATTGAAATTTATTACTCAAACTGATGCTTCGAAAACGCAAAAAAATGCACGTTTTTTGCTCATTTTTCACTCAAAACTCACGAACACGTCCTTTTATTAAGGAAAGCGAAAGCGAAAGCGAAAATTAAAATTCCGGCTTCGAGGTGCATTTTCCGACCCTTCAGTCCGCCTATGTTTAAAATTTCAGATCTCTGCGTTGAGTAGATTTCGCTGGGCAACGCGGACAGACTGAGGACAAACGGAGGACAGAAACTTCCTTTTATTAATATAGATTCGGATACCTTGGTGCGACACACGATATTGCTCATAAAAAATTACTCAATGGTCAATTGCTTCAAAATTCTGAAAGGCTTTTTAAAAAATAATATAAATAAATAATAATATAATATGTTACTGCATAGAAGCTTTGATTTAACTCACCATGTTTTTTTTTTGTTTTTTTTTTTCATTTGGGCAAAGTCGCAATGTAGGGTGGCCCACCTCGCGATATGCGCAGGTTTCCACGGACGGGTGATGTGTTTTTTTTCCAGGGAGACAGGTTAACCAACATGACGCTTCTTGTACATTACTTATCAGTTATCAAAGATTCTACATTAGTGGCAGGTTCTGTTAGGTTAGGAACAGTCATATTAATTTAGTAGAGCATTCTGAATTCTCCCGAAATTACTAATTAGTGACAGGTTCTGTTATATTAGGAACAGTCATATTAATTTAGTAAGGCGTTCTGATTTCTCCCGTTTCGTAAATGTACCATGTCGTATGCCCCGCGAGGTTCGTTGTATTGGTGCACCTGCTTCCCAGAATTCTACGTGGTCTGCTGGTGAGACGTCAGACCTGTAACGTCCAATCACGAGTTTCTATATAAAAATATGGCGTCATTCACGGTACTTTTCGCTAGATCGTGTTATAAAAGTGAGTGTAACGTTTCGGGCGGGTGGGTTGGACACAAACATTCGTCGAGGCAACATCAGCTCTCCAGAGAACAATCTATAACAAAATACGTGTGATATTAGGTGTTTTATGACAAGAAAATTGGTTTTGAAAGTGGGCCACCCTACAATGCGACTTTACCTTAATTTGCTTTATATATTACATTTAGATGCCATCAGCTTCCTACATTTGTGCTAGTTTTAGCCGTATGTAGGCGGAAATCCTACCCTACATCCCCAGAGGAACTTTTCCTACGTGAGTAGTGGTAGCCAGACAAAAAAATAATAATAATACAAGTCATGTAACAACAGGGATTTAACAATTTATTGAATCCACACCCACATAACTTTATGCAGCTGAAGGCTGAAGAATAACATGCACAAACAACAGTGAGAGTAAACTTTAAAAAGCAAGCAACAACGGTATGAAATTTACAGAATTCGTTATGTCCACCTATCTCTCCTCAAAAGCACACAAAACAAAGCGTACGGCTAACGAAACAGAACTATAAACTGAAAACAATCAAAATAACAAGCAAACGAATACATAAACCAAAAAGCTGGAGGGTAAAGTTACTTTAACTAAACATACTGACTTTAACGAAACGCGAAACTATTAAATAAATAGCGAGCCGCCAGGCAAACAGAAAACTTTTACTATAGGTAAGCATACCTGAAGTTTGTTTTGATAGTTGCAGTAAGACACGAGATCACTCCGTCAAGACTGTTCACTAGGCTCTCCGGCGTTCGACTCCAAGCCGGAACGAAGGTACACACTCAAGTCAACATCGACGGGCGAGTTTAGAAACACGCGATTAGGTACGCGAAGTAAGAAATAGCAGACAAAGAATAAAAACAGACCAAGAGAAACGAATACGTGAGTGATTATTTGAACCTCAATGATAGAAGCAAGAGCTTTGGAAGACTGTACCAACATGCTACTCCGGACAATAGAAAAATGGAGAACACATACTGCAAATTCTTGGGTTTAATTTCTCATTTTACTTCTAAATTACATTTTTACTTGATATTTCTTACAGTGAGTATATGTTACTTCTATGTAATCTATAAGGACAGTTTTATACATGCAAGTTCTAATAATCTAGAATACCGAATTCTCTATTAAGGGAAAATGAAATTGATATTTGGATGACAATTTTTATCGTTGTTGCACTTTATTCTCTGGATTTTCCTCTTTAAAGTGATGTATCATACATAATTATACTTTAATTCTATCCATGCTGTGTGTGTGTGTGTGTTTTTTTACGAGAAGATCCGGACTATGGACCAGTGATGTTTTAACTTTGAAGCTAGTTTCCCGTAAGTTTATTTTTCTATACAGAAAGTACCTTTTCTGAGCTTCTATTTAACCTACAATCTTAGAAATCGTCTGGATTTGTCTATTCAGATACATGCACTGAAAAAACTTTGTTTTTATTTTTTAATTTATGAAATGTAATTTATGAAATGTTTATTGGTCATAAAATAGGCCTACTAAAAATCGTTAATTTTTTTAATAAAAAAATCAAATTTCAGTAAATACGCGTAAATATGTTTATGAAAAATCCTATTTTAGTATTGACACAGGGTACGAATCTAGAAACGGCAAAAAGATGCCTAGCTTTAGTAGTTCTTTAGAAAATGTACATTGTATTTAACATTATAAAGATAGGCTATTCCGTTTCCCCTTAACTTACGAGTTCCTAGGTACAGATAAGAACGTGTGTGTTACCTCCAAGCTAAATAGAAGTCGGGCATGGGTTTAAAATGATTGTGCCTTGTTTTTTTTCTTTTAAAGAGAACGCAGGAGTTTAAGAACAAGTTTCCATCCAATAATAGGGTCGTGGGGTTTCTTGGGGATAGGGTGAGGTTCGCTTTTGTAATAAGGTCTGGTTGTGGGGTGAACGTGCGGTTGGGATCTTCTTCAAATTACTTGCGACTTTCATCACAACTAGCCGCAAATGCATCCTGCTCAGCAAGTCATCTGCGTTTAATTCGAATATTATATTCATAGTTCATAATAGGCCTATATTCGTATATAAATTAAGAACTATTACTCTTATTTGCGATTTCCAAACTTCGAATAAGCTTATCAGAGCTTAGAATTAAAGCCGAAAATACGACTACTAAATAAATGTCCTGATAGCCTATGTAACCTATAGTTTTGCACTTGGGGAGGATAGTTTTATAATCTTGCACTGCCATCCTCATAGAAATAGAGGATGAAAACAGAATGAAAGAAAAATAAGTAAATAAAAAAGAAAGAAGCAAATAAAGAAAAGAACCGACTTGTCCTGTAAATCATTCAGGATCCCTCTGTTGATATGCGGTGGACCATTACTAAATATTTTATCGCACAGGTTATAATATAATATCTGAGAGTCGTAGAATTTTAATGTGGAGACAAGTCTGTGTACATGCATTTTTTTTGTACTTCTTCCGTCGTTCATATCAACGACCGCGACGGAAAGAATGTGTGTTGTGATTATAGCTGCGATCATAATTTTGACTGCATCGACGATGCACCCTACTCTCCCAGTAACTCTTCAGTTAAAATAGAGAAAGAAACTCCAATCCACTCAAGTCTCATTTTGAACTATTGATATCGGTTGTACTACTTCCAAATTTAACGAGAGCTCTGCATTATGCACTGTAGATGAGTCTTGTTGGAAAAATGGAAATTTAATTGAAGTGTCAGCAGATAGGATAATTGGTAAGGGGTTACTGCCTAGCAAGATATTCAGATCTTACAGTATTTGATTTTTATTTCTGGAGGAACTTCAAAATAAACTGTACAATAATAACCCTCATACACTACAAACTGAAGAATTAAAAGAGAAAATAAGAAGAGAAATTGCAGCAATTTCACAAGAAAAATTAATGCGTATGAATGCAAAGTATTTTAAAAGTTGTCAGAAATGTGTGGCGGTAGACGAAGGTAATTTCCAACATCTTCTATGACAAAGGTAGGTGGTTATTCTAACTGTAGGCCTAATTCAGAAATCCGTGCGCTTGAATTGAGGGGTTATGTACAGTGCCTTTCACGTAGCCTGCGAGTTGGCCAATCATGCGGATTTCTGCATTGCGGAGGCCACAGATCTAACTCCCGAGCGATCGGGTGAAATATCTACGCAAATAAAGCCGCCAACGGTATAATGATTTAGGTTCTCACAATTACAGTTAAAATTACAATGAAAATAACCATGTGCCTCATTCTAAGAGATGTTGGGAATGTCCTCCTGCTGCATCCACACAACACTGGCACCTTCTTAGGAAGTATTCTTTCACATGCATAAGTTCAGCTTCCGAGACAGAGTTAATTTCTCTTGTGATATTGTATTTAAGTTCTTCTAACAGCATGTGACTATTATTTATGGGGAACTTGAAAAGTGAAGTATATAACTTAGGTCAAATCTTCCATACACGAGGACTAAAATGATCTGAAACAATAGTCGCAATTCTTGGATTCGATGAAAGAGGGTACAATATAAGTTAGTAGGCGATAAAAAAAAAAACGAACAAGCATGAGTTTATATACAGAATTATCAGATTACTAAGAGGTAAAATTTAAATTATTTTGAAACGGAAGAGTGACGATTTAAACATACAGTAGTACAACCAGATTCACTCTTTCTTATCAAAAGGTTTCTACAAATTGATTTTTCCTCTTTATATACTATCAATACGTAAAATTGTTCTCCAGTTTCCGTACGGCAACACACAAAAACATGCCAGAGAAATTATTGTTACTAACTTCTTTTTGGGGTATATGCTAGAGAAGCTAAATACTTGATTCAAAGCGGACCGTTGGTTGTACACCTCAAGAATAATCGATGCAAGCAGCTCAGCGGTTTGAAAGTTTGTTCCAAGTCACATACTTAATTTAATTGAAAATTATAAACTGGCTCACCGCATTTAAGAAGATTAAGCATTGTTTAAACTCATCTCGCAGATTACGAGACGCTCGCTCTAACTTTTAAAAAAGTTTGGAATTGCCTGCCGTCTAATGCATTTTCATTCTCTAATGGTTTTCCTAACTTTTCACAAGTTTAGCTGATGTCATTCGCGTCGCGTTCTTCTAGGTTACGCATTCCAGTTTGACATTATCGTTCACAACTACTGATGATTCTAAGGATCTGCATATCTAATAGTTCACATCCGATAGCGTTAATAGTGGGGGAAACCGGAAGTTCTGGTGTCCGATCCCAATGAGTTTGTTTGGATTTTTCGATTGGCGTAGGCCTAATCTTTCTAGCGGCACCATGGATTGGGTCGACCCTAGAAACTTCACGAGCAAGTATCTTACGTTCTTCCGGATTTTCAGTATGACGCCTATCTCTAATGAACGTAACGCTCTTCCGGATCTCGCTAGAGCGTTGGGAAATGTGTCGCCTTCCAGCATTTAATTTTAACCTCTATTACCGGGATATATTCGACTCATTTTATCATACAAAAGAAATTGCTATGGATTTCGATCAAATATTGTATTATGGCATAAATAACAAACACACTGGTTCGCATGGAGTTAAGACAAACGTCATTCTCAAACTCCGTGTACGGTTACTTCCTCGTGATGCTTCTCGGGTAAGGATAAGAACTGTGCAAAATACTTTTTACTTCCTCTGCCCGTGCCATAGGTACTATAGGTATAGGAAGTATTGTTTTCGACCCCAAAATTCGAAGTGGAGTTTTTAGCATATAGCCTATACACGTTTCAAGGCCCCCTGAATCCAAAAATACTATTTTTGGAAACATGTCTGTGTGTCTGTCTGTCTGTCTGTGAACACTCTAGCTCCAAAATGGAAAATCGTATGAAAACAAAATTTCGTATTTGGGTCATGTACCTTCTGAAGATGTGAGGATAAGATTGGCGACTATTTTCTCTTATTTTTAAGGGGACTTTACATGAAGAAATTTTTGTTTTTCGCGATTTTCTCTAAAACGGCTCTAACGATTTTCTTTATATTTTACACATGGGTTGCTTATACTAAGAGCTAAACCTTTTATTTGAAACATTTTTTCGAGAAAATTCTCTGAGGGTAGTTACAAGCCACCCACTGTTCACCCACTGTTTGTAGAAAGTTTGTCTTGCATGATAAACAACTGAATTCGCGCTCTTTCACGGCCTCTTATTCTATATAAGAATGTGAAGTGAGAAAGATATATTGTTGGCCATGCATAGAGTAAAGAAGTATCTGAGGGAAATATTCGATAAATTTCGGAAATTACATTTTACGGCGGAAAGTTCAATAAACGTCTGCAGTCATTTGTTTTTTTTTTTTTTAAGTTTGTTATATAGCCTGCGCTTTTAGTCGCATCATTGAAAGAAGAGGTATTTATAGGACTATTCAACTCATACGCCGCGTGTTTGATATTGACCAATAACGTTTAGCAATTCCTCGGATATAGACCAATCACGGCCGTTTATCTTACAATATTCTTGTAGGAATCGCGAGGATGGCATTTTATCGGGTAAAATGGTCTGGTCGTTACTGGAGACGCAAGTATCAGTGTGCAGTGATTAATAGTCAGATGGTGCCACTAAGCGGCACGAAAACAGATTATTTCATACAACATAATTTGTTTGGAAATTGAAATAATAGAAATGTACATTGATTAAGAACACAATTTCGATTCTGTGCAAGCCAGTTCGTGTGCGTTTATTCTGTTCTGCTTTTAGCTTAATTGAATGAAGTTAACTATGTCTTATATGCTCTGGTGGTAGCACTGATTACACCAAAACAGCTCGAATCGATTCATGGACGGTTGATTCATAGTATGCTGTGATCTCGCAGCTGTTAGTTTTGTTTTTGTAGAACAAAGCACGAAAGTTATTATTTGTATAATCTGGTGGATTTTTATTCATTGAATAGTCTTAATAAATCCAACTCGAGTTGACGAGTTTCATCAGATAAATTCGCTCCTGCTGCGCAGTCGCGAATCTATCGATAAACTCGTCAACTCTCGTGGGATTACCTATGATAATTAGCGTAAAATTGTGTCTTGCGATTCTGTACAAGGATATGTGAATACTGCTAACTTTTATTTGGGCAGAGGAAGTTATGTGACTTTCACATCAGATTTTTTTCTTCAGATATTCGCTTCGTCTGAAAGTGTACTTACGTAATGTCAAGTGCGTGAAATAACAACAATAATAATAATGATAATAATAATAATGATAATAATAATTTGACAAAATAAAACCCTATTATATTCTTAAAAATGTTATAATTCTAGAACGTATTAAAAATGTTCTATTAAATATACCAGATATTTTCGGTGAATTTTTACTTGCCTGAAATATATAAAAATCCGGTTAAGTGGGTAATATCTCTCACCTATCGTGGCAGATTCTGGATTCCCTTCCGAGTTTGTTATGAGTACATAATTATATATTATTATTATTATTATTATTATTAATTATTCTTAGGTATATTGCATCATTTATATTGTAATACTTGACCCGTAGGACATTCAAAGCATATGTCCTATATTTTATCAAAACATAAATATGTTGTAACGGTAGACTATTTTCTATATTAGTAAATTATTTCTGAAATTCTTGGTTAGTGTACTATAACTTAGGCGTGTGATCGTCGCCGGTGTGCCGGAATTTTGTCCCGCAGAAATACTTGAACATTCCCATAAATCTGCACACATAAATGTACAAATAAATGCAAATCAAACTGGGCCGGAATCGAACTGGCGACTTCAGGCACAGAAAGCCAGCGCTATATCAGCTGCGCCACCCAAGCCGACGGTAAAATTACTTGTTCATTAGACTGTGAATGTAAGTTAATTTTATACTTATAATGACTGATCAAATTATATATTTATTTGTATAGACTGCTGAACAATCTTTTCCTAATTTTTGGAAGTTTTTATTTGTTTACAAACTAAAAGTCTTGCGGTCTGCTAATAATTCTATATTTAAACAGTTAACATTCGTCTGGTAGTTAATACTATTATAAATATCAGATGCGACAAGAAGAGGAGCGAATAGAAGATCACGGAAGAAGTAAATTAAATTTTCAGTGCTCTCAGAGTATGCACCAAGAAGGAAGACAAAATAACAATAAATTCTTGTTTCATTAAAATACGCCGTTAAAACCTAAAACCTATTTATTCATATAAGGAAGAAATAGTCACCTACAGACAACTAAGAGCAAATTGAATCATATTTGCTTTACTCTAACCTTATCTCATTGTAGATGTCCATTGTAATATGTTAATTTGGTCTATCTGCGTTCGACAAGACTCTTTGTAAGAAAATTGAATTTGGAGTGTACGAGGATTTAATATTTTAAACCGTAACGTGGTTTGTACGGCTTCTGTATTCCAGATGGCTTTTCAATTTTATTTTAACTTTCTTTTGATATCAAGCATGATCTATTTTATTCTAAAATAATATTCTTAACTCTCGTGGAACATGTCTGTACATTACTTCATTAATATGTCTATAAGTTTTTCAACGAGAAGCAAAGCAAATGAAAAATATTTTCCTTACAAATTCAAGACCAGTCTTTCTACGAGAAGCTAAGCAAATGAAAAATATATTCCTTGCCAATTCAAGACCAGTCTTTCTACGAGAAGCTAAGCCAACGAGAAAGATATTCCTTACCAATTCACGTTTCTAGTGAAGAATTATTAACTTGTGGGAAAAGATCCTAAGGAAGTGTTGTACTTATTAAGATAACGAACTATCCGTCTCGCAGGTTGGCTGACATTTCCCTTAATAAACTAGTGTGACAAAAACTATATTTTGCTAGAAAAGTTTTCTTTTTAATTGTCGTACTATTTTGGAATGTTTTATATCTTATACACTTTAATCCGTGATGCCCACAATAAGTGATAAGCAAACTGGTTAAGTAATTATTAACTAACTTTGGCGTGACCCTCAAAACGACTTGTTGAAACTAATTTGGCTCCCACTTTTTCCAAAGTTGGACAGGCGTGGTCTAAGCAAATAATTAACAGTGTCATCAACAGTATATTAGTATTTCGGTAAATAACCTGGGGTTCATAACCACCTCTATTCGTCCGTATTGTAATGTGCGTTAACAAAAATACATTCAAAGCGTTGCATTAGATTACAATATGAAGACCACATTAACTTTCTGTCTTGGCTGTTAGGCCTACTGGACTCGAGACAGTGGATTATATCAGACCTTTAACAACAGTGAGAAGAGGTTTTCTGTGGGTTCCCACTTTCACGCCAAGCAAATGGAGAAGTTGTGTGTTACTAATAGATGCTAGATGCTTCTAATACTAGCAAGCATAGCATAAATAATACATACCACAGATTAGTGAGCTCTAAACAGAAGTGAATACAGGACCTAAGCCACCCTTGTGGCTGAAGACGAGTGTGGGTATTAATGAGGACAGGCTTGGGTAATATTATGTAAGAGGCTACTTCGCACAGGTACTGGTGAGGCTGTTTAGGCATTTGGCGAAGAACGTAATACCATTAAAAAACAGTTAATGGATCAGTGTAAAACTATACAGAGTGTCCATGAAATGAGTGCAGACTTCTCGTGTGGTGGTAGGGAAATTTCATACGAGGATTTTAATACAGTGAACATTAGGGCGGAAATGCACCGTTATGAGTGTAAACAAAAAAGTGCTGCATGTTGTTGAACACAAAATGTAGTTTATGTTAACTGTAAGAATAAGCAAAGTTATTAGTCTACATGTTGTTCTAAAGCAAAATTTGTTGAACACAAAATGTTGTTTAGTATGATCATTGTAAGACAAAGCAAAGCTATGAAATGTTTTATAGCAATTTTTGGAGATGTCGGCTACTGACCTGGTTGCACAGCTCTGCGCATCTCACCATGGACACATGAACTCCATGTGATTGTGTTAAAAAATTTTGCTATAAAGCAATATGTTACAGCTTCGCTTTTTCTTACTGTTAACATACATTTTGTATTCAACAATCTACAACATGCTTTTTCTGTTTAGTCCCATAACAACGCATCCCGGACCAAGGTTCATTGAATTAAAATACTCATATGTATGTTCCCTCCCATCACACGAAAAACCTACACTAATTTCATGGACACCTGTAAAATACCGTATAATATGAATATAAGGTTTCATATAAGCCCATCATATTTTTGCACATATTGTTACTACAGAAAATTCGTTAAAACTTCCTTTAACTATGCAGTGAAAAGAGAGGTTGAAATCGGAGAGTCATCAACACGTTGATCAATTTCTCATTAAGTGTTTAAGATTGCTATCTTTGTATTATTTGAATTTTTAAAATAAGCTTGTACGGCAATCGAAGTAATGTATTATACTTCTTCCCATTTTCTAACGTTATAATGGTTAAATTTTTAATATAATATTAATACATTATTCCGCCCCGCGAATTAATTTAGAAAGTTTCCTCTGGCCCTTCAACCGAAAACCATTATACCACATTGAATTATGGGAAATAAAGTAGACTCCCAATAAATTCTCTAAAGGATAGTTATAAGCTACTAATTTTATACACAAACTTACCTCTAAATAAGGCGACTCTGAATGAGGCTGAGACACTGATTGCGCACAAGTGCAATGCATTCGTGTACTTTACACTGTAATATTAAAGGTAGAAGAAATTACGTGGTTTACATAAAAAAATTTTAATACATTTGTGTAGGTCGTTAATTTTCATATGACTACATGGGTAGCAAGAAAGTAAAAAAAATGTTAATTTTAAGTGTTTCGATGCCCCAGGTCAAATTACACATATATAATTTAGAGATTTCCAGTACAGAAAATAATTTTATACCGTCTGAAATTAAGTTGTGCAAATTAATAACCGTGACTGTCGTCATTTTACTTCATTTTTCACTAAATGCATTTGCTACATAGATACAATAAATAATTTGTTTTAACATTTTTCGAGAGTGAGTGAAAACATACTAATATTCTACTGCAATAGTGAAAATCGATGGGTTATATCTAGGGACGGTATTTTTTTTAGCAGCGATAAGTGAAAAATTTTTAAAACAAAAGGTGACTGGATTGCATTCTCCATTATTTTCAATTCAATTTTTCAATGCTACTGACGTATAAATTGGTCACCTTAAATATTGTATAAAAGAAGACAAATAAGTTCAATAGAATACTGCTTTATACAAAATTCGAGGATTTTCTATCCACAAGTTGGGGTTTTCATTTACGGAAACAAGATATTTCACTGAAATTTTCTTCGTTGTATTCGAATTTTGAGTCCAATGATGATTTCACTTAATGATTATGTATATTAATAGAAATAACCCTGAAATGGTTAAAGAAATCATGAATTAAGCAGCTCTATATGGATGTGGATCTTAAAATCATACGCACAACTTTAAAAATATAATTTTAACCTAAAGTTTCAATTAATTAAAACCAACAAATTAATAATAGGAGCTCTGCTGTAAAGAAATATAAATAAGTAATACATTTAATATTCCATGAAAACTGGTTAATACGATTGATCAAACCCAAATCGTATAAACCAAACTTAGTTAGCCACATGGGAATTCCAACTGGGTTACATTCAAGTACAGTATAAAAAAATACTTTGCTCGAATTGTTGACAGTTCTGAGAATGACACGGATCGAACCTCGGTGACTGTAGGAATCAAATGATGTAATCGCATTGCATTTGAATAATTGGATAGAACTGTACTCCCACACAGCAACCAACTCTATCAGAACAAATAGTGACCGGGGGCTGTATTTGCATAGCATGAACTTTAGAATTTACACATCATAAACCAACGATCCACGATATAATGTACAAGAGAATTTTAAATTCCTCGTATTAATACCTTCAAATAATATGAAAATTTGAACTCAACATTAGTATTTCCGCTGTAATTAACAGTATCGGGTTATTTTTTATAATCGAGTTCCTTGTGGAATATAATTACGAAAACAAATATTTCGGCACATAGAAGATCTATTATAATAAATATCGTTATAGAAGAACATGCATTGTATTTTAGCTGTAATGATAATTCTTCAGTCAGATACAAAATAATAGCCTATTGTAGATTTGTAGGTCTATCCAAAATCATTTTCCTTTTATTCCTTTTGTAGCCGCGTCATTCTTTGTTAATGTTGCCTTAGTGGTGAAGGCAGGGGAATATTCTGTTCTTTTTTTTTAAATATATTAAAGTAGTAAAGAAAGAAAAATGTTATATTGTTATTTTTCTTAAGATTCAAAACTTCATCTTCACTTTAATGAGATTTTATAATGACAATTAAGCTTATTTCTATTCCAAGAGAGTTTATATCTTCGACTTGTAAACTTCTTGAAATATAAGGAGTCATCTCATTAAGATCAATAGTGGCAAAAGGGTTAGAAAGTAATAATTTCACTACTGGTTTCAGGATGCAAAGGTCTTTGAATCTTTCATTGAATTATATTTTAAGACACCTCTACAGAACATTGTTTCCGATAGGTACCACAACGTATTTAACAGAAATGAGTACCAGGAACAATCCTGGGGGTAAAGGCGGCCGGTTTCACGGGCCGAATGTCTAAAATCTGGGAGCCTCAATCTCAACCTCCTGGAACCCTCTGGGACTCCATGGCCTGTATAGGGAAAACTTTACACACTTTACTTTTACTACAACGGATTTGAGTTTCAATTTTTTATTTATCAAACGTAACTATTCTTCTTCTTGTTTCCCTGAGTTTTACATCCCCCTTGTAGGTACACTTACGCGGCCCAGGCTGCCCGAACCTTACAGGACCGCGACAAACACACAAACATACTTTTTTGACCAGACTTGGAACGCTTCCCCGGATGAGTGACGACACACACCGGTCACACATACACTCATTCTGAATATTGCGTGGATGGGATGTAGATGGTAATGACGGCCAGGTGATATCTGGGAACAACATGGGCCTAAATTTACCTGAAATTCGTCTCAAAGGTGAGGGAAAACCCCCGGAACAAAACCCACTTAGGTAACGGGTCCCGACCAGAAATCGAACCCAAGCCCGATGCGTGATAGAAGCGACCGCATCCCCTCCGCCACAGCGATGGACAAACTTTTTGAATGAGCTACCACGCTGCCGACACATGTTATATGGTATCATTATTATTATTATTTGCCTAATAAAATGATAAACTGGTAAAAGTGCCAGATGGAGTTAATAACAAATAATTTATTTAAAAGAACTATTGATTTGTAGACAACGGTTTCTTGAGAAAGTTTAATCAGTGTACGTGAGGGAATAAGTGTGATGATTAGAATATTAAGAGAAGGAAATTACAACGAATTCCTTACGTCAACAATATTTTTTTAATTTCGTAAGAACATAAGCTGAATGCAAACAAATCCGCAGTCAAAAGCTTCCAAAGGGTTTTAGAGGGCAAAAAAAAGGTACTTTTTGGGATTTTCCCATCGGTTATAGGCTAAAAGTTATAAATTTTCAAAATTTCAAGTTTTTCGCTCATGTGGAAGTGGGTTAACAGCAGTGTTATAGAGTGTATGATCTAGACTAGACTGTCGTAGATGTGAATGACATCAAAGCTATGCAGCAAGTTTTTCCATACTTATAGGGCAGCTAAAAACACCACATTTTGCACGATTAATGGCAGTTAGATGTTCCAATATTCCTGCCAAATTTTAGAAATATAGCGAAAATCACATGTGAGGAAAATATACAAAACTTACTTAAAATAAAATACCTAACTCTACCTAAGGCAGTGTTTCTAAGACCATTTAACTCAAATTATCCTTTTTTTTTAACTTAATTGAAGACCACCACCTATCGCAGAAATGGTTGTTTCAGGTGGCATACATCTTTATTCTGACTGACATCTTGATTGAGTTACAAGGACGCGACAAAACTACACTTTTGGTTTAATACAAAATAAATGCTAAATATTGTGAGAAAACTGAAACTTTGGCATCAAGATTTGAAAATGGAAACTTTGAAAACTTTATACTCACTTTTGAGTATTATGATTTCGTTTCCAGTATTGAAAATGACTCTTGACTTAAGGTCATTGTCAAAGTTGGTATCTGACACTTAAAATCACTTCGTATCCGGATTATGGATTATATTCCTGATGAAGAAAATTTAGGTTTCAGATGAGTGGTAAACTCTTTCTGCCAGTAAGCTGTGGAAAAGGCTCCGTTGAGTTCACATCTTCACGACCAGCTGATTTGAGCTATCTTTTGACAAATGTTTACAACTACAATATCAGTAGTGAAGAATTGGACAAGTTCGAGCTACAGAGAAGGAATGGATATTCTGGATTGGTATCATCAGCTCTAAGAATTCTTATTCTCTTCGCCACTTCGTACTTCTGCGAGCTCGGGTTTTCTGCAATGATGAACATAGGCTAACAAAATCAAGAAAGAGACTATCTCTTGAAAACCAACTTATTTTGTGTTACAAAATTTGAGTCAGATATTATAAATTTAGTTCGAACTAAACAATGTCAAGTTTCACACTAACTTTTGAGGCTGTTACAAACAAAATGGTCCTTAAAAATTTTAGCCTATTTTTATTTATTATGGCTAATTAAAGTTACAAAAGAAAAATTGTCCTCATAAATTGTATTTCTGTTATTTATTTATGACTAATTAAATTAATATTTTATTATATTTATTTTAAAAATAACTTTCCAAATCCTTGGAGACCCCTAGTGATCGCGACCCACCGGTTGAGAAACACTACGTTATAACCGATGGAGATACGACAAAAAGTCACAGGATCAACTTGTAGACCTCTCAATATCCATTACTGCTGGTGCAGTCGGTTTTTTATACGACTTACCATTTAGCTACTATAAGCCCCTATGGAAGATCTGCACAGACCTTAAAGTTGGGTACGCTATTTTGAATGTTCTTCGGGGGACAAAACTTAAAAAAAAACTAGTACATTTGGAATTTTTCGTCGCTTAAAGGCTAAAAGCTACAAGTATGCAAAACTTCAAATTTATGGTTTATCTGGAAGTGGACAAACAATTATGACAGTGAGTGAGTTAGCCATGCGGCTTTACAGTAATAAGTTCGTGATCATTTGCTACGTGAAAAGTATGTGAATATTAATTGGTTATTACTCCGGTAACGGTCAACCGATTTTGTCCATAATCAACAAGTTTCTTCCTATGGGCTTTATAAGCGTGTATACAGAGTTTCATGGAAATCTTATAAAGAGTATTCGAATTATCGCGTGTAGAGACACACGGTTAGAGGGACAGACATTTCTGTGGTTTTAAGCCAAAGTTAAATGCCCAAAAATTGAAGTTTTTTACTATTTTGCTCATACAATGTTCTTTAGATTTGGATCAATAACATGTAAAATGAGTTTGTAATCAACAATCACAGACCTGATTCACCCAATATTTATCGAATTTGCTTATCACCTCCTACAAAAGTGATAAAGGTACGTCCTCTTTTCTTAATATTTTAATGAGGTCGGAGTCTTACGCATGCGTCACCAATGTCACGGTATCTTAATAGACTAAGTGATAAGCAGACTAAGTGGCATTACACAAGTTTTTATACGTAATTCTGATTGGTAATACATACATTATCTGTATAAATATAGACAAAGATAACATATATAATTTAACACCCGTCTTTCTATTATCTTCTATTGTTTTAATAGTTACGCACAAGGTTAAGGATGTAGGACTAAAAAACAATTTAATTAAACACTTTACTGGAAATTTTAACCATAATCAAGAGCGCAAAAAAGAAAATTAGGCCTAAGTCACCTAGAATCTCAAATAATAATTTTATAATTTTGATCTAGGGTATTCTGTATGTTGTAATAAGGAATTATTGTTCTACAAGAATCAACTTCAGTGAGTTAGAGGGAAACCATCGAAAATATTATTTTAAATGAGGGTATAAGGTAGACACTTATATTATATTTTATTACGATATCTTAAGATTTACTACATTTAAGATTTATTACATTTATTTATTACGCTTACATCGGTTCAGGAATCAGCACAATAATATGTTATGGAAATGTATTCCATAGTTCAGCAACGTTAGAATTTATTTACTTCCTGTAAACATTATAAACACATAACCACAATAGCTTGAATGTACGCTGTGCATGAAGGGAATGCCTTCCAGAGGTGGAGGATGAACTCAAGAGAGTCAAGCTATAGTCAAGCCCTCCCTTTCGATATAGACTCGTCCACAGATTTCCCCATTGATTTAGGATATATAAGGCCTGGAAATGGAGCAATAGAACAAATTTGCCGAAAAGTTGTTGGGACTGGCCCATGGTCGAGGGCTCCGGGGGTGGTGAAGGACCGAAAACAAAAAAGCCGAGGCAGTTGAGCTTGAGCATCTACATTTTTTTACATGTGCATAATATATTTCAAGAAACAGTACTTACCTGGAATGCATCGCTAGTAATTATAACAATTATCGTTTTAAGCAAGATATCTTCATTATTTAATTTCAGCAAGCAGTACTTGATTAAATGGATATTTATTAACTGATCGTGTTTTGGTCACAGAAAATGACATTGATTGTAATATATTATGATATATAATATGTAATATATGCCACTGAAGTATGAATTTGTCACCTAAAAATTGCATAAAAGCAAAGAACTAAGAATAATAGAGTAATGATTTATGTAAAATGTGATTGTAAAAATCATTGTCATTCACGGAAATATATTCTACTGAAATTTTCCTAATTGATTTCAAACTTAGAACCTACTGACGATTTTACTTGATTGCTTATAATAATATAAAAGTCCAGTTGTGAATGGGTTAATAGTACTGTTTCAATATAAGTGGTATTCAAACAATTCAATTTCAGTGTATTTTATTAATTACTGTATTTATTACATATTATACTTTCAATAGCCATTATACAGGGTGCGGCATTTAAAGTTTCCCATTTTCATTACCATATAACACCTTTATTTAACAAAGAAATAAACTACATTGAACATTTTTAAATGTCTTACAGTCTTGGAATTACAATTCTGGCCTTACTTTTTTAATATGATTTCCTTGAGATGCCCTCTATTAACTTTAACACATTGCTGCAATCTCCCTCGTACACTGGCCATTACGCGGTGTGTGGTGTCTTGCGTAACATTTGCAATTTCCTGCTGAATTGCATTTTTAAGACTGTTAACGTCAGGGAGGGCATGAGCGAAAACTTTAGACTTCAGATAGTCCCACAGAAAAATAAATCTGGTGCAGTAAGGTAGCGAGATTTGGAGGGCCACTGGAAAGAATTCGGCCGGGGAAAGCAGCATGAAGGGTGTCCATTGAAAGATGTGCAGTATGTGCTACAACACCATCCTGTTGAAACCACAATATCTCAATATCCAAGTTACGATGTGTCAATTCTGGTAGGAAGAAAGTTTGCAGCATGTGATTGTAACGTTCAGAGTTGACAGTCACCGAAGCACCATTATCGCTCTCTAAGAAATAAGGGCCAATAATACCCTGAGCTGCCATGGCACACCACACCACGACCTTAGGATTGTGAAGTGGCCGCTCGTGGATTATGCGTGGATTTGCAGGAAATTGCAAATGTTTCGCAAGACACCAACATCGCGTAATGGCCAGTGTACGAGGGAGATTGCAGCAATGTGTTGGAGTTAATGGGGGGCATCTCAAGGACATCATATTCAAAAAGTAAGACCAGAATTGCAAATCCAAGACTGTAAGACATTTAAAAATGTTCAATGTAACTTATTTATTTGTTAAATAAATGTGTTACACGGTTTTGAAAATGGGAAACGATAAAAGCCTCACCCTTTATAAGCAACTCATGGCAGTACCTATGATAATTAAATTCATTACCTCCAAAGTGATGTGTATTATAGAACTACATTTACCGAAAATATATAAAGTAACGTATTATAGATACTACCAGAATCTTTCAAAACCAAAACGCAACTTCGTCGGTGATGTAACGAAGTTGTACGACAGTATGCCTGCTCATACTTTACATTTATCAATAAACTAATGATGTGTGTATTACAACTTTGTTCAATTTTTGTATAATTAAATATAAATGTTATTTACTGCTTTCTAATTTAGTAATAGGTTTAATTTGTTTTATATTAGCTATTTTAGTAGAACTATTTTCCAAGGCTGCAGTATTACTCCGCTCATTTCTTCCACTGAAGTTCCATCCTTTTCCTACGCAGCGCTACAGTCAGATATTTGCCTGAGCTACTTGGCAGGAGCTATGGGTGATCAAAGAGGAATGTCACATTGACATGATACCTCCTAATTTCTCTTACTCGACTGTCCTCAGGGACAAAATAGATAACGACGAATATTCTGCGTTTAGTCATAATATTCGACGTAGGCCTACCGGTATGTAAAAGACCACAATAGTGAATTTTTATTCCGTAACTTACTTGGGAATGTCTCGTTATTACTATCCCAGGATCTGAAATGCATAGACATTCGAATAAGATAACTTGATGCAATAATCTATTAAAACAGACCAACTGCAGAGTTGTAATAGTTATTTACGATGTAAGACCGGTTTATAGAACTTAACAGGCAAACACGAAGGTAACAAAACTCATTTGTAAGAGCCTTTTAAGTTTTTATAATGGTCGAATATCGTACGACGTTTTATGTTATTTTGAAAAGTAAATTTAAAACGAAAATAATACGCTTGTGTTTAGAATAGCAATCGAAAAACTTTTTTGGCAATTTCATACTATGGCGCACAATCTCCTTCGGTTGGCAACTTACTTACTTATACATAAGTTATAGAAAAATGTATATAACGAACTTACATTGAAAAATTCTTCGATATGATAAGGAATATTGCAGGTTTTGAATGAATGGGGAAAAATGAAGGCTGTAGGCCTAAGTAATATTTTGAGCGAAACTAAATAATTTGTTGGCTTGAGTTTGTGTCTTGTCAAAAAAACTTAAAGTACCGGTATCTACTCCATGGACCAAATTTTTACTGCCGAAATAATTATTGTTATTTTTAATTTTACATATTTAACTATGTAGTAAAAGATTTTAGTGGAAATCTACAACATAATGTAAACTGGTCTCGTGTAACAAATAACATAGGTTGTTTCTTGTGAACATCTTTTCTCATTTGTTCAACACTTCGGACAAGATGAAGCTGTTGAGGAAAGGAACATGTGTTTCTACGGCTCCAGAGAAATTACACTTCATAAAAACAAACACAATCCTTTTCTTTCTTCACAGTAACTCTGACCACAGGGTATTTGAGTAGCAAGTCGCTGTTCTCCCAAACGAATGAAATTGTTTCTTAACAGAAAATCTGTCAACGAACAAAGCAGGAGTATTTTTTTAATTACATAAGTATGTTAATTGAAAAACTTTTTGAAATATATTATAGTTCTTCATTACCATTTGCGGTACCGGTACGTAATAAGATGTGAGATTGTGTAAGATAATTGTTTCATTTTTAACGGAGGAAAACCTTACAAATGGGAAATAACATTTTGCTCTGCTATGAATTGATTGAAGAGCTCACTTGTTAAGTTACTGTAAAATTCTACTGAAAATTGCTGTTTTTTATCTCTTCATCATATTAATTATTAATTCTATGGTGAAAACCAATTTTCTTTTTATGTCGGAAATAAAAACTATAAAAGTGTTCTCTTAGAAAAGTGTCTTTATTTACCCTGATTTAGTTTACGTATTATTAACGCTGAAAAGTCAAGAATTTTTGTTCATGGAGGGGAACAGAAAAATGAAATATAACAGATTTCATGATGCAAGGGAATTAAAGTAACTGAGAAGGATAAGATGCCAAAGGTTCAGGAAGCTATCCTGGTTCACCATGTTTGACTCTCCATTGATTACGTTCATACATTTCGTAGGCCTGGGTGATTTTTATTCCTTATTTACATATGGGAATTAGAAATGATCTAATTTTAGAAGTAGGAAGTGTTAATGATCGTACAAAAGACGTTGTAAAGATTTTTTAGGCGTCACCAATTCAATTAACCGTAAAAAAAGGAAGCTTTTTGGTGAACTGTAATATTACATTAATTAGTATTTATTAAACACATTGTGTACAAGAGCATTACACTAATTATAACTGAAGCTTTAAATTAAAATAATATGGAAAACTAAGAAAACTAAACGTAAATAAGGAGAAATATTAAGTAACGGAATGAAAAATGGGATACAATTTAGCGAGGACATGAAATAAAAATTATATTCATGTGAATATATCCTTATTTTAAATATTTTATGCAATTTGAAATAACAAAGATATTTTTATTTTTTATAAATATTAGTTACACTTGATTGAAAATACGAATGATTTCCCTGAAAATACTCAGCTGAAGATGTGTTTCTTTTCATGTTCTCAAGAATTTGTTACCTGTTGGTTAGACCTTTAATAGGAGTAGGCCTACTTAAAAAAAAGTAACTCCTCAGTTTGTATCACAAGGCCCCGTTTCAGATCTCCCTACCTTAGAAAAGGTGTCGTGCACATCGGCACAGTCGCATTTTCGTGCACAACGGCATATTATTTTTATCTTGTAATATTATCGTGCTCATCGCCACACACCCCGTTGGGGGTAGGGGTGGACATAGAGACTCAAACCTTACAGCCCCCTTCACGACGGCTCCAAGGCAGCACTCCTTAGCTACCGCGGCTAAGGAAACCGGCAGTTGATATCGTAGGTAGGTTAAGTCAGGTCAGGTTAGGTTAGGTTAGGTTAGGTTAGGTTAGGCTAGGTTAGGTTAGGTTAAGTTAGGTTAGATTAATTCAAAGTCTCATTCAATCGCAGGCAGATACTTTGTGAATAGTTTCTAAACAATACAATTATAATATTAATGTACACAGTATGTATCTATAATAATAAAAGGAAGTGTTTGTGTTTCTGTTTCTGTTTATCTAGCAGTTACTGTGAACTCCATTGCATTCAATATGATAGTATTATTCCAATTTTGTCTGTTTGTCCACCCCTACGAAAGGTGTGTGGCGATGAGCACGATGATATTGCAAGATAAAAATACCATGCCGATGTGCACGAAAATGCGACTGTGCCGATGTGCACACAACCTTAGAAAACATCCGAGGAAGTACCGAGGATCGTACCGGACCTACGGGTCCGTAATCAGCAACGTTCACCTCTAGACCACGCAGGCGGTCATGTAATGGAATATGTGTACAATAGTGATACTAAAACGAAAAACTTTACTGCATACATCTCCTGCTGGTTTTCAGCAAGAAGTAAGAGTCAGTGTGGATGAAATGACTCGTTTCACTTTTCATAACGGGAAAACCGATAGAGAGAGAAGTTAAATTTGCTTTGCTATAAAAAGAAAGAGCTCATTGGAAATAATGCTGCAGTTTTATTTCCTCATAATGTAGGTTAAAATTAACTTTATCCTTTATATGCACAGCTGTAGCTGATAAAAGGTAGGAAAGAGTTTTTACTGAGTCTTCATTTGTTTAAATTTTACTGGAAAAGAAATAGGACGAAATGTTCCATAAGCATTCTCACATTCGGGCTTACGTGTTAAGATTTGTACGTTGTGATTTTTAGGTGGACGAAAAGCATGTCATGTATTTTTATTAAAACTAACGTAAAGTCATGAGGTTTATTAAATTTGAGAACTTTAATCATCCAAATTATAGACTTAATACTAATTGTGCTTATAACAACACATATTAACTGAGTAAAAAATTGGTCAATTTATAGTTTTACATTTTTGAGATCAACAGAATAAATAATAATACATTCACCAATCATCTGTATTCATCGAAACATGAAGATGCATACTAATAGACATTAAAGCTCGAGTACGTTGTTTGAATGAATGGATGAATGAATGAATGAATAAATAAAGTTGGCATTAAACGGTAATGGTAGCCTATAGGCCTACCGATGGTTCTGACTGCTCAATAGATTTCAAAATATATCCATTGGAACGTTTCTTTGTATATTCCATTAAGAATACTTAGGGGAATCATTATATTTATGTTAATGACAGTGTCTTGTGCTTTGTTTACAATCTTAACTCAAATTAAAGCTTATTAAATTCCCTACAATTATCATGCTCTAGACTTTTCTTTAGGACGTGTCATTTTACCGAATCCAACTCGAAATATGAAGAAAACTTAAAATTTTTCACTTTTTGGAAAAAGTTAATCTTTGGAAAGCCATATCTCGGTAACTATATAACTTACAAAAACTATTTTGATCTCATGTTTTAGAAAATTTAATTTACTTTAAAAACGCTATGAAATATTTTTTTCCAACAAACGCATAGTATAGCATTTCGACCGCGATTCAGCAAGCACTTCTGGTTGCAAATCTGGATTTGTAGTCCCAGTAATGGTCGGGAACTCCTCTCCAAAAATTATTAATACTCCATTTAATGTAAGTTCTCGCATTTTTATGTAAAATATGACTGGGCTATACCACCTATCCCCAGTAATAAATAGATTCAGGTTAAAACGTCAAACAAAATGATTAATTGTTCGTTAGTATGATAATCAATTGTTTTCATATTGCGACAGTCGAATTCATAATGTGACAGACAAAATTATACAAGGGTTTTGATAATTTATAATTACTTACCTATAACTTGTGATAAATTTGTAGATTTAAAAATAGACAATTGCCTATCAAATTGACATAATTATCAAATTGTAGTGCATATCAGGTTTATGAAATAGGGCCCAGGATGGCTGACAGTGATATTCCACCGTCAACTGCCATGAAGTGGGCTAAACGTTATTTGGAGTTCGGTGAAGTTAGGAAACGTCCAGTGAACAGACATCACATTAATGACTAGATTCTTTTACACATCTTGTGAACTACTTTTAACTTTCTGCTGAACAAGAGTCCGTTCATTCTATTCGCACCCGGCTGTGTTTGTCACTAGAATAGCTGGAAAACGAAATATCACATAGAAACGAAATTTTGCTTTTGTATTTTAAAAAGAGAGATAATTGCCTATCAAAATAACATAATAATCAAATGTAACTTCAAATTTATGACTCGAAGCATTAATGTAATTTCTCTCACTACAGCTTTAATTGAAAAAAAAAATGTAATTTTCGCAATTATCTCGAAACACCCGCAGCTTTCATTTTCTTCATATAATTTGTCTGACGGATATTTAAAGCTATACTTAGATCTCATTCAACCTTATGCTCGTAAAATGCTCTACACGGAGCAACGTCCTTGAGGGATATGCTTTTATAAGGACTAGTTATCCCGTGGGTGTATTTTGTAAAATCCAAGTACACAATCTTGTTTCATAAAATAATATAAATAAAAGCAGCAGTAACGCTCGCCAGAATCTGTGCATCAGCAATAAACCCTGGCAGTCGGTTTATTGGTGGGAACGATATTATCTCGGGCACAATCTGGAAGTAGTTAATATAACAACAGTTAGATGACATAGCGTGCAATGCCCATCCTGTCATAAAAAAAAAAAACAATATCGAGAAGAATAAAAACTCTACATCGGGGCAAGTATGGCTACAAAATCCACTGTATGTACACTGCAAGTAATGGCGGAAATTTCATAACTGCATAAAATAAACTATAGAGTCATTGCAGAATAAAGGGAATAATTATATTATTTTTAACAAATGAGAAGTGAAGAATCTCCTGATTGGAACAAGAGGAATCTTTTTGCCAAATTTACAACCATGTACAGTATTTCGAAACACACTAATGAAAAGCTCTTGTTTGTATATATTCCATTTAAACATTGTAACATTTAAAAATTGATCTATATGTTAAATTTACACCATTTTTGTTATAATAAATGCGATGCTCTCACCATAATATATTAGTATTATTTAGTGATTATTTATATTTATTCCTGGACAGGGACGAAATAAAAACATGCGAAAATAAATAATTATTGAATTCTCTAAATACTTAAGTTTCGAAAAAGGATTGTTACGGTAAGTTTTAAAATTTTCCATTACACAGAACAACATTACAATTTAACACTGTTCAGTGTGATTTCCATTTCCGGGATATATGGTCTTAGTTTGTCCGTTGTTACTGCTGACGTTTCGCCACGAACTACGTCTGGAATCTTTAGAGCTGGTTAGAGCTGGGTGGTCAGTAACGTTAACAGTTAACAACGGACAGACCACGGCCATACAGCCAGGAAATGGAAATCTCATTGAACGCCGGCCGTGAAAGCCAAAGTACAGTGTGTTGATTTGTAATGGAAGCCCAGTCTGTCTTAAACGTTGGCGTTAAAATGTTATCATTAGTTAAGCCTAAAGGAAATGTACGAGTATAATAATGCTTACCGGTAATTGTGTAACCCCTTTTCATTTCACTAAATTAAAGTGTAGGCCTACTTCTCAAATAATATTATTAAATAAAGTGTTTTATTACAATTCTGACATTTTATATTATATTAATCAAACTTATTAAACAACCAAACACCGTGGCGCTACATCCATAAAATGGCAAGACCTAACCACAAGACCGTAGGCAGATGGCAGGATTGAGGGGCATGTGGTCAGCATGCCGACACCCACGGCCATTAAAGGTGGTTTCCATGACCGGAGCCACTACTTCTTTATCAAGTAGCTCCTCAATTTGAATCACGAGGCTGAGTGCACCCCGTTCCCGACCTCAGAAAAATCCGATGAGGTACCGGGGGTCGAACCCGGGCCGACGGATCTGTAGTCAGCGACGTTAACCACAAGACCACGCTGGCGCTCCGTACTTATTAACAGTTGTAAAATTAAGTCTTCAGATTTCATTTTAATGCGTTTTTTTTAAATGTTATGTTTTTGGAACGTTAAGAAGTGTGGTGTATACTTCAAAAACTATTTTGTTTGTAACCGAAAAAAATATTAAAATGAAATTAATGTTAAGGCTTAATTTTTAAAAGTCTGGGGAAATCCCGATGGGCCCCCGAACAAAAATCCTGGCTATATCCCTGTTCTTGAATGTAGCCTAATATTAACACCATTTCCAAATGTGCCTTTTCAAATAGTAGGCCTATGTAGCTGTTAGAAGTGCTACTACGCGAGCTACAAATTTATTCTGGAATTATAACAAAACTTGAGGATATATAACTTTCAGAATGTTTGTGTTTCTATAAGATATTCCTAAAGAAATTTAAATTATGAGGAACATTAGAATCAAAACCAACTTGAGGAAACTTGAGCTCCCTTTCAGCAGGACTTGCTGAATTCTGAGTTGCAATAACTCCCGTATAATATCCCTGCTTTTGTTTCTGGCCAGGACACTTTCGGCAGAGCTACCTAATGATGCATTCGAAAGTTCCACAGAGCGCCTTGATTGTAATTCGTACCCCACGTGCACTCTGTGTGAATGTTCCTTTCAGTGTGCGGCGCATCCTCGCACGCGAGCATTTCAAGATGAATTCTTCATTTCGTTTTATCTTCCTCTTTAAAAAACACACTCTTGATTTCTTGTTTAAATTATTTAGTAACCACTACTCTCAATTCTACATTTTAACTTGTGATATTAATTGAAACAAATTGGCAAGATTTTTCTTTCCTTCTCTTGAATTAAAAATAGGCCTAATGTTCCAAGGGATCGTATTTTTATAACAATAAGCGCGAAATATTACAAAACAGTTTTTTTTAGCTATATTTAGATTTTTACATGCGTAAAATGCCAATATTAAGCATCTTAAATCTACGAAATATCGCGAAATTTGTTCGACTGTGCGAAATGTCTAAATAAGCGCGAACTACGCGCGAAAAAAGTATTTTCCATACATAAATCGATAAGTATGTACTCGTACAAACATTTTATTCGATATAATATTTTGTTCTAGTTTGATTGTTTCCTACATTTCTTATTGCAAGCTTCCTTTCTGCAGTTTCTATGGCTATTGAGAAGTTATGGATACTTGTGATAGTTTAAAGATAAGTCTGAGGAGTATATGTTATTCAGTGATCACGATACTCTTCTTTTCTGCTATTTCAGTGCTGAGCAGAGTCCAGGGATGCCTATGTAAGATTGTGGCAAAGAATGTACACTCAACAGATTTCGTATTTTATCCACAGTACCTGCTACTTTTGTGCATATAAATTATGCCATTTTAGGTCCACTTTTTTTGCATACTTTTTAGCAACAAACTGAGTACAGATATGAATTCTATAGGTTTTAAAGGAAATTATAACATTAAAAATGGTCTTTTCCATGGTTATAAAAAAGAACACATTGTGCAGAGTGCCATAGCATCCTCAAAAGGAGATTTATATAAAATATATTTTAGGCAGTCGAATGCTGATAGAATTTTATAAAGATTAATTAAAATCAAGATACATAATATGGCACCCCGACAGTGTTAGATATCCTCGCCATGTTTTAATATACACTGACAAACAACAATAAAAAGTATTACTTATTCCACCAATAGAGGAGGAAATCCTTACAGCTTAACTGCCTTAAATGAAGAATGGCATTTGGATACAGCCAAATAAAAAAAATTCTAAGATTATATTTTTTCGGAGCAAAGGCGGGAGTGAGCTCCGTCAAACATGGCCCGAATGATAGGAGGCTGTGTAAAAACTACCACATACAGAAAAAAACGACAAAGCACCGTCTATATACCAAAAAACCGAAAAAATAGCCCAATCGAAATTAAAATTTAATTATCATCTAACTGACTGTGTTTTCTAGATGATATTTGAGACAGACACTCCTCAGGTCATGGGAAAATATGGTGAAAATTTCAGACCTCTAGATCAAACGTTCTCAGAAGAGTAAGCGTGCGTACGCATGTTTTAGGGCGCATCTATAATAATAGCCTAAGAGAAGGTGTTAGTCTGTGTGTCTGCCTCTGCGCAATGCTCACCGAAATCTTCTGCATGCAGAGATCTGGAATTTTAAACGTAGCTGGACTAAAGGGTGGCCGAATGCACCTCGAAGCCGGATTTTTAATTTTCGCTTTCTTTCGCAAGTTATGAGCGAAAAACTGGCAGAAAAAAAAAATATTTTTTTTTACACTATCGAAGCATCAGTTTTCGGTAATACATTTCAATTGTCAAATGAATTGCAGGTGACTTAGCTTTGCATTTTTGTCATAGATGATGATGATAAGTGTTCTGCCCGAAGGCAGGTCTAGACCCGGGACGAAGCCATGGGGTGATGACCACGACTCGTCCGAGGCGATTCAGGCAAGGATGATACCGCGGAGATTTGCCATTGCCTCTCGCGGGTTGGGAATGAAAGGACATGTGTGCCCACCCTTACCCCCGGAGTGCCAAGCAATTAAGCCTAAACCTCCGGTCAGACCAAATTTTGGTAACCATATGTGATGTATGGAATGAAAGGACACAACACAACACCCAGTCCTGAATCCAGGAAGGAAATTTTCCACCACTGAAAAATCCCCGAACCGGCCGGGAATCGAACCCGGGCCGCCAGGGTGAAAGGTAGTCACGCTACCAACTCACCCACGGCGGCGGACTTAGTACAGAATATATTATATTTAAAGGGCAAGATATTTTGAACTTTCATAACTGAATAGAAGAATATACAAACTATTTGTTTGGAGATCTCACAGAATAGAAAATAAACTTTTGTCATAACTTGGAAATAAAAGCATCTCTTCGATTCTGTGAGCTCACCCTTGTCGATTCGTTTGTTTATAATGTCAAGGAACGCAGACGTTTAAAATTTTCAGCATAAACGGAAGAAGGATAATGAATGTAGACCTAAATGGGCAAACATTGACCGATTTCGACGGAGCTCACTATGAAGAACCTTTCTGGGCCAGGGAACTGGAATCTGAGATAGTTTTTCCCAGGCGGCGCTTTATAATCGTGGACTGCACTCCAAAGCCGAATTTTTAGCTGTTTTATTATAATTATTAATAGTTTAGTTTATCGTTTAGTTTGATCTTAGATCCTAATGAGTAAGAACTTTACTTCATGCAAAATGGTAAAGATACATAAAATGTTGATCTTCTTTAGAGGTGAAGTATATTTTATTAAGCCAGTGCTAGTAGGAATAAAACTATAATCTGACACCCAATATGACAAATTATTTCGATTAAATTTCGGATCGAGTTGTTTCTTGAATAAGTCTTGTTAATGAACGGGTTAGCAAATTAGGGCGATAATACGTGAATTTTCGGACTGAATTCAATTTCATTTCATTAGTGAGGTGTACAATTTAATAAGCGAATGTGGTTCCAATCGGGTGGTGGTAGTGGATAAGGATTGGTCTCAGGGGGGGATAGAATAACACTCTAATTATCCAAACTATGCAATTGATTTCAATGTTCTTGCGCGCCAACCTGTTTTCATGTTAATGATAAAGCAGAAGGTTCTCTCATTCAATATAACATTTAACCGGGATCGTCATGCGATGATAAAAAACAACCCCGACTCTGCATACTTCATTGTAATGAGGATATGACTAACTATATTTATCCAAATTCTGATTATCGGATCAAGAAACGTACTAAAAATTTACATTTGAGTTCTTATGAATGTTCTTTATTATATTTTTTTAGAAAAATCGAGGATGATAACTACTGACTTCCAAGTTCGTCCCCGGGTTAAGCAGTGAGAACTTGAAAGGATGGCCTCTGCCTTCACCTATAATATTCATGTAAGTGAAGCATACGAATGGCCCATTGTGTTTGCAAGTCTTCGTTAAGCGTAGGTCCCGGCTACCAGCCTATAATAACAGCATCAGGGTCAAAAATCCACAAAGGTGGGAACTTCTCCATTCTCTAGGGGACTGGCTAGGCAGCAACCGAAAGATCATTAGTGAAATGGCTCATAGTCCGCCACACAAAGGTGGCGAAATATAAGGGCTCTAGGCTTATAAATAATAATAATAATAATAATAATAATAGTAATCATAATAATAATAATCATAATAATAATAAAATCAGGTAAACTGATGTAAAAAAGTGCCAGTATGTTTTTACATCAGTTATGACTGCAATTATGATATGCAGAATATGTTTTTTTTTAAATTGATTTCCAAGTTAAGCTCCAGATTTATTCAATAAACAGGGCTTACGGAAGAAGAAAGGTCTACCATCTCGGCCACCTGGATCATTTTAACGGTCTAGTTGGATAAGCGCATGTAAAACAATCGTGTTTTTTGTCATAGCTACCTGTATTTTAATTTCCAAGGCCTTATAAGATAACAGTAAAACAATAGGCTATGTTGTCAAGATAACTGATTTTCATTTTTTTTATAAATTCTTTCGAATACGTATATTGCCATAAAATAGGCACTAAATTGAGCATTACTCCGAAACAGATCAACCGATTTTATTCATTATGAATAGACGTCTTCCCACGGACATTGTAAATGTGTATACCAAGTTTCATAAAAATCCGGTAAAGCGTATTTGAGTTACCGCGTCTTTAAAATATACACTAAATTGGGTTTTACTCCAGTACCGGTCAACAGATTAGGTTCAAATTTAATAGGGCACTTCTCCTGGACGTCATAAATGGGTATACCAAGTTTCATGGAAATCCGTTACAGCGTATTTGAGTGATGGCGCCTTTCTCATAATCTATTAAAATTGGCACTAAATTGGGCATTACTCCGGTACCGTTGAACCGATTTGGTTCAATATCAATAGGGTTCTTCCCATCGACATTATGAATGTTTATACCAAGTTTCATGAAAATCCAAAAAAGCGTACTTGAGTTATGGTGCGTACAGACGCACAGACAGACAGACAGACAGACAGACGGACAGACATTTTTTCGTCCCCCACACAATCTCATAAGTACCATACTGGCACTTAATAATTTCATTTCATTTATTTAGAGAAGCTACAGAAAATATTTTTACAAATTTTAAACTGTAGGCTTCTTATATAATAATGGGATGATTGGTGATACAGGAATGATGATAGTGATGATGATGATATACAATAATAATAGGTGACATATACAAACAGGAATTACATAATTACGTAATTACATAATTTAAACACATAACAAGTAGGAAATTCCATGTCAGCACTTTAGCGAATTGATGTTCATGTGTTGGCCATCAAATTCCATAATAATAATAATAATAATAATAATAATAATAATAATAATAATAATAATAATAATAATACAAGTAGAAGAAGAGGAAGTAGGAGAGTGGAGGAAAGAAAATCGAATCTCTGTATGAGTAATGGTTGGTTCCCCAAAAATCTACTGTCGCCGGTAGGGATACGATGAACAAGTTTCAAACTCTTGGACACGTCTTGAGTGCCTGTCCAGTAGAAAGACTATTACGTAACGTTATGGGATTGAGAAAACCCCATTAAGAATATATGGGGTGTATTCGCAGATACTTTATTGAGGAATTTCGGTGCTTGCGCTGCACATAAGCGAACAGCTGTGTCACGTAAACTATCTGGGAATATTCATTGTATGTGGGTGTATTTGTAACAAATTTCTATCTTTGTATTTCTGAGCTTTGATAATTCTATACAGGGGTGACCATACCCCTACTTCATGACTCCCCCCAGTTTCATGAAAAGTAAAAAGAAAGAAGAAAAAAAATAGTAAAGCCAATTGAAAAGAAAATAATCCCTCTAAATAAGGCACGATTATCCAAATAAATAATGATAAAAATAATCACACCCGAACTTCGTACCACACCGACCTCATGAAAAGTAACCCCCCCTCTTACAAATAGTGGAATAAAGCCAGGCCTAATCTAAAACTTCTTGCCAAGGAAAAGGTATTGCTGTATTTATAACAAAAAAATTGTCAATTGAAAAGGTACGTTTAATGAGGTAGCTTTAGCATGATATACACGTGGCCGTCCGGAAAGGGGGGCAGGGTAGGGCCGTTGCCCCTCCCTGGAAACTGTTTACACATAAACCTCTAAATTAAATGACTATAAGCAAGTAATGTGAAATGAGGTTTAAGTCTCCAAATACTGTTGTATGTTCGCGTTGTTTGGATGAAAACAAGCTGTAACAGCTGACTAGATATTAGCTTGTAGGAATAATTACTTCCCCTAAACTTGAAACCATTTGTACCAAAACATTTTGTTATAATGAAGATAAGGCAAGAAAATGTCGCATTTTATATTTGATATGAATAGTACCTATGAAATTGTAAGGTGTATGAAAAGTCATGTGAGTGCATACGTCAGGTGTTTTACATTAAATAAAGGCTGTCGATTATATAATAATAATAATAATAATAATAGCAATAATGTGAATAGTAATAAAATAGCAATAATAATAATAATAGCAATAATGTGAATAGTAATAAAATAGTAGTAATAATATTAATAATAATAAAGTGGTCGTAGTAGCATAGTGATAGTGGTGGTGGCAGTAATTTGTTTGGCCCCCTTTTGACAAAATTTCTGCGGACGCCCATGGATATACATACATAACTGATAAGAAATGATTACAGAATATATTCTGAAGAATTAGAAGTTTTTTTGCACTTAAAACTTGACCGTTTTTATTTTTAACATATACAATCCTAATTTTGCAACAATTTTTCGAACCACCTCCCAGAAATTTTAAACACGTAGGCCTACTCTGCGTCCTAATCCCCCTGCTGTATATGTTGACTTCACTCGAACGATCACTAGTAGTGAATATTGTCTCGGCGTGGCAATGTGGTTTGCCACTGCCTTCTATATCTTACAAGCCATGTTGTTAAATCTGGAAACATCGCATCGGTAGTCCTATCGGCTATATCAACATGCCGTAAATAAAGCAATGAACTCCATCCGAATCATCGCAAATTAAGCATATTTCAGCTTAAAGTAATCCCAGTCATGATCACCTATGGTTTAGAGAACATCTGGACACACCTGAAGAGCAACTGGAGAGCATAGAGAAGGTAAAAACCGTGTACAAAATGAGATATTTATATACACCGTCACCTCGAATTGAGTACACCAGAGAATAGTTTTTCATAGAATATTTTCATGTTCATCAGCTATTACCATCTACAAACGAATACAAGAGAGAGGTACGGTATGATATTAGTGTCCTTCAGGAATAATTGGCTGGTATTAAAGAAGAATTGAAGAGAAATATAGTCACTTTTACTGATATGAACTTTTATCAAAATATCAAGCTACTCACAGTAAGGCCTAATTCATCTCAATCTGGTAGACGCCAAATCGTAGTATATGCAATCTCCTATTCTCCCAATATTACTACTAGAAAATCGATTCAGCGTTTTCCTACAGTTTGGTGAAGCCAATGAACGGGATTCAAACCTTAACCTGGCGAATCAACACAGTTTACCACTGGAGCCAAGGATGAACGAATGGATGATTTTTAGACAGTAAATAACGGAAAGCCGAGTGCTTCCAAGGAATCAGGCAAAGTTATTCTTTTCAGTGACAGTCATGGGCATAGTCTTCCACAAAGTGCATGTGACAAGAAGATAGATATCAGTGTTCTAGGTTATATTATACCTGAGACAACTAGTTCAGTGATGGTACAAAATGACACAGAGAAGTGTAGTAGCTTAATAAAATATGACTCTGTTGTGGGTCAAATAACAGAGCTCGTAGGCCTAACAGGATAAGTGAGGTTATTACCAATAAAATAAGAAAAAACGCGACATCATAACTTATAATGAGGAGACACTGAAAACTACGAATTCCTTCATATATGTGGAGTCACCGCACGTTACGTTATTATGCACATCACAAGTATAGGCTATGTAATATAGGCCTACTGATTTGGCCTAAATAAAGTCAGTATTTGTCACGAAGAAAATTATCTGCAATAAAAACGTATTCAAATGCTTCCCACAGACCACCACAGATAGGACTATCTCCTGTGTTGCCAGATTTCAAGCAGCATGGCTTGTAAGATTTAGAAGGCAGTGGGTTTGCAAGACCATTCGATTGATTGGAGGCCTACTGATGGATTTCTGCAACTAGGTATGTACAGTTGAGTGCACGGAATCTTTCCGATATCATGCGTAGTGGTTTATGTTTGTAAGGAAATACGTAACCGGCTCCGCCAGGCCCACTTCCCACCCATTAGCTTATCATTTTTGCGCTGGCGATTATGCAGCAGAGCCTGACCCTTTATTTACTTTGTCTTATTCCCCTCTCTCCTTCGCTCCTGAACCTGAAACTGTCCTGTGTGCGTAGGTTAATGTTTAAGTCCCAGCCTTTTGACATCAAACCAATATGAGTCACACTCATTCAGGTGTAGAATTCTTTCTGAGGCATGCCTCCTAGCCATTCAAATGAGTTGTTCAGATGTTTCACTCCCATTTCACCGCTCACCTAGACCTGAGCGTGGTTCATAGGCTAATGCGTGTGGTCAAAATTAAATTCAAACCAATAAGAGACTAGCTCACCCGGGGCTGGTGTGGAATTTCTATGATTATTCCACTCATACGCCGTGTTTGTTCCACTCATACGCCGCGTGTTTGATATTGACCAATTACGCTTAGCAATTCCTCGGATATAGACCAATTAAAGCCGTTTATCTTACAATATTCTTGTGGGAATCGCAAGGAAGCCATTTTGTCAATGTCTTAAAAATTATGGAGGCATACACTTGTTACTCCATTTACAAAGTTTCTAAAATTAATGAAAACAGATCTCCAAATTACAATTTCAAACAGGCTATATATTACTGTAATGTTCAGAATGACCTACATACGCTATTGTGAAAAATGCAAAAATATATTTAATATGTTATTTATAATCTACAGTTGTATATACCCGTATAGTTTAATTACAGTGTAGGTGGAAAATATTACATTAATCGTATCAGATTTAAATAACATAAATTCAAGTGTTACGCTAGGTCTGTATTTATAGATAGTATCATACCAGCAATTACGTGATTTGGTCAACGTGCTGTAATCTGCTATTTTGTAACTAAAGCGGTAATACTAAGTGAACTATGAACTGAAGTATTCAGTAATACCTCAGTAAAATGTAGATACAATATATGCAATGACTAACAACCTACAGTAGAGTCCCGCTATTCCGAACTATTTGGGACCGAACGCCGTTCGGTTTAGCAGGAATTCGGAATAGGCGGATTTAGTTAATAATATCAATGTATTGACTTGTTAAGGCGTAAATTAAGTGCCAGCTTTCATTCTAATTTGGTTTCAGGCGTTTTCATCAAGCGTAGGCTCTATGTATGTCTCCATTTAACTTCTTTGTATAACAATAAATGTACGTTTTTTCACGAACGTCTTTTTAATATCTCCTGTTTTTAAGTTTAAGAAATCGGTATTTTTTTCTGAACTCTGTTCGGAATAGGCGGATTTTCGGAATATCGGGGTTCGGAATAGCGGGACTGTACTGTATTATATTAAACGCAACTTCTAACATAAAGCTACGTCGTAAATATATAATACCAACATTGCAGCATTCTTATTAACAAGTCAATTCGTATTCATCGATCTTTTCCTCCTTCGTTTATACTGCTCAAGTTTAAAAAGTGGTAAATTTTGACGGAAAGTTTCCAAACCTTTTAATTCTGACATACCACTGGAAACATGTAATTTATCAACTTGTATAAAACATGTTTAAATATTAATTCTATCCACGTTTTGCAAAGAGAGTGTCTTAGCATAATTATACATCTAAGCAATTTCGTGATATACCACTTTTTTAAAATCAAATTAAATACGATATTCCCATTAACCGCGATACTAATGATCTATAACTTAATAATTCTGCGGGGTTCAAATTAAGGATATGAACATGAATTAATTTACGTCCAGCTGTCCAACCGATGCAAGTGAAAAGTGACACAAGAAACTAAACAAACAAACAAACAAACAAACAAACAAACAAACATACAAACGATTACGAAAGCTGAAAGTCATAAAGAAAGATATAATTTCATCCCAAATGGGCATTTGTTTTATAAACTTTCAAAACGGTTTAACATTTCTAGTACTATTGGGGTCTGTATAACTCGAAAAGCACTTTTGACGTAAATACCTCCGCTGATTTGAAAACTATCATTTTAAAAATGTATGACCTTATTCCTCTGAATCAACTGTACTCAATGATGCATTAATTTTATATTTTCAACACATTAAAAAGTATTCTTTGTTTTAGTATTGCGAACCATTTGGGTCAATATGACCCCTTTCCCAATTTAATTTGTTTCCTTGGATTTAACATAATGTAAAAAATGTTTATATACATACTTGTCCTGTTTTCAAATTAAAAATGTATATTTTTAAGCCATTGCAATTCCACCAATATATCCCATGCAAATCATTTGGGGGTTTTTATGACCTCAATGGTACTCAGTGTGACCGCTGGCGTGGTCTTGTGGTTAGCGTCGCTGACTACAGATCCGTCGGCCTGGGTTCGAACCTCGATACCTCCTCGGATTTTTCTGAGGTAGAGAGGTCTGGTAGAGGTGCACTCAGCCTCGAGATTAAAATTGAGGAACAACTTGATAGAGAAGTAGCGGCTCCGATCATGGAAACCACCATTCACGGCCGTGGTTGTCGGCATGCTGACCACATGCCTCCCAATCCTGCCGTCTACCTATGGTAGATGGCGCAGCGTTTGGGTGGTAGGCCTTGTCCCTTCAGGGATGTAGCGACACGGAGTTAAATTAGGCACTCAATGTAATAAAGATTACAGACAAACAATTACGGAAATATGAAGGTTAAGGAACACCGCATGGATTCTTACGATTTTATTTACACAGATTATCCGAATGGCGAACGCTTCTGTCAAAGTGTTAGAACTCATGTTATGAAGTAAGACTAGATGGGACAGAGGCGTGTCAATATCGACTCTTGTCTATTTTTACGATCTCACGGGCTGTGAGAAAGGTTTACTGTAGCGGGAGTAATGGATCGGTACAAAAATAAAGGCGTCGCTAGCTCATACACCCGCTAAGTCCAAGTGTTTCACGTTACACTGAACACTGTTGTATCCCGTACTGGCTTCCTTATGCTTTTATCCACTAACAGATTTTCAGATAAAAGTACGTATTTGTATATCCTGAGTCTTTCTAATATTTACTGAGCTGATTAGTTTTTGTAGTGCATACTTTAACGTTTATTGTAATATTTAAAATTGGCCTAACAGACAACATGAAAGAAAGTGATTTAATGGCGACCTATGATGATCCTATTTTATTTAGACTTAAAAGTCTTTAGTACACTTGTTTTTAAAAAACCCTTCATGACAAACGTACGAATACACATGCGGATATTCTGCTGTTAAAAAATATATAAAGTTTCCTGGATGCACCATATCTTTTAGAATATAATAATAAAATAATAATAATAAAACAATAAAAACAAGAACAATAATAATAGTAATAGTGGTACGTAATAATAATAATATTAATAGTAATAATACAGTAATAATAACAATAATAATAAGTATATAACTACAAATTACAATATAAAATCTCTAATGTAAATTCTATTCCACCCGAAAAATGTATATGTATATAAGTTATATTTTTTTGTTATATATGCACATAATATTTCGTAAGTTATGTAGAAATAAACAGAAACCTATTTTCCAGGAGAATTTTTCACTGGGACATTTTAAAGAAGCCCTCTCAAATTTAAATAATGCCACAGTTATTTTATCCTTAAGATTTAAAAAAAAAATCTTTTTCGAGAATTAAAATAAAATTAATACCAATTATTAGGCTAATTGATAGCAAAAACTATGTTTTTACACTCAGATATCTCTTTTAAACTAGATTTACAAGTTTCGAAAATGTTAAAAATATTGTGCATTTAATTTTTAGTACCATCATTCGACTCAGTGGAGCCAGATATTGAAATAGCTGTATTAAACCTTCCAAAACGAAACATTATAAATTGTAGTATTAATTTCTTTACCGCTGAGCGTTTTTTATATTGACTATTTAGCTTAGGAATTAGTGACCAATCCGGTGAAAGGATTTTAAAATTTCAACCAACATTGCTGGCCATCGCAGTATTTTCATAGTTTATTTTTATCGCACCTACGTTCAATATACTTTTTGTATGAATTCATGCCAGTGCAGTGTACTGAAATGTCTTTAGAGCTTCTTTGACCTAAACTATTATTCAAAAACATATTCCCAACATCAAGAACAACACCTTCCATTCCCACACATCCACAATATCTAACAAGAGGGTCTTTCATAATCATTTAATTTCGATAGTAAAATTGTGATTATTGTTCATTCAATTAGTATGGCTATCAGTGGCGTATCCAGAAAATAATTTCGAGGAGGGTCGAAAGTGCCGGGGTGTTTGGGGGGGTATGGAATAGCCTCACCCCTGGAAAATTTTTAAATATTGAACTACTGAAAATCACATTTTAAGCTGTTTTAGCACTGAAAAACTAGTAGCAAATTTGTTTACCATACCCTAAGACATCCCAACTTAAACATTATATTATTATTATTATTATTATTAAATAAAATAATTAAATATTTGACAAAATGGAGCTTAAATAGCAAATAGAATTTTAGGATTTAATCTTTTTGGGGGGGGGGTCCGGACCCCTGAACCCCACTTCCCTAAGCCACTGATGGCTATAGCCCCATTATTATCAGTAGTATCAAAGAGTTTAACCCAAAACTAAAACAATTTAATTTCATTACAAATAATGTTGTTAATACCCGCTGTAATGTATGGACTGTCTCTCCATCGGCTGTCCATTTAGGCTAATATTAGGCCTATATCATGATCTAGCGTATAGCCTAATGACATAAATGGAAGCATCCGATGTGCTTTATTAATTTTTGTGGTTTTTATTATTCACTACATGTTTAATTTTGTAAATATTCACTGGATAGTCAAAATAAATATAACGCAGGGTCCGGATTCTCTCAAGAGAAATTCGTTTAATTAATATAATGTTAGAAACGTTATTACAGCCTATACCACACTTCAAATCTTCATTAATATAATTTTATGAATCTTGAATCTGTAATTAGTTATACAACATAATTAATTTATGCTGTAGTCTATTACGTTGGTTTGTTAAAATTAAAAAAAAGTATTTGTCAATTAAATTAAATTTAAACATATTATAGGCACGAAGTTTACCTAAAATGCATATAGACAGCATGATTAGATAATTTGATTTTTTATTTTTTATTTGTACACGAAGTACAAGAAATGAATTTTAACACCTGTATTTATTTCTGAAGTTTCCAAACAACCGAAAAAAGAGCTATGTTCGTTAAGTAGGGAATTATTTTTTCTGGAGCACTTCAAAACACTTTCTGCAAGTAGAGTAGCCTACTAACTGGTATAGAATAATCATATTTTCCGGATTTCCCATGTTTCTTAGTATAATTAGTGTAAATAATTTATTATGTCATATTATGTCCTGTTACTATTTTGTTGGTATACAGTTCTTTGCGCCATCGATTTAGGAAGAAACTGAAGCATGGTGATGTAAATACAAGACCACCCATTTTTATTGCATTGCTGGGGTTAATTCTAGAAGCTCATTGAAAGGGCTTGAAATATAGGCCTGGTATATCTTATTGGCAATAATTGTAGCTTTTACACTAAAAACTTAACTTATGTAAAGTATTACGATTTTTGTTATTAAAAATGTTGTATGCAGCTAGCACATATTTTCGCAGTTTCCTTGCTGGAAAGAGTTGAAAACAAATATTAAAAAATCTCTGATCGATCAACCAGTACAAAGAACATTAATTTTAAAGTACGTGTACCCAAAAATATTTGATGACATTATACTCATAAGAGCGGGGATACATGAATTTTGATTTTACAACGTTAAAACGCGTCCCAACGTCCGACGTAGGGTTGCACAGAATGGTATAGGCTACTTACGATATTATGCTGCAAGTACTCGGATCGGTCAAGCGAAAGAAGAAAAATATAATTTCAGGGTTCAACACAAAAATTCCTCCTTTCAAATACCTGTGATATGGACAAATGAATTAAAAAAAAGAAAGGGGAAGAGTAGTTTGTGCAATGAGAATGTTTGCCTGTAACTTAGATCAGATGTTTTCTCGTATGTATCTTGAACCACTCGATTTATTTTTAACCCCCTCCCCTTCGAAGAGTGTACTGATTTTAGAATGCATTGATCGTAATGCCAGGATATGGGACGGGTATAAAGCTTTGTGGATCTCATATATTACAGATAGGTTAAGTGCAAAGGGCATTGCGAGTGTGGGTGTGTGAACTACGTCCCGATGAGCAGCGTGGGAGTTTGGCATGCTCTATACGTGACCGGATAATGCGCGATTCCCACCAGGATGTCACTTCCACTCAACACCTCAAGATATTTAACCAATACCTCTTGTGAAAAAGTAAAAATTTATTTAACGGAGGCTCAAATAATGAATACCAACAAATGCCCATGCCAACAAGCGACAACCCTTATTTCCAAAGGTAGATAATTTCTGTAGTTGTCTTCTGCTTTCTCTTTCGTTGTATTTTCAGCATTAATACATGTTTTGAAGCCCCCAAATCCAAAAATACAATTTTCGAAACCATGTCTCTGTCTGTGTGTGTGTTTATCTGAGATGTACATCTGCGTATATTGAAGACAAACAATTTTTACAGTCCCGAGATCAAACTAGGACAGTTGTAATTATATTTTTATGCTTAATGAGCTTTTATGGGTAAAAATGTAACAAACTAGGAGGTGCCCGTGGCTTCGCCACGATAATTCTTTTAAAAATTAAAAATTAAGAGTATAATAATTATTAAAGCATTATATTTATTAACACTTGCACGCGAATCATTAAAAAACTAAGCCATTAATAATTAATGAAACAGCTAAAATTCCTTCTTTAGAGTACATTCCACGATATGAAAGCGTCCCCTGGGAAAACTATATCAGAATCGATTATGCAGTTCCAAAGAACATGTGAACACATAATGCGTATTGTTTCTCAGCTGTTTATTGACATGAATATGATGTGAATTTTATTTGATCAATTCAGTGTAATTTTCAGAAATTATATAATGTTTCAAGGGAAGGAATGGTTTGTTTGGATTATTATTATCAGCGATATTCCAAGAGATAAAACCATCAATATTTTACAGCTGTTGCCCCCGGCTTCGCCCGCCATTATTCATTGACTCCAGGATTTTTAAGAAAATTACACTGGTAGATTATTAAAAATGTTTGTGGTTCAGAGCTATGAAAATTGTAAGTAAAAATACAATTAGAATATTTGTTCATTGTGTTCATTTCACTTAGGCCTTATATAATAAAATCAGGTAAACTGATATAACAAAGTGCCAGTATGCTTTTTTAATCAGTAATAATTGCAGTTATGATATACAGAAAATAAGTTTTTTTTTTTTTTTAAATAGATCTCCGAGTTAAACTCCAGATACATTCATTAAGCAGGGCTTACGGAAGAACAAAGGTCTAAAGTTTGATTCTTAACCTTAATTCATATTGGTATACACTGATATACTAATTCTTAAAATATGTAAACATTTTACAAAATGCATTGACAATGAAATAGTACAGTAAGCCAATAAGAAGAGGATAGTTCCACCTAGCGGTATGCAGTTTTGTTCTGAGTATAGGCTTATGCAATTTTAACGCAACGCAATAACTTTAAAGCTAGTTTCTGTTCGTGAAATAACATTTATAGGCTTATGTTATTATTTAGGAATGATGTAGGTCAATGAAAGACAATGAATTCCCAGTTTTTTTTAAAAGAAAAAGTAATACTTATTTAAGCATATTGACAAAATAGGACATAAGAATGGAATAGGCTCAATTTAACACAATTGATAATAATAAAAAAAAAATTTGCTTCAGGGTGGACTCGAACGTGATATCTCTTGATTACTAGACAAGCACCTTACCCCAAGACCAAACCACACTGCAACTTTTGAGTGTCCAATACCAAAGAATACTATTTCGTCGTTGCTCACACAAGAGAAAAATCACCGTATTTCGAAATTAGGCTATATATCGTGCCTGCTAGATTTATTATGGTACAATGTTGAATTATTTCATTAATTAGTACTATAATATTCGCGATATCTGAGTGATAAATTAGGATGAGGCCCTCGTTGAAGCAGAGGTACCACCAACCTAACCATATTCTCAAAGCTTAATGTTTTTATTTATTAAGAGGTCAGGGATTATAAATCTGACATAGGCTGAAGTAAAATTCAATGCTTTAATCTAATTGTAATCAATTTTAGCAAAATAATTAGTCATTATACAGCAGCATTTCATCTATAATCGTACATATGGGAACATTTGTTTTTCATGTAGATGTCAAACTGTCCATGGCAACTGAAGGAAGCTTTATAAGCTGTCATTAATTGATGACGCTATAAGAAAGAACCGAGAATTTGATTTTGCATTTGAAGAAGGTGCCTTCTTTTTACCCTCCTTTACTAAAAACGGTTTCGACAGGAATTGAAGGCTTGTTCCAAAATTTCCCTTTATTTACCTTAGTTACGGGACTCGCCCGCTGATTGGTTGGCCGCGAGCCAATCAAAATGCTTCCAAATGAACCAAAATATTATAATAAATTTGACTGATAATTACTCTTTATTTCGGTACTGGACAACCGATTAGGTCCAAATTCAATAGGCTTATTACCATGATTGTTATAAATAAGTATACGAAGTTTCATGAAAATCCGATAAAGCGTATTTGAGTTACCGCGCCTTTTCTTATATGATACCATAAAAGGGCACTAAATTGTGTATTATTCCGGTACCGGCCAACCGATTTGGTCCAATATCAACAGACATCTTCCCATGGACATTATAAATAGGTATTCCAAGTTTCATGAAAATCCGATAAAGCGTATGAGAGTTATGGCGCCTTTAAAATATACACTAAATTGGGTTTTACTCCGGTACCGGTGAACCGATTTGGTCCAATTTCAATAGGGTTCTTCCCATGGACATTATAAACGCGTATACCAAGTTTCATTAAAATTCGATAAAGCGTATTTGAGTTAGAGCGCGTACAGACACACGGACGGACGGACGGACGGACGGACAGACGGACAGACATTTTTCGTCCCCCACACAATCTCATAAAGTACCATACTGGCACTTAATAAAGAAACGGTTTTCCTTCCTAATTTTGTAGTCGTCATGAAAGTTTAGACTGCGAGAGACGAACATCGCCGAGTATACCCGATGTCTCACGAAGCGGGCGAGCAAGCACGCTATTTAGGGCCGTTGAATTGTATAAGAGTAGATTTGCCAAGAAAATCGAAAAAATTTGGAGGGTGGAGGCTTTTGGAGCGTATTATTTTTAAAATGACATTTAGACGGCTGTAAATTTTATTCTGTGGATTAATGTGTGTAAAGCAACAAGAATATTCAAGAGATAAATTGTTGAGGGGGTTCTAGGGGATTTTAGGGGTGATATCATTATATTATCATACCTGATATATTTTGCACTGCCATATGTTACTCATATTTTTTAAGTCTCTGTCTATTATTTGTCGATGGTTGAATTAAAATATCCGTAAAAACTTAAATACGCCCATATGGTAGTATAAGATTCGTTTTGTTCGTTTATTTATATTTTTAACGTTAAACAATATAATTAAGAGTAAAATTACGTAATTCCTCCAATTTATGTAAAAACGATGTCAGTGTTAATAAATATAATGTTTTAATTATTTTTCTGTTAATAAATGATTGAAGCACAATATCTAGCAGTTGAGTAAGTAATCGCGAACGAAGCCGCGGGTACCTGCTAGTGTAATTATATATTCTGTTACAGGGGTTATTTTATAGATAAATAAAAACAAATAGAAGGTTAGGAATTTATTTTTACAATAATAATAATAATAAAACAGTAGAGAGGAAAGGTTTAGCATGGTAGAGATTAGGTATCCGGACGTGGAGAAATACAAGAAAGAATATGAGAAAGGAATGTGTCCACTTTGCAATTAAAATGAAAATACGGTAGAAATGTTTATAGATCATAAGAAATTCTTAGCAACGTGGAAAATAAAAAGTTAATACAAAAAAGGAACAAGCTTTAAAAAATTAGGCAAAGTATTATTTTTGATAAGAAAGAAATGGATATAAAAATATGGAAGTTTCAACCTAATGACGTAAAATGTTTTATTGCACCATTGAAAATTCAATGTTTGAAACATTTAATTGCAATGTTTTGATATTGTGGATTGGTTTACGCACAGAGCGCCTGCTGAATGCGACTAGACTACTTGCACAACAAATTCTACAAAATTGTTGTGCGGGTAGTCTAGTCGCTTGCAGCAGGCGCGCTGTGCATTGTATTGTGAATCGACGGGGTTGGCGTTACAATGATCTAAGTAAATGTGGGTTGTCGACCAAGAGCTAAACTACGCCCTATTAAGCTAAGCCAAACTGCAGCTAAGCTAAGCTAAAGTTGCATGCCCACCAAAAACTAAGTTGTTAGTGATTTGTTGAGTTGGACGGACGCTACAACGAATATGATCAGGAAATTAAACACCATGTGAAGGGCAAGCCCCATTGGGCAAACCCTCCACCCAGCCCGAGCAGGGTTTTAGAGAGGTTTCCCCTGCTCACAGGCAAATGCCGGGCTGGACCAAAATCCCCTCACACAATAACACAGCACAACAACTTAGATCCTAACATAAACACACGCAGCACACTACCCAACACAGCACTAAAAGCCGATCAGCGCAAGGCAAACACTAACTCAAAATAAAGACACTTGTACAAGCACACAGCCCAAAACGACATAACCTCAATCATCCCACATGGATGCACACAAGGGCACTATAGGAACACACAGCACAAATGGTCACCAAAATTTGGTTTGACCGGAGTTTTTGGCTTCATTGCTAGGCACTCCGGGGGAAAGGGTGGGCACACAAAAAAAAAAAAAAAAAAAAAAAAAAAAGTACTGGGGGAGAAGGCAAATGTCTTGTGGAGGGAGAAACCTTGCGTTGCTTTCCAAGCGTGGAACTATGTGCACAGCTAACCCAATTGACGTAGCTCACTTAGTTTCCTTAGCTTAGCTTTGTTTAGTTTTAATTGATTAATTTCTTATTTCAACTTTAAAATAGTAGCCTAATATAAAGCCTATATAAGTTTATAAATTTACTTATTAGACGTAATCATCTGTATTGTATTCCTGATAAATATTCTCATTCAGCTTCCAGCTGTGATTGAACAGATATAGTGGTATATCAGGCGGAAGCTTTTAAGATTATTGTTTGTTTAGTTTGCTGTCGGCACAATGAAAACCCGCGCAGCTATGTGAGCTAAGCTAAGCTAACTTAGCTTAGCTCTTGGTCGACAACCCACTTAAGTGTCAAAATCTAATTGAAGTTTATACTTTTTAGTGCCCTCTCTTACCCTCGGAGTGCCAAGCAATTAAGCCAAACCTCCGGACTTACCAAAATCTGGATCCAAAATAAAGTCCCTAACTTACTGTTATTTAGCCCTTGTTCTGCATCCACCTGGGATGCTGTGTAACTGACGCGTGTGGACTGTGTTCCTTGTTGTCACGATTCTTTTGAGCATGGTTACTGCGTTGCTATTACACGTGTGGTGCAGGTGTTGTCTGCGTTGTTATTCTGTGTTATCCTAGTGGGCTTTCTTACTCTTTGGTTTGGTTGACTTTATGGTTATTTATCGACCGGGTTAGGCTTGTAACCGTCGCCGGTGTGCTGGAATTTTGTCCTGCAGAGTTATTTTACATGTCTGTAAATCTAGAAACACCTGCATTTATTAAGTGCCAGAATGGTACTTTCTGAGATTGTGTGGTGGACAGTAAGTGCCGTCCGTCTGCCATATATCTGTCCGTGTGTACAAGCGATAACTCAAATATGCTTTATCGGATTTTCATGAAACTTGGTATCCTACGTATTTATAATGTCCATGGGACGAAGCCTATTGATTTTGGGTCAAATTGGTTGACCGGTACCAGAGTAATGCCCCATTTAGCTCCTATTTTATGGTAATATATTAGAAAGAATTTATCAAATGCAATTCAGTTCTCATGACAACATGTTGTTTTACAGTTTCATATACGGTTTTGGAAGTTGCAATACAGTTAGCTAAGACAAATAACTGCAATACAGTTAGCTAAGACAAATAACACTACCCACATATTCCTTCACGTTTGCTTATCAAACTAGACCTTTGTCCTTCCGTAACCACTGCTTAATGAATCGATCTGGAGCTTAATTCGGCAATCAATAAAAAAAAACTTTTTTCTGCATATATAATTGCAATTACCACTGATTAAACAATATCATTCTGGCACTTGGATATATCAGTTCATCTGGGTTTATTTTATTTTTATTTTAAATAATTTTTTAATTAAACATCTAGAAATGAAATAAATAATCGCGGGCGAAGCCGCGGGCACATGCTAGTTCTGACATAATATAATACACTCTTTATTGTTTCTAAAATATAATATTGCCACATAAATTGGTGATAGATTTAGAGTCTAATAACTTATCATCTGGCCTGTTGGTAATCAATTTTATTACTGGAGGTGTTATGTCCTGCACGTGTGTTTTGAATAATTAGTTTATCATAATCTCTGGTCCTGTGTTATCAAATATGTGAATATACAAAGTTGAATAACGGGTGACTCTTTTGAATAATTAGTTTATCATAATCTCTGGTCCTGTGTTATCAAATATGTGAATATACAAAGTTGAATAACGGGTGACTCGCAGTGCAAGTTGTGACTTGAGAGAAACAGCTTATACATGGAAGACATGCAGCAGAAATATAAGACAGCCAATATAAGAAGGATGAAGAAGTGAATGTTAGTGTTTTTAAAAACACTTTTAAGAATATTTATTAAGACTAGGTGTTTTATTATTTTTACTAGAATAACGCCAGCGGGAAAACAGTTTTCACTCATTTAATATGAAGTAGACAACACAAAACGCCATAAAGATGGTTCACTGATATCTAAAGGCCTAGGCACAAACAGAAAAGCTAAACTGAGTACAAGGAATCACATAATTAAATGATTTTAAACACTTTGTAAGAAAATATGATACTTTATAAAATACGTTAAATATATTATTACCCTATAAATTAAGTTCTGCAAAATTTAGGTAATAAAACTAAATAAATATATGATGGCATGGGTTTTCTCATGGATTCTCCAGCCGTAAAGGCAAATGCCGAATTGGATATTTACATACCATGAATCATCCACGCTATTTCATCCTATTTCATTTCCATTTAAATTAATATCAGTTGAAATTTACTCCATAAAATACACCAACATTGTAAAATAATTGACAAGCAGTAGTTTAATGGCCCACTGTGAGAGGCAGATCCTGAACTTCTGATATAGCCTCGAAGATAAAAGGAGTATAAATACAGCTGAACTAAAAAAAAATACTGCATATAATTGGTCTTTAGTGAGGAAGACCATTAAGGGGTATCAGTCGCAGGAGACAGGTTCCATTTGGCGTTGAAAAGCGAACTCAGGCTAGCACAACTGGTAGAGCAGCGGCACAGAAAACCTAAGTTCAGGGTTCGAATTCTAGTGTCAGAGGAATTTTTCTCCTATATCATAACGTGATGTCCAACAAAGACAATATTCTATGGTTCTTGAATCCAATTTTTCCTTCTAAAATATCTAGTTTCAAGTTTAAAATGTAGCATTATTTGACAACTGTCAAATATTTAATTAAGAAACAATAGCCGGTGAAGACAGTGCCAACCATCCCATTACCAGAGGTTGGCGCAATGGGCCCGGACTTGTGGCCTAAGTGCTTAGGGTCGCTCCCAACCAGCCTCTCCCCTTTTCCCGGGGTTACATACATCCATACATACATACATACATACATACATACATACATACATACATACATACAAATATACATACAAGAAATACATGTAGTATTACCTGTAATGGAACATGTAGTAAATAAAGTGAATTTATAAAAATAAAAAAAATATACATACATACATACATTACAGGTTAAGATTACACAGTAAATTTTTCCTTCTAAAATATCTAGTTTCAAGTTTAAAATGTAGCATTATTTGACAACTGTCAAATATTTAATTAAGAAACAATAGCCGGTGAAGACAGTGCCAACCATCCCATTACCAGAGGTTGGCGCAATGGGCCCGGACTTGTGGCCTAAGTGCTTAGGGTCGCTCCCAACCAGCCTCTCCCCTTTTCCCGGGGTTACATACATCCATACGTACATACATACATACAAATATACATACATACATACATTACAGGTTAAGATTACACAGTAAATATTCGAATAATCAAGCTGAACAGTTGGCAATACTGAAATCACTGGAAAAATAAAGGAAATGGGCTATATAAATCCAATAGACAGACAGCAATATTACCATGGATCTTCTGAGAAACAACACCAAACACAACAAACACGCAGGATTCACGAGATGCTGTGCAGTTTGCAACATAAAAACTGGATAGTCCACTTTACGTGAGTTAAAGCCCATGCAGGAATACAGGGGAACGAGCTTGCAGATCGTCTAGCAAAAGAACTATGACTAGAAACTAGCCTATGGCCATATATCGACAAGTACAGGTAATAGACACTTGAGAAAAGACAGCATGAAGTTGTGGGAGAAAGAATGGGAAAAAAACTACAAATGGTGCTATAACACCTGGAAATACCTGGCCGTACCATAGTTCTAAGTAAGTAGAAGAAGTATTGTGTTCAACTCCCAAATTCGAAGTTGAGTTTTTAAGATTAATAAACGTTTTGAGGTTCCCTAAATAAAAATATATTATTTTCGGAAGCATATCCGTGTGTGTGCGTTTGTCTGCGTAACTCTGTGTCTATGAACAGCCTAGCTCCAGAACGGGAAATTATATGGAAACAACATTTTGTATTTGGGTTAGGTACCTTCTGAGCACGGGGGTGCCACTTGGCCATGTATTCAAACTTTCTCCAACCGCGCGGTTTTGGCTTGTGACGTCATTAGGTTGACAGATCAACCCTCACCCGTAAGAGTGAATGGAAAACAGCTGATTTAAAAAATTAATATTTAATTATAGGCAGCAAGTATCTCGTGTTGTAAGATGTCAACCTGAAGTATAATAACTGTTCTATTAGGCCATGTGGGAGAAATAGTAAAAGTCTTTATGGTTTGGTTTAAAAATTGTATCTTTTGAAGCTGTTTTTAGAGGTTTAGATTGAGTCTGCAGATGATGTCCAGCTAACTTAATGTATTATACTTTAAAGAGACAAGACTATTCTATCGTTGTTATTCGAAATAGGGAGGAAATGTTATTTTTTTTCTTAATCCTTCACTAACTACAGCTTTACCGTTATTAATATCATAATACTGTAAATGTTTTATAGACTAATTCTAATAGGTCTACTGTAGAAAGTAGAAATTTATATATTCTACTGACCTCCATTCACAATTCAACAAATAATATAGGCCTAATTAATATTGAAGGCTTCAATATAGATTCCATGATTTACAGGAAGTAATGTGTTGCTACTTAGTAATGTATTTGTTTTAGTGATTAAAAGCCTTTATTCTAGATAATGTCACAACTAATGTAATTAATAACTTACTGTATTTATTTATATAATATATTATTGGAAGTAGTGTGCATGTATCAGTAATATGTATTTAAATGTAATTAATATAATTTAATGCAAACTTTATAATGGTTGTCATGTAATATCTTGCTAAAAATTTCAGTTGTGTAGTTTGGATGGGTAAATATTTTTAGACATGACAAGTCTTTAGTAGTCTATGAATAAAGTCACGTTAAATCTTGTCATACATCAACAAATGTTTTATTATAACCTATATATCAATATAAATTACTGTGATACCTAGTGATATAACAATCATAATGATTGCTACATAGTAAGCCTAGGAGGAGACTTATGTGCCCATGGTCGTGGGTTCTATCCCGTTCCAGGTCGATGGCATAAATGAAACAGACCTTTGTCTCTATAGATTTACAGGCTCCCTCTACTGAGGGAGAAAATTCCGGCTCACCGGTGAAGATTACATGGCTGTCATTAAATACCTTCAAATTAAACGAGTTGGTGTGTGGTATAAAAATACTTCCCTTGTTCAGTGAAAGAGTACATACTAGATACATTACCTTATGGCAATTTAGTAACTAATATAGGCCTAATTGTAATTAGTACTGTATAGATTTTTTTCCTGCAAGTAGTTTATAAATAGTTATAACTTATGCCTACCGTATTTTAATCCCTCCCTCCCTCTCTTCCCTCTGTCGTAGTTTTACTTCTCCCTTTTAGGATTTAAGCGACCCAAGCCGCCCGGGCCTTACAGGGCCGCGACCTGTCGGGAGAGGGATTATCTTTGAATCACATACATACTTTCTTGACCAGACAAGGACATGGATGGCCTCCCCCGATGAGTGATCAGCCCAACGCGGGGCCACCTCCGAGACAACACGAACACATAGGACGGTACACACCATTCACACACACACTCACGCAGAACAAGGCGAGGATGGGGATGAAGATGATAATGACTGCCAGACGATATCCGGGGACCACAAGGGCCTAAAGTTACCTGACATTTGTCTCAAAGGTGAAGGAAAACCCCGGAAAAAACCTCGCCTAGGTAACTTGTCCCGACCAGGAATCGAACCCGGGCCCGCTGCGTGAGAGGATTGAACGCATCTCCTGAGCCACAGCGGTGGACGTATTTTAATATGAAGTATTAAAATTAATTTAAAAATGTGGTTCTTATTTCCTGCCTATTTCGAATAAGAACATTATAAATAGTCCTGTGTTATAGGCTAGTCTCATGAAACTCCAATACATTCATATTATCTTAACATCACATGCAGATGTGATCTTAGCCTGTAAAAACAGCTTCAATAACTACGATTTTTAAACCAAACCCGATCGATTTTTACAATTTCTACCACACAGCCTAATAGATCAGTTCTTATACTGTGGGTTGGCATGTTAGAACACTTGATAGTTGCTGCCTGTAATTAAATAATAAAGGTTAAAAACCATCTGTTCTCCATTCATTTCTTATGAGAAAGGGGCTGCCTGACATCCTAGCCACGTCACATCCCGCAGCCAATGACCGCTCAGGGTGGCAAGTGGACTAACCTTTAGTATTTTAAGAACCTTGCCTTCTGAGGAGGTGTCACGAACATTGGCGACAACTTTCTCAACGGCTCTAACGATTTTGTTTAAATTTTGTACATGGGATGCTTATGCTAAGGGCTAAAACTTTTATTTGAAACTTTTTTTTTTCTAAAACGTTCTCTGAAGGGTAATTATAGGCCTAAGTCAACCACTGTTTGTAGAAACTCAATCTTGCCTGGTGAGCAATGAAGCTTTGCATCAGGTTGAAACAACTGAATACGCGCTCTTTCCAATACGGCCTCTTATCCTATATCAGAATGTGAAGTGAAAAAGATTCATTGGTCTTGCTTATAGTAAAGAAATTTATGGGAGTGCATTAATCAGATTTTATTTTTGTTATATACCCTTCGGGGATGCGATGCTATGTGGTATCGACATTCTCTTCACTTTTTACAATCAATTTACATGAAGAGAATGTAATACATAATATTTTATACTAAAGCAAATTTTGATTTAAGCAGAGGAAGTTATGTGACTTTCACATCAGATTTTTTCTCATGTCATGTAATCCACCCAGAACAGCACCCTTAAGATAGGACAAAGTCTTCTTAAAACCTCGGTACTTATGCCTACTAAGAAAATAATTGAAATAATTACCTAAATATGTGACGCTGAAAATTACAGAGCAAGTTTCTAATTAGTTAAGGATAATAACTGTGTTTAAGTAAAAGCAGTCTCCCCTGTTATCAGGCTTGTCTGCTGTACTACCTGCTTGGAGTTTTAATGCTTTAAACCTGAGTTGAAGTTTGTAATTTAGTCATCAGCTTGTTTAATCATTAACGGCATGTCCCTAAAGGTTTATATTTCTCGGTAAATAATTTGCTCTTTCCGTTGAGGATGTGTATATAATTTAATCTTATCCTAAGTAGTTGAGTGCATTACATTCATAATACACATTAACAACAGTGCTTGTAAGCACTGGAATTAAAAATAACATAGGCTTGAACTCGAAGCAAATGCCACGTTATTATTTATTAAACTCTTAAATATATTTAATTATAAATAGTCACATAATATTAGTAACTAATATTACATATAATATAACAAATATTGTTAAAATAATCACATATCAATATCATCTACAATTAATAAAATTACAGGTTTCATTCATATCACTAATATTCTGCAGAGGAAAATTTACTCTGGGTCTGAATCGAACACGGATTTTCCGCTCTCCAAATCTCTTCAGTGAGGTAAAATTAAAACCATATCATTAATTAATACAGACAATGTTGTCACAAATATTTCACATGAACTAAGTAAGTTAGAAGTTTTAGACTCTCCCTCATCAGATCACAAAGCTCTTTCCATAAAAATATGTAGGAATGTTATGATTCCTAATATCACTAACGACATCATTAAATCAGATATTGTAAATGAGTCGTGTATGATGAATTTTATTGCTTATTTGACAGCCATAAATTGGCAGAATGTTTTCTATTCTGAACATAAATGTTTCTTTGATACTTTCATGTCACTCTTCTGTGATGGTATATATCTGCCACAAAAAAATATAAAGAACTTTAAAATAAAAACAAAGATCATTACAACTGGAGTTACATTAATACAGCCTCAGATCTAAATACATATTGTCTACATGTTGAGGCAACGAGTATCATCACACTCCATCTCAATTCGCCTCAACCTACACAAAGCAATGGCCCGGGCGTTCTTAACATTCTTGACCTGGGTACCCTAGACCCTACACCGAGCCCTGTTACACACCAAAAAAATTGATTCTGTTACTCGAAGTGAAGACAATAATTATCACACTAGGAATAACCATCTCATAAACCAATCACCCGTAAGATTCTCAAAATCAGACTACTGGTTACTGCACAACTTGTGAAAGTTTGTCGGTGGAGTTCTGAATCACCCTGTAAAGTAGAAAGGCAGTACCAAACTACATATTTAGAGGATAGGAACAATGGGTTGCAGATGCGTTGAAATCTGACTTTGAATATGCCAGTTTGAATGAAATGTAACTCATACAAAAAGTGGTTACAAACTGTCTCCACCAATGAGTACTGGTACACAATGAAAAATCAAACAATATATTCCGTACCTAATTGATGTATTGTAAATATGACTTACAAAATGATGAATGGAGAAACTCGAATGTCTGTGCTTAATGGAATTCATGTTAGAAGTCGAACACAGTTCAGACTGAAATATCAAATGCTTTAGCTTCTTAATTAACGTTCAGTTACAGAGAAATGTCAGAAATGTAAACAAACAAACTTATTGCTTAATTAATGTTAACATGCCATAAGAAATGTTCTATATGGCAAACAGCATAGTTTCTTGCAATCAGGGGCGCCGACTTATAAAAAATATTGGGGGAGCCCATACCGGGGTCGTGCCCCGGGAAATTTTCTAAATTTTAGATGAAAATTAGTGAGTTTTAAAGTTTTTTTAAGTATTTTAGAGTCATATGATCAACATTAGAACCCCGAAAACTCGACTCTCTATAACTCCACACTCCGGGAAACTCGACAAGCCTGAAACACTTTTTGGCTTTGAAAAAAGAAACAAAACATAAACACGCACGGTATTTTCGTAAAAAGCTAATTTAATTTACAGTAATAATTATGCTTATAGACTATTACAGAGCAGTGAATATATAGCTCTGAAAAGACTGAAATTATATTTAAATAAATCCTAAACTATCATTAAAAGAATAAAACATAAAATATTGCTGTCGCACAGTAATAGCACTTTGATTAATAAGTGAAATAGCTAATTTAAGCTTACTTTGAATAAGGCTGAGGGTTCATTAAATAAAAACAATATCTCAAAGTTAATGCTTTAATACAGTTAATAAAGTTAATACAGTATGCCTAATACTTTCAGTCAAAAAGTATGTAAATAACGGGCTTTAATTGGGTTTTACACCCTAAAAATATTTAATTATTTTAAAATAACTAATACAGTACTATAGTAATATAGAAATACAGTACTAAACTAGTACTAATATTTCAAAACTGAAAATTTAACATTCTGTATGTATTTAATTCTCTATTTTATAAAGATTTTTAATATTGCTCTAAATACCATTATTAGGGCTAGAGTGTCTTTAGAAAGGTGTAAATGTCGACCGTCTGACTGGATTACTGAATATGAAGTCGTTGATGACTGGTCGGATATCCAATTCATCCAAAACATCTCGGTGGGCTTGAAGAACAGCCAAGTTGTTCAATCGCTTCTGTCCCATTGTTGATCGGAGATATGACTTCAGACGTCTAAGGGTGCTAAATGACCGTTCTGCTGTTGCTGTCGTGATTGGAACTACTTGGAGAAGCTTAATGCACTTCACTACTTTACATAACATTTCTCCAACTGCAGGCTCTTGTGTAATGTACTTTCTCACATCACGCATGTTTTTTAAGACCAGTTGTTTTTTTTTAGCGATATCGGATAACATATTCAAGTGTAAGCGCAGTCTCTCAATGTCTAGGTCATTTTTGAAAAACTCAGTTGATTTTCCAAAATTTGTTTCACCTCTGTTTACTAAAAGCAAGCACTCTTGTTCAACTGCAACGACCTGCGTGAGTCCAGTTGATGCAAACCGCTTAGTAATGCAAGATTGCACCGTTTCACAAACTTCAATGTAAATAGCTTTGTAGTATTCCTTTGGGCTTTTGAAAGTGTGCGGTGAGCTGGCTTCGTTGTTTTCATACTTCTTTGGTATACGTCGATTCCGAGGAAGCGAAGGATCATCAACTTGTGAAGGTTTTTCTTTTAAACACAATTCCCAAAAGTGTTCAAAACTATCACGCCTTCCATTCAATATACAAATCAAGCAATCATATATTTTTTCCAGATCAGCAACACTTAGATGAGGGCATTGAATTTTTTCATTGACATCCTCTACTGGGTTCACTGCATGGCAATAAAGACGTAAAAAGAAATAAGTTTTGAATTGTAACATTGACTCAAGGTAGCCTGCACATTTGTAACCTGCCTCTGTTTTGTCCTCTGCAGAAAATGTTTCAAAAAACTCTAGAAGTTCTTCAAAGTTTTTCAATATTCTCAAGATACTAGAAGCTCGCATAGTCCATCTAGTCGGGCAAAGGGGTCGTAGACCAGCTTGGTCGTTGGTGCTCTCACAGCGTATGCTTCTGAAAAGTCCCATCCTTTTGTTGGATTCCCTTACGGTGTTTATTAAGTCCTTGGCTAAGGCCATAATATCCCTCATATACGTAAGATGGCGGAGACTGTCTACAACTGCCAAGTTTAAACTGTGAGCAGTGCAGTGCACATAACGTGCTTTTGGTTGTATATCCAAAACTAACTTTTTTAGTCCTTTGAACTTACCTCTCATATTCGAGGCACCATCATAGCACTGTCCTCTTAAGTTATCCATTGACAAATCAAGACGAGCAAATACGTCTTTTAAAATACTAAACAGAGTTTGTGATTCAGTGTTGGGGGTCTCGTATAAGCCAATAAAGTCTTCGTTGATAATTAAGGAATCATTGACAGTACGAATACAAAATGACACTTGTTCGTGAATCGAAGAATCACTTGTTTCGTCAACCATAATAGAAAAATGTTCAGTCTTCTTGATTGAAGCCAATACTTTTCTCAACACAGACTTTCCTAGTAGATCAATGATCTCGTTTTGAATATCGTGGGACGTCCACTTATACCCCGAACGCCCTAACCAATCTTTTAACTCAGGTACGTCATTATTTCGGAGTTCCAACAATTGAAAAAAATTGAGTTTACATCTTCGTGCCCTCTAATTGCTAGGCCTTGTCGGCATAGAAATTGCACGGTAGTAAAAATTGTCTCAAGAGCTAAACGGCCTTTCTTCATATCACTATCTAACTGTTCATTCAATTGGGAGGCCACACTTCTGTTAGTGATGGCATTTAGTTTCAGAACACCTTCTTTATGCGTAAACGTATTTTCATGAAGACGGAATTTTTCCAAAGCCTTTTTCCAGTTAGAAAACCCTACGGAAATAAATGAATCTTCTTTTTTTTGAAGAAAATTGTAATAGATTTTTAGCATCTGCCTCTTTGCAGGTTTTGCAAAAAACTTTTTCGGTAGATGCTTCATATTCTAGCCATGTATATTTGATCAACCAAGACTTCTGAAATGATCTTCCCTTACCGGATTGTCCAGGTTTTGGCTGTGAACAGTTCTCGCCTGAAGACGACGAAGCAATTGACGACACAATTATTGTCGGAGGTTTACTTCCAGTATCATCAACTTCCAAGCGCACCTTTTTGGTAACAAATTTATCCATTGCAAACTTAATTCACAATATGCAAACTTAATTCACAATACACTAAGAGACTAAAGTAAACGAATAAAATATAGTCATATAAAAGAGTCCACTAAACACTAAAGTCGGAACGCTAAACACGTCTGCAGCATGCACTGAACGAAACTATCCACACTGAATGACTGCTCCAGCAGGGTGGGCTTTATATAGCCACGGCGTCGTAATGTCTCGAAGCGTCAAGGCGACGCGAGGTGGAGGGTTCCAGGCACTTCTGCTCCAGTCCTTTTGATGCCGCCGCGGCCGCAGCGCTGGCCCGCCAGACCTTACACGAAGGTTCGCGCACCGGGACAAATTCTAAGTGTGCCCGCAGCACCGTAACACTATCATGATTCACACCACTCGTTTTCAGTTAACCTGCTTACTACCGTAAAAATTATTTGTTTTAACTCATTACTGAATGTATTTTAAAAGGTAACTATCGTCAAACAAGGAAAATAAAAAATACCAACATAATTTTGTGATTTTACAAAGCATAATATAACTAATAATTTTCTTAAATTATTGGGGGGGCGGAGCCCCCCCAAACGAATTTTTGAGGGGGCTCGGGCCCCCTCAGGCCCCATGGAGTTGGCGCCACTGCTTGCAATAAGGATCGGCGTGATATCGGCAATACACCAGGAGTGGTCAGAAGTATGTCTACTTCTGCCATAATGCTACCACAGTATAGTATAACAGTAGCGAAGCTCTAATGAAAGGAAAATGCATCCTTTTGACAGATCGTGCGACACTAGCACCCCAAGCGGCCAGCAGGATGGAACTAGCAAACAGCCATTTCCAGCATTGGAAATATACGAATATATGGCTGTATTTCTTCTTATTTTTAAAATTACCAGAACGAGATTATTACCGGAAAGGCATACTGGTGAACTCACCAAATCATAGACTTTATGGTAATGTAAAGAAGTTGTAGTTTCAAGATCGATGACATTGTATTTCTTATAAAGTATCAGACCGGTTTCCGTCCACCATATAAGCTACATCCCTACATCTTCAAGAATTTAATTGACCTACTACTAACATATACTGTACTTACACTGAAAATTCTGACAAATAAGAAAACTTAATAATTTCAATAAGCATGTAGTAGTACTAGTTCAGAAATTAGGGGGGAAAGCAAAGTTCTATAGGCATATAGCACGATAGGCCTATGGTCAGTATCAGATGCAATAGAAAAACACTTTTGTCTTTTTCTTCATTTTGTTAAACACGATAAATTATTAAAAAGTAAAGGATTAAACACGTTATCTTTATTCTCGACAGTTTAATTTTGTTAAATTCAATTATATAGGCCTAACATAACCTCGTGTTAAAACATTTTTAAAATTAGTAGGGTCAGGTGGGGTATTTGTAAAGAGGCCTATATATTTAGAAACCTTTGCATCGTTAGGATTTTCATTTATGATATACATATAAAAATAATTAATTGTATATAGGCCTAGCATTTACAAGCCATTTTCTGCTCCTAAAATTAAAAGAAATAGGAGTAAATACACTAGTATGGATGCAAGCATGATAATCACAAATTTGCAATTTAATTTCACAAATAACTGTTTTTGCTTACCTCTCAGGATCTTTAGGGAACCTGAAGAAAGATAAATCGGGAGAATTCCTTTGGCTGTTGGTGCAATTTATAGCACCACAAGCATTTCCATAAAATATTGTTGACATTTTACATAAGCAACAATGTAACATATTGTGTGGTTCTTGCTCACCGCTACGAGCGCTGCAGTCGCGCCGGTTGAAAAAAACTGTATGGAGCTTCGCTACTGTTATATTATACTGTGATGCTACTACGTATTGTGAATCCTCAATTGTCGTGACATAAATTGTGCTATTCACGATACCTCAGAGGGAAAAATCCATCGGTGTCAAGTCAGGAGACCGGGAAGGCCACTTCATTGGTCTCCAGCGTGACAGATTTAATATCGGCTCATTGACAGTGAAACACCTTCTGCAACCCCATGTTCCTGTCCTCCAAATTCGTAGTTTGATACTGCCTGTATACTCTACAATTTTCAACATGTACTTTTTCCGTTCCCTGTATAGTGTATGTGGGAATTGGGCGGAAGTTTCCAGTCTAGTATGCTGATGCTAAAACTACCCAGTTCCCCGGGAATTTTCTCAGTACCAATTAAAAGTATTCCCTCCCATTTAAAAGTATTCCCTACGGCCTCTTAACATTTCTGTCCAGTTTCCTCTAGAGTATTATATTATAATGTTATGATATTTTGCAAAGTGAAATACTTCAGTGAAATAAAACTGAAAATTTGTTATAAAAAGAATTTACACTGACGAAAAAAATCTAGTAATCTACTTAATTATGTGTGTATGGCTAAACATAGTTGGTGCATAGACGTAAACTGAAATCATCTTCAATCAGCATAGTGATTAGGGGTCAGCCTATTCATATCCCTTGCCTGTTATATTGTCTTTCAGCATATAGGAAATATGTGCCAAGAATCAACCCTTCTTTGCTTCATTCCGAAATAATCTACACTATAAATTTCAACATGCGAAAAAAAATCACTCCCGAGCAGAGTTTGAACTAGCGTTTCTATAATCCATTAGCAAGCAAATATAGTTAGATAAACACACATGACGTCATATTACTATCATAACGGTAGACTTAATTGTTTACTGTTTGAATTTGTGGTTTAAGTTATTGAACTTTTCTTTTCTGTGAGTAGTGTTAAAATGGATAAATGAAAAGTCCGAAAAATGAGTCACCCGACAGGAATGAGAGACTGCATGCAGTAGGAAATTCAAATCTCCTGAAAATGAATGACTTACTGACACAATTCACAGTTTTAAAATGATGCGTGCCGGAATATATGACATCCATCCTGAGAAAGAAATGACTATGGCTCTACGTATTGCGGTAATAAATTCTGTATTGTGACATATGGGCTATTATACACTTTTGTAATTTTTTTCTGTAAACACAACGCTGGTATATTAATTTCGATCAATATTGTATTTTCAGGAAAATAACACTAATCCTTTCACTTTAAAGTACTTTTCTGATTACTATTTTATTTTCTCTACCCGAACCTTAGGTAGGCTACTATAGGAATAATGTGTTCGACCCCGAAATTCGAAAGTTGAGTTTTTAAGACAAATACACGTTTTGAGGTCTCCTGAATCCAAAAATACTATTTTCAAAAACATGTCTATTTGTGTGTCTGTGAACAATCTAGCGCATGAACGAAAAATCGTATAAAACAAAATCTTATATTTCGGTTAGGTAGGCCTACTTTTTGAGGATTTGACATGAAGATTGGCGTCGACTTTGTCTTACTTTTAATGCCACTTTATACGAAGAAAATGACTTTTTCGCAATGTTATCGAACACAGCTCAAAACGATTTTGTTTAAATTTTGTACATGAGGTGATTATATCAAGAACTAAAATATTTATTTGAAACATTTTATTCATAAAAATTCTTCTTGCCTCACGAAAATGAGACTTTGAATGATGCTGAAACAACTGAATGCGCACTACTGCAATGCATTCGTATACTTTACACTGAAATATTACAAATAGAGGATGTTGTGTGGTTCACATAAGATTTTTACTATAATAAACATGTCACTCTTCTTATGAATTTTCATCAATAAGAGTCATCTTTTCTTTATAAAACTTCGCTTGCTTAAATAAACATACTATAAACATTTATTTAAATGGCATAGTGTATTTTAAGAAAAAGTAATATTCATGCACATTTTAACAAAAAAATTGTGGTTTTCACACTTCGGCGCAAGATTATTTTTTTAAAAAAAGCTCATTAAAAAATCAAGACATCAAAAAATCTTTGCTTCTAGTAGTGCTGAAGTGGTAAAGACAACATTTCACACAGGTACGGTAATATGAAGCTTATTGGGGGGGGGAGCAATAATTTTTCAAAACCAGATTTACATCTGCCCAAAATATGAACAATTCATATTTTTTCTTTACCAAATTGCAAATTGTCTTAACATTGTATAGAGGCTATGCAGAATGTGAACAGTATAAAAGGTTTACGTTGGCGTAGATGAGCAGTTGGTTAGGCACTAGGTCCCAAGCCTGAAGGTTCGATCCCGGCTCAGGTCACTGCCATTTATGTACGCGTAATTAAGATAGGCCCATATCTGCAGATCTAAATGGGTGTAAAACAGCTCCTTCAGGACGAAATTTATTCACACCAGTTAGGCTTAAAGATTACTTACCAGTAGATTACCTTCCATAAATAACCAAAACAAACAAACGTTTTTATGATAATATTATAGGAGAAAAATTCCTCTGACACTAAGATTCGAACCCAGGACCTTCGGCTATCCGTGCCGGTGCTTCTACCAACTAAGCTAACCTAAGGGTAATCAGTTATAGGAGAAAAGTTCTATGTGGAGCTGAGAAGTGAACTCTGGCTAGCTAAGTTGGTAGAGGAGCGGCACAGAAAACAGAAGATCGTGGGTTCGAATCCCAAAGTCAGAGGAATTTTTCTCCTGTAATAGTCTCATGTAAGTAGAGACAGTAATCTGTGATTCATGAATGAAAATGTCCACTTTAAATATTTTACTTGGCTAGAAGCTTTTAAAAATTCAGACTTAAATTCAGCATGTCCTTAAAGACAAAAACATCTCAAAAAGAATTGCTGAATAGAAATGTACTCATAATTTAAACATATAAAGGAGAATAAGGTTTTCCCGTGGGTTTATTGAAAGCTATATTTCTATTGTATATGTTTGATTCACTTTCATACGGTTCCCAGGCTGTTTTTGCGTCTCGGCGCTTCCTGGAGAGTTCACGACGCCACACAAGTTCACTTGGACATGTGCCGAGACTGTTTCGTATTTACAGGGAGTATCAAAAGTTGTTTTTTTTTCGGATAATGCATAAATGTATTCTTTATCCCTGTTGTTCCGATATGTATTACAATACGCCATCTAGATAAAAGTTTTCGCTATCGAGATAGAATTCTTCAAACAATTCTACAATATTGTGCTTCCTTATATTTCGAACATAAACCCTAAAGCATATGTTGATATTAATTTAAGGTGATTCTATCCTGGCATTAGAGCAAACTACAGTATAGGCTATCTGGGAATCTAATCCAAGTGTTCTTGTTATTCATAGATGTCGAGATCACAGTTACCCTGGAATTAGAACGCCTATTCTCTAGATCCTTACATAGTCCTACCCTCTACCACATCTGGAATATGGCGAGGAAACGACGAACTTCATGGTTTTGTTTTTAACTGTTTAATTTATTTAGTAAATCTTTAGTTGTATCTCGAATATGTTTTCCTTGTCGTAATGATGTAAACTTAGTGAAAAACAACATAGTCTTTTTTTTCGATAGGTCTTTATTGTTTTATTATGTTATTTAACTACAGTTAAGTGCTGCTACTTGGGCTAACAACCGTCGCCGGTGGGAAAAGCAAGCCAGTATTTCAGCGACTGCTCGATCCAGGACAGAAAAATTTACGAACTAAGTTTAATGTAATGATGTCATTTTTTCAGGGCTATTATTTCTGTATTATATGAAAACGTCAAGTGAAATCATCAGTGGGCTCTAAGTCTGAAATAAATTAGGAACATTTAAATGGAGTAGCTGGTTTTCGTAAATGACAATTTTTACTAGTGTAAAAATGATCCTTGTCCTTTATATAAGTAAATACTCCATCGATCTTACATCTATGCTTTTATACAATTAGAAGTGAAAAGGCTAATGTATTGCTCTAACAAAATACTGAGCTAAATATAATTTTACAAATCACTGAAGCCAATTACATTGTGCACCTCAAATAACTTTTATATTGGTATTGGGTAATATATACTTCTCTCGGCAAAAATTATAATGCAATATTTAAAATTAATTTCAAATAATTCCTTAAAAGTGACTAAAGACTAAAGCAGGTGTGCAGAATGGTTGTCGAGAAAGTGTTTCTCTAAACATGTTGTCCACTAATCCAAAATTATATCGCACTTTGAGGCTAATGGTTTAGAATGTGAATGTAACTTACTTATGCCTTGGACTGAATGTTTTAGTTGAAATGAAACACGGAATTTAGTATTTAATTCATAACAATATGGAACTCCTATTAACTTATAGCAAAATAATAGGTTTTAACGCTTAGTAAATGAAAATATCAAAGCAAGAGTAACACCTAAAATCCAACATCTAAAAAACTAAAATGTCTACATTAAATGCTCCTTTTTAGCACTTTCGATGGATACAGTAACTGATGAAGTGATGAATGATCAATTTATTGTCACAGTTCCTCTAGGAAGTTCAGGCAACTATGTACACTTTGCATGTAGTTTGTTTAGTTGTAATTCCATCGTTTTCGCTATTTTGCCTTCCACTCCCACTGGTTTCTATTACAATAGAATACAGTTACCTAAGCCATAAGAATGTGATTTTCTAGTCTTTTCAAGTAACTGTAAAGCACGTTAATCAAAGAGATGGCAAAGTTAACGAATCACGAGTATCTAGATGTGCTTCTAATTTACGAGAAATCAAGACAGAACTCCCATTAATAAGTAAGGATTTGTAGGACGAGTTCTTTTTTATTTTGAATTGTTAAAACCATAAAACATTACTGTTCAAGTACAAGTGTAATATCAATTCTGCCAGGAGCATTCAGTTGAAAAGCGGAAGTGTTAAATTCGTTTAATTATGCTCAAAACCTTCATAGCATACTTATTTCAGCTTTACTTATGTTATGTTTATGAATTTTTTGCACGACTTAACTAATTAGTGGTACTTACGAATATTGTTGCCGTGGATCGTAAGTTGACATTCCCGCACGCAATCTTGTTGCTCTGGAAACAAAACAAATTTCCATGCGGTAAGAGTTTCCGTGCGGTAAGAATTTACTTACGACACACATCATAATACGAGCCTTTATGGACAAGGCCCCCCCCAGGACAAATATTCGGCTCCCATAACAACCAACACATGCGAATCACTTTCTGAAATAAACATCTATCTTCAATAGTGTACATACATAATATTTTCAGGTAATGTCTGAATTAATATAATTAAATTGATATAAAGAATCATCGTGCAAAAAAATAGCATGCAATACTCGTGCCGTAAGCGCATGACGGATCTCGGAAAATTGAAAAAACTCGGCGCAAGCGCCTCGTTTTTTCAAACTCTTTCCTCGATCCGTATGCACCGCTTACGGCACATGTATCGCATTATACTATTGTTCTGCAAATGCTAAGTTAAAAAACCATAAGTTATTCTTGAAACTTTGAACACTCCATGATGTTTTCTTTTCAGAACTACAGTACACTTACACATCAACCAGTTAAATACTGGAGTAGATGTAGCAGTCCGCCGACCACGTGGATTTTAACGCGGAAAATCCAAACGATACAGCAAACAATTGAAATTTGATATCAGGTTAACAGACAAAGTATAATACTACATAATTACGCGAAATAAATAACTAAATAAATAACAGTGGCTTTATTTCATAAAGGTTCGTGATGGACCAGTGTGTATAAAGCGAAAGAAGATTCCACTCAAAACTGCGATTCAAGCGTAATCACGACAACCATTCTGCACATCTGCTTTAAAAAGTTTTATGAATCTGATGGAAATAATGGATAATAATAAATTACTCCCAATTAGTTATTATTAAATCGTTTTGTAATATGCATCAGATAGTTATTTCTTTCTTTCTTTCTTTCTTTCTTTCTTTCTTTCTTTCTTTATCTTAATTTTACCTCTCCCTTTTAGGATTTAAGCGACCCAAGCCGCCCGGGCCTTACAGGGTCGCGACCTGTCGGATTATCTTTGGATCACATACATACTTTTTTGACCAGACAAGGGCAGTGGATGAGTGATCAGCTCAATGTCGGGGCCACCTCCTAGACAATACGAACACATAGGACAAGACACACCATTCACACACACACGCTCAATCCAAACAAGGCGAGTGTACGGGCAAGCTGAGAGCAAACGGACTGTATTACAAGATTCATAGGACGTAGCACTTCTTAAGATTGAGACTTAGACTATAAATAGATAAGCCAAACTTGCCCAATACATTTTAGATAAATTTCTCTGGTATGTAACAATTTATTGTCACAACAACAATACATAAATCATGCTCAGTTCATAAATTCTGGATTCCTTGGACGTATATAATATTATTATTCATAAACACTGATGGAATTGTAGATATCACAATGTTTAATACAAATTCCTTAGTTAAAGGTCGTAAATATCCTTGAGATGGCTTAATCAGTTTGATCAAAACCACACATATATTAGTTCAATGATGAAATTACGTCCAAATTGTTCCTCAAATAAATAGGTAGTAAATGACGTACCTTTGAATTGATTAAATACCACCTTTTGATAGTTGATAAAGATGTTAGCCTGAGATCTTGCAACGCCAACACCAAAATGAAGAAGACCCGATGAATCACACGATGGGCGATAATAGTATTTAAATCGTTCGAAGTCTTCAGAATTAATAAGGCATATGAAACCTTAATGTGAATCGAAGAGCTGATTGCTTCAGCTATTGAAAGTAAACCACCAGATCTATCTGATAGGTAAAGATTGGCATTGATAAGCCAAGAAGAAAACTCATGTCCTTATGAGTAGTAGTTGAATTGATTATAACGAAGAATAGGCATTTAAAGCCTAGAAAAACTAATGTCTTTATGAGACACAGTTGACTTGAGTCGATGAAGAAAAAGAATGAAGCTAAAGAAAAACCTTATTGGCTATCAAAACAATATAATAAAATGTCCAGTCTCTGATTGGATGCAAGACACAAAAAGAATAATTTTGATATTACAATACCCATAAATAACAACTATTTGAAATTCATTTGTTCAATTATAAATAAAAAAACAAGATAGCAAGCAAGGCCTGCTAAAAACGAATTACAGAAGCATGACCTACTAAACTAAAACATAACGGAACAGCGAGGATGGGATGAAGATGATAATGACGGCCAGATATCATCTGGGGACCACAAGGGACTAAAATTACCCGACATTTGTCTCACAGGTGAGGAAGAACCCCAGAAAAAATCTCACTTAGGTAACTTGTCCCGAACAGGAATCTAACCCGAGCCCGCTGCGTGAGAGGAGCAAATGCACCCCCTACGTTTTATTGTTTCTTGTATATTGTAGATCTAAGATAAGTTAGTTATTTTTCTAGTGTAACACACTTTACTAAAATAGTTTTATTTCATGTATCATAGACTAACTTCACTACTGTATATGTATGAATCTAGTATACTCTTATTACTTATAGAACTATGTTAGTGTATTTGTTTGTTTCTTTTTTTTTCTGTCTCTGGTTGAGTGTAAGAGAAGGCCTTAAGGCCTTAACTCTGCCAGATTAAATAAAGATTTATTTATTTATTTATTTACGCCACATCGGATAGTTCAGTGTAGTGAAATATGAAATCTTATATTAGGATAAGAAAAAAAAAAGACATATAGAGCAAAAGTAAAGGCAACAAAATGAAAAGCGTGAAATCGAGAAGAGGTCATACAATACACCAGTAAGTCTGTAATCAACTTGATGGAGGCATATCACTAATTGCTTGGTTTATAATAGTACTACTAGTAGTTAATAGACATGGTTCATTGTCCACTCAAAGTGGCCGTAAGATTCTATCTCTTGTGGAGTGATGCGTATTGTATGTAGGGCATTGAGCAGCCGAGTGGTAGACTGGAACAGTTTTGGTATCCATGGCAACATTTGCGTCATCGCAGCGAGTTAAATTCTACCAATTTCCAAATATATAGAAAAACATTTTGCACGTACATATTGGCATTCCTGTCATACTGGCTGAGTTGTAAATTAATTCATACGCTTCGTCATATTGCACAGTATTAAACACTAATACGCCCTGGGTAAGCACTAAGCCTGCCTGTCACGGGTTCGATGGTCTATGTGCGGTATTTTCACTTGACCTAATTCTTGTGACCCCCATTATCAATCGAATCAACCGATAATATTAATTTGCTAGATAACGACGTATGTTTCAAACTACTAACACAGATAATAGCAAGGCCTAGAAAAATCAGGCTATGTCTAATTTAAAGGCTCTCGTATAACTCTTATTGAGCAGATTTCGCAACTCTGACGATGTCGCACAACTTGTTGTAACGGAAGAGGTCGTGCTCGGTGCATTTGACCGCTTCGTTTGGACTATCGTTCTTGCTTAGTAAACTGTCCTGTTTAAAAACATAATAATACTTGTTTTTAATTTTTAAAATTTTATTAATTTAAGAGGGAAAGCTAGATGAAAAGGTTAAAAATAACTGAGAATACGAGGAACTGTATTTCACAGTTCGATTGCAGTGTAGAAAATGAAATTTACGATATCTGCATGAAAAAATGTCAAGTACGTTTCAAATTAACTGTTTTGTGCATTTACGTTTGCATTGCGAACTACCGATCATTGTTTTTCTTTTACTTTCGTAAAATGCGAGGAATTGAGACCTAATTATTGCATGCGAGAGAAGATTTCAAACACACACACACTAAGTTTAAGCTTCTCTCTCCCCCTATATCTCTCTCTCTCCCCCTTTCTCTCTCTCTCTCTCTCTCTCTCTCTCTCTCTCTCTCTCTCTCTCTCTCTCTCTCTCTCTCTCACATACTCACATACACACACACACACACAACAGCAGCTATAGACTATTTCTATTCAAATTGCAAAACTACCACCCCTGAATACCTTATTTCTTCTATCATACGTAATCCCACGAGGGTTTATGAGTTTATCAATAAATTAATCTTATGAAACTCGTAATCTCGCGTAGGATTTATTGAGAGTGTTCCATGTACAAAATGTAATGGATTTAGCAAATAATTATTATTTTCTTATTTTCATGTCAAAATTCTGTCACCCTTAAGATCACGTCATAATAGATGAATAAACAGCCCATCGAATGATTAGTGTTCCCAATGTTACCAACAGTGCGCATCACAAGATGGAGGACGTCCCGAATCGAAATTGTGTTTGAAATCAATGCACATTTATATTATTTCAATTTACAAATAAGTTATGTTGTATAAAATAATAAGTTTTAATTATGGCAGCATGTGACGTATTAATCACCGCACGTTGATGTCTTATGTGTCCAGTAACGATCTGTAGTGTTATCACATAAAATTGCATCCTTGCGATCCGAGGAAAGTTATTATAAGTTAAGACAAACGATCGTGATTCGTCGATATCCGAGGAATTGTTAAACGTTATTCGTCAATATCAAACACGCGTCGTATGAGTGGACTAGTCAGGGAAAACAGTTTCAAGTCTTTAGGTCGTGCTATGTCAAATTGATAGGGCATGAAGCAAACATTCATACAAGAAAATGAAAGAAAGCAATAGGCCAAACTTCAAGCCTACCTTTTCTTGAAATTCCAGAAGCCAGAGAGTAAAACGGCAGGAAAGACACAGTTTCAAATTTAAAAAGAAACTTGAAAATTTCTTCTCTTAGATCCGTTGCTAAATCTGAGAAGTGACCTAAGCTCGAAGAGAGCAAAAAATAAAAAATAAAATTACCAACAAAAACCACACCCAGACCAGTTCACCAACTGACCAGACACAAAAAGAAGTCTTACACTGCACGGTTATGGGAAATAAATACATGACGTTGGCATGCCCCCCCCCCCCCGAAAGGACAGCGCAATTGGTAAAAGTAGACCGCTGTAAAGGGACTGATAGATGCATAAAAAAAGGGCTTAAAACTGGATATTATAGAACATACGTAACAAAATGTGGATAAACTAAAACATTATTGTGGAATGTAAAAGGGGCCCACAGACAGATGCTCAACCTGGTGTCTGTCAAGTAAGTTGTTCAAGACCACTGTCTATTAGAGAGGCCATCAGATCAACGATAGATAAGTCACTGTCACCAAGAATCTCGGGTGAATCAAATAAACTTAACCTAATATAAAAGTTCGTGTTTATACGTTTCTTTTTCATTTTTTAAGTATGCTTTTCACGACACATAGCTAGATAAAGCCATAGCCTATAGAATGATTTCGAAAATAGTATTATTGAAAGAGGGCAACTCAGGAGTTAATCTGCGAATTAACTGCATTTGAAAAGTCTACAAAATTCATTTAGCCCATAAACTATTCTTTGCACAAGCCATTAAGCTCTCCGTGCTATACGCCTATCTATGCAGAAGTAGACATAAACAGAAAAAAATCTGATGTGAAAGTCACATAACTTCCTCTGCCCAAATAAAAGTTAGCAGTATTCACATATCCTTGTACAGAATCGCAAGACACAATTTTACGCTAATTATCCTATAAATACCTCTTCTTTCAATGATGCGACTAAAAGCGCAGACGTTTATTGAACTTTCTGCCGTAAAATATAATTTCCGAAATTTATCGAATATTTCCCTCAGATACATCTTTACTCTATGCATGGCCAACAATACATCTTTCTCACTTCACATTCTTATATAAAATAAGAGGCCGTGAAAGAGCGCGAATTCAGTTGTTCATCACGTAAGACAAACTTTCTACAAACAGTGGGTGAACAGTGGGTGGCTTGTAACTACCCTCAGAGAATTTTCTCGAAAAAATGTTTCAAATAAAAGTTTTAGCTCTTAGTATAAGCAACCTATGTGCAAAATTTAAAGAAAATCGTTAGAGCCGTTTTCGAGAAAATCGCGAAAAACGAAAATTTCTTCATGTAAAGTCCCCTTAAAAATAAGAGAAAATAGTCGCCAATCTTATCCTCACATCTTCAGAAGGTACCTGACCCAAATACGAAATTTTGTTTTCATACGATTTTCCGTTTTGGAGCTAGCTTGTTCACAGATATTTTCCACACAGACACACAGACACACAGACACACAGACACACAGACACACAGACATGTTTCCAAAAATGGTATTTTTGGATTCAGGGGGCCTTGAAACGTGTATATATGCTAAAAACTCAACTTCGAATTTTGGGGTCGAAAACAATACTTCCTCTACCTATAGTACCTATGGTACGGGCAGAGGAAGTAATTAAAACTAACACAAACAAAACTTTCAAACAAACTAACAAAAGCAACAGGTACTCCAAAAAAAACCTACAAACATACAGAGTTATCAAACAAACAAAAATATTAAACAACCACCTTAATTACATCTGATATTTATATAATCTAAATGAAATACTCTCTCCCTTACACCCTTGGTGCCCCTCCTCTGCCAATTCCACTATAAGCTGTCTTATTCTGGACATAAATTTTCCCATCCTTCAAAGAATTCTGTGTTACAAGAGGTAGTATGTCACCAGATGACCTCTCCAAAATGCCTTGAAAAACTCTGACATCGTGTTTCAATGCCTCCACACTCTGAACTCTGAAGTGAATTAATGTAGAAAACTGGAATTTCTCTGAGTCTGTGTCTCTAAAGATAGTCTCAAAATTAAATATATTTTGTTAAGATAGGTGTAATTGATTTGAAAAGAAGCAAATCGACGCTTTTCTCTTGCTCTTTTTTTTCGCGATTTCCTCTTAAACAGCTCGAACGATTTTGCGTAAAGCCTATGCATAATAAATGTTCATAATAGGGCCTAAAAGTTTCTTTTAAACACATTTAAAAATCATGACTGTGTTTTAAATTTTAATTAATACTGAAGTCTCCACTGGCAACAGGGGTTTTAAGGACTACAAAGTCAGCACGGATGTAATATGCTTGTTCGGGGCATTAAAAAAACCGGATGATGCGCACATCGTGAATTAGTCGATTACAGATGTTCCAGCAGCGCGAATCCATGATCCTGACTGTTGAATATACTTTATAAGCATAGTGAGTAATAATAACAAATTATAACTAATTAAACATAAAATAAATAACAAAGTAAACATATTATAATGCATGTTTGTCTTAATACGAATCTTTATCCCCCAGCCATAATTAAATAGACACAAACTAGCGATTGAGCTGTTATCGTTCCAGCAAGAATCAAAGTCTATTATGATGCAACTGTTAATACATCGCGCATTGGAAGAACACATCATAAAACAATTTCAATATGTTTACTCCAACCAACCTAGTATTATTTTCTGGAGACTAGAAGGACGCTGAAAATGCAACTGACTCAAGCTGGTCCTACAGGAAAATTCATTATCTCTGGAGTAGAATGGGTAGGATTGTGACACACAAAGATATACATTAAATATAAGAATTAATAAATAGAACGTAAATATTTCATTTTTATCATTATTACCATTAATATTATTAACTCATTTTTAATTTAAATGTTTAATTAATTATATTTACCGAGCAAACCAAGAAATTGAAATGCATTATTAAGATTGCAAGAAAAAATAAAAATCATACATATTCATATTCCATTTACAATACTGTAAACAACAAGTTTAGTGATAAGTTGGTGTGCATTACTGACCTTCATGGCCCTGCGGAAATTTACCTCTCTCCCTAGGGACTACTCTGGGGCAGAACGTGCTAAACACGATACCACAATGCGGAACCCAACAGTGAAAGCACGAATGACAGAACATAACAAAATTAAGTACAGTTTTGTAAATGTGAGAGAAATAGATCGACCACTACGACACAACGCTGGTCCGAACGGAATATCGCTTTTATGGGACTGTATCGTTCACTAAATAGGTCTACCAGTAAGGATTTAAAAAAATAATCTATGCACAGCAATGCACATTTCATAATATGTTGGTATGAACTAAAACCTTACCAGAACTCACACAATAATTACAAACTGTAAGGGCACACAAGAAGAGGTTAGGAACAACGAATGAGGTTGGTCCATTTATGTTTCTTTAATAAATAAAAAATACTTTAATAACTCTAAACGTTGTAGATCAGTCTGTACATTGGTGATTATATATATATATACCCTTTCAGGGGGTACGCCTTAGCGTAGTGGTTGAGGCGCTGCGCTACAAACCGGAAGATCGCGGGTTCGATTCCCGATGAGATCGTTGGAGTTTTTCAATTGGCCTAATCCTTCTGGTGGCACTAAGGCCCTGGGGTCGACTCAGCCTCTAACAGAAAAGAGTACCAGGAGCAATCCTGGGGGTAACGTCGGCCGGTGCGTAAGGCTAACCACCTTACCACCTTCATGTCCCGAATGTCTAAAATTCTGGGAGCCTCAACCTCCTGAAACCCTCTGGGCTTCCATGGTCTGTAATAGGGAACACTTTACTTTACTTTATATATGCCCTTTCAAATACTCCGGGATGGTGTCGAATGGTTTCGCAGGCTTCCATGACACGTCAATGAAAAGTTTCTTCATCCAGGATGCGACAGTCCATGATTCGACGAGTGCATGCATGTCTAGAAGCAAGAGGAGGAGATTTCGATCATTTGTTATGAGTTTTGTGTGTTGTGTTATGACTGTACCAATGTGTTGAACAGTTCCTAACGAGAAAACAAAGGATTATGGGACCTATGTTCGTATGAACTTTTTTCCTTCTTTTGGTGTAAGCAACCCATGCCCGATGTTTGTAAAAGTATTTTTGAAACACCCTGTATATATAAGATCTATTCAACCGTTAAAACGACCACCATTTTGAAACAGAATAAAAAAATTATAATCATTATAGGCTACACATGTCTTTTACAATTACTAAGAAACATTCATGCGAAGTTGGAATAAAATTGAACCCATTCGGTCGTGATTGCGTAACACACAAACTAACAGACAAAATGACGGTATATCATTAGTTACGTCAAAATTACTGAAACAAAGTTGTAGACTTTTTACGAACAACGCGTTAATGCCTTAACTGCGTAACAAACAAATTTACAGACTTACACACGAAATGCAGAACTTCGCTTCGCTCGGTCAGTAAAGTAGATTTAGACAATTTCTCAGGTAACACTCCGGAATCCTGGAATAATACTATGGCGCTTGGTGACGACAGAAATTGAAGACAATCATAAAGAACAGTGGAAACTAAGATAAATCGCGAAAAACTATTTCTACCCCTTCTCATAAAAAATTCTTTTGGAGACGAAAGTTTTGGCGGATTTCCAAGTTTCATCCTCCCTCCGCCAATCCACACTCTTCATAAATGGGGGGAAAAATCCCGCATTGTAAATGGGATGGTGTATGCTATACCACGTCAGTTTAGAACCACTATACATTACTTTGTGACTTTTGTCATGTAGTGATTAACTAGTGGCCTCTGAAGTATTGTACGCATGTATTGCATTACCTACGGTTTGAATTAACCTGCAGAAATTCTAATGTATATTCTTAATGTTCTTATTGAGCTATTTATGTATAAAACAGTGTTGCAAAATCTTTACTATTACTACTGATTAATGTATATTATAATGTATGTATTTTAAAGTTAATATGTTAATTTAAATTTTAACACCATAGGGAACAGGATTGTGTCAATAAGAGTTCTGTAAGAAGAATATTCATTTCCCATCTTTCACTTATGGTCTAGTTAGGACCATAATGCCTGTCTTCCATTCAACCAGATTATAATTCCTTTATTGAAACCAATGCTCATATTATCAAGAATGGAACAAGGGTGGAATGGTATACGGCAGGGGAAACAGTAGCACCCCGGGCAAACCTGCCCCGACCCCATTTTGTACACCATAAGTAGAACACGCATCCATCGAGATTCGATCCCGGGTCCCAGCGGTGGAAGGCGAGCGGTCTAACCACTCAGCCATGGGGACGGCCTCAACCAGATTATAAAAATGTCAGAAATACAATAGGCCATAAAAGAGCATACAATATGAATAATTTACATGAGTAACAACGTATTGCATTAGAGAATAAATACTAAATAGATTAAGGGTAAAAATACATTAATTAAAGAGTATTATCTTAAGTTTACTTAAAGAAAAAATAATATTAGGAACAATAAACAAACGAAAATGTCAGATTAAGTTGTAATGAAACTTCAATTTGTGAAATGAAGTTATCAGCAGTTAGTGTTTCAAAAGTGGCTTTATTATGTGACAGAAAATTAGGGTTATGCGTCACAAAAAAGGTAACCTTATGTGTATCTAAGAATATCACATTACAATAAAAAGGATAATATTGATAAGAATACATTATAATATAATTATGTGATCAATACAAGAAGTGCAATAATAATTACACAATACAGAAATACACAATAGTGGGAAGTAAATTGACTACAAAGGACTAGTTCTGTTCAATGGACAATAATTGTTTAAAAAGCGCAGATTTAAAAGTGTCAACTCCTATTACTTCTGATATCTTGTAGAAAAGAGTTAAAAGAACAGGTGTGATATTAGTAGAATTTCGATTTTTATGAAGAAAGAGGAACCTCCCAAGGGGAATTTCAGTGCCATCTTACCTCTGTCATCATTTACAAAGTCAATGGGCGAGAAAGGAAACGTAGGCTACTCCAAATAGCTGACTGTGGTAAGAAACAGAGAATTTCAACAGCAAACATAACATATGTTTTATTAGTCTACGAAAGATGTACGTGTTGTAAATAGGGTACATAAAGATCCCAGTAGAGACTCTACTTGATACCTCTGGCCCCCAATAGTTCTAAGCATTGTAGTATTCGTAACTCATTGATGTTATTGAAATTCCATCAACCAAATGGATAAAGTCAGGAGCTATTTTTGTTGTATTCATGAAGAAAATTAGATATTTAATTTGTACTTACAATATATCTACAAACAAGTAGTGAAAAAACCATATTCTAACAAAGTATGAGCAAATGAGCAAATGCTTTCGACGTGCTGCATGTATATATCACAACAAAAATTTGTAAAATGTAACCTAGAATTGAACCCTCTACTCGACGCTGTAATATGCCAGCTAAAGGTCTATCAGCTAGAAAAGAACCTGCGCGGAATCAAGCTGTGACAGCATCATTCCGCGCAGATACTTTTCTATCTTGTAGGCCTACAAACACTAGGGGTGGCGTGCACCATCCAGGAGTAAACCAAACTAAAGTAGTACATTTAAGACGGAGACCTGAAGTATACAAGAACCAGTACATCTGTCTCACTCTTTAAGTCATACGAGTAATGTGCTAGAGTGAGACAGACAAACCGGTTTTTGTTGCGTCAGATTCCCGTCTTAGATTTACTACTTTAGTGCTTCTCTTATAGTAACTTACTCTTTTAGTTGGTGTTGGAGAGCTCAATTGATAGTTACTTCTTTAGTTCTAACTAAAGTAGTAAACGATTTTTACTAAAGAAGTAGTCGAATTCTGCGCAGAACAGAGCAGAAACGTTAGTGCAGCGCAGCAGAACACGTGCATTTCAATTGCCAGTATTATTCAAGTGCCAGATAATGAAAAGGAAAGGTTCGCTGAAACAATGAATATGAATTTGGGTTGTTCCAAATATTACTAATGACAATCTTCATGTTTTAAAATATGTCTAATAGTAATGTTTTATTCATTACTAATTTTAATTCCTTCAATTGAATATTTTCAGTTTAGTAGCCTACGTTAGGGTACTGTGATTACAATTTTTGTGCAAACTATTTCTGTATTATAATGCAAACAATTGGAATTTCCAGTTGATTTTCATAATTGATTCACTGTCAATATTATCATTATTTCTCTCATAATAATAATAAAGTTCTGAAATATATTAAAATATTTATACTTCCTAAAGTTACATATTCTTCCCCAAAAACAATAAATCAATTATTCTACAGTTGTTTATCATAAATCTCACTATAATGAATTATTAATACTTATTGACTGCTTAACAATATTAATAAGAAGTATTACACAAAATCATGAAAAAGAGGGGGATAAAAAGGATAACAAAACTAATAAGGGGCACTATGTTTCTGTCCTTTTTCAAATGCACAAAACATTTACTTAAAAAATATTACCTTAAAAAAATAATAATATTACAACTGAGAAATGTAATATTTATACAAAAAATGGCGGTACAATATTTCGGAAGCTATGAACTCCAATAATAATTATGTAGATGGTTGTGTGTTTAAAAATAATTTCAGTGACTACTTCTCTAGATCCTGTGCAGCTTCAACATCCAGTGCCCCTCCTTAAAATTTTCTTTCGGCACTCATGTTGGCATTTTTTTCTCTAGCCTATATAGTTTATAATGCTTCTCACTTTCCTGTCCACAGGGTTAATTAAAATAGTTAGCAGCATACTATAGACCTGCAGCATCTGCTATAGTTTATTCCCAAACATGAAAGTCTCGTCTCACTCCACCATTCGAGACTTGGGGAGTCTTTAAGGAATGGTTTTACAATGTACGCTAATCCCAGAGTCAGTCAAATTTTTCTTCCGATGTTGCCTGTTTGGACTTTTTTACACCTGGGTCAGAAAAAAGGACATATTATTCATTAACACTGCGGGTGCAACTATTGAACTTTTAGCTCTTATAATTATTATTATAATTCTGGCATTCGCAATGTTGTGCTTTAAGTTGAGCTATAGAATTGTAATGTAATAAAATTAATTTACAATAATTACATTAAATCGTTTAACAATGAGAATCACCTATTGCTCAGTAATCTCTATGGTTAAACAGCAGGGGGAAGTGTTTTTTGGGTAGCTCCAAGAACGGAGGCTTTCATTTATTGGAATATACTATACCTCGCCGATATCTGTATCCATAGGATTAGCTTGAAATACATCGTCGTTTTCTAACCCAAAGTTAGGGAGAACTGCAGCATCTAAAGGCCGATCCAGCTAGGAAGATATTTGAGAGTACGTGCGCTCCTTGTACCGTGCAATGCAAACGTCCCTTCCACTCACTCTCCCCCTCACCTTTGGTGGACGTCTTCCTAGTTGGATCGCTCTCCGCAATGATATTTCCACATTTGACTGGCTGAAATCACATGGATGTAGTGAGAATCTGACATCGTTTCTTCCAAACGCCAAAATTTCATGTAAGGATTTATGAGCTTAATTATTTACGTTATTAAATGCCCTACTAGGTGTGGTTCGCTTAATATTTATTAAGTCACCTGCCACATCTCTCATTTTTGGTATACCACCTTCTTCATCTCAATAACTTAGGCCTATCCTCAGTTTGAACTATGTAATCCATTTAATGTGATATGTAACTCATAACTCACGCAAATGCCACAGAACACACTTACTACACAACTTTACTCCACCCCCTGAGTAGGAGTAAATATTGGCCTTATTTACTCCACAACTTACTACATTAGTAACGTACTCCGTGTTGGTGCTCTCCACCATTTGTGGAGTAAGTTCATTTACTACGGGAGTAAATAAAATTTTTACTTCTTTAGTACATTCCTCTATGTTGAAAGCCGCCGAGTTTAGTTTACTCCTGGTTGGTGCACGCCATCCTTACTAAAAGAGTACGTTACTAAAATAGTAGCTTACTAAAGTAGTTAGAACTAAAGAAGTAAGGTTTACTAAAAGAGTAAATGGCATGAGTTTGGTGCACGCCACCCTAGGTCTTGAGTTGTGACAATTTCGTACAATTTCGTACAAGCAATGTTTTAAAACTCATGAGAAAAAAAACGGGAGTAATTACACTGGACAACAGCCAAAAATTTTTTTGCATGAAATTGGGTGTTTATTATGTGGATTTTAGTGCTGAATTCAATTATGCAAACAGCTTTTCTCTGGCACCCTCAGTTTCAAAAAGAAAGCCTGTTTTCTGAATTAGCACTGGCTGTAAATGCTTAAATTTCTGTTAAAGTGATTGACATAGTAAACAAGACCTAATAGCGATTATAACATTTATTTATTATTATTTTACTGCTTTAGTTAGTAAGGACCGTGGTGTTATGATAATTGGTCATGCAGTTCAAATGAAAGAAAGTTACAAAAATATGCAGCTAATATTACAACAAGTGCAGTATGACAAGTACAACTTGCCCATCTGTGGCGATTTAAAAATGATTGGAATACTGTTAGGATTGCAAAGCGGATACACGAAATATTGCTGCTTTTTGTGCGAATGAGATAGCTGTGATAAATCCAAACATTACGACACTAAAATATGGCCTCCCCGGAAGAATTTTGTCCCTGGAGAAAAGAATATCTCAGCTGAACCATTGGTTGATAGATCAAAAATTTTATTGCCTCCACTTCATATAAAATTAGGCCTAATGAAGAATTTTGTCAAGGCATTAGACAAATCTGGAGCAGGTTTCAAATACCTAGAAGAAAAATTTCCAAGAATCAGTGCTTCTAAGTTGAAGGAAGGCATTTTTGTTGGGCCTCAGATTCGAGAACTAATGAAAGATCAGCTGTTTGAAAGTAAACTGAATCATGTGGAACTTGAAGCATAGATATCATTCAAGACCATTTGCGAACAGTTCTTAGGTAATACTAGAGCACAAAATTACGAACAATTAATTGAGAAATTACTAGGAGCCTATAGAAATCTAGGTTGCAACATGTCTCTCAAAATTCACTTCCTGCATTCCCATTTGGACTTTTTCCCTGCAAGGCTAGGACAAGTTAGTGATGAACATGGAGAAAGATTCCACCAAGATATTTCCGAAATGGAGAAAAGGTATCAAGGAAGATGGAAACCCAATATGCTTGCAGATTACTGCTGGAGCCTCAAAAGAGAAACCACAGGAAAGTACAGAAGAAGCAGCAAACGGCAGAAATTCAACTGACTGCAGTAGAGGATGAACTTGAAAACGAGCTGGCAATGTTTTCAGGTATGTTAATTGGTTACTTTTACCAAATTAAATATAATTTTATTATGAAGGATTCTTCTACATACGAATATTACCAGTTAGTCTTTGATATTACGGTGACTTCACATTTTATTTATAAACGACTAGACGTGTAAGTACACGATTTACTAAAAAACTGAGGGTGATAGACAAAACCAAAGGCCATATTTGAACTCAGCACATCAAAATACATAAGAAATGATATGTTTTGTGTAAAAAAATATTACCAGTTAGTCTTTGATATTACGGCGACTTTACGTTTTATTTATAAACGACTAGAAGTGTAAGTATATGATTTACTAAAAACCTGAGGGTGCTAGACAAAAACTAAGGCCATATTTGAACTCAGCACATCAAAATACATAAGAAATGATAGGTTTTGTGTAAAAAAATATTACCAGTTAGTCTTTGATATTACCGTGACTTTACGATTTATTTATAAACGACTAGAAGTGTAAGTATACGATTTACTAAAAAACTGAGGGTGCTAGACAAAAACAAAGGCCATATTTGAACTCAGCACATCAAAATACATAAGAAATTATATGTTTTGTGTAAAAAAATTTCTTGAAGGTCAGTTTTGTTGTCCAGTGTTATTGGTCCTTTTGCCAGTTTTGGCTATCAATTTTTATTCTTAGGGTGGCGTGCACCATCCAGGAGTAAATCTTACTAAAGTAGTAAATTTAAGACGGAGACCTGGAGTATACAAGAACCAGTACATCTGTCTCACTCTTAAGTCATACTAATGTATGTGCTAGAGTGAGACAGACAAACCGGTTTTTGTTACGTAAGGTTCCCTTCCTAGATTTACTACTTTAGTGCTACTCTTTTAGTAACTTACTCTTTTAGTTGGTGTTGGAGAGCTCAATTGATAGTTACTTCTTTAGTTGTTACTAAAGTAGTAAGCGATTTTTACTAAAGAAGTAGTCGAATTCTGCGCAGAACAGAGCAGAAACGTTAGTGCAGCGCAGCAGAACACGTGCATTTCAATTGCCAGTATTATTCAAGTGCCAGATAATGAAAAGGAAAGGTTCGCTGAAACAATGAATATGAATTTGGGTTGTTCCAAATATTACTAATGACAATCTTCATGTTTTAAAATAGGTCTAATAGTAATGTTTTATTCATTACTAATTTTAATTCCTTCAATTGAGTATTTTCAGTTTAGTAGCCTACGTATGGGTACGTATTTTTGTGCAAACTATTTCTGTATTATAATGCAAACAATTGGAATTTCCAGTTGATTTTCATAATTGATTCACTGTCAATATTATAATTATTTCTCTCATAATAATAATAATAAAGTTCTAAAATATATTAAAATATTTATACTTCCTAAAGTTACATATTCTTCCCCAAAAACGATAAATCAATTATTCTATAGTTGTTTATCATAAATCTCACTATAATGAATTATTAATACTTATTGACTGTTTAACAATATTAATAAGAAGTATTACACAAAATCATGAAAAAGGGGGGATAAAAAGGATAACAAAACTAATAAGGGGCATTATGTTTCTGTCCTTTTTCAAATGCACAGAACATTTACTTAAAAAATATTACCTTATAAAAATAATAATATTACAACTGAGAAATGTAATATTTAAACAAAAAATGGCGGTACAATAATTCGGAAGCTATGAACTCCAATAATAATTATGTTGATGGTTGTGTGTTTAAAAATAATTTCAGTGACTACTTCTCTAGATCCTGTGCAGCTTCAACCTCCGGGCCCCTCCTTAAAATTTTCTTTCGGCACTCATGTTGGCATTTTTTTTTCTATATAGTTTATAATGCTTCTCACTTTCCTGTCCACAGGGTTAATTAAATAGTTAGCAGCATACTATAGACCTGCAGCATCTGTTATAGTTTATTCCCAAACATGCAAGTCTCGTCTCACTCCACCATTCGAGACTTGGGGAGTCTTTAAGGAATGGTTTTACAATGTGTCCCCTTCTCAATGTACGCTAATCCCAGAGTCAGTCAAATTTTCTTCCGATGTGGCCTGTTTGGACATTTTTACACCTGGGTTAGAAAAAAGGACATATTATTCATTAACATTGCGGGTGCAACTATTGAACTTTTAGCTCTTATAATTATTATTATAATCTGGCATTCGCAATGTTGTGCTTTAAGTTAAGCTATAGAAGTGTAATGTAATAAAATTAATTTACAATAATTACATTAAATCGTTTAACAATGAGAATCACCTATTGTTCAGTAATTCTATGGTTATGTAGCAGGGGGAAGTGTTTTCTGGGTAGCTCCAAGAACGGAGGCTTTCATTTTTTGGAATGTACTATACCTCGCCGATATCTGTATCCATGTGATTAGCTTGAAATACATCGTCGTTTTCTGACCCAAAGTTAGGGAGAACTGCAACATCTAAAGGCCGATCCAGCTAGGAAGATATTTGAGAGCACATGCGCTGCTTGTACCGTGCAATGCAAACGTCCCTTCCACTCACTCTCCCCCTCACCTTTGGTGGACGTCTTCCTAGTTGGACCGATCTCCGCAATGATATTTCCACATTTGACTGGCTGAAATCACATGGATGTAGTGAGAATCTGACATCGTTTCTTCCAAACGCAAAAATTTCATGTAAGGATTTATGAGCTTAATTATTTACGTTATTAAATGCCCTACTAGGTATGGTTTGCTTAATATTTATTAAATCACCTGCCACAACTCTCATTTTTGGTATACAACCTTCTTCATCTCAATAACTTATCCTCAGTTTGAACTATGTAATCCATTTAATGTGATATGTAACTCATAACTCACGCAAATGCCACAGAACACACTTACTACACAACTTTACTCTACCCCCTGAGTAGGAGTAAATATTGGCCTTATTTACTCCACAACTTACTACGTTAGTAACGTACTCCGTGTTGGTGCTCTCCACCACTTGTGGAGTAAGTTCATTTACTCTGGGAGTAAATAAAATTTTTACTTCTTTAGTACATTCCTCTATGTTGAAAGCCGCCGAGTTTAGTTTACTCCTGGTTGGTGCACGCCGTCCTTACTAAAAGAGTACGGTTACTAAAAGAGTAGCTTACTAAAGTAGTTAGAACTAAAGAAGTAAGGCTTACTAAAAGAGTAAATGGCATGAGTTTGGTGCACGCCACCCTTAGTTTCAAAAGCTAAAATATCATAGAGAGAATGCCCCTGAAAGGTGTGAGCGAATGTCGCAGAGATAAATTCTATTTACCGTAACGAAGTATACCTACATAGAACGCACATTCCATAGAAATATTCCATAAATTTGCAAGCTTATTTTTTTTTTAATCTGGAAGTGAGACAACTATATGACTTTCGGTATTATAAGCATATTTTTACGATTTTATCGCTTCACATTCCAGTATAAAGTAACGACAGTCACCAAGCTGGAGTGCATGTTCTGCTATGCTCCCCACCTTGACAGGGCCGAAATTCGGTGCTTTGGACAAGAGAGCTTGTTATAAATACTCTTCGTTTCAGTTTTCGAAATATGCTGTTCACAACACAGGCAAATACACTATAGACCTTTCTCTGAAATGTTTTAATGATGGGAACTCAAACATGTAGCCTATTCAACATAGAATTTCCAAGCAATGCTGTTCACAACATAGGCAAATACACTATAGACCTTTCTCTGAAATGTTTTAATGATGGGAACTCAAACATGTAGCCTATTCAACATAGAATTTCCAAGCAATACTCCTATCCAACAGGGCAGGAATTACAGTGATTCTTGATTTTTATTCATGATATTATAGTCCAACCAAGAGTACGAAGAACGAAATAATAATAATTGATATTTTAATATCTGATAGCTTAAAGAGATTTATTACTGGTAACAATAATGCAATTTACACTTAAAATTAAAAATATTATGAAATTAGGAAGAAATGTAATGAAACGGTGATGATTATTCTCGGTATCCTATTTTTTAAAGCGACGTGACTATGTTACAAGTACGTTAAATGCATAATAAGAACATAAAAATATAATTGCTGAAATTATAATAATTGAAATATTATGGAAATCGGCCACAAGAAAGCTATTGGCCTACACGTTCGAGTGGTACATCTATATTAATAATAATGTTGTTATTATTAAATTAATTAATTTCTGGTCATTTGTGCAAAAGGTTTACATGGATAAATCTAAAAAATAGAGCATTTCTACAACCACGATCTCGAGAGTCATTAGAACATATTATTTAGTTCGCTCTAAACCCTGAAGACTGCTTGGTTGATATGGTTTCAGCAACTCAAGGATCTCAGATAAGTTAACAATAACACAAGAGAAGTGCCTGAGGCTGATACAGCGAATCTCTTTGTGGTGAGCTACGTATATAATTGAGACACGGCCTGAGATTAAAACAACACGAAGCCACTAGATAGGCAGCGCTGAATAGTAAAGCAAAACATTTCCACTTGTTACACCAGGTGCGTCAGTATTTGCTGTTATTGTTTGCTTAATGGTACATTTAAAAAGCTGCGGATTTTGGCCGAAGGTATGTTACATTATTACATAAGGCAGTATATTAGGCTACAGTTAATGGTATCCTCTGTCTCAAGTAAGTTTGATCCTGTTCAAAACAAAGAGGAGGGGAACTCACAGAGAGTTCGCGGAAAATTCGCATCATGTGATTGGTTAGTGGCATTAGCATGCGCCATTACCAGGGTGTGGCTTGCTAGTGGAGAAGTAATTTTCGTAAGTTCATGCAACAATATCAACATTTACACGTGAAATAACAAACCCTCAGTGGCATCGTCATCGTTATAGTACATCAATTAGCAAACAAAACATAAAGGATTCATTGTTCACGACGACTCTGCGGGACGCCCACGCATATCTTACTCCACTCTCCGTACTTATATTTGTTCAAGATAGAGAGGAAGTGAGTTGTACTGAGAATAAACAAACTACCATTATCACGGTGATGACATGCGTTCTCACGTGCGGACTATGACAGCCACGCCTCTTTGTTTTGAACAGGATCAAACTTACTTGAGATATATTATAGCAACAAGATAAATAAAATACAATGCTTGTGTAAAATGTATTGAAATCGCTTTCCGACAGAAGTCCTCGGTGGGATTATAGGCCAGGGCTGTGTTTTATTAAGTTATAAGTAGAGAAGATCGGCATTCCTTTTACATTTTAAATACCTTTGATTTCTGGGCTATGAATTCTGGAAGGTATCTGTACGAGCAAAATGTTTATGACGGTACTGTGAAGTCGGTTAGCCTGTAGTTGGTAGTTAGAACGGTTGAGACGTCAGGAAATTGTAGGTTAGAATGAAGGGTACTGTTAAGAAAATACCAGGGGACATCAGTACATATCCTGAAAAGATGATTCTGCAAAGTTTGAATTCCCCTTATCTGGGTGTCTCAAGCATATCCCAAAGGTATGCATTCAAATTGGTCTGAAGAGAGTTTTATAGATGAGTGTCTTTAGGTGCAATGGAAGAGGGAATGAGCCTTGAATCAGAAATTTAGTTTGGTGAATTCTGTTTCCAGGTCGCGGCCCTGTAAGGCCCGGGCGGCTTGGGTCGCTTAAATCCTAAAAGGGAGAGGTAAAACTACGAAGGAGAAAGAAGAAGAAGAATTCTGTTTCTAATTTTCTGGGCAATTATATGTGACTGTCAGATTGGTTTACTCCCTAATATCCGTCTATCTATATTTTTCAGAATCGACCCAAGGAACATACATTCCGTGTAGTGTGATTTTATGCTGAATAACTTAAAATAAAAGGTAAGTGCCTTCTGGTACAATTACTATGTTGGTATGTATTCATTTTCTTAAGGTCCAAATAAGGTTGGTTTTTTGGAGGGAATATATTCTTTCTATTTTAGTTGGGTTTAATATTTTTTAAGTTGAATTTTTGTGTTTTAATTGCTTTCTTACAACTGCAAACATTCGCATGGGTCCGCAAGGACCCTACGTGCTTAATCAAAACATAAAAATAAAAATACAAAATAAAAACAAATACTGTAGGTCAACACTAAGCCTATCCCTCAACCTCCATCCCCGCTCTCCAATTTGCCACTTTCTCAAAATTTTCCCAATTATTTCCTCAACCTCTTTGACCGCCAGTAACTTAAAATATATGTGGCGACCACTAGTTTTTATTTGTGCAAGATTGTTGAATAATGTTAATTCAAATACATTTGGTAGGCCTATTTCCCGGACCTCTGTGTTTTAATCTACAAGCTTGTCTGTCAGTCCGTCCATGTGTTCATAATAATACTAACTTAACTCCGTGGTGCTACATCCCTGAAGGGACAAGGCCTACCACCCAACCGTTGCGTCATCTACCATAGGCATATGGCAAGATTGGGGGCATGTGGTCAGCATGCCGACACCCACGGCCGTTAATGGTGGTTTCCATGACTGCAGCCGCTACTTATTTATCAAGTAGTTCCTCAATTTGGATCACGAAGCTGAGTGCATCCCGTTCCAGACCTCCCTACCTCAGATAATGCTAGGAGGTAAAGGAGATCGAACCCGGGCCGATGGATCTGTACCCAGCGACGCTAACCACAAGACCATGCCGGTGTAACGGGAAAACTTGACTTCGGGAGAATAAGACCCCCGACGTCAAAAATTCCCGGGAAAATATTACCGGGGGTCTATTTTTCCAGGGATATTAGGAAGCAGGGTCAAATCTTCCCGGAAAAAATTGACGCACAACAAACAACACGAACTTCAAAGAACTAATCGCCGCTGGTGGGTACAATCGTCCCAGGAGGAATTGACTTCACACAGGGGGGTATTACTACCCCGGGAAAATAAGACCCCCCAAGGAATCCTTGAATATATCAAAGAACAAGTTGCCGCTGGGGGGGGTGTTTTTAACCCAAGAAGAATTTACTTCACACAGGGAGGTAAAAAATCCCGGGAAAATAAGACTCCCCAAACAAACATCAAAGAATAGTCGCAGCAGGTGGGTACAATTTCCCCAGGAGGAATTGACTTCACACAGGGGGGGGTATAAATACCCCGGGAAAATAAGACTCTCCACACAAACATCAAAGAACTAGTAGCCGCAGGTGGGTACTATTTACCCAGGAGGAATTGACTTCACACAGGGGGTTATAATTAACCCGGGAAAATAAGACCCCCCAAGGAATCCTTGAAAATATCAAAGAACAAGGTGCCGCTGGGGGGTGCTTTTAACTTAAGGAAGAATTGACTTCACACAGGGAGGTAAAAAATTCCCGGGAAAATAAGACTCCCCACATAAAAATCAAAGAACTAGTCGCCGCAGGTGGGTACTATTTTCCCGGGAGGAATTGACTTCACACAGGGTGCATAATTACCCCGGAGAAATAAGACCCCCCAAGGAATCCTTGATAATATCAAATAACATGGTGCCGCTGGGGGGTGCTTTTAACCCAAGAAGAATTGACTTCACACGGGGGGGCGTAAAAAATTCCCTGGAAAATAAGACTCCCCACACAAAAATCAAAGAACTAGTCGCCGCAGGTGGGTACTATTTTCCCAGGAGGAATTGAAGAACTAGTCGCCGCAGGTGGGTACTATTTTCCCAGGAGGAATTGACTTCACACAGGGGGGTATAATTACCCCGGGAAAATATGACCCCCCAAGGAATCCTTGAAAATATCAAAGAACAAGGTGCCGCTGGGGGGTGCTTTTAACTCAAGGAAGAATTGACTTCACACAGGGGGGTAAAAAAAAACCGGGAAAATAAGACTCCCCACACCAAAATCAAAGAACTAGTCGCCGCAGGTGGGTACTATTTTCCTGGGCGGAATTGACTTCACACAGGGGGCATAATTACCCCGGGAAAATAAGACCCCCCCAAGGAATCCTTGAAAATATCAAAGAACAAGGTGCCGCTGGGGGTGCTTTTAACTTATGGAAGAATTGACTTCACACAGGGGGGTAAAAAATTCCCGGGAAAATAAGACTCCCCACACATAAATCAAAGAACTAGTCTTCGCAAGTGGGTACTATTTTCCCAGATGGATTTGACTTCACACAAGGGGGTAAGTAGTAATGGCTGAGGCATAGGAAGAGATCCGCCGAGGCCGGTCAGCCAGTAGAGGTCGGTAAAGCAGAGCCTGCAGTACCCACCTTAAAACAAATCATACAAAACCAATAAAAGTATTAACAGAAAAATAAAGAAATGCTATTCAAAAGAGTTAACCCCTTATGAATTAATTTTCAACCCCGCTATAGGGGTAGTTTTTAAAAAATAAAAATAAAAATAATATTGAAAATCTAGTATTATAATTCATAGGTGACCTTATGACCAGCCATGACAAAAGGGTGGTTTTCACCCCCACTTCCAATCTAACCCAATTAAGAATGATATTTTGACATATAAACATCGAAGGGAGTGATATCAACTATCTGACATGATTTACACCCCCAAATGAATTACTTTTACATAGGGGTGGTTTTTCAAGGTCATCCAAGTTTTCACAGATATGGACAGTTTTAGCCAATCTAAATCTTCTAGAGGGTAGTTATCACCCCACTTCCAATCTAACCCTTTTAACATATTTTCGATATATACATCGTAAGGAGTGATATCAACTATCTGATATGATTTACACCCCAAAATGAATTATTTTTACATAGGGGTGGTTTTTCAAGGTCATCCAAGGTTTTACAGATATGGACAGTTTAAGCCATTCTAAATCTTCTAGAGGGTAGTTTTACCCCCACTTCCAATCTAACCCATTTAAAATGATTTTTTCGACATATATACATCGTAGGGACTGATATCAACTATCTGGCATGATTTACACCCCCAAATGAATTATTTTTACATAGGGGTGGTTCTTTATGGTAACATAGCTTTTTGCAGATATGGACAACTTGAACCACTGTAAATCGCCTAGAGGGTAGTTTTCACCCCCACTTCCAATCTAACCCATTTAAAATGATTTTTTCGACATATATACATCGTAGGAACTGATATCAACTATCTGACATGATTTACACCCCCAAATGAATTATTTTTACATAGGGATGGTTTTTCAAGGTCATCCAAGTTTTTACAGATATGGACAACTTGAACCAATGTAAATCGCCTAGAGAGTAGTTTCCACCCCACTTTCAATCTAACCCATTTAAAATGATTTTTTCGACATAATTATATACATCGTAGGGACTGATATCAACTATATGGCATGATTTAAACCCCCAAATGAATTATTTTTACATAGGGGTGGTTTTTCAAGGTCACATAGCTTTTTGCATATATGGACAACTTGAACCACTGTAAATCGTTTAGAGGGTAGTTCTCACCCCCGTCCAATTTAACCTATTGAAAATTGTTTTTTCGACATATAAACATCGTAGGGACTGATATCAACTATCTGACATGATTTACACCCCCAAATGAATTATTTTTACATAGGGGTGGTTTTTTAAGGTCGCATAGCTTTTTGCAGATATGGACAACTTGAACCACTGTAAATCGCCTAGAGGGTAGTTTTCACCCCCCTAAGCAATATATCCCATTTAAATTTATTTTTATACGACATGATTTACACTCCTAAATGATTTAACACTACCCCCATCCCCAGCTTCGCCGAGGCCCCGGCTATATCAATACCGAATATGAAAAGAAGCTGTGATGTGAAATTATTTTCAAGCTGTGATGCCAAGTCACGATTCAACACAAGACGTCGTCTCAAAGTAATCATACTTTATTACAGGAAAAAACTATTTGCGCACAACTCCATGAAAACCTTGACATTATGCAACTTAAACATGTTTATGAATTTTTGCTAAACAAATTATCCTAATAAGGGAAAGGTAATCCCTCAAAATAATTAAATATCATATCCACCATCACCGGATGAAAGCCCAGCAACTGTTAATTTATGACAACGACGTACAGGATGAGAGGAGAGGAATTTAAGGTTAAACGTTAAAGGAAAGACACACCGAAGGGTACATCGTTCCTTTTTAAAATTAAGACAAAGAAAAATGTGAGTAAAGATCATCTGTCACCAATGAGCACATTGTCAAGTTGTACTTTTTTTTGCTAAGGTAAAACAATATCAACTTATTTCTTTTCTGTATCATAAGGAAGTTTATTTCATGCACAAAATTACAATTACAAAGAATCATACAAACATAATCTTTATTTGCACATAAATTAATAAGAACAACGATTAAAGTTTAGATACAAGTGATTTAATTTCTTTAATCAAACACTTTTTAGAAGTCAGATAGTTGATATCTGTCCCTATGATGTTTATATGTCGAAAAAACAATTTTAAATAGGTTAAATTGGAAGGGGGAAAAAACTACCCTCTAAACGATTTACAGTGGTTCAAGTTGTCCATATATGCAAAAATCTGTGACCTTGAAAAACCACCCCTATGTAAAAATAATTCATTTGGGGTCTAAATCATGTCATAGTTGATATCAGTCCCTACGATGTATATATGTCGAAAAAATCATTTTAAATGGGTTAGATGGAAGTGAGGGTGAAAACTACCCTCTAGGCGATTTACAGTGGTTCAAGTTGTCCATATCTGCAAAAACTTGGGTGACCTTGAAAAACCACCCCTAAGTAAAAATAATTCATTTGGGGGTGTAAATCGTGTCAGATAGTTTATACCACTCCTTACGATGTATATATGTTGAAAAAATAATTTTAAATGGGTTGGATTGGAATTGGGGTGAAAACTACCCTCTAGGCGATTTACATTGGTTCAAGTTGCCCATATCTGTAAAAACTTGGATGACCTTGAAAAACCATCCCTATGTAAAAATAATTCATTTGGGGGTGTAAATCATGTCAGATAGTTGATATCAGTCCCTACGATGTATATATGTCGAAAAAACCATTTTAAATGGGTTAGATTGGAAGTGGGGGTGAAAACCACCCTTTTGTCATGGATGGTCATAAGGTAACTTATGAATTATAATACTAGATTTTCAATATTATTTTTATTTTTATTTTTTAAAAACTACCACTATATCGGGGTTGAAAATTAATTCATAAGAATTGAATAGCATTTCCTTATTTTTCTGTTAATACTTTTATTGGTTTTCTATGATTTGTTTTAAGGTGGGTACTGCAGGCTCTGCTTTACCGACCTCTGCTGGCTATCCGGCCTCGGCGGATCTCTTCCTATGCCTCAGTCATTTCTACTTACCCCCTTGTGTGTAGTCAATTCCTCCTGGGAAAATAGTACCCACTTGCGGCGACTAGTTCTTTGATTTATGTGTGGAGAGTCTTATTTTCCCGGGAATTTTTTACCGCCCCGTGTGAAGTCAATTCTTCTTGGGTTAAAAGCACCCTCCAGCGGCACATTGTTCTTTGATATTTTCAAGGATTCCTTGGAGGGTCTTATTTTCCCGGTGTAATTATGCCCCCTGTGTGATGTCAATTCCTCCCGGGAAAATAGTACCCACCTGCGGCGACTAGTTCTTTGATTTTGTATGTGGGGAGTCTTATTTTCCCGGGAACGTTTTACCCTCCCTGTGTGAAGTCAATTCTTCCTTGGGTTAAAAGCACCCCCAGCAGCACCTTGTTCTTTAATATTTTCAAGGATTCCTTGGGGGGGTCTTATTTTCACGGGGTAATTATACCCCCCTGTGTGAAGTCAATTCCGCCTGGGAAAATAGTACCCACCTGCGGCGTCTAGTTCTTTGATTTTTGTGTGGGGAGTCTTATTATCCCGGGAATTTTTTATCCCCCTGTGTGAAGTAAATTCTTCCTTGTGTTAAAAGCACCACCCAGCGGCACCTTGTTCTTTGATATTTTCAAGGATTCCTTGGGGGGTATTATTTTCCCGGGGTAATTATACCCCCCTGTGTGAAGTCAATTCCTCCTGGGTAAATAGTACGCACCTGCGGCTACTAGTTCTTTGATGTTTGTGTGGAGAGTCTTATTTTCCCTGGGTATTTATATCCCCCTGTGTGAAGTCAATTCCTCCTGGGAAGATTGTACCCACCTGCGGCGATTAGCTCTTTGAAGTTCGTGTTGTTTGTTGTGCGTCAATTTTTCCGGGGAAGATTTTACCCTGCTCCATAATATCCCGGGAAAAATAAACCACCGGTAATATTTTCCCGGGAACTTTTGACGTCGGGGGTCAAGGGCTGCCGCACATTGGGCGTTTTGTGGTCGCCACCGGTGGCGACCACTTGTGGTCGTGTCAACCACAAACGCCGCCACAAACGCCGCCGCCGGTGGTCGCCACTAGAAGCTTACACGACCACGAGTGGTCGCCACTTCTACCCAGAACGGCTTTCTCTGTAACAGTTCTGGATTAAAACAATTAAATCCACTCGAACATTTAAAATTAATACTTCATAACTCTGACTGTGAAGACCTTACGGTTTCTGAATGCCCTTCTCTTAAATTGTCTGCAGAATTAAAAATTTTGGGGATTATTACTGATCAACATTTGAAATGGGATAAACACATTTCATATATGTAATAAAATACAAAAAGCAAAATATCAATTTGAAAATCTCCGTAACTGTATGGCCATATTTTATTTAGGCCTAGTCGAATCCATTACTCAGTATGACATTGTTGCATGGGGTTTCATTTCTAAAACTATTCCTACTCCATTAACTGGGTTACAAGAACGTACAATCAAAATTTACTTTAAAAATCGGCTGGACTAACCAATTGAATTAATCTATTCAGAGTTTAATGTATTTAACATTAACCAAATTTATAGATACTCTTTATTAAAATTCTACCATAAAATAAGACAAAGTTCTAGCTGTTCCACATGAACACTGCACAGGACGAAATAAAACTAGTAATTTAGTAGAACCAAAATGTTTCACTTCTGCTGGTCTGTCACATAGCTCTATTTTCAGTCCTCGTGTGTATAATTCTAAAATCACATTACATCCAGGTGTAATCTAATGTAGTTATGGAGTCTTTAAATCTAAAATTAAAAAAATACAAACTTTAATTTTCCTATATTTTAAATATTCTCTTTCTGGTACTACCATCATATTAATTATAATTATTATTAGTTAGACTATATCACTTGAATGGGGGTACGCCGTAGCGTAGTGATTGAGGCGATGCGCTACAAACCGGAAGGTCGCGGGTTCGATTTCCGATGAGGTCGTTGGAGTTTTTCAATTGGCCTAATCCTTCTGGTGGCACTATGGCCCTGGGGTCGACTCAGCCTCTAACAGAAATGAGTACCAGGAGCAATCCTGGGGGTAAAGGCGGCCGGTGCGTAAGGCTGACAACCTTACCACTTTCACGTGCCGAATGTCCAAAATCTGGGAGCCTCAAACTCCTGGAACCCTCTGGGCCTTCATGGCCTGTATAGGGATCACTTTACTTTTTATATCACTTGAATGATGCCATGGTTCTCAGCCTTTTCCATTCTCTTCTATTACATTTTTATTATATTTTGTCTACTTCTTATGGCCGATTTCACCGACCTCGGTTAGGATGCCCGGTTACTTGACCACAATAACCATGGTTAGACGAAAGCTGTTGCACCGACAATTTGGCCTGGTTATGAATCCACGGTTATTTGCCGCCTGCTCATCTCGCCATTATTCCTCTTTGGAGCGATTCGTCTGTAGTATTTAGACGGCAGTGACTGATGTGTTGATATTTCACTATCGTAGCGGAGAGAGATTTGTTTTGATTTTGTGAAATAATATTACCCAAGGAAGGATTGGAAGGAAAGCCAATTAAAAGAGCACGGGCTCCGAATTTCAGCGCTTACGAGAATTCCGTGCTGATTGATTTGATTGAAAAACACAAATAAGTTACAGAAAATAAACAGACGGATGGGGTTACTATGAAACAAAAAGAAGAAAGTTGGAGAAAGTTATGCGTTGAGTTCATCTGTGTGCCAGGTAATTGAACAACAAAGTACTGTTTCCTTCTATGTTTTATGCCACATAAAACCGCGCATTTTATTATATTTTTGCTTTTCCACAGGTGTTACATTAAGAAATTCTGGAAATTTGAAAACTGCATACGAGAACTTAAAAAAGAAGGGCAAGGAGGACGAATGCAAATGTGAAGGTGGAAATTTATAAAACTGGGGGTGGTCCTGTTCCACCTTCTGAACTTCAAGAAGTGGAAAACCCCCAAAAGAATGCTGGGCATTATTTCGAGCAAAAATACCTGTCTAGTAAGCCCCCATGATTGTGATGCAGGATATGGGGTGACAGCAGGTAAATAGGCCTATTCACATGTGACAGAATATGCTTGAAGGTATTTTTTTCTTTAGCGTTTTACTGAACTCTTTTATTTTCAGAATCTGATCAAAGTAGAGGTGGAAGTACCATTCAAGGTACCCTTGATGTGCTGGAAGATATAGCTATTGTGAGTACGATCATACATTCAGTTGCTTTAATTAAAATCGTGTCTACTTTAGTTCTGCTCGATATATTTCTTGCAGTTATGCAGTCCATAGCATCTCTCCCAATTTCTGCCAGTGATCATTCGTTTGTAGCATTTATGATGTTGCCAACAGCTTTCTCTGGCACTATGCAAGCTGTACCGGTATTTTCTATTTTAGTAACAATATTTGAGGTTATGTTCTTCAGAACTTATAGAATTCATATTTAAAATCTGTTTGTTTTTAAAAATGAACAGTGCTTACATAACCTAAAAATGGCATAATAGACATATGTACTGGTTATGGCAGGTGATCAAGACAGTGTGCGGAATGAATCTCACTATGAGACAGCGTAGGCAATCTGATGATGTTGACAGTAGTTATGGTGTTGCCGCTAGAGCTGACTGTCACTCAGCTAAACTAGCCTTAGCTAAGTTAACTTTACCTTCCCAAACCTAGTTTGTTCCAAACATCTTTCTACTACATGTGTAGCTATTGGCAACATTGTAGCCTATGATGAAATCAAAATAAGCCAGTCAATTGTACCCAGCCAATCCGTCTTGGCAACCAGTGTAAGGACCACATATCCTGTGCTGTAACATCTGGTGAATTCCATGCAGAATGTAAACAGTGACATTAGTTTAGCTAATAATAACCTTAGGTTAGAGGTAGTGGGTTTAGTATGGCACTGCTTTGTTTCTGCATGAGTGTTTTGGCTGGTTATGCAACCTATAATTAACCAGCCTTCAGTATAGAAAAATAAGAAGGGGATCCGGTGCAGGGATCAAATTTCTGTATCTGGTAGAAAGCTTTCATTAAGGACTGAACCCAAGAGACCACGTTTTCACCTTTTGGTTTTTGAGCATTGAATACCACCCAGGGGACCCTCTCTCAGTCCAACAATAGAACATCACAAGGGATTGATGATTTAATAGCTGTTCGCAGTACCATTGTAGGTTAATTTGTGTTTACTTCATGATTTTACTTATATTTAGAATCTTCGTATAAACGTAAGGTGATTATGGAAACTAGCCTAGGCATTTTAAGAAAACACCTCTTAATTATTTATTTATATTTGGCTTCTTTTTAGGGGCAAAGTGAGTTTATATATGAATTCTTTTGAGTTTACAAGAAAATTACTTCAAATTGTGCCATTCTTCGACCTAAGAAGAAAAATTAACACGGCATGGAGCCAACTGTATATAATACCCTTAAGGCTAGATCTCTACTTTCAGTTTCTAGTTGCAGCAATCAAACAATCGCTGTCGTAGAAAATCTACATGGTGCACACACTATAGTAATGATTCCTTGTATAAGAGTAGTTTTCCAATAGATGTCATTAAAACTGCTTGCACGTTCGCTCTTTGCTGCTTCAGGTGGGAAGGTTTAAATGGCAGTAGTTATATCCAACTACACATCAATAATAGCCTACTGTATTAAAATTAATAGGCCTAAATATTTTATTAAGAAAACCCGTCTCTCAGTACGGTACATCAGTATCAGTCAGTGCTAATATTAGTCCATCACCTCCAGTAGATTAATTGACAGACATTTACAGTGTTTTTACACAGACACCAGAACAGAAATAATTTCTGCTACGGTTCTGAACAATCGCGACATTAGCAATTGCAAGTGGAGGCTTAGATTAAAAATAACTCATTTCTGAATATTTTCTGTGTTTAGGGAGAGTATATGGTGACTTCTTACAAGAGTGACAAGGATGATGATTGTGATGGAAGGAGTGAGAGGGGTGGCCAGATAAGAGAACAGTAGTCTCCAGAGGCAACACCCTTGTCCACTTACAGCAAGGTAAGCTGTCAAACTTACGTAATTTAAAATAAAATTGAAGGAAAACTTAAATATAATCCTACACAAAGATAGCCTAGATGCTATGTCTTATTTGAGCTTTAATTTATTGTGGTACTGGTGCCCTATAATAATATGATCTCTTTTTCCACTTTGATTACAGAAGCATGACTAGTTTTCTGCACGACTTGTATTCAAATTTAAATTAATTCAGTAGTAAGATATTTTTAGTGATTAATTGTTTAGTTTGCTGCTGTATCCCATTTTTTGTACATACAGTGGTACCTCGAGATACGAGTGCCCTAACATACGAGCTGTCGAGCGAGCGAAGTTTTGTTTTGAAATATGAGCGACATTTGAGATATAAGGAACGGCCAGCTGCGACGCTGCACACGGCCCATGACTAGTTTTCTGCACGACTTGTATTCAAATTTAAATTAATTCAGTAGTAAGATATTTTTAGTGATTAATTGTTTAGTTTGCTGCTGTATCCCATTTTTTGTACATACAGTGGTACCTCGAGATACGAGTGCCCTAACATACGAGCTGTCGAGCGAGCGAAGTTTTGTTTTGAAATACGAGCGACATTTGAGATATAAGGAACGGCCAGCTGCGACGCTGCACACGGCCCACCAGTTTACTGCGCCTGCGCTTATTTACCTCGCTGTCGAAGCATCTTTGCTAAGTTTTTCTAGAAATCGTAGAAAAAAATGAGCATGGTGTGCGAGTAGCTGACTTGGCGAGGCAGTACAGTATTGTTTTTATACAATATTTGTCATTTATAAATACATTTTTCTTATTCAAAAACACGTAACAAAAACAATTCGGGGTAGCATTTTTGGGGCTGGAACGGATTAATGGCATTTCAATGAATTTCAATGGGGTAAATTGCTTTGAGATACGAGCAAATTGACATACGAGCAAGGTTACGGAACGAATTAAACTCGTATCTCGAGGTATCACTGTATTTAAAGTATAATTCACAGTAGGAATAAGTATAATAACGTCCAATTCTATTTACAGCACCCATTGGTTAATAACAGCTCTACACAGAGAAAAAGAAAACATCGTACGACTACAGAAGCCATAAGAACAGCAGCAGTCCTTAGAAAAGGATCTTCTTCACAAAGAAGAAATGCATAGGCTGGAATTGGCTCTTGAAACAAAACTAGAAATGGCAGAAGAAAAGCTGAAGTACTAGTGGAATAAGAACAAAACCTTATAATTATGTTAAAATTAGATTTTCATGCAAATAAACTTCTTTCTCTCAACATTTGTAATTTTTTTTATGGTCATTATCTAGAGCTACAGTTTATCTAATGAAAGCTGAGTTGCAATGTAAGCACAAGCACGTGGTCTTGACCACAACACTAAACTCACCCGCTTAATCCAGCAGTTTAATAATGTTAAAAATCTATCAAAATGATCAAGATATAATTATAAACAGGTTTTCAATTTGAGTTTATTACACCAATTATATTTGAATCTTATTTATTTCTACATAATATGATCATTATAATAATGGCCGTTACCGTATACAAGAATGACCAACCCATGTTTTCTACTGAGCTGCACAGGAAGGAAAGTAGGGGACAGGCCACAGAGTCTCGTGTTTGTTTTGATTGTCCACTCCTGCCCGCTATGCTTATGCACAAGGATACAAAAGTATGTTTACAGTAAAACTCAGCCTTCATTAGATGATCTATAGGTATCGGAAAAAAAGAATTCAGATAGAACTGAGCTTCAAGAACGATACACTGAAACATCGTGCTGTGAATGATTTGTAAGGATGAGTAATTCATTGATTTTATTTGTTTGGTTATATTTAACAGTGGAAAACAAGGATCCGCAATGAATAAACTTTAGACAAAATTGCATTTTAATCAAAATAGCCTATGTTTCGTTTGGTTAATCCTACATAAGTTTTGCAGGTTAAAAATTCTATGTATACAGTAGGCCTAGTACTTATCAAAACTAATATTAAGTTTTAGCAAAACTTATAATTATAGAGCGAACCATACATTTTTATAGTTTTACCCATTTCAAACTTGAATTACAGCACAGAATATGCATATTAAGGTTAATCCAGATTAGCAGGAATCTACTGTAATTTTATTATTTTCAATGTGAGGAGTGAGTGTGGGATAGTGACTTCTGTTTCCTGGAGTAGTTCAAACATAACCAAAAGATACTTATTAACTATGCCTACTTGCTGCTTTATTAGTTGTAGAAACAGGAGAAATAAACAAATTTGAAGTAGACATTCTGAACATGGTGATTGGAATTCAGTCTTCGAAGTATGGAGCACATAATACATAAAAAAAATTCCAGGTAGGCCCACGAAGTTACTGTTCTTGAAATTCTTGATGGAAAGCAGGAAGGTAGTCAATGGGGAGGAAGGGCTAATAGTCCATGTGCCAGACCCATCGGTCATTATAATTTGGGGGGACTGAATGAAACTTATACCACACGTTCCTGGGGTCATGTGGAGCAAAAAAGTCGGGGGGGGGGCCATCATGAGGAGGTAGCTTTCAAACATGGCGGCCATTCAAAATGGCGGACGACTGTGAATTTTTAAATTCAAATATCTCGGGACTGGGTTCATCAATCTTGAATTTTGTTTTTTCAAAATGTAGGTTATTCTTCTGGCTACATGTTTGTTCAACATGTATGTGGCCAAAAAACCAATATTTATTGGTCAAAATTCTAAAAATCGGAAATATAGATTTTTTGACATTTACGTTTTGCGGTTTATTACTCTAACCGTTGGGTATATCGAAAAAGTGTCTGAAACAAAAGTTGTAGAGATACATCTCACCTTTAAAACGCAAAAATGAAATCCAAGATCGGATCAATAGAATCCGAGATATCCAGATTCAAAGCGGGCGGAGCGGGGTTGAGCGTGTTGACCGAGCGTTCGGTGCAGCCTAGTGAGAGGCGAGACTTGGCGTAAAATCCTGCGTTTTATTTATTTTCAGCCTCAGTAATTGCTTTATTACTAGATAAATTTACATTATCTATTAATGTGCACTATTTTTAACATGATTATTAAGCACTTTCTCATAAATACAATTAACAACTATATTGTTTATCTGGGAAATGGACGTCAATAATTACCAACTCATATAATATACTGTCAAGGCTTTTATATCCGATTTTTAAGATGAAATCGTTAAAGGAACTTCAAATAGTCAAAATAATTAAAAGAGGAAAAAAGTATTACAGTTTAGGTATGTATCGGAGACTTTTAACAATACTTTCAGAAATGAACACAGGATGTAAGCAGCTAAGAAATAAAAATTCCCATAAAATGCCTTATACAATATTATTAACAATGTTGAATTAAGCCTTCTTCACTAGAATCACTGAAGTCAGGTATTATAATTATTGCTCTCGTCCTCAACTGCCGTTGCTTCGGCAAACCCCTTGCACCAACAGCTCTCGATTATTCAGATTTGAGTTGCTAAGGACGAGTAACTTTCTGGTGCACAGTTGATCAAAATTCCGGCCTGGTAGTTGGCACGTCTATTGTGTTTTCTCAAGGTGTCTTTACAAAGAGATATTTGGAAGCTCTCAATCTGGCCCTCTGAACATCTGGTAGCGCAGCTCATTTCACCTTGCGTTTGGGGGCATACGACTGGAAGACAAATTCTTCTTTGCTGTCATCAACATCATTATACATCATCCAATCTTTGCCTAACTTCCTGAATGCTTCAATAAATCTTTGTTCCTTTTTGCACAAAAGCTTTTAACTTTCCCCTGGCCAGCTAAAGCACTGATTGTGTCGCAGCCAGACCAGCAGTAATACCCAATAAGAGCTGTAAAAAGCTGTTCGCCTAAGGCAGATACTATCTGGGAAACTTGCATATCTGTTAAAACTGGTTTGTTTGTTTCCCGATTCAGAAGTTTTTGCTTGTTATGGTTTTGCAAAAACCTACAGCCAAAACTAATACATCTGTATTGATTGAAAAGCAAAGAACTGATTCAGATGATGTAGCGGCGTTCCTTGCATGCAGCATCATTCTGGAATCAGCTTATTCTTGAGTGCAGAACAGCTCAGGAACATTTTTTCTCCTAATATAAATGATCATGAAGCAGATCTCACCAACTGCTACGAAGATTTCTAGGTTTCCAATTATGTTTTCAAATTTCTCCTCTTACAAACTGCAAAAAAATAATTTTGTCATTATATTTTTGCCGTAACTGTTCCTTAGAAGCGTCCTCTAACAAACCACTCTGTGGCCACCCTTGATTTCACTAAATTTGATACCTTCAACTGTTCCGCTTTTTTCCCGCTCCAAAGATTTGATCGAAACCTCTGAATAATATATGTCAACCCTCCGACCTATATTAAAAACCTGCTTGAGAAAATTCGTTGAGAATTCGTAAAACTTTTTTGTTATCCTTTGACGGACTGAAGCACGACTATTGAATCAATGATTCAGGCCAAATCTTTTTCCGGCAGACTGGCAGGGGTGGTGTATACTTCCAAAAAATTAGATAATACTGATTTGTAGGTTTTCTTCAAAGGCCCATTAACATTCGCTGGTGCCAGAGGATATCTGAATCCTTCCATCATGTCAAGTTGTTGGTTTTCTGCAATAAAGGTCATTTTGCTGAATAAATTTCGATTGCACTGGAGGATTACTTCTTTGTTTTCAACCTTGTTTTTTTTGCTCTTCTTTAGTCTACTAATCTTAAGACCCACTTTCTTAATACGTTTATGAAACCCTTCTCCTTTAGCTAGCCGAAACGTGAACTCTTCATAAGCTATTTTCCCCTTGTTTTCCGAATGAATGTGATCAGAAGAACATATATTCCAGTAGGCAAATGTACAATACCTTAAGGGTTGGGATCGAAGGGGATCGTCCACTCGGCTAGAAGGTCAGTGAGAGTTGTCACGTCTTTCTCATCTCTAAGTGTCCTTGGGCTTTGGAGGTCAGGGTGTCACTAATCTGTTTCTCTGGATGATAGAATGCTGAGGAGGTTCTTTAGCTCTGAACTCAGCATTAACATATTACCGTACTACAGCCTACTTTTTCAGACTGAAATCCTTAGTACCTTCAGGAGTTTGGGTATCTTTGTTTACAGTCTCTTTGATGGCTTGGTCCACTGGAATTCTAGAAAATGGGTTGTTGCTTCTTATTTTTACTGAAAACCTCCTTCTACATAATATTGGTGAACATATGGGCTCTCCTTCTAGTTTAGATAATTCAAGAAAGTGTTATGATAGATAATGTGAGTAGTTCACTCTATCCAGCGCAAAAATTCAGGGCACAATTTTTTCAACAGCAGCTAAAAACAGAAAAAAAATGCCTTCTCGATTAGTCCGAAGAAAAACGGAAAGTAGCTCCACTAGGGCGATATATTTCATCCGAAAGGACAGCATTTCTTCATTACTTGTAAGAAGATGTATCAAGTAGAGTGGCTTGAACATGTTCATCTTGAAGTACAGAGTTAAGGGATGTATAGTTCATAATTAGTGATGTTCATTTCCCAGATAAATTGTATAATTGTTAATTGTATTTATTACTCAAATCCGATGCACCGAGAGCTGTGGGTGCAAGGGGTGTACCAAAGCAACAGCAGATGAGGAAGAGTGCAATTATAATAACTGATTACAGTGATTCTTGTGAAGAAGACTTATTTCAAGATTGTTCATAATATTATAGGCTATAAGGCATTTTATAGGAATTTTTATTTCTTAGTTGCTTACGTCCTGTGTTCATTTCTGAAAGTATTGTTAAAAGTCTCCGATACATACCTAAATTGTAATACTTTTTTCCTTTTTTAAAATTATTTCGACTATTTGAAGGTCCTTTAACGATTTCATCTTAAAAATCGGATATAAAAGCCTTGACAGTATATTATATGAGTTGGTAACTGTTGATGTCCATTTCCCAGATAAATGATATAATTGTTAATTGTATTTATGAGTAAGTGTTTAATAATCATGTTAAAAATAGTGCACATTAGTAGGTAATGTAAATTTATCTAGTAATAAAGCAATTACTGAGGTTAAAAATAAATAAAGTGCAGGATTTTACGCTAAGTCTCGCCTCTCGCTAGGCTGCACCGAGTGCTCGGTCAACACGCTCAACCCCGCTCCGCTCGCTTTGAATCTGGATATCTCGGATTCTATTGATCCGATCTTGGATTTCATTTTTGCGTTTTAAAGGTGAGATGTGTCTCTACAACTTTTGTTTCAAACACTTTTTCGATATACCCAACGGTTAGAGTAATATACCGCAAAACGTAAATGTCAAAAAATCTATTTTTCCTATTTTTAGAGTTTTGACCAATAAATACTGGTTTTTTGGCCACAGACATGTGGAACAAACATGTAGCCAGAAGAATAACCTACATTTTGAAAAAACAAAATTCAAGATTGATGAACCCAGTCCCGAGATATTTGAATTTAAAGATTCACAAGCGTCCGCCATTTTGAATGGCCGCCATTTTTGAAAGCTACCTCCTCATGATGGCCCCCCCCGACTTTTTTGCTCCACATGACCCCAGGAACGTGTGGTATAAGTTTCATTCAGTCCCCCCAAATTATAATGACATGGTCGATTTTGGGGGTCTGGCACATGGACTATAAGCCCCACCTCTTATACAGAAAGAAAGCAGGAGGGGAATCTGGGGCAGATATTAAGTTTTTTTTATCAGGTAGATACTTTGGCCTCAATAGCGACAGAGCCATAGATACAGTTTTAAATGTTAGGTTTTATTATCTCCATATGACCGACCACTCAACAACAGAACTTGGCTAGCTGATAAAATGGCAATGTCAGTGCCTTTTTATGTTAATTTTGAGTCTACTTCCTCAAGAATTTACTTACATTTAGAACCTTCGTACAACATATAACGTGCTTATAAATGGAATCTATAGGTTATAAAGAATAATATATCAAGTTTGGCCATTTTCCATGCTTTTAAATTAAAATATCACAAACAGCACAGTCTCTAAATACTTATATGTCTCATGCTATACAACGGAAAATGGTGTGTGCCAATTCCTGCAGTGCTGATTTGTCGCTTTCTTGATAAATTTAATTTTTCTACTAAGGGTATAAGGTGGTATTCTTTTCCAATAATACACAATTGAAGTTGCACAGTCTTACATTCCTGTTAGGTGCAGAGTTACCTTGACTGGGAAACGCTACCTCGCTGTCATTTGCTACTCATACAAGCAAGCCCCGCTGAAGCTCCACCCATTTTCCTTCATATAGCATGAACTGTATAGGCCTTGGTGAATAAAGAAAAAGAAAGGTGTGGTACTGGTATAAAATGTTTCCATGTAATCTTACAACAATCAAGTCAAACAATGTACATAAGAATTGGAACACAATGAATCTTGACAGAACTGACCTACCTTTCCTATATAGCCTATTTTTGGAACTCGTGTTTGTTTTAAACTGAAGATTTAAAAAGAAACTTAAGTATTCCTAACTTATTTTCACATCAAGCACTAGAATCTGAGCAAAATGTGGCGAAAGATAAATTTTCGCCCCCGATGCTCCGCCTACTCTTGCCTAATATCCAGGGCATTACAATGGTGACGGCTCACTTCAACCTTTACCCTGGCTCTCAAGCTGCTTAATGCCAGCAATGCAGCTCACTGTTATATTGCACTGTTCTCAAAAACGACGCTTGTACCAAATCATATGCACTAATTACTACAATACAAAACGATCCTTGTACCAAATCAGAGTTACAATCACCAGAGCCTCTTTAGCGTTTATGTAATCTGCTAACATCACATCCACCCACTTCCCCTTAGGTCCCTGTTGGCTGCAGGAGTTGCTGAATACAAATAGCTTCAGGATCACTCACAGGCTCGTTCTCTCTAGCTGCAATAGCAATGTTGTGCAACACTGTTGTTGCAACTATAATCGCAGGCCCATTTCTGATGTGGCATCTGAGACCCAAGGCAACAGCAGGAAATCTCCTCTTCCGCACACCATACTGTCGCTCAACAACATTTCTAGTTGCGATGTGGGCCTTGTTGTAATGCTGCTCTTGTTGAGCGACAGGGTTTTGTAGAGGTGTAAGCAAATATGACTTGCATGGATAACCTCCATCACCCAGAAGATAGCCATTAGGTACCTCCCTGGTATCTAAACGTGCTCGCAGTCAAGATTCATGGAAGATGGTGCTGTCGTGAGTCGAACCAGGCCATCTTGCAACTATGTCTCTGATTAGGAGGTTTGAATCGCTTGCAGTTTGCACATTAATGGAGAAATAACCTTTTCTTTTCCGAAAAAGTTCCCCATTTTCTCCTCCAGGGGATTGGATCCGGACATGGGTAGGCCTACAATCTAATACACCCAAGACACCAGTGAAGCCACGAATCCTGTAGAATTCTTCCATTACTTCCCTCTGCTCCCTCAGATTCGAAGGAAGTTTTATGAAGCGAGGAGCTAAAGAAGCTATTGCTTCAGACACTTGGTGGATAATTCTACTACACACTGTGCTCTTAATTACATCAGTGGTGTCACCAACTACTTCCTGGAAAGATCCAGTGGCATAGAATCGTAGCGCAGTCGGCAGTCGATTTCTTGGAAACACGGAAGTTTTTGTTCGTTGGGAAGTCCAATAAGTTCCAGAACAGATAAAATTGTCTCCTTTTTTAGACGATATTTCCTCTGAAGAGGTACCTAGCATACAATAAATAGTCACCCAACTCCATCTTGAATGCTGCAGAAGCAGACACCGCGTCATGGATATTATAGGAGTACATACAGCTGTAAACGCTCAAGTATGCGGTGTGCTCCTGGTTAGCAACTTAACCGTTCGCTCGGGGCCGGTTACCTAATTCCCCCCGGTTATTGTCGTTTAACTCGTAACCGGGATCGATGAAATGGAAATTCGTGAAAATGCCTGGTTAACTACTAGGAGTTATTTAAACGGCCCTAACCGAGGTCGGTGAAATCGGGCATTAGTTTTAAGTTAAGTTTAGTTCAACATCACACTTCTACTATAAGACATAGGCCTGTATAATCGTAACAATGGAACTGACCCCGAGCACCAGCTCCTGCACTTTCGATGTTACAGGACCAGTATTAGATCAAAACTAATTGAAGAAATAAGAAAGAAAGGTGACTTTTGGCCAGTGACAAACGAGGTACTTGCACAAAAATATCTCAGAGCTTTTAGTAATTTTGTTAGGAATATTAACTTTGATATACTGTAAAGAATAGACTTATAGTAGACTACAACTTGTAACTAGGATATCCAGGATAGATTTTTGTAAATACAACTAGTAATAATTAATATAGGCCTAGTATGTAGGGAATAATCTAAGTAGCATTAATATATGCATGGAATGGATAACTGTAAATATATTTTATTTTTGGCAAGTATAGCAACCTTATAGTAATCAAGATATCTAGGATAAACCTCTGTAAATACAACTAGATAATATTTAACTAATACTGAAGATTAAGGGTGGTAATGCATGTAATATTACAATGTAATGGGGCATGCTGATTGTACCAAATAAAATAAAAAAAAAAAAAAAGGACCAGTATTATTTAAATATTTATGTAATTATAATTTTGAAATGTGTTAAGCAAGACTTTGTAAATTTTTATTTACATGATGTTTTATTTAGTTAATGAATTTATTGTAAATAATATAGATTGAATTATTTTTACTCCATGTTAATAACAATTAATGTAATATATTAGGCCTATATGAATTGTATAGAGAAATAATGAATATATTAGTGTATTTCGCATTGACTAAATGTGCTAATCTCTGGAGGAAACATTGAATAAGTAAATAAATAAATAAATAAGTCCAGAACATAATCGTTAACAATGTTCTTAGCAGTATAACAAACTATAAAGACAATAGACCTATAATAAATATAAAAAAAAATGTTTAAAGTAGAATACCAAACGAAGTAACATAGGACTTGTTACTTAGTTCTTTACTTCATTTTTACTTTCCTTCATTTTGTATTTTCTTGTTACTTAGTTTACCTTTCGTGCTGTTTCCGTTTCTTCAATTATTTCAGACGAACCAGTAGAAAAATACAAACCATTAATTTCAGGCAAAAGAAAATAATTTTCACTTCAGAAACTCCGTCCATTCAGATTTTCTGTATTCATTTTAAATTTCACAGATCCATGTATCCCAGTATCAAATAGTTACTTTATTAGGAAAAAAAAGAGTGATTTTATTGTAAATTAAATATAATGCCCACTCTTTTATTAAATTGCTCTCAACACATTACTTCCAAAAAGCTAATTATCAGTAATGAGGGATAACTTATTAATTTTTAAATATTTTAGGTCATGAATGTATTTTTTATTTTTCATATTTTCTATTTACTATTTTTTATGCCTTCCCCTAGTCATTAGGGCACGCAATAGATTAGGAACCCAAGTTCTTCAGGAGGGAGCTCTATGCCAGTGTAGAACGCCAGAGGGGGATTAGACGCGACCACTAACGCCCAATGTGCGCCTAGACTCGACGTTTTGCAGCGGCCACAAGCAGCGAGAAGAGTTTTTCCCCCAGCTTGTGGCTGACGTTGGCGTTAGCAGTGGTCCAGTGTGCGGCTACTCCATTTAAACTCCATGTAAAAGCCTTCCCGCTGCTTGTGGTCGCCACCGGTGGCGACCACAAAACGCTCAATGTGCGGCAGCCCCAGGGGCTGAAGTCAAGTTTTCCCGTTACACCGGCAGTCTTCATAAAAGTACTCATTGTTTAAATAGTATATAAACTACGTTATCCTCTGGGACAGTTTCTACTTAGAGCAAGTACGGCAAATAAAGAATAATTTCCACAGTTAAGGTTGTAATTGCACTAACTATTGTATACCTATGTAATGTGAAATTACAAAATGAGAGATCAATAAAACTGCGAGTTTACAATTGCAATAAATCCTGCAGTGCTTAGAACTTTTTCTCCGGCTTGTGGCGACTTTTCCTTCAAATGCCTTCATGCACTTTACTTAAGAAGGCAAAGTTGTACGTTCCTTAGTGGTGGCATAATGATTTATTATCAAAAGCATTGTACACGCTTCCGATATATCGGAAAGTGTCTTGAAACTTTGTCGCTATTCAACGTCAGCCGGATCAGCGACATTCTTCCAGCATAACAAAGTATTGGTTCCCTATCGACATGCAGGTTGGCTTAGGAGGCGCAGGATTGACTTCCTGAATTCCTCCTTGCTGGTTGACAGGAACATTTCGCTCCTGCAACCAGAGAATTACATCACTCCAACACTGAGTATTCAACGCCATGTATAATGTCATGAACTTGTGGTTCCCAAAACATCATTCACGTTTCTAAATGTCGCCGTTTCTTTATATATATTGGATTAGACGTATTAGGCCTCGGTGAGGTGCGATTTGGCTTTCTTAAGGGGGGACATAAAGCTTTCGATGCTGGAAAATAGGTGAAGTTTCATTTTTTCCCTAAGCAATGCATTGTTCTGTAAGCCTTGCAATCTGGCATGCTCTATATTGACTAGTTCTCCAATTGCATACTATGTTCAGAATTAATTTAACTATTACAGTTAATGGGTAATTATCATTACAAAATAGCAGCAAAATTATGTGCACTGAAGTTTCCCTGATAACTCAAACATTTATTAACATATTACAGTGAAATTTTGCATGCAAGTATATTTCTTATTATTGAACAACACTATCTAGAATCATTGATGTAACTTTAATAGCTTTTTATTAAATATTTCTGATGTAAAAATTTCTAAAGAAAACTAACAAGTGATGAATTATTTTTTTTTTAATATTTATATTGCAGATAATCCAAAGATTCTAGATTATGTTGTTCATATGATATTTACAAATAGATCGAAAAAAGAATCACTCAGAAATATTGGTATTTATGAAAATTATCAGGGAAACGGCACTTCAGTGCACAAAATTGGCTGCCATTTTGTAAAGATAATTACCCATTAACATAAATAATTAAATTAATTCTGAAAATAGTATGAATATGTAGAACTAATCAATATAAAGTATGCCGGATTACAAGGCTACAGAACAGTTCATTGCTGAGAAAAAAATGAAACTTCACCAATTTTTCAGCTTCGAAATCTGTATGTCCCCACTTAAATTTAAAATTGAAAGTGTTCTCTACTAGGAAGTAGAGGTCCTTAGTGTTTCAGGAGGTTGAGAATCCAAGATTTGTTGATATTCGGTACAGAATGGTGATCAGATTGTCAGCTTTACGCACTGACCGATTTTACCCCAAGGAGTACTCCAGTAAACATTTTTGTAAGAGACTGAATCAATCAGGGCCATAGTTCCACAAGAACTAGACAAATTTATAAATTCATATGACCCCATCGAAATCGAACCCGCCACCATGCGATTTGTAGCGCATTGACTCGTCCAAATGCACCATGGCGTACCCTCGACTTTGTTATTATAATTCGAAGATCTGGGACTGTATGATAGAACAGTGGTACATAGTCTTCATGTGAGGAGTTTTCTGTTCTTAAAATAAAAATTAGCCTATCGAACACGTTTATTTTAGGTGCACTGTTTTCACTATTATATTTTTCTTCTTTCCTTCGTCTGTGATTTCTGTGCTGGTCGGGCTAAATTTTGGTACCCACAAGAAAAAAGCTGTACAAAACAAAGTTATAATGCATTTAAGGCGTTAAATACCAAATTTTGGGATATCTCTGAGCAATAAAATTTAAGTAAGGCACATTGTTTATTCAAAATTTGAATTTGTACCCTGGCTTTGTTCATAAGTTTTTATGGGGCTGTCTTAACTGTTTAAGCATTTTAATTAAAATCAAATATAGTTTTACATAATCGAGAAATATAACTATCAATAATATTATACCATAATTCAATATGACTGATGAATAGGCCGGGCCCCAATTCATATTAATAAAATAACACTCCATACCACTCGTAATCAAACAGTTTTTTTTTTATAATCACGTCTCATGAAGATAAATATATTCCTCTGAATTTAGCTTAAAAGATAACAGAGGGATAAAATAATTAGCACTTCTTTATGCATGTTCACTTAAACAGTACCGGTTTTAGGGCAGTGAAATGTTAATACTTTAACAACAGAAAAGAATTTTTTAAGAGGCTTTAAAAATTTATGCAATGCCAATGAAGGTGACGTCATGAACATTAAAAAACCGAGGCACAGATAAAAATAATGATGAGGTAAAAAGGTTTGTAGATTTAAATTTTATCAAGACTTGATAACATAAAACACAATAAAAAGAAGTTATATAAACAGTGGATTATACTGATAAAAACCAAAATTCTGAATGATAAAAACACTTTTATTCTCCACTTACGTAACTTTTAATAACACAGGACTAGTTTCGAGAGCCTTATTCGCTCCCATCATCGGCTGGTGGTCGACTGTTATTCTTGTTGCCATGTTGGTTTGTATATATACATTGTTCTGTGCTGCCCTCTCGTTCCGTTTTTGTAAGTCGCACTACGTCGTCTATAGGTTATGAACTTTGAAATCCCACCTATAGACGACGTAGTGCGACTTACAAAAACGGAACGAGAGGGCAGCACAGAACAATGTATATATACAAACCAACATGGCAACCAGAATAACAATCGACCACCAGTCGATGATGGGAGCGAATAAGGCTCTCGAAACTAGTCCTGTGTTATTAAAAGTGACGTAAGTGGAGAACAAAAGTGTTTTTATCATTCAGAATTTGGGTTCTTGATAACATGTATGTTTCTATTGCCGGCCAGAATATACTGATTAAAGGATTTTTTTTTTTAGTTTAATGGCAACGACAATGCAGAAATGCCACGATAAGCTCATCACGTAACTTACCTTTTTTTTTTATTTAAAACACGACTAAAATATATTACGGGTATATTTAAGAGCATTATCAATGAAAACTGGAAATCTGTGAATTCAATCTTAAAAAGTAGTTGGCAGGTCCTAGCTTTCTCAATACGTAGTCTACGGCATACAGACACACAGTGGACTATGCAGGCCTACAAAAAATGGTTTTGATTTTATTCCAAATATAGCCTACTAGTTTTGGCAATACATAAAGAACTGCATACATTTAGCAATAGAGGTAATCGTAACAGCTAAAAATTCATTAAAAGCAAGTCTTTTACGCGAACACATTTTCCATTATCCTCTTGATAAGAACCAACTGAGAGAAACAATTTTGTCAGTACTCGGTGGTTGTATTCAAAACCAAGCTTCTCGATGTCTGAAGAGCCCTGTCTTATAAAAAAGCTGATGAAAAATAGGATAACTTATGATAATAATTTATGATACAGAAATAACTAATGATACAGAAATGTATATTCCACCTTTGATAGAAATAACCCAAATCAACATAATTGACGATGCGGAATCACGGACAATCTCTATATATATAAAAGGCTTTGTCCTGACTGACTGACTGAATGAATGACTGACTGAATGACAGGAATCAACGTACAGCCTAAACTATAACAGGTAGAGACTTGGAATTTTGACAGTACCTTCGCTTCATAATGAAGGTGCTCACTAAGAAAGGATTTTGAAACATTCTGATTCTAAATGCCAAAAATTAAATGTTTTTGAAAATAATTAATCCCTTTTTACATAGAATTATCAAAACAAATTCACAGAACGTATTGTTACCAGTGGTATCAGGTGGGCTTGGATTAAATTAAATGGATGTTTGACAAATTAGAGAAGGTATCATTATAATTCATATTATCTATATTAATAAAAGGAATTCTCCTCGATGTCCAGCGAAATCTACTGAACGCAGAGATCTGAAATTTTAAACATAGGTGTGCTGAAGGGTCGGAAAAGGCACCTCCAAGCCGGAATTTTTATTTTAGTTTTCGTTCGTGAGTTATGAGTGAAAAACTGGCAAAAAAGTGCATTTTTTGCGTTTTCAAAACATAAGTTTTCAGTAATAAATTTCAATATCAAATCACTTACAGATGGCTTTGACTATTTTTGTCATCATACCTCATACCTTGGAAATAAAAGCAACGCGATCGCTTAATTTTGTTAGTCCATCCTAGACGATTCATTTGTTTAGAGTGTCAAGGCCCATAGACATATGACATTTTCAACCTACACGGAAGAAGGATAATCAACCCTAAATACGGTCAAACATTGTTCGATTTGGACGAAACTCACTATGCAGGGGTTTTCTGGGCCAAGGAACTCGAATCTGAGGTCGCTTTTACCAGGCGACGCTACATAATCGTGGTATGTAGTCCACGTGATTTAGGTGTTAATAAATATAATGATTTAACTATTATGATCTTAATTTTAAATTTTTGAAATAATTATCGTGGGCGAAGCCGCGGGCACATGCTATCTTATAATAATAAAAGGACGTGTTTGTCTGTCTGTCCGCGATGACCATCGAAATCTACTGAACGCAGAGATCTGAAATTTTAAAGATAGATGGACTGAAAGGTGGGCAAATGCACCTCGAAGCCGAATTTTTAATTTTAGCTTTCGTTCGCGAGTTATGAGTGAAAAACTGGCAGAAAACGTGATTTTAGCGCTGTCGAAGCATCGGATTTCAGTAATACATTTCAATGTCAAATAAATTGCAGTTGGCTTTGGCTATTTTTGTCATACCGTGGAAATAAAAGCATCGCGATCGCTTGAATGTTGTAAGCCCACGCTGGTCGATTCATTTGTTTAGAGTGTCAAGGCCCACAGACATATGACATTTTCAACCTACACGGAAGAAGGATAATCAACCCTAAATATGGTCAAACATCGTTCGATTTGAACGAAACTCGCTATACAGGGGTTTTCTGGGCCTAGGAACTCGAATCTGAGATCGCTTTTACCAGGCGACGCTATCTAATCGTGTTATGTAATTCACGTGATTTAGGTGTTAATAAATATGATTTAACTATTATGCTCTTAATTTTTTATTTTTTATTCTTGAAATAATTATCGCGGGCGAAGCCGCGGGCACATGCTAGTCTCTATATATATAAAAGGCTTTGTCCTGACTGACAGGAATCAACGTAGAGCCTAAACTATAACAGGTAGAGACTTGGAATTTTGACAGTACCTTCGTTTCATAATGTAGGTGCTCACTAAGAAAGGATTTTGAAAAATTCTGATTTTAAATGCCAAAAATCAAATGTTTTTTATAATACTTAATCCCTTCTTACGCAGAATTATCGAATCCGAATCACATTTGACATTAAAACATATTGTTGCCTACGGGTCTCAGATGGCCTTGGAAAAAAAATGAAAGTAGAATAAATTTGACAAATGAGAGAAACAAATGAGAGAACTATCAATATCCACGAAAATAATGCAGTCACATAACTTTCTTTACCCTGGACATAGAGAAAACAATACGAGGTAAGTTAATATATATATTATTATATCACAGAATGAAATTCACAAAAATAATGCAGTCACATAACTTCCTCTAGCCTGGAAATAGAGAAAACAATACGAGGTAAGGTAATATGTTTTGGGAAGAGATGTATGAAAGTGATATTGTATTTCTGTTTAATTTCATTCCCAAAACGGTTTGATGGTAACATGACAGTGAGAAACAAAATTTTCAGCCACGATAATACAATTTTATGTTACCGGAATTTCTGTTTCTTCTTATTAGAACCCCTCCTGGGCTTGCTGTGTACTGTACAAGCGATGGGATGCAAAATTCTACATATAGCCATAAAAGCTATATCAAACATTTTCTTAGGGAATAGTTTGAGTGTGATAAGTCGTTCTTCCTACTTCAAATTATAAATACCTATATAAGGACCTAGAATTTAAAAATCTAAAGTCCTTCATAAGTTAATTTCCAATTACAAAATAAAAAAACCCGGGCGACGCCGGGCCTTTTAAGCTAGTCACAATATAAAGGAAGTGGGGGAAGAAAACAAGAAAACGATTAGTTTGTTGAAACTAGTTTGTCTGCAGATTCAATAATAAAACCACTGTGAAAGAAACGTATGAAGACGCGACGACGATCCAATTGTGTGTAAAATTTAAGGAAATTACGTTGACGTTTAAGCGTCTTACTGTAAATCAGATTCATTCTGAGAATGAAGTAACACAGCTATGTACAGCTTTATTTCATGCTTATGCTTGTGGTATCTACACATAAGACCTAAAGATATAATTATATGCATTTAAGCTACATCTAATTATCCAACACTATACTTTGTTACTGTATTCTTAGTCTCTAGTTAGATTTACTATTAGGCCTAGACTATTCCTAGCTGTAGTTATTTCGTTCTTTTCCATCTTCAAGAATTAGATTTTGAATTTTTTGCCGAAACTTCAAGCACAAGCATATACGAAAAGTGTTCGACTATAACACAGGTATAGCCGGCAAAATATAATCCTAACATGCCTAAGGGCAATGTAGGGTTTATAATTTTGGGTATTCAAAAATAATTAATACCCATAATTTACACTAATTTCTTTAATATGATTAGGCCTGCATAAAGAAATCATTTAAGTTCTGGTGAAATGCTTTAAAGTAGAGCGTATTAGGCAAATGCTGTCGTACAAAAATGGTACAAAATCTTTAGACACTCATTTCATATCGAGGCTACAGTACGATACAGTTAGAACACATTACAGACGCAATATATTCTGTATTTAAACAATACTCACGAAATACTATTTAGCCTACTGATTTCATAGACCAAATACGAAATTGGAAATGGAAATGCCTCCACACTACGTCAATTAGCCAAAGCTGATAGGGGCGATAACAATCGTTCTTTACGCCTATAAATATATAGAGAGATAAAATGTGAAGAGTGATAATAAGTGTAAAGCGTAACTATATTTTATATTATTTTCCCTACTCTAACTAGTCGTTTACTTGAAAAGGAAACAAACTAATCAAATAAAACGAAACAAAAGGGAAACAAAAGAACAAACAACCAACATCTCGCACGCGATTAATTCATATCACTGTCTTCAGCCTATTTGGGCTCAGCAAGCCAATAGTAAGCACCCCGCCTGCATTTTTAGCTTTGTACCTTGTGGGTGTACATAAATTGAGAATTCCTTCTCATGCCTTATAACATTTTTATAGCTAAGACAAATATATACCTTCATTTCTATTGCATTCGAAATAATTTATATAATAATTATTAACTTACTGTCTTAACATATTTTATGAAATCGAACCTGAAAATTATAGCCTAATTAATATTAGTCATTCTATAGCATTTGCATAATAACTATTTAAATGTTCATGCCAACTTAATGCTGATACACAAAGATAACTGTTAGACGAAAATTATACATCTAAGCTTTTAGTACGCAAGTATTGAGAAATGCAAAAGTGCGGGGGGGGGGGGGGAAGATTCATTCCTTTCACGAGACTTTAAGTTTAGTTTTTTCTGTGACTCCATGCGCTTTTGATTATATAACTCAGAGGTTAGAGAAATAATCCGGATAATCATTATTTTTAACGTACAAGCCTTTTCATAAACCGTTTCATGAAAAGGTTTATTTAAAACCATTATAATATCTCGCGTAAACTTAATTACTTTCACTTCAGCAACTTAATGAATGGCCTTATGTTTATTTACATGTTTATGTTTACATACATAACTTTGATTCACAAGTATATTGAAATTACAACTTAAGTTTGACATTTTATGGAATGGAATTGTTCTGTACAGTCAAGAGCACGGAATCTTTCCGAGAAATGTGCAGTGGTTTATATTGTAAGGGAATACATAACCGGCTCCACCAAGCCCATTCCCCACCCCTGCTTCTAACCTTTTTTCGCGTTGGAGGATATGCAGCAGAGGCTAACCTCCACTTAATGTTAGTCTTACTCCTCTCTTTCCTTTGCTGCTAAACCTGAAACCGACCTGTGTTCATGGGTTAATGTTCGAGTGCCATGCTTTCAACATCAAACCAATACGAGTTGGGCTCATTCAGGGGCTGGTGTAGAGATCCGTTGTGAGGCACGTCCTCCAACCAATGAAATGAAATGTTCCCACTCAAACTCCACCCCCATTTCACCGCTCACCTAGGCCTGAGAGTTGTTTAAAGGCTAATGCCTGTGTTCGGACTTCAATTCAAACAAATAAGAGTGGCTTACCCAGGGCTGTTGTGGAACATACTGTAGATAACAAGATTCAATACCAACTTTAAATCAAGAAAAACATCAGAAGAAACCAAGAGCATCTCGAGTGTACACTTACCGTCAGCATCGGCGATTGTATTAGATAATGTTCTGGATTAAAGCTCAGCATCGCCCTTGCTTAGTGGGGGAAGGAAGCGTATGGGTCATGTCAACGATGCTATTGAAGTCTGCCTGGCGTCATCAGATTGTCACACAAGTCAAGTTAGCAAGTTAGTACTTTATTCACAGGTCCGCCGCCGTGGGTGAGTCGGTAGCGCACCCGGCGGCCCGGGTTCAATTCCCGGCAGGGTCGGGGATTTTTCAGTAATGAAAAATTTCTTTCCCGGGTTCAGGACTGGGTGTGTGTGTCCTTAGGTTTAAGTAGGTAGGGGACTGGCGCACCCCGGTAACAAATCCGCTGTTAATATCCCCTTAAGGGATCACCAGGGGTCGCTCGCGAACCTGAAGAATAAACTTTATTCACGCGATAATTGAACATGTTCAGGTTTCTTTGTAAACCTACTACAATTTGCTAGTAAACATAGTATCGTATTACTATCTCTATTTAAGGTACGGATGTGGATGGAAAGCCCTGCTTCTCGGTTGACGGCATTGATTAGTTCCAGAACCTGCCATGTCCATTCATTTATTGGTGCGGTTGTAAAATATTGGACGCAGTTCCAGGAAATCTATAATTAGGGTTAAAATCTCCGCATATTGGCAGGTGCATCAGTTTATTGACACCCAGGCTTTTCATACGTGGTAAATAAGCTTCTCTCAGATACGTGCTCATGCGGCCACACAGTATTTTTACTGTTTAAAATCATTGTCTGTTGAAGATTCTGTACCTAGGGCTGGGCGCTAGGTTTAATTAACTAAGTTATATAATATTGCACTGGGAAATTCCCCACGTATCCTTGAAACTATCACGGTATTATTTGTTTGAATCATAATCACAATTCACGTGGACCAATATCCTGTAAAAAAAATTGAAATCAGTAAGTCATAGTGTTCTATTAGGAAAACCTGCACCATACATGCATCTGTAACATAACTATATACGTTATGACTGAGCTGTTATCACATCTTTCATTTTACTGGTATCTCCCAGTTGTCGGTATATCAAGCGATTCGCATTGTTAAATTATTGACCTACTGAATAATACATAACCACTAAACTAAATACATAGGTATCGAGCAACAACAATTCTTCACAGAAGTTAGTTAAAAGTCTACATTTCTAAACAATTTATTCATAAGTACAGAGAGACTCAATTAATTATGAAACGGCTGTGCGTTGTTTTTACAGTTCGCGATGGCGGCGCGAGTTACCGTCTGAATGGCTCTTATGCAACCACACAACAATTCGCAGGTGCGCGGGCAAAAAGAGTTAAGTCCACTTTCTTGTTACTGAGAATTATAGTGACTTAACACACTTTACTCGCCCAACATCGCTTTAGAGATGGATAAACCCATGAGGACACATCCATAACTACCGTACGTTTTTTAATATGACTTATTGGAATTAACACAAATGTAGAGAACATTTTTATCTATAACTCTATGGACATATCTCAATTTTTGAGGATGGTGGACTTAACTCTCTTTACCCACGCACCCGCGAATTTCCTTAACCATGTTTAAAAGTCTTTACTTATCAACTTTATGAAAGGAGGTTCAGTACCGGTACCTCTATAAGAAACCGTCCGTCACTTGCCGTAGTTCACGTTGCCGAATACTGGCAATTTCCTGCGGATATATTGTTTTAATTCATTCTAAGCTGTCTATTAGGTTTCTTAGACTGAACACTATCTGCGCCCTGAAATGTATTATTCAGATTATGGATTGTTGTACGGCCTGAAACCTTTACACCCGGGAATCGTTCTGCAAATCACATTTGCACTTGACGAGCTGATTCTGTTAACACATACGAATCATACATACAGTAAATATACGCTGCTCATAGTAAACATATACTGATCCATAATTGTGACTAAATGCAAAACACAATATGCAACATGTGTCCACATGCCCAATGGAAAAACAACGCTCAGCTGGTTAATATTCTTTGGGTCTCCCGGTATATATTCAAACAAAATGGAATAAATAATTTGTTTCTGCAATATCTACATCTATAACATTCACATCCGTATCAAGTGACATGACACGTAAATATTAAGCGATCCAGGGCGGAAACAACATTGGCTAAAGCCATCTTATATAATACATATTTTTTAAACCGGACGCTCACCGCAGTTTCAGCACTGCAGCAAACAAAACTAAAACCATACGATTTATGCCATCTAAGCGAACATACTGCATTGTGCCTTATTATTTTCAGAGTAAGAAATACTTGTTGTCTCATTCAGTGTTAAAAATCCGTTGCAGAATGGTTACCTAAAGTTGAAGACGATTGTTGTTAGGGCTCATACATCCGCATTTGCTGTGAGATCAACACAACTACGACATAGTGACCGCTGATAGGATACGAAGGGAAGGGGCTCATCTCACACTTTCAGAATACTAACAGAGCTGTCCTATAATAGGCCTATGTGATATACAGAAGGCAAATACTTCGATGTCAAGTGATTTTTAATAATGACACATATAATACCAGGTTAGTTGTTCATTGCAGTTCTTCAACAAAGGCTGTGTATTGTCACTGTGTAATGTCGCCGATGTGCAAGAATTTCATCCCTTAGGTCGTCATTTACACGCCAGAAAATGTACAGACTGCTTTAGCCGCATTTACGCATGCATAATCGTCATCGACCTGGGCAAAGTTCGATTCCGTGAATTTGAGAACAGAAAGGCATTGCCCTAGCAACTACTAGTGCAGGCCGTACTGGCGCACGAGTATGCAGAACTTTTCGGACGCAGTTTCTTTTAGGATTCTTAATTATGACACCTTACAGTATATAGAAATGCAGGTTGCCACCAAATATTGTGGTCGAGGTTATCTTGACCCGCCATTAAAGATGGCGGATGAGCCACATCATGTTTACGCCATTATCTCCGTGATCCCTGGTCCAATCTTTCCGTACTTTTTTTAAATAAAAGGAAATTAAAAATACAACCAAAAATGTTATTATACATTTTTTGATATTTCCTACCCTTTGAAAGTTATTTAGGTGCAAAGTGTTTCTTTATATTCATAGAAAGGGTATACTAAAAATGAAACTATTTACAATTTGTTTAACAACTTTCTACGTTCATTACATGCATTCCTAGTACATAAATATATTTTTTATTCAGTTTCAAATATAAAATACATGTTTGCAGTCCTCAACAATACATACATATAGTGGTATTCAGTTCATTTGCTTCTTTTTTACAGCTGCAACTAAATGTCGTACAGCGAGACCTACAATTGCACGGTGGTACTATGTAACCAGGCACTGCCTTTTTTGTAACATACTTTGGTAGAAGTTCATTGCTATTTTTTTCATAACCAAATTCCGTCAAGTCTAATGGCTCGCACAAGGGGTTGAAGCGTTCTTCCATATGTATGTTTGGGCTGATGCACGTAAGGCATGTTGATGTAAAGTATCTGTAGAGCATGGAATTCTGTCTAATGACAAACCAGTCTCACAGTCCGAGATATGGATATATAACGTGCTTCGTCTGCTGATAGTCCTGGTTTATTTATTAGTTTTAAATATAGTTGTTTCAGAGCTGTTGACTGTGAGTGAGGGAGAGGTAGTCCATTTCCCAATGGCTTAAGGACGTCTTGTGCGTAAGGTTGTTTAATTTCATTGTAGGCCTTTCTCTGTGAATATATTTTGCTTGTGTCGCAACGAGTAAAAGTGTGTAGTGCTGGTAGGACATTAATAATTTTTTTTCTCCCAAAGAGTCAGATACTAAATGGCGACCTATTATTCTTAATTTGTTAGATGTAACTTTCATCCATAGACCCGAGCAGTTATAATTTTTAAATTTTGGCCAGAAATGAATTGCCAAAACAAAAATATCAGTAGGCCTATCTGAACTATGAATCATTAGCTCTGATCCAGGTTGTACAGCATGAAAAGCACGCACGTATATTCTGGTGTCTGCTTCAGTATGATTTCATCTTAGATCCAAAACCTCTGAAGTCACGGCTCCCTGGATTTTGAAACATTTAGTTTCGTCATCACATCTTCCAAATATCACCAAATCTTGATTTTCATTCAGTTTAACATAGTGATGTGCACTTTTGCACAGGAATCTTACAAGTTCTTGTTTATTTGAAGAGCAACATATAAAATTCTTGATATTTTTAGGTATGTGAGTGGATGGTCCCAAGATTTTGAGTTGTACAGGACTGGAACCTTTTGCATATCTTTTCGCTTCCATATTCTTCATAGAAATTTCACCATATCTATCGAAAAGATGTAAATTCTTTGTACGTTAGGTCTGGAATAGAAAGAAATTATGTACTTGTAGAAAGCTCCTGCGAAGTCCCCAAACGTATTTACGTAGTTGAATGATGAACACAAGAGCCATCCAGTCAAATATATGAATCATACAATGACTTGACGAAAGACCGTAGTCTACATCATAAGCGCAACTAACTTCATTGTCAATAACATTCATAAGAACGAGCTTATCAGGTTTTTTTATGAACCCATGCACATCAGTCAAGGCACGAGGATATTCTGCTAGTTCATGACTACCAATAGACTTCGGGTCATATTCACGTTGAATCGATAACGTTACAATCTTATGGATGTCAAGAGATTCTTTTGATTTCTGAAGTTCCTTGCTTGTACCTTTTTGGTAGTTTGTATCTTTCTGCTTAGGAGCGTATTTTAAATTTCGAAAGCTTGCCCTCTTCGTATGGTCGAAGACATTTTTTTCTTTTTCCTAAAGCACAAATAAAAGAATTCTTCATTAATATTTTCTCCATGTTCTTCAAAGTTCAAAATACAAGATGGTACATTTTCGTTTACCAATTTATTCGTCTTTTTCTGTAAATATGTTTCTTTTTTCTGACAGGCTCCTAACTAAACTCTTTAAATCAGCCTCATCTCTCTATTATTCTAGAGGGACTCCATTCATTATGCGTGAATGAATCATCGGCTGCTCCTTTGTTCATGTCACAAAAATTCCAGGAGTACATTGTGAATAGCACTCTTTGTTGGATACAGAACTATCCATTTCCCCATTGTATCTCTTTTTTATCCCAATCAATCCACCACTGACCGCTGATAAACTTATCTGTGATTGCTCAATAGCTATAGTGATCCTGAACTCTTCTTGACTGACAACATACCCCTTTCAAGATCAGTTTTCACGCCATCTGGAAGTTAAAGCATGTCTTGTAAGTAGGCCTACATCGTGATACCAGGAGCATAGTTGTGGTTCATAGAAAAAAAGTACGGTAACATTTTTCTTACAGATGCAATATGGAGTTTAAAATTGCAATCTCTGTCGGCTTTCAACGAGTCGAACAGTATTCCAACCAATTCACAGTATTTCATATAAGCTTAGTACTGCAATGTATCGTTATTAGCGCTTCTGGGTGCCATGAAATCATTGAAGTTTTTAAAGAAATTTGCATTTTCCAGATATCATTCTAAAAGAGTGTATGTCGTACTGAAATCAGCCACATTGTGATCGGCAATAGCTTCCCGTAAGATTTGGACTTTTGAAGTTATAAAAAATTCCTCCAAAACTTGGAGTTCAGCATACTTAACATATTGCTCAAGCTGCAAATAAGTAAGAGCTTCATAGAATGTGCTCCTATCGTAGTGATTACCGTTTAATATGGATTGTAACGTATTTTCACCATATAATCCTGCTTCTTCTGTCATAATAGTTAGACCTGACGGAATTTGGTTATGAAAAAAATAGCAATGAACTTCTATCAAAGTATGTAACAAAAAAGGCAGTGCCTGGTTACATAGTACCACCGTGCAATTGTAGGTCTCGCTGTACGACATTTAGTTGCAGCTGTAAAAAAGAAGCAAATGAACTGAATACCACTATATGTATGTATTGTTGAGGACTGCAAACAAGTATTTTATATTTGAAAATGAATAAAAAATATATGTATATACTAGGAATGCATGTAATAAACGTAAAAAGTTGTTAAACCAATTGTAAATAGTTTCATTTTTCAGTATACCCTTTCTATGAATATTAAAAAAAAAACACTTTGCACCTAAATAACTTTCAAAGGGTAGAAGATATCAAAAAATGTGTAATAACATTTTTGGTTGTATTTTTAATTTCCTTTTATTTAAAAAAAGTACGGAAAGATTGGACCAGGGATCACGGAGATAATGGCGTAAACATGATGTGACTCATCCGCCATCTTTAATGGCGGGTCAAGATAACCTCGACCACAATATTTGGTGGCAACCTGCATTTCTGTATACTGTAAGGTGTCATAATTAAGAATCCAAAAAGAAACCGCGTCCGAAAAGTTTTACATACTCGTGCGCCAGTACGGCCTGGTCTATACTCCAACCAGACAGATGCTATGAGTAATGCAGAAGCTATGCTACATATGCATCAATATTTTATTTCTATACTTTATTATTTCTTAATTTGCTTAATACACTAATTCGTAAAATTGCCTAATTTAATACCATTCTATTCTGTAAATTTTTCAAAATATCTCTTGGAATGTACTGCTACAAAATTCAGAGCAACTTATAATATTAGCCATGATAATCGGTAAGATGGCAGATGCTGTAGCAATATTTACACACGATGTAGGTAAAGGGGAAGTGATGTTCCCTGGGGCATCGCCATGCTGGAGGATGGATCAAGTATGACTTGTTGAGCTTGTGCTCCATTTTTCATTCCCCTCTCTATCTTAGAGCAAGACTGGGATAAATATAGTCCACTCCCACAGCCATCCATAGATTTTCGGTGAAGCATGGAACAGTTTTCTTCTTGCAACTTAAGGCACAATAACTATTAGGAATATAAACTGCTTAGAATTTTATTTCCATCCCCCCCACTCATCACGCGTAATACACTCATGCACCTCGAAGCACAAGCACATTAATAGAAATTAAGAAGTAATAAAGGAATAAGGAATTAGGGTTTTAAAAGATGGGGAGGGATTTAATTTTGATAAAATGAAATTAATCTGTATTATTGTTTTAATAATTGGAATGATTGTACCATAATTGATATTATGAAGTAATGAAGGAAGTTTTATTCTTACTTGAAAAATTATTTATTAAAATTTTGTTTTGTATGTAAAATTTTTGTGTATTATTATTGGATATTATTAATGAATATTATGAGATTGTTGATCGCAGCAATAAATATTAATAATTTAGGAAATTTTTATTTAGTAATTGTTGAAAATATTGGTAAAGTATGTGCCAGCAGCCGCTGTTACACATAGAATGTGAATAATAAATTCGCACAACACACACACAATATTAATAAATTTCATTTTCCAATTAGGGTCAGACTTATAAGTTAGTAAAAAACGTCCACCTTATACCCTCAGTGTAGAGGTAGAAACCCAGAGTTTTGTCTTAAAATGCATTGTTCAATTAAAATGTTAAAAATATATCATCGGCTTACTAATCCTACTCCCAAAGTGACCTTAAGAAACATTAAAACATTAAATCTCAAATTAAAAATAATAAATTAAAAAATACTAATATATATTACAGTGAACATCTGTGTTTTTATGATATTTATTAGTGCATTATTAATAAGACATCTTATTTCTGACAGATCTCTAAGTATTTTTAATTTATTATTTTTATTTTGAGATTTAATATTTTAATGTTTCTTAAGTCACTTTGGGACTAGGCTTAGTAAGCCGATGATCTATTTTTAACATTTTAATTAAACAATACTTTTATGACAAAACTCTGGGTTTCTACCTGCACACTGAGGGTATAAGGTGGACATTTTTTACTAACTTACACACACACAAATAACGTTTATATAGTGCATACAAAATGTAGATTGTCCTTTGAGACTTTATCGTGTACAAATAGCTTCGCATGTAACTATTTTCAGTAAGGGGCACCACTGTGAAGCTATTCTTGCATTTTCCGCGGTAACAAAGGGAATTAGTGGGACAGCTGGTCTCGCATGGATCCAAAGTGATACACAATGTTGACGAGCCTCGTTAGCGCGACCAGAAAATTTAGATTCAACCCGGTTTTTAACATGTTAATGGTATTAACCACCACAGTGATCCAATTCCTTTTAAAGTACTCTGTTAAAATCATGGGTTGTAAAGTTCATGTTGAGTTTCGCAATTTATTCCATAAACTTTCGGCTTCTGTAAATACTAAACTAGAAACATTCAATTAGTCGTATGCATACACGTAATGTGATCACATTACACTAGACTCGCTGCATCCTAATGACATATAAATACTGTATATCGAACTGCATAAGGTTCAAATTATCCATGATTCAGGTTGAAAACGATTACTTAAAAATAAGTCGATACAACAGCAAGATAACACTTTCGTTTCTATTGAACATACTTTTTTTTATAAACTGATGTTTTATTTTGAATTGAACACTCAATTTAGGATACTAGTGTACATCGTACGGTTTAACAAGAAGACGCTATTAGAAACCCGATTTAAACTACAAACCAAACAAGAAAAGATTTTTAAACATACAGGCCTATGTGTGTAAATAGTTTTAGAACGATAGGCTTATTCAACATCAGAAAGATAATATATATATTGACATATGAACAAATCATTACTATTGAAATACTGTACATACGATTTTATAATTGTTGCTTTAATCTGAAACATTCATTTATATTAAAACACTATTGTATATTTGAGCAGACTTCATGTTAGGCAAGCAAGTTCTTTCAACTTACATGTTTATGGATAATTTTTAAACAATAGGCCTATTAATTCATAATGATTAATTTAATGAACAACGAATGTACTCGTATAAATAATTTCAACTTTTATTAATGTAAGTGATTTCTGTAATCTGTGAATGATTGTATTTATATAAATAATTATTCAATAACATTAATGCTTGTAATTGAATGCAAACATTATATTCTATTTCAGCCAGAATCTAGAATCACAAAGCTTATAGTTTAGTTAATGGTATATTGGCGGAGTAATGGAATCAATTTGATTATATTTCAACCTCTAACGGCCATGAAATTTACTAATTTTAGATTCGTTCAGTTAAAAACAAAAATTATACCTAGCCTATTTGCCACGTAAAATGTATGTAAATACATTAACTTCAGAGTAAGAGGTATGTTTGTACAAATGTCCAGTGTTATTAATTTGTGATTCAATTTTTTTTTTTCAGGCATCTCGAACTATTATGGTTTACAATTTATTTATGCAGTGCTACAGTACTTACAATGAACCTATCATTACACTAATATCGAAACATGCCTCAATATTTTTCCTGGGTTATCTGGGTGCTGTAACAAGTTTATGCTCAAAAAATGAGCTGCTGTTTAAACTGCAACCACCTAAAACCGAACCTGGAAAATGTAAATCGAAGGCTGCACGGCGTTCCGGATGCGCGGAGACGATTGACCGTCCCTGTCTTGTAGGGACGAAAGCACAACAGAAGTAACTGGTGTTGATGCAGAATTTAAAACAAAAATTCTTCCGGCACCATGCAAAACAAATAATTGCGTCATTACCCCATTCTTCTTCACATATTTTCACACTTGTCTGTAGACAGAATTTGTCTTAAAGAATTAACTCGGGGGGTCGCTGCGCTGCGCTGCGTTGCAAAAAAATGAATGTTCAATCATGTCCCGGGGAAGAAATTGGCAATGAATAAATGACTGCATTTTCAAAATACTGTCCCGTTGAAAACCTCGAAATGAATTTTCTCATTAGCTGTCAACACTTCAGTTAGACAACAGTAAAATGATTTTTACTGCCGGAAGTAAAAATGTATCCAAAAGTTGGAGTTTTCCGTGGTTCCGGGAGGAATATCTTGAAGACATGTAGCGTAGTCTCATTACAACTCGTCCCTGAATCAATGAGCAAAGCGCAGTTACTTACAGAGCCGGGGGAAAAAATCCTTATTAAATCAATATCTTAACTCTGTTTTCCTCATTTTTCCCGATTTAGTTGCTTTTACAATTAAATTATCCGCCTTGCCTGTATTCTCTTGTAGCACAACAAATAATTTAGGAAAAATAGATCCATCCATCTAACAGTGGGCATAATAGTGTATGAATGGGTCACCGCACTGACAGATTGTGAAACAGTTTGTACACATTTCTTCCCAACAAAAAATTAATTCGGAACCGCTCCGATCGCTGTTATAAAATAATGCACGAAGGGGGATAATTTTAAAGTCGCCCTCTAGCTTTTTCCCAAAAACTTTCTGCCACTTTGTTTTTTTTTTCTTCTTCCTTTATGAATGCCTACTTTCAATATTATGCAGAATTTTGAAACGAGACACCCAACCAGAGGGTGCGCTAAAATCTACTCTTCCAAAATAAATAGATTTTGGAAATAGTGCTCTTCTTGCTTCTACAAAGCGATCAAATAATTTAACATGCGTATATTTTTTGTGATCAATGGGATTTAAGAGCGCGGCTTCCACTTGTTTTTTCCACGTACCGTATTGTACATAAGACGCTCCAGACCATAAGATGCACCTTGATTTTAGGATGGAAATTTAAAGGAAAAGAAATTTAATGTGATTCTAAACGAAAAATTTTAAAGGGTAGGCTATAATATATTTCATTGCATAAACAAATTATAAACTTGTGCAATGAAATCAGTGTAAATCACTTCAAACTCAAAACTTGCGTTGTACGAAAATCTCTTCTGTACGGGTGGCATCGCGTAAATCTTAACAACCGGAGTGATTTATCATGAAAGACTGAAAATACTTTTACACCCTCTAACCTTCAACTTAGCATACGGTAAGTGTAACGGGACAAGGCTGTTTAGAGGTCAATTAAACTAGCCGGCGGAGACATATCCTTTCGTATAAAAGAACTCAACATTCCTTTCTTTTCGCTTGTATACCTGGCTTCCATCTATCCTCATTTTACGATTGTGACAAGTGCACTGATGTACAGTCTGCGCCAAAATTTGTAACTATATTATCGTTTATAACTATTGTATTCTGGCAATATTTACCATAATTTTAATATTTTGTGTACTTCGGACCATTAGACGCACCCAACTTTCAAGACTCTGTTTTCTTATGATCCGTAAAATACGGTATATAATTACCACACTGACGCCCGCCACCGAACGAAGTCTGTTGCGAACATTTAGACAATGAAAGACGCTTCGTTCAACCAGTAAGCAAATACTCTAAGTAATACTGTCCACTCCCTGTCTTTTCCCGGGACACGCTACTACTAGCGCCGCCAGTGAGCAGGAGTGGGCAGTTACTCGTCAGCTGATATAGTTAACGTTTGTCTGTTGTGTCTTGAGTACGAAAATATAATATAAATTCTAGTAAAACAGGGGTGCCCACGGGGGGGGGGGGGGTTAAGGCGCAGACTGCGTCATTGAAATTTCTGGGGGGGGAATATTATCGTTTTATGAATTTTCTGGGGGGGGGGTTGAAAATTGTTGCAAAATTAGAGTTTTATATGTTAAAAATAAAAACGGTCAAGTTCTATAACTGCAAAAGGTCTCTTCTAATTCTTTATAAAGATAAAGATGAAGAATTTCGACAGCCATGGGCGCCCATACCCGGAGGCGGGAGGGCGCAAGGAAAAAAATGAATATTATCAGGTGTTTTTCTTTTAAGACAATTATTTGAATTGCAGAAGTTTTACTAAATCGACAACATGGAAGCAGAATCCACAGTGGATTAGGGGGGTTCAGGGGGTTTGGACCCCCAAGAGTCAAAACCTAAAATTCTATATTTGTATTTAAAAATATATATTTAATTAAACAATATGTGTCAAATATGATATAGCAGTTATTTTCTTTTCATAACATAATGAGTAGGGCCTATTATGCCCACTGTTCCATGTGCTATTTAACTTTTCTTATAAATAACTTAGTATTAAGTATTATAATTTAGGTAACAATTTCTTGTTTAAGTTGCCATGTCTTAGAGTATAGTAAGCAAATTTGCTAACTAGTTTTTCAGTGCTAAAATAGCGTAAAATGTTATTTTCATTAGTTCAACATTTAAAAATTTCCCGGGGGTGGACACCCGACTTAGGTAACATTTTCTTGTTTACATTGGCATGTCTTAGAGTATGGTAAACAAATTTCCTAACTAGTTTTTGAGTGCTAAAATAGTGTAAAATGTGATTTTCATTAGTTGAATAGGCCTATTTAAAAATGTTCTGGGATGGAACCCCGACCCCTTTTTTGGGGGTATTCCAAACCCCCCCCCGGCACTTCCGACCCTCCCTGCAATTATTTTCTGGCTACTTATTATAGCCTATTATTATATTATTAATAGGCTATAATGTTACAAAGTGGCCCAAGAAGTTAAAGTGACAAAAAATTAATTAATTAAAAAAATTGCCCCAAATAGAAAATATTATATGGGCGCACTTGTCGACAGGCAATTAGATTGGGGGTGAGCAATGAAGTTTGGGGGGGGTGAGCAATGAAGTTTTGGGGGTGGGCACCCCTGAGTAAAATAATAAATACAATATAGGCCTAAAGAAAATGTCCGGTTATGTAGGTGGCATGATATGTGCCGTCTATGGTTGTAATAATTATTTTTAGAATGAAATAAGTAAAATCGTTAATTAGAGTGTGTACAAGACTGATTTATTAAGATGTTCATTGGCTTACCATCCGAATTGTTTTACATGTAAAAATTTAAAATTAAATAAAAAAGTATATATTGTACAACGTATTTTGCAAATCGTATGAATGAAAATTTAAAGCTGATTCTCACGAAAATGTATTAAAGTGAAACAATTAGTTTTGATAGGAACTTAAAAAAAAAAAAAGTGTGTGTGGAACGCCATGCGACAGAAGTGAAACTTTTTTTATTTTTTCAATTTTGGATTACTGGAGTTTTCAAATTTTGGATTGTTGGACTTTTTAATATTGGGTTTTTGGACTTTTTAAATTGTGGATTTTTTTAATTTCTGATCTTATAATTATTTAGTTTTGGATTTTTTAATTTTTTAATTTTCTTACATTTTAGATCATATATGGGCAACGCCCGGCCCGCGGGCCGCATGTGGCCCGCCTTGACTTTTGCATGCCCCGCGGAACATTTTAAAATCGCGCTCGAAGAAGTAAATATTTTCGGTTCTCGCTAACTAGAGAGTGACAGGGGAGAAACAAAAGCATGAACTACGAGGGTATTTCTTCCGATCAGCGTTAGAAAAATGCTGCAATAGGCCTAAATCAGAGTATCGAACCAGACTTAGGCCTACAGATGAACATTTTGAAAACACTCTGCGCTTGTGTATTAGTGGGATTGATGCCAACATTGATTATCTTGTTTCTCAAGTTCAAGCTCAAGCTTCCCATTAATTTCTGCTGATTGTAAGTAAATACCTAATCAGTTCGATATTGTTATCACTCATGTAACTTAAGTATTATACTTTATACATATAAAAAACAGTATCATTATTATTTCTTCACACTACCTATTATCTACGGCCCGCGACTTCATAAATATCTTAAAGTTTAGCCCGCATCTTTCCAAAGGTTGCCCATACCTGTTTTAGATCATTGAATTTTTTTAGTTTTTGTATTTTTTAATTTTGATTTTTTTTATATTTTATATTTTATAATTTTGGATATTTATGTTTTAAATTTTCGATATTTGGATTTTTTAATTTGGGATTTTTTATTTTTTAAATTTTGGACTTGTTTTTTGAATTTTTGAATTTTGAAATTTTGGATTATTTAAATGTTGGATCTTTGTTTTTTAATTTTTTGGATATTTTAATTTTGTATTTTTAATTTTTTTAATTTTGGATTTTTTAATTTTGAATTTTTTTACTTTTTCAGTTTTGGATAAGCCTAATCATTGAGTAAATTGTTTTCTGTGCAGTCCGTTCCGTCACACCTCACTAATTTCGTGACGATTTTGAGCGTAATACTAATTTCGTGACGATTTTGAGCGTTACACAAGCTCTCGATTTACCCCTACCGCGGCTAAAGCAGTTTTACTTAAAAAATTAGCGTTATCGTCATTTAATTAAGTTAGTTTAGCTGTAGTGTAAATTATGTTATTTCCCGACCTAATTCCTGCATTATCAAGCACAAAATAAGTTACTGTGTCATCAGGACTTTGAAAAACGAATTTATTTCTGCAGCTATATAGGTTCATTAAGTAGCTTCTGAGACTGCTGCCCACTCCTACTCAACAGATGGCACCTCTGTGCTAGTGGACATTTTGAACAAAGGGAATAGAGTAGAGTGGGCGGTATTCTTATTGAGAGTATTTGCAGTAAGGTACAGAATTTCTCTTATAGTTGATGCTTTTCTCATTCTTTTTTTTCTCTGTGGGCTGCAAACATAGGTAGAACAGTGTGGATTTCGTTGAAGACCAGTCTTTATTATTAGAGTCACTAGATTCAAACACCTGGTTCCGTTCTAACGCTTGTGCTTGCGTTTGGATGGTGAATTTTGGACGCGGAGAGTGAAGATGAACTATCACTACAGATGAACTATCTATATCTAGACAGACAACAGAAGCTAGGTTAAAATCAAAGTATATATCCGTGGCAGATAGGGCTTACATTTACAAAGACTGCCTGTGCTAGCCTCTTATCTGTTATGCACGTGGGGATGAAAGACTGTCGCCCGTCAGGGTTGTCCAGTCCCATCTCAACAGTACCGTACCATGTTATATTCCCTATTGTGTTCCAAGATATTCTCAAAGCAGTTTAGGGTACTTTCAGTTGCAAACAGCAGCTATTTTTTTGGAGCATGGGTTTCTTATAGCATCTAGATGATACAGGAAAAACACTAAGATATGTTTCGATATGAGTGTAGTGAGAGGTTCCTTGTGAGTTATCATTCGAGATAAACAACGTAAAAAGAACTTAGATGGAGTGAGGAGCATGTTGGTAAGAATGAGGGTCTTGTTTCAAGAGCTGCTTCAGGACAGATATCAACACAAGTAGGCCTAAAAGAGGTGGCCATTCACTATCGCTCCAAATGATCGTCATCCACTTGGATGTTGTCCACAGGACGACATCCAAAACTAGGTGGTCATTCACTGTCACTCCACCCGCGCCAGTTGCTTCGTAGAACAGTTAGGTTGAACCTTGATTTTTGAAAAATTGGCTCTAACGATTTTAATAAAAATTTGAAATTCTTGTCTATGGCTAATAAAATGACTATATCCTATCCGTTTTTCCGCAAAAATTACCTAGGGGGTACTTTACTCATTTCCATTTTCAATTTTTCTAGATTATCTCCATTACAGTATGCGACACATAAAAACCTTCCACAGTAAAGTTGTAGAAAAAATTAAAATGAACATTTTTAGTTTAAAACATTTTTATACATCTAATAGATATCAAGATAAACACAAAATAAATACAACTTAAACCCGAATTTCATAACTTACATATGAAGGGTCTAGTTCCATAAGGGCGTAAGGCACAAGGACATAGTTTCGAGAAATCTTGGTGATTTTAAACAGTGTTACCACTCACAAATAGGTGGTTTAAAGTCTAATTTTATAACATATATTTTTGAAGGACAGGTTAAATTAGTATTCTGCAAATTTACAAGGTAGAGTGTATTGGGATCTTTTACAACTAGAGGTAAAACAGAAACTGAAGAACTTTTACAGTAGCAAAATCTTTTTACTTTCTATCATATTATTTGTTTTTACTTTATTTTAGTTAAAACCTGTATTATGCAGTGAAAATTGCATGTTTGCCAATGAATACCAGTATCCTCATTAATACAACAGATGATAAGCAAAACAATCTATTTTGAACATGGGCGTAATTTCAGCTTTTTAACTGGAGTGGCAAGGTCTGCCGGGGGGGTCTGGGGGGTATGGCATTTTTTTTAAAATTTGGCATTAAAATGATGTAGTTTAAGCATTTTTAAAACTGTTTTACATATCAGACCAGCATAAATGTTAAGTTTAATAAAGAATCAAGATTGTGCCGCGTTTATAAACTGTAATTTTTCACTTATTTGCAAATAACTGATATATTTACTGCCGATTTTTGAGGTGGCAAAAAGGGGGGTTAGCGAATTCTGGGGTGGCAACTGCCACTCCTTGCCACCCCGTAATTACGCCACTGATTTTGAATGAAGTTATACTTCAGAAATGCAAGTTCAGTTTTTATAAATATTTGCTTGGATGCAGGAATGCAGAAAATAAAAATAATTGATAAACACACCGCAATAACAGATAGGAAGTGTGCGTTATGCCTTTATGGAACTGTTATGAAGTAGAATGATTGTGCAGTCTCACAGGTCTTTTCTTATAACTGAGCAGGGGTTTAAGGCACAAGTACAAATAGTTCATAGAGTATTTAATAGATATGAGGAGAAGGCATAAATATTAAAAACTCAGAATTAAAGATTTGTGCCTTACGTCCTTAAACACGAAATAAATAGGCCTACAGCTTAAATGCGAATTTCAGAACATACATATCAATTAAAATATTAACGACATTTTATTGCCCATAGTAACATGAAAACTATAATCTAGTTATTGCTGTCAAATGCAGTCAGTTTAGCTCAGTCGTAATGAACACACCAAAACCAATTACAGAGACGTGGTATAGGCTAATAGGGAAGAAGTCCTGGCTTCAAATCAAATTTCGTGGCCACCCAAATTTACCGTAGGCTCTTGTAATAACGCATTCATGAAGCATTTGCTTCTATTGTTCGGCTACATCTCAACGCATCCTGCATTTTTGCCTTCGAGATTGAGGAAAGCATGCAAACCCCAAGTTATTAAGTGCCAGTATGGTACTTTATGAGATTGTGTGGGGAAGGGGAAATGCCTGTCCGTGTGTCTTTACGCGCGATAACTCAAATACGCTTTATTGGATTTTCATGAAACTTGGTATACGCATTTATAACGTCCATGGCAAGAACCCTATTGGACAAATTCGGTTGACCGGTACCGGAGTAAAGCCCAACCTAGTGCCTATTTTATGGTAATATATTAGAAAGCATTTATCAAATGTAAATTAGTTATCATGACAACATATTGTTTTACAGTATTCATATAATACGGCTTTGGAAATTGCAATACAGTTAGCTTTGACAAATAACATTATTCCTTCACATACCCTTATGAAAGTAGATCGTTAAATTGAGCGAGGTAGTTGAGATGGTACAGTCTTGGACTCACATTTTGGTTGTTCCTGGTTCAATTCCCGTAGCCGGTCAATTTGACATATCTTTTTCGTATTTTTATGTGAGTGTGCGATTGTCAAGATATCACAAAACTGTATAGTTCTGCTGATGCTGGACGATTTAAAGCTGATTAAAAAACTAGACCTGAAGCTCTACTTAATGAATGATGAATTACCTCGGAAATCAGTAAAAAAAATATTTAAAAAACTCATTTTCTGCATATCAAAATTGCAATTATAACTGATTAAACAAAATCATACTGGCACTTTGTTACATCAGTTTACCTGATTTTTTATTATTATTATTGTATTATTATTAACATTGTTATTATTATTATCATTATTATTATTATTTCACGGTAAAAGGATTGAACATAAGGATCGACCCTGATGCTTTCTTTTCTAGATACTGTACTTGTTAGTTTTAAGAAAATGTAATGAATAAAATTTAATTGTCTCTATAACTTACTTTCTTCTGTGCTAGCCTTTTAACACGTATATGCGAGAAAGTTTGTGCAACATTTTTGCACCGTTTATTAATTTTGTTGTGATAATTGCAATTAGTAACTTGTCATAGGCACGGAAACTGTTTATAAGTTTCGATTACTTCGAGAACGAAGTCTCGCCCCGTCATGGCGCTGAAATTATAAAACACGTCTGCACTTGGAGGACACCTGAAGACAGAATGAGGCTACTTGGATGTGGGTTTGGCCACTGACTAGCAGATTTGCGGGATGGCTTGGAGTCACTCCACGTCGTTTTTCCCATTCATTGTACGACGGCTTGATGGATGGATGGAGTGAACGGATGGATTTTTGCTCGACTGGATATCCAACAGACCCATCGCTCCATGCCAAACGGACGACAGCCTTCCCATTCATTATGAGATTTTGGACTGACATCACTCCATTTGGACGTTTGGAGCGATAGTGAATGGCCGCCTTGGATATTTTGTGATTTTTTATTTGCCATTGTCTTGAATGTGATTCTAAAATATTTAAAATTGCTGTACCAACATTTGAACATTAGCCGTGAAGTAAGAACAATTTCATCTCCTCAAAGTGCAATTTAAAAGCATTAATGTAATGTAACGAGTTTTGGAGGGTGGTTTCCCTTAATACGCAGGCTTGTATTCACAGAATAATAGTTCATAATCTATTACATTTAGCTTGTTGTAATATTTACTTAAGTTTTCTTTCTTCTCTTTTTTTAGTATTGCATGTTTATTATGCAATTATTATTTTTTTTTAGAAGCCATGAATCTTGTATTTTGAAGGTGAATAAAAATTGAAATTGTGGTCTTTATAAACCATAGAAACCATATAGTAATTTTGTTGTTTTGGAAAGTGTCCGAAACACTGGGAAAACGAAAATGAAAATGTCACTTTTCTAAATGGCAGTCTCTAAACAGAAAATGGCTGTTTGAAAAAGATAATTACGACTGGGTTACGTGATCGGGTTAAACTTGAAGGCAATCAACAGTAATGTAATTATTCCTAGCCTAACTGCCAAAACCTATCTCTATATGTCACTAACACTAATATCACTGATCCTAATCTAACTAGCACTTACATAGAATCGGCAGTTGGTGTGTAGTGTGGGGCGAAAGTGTGCAGCGTAATGAAGGAAATCAAACCCAAGTTTTTGAGTTCAGTGTAAATCAATGAAAGCAGTGCATATGAAAGAGAAGAATTGTGTAGTGCAAGAAAAAGTCTGCGGGGACTCATTGAAGGTTATCCTTCTGAATAATAGAACTCAATAAAATGAGACAAAAATTACGAAACATGAGAGTGCTGAATTAGACGAAAACAATATAATTTAAGCATTAAATATTTAAAAAAGGAACATCACACTGTAAAAATAATGCAGAAATGACGAGGAATGACAAAAATAGCTCTTGTTCCTAATTTACAATACAATTATTGTAGTCTATTAAACCACGAAAGTAAAACACGATTCGGCCGCGGATAGGCCTATATTTCAAGTTAGATCATAAAACTTTAAAAATCATGTTATGCTGTAACTAAACCTAACCTAGCAATACACAGGCCTAATGGATCCAAGGAAATGAAATGAGTACCCCGAAATGTTCCCATACTTCTCACCTGGCCTCATTGGTTATGTTGTTAATGTGAGTTTCCATCTGCTACATATGAGCCCCTTAAAGCCCAAGTGGTGTAACTCACCTTAATGCTGTTCTGAGATATTTAAGGTTTTGGCTGTCACCAAATACATGGCTTTATTGACAGCATAAAATTGTGCTCCTACATATAGGGTTGCTATGCAAGTTATGACTTACACCATTTGCGCTAATAATAGAAGAACACTTTCTGAATAGGATCCTACCCTAAACTAAAAAAATCCAAAAAGTGGAGTCACACCACTTGGGCTTTAAGGGGCTCATATCTATAGTTGGTTTATGCAAAAAGTGAGGTTATACTATGAAAGCCCTCGTGGGTATATTAATATACTCTGTCAGGGAATTATTAGTAAAACATACAGTAATCAGTGCTTTAGTTGGGCCGGTACGCACCGGTACTGTGTACCGGTATAAAATTATTTTCCTTCTACCATACCGGGAAAAATATGTGCTCCGGTACGTCGTACTGGCAGTACAGGAATGATATTGTCCTAAAATACTTATTAAATGTCCAATTCACGAGAGTGTATTTGTTAATAATGACTAGGGACCGGATTTTTAGGTTTTTAAAAACACTGTTTTAGGTTTTCCATTAGGTGAAATAGTTTTTTTTAGGTTTTTTCTCCAAAATATCGTTTTCGGGTAGAATAATTGGTTTAATTAATTTAAAAGTGCTACATAGGATTCAATACATAATACTTGTAAAGTTTAACTTAACAAAATTGACTTAAATTTGTGTAAACTTGCTTTAGGACAATATTATACAATTGAAGAAAGAAAGCATAAACAATCAAAAGAAGCAGTGAAAATAAGATTGCCTCATATTTCCTGGTTACAGTAAGGAATACGCCGGTACTCTTACACTTCCTCTCTTGATACTGTCCATCCTAGACGACAATGGGTTGAACGAAACGCTGGTGGTATTAATTTCAACCCGACAAAAATTATTGTCTCTCCGCAAAATGTCGATTCCTCAACTGACAAACAAAAAAGACAAAAAAGTAGCCTAAAATATATATTTTAGGTTTTATATCCCGTTTAGGTATATTTAGGTTTTTATACCCCATTTAGGTATTTTTAGGTGCCACAGAATTAATGTGGGTGAATCCTATGGACATGATTTGAAAAAGTGCATGAGCGCTTTTTGTTTTGGAAGTAAGGAGAAAAATAGGTAAAAACCTAAGAATCCGGTCCCTAATAATGACAAACACTATTAAATTCGCAATAGATATGCGTTCTAATCTTCACCTTCGTGCGCATTTCTACAATAATTACTTTCTCCTTAGATTACATGTTGGCTATCCTGATAAGATGCTCGGTTTTTTAAAACTCTTTTGTATGAGGCGATATGGAAAATTTTGAAGTAAGGTGAGTACCCCCAAAAAAATTTTCCAACTAAAGCACTGACAGTAATTGTATCCTTGCTTTCTAATTAGGGGTTGGTCTCAACACTTAATAAATGCACGTCACGATTACTTACGAGTAGGAACCATATCCTTTAACAACTTATTATAAGAGTGTTTAATTATAGGCCTAAACATGTAGGATTACTAAATCTCTCCGTGTATTATGAAATCGTATGTTAAATACTAAAATGTAATCCATAACGGTATACATTACAATCAAATACAACTCTTAAAATGAGTAATGTTAGCATAGTAAAATGTTTGTGGTACTCACCCTGGAATTCCTTCCGCGCAGCACTGACACTGGTCACGATGTTCGCGACGTGTCCCAGGACTGTGGCGAACAACAGCAGACCAAACAGCAGCTGGATGATAACGAACAAGTATTCGAACTTGCTACGTGGTCTCGGCAGATCCCCTATCGTGGTGAGAGCGAGCGTGCACCAATAGTAACTCTGCAAATACTGCTTCACTACATCCGCCGTTTCACTGTCACCATAGACCCAGTTCTTACTCCCGAACGCGTTATTTTTATATATTATATGATAAAGACACCCATTCCAATGGAAGATCACCAACAAATAATGAATCAAACTCGTCGATCTAAACAGATTAGGGTAATTAGTATGTCGTTCCGTTCTATCCATGAAAGCCCAAAATCGATATATCTTTACTAGTCGAAAAGAGCGTAAGATCGAATTGAAACCTATCGATAAGTACAGAATATCGAGTGGCAGCAGACAAAGGCAATCGATGTAGAACGTAGTGGAATTCATATAATGGTTACGGAGTTTCGTAGAGTCTGTCTGCAGTACACCATCTTCGAGATAACCAGTTCTAAAGTGAAACACTATATCCACAAGGTAGAGGAAGTCTGCGAGGTAGTCCAGGCAGAACCACACCACGATCGTTTCTCCTGTAAAATAACAAAACACACAACGCTATTAGGTAATTATTATCTAATCAATAACTAAGCGCACAGTAAGACTGGAGGAGACAGAATATGAAAGGTTCGTTGCCGGCCTAATCGAATGAAATAATGTTTTCACTGCGATATTTAAAAAAAAATTAAAAAATTAATAAATAAAAACTTCTGTTCTATGGCTATAGAGAAGAAATAGTACCTTAAGATTACATTTATATTTCCAAAATTATACCCATGTATGAAGCTGCCTATATGTCCTTAAGCCCATTTCAAAATGCCGTTGTGTGTGGTTTGTTTGTGAGAATGGCAAACAAGAGTTGAAAACGAAGACAAGCACAAAGATTTACATGTTAGTTATTATTACTAATAGACTATTTTATGATTTCTGCTATTAGCATACTATTTTTACTTTTATTATTGTTAATAGTATGAATACTTTCTTTACTTATTTAGTATTTCGATATTGGACCCTGTCCATTACAGTGGCGGCTATTCAGGGGAAGTAGGTGAAGTAGCACTTCACCAGTATTTTCCCTTTACAATACGTATTTTTAAAGTTTATTTTCCATATCATGAATTGGTTTTTACTATAAATGTATCTGTATTTTTGAACTGCCCGCCACGCCACCACCTGGTGGCAAAGCTAGGAGACACTGAGATCCTGAGACCGCAGCGTGCTTCAAGTCGGCCGTGTGAAGGTGAACTGGAAACCACGCCCTCGGTTGGATGGGTAGTCTGTTCAAATAAAAAATGAAGATGGCAAGCAGCAGTTTTTTCGCTTATCCCACGTCTGCTAGGTGACGAGAACAGACTACCCATGAAGCAGTCCCCCTTGTTCAGGAATTTTCTTCGCCGCGCCAGCACCTCACAGTCAGCTCGGAGAAAGAGGAGGGCACGTTAGATCTTCCACCGTCTGACGGTCTAACGCCGCCAAATTCGAATGTGTTAAATTCAGAAAAACCCGGATTCCACAACCCCGATTAGGTATTCTGTCGCACTGGGAACACTAAGCGAGTTCCTCAACCTCGATCATTAAAAATACTATTTTCTCGTCTCTTATTCCATTTCGGGGAACTCTCACGCGATTTTCCCTGCCCTAATTATTATTATTTATTAATATTATCATTATTATTATCATTATTATTATTGTTATTTTTTATTTTTATTTTTGCTATTTTCCCTCGTCACACAACTCACACAACGTTCGACGAGACGAGAGAAATTAGCAAAAAAGTAATTAGAGCAGAGAAAATCGCGTGAGAGTTCCCAGAGATGGATTAAGAGACGAGCAGTTTAGATAGGCCTACTAATAATTTCTTAAAATAGTTTAAGTTTGCTGTATGAAATGATATTTGCAGCACACCCTCGTTTTGAGCCACGAGCCGCTATTGGGTGAATTCCGTTATTAACATAATCATGTGGCATTTTTTTCTCTTCACCTAATTTTCCGGCCACGAGCCGCCACTGGTCCATTATAAGTAGAGTCTCTCTGCAACTGATATGTTTTTGAATTGACTTGAACTATATATAATAACTAGCATGTGCCCGCGGCTTCGCCCGCGATAATTATTTCAAAAATAAAAAATTAAGAGCATAATAGTTAAAACATTATATTTATTAACACCTAAACCACGTGGACTACTTACCACGATTAGATAGCGTCGCCTGGTAAAAGCGATCTCAGATTCAAGTTCCTTGACCCAGAAAATCCCTGTATAGTGAGTTACGTCCAAATCGAATAATGTTTAATCATATTTAGGTCTATGTTGATTATCCCTCTTCCGTGTAGGTTGAAGATTTCGTATCTCTACGGGCCTTGACATTCTAAACAAATGCACCAGCGTGGGCTTACAACATTCAAGCGATCGCGATGCTTTTATTTCCACGGTATGACAAAAATAGCCAAAGCCAAATGCAATTGATTTGACATTGAAATGTATTACTGAAATCTGATGCTTCGACAGCGCTAAAATCACGTTTTCTGCCAGTTTTTCACTCATAACTCGCGAACGAAAGCTAAAATTAAAAATCCGGCTTCGAGGTGCATTCTCCCACCTTCCAGTCAATCTATGTTTAAAATTTCAGATCTCTGCGTTCAGTAGATTTCGCTGGGCATCGCGGACAGACAGACAAACACGTCCTTTTATTATTATAAGATAACATGTGCCCGCGGCATTTCCCCGCGATAATTATTTCAAAACTTAAGTGCATAATAGTTAAATCCACGGGGGTACCACTTGGCCATGTTTTCAAACTTTCTCCAGCCGCGCGGTTTTGCCTTGTGACGTCATTAGGTTGGCAGATCACCCCTCACCCATAAGGAGTAAATGGAAAACAGCTGATTTTTTAAAATTAATATTTAATTATAGGCAGCAATTATCTCGTGTTGTAAGATGTCAACCTCAAGTATAATAACTGTTCTATTAGGCCATGTGGGAGAAATAGTAAAAGTATTTATGGTTTGGTTTAAAAATTGTATTTTTTGAAGCTGTTTTAAAGGTTTAGATTGAGTCTGCAGATGATGTCGAGCTAACTTAATGTATTATACTTTAACAAGACAAGACTATTCTATCGTTGTTATTCGAAATAGGGAGGAAATGTTATATTTTTCTTAATCCTTCACTAACTACAGCTTTACCTTCATTAATATCATGATACTGTAAATAAGTAATATCAATTGACTTTAATGTAGAGTGTGTACATCATTTCTTAGCAATTCAATGCACGGTTTAAAAAACTGTGAGTTATAATTATTTATAACTAGCAAATATAAAATAAGTATGTGTATGAAAGTGCTTTTCACCTTTGAAAGCCATTAAAAAAGAGAAATGGCATTGAAAATAATTTACCAGAATCAAGCTTAAGAAGACTCTGTAAGGTATGTCAAATGAGTAATTTGAAGTTTCCATGAATGATTTCCAGTTTAGATAGATAGGCAAGTACAACTTTACCTCGGGTAATAAAAGCCTGGGTCACACTGCTCTATTATTTTCTTATAGCCACTCCTATACATAACTTTCCTTGTTATAGCTAAGACGCGAGAATCACGTATTATTAGTTCAAATTAAGATCTATTGTACATTAGATTGTGCAGAAGTAGGTCTACAACAATAATATTTGTGGTATATGTAGTCAGTATTACGTTAATGTTCCTTTTAATTTATAGTAGTCATCTAATATAAATGTATTGTAATAATATTATGTTAGGCCTATGAATCATTGTTCAATATATTGATTCCATACTGCAGAAAATAGAAATACCTATATCGTACTGACCTCCAGTCACAACTTACATAGAAACTAGCTTTCCTTGTTCTGGGCTCTGTCCCAAAATCTCCGGGAAGATTCTCGCGAAAAGTTGTTTCATGAACTGACACTGTATCGGAGTAGAGTTCGTCTATTTAGGCTGCCGTAGAATTAAGTTTAGCCACAATAGGCCTAAAAAATGTGGAACTACTGTGAGGTTTGTAAGGGGGTAAAAAAATAAACAAAAATACTTTTCGAAAATTTCCCTTCGGTTACAGGCTAAAGCTGTAAGTGTGCCAAATTTCAAGCTTTTATCTCATCTGGAGGTGAGTAAACATATGGCAGTGAATGATTGGAAATCCTAAATTTTTCCAGGGATAAAAATTTAAAAAATTGAACTGTTTGGAATTTTTCGTCGGCTAAGGGCTAAAAATGAGTTTGCAAATTTCAAGTTTCTAGTTCACCTTGAAGTGGACAAACCATATGAGTGAGTGATTGAAAACCGTTCAAAGTATTATTGCTGGTTAAAAACTAAAAATTTGAACTTTTCGGAGTTTTCCCGTCGGTCACAGGCTAAATAATCAAGTCAAATTTCAAGTTTTTGGCCCATCTTGAAGTGGGCAAACAACTACGTCAGTAGGCTACCAACTAACTGATGTTTTATATTATATTGATATACGGTATATTACTGGAAGTAATGAGTATGGTTAGTAATATAATTATTTAAATGCAATTTAACTTTCTCTTGGATAAGTAATGTAAAATCGTGTCATAAATTACTAAAATAACTGTAGTTTATATGGGTAGTAATATCCCTATAATTATTTTAAAAACTATTGAATTTTAGACTGGATAAAGTCATGTAAAATCGTGTCATACTACAGCGACTAGTAAATGTTTTATTATAGCCTATATATTGAAAACATCAATTACTGTGACTATTCCATTCATACGCCGCGTATTTCATACTGACCAATAGCGTTTAGCAATTCCTCGGATATCGACCAATCACGGTCGCTTATCTTAAGGTGCGTATACATTTGCGCGTACAGTACGCGTACAGAGCGCAGATTGGGACGGCATTTGAGGTGTTCGTGTGACGACACGCGTACAGAGCGCAGACAGTACGCCGCGATCCGTCTCCTGTCGGTTTTTTCGACGAACACAAAGGATCTCTGGTTTCGTATTGGGACGTGTTTTTGGTCGTTGCGCTCCGTCCGTGTGTCATTTTCCTCCTGCTCTCCGCTCAAGCAATTTGTTAATCATGGTGTGGTCTGAGGAAAAAGCACTCCAGATGATAGACGTTTATAAATCGAAACCTCTACTATGGAATCCAATTCACAAGGACCATTTCAGGAAAAATTTGAAGGAGGATGCCTGGAGGGAAATAGGTATTCAAATGAATGAGACTGCGGAGGAATGCAAGAAGAAGATGGTAAATCTGCTTTCAGCTAACCGGCGTGAAAAAATTAAAGTAAACGCCAGCAAAGGTACAGGAAAAGGTAAGTCATAAAATATAATAATAACACTCTTCAATTCTTGTCTAAAATGGTTTTGTTTCTATATTTGCCGTACACATTTTTGTAATTGAGGACTATTTCTTTCAAACCTTGTTTTCTTCAAATATTGACGTGAGTATAGGCTAAATCTAAAACTACTGTACATCGCTTATTTGAAATAGCCCTTCTTCTAGCAGAACAGTTTTGCAAAATTATGTTTATTCCAATGACTGATGGAAACGCATGTTGTGCCATACGCATGTTGTTTTGATTTGGAACACCTGCAACATCCGGCAGCTGTGCACACAATGTTTATACAAGTCCAGTAATAATATCATCATCATCAGGGCCCGTATTCTAATGACATGCCATCTTTTTATTGATGCTGCATAGGCATTTCCAACTTATAGATAAATCCTAATCATGGCTTCTAGATTATACAAATACATTTTTATTAGGTCATTTTTGTCAGTTTATGCAATTTTATATTTTTAGGGTGTTTAATTCAATTTTAGGTAATTATTTTGTCATTTTCGTGTCATTTGCTTCCTTCTTTAGTCATTTTCATGTATTTACATTGAGTGTATTAACTTTTTTTTCGTCGCTAGTGGTGCTGTCTTTGAAGTGTTGTTTGTTTAATGCAAGAAGGAAAAATTCGAAATTAAGTGTTGTCATGTCTCAGTCGGAAATGAGAATCAAAGAAACGCTAAAATTTTGTATTAATATTACAATTGTTATTAGATTGACTTGGCGCCAGAGTCTGCCACCTGCTAGGATTTGAGAGTGCAAACTACTGTTTACCCTCAATAAACAGCAATATAATCCGGCAGATCAGTGGCGTAGGAAGGGGGTGCGGGGGGTGCGGGCCGCCCCGGGTGCCATCACTCGGGGGGTGACAAAATAAAAATGTGTCTTTGTAAGTAAAAAATCGCTCAAGGGGATTTAAAGAAATTAATAATATTATTTAAAACAATTAAATAAGCTTAACAACTTTCTACAAATGACTGCTGGTGGTTCGCGGTATGTTCGTCGCTTTCCTATGGATAATTTCAACGTACTGTTCGCGTACTGTACGCGTACTGTACGCGGACAGAGCGGAACGCGAGAGGAGCGCAAATGTATACGCAGCTTTACAAAATCCCTGCAACATTCGCGAGGATGAGATTTTATCTGATAAAACGTCAGCTCGTTACTGAACCGTCACAATATCCCTACGTTATCCATTGAAGGCGTTAAATTTAAAACAAAAATGGGAAGCTGAAAGTTTGGTAATGCGTCTATTGACGAAATTGATATTATCATAAAGGAAAATAAACAACATAAAACTGAAAGAAATGTAAAATGCATATGGATTCAACTTTAAAAGTTTTGTGAAGAACCTAAGTACAATTGAATTGACTAGGGAAGCTCAAACGCAGCAGATTAGGCTATCAATATGAGAAAATCCAACGGAGAAGAAACTTATGTCTTTAACCAATGCACATTCAAGTAGAGTGGCAATTTACAGATAGATTAGGCCTACGTTCTTGAAAAAAAAAAGGTATTTTTATTTTGTTCCGATTTTAAATTATCTTAATTTTGGAGTTAACTCTATTCTCGCTACTTCGTTGGTAGTATTGCTTAGTATTCCATAATGAAGAGAGTTCATTAATTGAGTATTGCCGTGATGTGACAGCTGACACTGTTAACGTTATATATTTATATTATAATATATTATTTATAAAATCCGTTATATTTTATTAATGGAATAGTCTTAATAAATCCAACCCTGCTGCACAGTCGTGAATCTATTGATAAACTCGTAATCTCTCGTGGGATTACCTATGATAAATAGTAATATAATAATTTTAATCATTGCTAAAATTTAGTTTACGTAGTAGACCTGGGTGGCGCAGTCTGTATGACACTAGCTTTCTGTTCCCATGGTCGCAGGTTCAATCCCGATCAGGGTCGATGGCATTTATATGTGCATGAATAAATCATACCTATGTCTCTAGATTTACATGCTCCCTCTACTGAGGGAGAAAATTCCGGTTAAAAGGCTAAACTACAGTACTCGTACACCCCTGTCATTAAATAGCATAAAAACGAACGAGTTGGTGTGTGGTGTAAAAATATTTCCATTGTCTGGTGAAACTGTACCCTATTAGATACATTACCTTATGACAATTCAGAAAACTAATATAGGCCTAATTAGTACTATGTACCTAGATTAATTCTTCCATTTTTCCTGCAAGTAGTGTATAAATAATTATAACTTACAGTATTCTAATAGTGAAGTATTAAAATTAAATTAACAATGTGGATCATATTTCCGGCCTATTTCGAATAAGAACAATAGAAATAGTCCTGTATTATAGTCTCATGAAACTCTAATACATTCAAATTATCTTGACATCACCTGCAGATTTGATTTTAGCCTCTAAAAACAGCTTCAATAACTACGATTTTTAAACCAAACCCGATCGATTTTTACAATTTCTACCACACAGCCTAACAGAACAGTTCTTATACTGTGGGTTGGCATGTTGGAACACTTGATAGTTGCTGCCTGTAATTAAATATTAAAGGATAAAAACCATCTGTTTTCCATTCACTTCCTATGAGAGAGGAGCTGCCTGACATCCTTGCCACGTCACACCCCTCAGCCAATGACCGCTCAGGGTGGCAAGTGGACTAACCTTTAGTATTTAAGAACCTTGAGTTAAATCATTATATTTATTAACACCTAAATCACGTGGAGTGTATTCCACGATTAGGTAGCGTCCCCTGGTAGAAAAAGCGACCTCAGGTTCCAGTTCCTTGGCTCAGGAAACCCCTGTATAGTGAGTTTCGTTCAAATCGAACAATGTTTGACCATAATTAAGCCTATGTTGATATCCTTCTTACGTGTAGGTTGAAAATGTCATATATCTGCGGGCCTTGACACTCTAAACAAATGAATCGTCCACGATGGACTTACAAAATCAAGCGATCGCGATGCTTTTATTTCCAAGGTAGGCTATGAGGTATGATGACAAAAATAGCCAAAGCCAGCTGTAATTGATTTAACATGAAATATATTACTGAAACTGATGCTTCGAAATCGCAAAAAATACACGTTTTCTGCCCGTTTTTCACTCATAACTCACGAACGAAAGCGGAAATTAAAATTCCGGCTTCGAGGTGCACATTCTGACCCTTTAGTCCACCTATGTATAAAATTTCAGATCTCTGCGTTGAGTAGATTTCGCTGGGCATCGCGGACAGACAGACAGACGGAGGACAGACAGACGGAGGACAGACACTTCCTTTTATTAATATAGATAATTAACTTCTTTCGTACATTCTTTCTTTACCTTAATTTTACCTCTCCCTTTTAGGGACCTTTAAGCTACCCATGCTGCCCAGGGTCGCAACCTGCCGGAAGTGAGATTATCTATTGGATCACATAATTTCTTTTGACCAAACGAGGACATGGCGGGCCTCCCCGGATGAGTGACCAGCTCAATGCCGGGGCAACCTCCAAGATAACACGAATATATAGGACGAGGCACACCATTCACACACACACACACATTCACTATGAACAAGGCGAGGATGGGATGAAAATGATGACGGCCAGATGATATCCGGGGACCACAAAGGCCATACTTTCTCTTTTGTCACATAGGTGAGGAAAACCCCCCCAAAAAACTCACCTAGGTAGCGTGTCCCGACCAGGATTCGAGCCCAGGCCCGCTGCGTGAGAGGAACGAATGCAATCCCTGCGCCATAGCGGTGGACAATAATTAACAACTAACCTCCTCAAAGACCAATGCCACTACAAGATAGAGAGCGTCGGTGTAGATTGCTAACATCAGAATGCAATAAAAGCACACGAACTGGCTTGCAACGAATGAAAATTGTATTTTAAATCAATACAAATTTACATTATTTCAATTTCTAAACAAGTTATGCTGTATAAAATAATGTGTTTTCATTCTCTTCACTGGCAACATGTGATGTATTGATCACTGTACGTAGATGCCTTACGTGTCCAGAACGAACTGACGTTTTAACAGATAAAATTGCATCCTTACGACCCTAGAATGTAATTGGTCTTTATCCGAGGGATTGCTAAACGTTATTGGCTAATTTGAAATATGCGGCTTATGTATGGAATAGTCATTCCAAAATGATCTTTGTTTCTTCCTCCACTTCCTTAGGCTGATCCGATCCCTAGTCACTGAATAGCTTGACAGAACGAATAAATATGATTGAAATGAGTTTGTTAAAATCCAGCAGAAAACTGAACAGTCAGATTGTTAATTCACTTGAGAATAAATGGCTGTAGGCTTGTATAGTACAGTGATTTCAACTTGAAAGATTCCTTTACTTCTTTTTGTGTTCTCGCTAATTGTTTCAATCATTGGGAAGTTTGTCACATCATCCATCTTTCTCAAAACTACCAACCCTATTCATTGATAAGAATTAAGCTTAGCCCTTAACCACGGACATGAGGTCTGTGTGACCGCAATAAAAACATAAACCGCTGCTACTGTCTGGATTTCGTCTTCACAGGTGGGTTATTTACACTACCTTCCCTTCTCAAGATCCTTTATCACCCTATATGCGTCACTTAGTGAAGCCGAACTGGAAAACTGTTTCAGTCTTACTAATAATCCAGTTGTAACATTTATACCAGGAATATACAGAGCTGAGGAGAAAAAGTGTACTAATAATCCTTGCATAAGGCTGAATGTGTGCAACGCTTTACACAGCCTGGCCCCCTTGTATAAACTTGACATAAATAATCAAGATGGCCGATATCCGTAACAGCCGGTCGTTTCGTAGATGTTTGAGATTGAGTTTTGAGGCTACGCATATTCTGAGCTGCTTTTGCGGAATTATAAACATTGTTCCTTGTTTGCGGGATATATTTCCATACTTGTACCCATGATTACAGCTTTCTGAAAACAATATAATGAAATACTGAAACTAGAATTACTGTCTGCAGACGATCCATCGTTGTTTGCCCGCTCCTCCGATAGATGGCTTTCAGCAGTCCTTCATAGCCAGGGGCAAGTAACGTCACAACTAGAGTGACGTGTTGATGACGTTGGACGTACAAACCCGGTGTAAACCACGGCAGTTACACTCCGTTTATTGGTAATACGGCTTATGTAGAACTTGCACGGTGAACAACCAAACAACCGTTCAACGCAGATATAAGCAGCTTTTATTAGTAAGGCTGTTTATTTTTGTAGCGATCTTTGAGATCTCACGTCCATGGTTACGTAAGTTTTTTTTCCAGTTTACTATTTTGTGAATAACAGTGAGTAAACGGTCAAGATCATAAAAAAACCGTTAGGCCGTGAATTTTACGACTTTGTAATGGCAGTTATGATGAAATTATTTCGGTGTAATTTTGCAGTATATGTTTTGGGAGGATGACTGTATGTTTAATTTCTAAGAGTAAAACGTTAGTTTGAATACAACCACTTATTATGGTCAAATGTGATTAATATCTTGTTGGGAGTGATGTGAATGTCGATACTAAATAAGCTTCTGTGTACATATTAGTGTTCGTTTGAAAAAAAATGTTCGAAACTCTGCATTAATGGTGCAGTGACTCAGATTTGTGCCTTGAAAATCCCCATAAAATGATGATGTAAGAATAATGCTTCGTTAATTAAACATTTAGGAATCATTTTGCTTGAACAATAATTAAAATTGTTATAATTGATCAAAATTAATTAAAATAAAAATTCAAATTGTTAAAGTCCCATTAACTCTGAGCAGTCACTCAGACCTCACATCCATGGTTAAGAGTTAATATCTTACACGATTTTTACTCACCGTTAATCTCCTGGAAGGCGAACCTGTAGATGATGACCCAGAAATTGTAGAGGAAGGCGAGGGATACAACCATGGACCAGTAGTAACACAGCCGGCCTGCAGGGTCGAACACAAAGGACCAATTAGGCGCCGAGCCTCTGAAGCGAGGATAGTAACCGAGCCGTCGGTTCTGGTACCGGTCTCCACCATTGCACGAGGAATTGCCGTTCTGATTGTTCGAACCAGGACCTGCCAATCAGAATAATGCAATCTTAATCTCCTGTATAGAGACACGTCAGTAACATTTCCTTAGAGATAAATCTGTTCTAGGCGAGTACCGAACCTCAGTTTACCTACTTGCGACTCAGTGAGATGACGCAGTAAATCAGGAACTTACTTGAAGTAATTTCATTCCTCCATAAACTCTTTTCCCGTTTAAAAAATAGTTCACAATAACAGGTAATTCTTTCACATGAATACACCCATTGTTTACGGCAATTTTAAATTACCTAGTAAGAACAATAATCCGAAATTGAACAGAAAAAAGTTGAACATAATCACTAGCAAATTATCAGTTGGCTTGTTTATCTAGTTTTGTTCCTGAGGCCGTGTGATGTACTGTCATGTACTGTCATGTACCAATATGCATGCGCACATTATTAGTTTCGATGCGCAACGTATGCGCATAATGTCATTTTCAGCGAACTGACAATGTGCCCATGCGTCGTACATTACATGGCTGTAGGAACAAATCTTATGTCGTTAGATATTTCAACTGATCTTTTCATGATTTTTAAAAACGGGATAGTTGTTCAATTTATAGAGTAGCATTTTTCCGATAAGTAATACGTTTAAAACCAAAGAATTTTTTAAATATGTTATGAAAATTAAACAGAGCAATTTGGTTGCTGCACTAGCAATTTTTTTTAAGTTTTACTTTTCAGGAATTTAAATTAGTATTCCAATAATTGATTATTTTCATTGTGTTTGCGGCAATTATTTTACTTATTGAGGGAAGGAGAATCCACTTTATAGCGCAAATGCTACTCAGAAAAATTAGTGTTTACTACATTCAGTGTAACATTTTATGTTTTCATTTTTAAAAACTAAAATTATTTAAAATTTATTTTTATACTTTCCATCTTTATCAGCATTCAGTATTTTACATTAAAATTGTAATCAGAACTCTATATATGAACAAATTTACAGAAGTGTAACAATTTTAGCAAATAGGCCTATGTTCACAATTATATATTATAACAAGTTGATACATGCATAACAATTTTAATATAAAGTAAAGACCGCTGATAAAGTTGAAAAGTACAAAAGTATCGTAAAAGTTTTATATTTTAAAAATAAAATTGTAAATATTACACTGAATATAGTATACCACATAGGCACCAAATACTAATTTTTCTCTTAATAAGTATTGTTCCGATGACTTTAAATATTTACGCACTGAATGTATTCATATGAAGGAATATCCCATTATCCTGTGCTAGTTTCTAAACATCAAACCAGCTATATAGACTCCTAAATATCTTGTTGCAGAAGCCTTCTTAGAGCCTGCGTATGGCAGTAAGCAGGTAAGCTCGGGTTCGATTCCAGCTGAACACTAAGTTTCTTCCAAAAGAAATTACATAAAATAGGCTATAACCAGTGAGATAACATAACATTTGTAAATACGTATTATTATTAACTTACATATTTCTTACGTCTAGCATCAGAATTATGCCTAGCATCAGAATACTACACTAACATTCCTTACAAAGAATCCTATCTATGGCTCATCCACTGAATATTTCATGATCACGGCTTACTTACAGGGCGAGCACTGTTAGACATAAGAAAAATGTGTGAAAAATGCAACAGTAGGCCTATTATTGTAATACGTAATTAAAGGTGGCTGAGCAAAGGACTAATCGTATTATTATATTTTTGTTTATGAAGGGACATTTTAGACTGTACATACTTTAGGCCAGCAATTTGTACTGTTGAGGTGAATAAAGTTGTTTCTTAATAGTAAAATAGAAAACTTCAAGACAAAAATGTTTACATTCGAGTATCAGGACTACATATCAGAACCAACTACGGTATAAGACAACTAACGCATCAACGTTATAGGAGTGCACATGATGATATAATATACTAATATACAGTGTAATTTTAAGATAGATTACATCTTATATACAATAACGATTCTCTGTTTTGTTTTCACGAAATGTGCTACCAGATCACTGCCTGTTTTAAGAGAACTACATCATTTTCTCTTTACACATGGGATGGTTTAAACGTGGTCAGGATTTGTATGTAGGCCTACTAAACCCATGCAAATAACCATGTAAATATGCTAAAAAAGGAGAAAAGCGCTCAAAGTTAGCTTTTATTGTAAAATTGATTATCTTTCTAATATACATATACAGTATGATTTTGAATTATTTTAATTTTGAATAATTTTAAGCTCGTTGAGCGAAAGACTGTAAGGCCTTTAAAAACTGCCACCTAAAATAAAATATTGGGATTAATATATTATTATTATCATTATTATTATTATCATAATTATTGATTATCCAAAACAAGTAAAGCCCTAATGTAGGCTTCATTATGCATGCTAGGGCTACAGTTGAGATACAAAAATATAAAAAACTTGTATGTAAGTCTAAATATTAAATTTAAGAGTCTGAACAAAAAGGAAAATTACATGCAACATAAAAGCAAACAACAAATAAATTTAAAAAAAAAACAGAAAAAAATATACCTATAATAAAACATAATGAAAACATTCATCTAAAACACTGAAACAATGTATATATATATATATATATATATATATATAAAGTAAAGCGTTCCCTGTTACAGGCCATGGAGGCCCAGAGGGTTCCAGGAGGTTGAGGCTCCCAGATTTTTAGACATCGGCACATGAAGGTGGTAAGGTTGTCAGCCTTACGCACCGGCCGCCTTTACCTCAGGAATGATTCCGGTACTCATTTCTGTTAGAGGCTGAGTCGACCCCAGGGCCATAGTGCCACCAGAAGGATTAGGTCAATTGAAAAACTCCAACGACCTCATCGGGGATCGAACCCGCGACCTTCCGGTTTGTAGCGCGGCGCCTCAACCACTACGCTACGGCGTACCCCCATATATATATATATATATATATATACATATATATATATATATATATTACTGCCTGTTTTAAGATACAAGAATTACATTCTTATACAAGAATTATATAGAATTATACAAGAATTATACAAGAATTATATAGAACATTGCTATTTTATAGATATTTTTAAATAGTGTTAATAAATAGTTTTGTCGGCCGCGGTGGTCTAGAGGTAGCGTGCCCGCCTCTAGATCCGCAGGGCGCGGGATCAAACCCGGCCGCGGTCGATGGATTTTTCAGGACGTACAAATCCTGGGCACGGAGTCCTCCGGGAGGGACTTTAAGCTGGGGTCCCGTGTCGTAGATTTACGGCACGTAAAAGAACTCCAAGCCTAAATTAGAGCCTCTGGACAAAATTTCTCGGCCCTTTCACGTCCAAGAAATACTTAGTTTCCAGAGAGAGGTTGCGAGGCGATGGGCTTACCACCTGTCCCTCTACCCTCTCTCGGAAAATAAGCATATCAAAATTAGTATAGGTAATGAAACCTCCATTGGAGGCCTCTTCGCCCCACCTGGGGATCATAGGGTACCAGACAGACAGACCAGACAGACAGACAGAATAAATAGTTTTAGTTCTTGAAAACAAGATTTTTTTTTTTGGAAACTAGGGTGCAGTGGTTTAATAAATTAGAGTCCACAATAATTTAAATGAAATATTAAAAATTACCTCTTATGGTCAAAACCTGACTGATAAAACAGTTTATCCTCAACAGCTTCAGAAATATTTTCACAAATGTAGTAATTTTTATTCAATCTTGCATTCATTTTAAATCTTTAATCTTTCAATCCCAATTGCCCATGATCAGACAAAAACTGGGTCATTATGAACCTTATTTTTTTCCAAATTTTTAATACTGAGTCTATCATAATTTTTTGGAATAAATAGATCCTTCGTAAGTTGTCCAGTTGGGATCATATATATTATATATTATATATGTATATTATACATATACCGATGTATACCGATATAAGTAGCCTGAAAGATCAAAGGAGTAAGGGGGACGGGGATTGAATCAAGAAGTGAAAGAAAGAAAAATACAGGATTTTAATTAACTATATGGGACAGTTTCATTTGCGCTAGAAAGACTATTGAAGTTTACCATGGGAAATATGGAAGATAAAATGTTAATTTAAAATATTTTAAGGAAGAGTTTTGTAGTTTCCTAAGCAGCAGTCGGATTTATGATCTCTAGATGAAAGGAGCAGGAACAAATAAATGCGATTGGGAAGGGAACAGAGAAGAAGCCTGTATTGTTTATATTATTATAATTAGACTAAAACTATATTTCTCAGAATTCAGTTTCTTTGCTAATAATATCCCTAAAAAAGTATGTCTTGTGTATTTAGAGTCTATTGGGTCAGAGGCCTGCGTCAGAACCGGTAGACTCTTTTGAAATCTTTTCTTACTATAATAAACGTACACAATATAATATATCGATATCTAATATCCCCCAAAATAATGATTTCTCCACACGGTTCGTTAAAGAAGATTTCACTTTTCAGTTCATCTGGTTTTCTAGAGGAAAATATGTGGCACACCTACGATGAAAGACTGATTCCGTTGAGGCTCTTTATTGCTTCAGAAATTGATTATACAGTAGAACTCCAATTATCCGGATTAATTGGGACCGGACCCGTTCCAGAAAATAAAATATCCGGAAAGTTGGATAAATATTGAAAATATGTAATTTTTTATAAATAATTCTACAGTACTGTACTTAACCTACATAAAGTGTCATATCTTGAACAAATTGGTCGGATTCAGTTTTCTGCCGACAAACTGTCGATTTTGTCGGCTAAAAGTCCTGCTTTTTCGCAAATAATCGGCCCTGACAGAGGGTTTCTAAATTGAATTCAGCCTCAAAGCGGTCCGGATAATTGGCCATCCGGATAGCTGGAGTTCGGATAATTTGAGTTCTACTGTAGTATATAATGCAGTTATTCATGGCCAGACGGCTTCAGAGGAATAAACTATTAAGTCGGTGGTTCTTTACGTTGCTTGATCTGACTAAATCGGTCCAAAACAAAAGCAACGTTGCAATATTCTCTCAATGTTATCACTGACCTTAGTTCTTCCCTCGCTAATCAATTCACACGTGTTATTGTTTACTGTAACTAGATCTTTCAACATCGCGTTTCACTCCACGCGGAGTTGACGGGTAGCTGTCACAGCCGTCCCAGGGCATTCTTATGTTTTGATTGACTAGGGTAACTAGCTGATTGGTGCGGAAAAAATAAAGATCACGGGTTGATCTGTCGGCAAACAATTCCTCCTAACAAAAGGAAGCCACCTGGCCATGCAATGAATAACTGGACTACATCCAAATATGGTAAAATGGGAAAAAATTCCGGATGTTTACCGGTACTGAAAAATGTTCCGATTACACATTTATTACAAACCTCTGCGGGTTGCCTATGTGGAGAAACATACTTAGAGTGAGAAAATTGAAATTCTGATGTGAAATATGACCGTGAATCCTTCCTCTGTCCTGTCAATCAATAGCTTTGCTATCTATGTGATTCAAAGGAAGCGTTTAACAGGGCATGGAAATTCGCATACGGTAATAGGAATCTGGAGTCGGTTTCAGAATACCTATTCAACAGTTGTTATTATTGCCTGATTTGAGCTAGGCCCGTGGTGTTATTATTTATTAATAGTCATGAACATGGGCTCTAAACACGAGTAAAGATAAGCTTTGTTATTGTAGCTATAACTAAGCGTCTAATTTAAGGGAGCCCTCTGGTGGCCTGGAGTGTGTGAATGTGACAGGTGTTATCTTGGCATGCTGTATCCGGCGCCCTTATGTCACTCTGTGCTGTCTGCTTCTGTAATGTAACATTATGCACAATGTCTCTTAACTATGGTCTCATCCAAAATGCTCTTTCCATTTATTTTATATTTTTACACAGAGTGGTACATCAACGCCAACTTTTTCAGTATTGATTAGTGCGATCTCATTTTGAATCCTGTAATTATAATGGTACAGTAATGGTGACCACAGTCACGATCGGTGACGGCAACATATAAGTTCCCATCTCATGCCCACCCAATATTTAGCTTGTGTATTATTATCATAATTATGTATTGCTACTACTAAAAATCGTGCTATTTTGTACTGAAAAAAGTGTAGGGGCAAAAATCAGGCCATTGTTGACATATGTCTACTCAGTACGACCTCCTCTTGTTCCAACACACTCATCGTTCCTCAATTCATTAAATTTTTATGTCTTACTTTCACAATGTATGATTGATTGATAACAATTCTTTTTATTCCCTCAATTTTTCTATTTAAAGTGGAAGACACAACTACTTGGGATTGCTTTGAATAATATAGCCTAACACAATGATTTATTGTTAAACAATATAAAATAGGTCTATGTGTGTTCTGTTCACATGTACGTCTAAAAAACCAGTGATAAAAATTGTCAATATAATAGTTTCCACTCAATACCTATTCAATGTCGTCAAAAGATATAAATGCCTTGATAAAATTAATCAGTAGTGCTGCGAAACCAGTCGTTATAAATATGAAATTTATCAATTCTGTCAATGTAGTTTTCACAGCAACTATCGAAGGATCTTACGCTTCCAAAATACTAAACACATGTTTGAGTTCAGAAAAAAAATCATAATCACATTTCTGTTCTTTATATGTATAAGGATAGTGCTAAAAGTTAGATTTATAATTTAGATGATGCTTGTGATTAAGAAAAATCACAGGAAGTTCAGTAATGGACAAGGCAAGGAATTGTGATATAAGTCAAGAGTACAGGACTCTGATGACTGGTTAAAGAGAAGCAAGTCAGCATGGAACGAACAAATAGAAAAAAATAAGTAAAAGTTAAAAAAATGGTTAAATCAGCAGACGCAATAAACCAAACGCAAAAGGAGTTCGGATCTCCACGAGAAAGATTGTGTCATTAGGGAAAACAGGCTTCTAACTTAGTCTAAGCCTAAGGAAAGGCGAAGATGATGATGAGGATGATGATGAAGCCTGAGACGAATTTATTGAGAGAGCTCCAGCCAGGAGAAAGAAATTTTGCAACACTTCGTGCTAGATTACTTTATTTTAGTACAGATAGTTACCTAATTTAAAAAAAAAAATTAATATAAAGTCCACACAATATTATAGGCCTAAACTTTAAAGCATTTCCGTTAACTAAGCTGTATTACAAAATATGATTGTTATTAGTTATTAGATAAGGAAACCGTTTCTTGTATAGTTATATTTGTATCCCTGTCATGTCAGTACAATATATAAATCCATTTCATGAAACCAAATAAGGGGCGGGAATATGAAAACTTTTAAATCTTTGTGTCAACCCAATGTTTTTAAAAGTTGGCTCTACTGGTGACGATGATGAGTAATAACGAAAACTGTAATAGCCTATAATAGAATTGAGAGTCGGATGCCAGTCCCGCCTATTAGCCCCGTTGATATAGTAAATACAAAAAAGAAGGATCAGCAATTTATACGTCAAACATTTGTGCTGCTTTTATATTTCTCAAGCCATAAGTTGATTTTGGGTTTTAATACATTGAGTTTGTATTGCCTACATAAGAATTAATGCTGACTAGTCCTATATATTGTACAAACATTACTTAGGCCTCTAATATAATGTAACATAGCATGTAAGGTAAAAAAGCAGTTTGTATGAATATTTTATTTATATCAGGTTGTAGTTTGTACGAGGTTTTAAGGGTGAAAGTGAAAAACATTTTAAAATGATCAATTGTACCTATAGGCTATTACTTGTAATATCAGAGAGTTTTTGTCTAGCTTACTTTGAGTTACAATAAAATCAGGTAAACTGATATAACAAAGTGCCAGTATGTTTTTTTAATCAGTTATAATTGCAGCTATGATATACATAAAATATATTTTTATAAATAGATCTCCGAGTTAAACTCCAGATCGATTCATTAAGCAGGGCTTACGGAAGAACAAAGGTCTAAAATTTGATTCTTAACCTTAATTCATAATGGTATACACTGATATAATAAATTCTTAAAATATGTAAACGTTTTGAAAAATGCATTGTCAATGAAATAGTACAGTAAGCCAATAAGAAGCGGTATGCAGTTTTGTTCTGAGTATAGGCTTATGCAATTTTAACGCAACGCAATAACTTTAAAGCTAGTTTCTGTTCCTGAAATAACATTTATAGGCTTATGTTATCATTCTTTAGGATTGATGTTGTAGGTTAATGAAAGACAATGAATTCCCAGTTTTTCTTTTTAAAGAAAAATATAATACTTATTCGCAATCGCGTCGTAGCTCATGGAAAAGAAAAATCGCGTTATTTCCGAGCCCTGCTAGTTTTCTTATGTTACGTTATTGTATTATTTAATTCAATTGTACCACGATATGCCCGATATTCCAGTGATAAATGCGGATGGCTCTCTCGCTGCATCAGCGTACCAACCTTATGCATATTCTCATAGCTTCATGTTTTTATTTATTAAGAGGTCAGGAATTATTACTCTGACACAGACTGAAGTAAAATTCAATACTTTAATTTAATAGTAATCAATTTTAACAAAATAAATAGTCATTATACAACAGCATTTCATCTATAATCGAGCTTATGGGAACATTTGTTTTTCATAGATGTCAACTGTCCATGGCAACTGAAGGAGGCTTTATAATCTGTCATTTATTGAAGACGCTATAAGAAAGAATCGAGAATTTGATTTTGCATTTTAAGTAGGTGCCTTCTTTTTAACCCTCCTGTACTAAGGAAGGTTTCAGGAGGAATTGAAGGCTTGTTCCAGAATTCCACATTATTTACATTAGTTACGGGACTCGCCCGCTGATTGGAGTCAATCAAAATGCTTCGAATTGAACCAAAATATTATAATAAATTTGACTGTTAATTACTCTTTATTTCGGTACTGGTCAACCGATTAAGTCCAAATTCAAAAGGCTTATTGACATGATCGCTATAGATGAGTATACGAAGTTTTATGAAAATCCGATAAAGCGTATTTGAGTTATATGTTATTTTTGTTATCGATACATTTTGTTATTACGCGCATTTTGTTATATGATACCATAAAAAGGCACTAAATTGGGTATTATTCCGGTACCGGCCAACCGATTTGGTCCAATATCAACAGACGTCTTCCCATAGACATTATAAATAGGTATTCCAAGTTTCATGAAAATCCGATAAAGCGATATGTGAGTTATGGCGCCTTTAAAATATACACTAAATTGGGTTTTACTCCGGTACCGGTGAACCCATTTGGTCCAATATAAATAGGGTTCTTCCCATGGACATTATAAACGTGTATACCAAGTTTCATTAAAATTCGACAAAGCGTATTTGAGTTATCGCGCGTACAGACACACGGACGGACGGACGGACAGACATTTTTCGTCCCCCAGACAATCTCATAAAGTACCATACTGGCACTTAATAAACGCTAGTCACGTGATTGATGCTCTGCGAATGCGCCGATTTGCCGTTACGCTGTATCTGATAAGGTGATAATTACGTTATTTCGGAATGATCAGCGTGAAGCTCTACGGTAATAGACATGAATCCCGAAAAAACAGGAAAGACTTCGCTTTAATCTTTCCCTGCTACTGACATATAAATTCTTTCGTTCAAAAACTTTACAAAAGCAGAAATGTAATATTTATAGAGTAAATCTACATGTAAAATTGTGAGAATGTTTATCCTTGCGTTCGATTGTAATCCACAGTAACCAGTTATTCTACTGCAATTCTCTCTATTGATTTCAAACTTAGATCCCACTGATGATTTCAGTTGATGATGGCTTATATTATTGTATAAATTAAGCATTGTAAAGGTTAACATTACGATTTAATTCAAGTGTTGCCAATTTATAGGCTCAATTATTTCTAGTATAAGAAACCACTGCATGTAACATGCCCAGAAACATTTCAATAAACTTACGTAGCAGTGTTGATAAATTTTTACATGTTAAGATATTTTTCTGATTAAAATCCCATTTTGAGGTTATGTTAATATTTATATCCTGTTATGAGGTGCTATTGAATTCATATAACAGAAACAATTGAAAATTAAGTTTAATTATAGGCCTAGCACATTCTGGGAACAATTTGGTATCATATCCTGCAATAAGTCATTGTTAAAACTTCCAAGTGCAGCAATCTGAAACAGTTCCTCCATTTTCTCTGTTACGTTTACCGTACCGTATCAATTTACGCTGGCAAAAACTCCGTCGTAGCACAAGACATTCCATATACCGTATTCAATCACGTGACATTAGAGTATACCGTATCAGAGAATACGCTATGGCAAAAACTCTCTAATATTTCTGCTGTCATTTTTAATTACCCTTAATATCTATGGATACCGGAATTTCTTGAGGGTCATTTCTATCCTTTCTCAAGAATTATAAAAGCTTAGGAATATACCTTTCAGTTTGTATCTGTCCTTAAATACCGTCTCTTATTAATGTTGAGGTTTGTTCAGTACGTTGAGACAATTGCACAAATAGGTTTTTACTCCACCATACTATAAAGATATACTAGGCCTATAATGTTATCCATTAAAGTACAGAATTTCATTATAACACGGAACGACCTTGAAGTCTTGAGAACAGCAAATCCAAGTGCATAGCAAACAAGCTGCATTTAAATTCTGTTCTTGTTAATTTTAATATTATAGTAAATTCAGTTCATTTCGTGCATTTAATGTACAGTTATTTGAGGTTAAAACGTCACGAGTAGCCCTAATATCTGCATGTCTTGTCGCCTGCCATATATTTCAAAAGAATTAAACTAATAACAGATAAATGCCGAGAGTCGTTTGGTTTATCAATTACGAAGTATTCTAAAATCCGTTGGCATACATTGTTATTCATATCATTTTTTTTTAAATTTAAACTTAATTCAGCATGTGTCAACATCGAAATCATATCACCTGCTAGGTTTTATGGGTATATCATTAGGCCGTGTAATTACTTAAGTACATTTGTTTTCTACTGTTAGTGCGTTATGGCTTCTGATAATTTTTACAGATTTTCAATTTTGATTATGACATACGACGAAATGTCGGCGATGAGTCATATAATTATCCAGCTGGCATTGGCCTTAGCCTCTGGGGAAAACACCAAAAAACTCTATTCAAATTGGCCTGCTACGGGGTTTGAATCTGTCATCTTTTGAGTATTCGGTAACGAGTCACCAAAAAGCATTAGTGAAATTTACAACAACTTTATTGAAAATCATTATCGTAGGAATTTTGTATGTGACTTTTTACCTATCAATAAAGCCAAAAAAAAAAAAAAAAAAAAAAAAAAAAAAACAGCTTTAATAGTTTGGAAACAGATTTTTTATCTTAACTTTATGAGAATATCATCCTTCTTTTTAATACGAACGTTTTAAGGCTCTTTCCCAAATTTATGTAGGTAATATCTATAAGAATGAATAAAATCTACACGAGAAGTAATAAAAGACATTGAATATCAATAAGCCGGTAAGTGTTCCAATAATATTAATCGATTCATTCTGTGCATTCAATCATCTAGCACAACTTTCGGCCACAGCTTGGTTGCTCCGATAAGTGAACCCATTCTACCCTTCAGAAAGTCGATAGCCCTTGTGTTATTTGACAGATAAGAGGCTGATCTCTATGGGGTCACCCGCATCTATTCTCTCACAGTATCAGAGTTGTGGTGGCTCCTAACACATTGACCATCTTCAAGACGAAAGGAGAATTCTGATAAATTAAGTCAGTTTTAATCACAGTACTATGTTCACAAAGCTGTTTAAAGGAAACTTAAGAAAAAATACTGTACGGAGCGGAGCGCATGTTCGTATGGGTAGTTTCAAAATTGAGGACCGTTTTGACAAATTCGTGCTTTGAAATGAGATCATTAAGATGGTGAAAAAAGAACATAAGATAAGTCAACATAACCAATTCATTTTGAAGCCTCGATATTCAAGGTTTCTCTATTCTATATATTAATAAAAACTAAAGAAACCTTCTCCTGAACAATTTATGTTTTGGCACATGTTGAGTTTTGTCAAATCCGTCCTCAATTACTTTCGTGTTTTCTTCAAGACAGATCGCCTCCCAATGAGTGCATACTATACTTTGTGTACAAAGCGATATTTTTGCGATTTTCTTGTGCAAAGTATTTTCTATTTTTTATGCTTTTATCTATGAAACATGTTTCGCGTCTTTAATGTCTCCAGTTTTAGGTCAAAATGGCGAGTAGGTCAAATATTTATCGTTGTTAGTAAAAGAATTCACCCTAATACGTCGCGTTTTTTGCGACAGTGTCATATCCGACAATTGTCATTATTTCGTTATGCGTGACATTTCCGACAATTTCATATAATGTCAGGTTTTTTCAATAAAGCAGATATTATCCTCGTCACTTGCTACAGTAGAAGATTCTCAAGAACTCTCAACATTTCCCTCAAACGCTTCTAGTCTAGGGATCGGCTACCCGCCTTGAATTACAGAGATCAGTAAAGTAAATAGGAAAATCAATTAACCTTAGGTAGTCCTTGATACGACCACCTGCATGGTCCCGTGGCTGGCTAAGATACGCAGGCTCGGGTTCGATCCTCGGTACCCCCCGGATTTTTCTGAGGTACGGAGGTCGGTACGGGGTGCACTGAGCCTCGTGTAACAAACTGAGGAGCTGCTTGATAATGAAATAGTGGCTCCGGTCACGGAGACCACCATTAACGTCCTTGACCACATGCCCCCAATCCCGCCATCTACATATGGCAGATGACGGTCGTCTGGTAGGCCTAGTCCCTTCTATGATGTAGCGCCAAGGAATTTAGTTTATCCTCTACAGTCCCGAGATGAAATTTTATTATGTATTTATATTTTGCGCTTAATGAATTTTTATATAGGCCGAAATATAATCAGTTTAAAAAGAAAATAATAATAATGTTAAAATGTTGGGAGTGGGAGTTTTTGGGCGCCTAAAATGATATTTAGACAACTAGGCCTACACATTTTATTCTGTGGATTCATGTGTGTTATGACCAAAACAAGACGCCTATTCAACATATAAAATTTTTATTTTATTTTGTGGGGGTTCAGGGGGTTTTCGGGTTGATATGATATATAAGGTCTATTATTATTTTTGCTGTTTTTTTTAATTCAACCATAGATAGGCTACATAGCAGACATTAAAAATATGAGAATGCAATGAGGAATGTATCAAATGCGACACCACCGGCCGTCATTACTTTAACCGTTCGTAGAGTGAGAAAAAACATCCAAAATCTGAGGTATCATACAAATGATACGCGGGGACTGTAGAGATTAATAGTTTAGTTCTTGAAACATGTTAAGCTTTATATTCTAGGCCTACATCGATACAGCATAACCTGTATGAATAAGTTACGGCTGTTATTAATTGTTTATGGACATATTCAATCAAAATACAATGAATAAATCCCCACGACAGTAATTCTCTCTCCTACATAAACGTACTAACACAGAAGCTGTTCATTACTTACCAGCACCGCCTGAGCCACCTCCCGAGGCACCGCGCTGACCCCAGTGCCCAAGCAGTGGCGGCTCGTTGCCACAACTTGAGGACGCTAGAGTTACAGTAGCTGGTAACTTGAGACGTCCTCTCAGATCCTTGCGCCTCGTTTTGCGACTCAGGTCCAGCTCGGATGCTGTCGACGACACCGCTGCGGCTCGATTCACGTAAGCCGCCGCCAGGGAGTCCCGCGACGAAGAGAAGTAGCGCTGTGGAAGTGAAAAATAAATAGTTGTACATTGTGAAGAAAGAAACACATGCAGTGTAAAATATTCAATAATTATTTGACCAGGCTGTATTATCTGTGATTCTCAAAGTGGGGTCCGCGGACCCCCGGGGGTCTGCGATGGTATTTCAGGGGGTCCGCAGGCGGTTTAAGAAGAAATAGGACATCCCATAATTTTATCAAATTACATATCTACTAAAGCAGCGTCACTGTTCACATTAAGGAGTAAACTCTGTTTGTTAACATTGATATTCTTTTTTGTCTATTGAATTTAATGCATTTGAATCAAAGTATTTATTTAGTTTCTTTTTCAAAACCCAGAGGGTGTCCGCGAAATTTTAATTTTTTTCAAGGGTCCGCGGACTGAAAAGTTTGGGAACCACTGGTCTAGACAATTGTGTTCAGTTTCAGCCATAGTAAATATATTCATGTATACTGGGATAGATATTTCAAGTGAAGTTCAAATTGTTTACTTACTCAATGGCAATAAACATTTTCTAAGCAAGCTAAAGGAACATTACCTATTTTACGGAACCCGGAGGTTCATTTCCGCGCTATAACATGAACCTGCTATTCAACCCTATTCTGTGCTACTGCCATCCAACCATCCCTTTCAAATCTCACTTCCATGAAATCTTTTTTGATATTGTCCTTACATCTATGTTTAGGTCTTCCAAGTGGTATTTTCCCTTCGGGTCTCCCAGTAAGTACTTCTGAGATATGTTTTTCCTCCCTCATATGCGCAAAATGTCCACCTATTTCATTCTCTGTGATTTAATTATCCTTACTATATTCGTTGAAGAGTACCGGTATATGTTATGACGCTCGTCATTATGCAATTTTCTCCAGTACCCTTTTTTTTTATCTCTCCTAGGTCCAAATATTTTCCTAAGAACCCTGTTTTTTAAGAATCTCAGATTATGTTCTTCCCGAAGAGTAAGAGACCATGTCTCACATCCATATAACACAATCGGCAAAATAGTTGTCTCATATTTTTTCTTTCTTTTTTGGACAGAAGATGAAAAGATTAAAGTTTCTGAATTGCGTATAAACAAGCATTTTTGGGTGAAGCTTAAATACTAATTGAAATAGGCTATTTCTTTCGTGGCTATCTCGTACTTACATTGGCCTGCTAGTAATAAAAGACACACAAATACAGGGTGTTAATGAACAACACCGAAATATTTTACTTGTATATAGAGGGGACATAGACAAGCAACTTTTATTAGAAGATTATTGCTCTATAACGTAAAATATGTATGTTACAGGACATTAAAGTCATTACAATTTAGTGCTCCCAAGACAATAATAAAGCGAAGTAGAGTTAAACAATTTTATTATTTTGACTTCACGCCTTCTTAATTATCGATAAAAATCTGATTCTTAATCATTCATAACATAATTTAGAGTTTTCATAATCTGCAATCACATGACTGGTCACCACTGCATTATAAATAATTTTTTATTCATCACTCCAGTTTTAACAACGATGGTCCTTTGTTTCGCATCATTTCAAATGTTAGAAGACAGTGGTGGCCATACCCTGGGATATTTTATGCTCTAACAGGAACAATTGAATCCATAGAGCACAAATCTCCTAATAAAAGTTACTTGTCTATGTTACCTTCCTAAATTTAAGGGACATAGGGACTTGCACGTATCCCGTGGCCATCGGTGAAAAATAATCAGGATTATTCGCTAAACCATCCTCGAAAATATGTGGACAATTTAATTGATTTAATTACAATATTAGCTTAACACTCATGATATCACTATAAACCAATGAAAATCGTTGTTTTGTGAAAATTCAGGGAATCTTAAACGGTGGTGACACATGTTGAAGGCCACACTTACTGTTTCAGTTAGATCTTCCTCTTGACTTCTACTCATGTGCAGAAATAACATGTGAATTAGTAAGCACATGGAAAGCTATTCTACATTCTAGATATTCTTGACTGGAATTCCGTATTTTATAAACTGATATAGTTTCTATTGTTAACACGAGGCTCAGTGTTCTCGTCCCAGAATTTGCTACCTCGCGGAAATCTGACAGTGAGAAGTAATTTATATCATATGTGGCCTTCTGTACTTACATCTAGTAAACAAATAATTATGCCATAGAGGTAGTGTGTTCTGTATTCCAATTACTTTAATTGTCAATTGAACTATTCTGTATCTTCTTTAATATCATTTTTCCACCTGTGCTCAGTTATAAACATTAATTATACAAACTAAACGAGAAATTGTCTTATTATAAAATCATTGTAAACGTATCAAATTACTTTTCTAAAATATTAACTTACGTAGGCCTATTTAACAAACAATAGTCAAATAACAATTAAAATATCTTAACATTGTTAAAATGCAATCATAACTTCCATAGAAAGGTCAGTTCTATGTTACAATTGTAGTTGTAGTCCTACATTTACGGCCCGTTTCGGAGATAATTCGCCATCTTCAGGAAGTCTATTTTTTCCGTGGAGTTGGTGAAATCAGGTGTATGATCGTCGTTCTGCTTTCAGACGTACATGGTAAACTATACTCTAACTCCTCGCAAAAAAAAGAAGACTATCTGAAGATCGCGAATTAACACCGAAACCCGTTGTAAAGTGGAAACTACAGCTACAATTTTAACGTACCTTTGACCTTTAACGAACTGACCTTTTTGTGGAAGATATGATTGTATCGTAACATTTAAAAGACATTTGAATCGTTGTTATTACGTACTGTTAATACACGCAAGGTAATATTTTAGACAAGTCATTTATGTTACGTTTACAATGATTTTATAATAAGGCAAATTTTAGAATAATGCCACCATCCGTTCTCTAACATTTAGTGCCACAAAGCGAGGGTGGAACTAAAACGAAATTTAATTTTAGAAATAAAAATGGCATAATACAGTGCTCTATTAATATACTCTAATGTAATATGAAAGAAAAAATTAAATAATAGGCAAATAGAGAACTTTAGCACGAAAAAAATCAGGTAAACTGATGTAACAAAGTGCCAGTATGTTTTTGTTTAATCAGTTATGACTGCAATTATGATATGCAGAATATGTTTTTTTTTTTAATTGATTTCCAAGTTAAGCTCCAGATTTATTCATTAAGCAGGGCTTACGGAAGAAGAAAGGTCTACCATCTCGGCCACCTGGGTCATTTTAACGGTCTAGTTGGATAAGCGCATGTAAAACAATGGTGTTTTTTTGTCATAGCTACCTGTATTTTAATTTCCAAGGCCTTATAACATCACAGTAAAACAATAGGCTATGTTGTCAAGATAACTGATTTTCATTTTTTTTATAAATTCTTTCGAATACGTATATTACCATAAAATAGGCACTAAATTGAGCATTACTCCGAAACAGGTCAATCGATTTTATCCATTATGAATAGACGTCTTCCCATGGACATTATAAATGTGTATACCAAGTTTCATAAAAATCCGGTAAAGCGTATTTGAGTTACCGCGTCTTTAAAATATTCACTAAATTGGGTTTTACTCCGGTACCGATCTACCGATTTGGTCCAATATCAGTAGACGTCTTTCCACGTACATTATAAATGGGTATACAAAATTTCAGGAAAATCCAATAAAGCATATTTGAGTTATCGCGACTTCTTATATATTAACATAAAAACACTAAATTGGGCATTATTCCGGTACTGGCCAACCGATTTGGTCCAATATCAATAAACGTCTTCCCATGGACATTATAAATGAGTATACGAAGTTTCATAAATATCCGATAAAGCGTATTTAAGTTATTGCGCCTTTAAAGTAGACACTAAATTGGGTATTACTCCGGTACCGGTCAACAGATTAGGTACCGGTCAACAGGACGTCATAAATGGGTATACCAAGTTTCATGGAAATCCGATACATCGTATTTGAGTGATGGCGCCTTTCTATTAGAAAGGCGCCATAATCTATTAAAATAGGCACTAAATTGGACATTACTCCGGTACCGGTGAACCGATTTGGTTCAATATCAATAGGGTTCTTCCCATGGACATTATAAATGTGTTTTCCAAGTTTCATGAAAATCCGAAAAAGCGTATTTGAGTTATGGTGCGTACAGACACACGGACAGACAGACGGACAGACAGACAGACGGACAGACATTTTTTCGTCCACCACACAATCTCATAAAGTACCATACTGGCACTTAATAAAATACTATACAATAACTTAATTTATTACAGTAGTACGTCCAGTGCTACAGTACAAAAAGGGGTTGAAAACCATGTAAGTGATTAACGAGTATTTGTAGTGTAGTGTTTAACAGCTGAATGGACACTGGACTAAAAGAAGTGAAAGTTATTAATGTATCATTGTATGAAGGGCTCTTTCTACCTGCTCCACCCTCACGCAGGCTATCTGTCCGACTTCTTAACATAGCTTCCTCATTCCACCGCACTTCTTTTAAAGTTAGTGGCAGGTGAGCACCCACTTATATTCACTAGCACTAAATGAAATGGCACTGTAACGAGGTTTCTTATGTATTTTATATGGGAGAAGATCCATTCACTTGCATTTATTGGCGCAGTGCGAGGGTGCCACTGTAAAGAGGGGTTTTATATCGAGAGTTGACTGTAGTTTGTATAATTAATATTTATAATTAAGCACAGGTGGAATAAATTGATATTCAAGCAGATAGTAGGCCTATGTTCTAAAATATATGCGAACTCATGTCTATTTTCAATTACAATGAACTAGTGTATTTGCTGTACATATTCAAAAGACAAGGGAACGCACAAGGCTGAACCCAAGCATTGCAGAAACAGGTGTTAAATAAACCACACGATCAGACTGTTGAGTACGCGAAACATTTCCACACAACTACAACTGGAATTCGACTGAAAGTTGTTTTATTTTCCGACATGTCTAGTTTAAAAAACAACGTTCTGGTCGGCATACAAACTCCAATCCACTTCGTCCGCTAACAGTTTTTACCTCATAGGGAACAAAACATCCAGTTTTACGCGGATAAGCGGTTTTCCTCCTTATGAAGCGTCAGCTTATTTTTATGAAGGAAAACTCTCCGCCCAACCCCCCCTCCCCACATATATTTTCAACTTCCAGTAAATCCAGCAAATACAACTTGTGAAAATGAAAGGCTTTATTGATATTCACAACTGAATTCTATTTAAAATTTGAGACATTATCGTTGGCTCATCTCTTGATTCTTTTTGTATTTGGAGAACAGCCAGACGTTGATGTATCAAACATCAGTAGAAACCAAGAATAATCTGTTCCCTAGGATTTCAGTCACCTGTCAAGTTGAATAACCTACACCATATATGTTTTAGAGATGGGACATCTTAATGTGATGCAGACAGCAAGATTGGAGCTCACTGTTTTGAGCAATTCCGATGTGTTAGAGTTGTTGTAACATGTTGGTTGTTGTTATGAAGTGTTGATCCTTTAAGCGTGTACAAAAATTTAAGTAGCCTGCAGAAGAAGTGTTATGAATGTAAAAAAAAAGCGTGATGTTTCTAAAGTTGAAGTAAATGTATTTACAATATACGGGAAAATGTTATTAATCCGTATGCAATAACTTCATTTGTTACTGTACAGTTCACTACCAATAGTTCATTAGTTGTGAGCATGGGTGGGATATAGATTACCGATACATTTTATTGACCACAATTTATTATTAGAATACTCAATAGAAAAAATCTGATGTGAAACAAATAACTTCCTCTACAAAACTAAAATCTGATTAATGCACTCTCGTAATTTTATTTACCCTAAGCATTGGCAATTCAACTTTCTCACTACACATTCTGATATAGAATAATAGGCCGTTTTGATAGGGAGCGCATTCAGATATTTCAAGCTGATGAAAAGCTTTATTTTTCACCAGGCAGGACAATTTCTACCAACAGTGGGTGGCTTATAATTACTTTCCAGACAATTTTTTTCTCAAAAAAGTGTTTCGAATAAAAGTTTTAGCTCTCAGTATAAGCACCTCATGTACAAAATTGAAACAAAACACTTGCCTTAAAAGTACGAGAAAATCGTTACCAATTTTCGTGTCAAAATTGTATTTCCATAGGATGTTTCGTGTTGGAGTAAGGCTGTTCACAGACACATAGATACACAGACAGACATTTTCTTTAAAATATTTTTTGATTCAGGGGACCATAAAACATATATTTATGTTAAAAACTCAACTTCGAATTTTGGAGTCGAACACAATACTTCTCCTACCTTTAGTACCTACGGTACTGGTAGAGGATGTAAATATTTGATTGCTCCTTAATGGTGAAAAATAGAGGTTTATTTATGTTTTACTTCTATATCTACAGATTTTAGGATATAAATAGGTGCGGTTACAAAATACAGAGAGTGTTGATAAATTTTATGTATTTATCTCCTACGAGGGATTTGTATGTTGTGTAGGCCTATAAAATATTACCACCTATTCCCTCGTATAAAATCTTTTTGTTAAAAAATCAGCTCATAGCTTTGTCAAAATTAAAATTTATATTTGTCAATATTATAAAACATAGTTAAAATTTATGTCTGTCAATTTTGTAAAATAATTTTCGTATATTGGACAATATATTTCGGCTATTCAGCCATCTTCAGGTCCTTTCCTTTCACCAGGTGATCGTACACTGTTGGTTAATACATTACATGTACCCCCCACTCGTTGGTGTCACTGTGAACTCCTTAGGGAGTACTCTAATTTATTCAAACAAAGTTTCCCTCTATACCTCATAGGGGCTGAGATATAAATTTGTAATGTATCCAATATACGAAAATTATTTTACAAAATTGACAGACATAAATTTTAACTGTTTTATAATATTGACAAATATAAATTTTAATTTTGACAAAGCTATGAGCTGATTTTTTAACAAACAGATTTTATACGAGAGAATAGGTGGTAATATTTTATACACAACATACAGAGAGGTCCAAGTTTTGTGTAGCCTAAACTTAGGACCTCCTCTGCCCATCACAGTCACACAGCTACAGCGGATAATTCTGCACCTGAACGCCCGGTGGTAGGAAGGAATGGGGGTTTTAGTCTCAAAAAATAACAGTAATACCTATGAAAGTTATTGTGCTAAGTTTGATCATAATAAATGCTGTCCTTCCTATAGATCTACCACACATTCGTAACAACGACTTAGAAAATTAGCGTTTAGGCCTATACGTACCCATTCTTCATCCATGAATCCAACCTAATTTGATTCTTGACAATGAACTGGAACTGAATGTGTCAATATCCTCGAACACAAGTGCTTTTACTTGACTTCAATAAAAGCTTATAAACTCCTTAACAATAATTCTACCAGGTAATATTTTATTTGCCTTTCTGGAACTTTTTTAATATTTAAATTTTGCTATCTTAACTTTTATTGACAATCCCTGTATATTCACATACACACTTAAAAACTCATATTCTTTTAAGGTAATGGAAATGTGAAATCATTATCCACTAGAATTGTTAAAGAATATCTTAAAGTTCCTGTAAATTTTATGCAACCATATTCATTAGTATTTTAGTTATTTCGTCTTTACGGCTGAAAAATGTAAGAATTTTCAATCACGAGAACTGAACTTGCTTTTCCGCTTGCAATGCTATTGAAATAAATTTGCTTCCTATCGGCTGTTCAGCATCGCATTGCATCTATTAGATAAAAAATTAAAATAAAATAAAATAAATAAAAACTAAGCCCGTGGCGCTACATCCTTTAAGGGACTAGGCCTACCACCCGACAGCATCGTCATCTACCATAGGCAGATGGCAAGATTGGGGGAATGTGGACACCCACGGCCGTTAATGGTGGTTTCCATGACCGGAGCCGTTACTTCTCTATCAAGCAGCTCCTCAATTTGAATCACGTGGCTGAGTACACCCCGCACCAGACCTCACTACCTCAGAAAAGTCCGAGGAGATACCGGGGATCGAACCCAGGCCGCCGGATCTATAGTGAGCGACGCTAACCACTAAACCACGCCTGCGGTCTATATTAAATCTACGTTATTTACCGTAAATAATGTTTTGCTAAGAAAAGTAAAATTCAAGGCCCCCATGATCTTAGTTATTTTATTAATTTTTACAAAACCAGAAATAAAATGTACTTTATGTATTACTAAATTATTTCTATATCCGAGTGATCAAAATACCTTAAGAATTTATAATTATGATATTACAATATTGAAATGCTTTGGTATGTAAACAATACAAAATAATAAGTTAAACAAAACAGTTATCATTAATATTTTATCCATTCTAATAACAATCCATCCTATATGAATGGGCACTACATTAACAGAAGAGCAACACCCAGTGAATACGAAGGAACTTTGTTGAAGATATAGGCCTACTAAAGCAGGAGTTGATTCTCTCGTGCATGTTGCAAGGTGTACAACGCTTACTTAACATTGTCATCTGTTTCAATTCATGCAGTTTCCTTTGAGCTCAAGGAACAATGGGCCAGCATAAGCATAACATAAGCTTTGTTCTGCTTTCTGATCTTCCTTCACAGGTGATTTCTGGTACTATGTCCGGCTACTCGAAACAATATTGCTAAGACATGACTATATTTAGGTCTCAATTATTAAACCAGACGTTTAATAATGTTATTAATGTATAGCAATTAACTGACCATTTGCTCTAGATAATCTCAAATATAATGATGAACTTACAAGTTGCTTGAGTTATGAAATAAATGAATACATAAGGAAAAGCGATAACAGTTTCGTGGTGTCTAAATCTAAATAATGTTTATTTACAGTGGTTGTTTTAATTATTCTTTCCTTTCCATCAGGGTTGCCAGATCAGAAACGTAGAACAGTCGTACCTATATTCGAAAATAGTCGTATGCTTGTTAAAACTGTCGTATACTTTGTGATTTTTCAGTGTAATGAACTTATTGCGTTAATAATAATGATAATGATAATAATAATAATAATAATAATAATAATAATAATAATAATAATAATAATAATAATAGTAATAATAATAATGATGATGATGATGATAATAATAATTAATAGTCGGTACTATAAACCTTACATATATAAAGTAATTTTTAATAAATCATCTTATTTGTAAATGATTAGGCTCGTTTCATTATCTTCCGATGTGCTAAATTTGTTAAAATACAATAAAATTAAATAAACAGTAATTGCAACAGTGTTGTTTTATTAGCAACATGCTTACAACAAAAACCATGATAAAACAAAGTCAAAAAATACATCAAAATTCAAAATTCCCCAGAGGATTGGTTAAATAAATATAAAACGCTATGTTAAAAATAGTCGTACAAACAGGCATACGACTCATGGTTGCGTCGTACGTCGTACAAATCTATGAAATAGTCGTATGTGTACGACTATAGTCGTACGTATGGCAACCCTGTTTTCCATAAACGCCAAATATCATAATATTATGAGAGGAAAGAAGGAAGAAAGAAGGATAGAGTTTTGAAAACAAGAGTTTTTAACCTTTACAGTGCTGAATTTATACAATAATATAAGCAATCTTCAAGTGAAATCATCTGTGGGATCTAAATTTGAAATCAATGGAGAAAATTGCAAGAGAATAACTAGTTTCTATAGATTACATTCGTAACACAAGGATAAAAATTCTCAAAATGTTATATATAGCTTTACTCTATAAATATTACATTTCTAGTTTTATACAGTTTTTCAAGTAACGAATTTATACGTCAGTAGCAGTGAAAAGGTTAATTCAACAAAGCTATATTTAATCAGCATTTTAGATTTTAACATGTGTTAAAATGAGATCAAAATAGTTGAAAAACAATAATTCCAGTATCCTCTGCGATTCAGAAAATGTTTTGACTTAAGCTCTGTCTGTCTTTAAAGTCTCTCTCTTTCAATATGTTTAATTCTTCTGTGTTTTTTTTTTATTCCTTTCATAATTTTTTTCATTCTATCCTTCTTTCTTCCTTCTTTCCTCTCATAATATTATGATATCTGGCGTTTATGGAAAGGAAAGAATAATTAAAACAACCACTGTAAATAAACATTATTTAGATTTAGACACCACGAAACTGTTATCGCTTTTCCTTATGTATTCATTTATTTCATAACTTCCTTCTTTTTTATATGTACTAAATTAAGGTTACAAATCTGAAAAGCAATCCCGAATTCTACTTTGACTTAGGCCTAAATTATTCTTCTTCATTTTTTCATTCTTCCTCCTTCACTTTATTAGTTTTATCTTTGTTTCTCTGTTTAATTGTTTTCGTTCTTTTGTTTCGGTCTTTCTTTCTTTCTTTCTTTCTTTCTTTATACCTTACTTTTTACTTATTTATGAAACTCCTTTCATACCTCTTTTTAAATGTATTCATTGCTATCACAAGAAAATATTGTTGGGTGTACAAGTATTCACAAAGTAGGATTGAACTGCCCTGGTGTAGTGTGTACAATTCATTATATTTTATTTGTCATTGCTGGATGTATCAGGATGGATTTTGCAAGAACTTGCCTACTGGCCGGTACAATGTTGCAGTAACACTGTCAGACATACGCTTTGTACGAATTTTTTACAGTCTAACGGCATTTCGATTTTTGTCACTGATGTTTAGTAGGAATGCAATAGACGTGGATTACAACACATGAATGACGCCATGGCTGTCACTCTTCAATATGTGCTATTTTCCAATATGTCCTTATAATAATGAAAAAAACTAATTAATTACTGAACTAATCTAAGGCTGACAATGATGTATGACTAGCTAATGAATACGCGCAACAAAGGCTTAAAGGATTTTGTTGTCATGACAAAAGACAATCTGCGTTAGCACGTACCTAACTTTTCTCTATAGGTGCATGCATACGGCGTTTCTTCCAAAACCCTTTTCTTCTGCTTCCTAGCATTGTTATCATTATGCATTGCTTCATATCATGAAATCTGGATGTTATATCTTTACTGTAGAACTGGAAGAGGAGATAGCCCAGTATAATAGTACATTATTTAAAAGAGCTGCACACAAATGTTTTTAAAATGAAATTGGAAACATAGTTGCTCAATAACCCATTTTATAATGTGAATTAATTTGTCAATTGTAGTCTTTCCCTTGTGGATTTTTAATATTTTAGTTTTTAATTTACTTGACTCGGCCTTTACATGTTTGGGTGTTTAATGGCTCAGGAAAAATTTGTAATTTGTAATTATGCAAGGAGCTTATAATGAACTTCTTTAAGACAACATACTTTTTACCACTATAGGCAAGACTGTTTTTGTTCGACCTTATTCAAAGAACGCACATGGAAAACACATAAAATGAACTCAATTTTGTATAATTTTGAAATTATCAAGAGAAGAATTTATTGAACTTTAAATAGAAGTATTTTATTACGCAGTTTTGTTTGTTGCTCTCAAGGATTAAAGATCGTTTCGTGTTCGATAATAATCGATACCTCACCTGTGTTATAATTAAAATCTGTGTCTTAATGGATATCACTATCATACTGTTAGGTCACATGTAATAAGCGTATTTTGGTATGGTCAAATAAAATTATCATTTTGACAAATGTATTTTTTATCCATTTTTCGTTCATGCTATCTTGATAAAAACTTGAATTTCCTGGAACTAGTGTTGATAATCTAATCTATCAGCAATTTTTGCCTTCTTGGCAACCCAAGTGTGTAATTTTATCAAACTCTGTAACTTCTGATATATTTATTACGGCAGGCGAGTAATACAATCAATAATCATATTTGCTAGTTGAATTTCACAATTTCAATCTCACCTGTGTTTTTATTGCTATTTTATTTCTTAATATTGACTTACGATTTAATGTATAATTAAATTATCTAATTATCTAATGAAAATATAATTATTAGGGACCGGATTTTTAGTTTTTTAAAAACACTGTTTTAGGTTTTCCATTAGGTGAAATAGTTTTTTTTAGGTTTTTTGTCCAAAATATCGTTTTTGGGTAGAATAATTGGTTTAATGAATTTGAATGTGCTACATAGGATTCAATACATAATACTTGTAAAGTTTAACTTAACAAAATTTAATTAAATTTGTGTAAACTTGCTTTAGGACAATATTATACAATTGAAGAAAGAAAGCATAAACAATCAAAAGAAGCAGTGAAAATAAGATTGCCTCACATTTCCTGGTTACAGTATTTCACTAAATATCTTTCAAGATTCTCAACTGTGAAGTTCTTCCTGTTATCTCTTAGAATACTTTTCAAGGCAGAAAATGTCCTTTCAACCTCACATGACATCAACAATGGTTTATCGTACGAATATTTTAAAAGGAATACGCAGGTACTCTTACACTTCCTCTCTTGATACTGTCATCCTAGACGACATTGGGTTGAACGAAACGCTGGTGGTATTAATTTCAACCCGACAAAAACTGTCTCTCCGCAAAATATCGATTTCTCAACTGACAAACAAAAAAGACAAAAACGTAGCCTAAATTAGATATTTTAGGTTTTTTATCCCGTTTAGGTACATTTAGGTTTTTATACCCCATTTAGGTATTTTTAGGTGCCACAGAATTAATGTGGGTGAATCCTATGGACATGATTCGAAAAAGTGTGTGATCGCTTTTTGTTTTGGAAGTAAGGAAAAAAATAGGTAAAAACCTAAGAATCCGGTCCCTAATAATTATCTAACTGCTAATTATGTTGTGACTAGTTTCCCCAGCACTACAGTAATCGATCTATCGACCGCCACCAAGATTAAAATAGTCACTGCTTTTTAAAATTGGTACCCTTGGAAATTTACTTCTATCTCGAAAAGATGTCTGTGGTTAAATATTTTCAAGTAAGGGCCGTTTTATCCAAATTCGATTACACTTGGCATAAACTAAACCAGTTTATTATGGGCGTTTAGTTTAAACTTGTATCCATTTTTTCCACACACTTTCTGTTGGTCGATTAGTTTAAACCAACCTCCCGTGCTTTAAACGATGAATGAGCAGTTGGGTAGTTTTACTATTTAAAAGGCTTTGGAATTCGAGTGTTCTTGGCTAATTACAGCAGAGGACATCCATTATGCGCATGTTATTCCAATATATCTGCTATGGAGGATATGTGTTTACAGTGTGAGAAATACTCTCCGAGAACCTAATTATAATGCTGGTTTTTCTGGTAAATAAATGATAAAATTTAAAATGTGCAAAGGGTTGTGTTATTTAATGAGTCGTTTTCTTGAAAAGGTTGTTCGAACGGTATCGTCTTGTATTTTGAGGCAAATTTGCTTGTAGAAAGCAGTGTCTTCTGTTCTTAAGTTAATTACTTGGAATAATTTTATGCAGTATGGTAGGCCTAATGTGTGTTAATCATTAATCCAATGAATCTTTCAGTTCGTGATTTAGCTTACCTCCAATATACCTAAAATTAACATTTACAATTTGAAATGGAGGTCTTTTGAGAAAAGTTATGATTATTTGGTCAAATTTTTTTCCCTTAATGACGTTAAATAATATAATTGCTCGGGTAATTTTTATATTGGTTTTCCTTAGAGATACCGTTGATTTTATAGTTAAATATCTTGGAATCTATAGGGACAAACATCTGAAAAGATGTACATTTAAATCATCTTATTGTTTATCATGAAATTAAAAATCAGTTCCTTCCCACTTTTAAAAGTGTCTTACTCTTGTACTAACTTTTTTTTTTATCTAGTTAGCCCTAATCTCACTTGTGGCTTACATTATAATCATCTTATTTTATGTGTAATGTAATGTAGATGCTGCTTCTCATTCTGCAGATCTGTGTTGAGTAAAGCATGTACTTATACAAGCATGTCATAATATTTAGTCCTGACAATCTATACCATAAACTTAATCAAGCTGGAAATATTCATCTACATTGTAGAAGGTGTGAGTACAGTAATTAAAAAATCCTTGAGATATCTTTTGAAACATGTAGGCTATGCCTACATTGCATTTTAGTTAGTTAGCTTCATATTCTCCAGTGGTATAATTATAGATTGAATGTTATTGATATGTTCCGCCTATATACCACTATATATTACAACACTCAGCTGAAGTCTACATGAGGTAAGGAGCAATTAATTAACAACACGTGTTATTGAATTTGATTTTTGTTGGGTTCTTCTAAAACTTATTTTATTATATTAGATTTAGTCTATCACATAATCATATAAAATAATTAAAATAACATTGAGCTCAATGTGTTGTCAAAATTAGATATTTACAATAATTAGTAATAAAATTATGAAGTTAACCTTGTCATAATATTTAAAATATGAATTAAAATTAACATATATGAAATTTAAACTGATAAAATATTCTAATACTTGTCAATTGTTTAAAATATCACACAGATGTCTGTGTAGATGTCAAAAAATAATAACAATTGTCTTCTTGGATAAAATGCACATATCTTCTTTCTTCTTGTATTAGTTGTGTGACTATTATTATTAGAGAGTCAATTATAACAATATCGTATTGTGAATAACTGCAATTTTGTGGTCCTTCTTCTTGGAATAGCTTAATGGATCTTGAGTAGTGTAGTGAACTTATCTCTTGTAATCTTCAGCTTACGTTGTTTTTTAATGTATTGAGATGCATTTCGACGTCATATGCGTCATCATCAGTCACGCCGATAGTCTTGAGAGCTGAACATTCTACAGTGAATGTTAGAGTGCTACTGTAGAATGTTCAGCTCTCAAGACTATCGGCGTGACTGATGATGACGCATATGACGTCGAAATGCATCTCAATACATTAAAAAACAACGTAAGCTGAAGATTACAAGAGATAAGTTCACTACACTACTCAAGATCCATTAAGCTATTCCAAGAAGAAGGACCACAAAATTGCAGTTATTCACAATACGATATTGTTATAATTGACTCTCTAATAATAATAGTCACACAACTAATACAAGAAGAAAGAAGATATGTACATTTTATCCAAGAAGACAATTGTTATTATTTTTTGACATACACAGACATCTGTGTGATATTTTAAACAATTGACAAGTATTAGAATATTTTATCAGTTTAAATTTCATATATGTTAATTTTAATTCATATTTTATATTATGACAAGGTTAACTTCATAATTTTATTACTAATTATTGTAAATATCTAATTTTGACAACACATTGAGCTCAATGTTATTTTAATTATTTTATATGATTATGTGATAGACTAAATCTAATATAATAAAATAAGTTTTAGAAGAACCCAACAAAAATCAAATTCAATAACACGTGTTGTTAATTAATTGCTCCTTACCTCATGTAGACTTCAGCTGAGTGTTGTAATATATAGTGGTATATAGGCGGAACATATCAATAACATTCAATACATTGCATTTGCTTTGAATACCTTCATGTTCTTTGGAACATTACAGTTTCTGTATTGCAGAGTATAAGAACCCTTCTGGAAGATTTATAGTGAAATAACTGGTCTGTGTAAATCGTTCATGCTTATGGTTGTCCATGAACACTGCAATTAGTTTTTAGTGAGACATTAATCAATATTTCCGGTTCAGAAAAAACCACCATTAACGGCCGTGGGTGTCGGCATGCTGACCACATGCCCCCCAATCCTGCCATCTGCCTACGGGAGATGATGCAGCGGTCGGGTGGTAGGCCAAGTCCCTCCAGGGATGTAGCGCCACGGAGTTTAGTTTTAATTAATCAATATTATCTCTATTATATAACACATTAATGGATTATTATATTCCCTGTGAAAAGGAGTACTTTTAATTTTTCAGAAAGCTGTTTTATTTCCACGTTATTCTCAATGCTCGTTTTTGTAATTTAAGTATTTGTTTCCCAAAGGGAAGAGTTGCCCCAGAATATGACTCCATATTCATCACAAGAATAAAACATGAAAAATATACCACGCGCAAGGCATCCTCTTGTAATATATTCAAACCTTAAGGCAAAGTATGCCTAAGTTTTGAAATTATCACTTCAATGTGTGGCTTCCAGTCTAGATTTTGGTCAATTTGTAATCTAATAATTTTATAATGTTAATTTCTTCTATGTCTTGTGTTTTGTAATTAATTAGAAGGCCCTTTGTAGCTACTTTGTGATAAATAATTCAACAATTCTTCCATTCTGTGAGACCGCAATGTAATTTCCCAAGGTATTAAGTTCAACATTTAAGTAACAGTACTATAATACAAGGATAAATAATTTAAACGTAACTTGTTAAACATCATTAATATGTTATCAAGTTACTAGAGCTACTGTATTTTAGGTACCAGTTTTGGAACTTAAATTAATTACATTGTGAATATCAGGGATAATTAGGCCTACAAAAGATACCTTGGTAAAGAAAATGGTTATAGTGGTTTTGGTTAGGTTTATTATTATTTTTAAGTTGTACTTGACTTGGGATTTACACAGTAATAATTGCTGGTTAGTCATCAAATTATGATTATTCTTTACTAGCTTAAAAGGTCCGGCGTCGCCCGGGTTTTTTATTTTGTAATTGGAAATTAACTTATTAACTATACAGTAGCCTAAGTTACACAGCAAGCCTGGTATGGGTTCAAATAAGAAGAAACAGAAATTTCGGTAACATTAAATTGTATTGTCTTTGCGGAATATTTATTTCTCACTCTCATGTTACCATAAACAAGTTTTGGGGATGAAATTAAACAGAAATGCAATATAACTCTCATACTTCTCTCCCCAAAACATATTACCACACCTCGTATTGTTTTCTCTATGCCCAGTGCAGTGGCGTAGGAAGCTTAGGTGGTACCCGGTGCGGAAAATTTCTTGTCCCCCCCCATTTAAATTATGAAAAGATGGAACAGTTCCAAGTGTTATTTTTTGGATAGTCAAAGGTAATCGCACGAGAGTTTAAGAGTTTATCGATGGATGCAACTGCAACGAATTTATCTTATGTAACTCGTAAACTGAACGGATTATACAACATTAGTAATAATTACTTTGTTATATAAAAGCAAAACTAAGCTCCGAAATCATGGCATACTATGAATCAACCATCCATAAAGCGATTTCAGTTACCATGTTGTCGCCATCTTGTAACCTGTGCTACCAATGGTGCATATAAGACATAGTTAACCTAATTCAGCCAATTTTGTTATGATTTGGAAAGACATACATTACATATCAAGCACATTAAGTTATGCTGTACATTGTACATCGTACTGTTAAACGACAATAAATGCTATTATTATTAATGTTATTACTATTATTATTATTATTATTATTATTATTAATCTAAAGTACGTTATAGACAGACAGATATACATTGAGAGCGAAAGATTAACGAATTGTGGGTGTTACCGTTAATAAAACGAACATCTAGGCCAAACATTTTTTTTACTTTCTTTTTTAGCTAAGCACATTATACACTCTATTTCTTTGTCTCTCCTCTTTCTTCACTTTGATATTTTTGAAACGGCACCCGAGCACGAGCAGTCTTGCTCATTCGGGTGTATTACTAAATTTAATACTTCTTGTGAAGATATAGCCTATATTTCTTTTACTCTTTTTAAATAGTAGTTGTAGTTAATTTTGAATTTTGAAAATTGTTTTATTTTACTTGTAAAAATATGTATTTGTATTTGTATTTGTATTTGCAATTCTATGTAATAGTGATAATAAATAATAAATAATAAAAAAAAATAAAAAAAAATACACTCCCGAAGTTGTGGAAAGTTTTATTTCTGGAGTAATTTTTTTATATTTTTATATTTTGTTTTCCAAGCGAAATCTTGAATTTTGGAAAGAGGCTAACTTTTATTTGGGCAGAGGAAGTTATGTGAATTATACATTTTTTTATAGGTTGATCCTAATAAATTTCATAAACAAGTAATGTAACTATTTTACGGAACTGTATTATTACTAATCTATTCTTAAATATGCGCACATACCAGTTCGAAATCTAGATTGCCCGGAGACTTTGGGGTGAACTCACATTCGAAGATTATTTTCGTCAAAGTCATGACTGCCGCAGCGGGTAGAATTGGTTGCGGCTTGAGTGATATAAAATATCACCGATTGTTGAAGTCTCATTTAAATTAATAAAACTGCAGATACAAGCATCGTCAGAAATAAACATACCCATCCCCCTAACCATAATATTATTCTTCGTATCAACACAGCGGCCAGTTCAGCCGCGTTTTATTATTATACCTTTGTTGACTGCATTTAAAAACTAAAAGAAGTTTCAATACGCATGTTGACTTTAAGAAAGTTGTTAAGCTTATTTATTTGTTTTAAATAATATTATTTTCTTTAAATTTCCTTGAGCGATTTTTTACTTACAAAGACACATTTTTATTTTGTCACCCCCCCGGGCGATGACACCCGGGGCGGCCCGCACCCCCCGCACCCCCCTTCCTACGCCACTGGCCCAGTGTAGAGAAAGTTATGTGACTGCATTACTTTCGTGGATTTCATTCTTTAATATTTACTTATAACATGAATTACATTGATATCTTCTCTAATTTGTCAAATTCTAGTTTCACTTATTTCCAAAGCCTTATGTGAAGACTGCCAACAATACTGTTGTCAAGTGAACTGTGATTTGGATTTGATAATTCTGTGTAAAAAGGGATTAAGTATTCTCAAAAACATTAAATTGTTGGCATTTAAAATCATTTTTTTTTTAATCCTTTCTTAGTGTGCACTTACATTATAAAACGAAGGTACTGTCAAAATTCCAATTCTCTACCTGTTATAGTTTAGGCTCTACGTTGATTCTCTGTCAGTCAGTCAGTCAGTCAGTCATTCATTCAGTCAGTCAGTCAGTCAGTCAGGACAAAGCCTCTTATATATATATAGAGATAGAGGGGATTGTATTCTCCAGTGATGCACTTACCATTCTTGTATCGCAATAAACTATGCTCTCAATTCTCGCATAAGCCACGTTCATAATTTGAACGTCATCCTTCCAAAAGTGACATAATTATATAAACAAATTAAATGGAAATATATCAGGTAAACTGATAAAGCAAAGTACAAGGTAGAGTTAACAAGCCATTTTTCTTAAACTACAGTATTGAGTTTTGGACTACGGAGACCATACAATCGATTAATACATATAATGATATGCTTGCTTTTCGATCTTTGAAAAGAGTGAAGAAAAAAGATTATTCCATTTTTGTTGCTCTTATCTTTCATCGACGCTTTTATCTTTGCTCCAACATGAACACCTCAGTATCAATCAATACTACCATCCTTTTGGGGGAACAGCGTTGTTTCTTTGTTCGTTTATAGTCGCTCCATCATGACGCGGCCTTGTTCAACTAACAGGTATAATATATTCAATAACAGGTATAATTTTAAGTGGGGGAATAATCGTTCCGGTTCATGAATTTATCCCTTGCAACTCCTAGTTATACTGCTTTATTTTATAGCTTAGATTGCATTCAAATATAGCACGATTTTAATAGACTTTAGTCTCAACAAGTACCAATACAGGATTCGCCTCCGGCATGGCTAAGGCTAATTTTATCTTTCTTTCCCTTTAATGTAGGCTACCACAATAAAATATAATATTTAGTAGGCAGGATTTAATATAAAAGACCAAAACACGAATATCTTCAATCACTAAGGTGTGCTTGGTATACGTATTCCACCGTCATTAATTTTTCTTTGGTAAATAGGATTCTTGTGAACATGGGAAATCAGCTGCCATATCGCTTTCCGATAATACCTTTCAGAAGCATTCTCTCCTTCCTTATTCTTTATGTCCTAAGATAGATCGTTAAACTCGTTAAGATAAGTTGGGGGAAAGAATAATATGGTCATTAATCTTCATAAGGTACTGTAAATTATAAGTAATTATGTATGGAATTTGCAAGTGTGCAATATGAGAATGAAGACAGCCTAATGATATTGTAGATGTTGATGTGTATTGGTATCCTTTGATACTTTGGTAGCAGAATGAATCTATACGAGCGTGTGATTTGCCGTCATAGTTGGGGATCTAAAGAGCGCTGTATCATCTTCAGTGCAATCCAAAGGCATGATAAGCATATGCCTAAACCTTATGTCACAATAAATAGTTGGTACTTTGAACCGAAGGCAAAGGGAGTGTAAATCATGATTTTAGTAGCATAAGAAAGCATTATTTCATTAAAAAATCGTAAAGCATAATATAGGAAATAAAGCATAATTCCTGTCCACCGCTATGGCTCAGGGGATGCGTCCAATCCTCTCACGCAGCGGGCCCGGGTTCGATTCCTGGTCGGGACAAGTTACCTAGGTGAGGTTTTTTCCGGGGTTTTCCCTCACCTATGAGACAAATGTCAGGTAACTTTAGGCCCTTGTGGTCCCCGGATATCATCTGGCCGTCATTATCATCTTCATCCTCATCCTCGCCTTGTTCTGAGTGAGTGTGTGTGTGAATGGTGTGTATCGTCCTATGTGTTCGTGTTGTCTCGGAGGTGGCCCCGGCATTGGGCTGATCACTCATCCGGGGAGGCCCTCCATGTCCTTGTCTGGTCAAAAAAGTATGTATGTGATCCAAAGGTAATTCCTCTCCCGACAGGTCGCGGCCCTGTAAGGCCCGGGCGGCTTGGGTCGCTTAAATCCTAAAAGGGAGAGGTAAAACTACGAAAAAGAAAGAAAGAAAGAAAGAAAGCATAATTCCTTAATGATTAACTTAAACATCTCATTAATTAGAAGACATAAAACATGTCGTTCAATAAAATAACTTATGTTTTCTGTGGAAATCGTTCATTTTAATTCAAAAAGTGTTAATGATTTTTGTTCATTCACGTTAGTTCCGTCAACAACCAAAGCCGTAACACTTTGTATATGCAAAAATGTTTATATATATATATATATATACTTTCAGGGCATATTGTAACTGATAAGAAAGTGTCATAATTTTCATAAAAACTCTTCGACTTCATTCGAAATTAACCGTACGGTGTTAATAATTTAGAAGCCATGGAAATAAAGAACTTGTTCGCCACATTACTTCATCATGAGGCACTACTGAAGACCGACTTACCTGGTGTTGTTGTTGCTTGTTGCGGCCTACCCCAAGACGGCAGCTCACGATGTCCAGGAGACTCTGGCGGGATACAGACTTGAGACCGCCGGTGCTGGAACGCGGAACACTCTCCGTACTGCTTTTGTTGCCCCCCGGCATGTGATAACCGCTCTGCACGGGACTCGAAGTGTTGAGCCGAGTACCCGAAGCGCTCAGCCGCTCCCCGACCATGCGGCCACCTGTCGTGATGATTCCTGCAACATCCAACCAAAATAATAATAATTAATAATTCTTATTACTTTAATTTATTATCAACAATAATACCCCAAAATTTAATTTGTATGTCGGTATGAGCTAGAGATTGGCAAGTTGGGAGTCGAATCACGCCGAGTGCGCTCATCAAGTTTCGGAACGGAGTGCTTAGCTGTTTGGCGTGGAAGAATGAATGATTAGACAGCGTGGTACATTGTATTTGTTCGGGAATCTCACTCTTGAACCTCGAGAGTTCTTGCGTCACAGCACTGAGTGTCGTCAGTGTTCATAAAGCAGAGTTTGAGGTCAGTATTGGGTTGGTTGAGGCAGTGGATGCTAGACAGAATAGCTTCGTTGTATGAAGCAAACGCATTAATGTTTGAACTTATCACCGGCCGGACGAATAACTGTCGTGAGTGCGACTCCCGACCCAGGCTAGAGGTTATTGATTTTTTTTTCTCCGGGAGTGGTGAGCGTGATTATTTCATGTTTTTTCAGTTTCTAGTATGAGTTATGTTTTCAAGAATTGGCGTCAACGCGAATAAAATGGAAAGTGTTTTCTTCATTCGCCATATTACAGGCGAACTATAAGGAAATAGTGTCTTTAATATGCTCATATTTTCCGTAAATCTAGCAAGATTAATTTCAGAATAAAGCTTGCATCATAGGCATACATGAAAGTTTCAGCTTGTAAATTACTTGGCTAATCGTTCACCACAGTTATAAATAAGATTGATCCTAATATGGATCCTCGTGTGCTGGCGTGTCCCTGATTTCATGTACGATATAGGCCCATGCTCTATTTGGTATCTAGCATATCCACAATTATACTACTTCGATTCCATGATTAAGTGTCAAAGGTAATTTAAAACGCCAAACATGTATTAAACATAATACGTTACTTGCATAAAGCACTTACTGGTTGTAAGTCGCCACTGGGTTGTTATCTCATACTGAGAACGCCTGGTGGTACACCGGGATAAGTGAGTCAGTTGGAAAATTTATTGTTGTACCGCCACGGTGCTATGGTAGCTCAACTGGTAAGAGCAGCGGCAGAGCGAGTCGAAGATCCTGGTTCAAATCCCGCCTTTGGCATTGGATTTTTCAGTCTGACTCTCCCTTTATGATTTAGGCTTAAAACATAACAAAGAGGAAATGCAGTAATATATATCATGTAAATGATAGCATAATAAGAAAAAAATTTAAAATATCTTCTTGTTATTGGGTATATTAAAATCACAATTGTAGTTATTATAATGCAAAAGTAGCCTACTGTAATATGATACATAATTACATATCTTCAAGTGTTCTGATAACGCAGTGACAGTAACAGATGTTGTCACACCACGAGGTAAAACAGTACTTTCAAACACTTAACAATATAGAGTTTTCAAAGTGAATGGCACATGATATTTTTGATCCAGAGCCTTAAAACAGACTGTGCCCGAACTTTGACATGCGTAGTCATGCGTTTTTTTTCAAGTATCACTGAATAAAGACAGGATTCCGCAGGCATACCGGAAAGTTGATATTATACTCATCTTTTCCTCAGGATTTCAAAGACAACTGTAACAAGTCTTGTTCTTAAATATCTGATTACTGTAACGAGGAACTTTTGGATTCCTATCTTCATTGATAAATCTCTTCCTTAATTCTCAGTTGTAGATTAAAGGAGTCTAGAGGTCTTTCTCTTCATGTGTGCTTTCCTTTATTCTTTCTTTCTCTTTCTTTCTTTCTTTCTCTTTCTTTCTTTTTCTTTCTTTCTTTCTTTCTTTCTTTCTTTCTTTCTTTCTTTCTTTCTTTCTTTCTTTCTTTCTTACTTTATCTTAGTTTTACCTCTCCCTTTTAGGATTTAAGCGACCCAAGCCTTACAGGGCCGCAACCTGTCGGGAGAGGGATTATCTTTGGATCCCATGCATACTTTCTTGACCAGACAAGGACATAGAGGGCCTCCCTAGATGAGTGATCAGCCCAATGCCGGGGCCACCTCCGAGACAACACGAACACATAGGACGAGACACGCCATTCACACACACACACACTCACTCCAAACCATGCAAGGATGGGATGAAGATGATAATGACGGCCTGATGATATCTGGGGACCACAAGGGCCTAAAGATACCCGACATTTGTCTCACAGGTGAAGAAAAAACCCCACCTAGGTAACTTGTTCCGACCAGGATTCGAACTCGGGCCCGCTGCTTAGAGGAGCGAACACATCCCCTACGCCACAGCGGTGGACCTTTCCTTTATTATGGAATATAAATGAGAGTTTCTCATTAGCACTGTACATTCCGTCTGTCTTTCCTCAACTTTTATTATCTTTTCTTCATGGTTTATACTCATATTATTAGCTATGTTTGTTTCCCTTAACAAAACTCAACGAAACAATTTAGTAACTGTTCAAAGTGATTGACCAGTGCATTACAGTCATTGCATGTAAGACTCTTGCAAATAAACAAGTACCATTATGTTGTTTCCGTTTTTATCATTCTCATAATTTTAACTATTTATTAGTACGTTTACATGCAGGATTCAGATCGATCTGAGTCCGATCCCAGTGTTGAAATTGTCATGTAAACGCGGACTCAGTCCGGAATGAATTTTCGATCCGATCCTCTGCAAATGGAGGAACGGATCGGATTCAAGCCGTATTCAATTCCATGCAAACGCTAGCGATTCAATCCTCGTGCGCACGCATACACTCGCATGGCGTTCGTCATTTTGTTCTATCAGCAGATCGTCAATTTAATAAAAAAATAAAATTCAAAAAAACTCACTCTCACTATAATCTTATTATTATTGTTACTCCTATATGTCATAATTTGTTTATGGTGACTAGAAATTATTGATAGAATACACACTTTTTTATATTTTTAATCACAGAATAAACACGGCAATTGTTTAAACAGGTTAGCCACAACAAAAGCCATGCATAACCAAGTTAGCCAATAGTCCAACAAATCTCAATCCACTCCTAGAACTTGCCATGTGAACAGGGAACGTATTGACTTGGGATCGGATTCAGATAGATTTCAATCCCGCGGGAAAAGGTAATCTGCGCCACTTCTACCTTTTCCCCCTACCTACACTATGTAAACTGCGTCACCGACATATGTTAACTGCGCCACCGATATTTAATTGACGTCACAGTCATACTAATGTACTAACATTTTCCTTCCCACTTCTCCAGACTGAGGACTGGCTATGAAATTGCGACTACTAAAAGATAATGTACACAATGACTCTGAGATTGTAAAACACAAGTGAATGACTCGTTAGTGAGAATGTGTTTTGATGTGCTTCGCTAGAGAAAAGTTGTTACCAACCTAAAGATAGAGCAGATAGAGCACTCGTTACCAACATGCATAGAACGGTACCAACTTACAGACAAGTACGCTCCAATCATCTCACGTGTAAAAACTTGTTACTGAATAGAAACGAACATTCAAATATTAGGTCTAACTTTTGTTTGCCTTTAACTACTGCCGCAACCTACATATCTCCGTGGCGCAGTTTACATATCTGTGTGCCGCAGTTTACATATCTCATTTTTATTCTATTTCAAATTCGGTGTCAACCGTGGCGCAGATTACATACACCCCAATCCCGCATGTAAACGTGCTACATGTCTGATGTTTGATTGACTGGAAAGTTCGCTTTTTAAGACCACAATTACATATTATGCGTTTTATATTATTGTTACTATTATAGTATTATTAATATTAAGTAGCTAATAGGAAAGAAGAAACTCTTATATGTTTCCAAAAAGCATTCCAGAGTTTTGTTTTTATGTCTTTCTTTAGTTGTTAAATGCGAAAATCAACGGAAGTACAATACACTACACAATAAACATATAGATCATATCATTAAATTTCCAATTTTAATCATCATCATCATCATCTACATCAAGATAGGCCAAATTGGCCTATTCCGGCTCAGAAGTCATCTTCCCATCGTCGTCGAGGTCTTCCTATGTCTCTAGTTCCTATGGGTTTATATAGCATTGCCTGTTTTGCCGGTCTATGTTCTGCATCCTCAGTATATGATCGTGCCAACATTGCTTGTAGTTCATAATCTTATCATTTAAATTATATATGTTCAACTGTTCTCTTATAACTTCATTTCTCATATGGTCTGTGAGGGAATATCCAGCAACATATCTAAGAAATTTCATTTCTGCTGTTTCTATCATTCTTTTCTGTTCATGGCCCAGTTCTCTGAGCCATAGGTCAAAACGGGAACTGCCATAGTCTTATAGAATTTTAGCATTTTTTCTTTTTGTGTTTTATTTTTTATCGTTCTCTTTATCGTCCCACATATATTTTGAAATTTGTAAATTTTGTTTTTCAAATCTTCTTCATAATTAAATGTTACATCGCAACCCAAATAATTGAAATGTTGTACCTGTTCTATTGTTTTATTATCAATCATTATTTTGGACCTTCTTGGGTATTTTCCTTGTGCTGCCATTACTTTCGTTTTCGTTACCGATATGCTTAAATTATATGTTTTCATTGTTTTCTCCAGCTGAAATGTGGCAACTTGTAGCTTATTCTCATTTTCTGATCATCAGCAAACAGGATTGTGTTTAAAATTGTTGTATTAATTTTAAAATTATGTCTTAGCTGATTCTGCCATTCTGCAGTCGCTGCGTCCATATAAACATTAAAAAGTGTGGGCGACATTGGGCAGCCGTGTCGTACTCCTAATGTAACTACTTCATTTGTAGTACTTTTAGTACTTCCTGTATCAATGCTGATCGTTGTTCTTTCATACATATTTTTTATCATTAATGTAAGATGTCTCGGATACCCTTGTTTTAACATTATATCCCATAGTTTTTCACGATTCACCTTATCAAATGCCTTTATGTAGTCCACAAAGAGGATATGGGTTTCCAGATTAAACTCTCTTTTTTTTCTGAATAATTTGCCGTACTGTAAAGATACAATCTGAGCACGATCTGCCTCTTCTGAATCCGTGTTGTTCATTCTCCAGTATCATTTCCGATATATTATTGAGACGTCTGGTTAGAATTTTGGCATATATTTTGTAGCCTGTATTTAAAAGGCTTATGCCTCTGTAATTATTAACATCATTTCTATCTCCTTTCTTAAATATTGGTTTTATTACTGCTCTTTTCCATTCCTCTGGAATTTTAAGTGTCGACCAACAGATATTAATAACCCTTAAAATCTTTCTAGAATTCTAAAAGAGGCATATTTAAGTAACTCCATATTTATGTCATCCCGTCCTGGGATTTTCTTATTTTTGAAAGTTTCCAGTATTGTATTCAGTTCTTCCATAGTGATACTGTCTACCTCGTAATATTCCCTATCTCTTTGTTCCTTCTTACCTTCTTCCGCATTTGACCATAATTCTTTGAAATATTTCAACCATTCATCCTCTGAAATGTTGTTTAGTTGTACTGTATCTTTTTTCTTCTCTATTTAAATATTTCATAATTTTATATGCACGTGTTTGCGCTCCATGAATATCATGCTCGATGTCATCCAATTTTAATGATTCATTATATAGCTTGTAATTCTGTAAGTATTTGAGGTTAATTTTATGATAATTTAACAACGGGGGTATATTGCAACTTAATCCATTGTCCTTCGCTACGAGCCGGAATTTCTTCCCGCAGGAGTTCTATACATGCCTGTAAATTTACAGATATGAGCCTGCCACATTTATGCACACATCAATGACATTGACCAGGGCCGGTTTGAACCCCGACCATGGGCACATAAAGCCAGATGTGTACCATATTCTGCACTAGCCAGTCACAATAAATAATATAACTCGAGGTACCATTCTTTTAAGATAACTTTATCTATAAAATTAGGACCTTTGGATATATTACCTATAATAAACAACATATTTGAATATTTCTGTGATAATAGAACTACTCTTGCTATATAAATGGGGTTTCATATGATAAGAGAACCTTTTCATTTCTGAAGAGCAATTTCTTTAAAAACTTTTGAAAAAACACTACGCAGTTTTTCAAACGTTTTAATTGCAGTGCCTCTGGTGCTTATCAAAAGACCTGTCACTGCTATATCTATAGCTGTTGTAGACATTTACACAGTAGTAGAACTAAAGTATAAATATATCAGCTTGCAAACAAACAAAAAACAACAAACAATGAACACATGAATAAATAATATGGAATCAGCCATAAACAAGTTATGATTAGCAACTCAACGTCAATTTGTAGCCCTATTGTGAATGTAATTAATAAAAAAAATAGTTTTTTCTTTAAATTTCGAAATTAGGTTTGCCACATATTACGTTGCAACTATTCAATGAATTTTTTTTTTTTTGCATTTATCAATACCACGTATGGAATCAAGGTACACATCTTCTTGAGATAAACCAAACAACAAAAATGAATAATCATAAATTTTGTCAAACACTTGAATATTATTTCTGAGTGTATACCCCACTTATTAAATCCAAAATAAATCAACAATTTAGAAATTACTGGACATTAGAAAAACAAAATACAAAATGTAATGTATGATGTCGCAAGTTTCTGAAATGTCGAGACAGTATAAATTAATCTCTAGAAATAAGGGTGGATAAAGCACGGGAAACTCTGCAAGGGTTGGAAAGAAGATGGACGTTTATAATATTCCCCACGTAATTTGTCACAGGTTTTAGAGGGTAGAGTTACTATAAGGCGGAGCTCATAAGACTGGCTGTATAATGTTGTGAATATGTATACACATTTCCATACCCATTCAGCCCCGGAAGCAACGAGATTAACTCTTTCTGTACGACACCATTACTCTAAGAACCACCAGTTCATATAAACTGAATCCATAACTCCAGCCTTGCCAAGAGTAAAGTGTGCCTACTTTATAATGCTCAGCGATTCCTCTGTTTATGGCAGCGAAAATGAAGTACAAAAACCTTCCACCTACACAGTTATTTACAAATCTCAGTATTTATCTGGATTTCGTCGTTCCTCTTCGCGTCTAGTTAGCCTTTTCAAACATAATTTCTTACCCTGCCAGGGAAACCCACCCATAAGTCGGATTTGAATGGATTAAACTTCAGTATAAAATTCTGAGCGTTCTAAACAACGATATTATACCTCTGGGTCAAAAATTAATGTTCTTATGACCTTTGAAACGTTATTGTTCAAAAAGTATAATTTGTGGCAATTGATCTCCAGAGATAAGGAACTTTCCCCTATTTTAAACTTCAGTAGAACAATACTTAATACAATGTTCAAAGTTTGTCACTAACAGAATATACAACTACGTCACTACAGCACAACAAGTGTTTCTATTGCCTGCATTCAATGTTTCTTTTTCCATGAAAAGTAACAAAAAAAACATTAGGAGCCATGTTAAATTTCCGTTGCGATTTATTGATGGGTTACAAAAAGTGCAGACCTATTTTCAAACTGAAAATACCATGGTTGGCAATACTGTCTTTATGTTTGTTGTGATCAGAGAGTGTAGTATAAGAATAAAACAAATAGATGGCGTCAAAATTGATGTCCAATTGTTTTTAATGTCATAATTGAATAATTAATTTCGTCTATTAAATGCAGTAAATGAGGAGATGACAGCTATTTTATGCTGTTATGAGGAAATGTGTTTACCGACTTATGGTCGAATTTCCCTCGCACGGTCACATTCAGAGGCGCCAACTTTTGAAAAACATTGGGTGGGCGCAACAGATTTTAATAAAATTTCCATACTCCCACAATAAAATGTCTTGGTGTCCTCTCAATACAAAATACTTTTTTTACCTGTACGAAAGACGGGTAATCAGCTAGTGATACAGTAAAATGTCTTGGTGTCCTTTCAAATTACCTATGAGAGAATGGACTTTTTCCTGAAAATGGAGACAACTGAACGTCATTATCACCTGTGAGAAAAATGGACTCTTTTGCTTGGATTGTATTTTTATATATAGGCCTATATTTCTAAAACAAGACTATTCATCTGTAACTACAACTTCGGTTATAACAAACTCTATAACTTAACAAGCGTGAGACAAAATGATTGAAATTGGAAACCACAAGGGATCAACGCCTTCCTAGTCATAGTGTTCGTTTCATTTACTAATAAAAGCAATAGCTATTGTGTATTGAGTCTTTATCGATCGATTTAAATAACCTAGTTTCGATTACCTTATGGAAATGGCGGGCAGTTGAGTGGTCTAGTGTGTAAAGTGGTGTTCTATTTTATATTTTATGTGAAATATTCATTAGTGACAGTGGTAAAACTATACGGTTTCTCATTATTGTATCTTCATATTTCACTCGATGTGACTGGATTAACTGGACTGGCTTCTCTTGTGGTGATTACGTCTTGACAACGCAGGCCTAATTCGTTAACGTAAGTAATACATTCTCATCTTTTTTGTGATAGTGCAGATATGTTTATATAATAGTTTGGTTAGGTAGACCGACTGTCTTTATGTTGCCAAGTTGCCATGTAATGAATAGGAATAGCCTACGGCGAGCCGCGGTGAAGGAGACTGTGAGTTCGAGTCCCGCCTCGGGCATGGGGTTTTCTATATGATCCTGAAGACAAGGAAAAGAAATGGTAGAACAAGGTAAACAAGGTAAACGGCAAAACAATACATAAAATTGAGGGGAAAAAGTACATAACTGCAGTAAAGTATAGCCATGACCCTTTATATATTATATTATAAACATTATATTAATCTATATATTATATTATATCCGATGTTCGGTGACCCGAAGCATTTTGATTGGCTCTCGAGGACATAGGTTAACAGAAGGCTATGGTTACTGTTATGACTCGAAGTGATCTCCATTTGTCAGTATAAATCTTTATAATGCCTGAGCAAAATCTATACAAGTTAAAACAGAAGCTTATGTCAACATTAAGTATTCTATTATTAAAGATAAATCAAATCGAAAAGAAGGTTTGGGTATGAATGCTAATATGACAGTCCTTTTAAATGCAAATACTGTACTAATTTGTTGGAAGGACTATTGTACTATTTAATCCTATTGTTACAACGTTTTGTGTTATATTTTTGCTAGCTGCCACAAAACCTGAACTCCATGAAGCTTAGCAGAAAAAGATTTTCCCTAATTCCGATTATTACTTATTAATTGCATACTTTGATTCAATTTGATATTGATATTTGATTCAAGTAGAAGCGTAAGATTTATGAAATGTAAGCTCCCTATAAGTTACATTTCCCTCTGGTTTATTGTCTCTTGCTGTTCCTTCTGCATGTTAATTCCACTATGATCTTTTTGATCTTTTTTTCTTTTTAACCAGTCACCAATGTCTTGTATTTCACACTCGACACTTAGGCTATAGACCTATCACATATGTACAGACTTATTTGAAAAAAGCAATGTGTTTAAGTTTTTTTTTAACGCAAAAATATTTTTAGCCTTTTCAAATCGTAAAAAAAATCGGCGGTGGCTGTGAAAACTGCGCTAAAAGTTGTAAAAATGTAATGAACTGAAAAAGATTTCAAATGATCGTGACTGAATTGGAACAATAGGGGATCGTACTATATATATCAACAACAACAGCCTGATTTTCGTTGAACAGCGATTCAACAAAGAAACAGGATTTTTAGTAGTAGCAATAAATAATTATGTTAATAGTATACGGAAAATTTTGGGTGGGCTTGAGCCCCACGAGCCCATATAAGTTGGCGCTACTGGTCACATTTAATGTTATACTGATGTCCCCAGATCCAATTTTTGTTTCAATTCACTACAAACCATCATTGTAACATGTGACATCGATCGAATGCACACAGTTTCTCCCTTTATGCTCCATCCAATTCTATTGAACACAAAGTTGGAAACGTTTATAATTTGTATCCAAAAATATGATATCATCCAATGAGCGCCAGTCCTTCCCAGCGTGATTTAGAAACACGGCAGTTTCCTCCGAACAGCCGATTATCTGCGCTGCGACCAGGAGGATATACCAAGAAGATAAAATGAAAAGAGAATCAAGAAGACTAGCAGACCCTAAGGCTGACTTTGATTTTACAACAGTGCTATCGATAACCATTATTTCATTCGTCAAAAACGTTGAAATGATCTGAAAATGATGAAAAAGTTTCAATTTACATGTATACGCCGATTTTTTTTACGATTTGAAAAGGCTAAATTTATTTTCGTTTCGGTTGACAGCTGACTGTATATAGGACAGCTTGAAATTTTTTTATAGAAATACTACTTGATAAAACTTTCTGAACAGAATCAATGGATTGTGGGACATCATATTTATGTTTTTTTTCTTTTGCTACAGGGCGGGTGGAATGCTTTCTAGGAGAGATATAGGCTACCTAAAGTCAGTCTTAACCCACTTTTGTAGATTTTAATGCATAAATAGCTTCGTAAGTAGATCTAATTTCTGTTTGGTTAACGGAACCCGAGAACCAGGAAGACCAGCAACGAGATGGGCAGACGATATGAGACGCAAAGCCGGAAATCTGTGGACAAGAACAGCAAAGGACAGGAAGGCCTGAAAGAAGCACGAGAAAAACATTCTAAGTGAAAGTGTAAATGTGTGAGAGTGAAAAAGTGCGAATAAATACCAACGGACAAACAAGCTATCAAAAGAAAGACAAAGGACACTAATCCCGCATACCTAGCTCAGATGCGGGATCTTTTCCCCCCTAGAGCTATCCTCCAAAAGGAGAGGCCACTGTCCGCAAGGGATTCAAAGGCTGTTTTTATTTTATTTTATTGCTTAATTGTCAGCTCAGTGGACTTCACATTGATTACCATGGAATAATTACTCTTTTACGTTAGTTTTCGTGCACTGTTCAAGCAGTCAATATAAATGTTGAATCTCAAAGAATCATACTCCCCTTTTTTGGCCCGCCTCCCCCCCCCCCGGATTATCTGAGCCATAACGTCGTTAAGATAGCAAAACCTCGTATCTCAAAAATTGACGATTTTGAGATTTTAGCTTCATGGTATAAAATAAGGCATTCCGCACAAGATGCAAGAACCCGCATCTCAATATTGTACATAATAGCGACACAGTGTAAAAGTATCAAAACCTCATAACTCGCGATGTTTAAAATTTAAGTTGCTAAACCTCGTATCTCAAAATACGAGTTTATAGTACTTGCGACGTGTAAAATTTAAGATGCTAAACATCGTATCTCAAAATTCGAGTTATAGTACACCTATTTGGCGCCACCTCATTTAAATCATAGGTTGGTAATACTCGTATTTCACAAACACATTTACCGCTTTGTACTTTTCCCGCTTCTTACTACTGTATTTAATTATTGAGTCACTATATACAACTTTATTCCCGTGCTGTGTAGTATTCAGTACAGATGTGAAGAACTTGCTGGTTACTCCTCAACATGGTAAGTAATAAAATATTTGTAATTCTAAAGCAATATCATTTTGCAAAATAAAGTTAGAGTTTTTACGAAATGTTCTCTGCACGATCTCAATACGTTTATAGTAATTCTGTAATATCTTGATAGAAACTCAATATATCATTCTCAAACAAAAGAAAGTAAAGCATTTTCGTAGCTCATAATGGAAAACTGTGTAACAATTCAGGACTCTATTAGAATATTTCAGGATAATAAACTGCAATCTAATACACATTATGAGTCAAGAGGGAGAAGGATGCTTGAAATGGCTCTGCAACTGTCTGGAAAATCATCCTCATCAGCTGCAACTCCAGTATTGTCACCGCAGTTACCATCACCAGAGGTATCACCACCATCACCAGAGGTATCACCACCATCACCAGAGGTATCACCACCACCACAAAACACAACAAAAGCAGGCAACAAGTATTTAAGTTACAATGCTTCAATTATTAGCCAGATAGTAAGAAGCGACTTCGAAGATTCGAGCACAGATTATGAACCTACAAGTGACTCCATATCTGAAGAATCAGATGATCCAGCACCCAGAAGAAGAAAAAAGAAAGACAGTAAGTAATACAAGCCGGAAGAATGTTACAAGTAAAATAATTAAAGGCAAAAGGGAAAGTCAACATGGAACAAGTAAACATGGTGAAGTTACAAATAAATGTAATGCTATCATAGAAAATGAGAGCTCTGCCGAGAGAGATAACTTACAATTATCTACTCATACTGAAGTCCCAGAAATACCAGAAACAAGTATTGCAAAAGAATCAGTTACAATGAAGAAACGTGCTCAGAAAGGAAAAGCAGATCCAGCATTGTGGAAAAGAAATAAAGCAAAGAATTGTAGAATGAAGGGCGAAAAATATAAGAGCTGTGGTAGTAACAAAAAAATGGAAATAAAATTGAAATAACAAGAGAACCACGTGTAATTGGACAACGGTGTTCATCTCAACTCTGTACAAAGTCGAAAAACAAAAGGAAGTGTTCTACTATATCAGAAGATGACAGAGCTGAGGTATTTAAGCTTTTCTGGTCAAACATGAATTGGGATCAAAGGAAAATTTACATTGCTACTTTGGTCAACAGGAAAGGAGTTAAACAAAAAACAAAAACGGGAATATCAAGAAGAAAATTCAGTCTTCAGTACAATTTAAAAGTAAAGGATAATGTACTACCTGTGTGTAAGGAAATGTTCCTTTCAACATTATGGATTGGTGAATGGTCTGTTAGAAGCTGGATGAAAGTGACCCTAGAGGAAGATTCAGAATCAAAGGAAGTATGTAAAGAAGGAAGTATGTAAAGAAGGAAATAGTGTAATGAGAGGTAATGCTGTTAAATTTCTCGACAAAATTCCGAAACTACCATTATTGTAGATCTTCTAGTTCGAAGCTTTATTTGGAGCCACACTTCTCATCTTACAGTGAGCTGTATAGGGTATTTAAAGAAGACTGCAACTCCAATAACATTGAACCTGTTGCTGGCAGATATTTATTTGTGAAGATCATTAAAGAAAGAGATATTGCCCTTTTCAAACCCAAGAAAGATGAATGTGATCTGTGCTTTTCCCACAAGATCGGCAATGTTTCAGATGTTGATTATAATGCTCATCAGTTAAAGAAAGAGAGCACGACAGAAAAAATCTTTCGACAAAAAGTTAGCAGAAGAAGGAACAATTTGTGTCTTTACTATGGATGTGCAAGCGGTGCAATTAGTGCCTGCTACTCAAGCAAGTTCTCTCTACTTTAAGCAAAAATTAGCATGCCACAATTTCACTATTTACAATTTAGAAGATGGCTCAGTAGTTTGCTATGTTTGGCATGAAGGTGAAGGGGGATTGGATGCTAATGTTTTCGGCACGTGCATTGCAGATTTCTTGGATACAGAAATAAAAGATTGCGACAAAAGTAAGGATAAAATATTGTACAGTGATGGTTGTTGTGCTCAGAATAGAAATGCTGTGCTATCAAATGTTTTACAGAATTTTAGCATTGTGAGTGTAACAACGATTATGCAGAAATATTTAGTAATTGGCCACACGCAGATGGAATGTGACAGTGTTCATTCTACAATAGAGAGAAGAAAAAAAAATAGGGATCTGTACTCTCCAGCTAATTATGTTCAAGTTATAAAAGAAGCTAGCTGCGGTAAACAAGGACAGTACAAAGTAAAATATGTATGTCATGATTTTTCAAGGATTTTTCTGAAATTCAATACTACAAGTCAATACGTCCAGGAAAAAAAGTGGGTGAGCCATGTGTCAATGACATTTCAGCCCTAAAGTACAATCCGCATGCTGGTATTGAGTACAAGTTGAACTTTGATGATGATGACTGGAAATTACTTCCGAGACGACCAAATACTGTAATTGGGAGTGAGAAACGGCTTTATCCGGGACCTATTCCTATTTCCTCTCAAAAGTATAACGACCTGATGTCATTGAAGCCAGTTATTCCGAAAGACTACCATCCATTTTACGAGGGCCTACTGCACAACTAGATCAGTGAAGAAAGGATGAAAAATACGCAAGAATTACTAGGATTTCGTCATTTGTTGTAGTTCTGTACTTGATTAATTGCAAGTTCCTGTGTAATAAAAGTTAACATGATTTGGGAGTATTGTTACAATATTATTTATCTCCATCCATCATAAGAAATAATTTGAACTAAGTGCAATAACTCGTAACATGAATAATACGCTCCAAAACAGTTTGTGTCAAAACCTCGTATCTCATAAAAATGTCCGTAATTTCTATGTAATTGATTATTAAGATGCGTAATACACATTGAATGTTTTGTTAGCCACTAGAGATTAGTCCATAATGAGATCACTTCCACTTGTTTGAAATTGTGGAAATTATGCAGTTTTTTTCGTTTACTGAAAAATGTACATTTTTGAGATACGAGGTTTTGTTATCTTAACGATGATAAGCTATATCTCCGGTTCAACAACCCATTTCGCATTTATCCTCAAGATCGACGCGTCACCTTCTTTTGACCATAGAACACAGGGAAAATGTTTGGTGAATTTTTTGGCATTTTTTTCAGTTAAAATAATCGTATCTCTATTTTGTTTTCACGAAAATTATATCAAAGCCTATTTAACCTGGGTATAGCAGTCAGTACGGGACTGGCTTTTTGTGCTCAAGGTCGCAAGTTTCATCCCGACCCAGCTCAGTGGCATTTATGTATGCATAAATGTGAAAGGTCCATATCTGTAGAGTTTCAGGTATCTAAAGAACTCAAGAAGGACAAAATTCCGGCACAATGGATACGATCTCAGGCCTGAATTGCAGTACCATATAACTAAACCACGGGCACTTAGCGTGTAAATTAAGTATAGTATGACTGTAGTTTTTCTTGGAGAGCGGGTTGACTGCTTAGTCTCAGAAAAAAGATGTACAGTCTGAGCATAATAATTGCCTCCTTAAGCAACTCTTCAGTATGGCAGTTAAACGCTGTCTTCGGTTTGATGCACACCTCAGTACTGTTGTAGTGACGGAAGGAGGGAGGGGCTGATGTCATACTGAACGTGCTTGAGTAATAACTAACTTGCATCGCCGTGTTAGGGCCCGCTGTCCCGCGGTTTACATAATTATAACCAAGCAAAGGGGTTTTAGTAACTATACCATCAAGTTAGGAAAACACCGAGGGAAGGTAGAAGCACTTGTGACCTTGCAGTGTTATCTCTAAACAAAAAAATTATGAATAGTTGAAGGCAGTACACCCTGCAGTAAAAACAGGTAGACCAGGGCCCTATTTCATAAAACTCTACAGGTGTGACAATACGACAATTATGTCAAATCTAACAAATTTGTCAATATGTCATGACAGTTCTATTTTTCATAAATATTACAACTTTTCCTTACATTACAGGCAATTTAATGTAAATTGTCAAGACTAAAAGAGCCCTTTTCATAAACGCGACAATTTATTGTCAAGAAGAATACATTTTATTGAACAAAATGAGCTGCTTGCTTCAAGCAAGTTGCCATAGACACAGCATACCAATCAATCACTTTTGACAATAGTTCAAATGATGGTAAAAAATGGGTAACATATAAACAATAGTTTAAATAAAACATCTAAACAATTTTTACTATATATTCTTATATATGTGGTGGTGCAATATGCCCACTGAGTCAGCAATGATGTTTTCTGCCATCTGATTTAAGGATGATTACTTTAGTACACTGTAGATGGCTCTCGTATACGTGTGCGATAATCGATCTCAACATCGAATGTAGTACCTAAGTAATCGATTAAGGGGTAGGGGGCCCAAATATCGCCCATTTAAGGAATTTTTTACAAAAATGTACTTAATGCTCATCGCACTATCCTCAAATTTGCACCAATTGTCTATTATTCATTCAGCTACCACATCGCACTGCAATCACCTAATTATTGAGGGGTTTAATCATTGAAAAAAATAGAAAGGGAAAATATGCACTTTTTAAAAATTGAAAAAGTTGTTCCAAATATCGCCCACCTCATCATATGATGCTCCCAGTAAAAAAAAATCCAAGAAATTTCCAAAAAATTATTTTTATTTTATTTTTTCTTGCCATAAATCATTACAAATATGAAAAGTGAGAGAAACATTGTAAAATAAACAAGGTTTTACATTTGTAAAACTAAAAATTTGTTCTACATCAAAAGAAAAAAATGAAACATTAATAGTAAAACTCAGAGTAAGATTTTTATGGTTTTTAATTACTTTAATCTAGAATGATTACGAGTAAGTAACTTTGTTTAGTGATAAACCTGGTTTTTACATGTTAAAATGCAATCAGAGAAGTCCAGTTTAGCTGCAAAAAACGCACACATAACATGTTTTCATTACTTTATTCTTTCTGGGATCACAAGCTTCGTGTGACCACTTGAAACACTTGGCACATTTTATCCACTGCTCTCCATGTTTATCATTAGAATAGAATCTATTACAGATTGGACATTTGGCATCGTCGCTATCAGAACAGCTACTGTCGTTATCATCGGTTGAGATTGGCTCTTCCTCTTCTACTTCAGATTCTAAACTTTCTGAAGAAAGATCTCGTCGTCTCTTCTTTGAGTTCTTATTCGTTTCTTTATTTTTTTATATTTCCTTAGATTTTGTGGGCCTTTGTTTGCTTGGTGTTTCGAGACTAAAGACAGTTACTTTCTTTTTGTTTAATGACTCCACAAGAGCATCTTTGAAGGGAGATCCACTAACCAGTGCGGCCGATCCACACCTTCCGCTTGATCGTTTAGGGAGAAGTTTTAGTACTGGCATGATGTCTTTTGGTTTTTTAATGTCTTCCAACGGTTTTTTTACATAATCTTTATTGTCGACCGAGGTACACCATATGTTTTGGATGCCTTCAAAAGGCCCATCTCTTTGTTTTTTACAGCTATCACTGCTTTTTTCATTTTTACTTTGTCCAATTGTTTACGCGTTGACATCTGTAAAATAAAAAACTATTTCAAAACAATGTTCCAAATATCGCATAGTAGGCGATAATAGGAACACTTTAGTGGGCGATATTAGGAACCTCCTAACCTTACAATATGGTGGACGCTACAGACAGAACCGACTAGACAAACTCGAAAACTTTGGTATCAAAAGAATGCTTATTTCTTACATTACCAACCACATTATAACTATCGTGATCCATCAAGAGACTTATATATTATCTTAGCAATAGTATGAGTAGTCTGATAACTCACCAGGCCGAAATATCTTGAAAAAATCACAAAAATAACAACAACCGACGCAACCTCATGAAACGTGCACAGTCAACTGCCGTGGTGAAGAGGTACACAGTGCGTAAACTGGCCGCGTGGTAGCAGTACTATCCGGAGCTAGGGTACAGTGGGCGATATTAGGAACATGGGCGATATTTGGGCCCCCTACCTTACCATCGAAAATAATTGAATTATATTTCTCTTTGCAAAGTCACTGAAATTGAAAGTTAGGTTAACCCGTTGCCTAAAAACCTTGCGTGGTCACATGTCAATTTTTTCATCACACTCACTACTACCAATATCACTACTACTAGTTTTCATTATTAACAAGACAATTTAGCAAGTTTATTAACAAGAAAGAGTTTGCCAAGTTATACCACACATTTACAAACCTACTGGCTTGGCCTACATATGAAAGATTGCCTGTCACTTCTGTAATGACAATTCTACATTTTTTGTAAATTTGTAAATATGTCAGCAAACATTAATGTTTCATAAATTGTAGGTATCCTAAGATTTGACATATTTGTCGGACTTTTACCTGTAAACTCAAAAGTTTTGAGAAACAACAATATGTAAAATTGTCATACAAATCTACAAAATTGTCATGACATTTATGTAAAGTTGTCAGCTTTTATGAAAAATGCAATTGTCAAAATGTAAACTTGTAAAACAATTATATGTCACCTGTCACCGGTAAAATTGTAACTTTTATGAAATAGGGCCCAGGATTAAAGATTATTCGAAGGAAGAAATCAATGCATGTCATCACGTTGTGGAGGGCAATGTCCGTCACAGTACACGACGCCATCTACAGTATACTCCGTGTGATAATATGATTGTTCTTTTTATTTATTGTAGGTGCCACTTCTTAAATACTCATTTTCCAAGAACTACCTCTATCTGCTGCCACCCTAATCCTCTTCTACCTGTCAATGAGTGAATAGAATAGTAATTAGGCATATTCGCACTTGTCTGCAGTCCAGTACAATGTTGTGAAATAAGTATCACAGCATTTACTTCACTTAAGAAGTAGCGAATGACAGCAGTAACACTGGGGAAATCCACGCGACTAGAAGAGTACCTGTTCTTTGTCGGTGTCGATATCTGTGCAGATTTTCGGATTAGGGAACAATGCTATTACGTATTCTTTTGTAGATAGACGGTGATTTGGGACAAGGTCTTCTTAAAATGGCACCAACAATACTAAAACCCCTCTACCTGCATATAACCAGCCATATCAAAGTTTAGCTATTCCCCCATTTTGATCAGCATTGTAAGCGCCATAGCTTGCTTTCTTCGGGCAATGGATCCGTAACCTAGCGGCCTTCAAATTATGAAGAAAATCGTCACTAAAACATCGTCATAGAAGCAAAAGATGATATTTTTCTTACACGCTGTTAGATTGTGATGACAACGTTACGTAAAATAGCGGTTGCACTACAAGTCGAACACTGTGGTGCGGGATCAAACTTGGCCGTGGTCATCGGCTTTTTCCGGATTTGTTCACGTCCTAGTAAGACCTTAGTATCCTTGAAGAGTCGATGAGCCTACCACTGTGACTGTAACCTCTGCAGAGAGGCCCTACGATCTGCATTGGAACGAAGAGGATGAATAACTTATACCACAATATTGTGAATGCAATGACGGACTTCATTTTCTTTCGGATCGGCGCTGTGGCTGTGCGATGCATTTTTTGTTCTTTACAATATATGTAATTAAATTAGTAATAAGATTTTCTGTACTTGCCTTAGTTTTACTAAAAAATTACTTAGTGTAATCATGCGTCAATTTCTTTTAACTTTTCATTTTAAGGGTAAAATATAGTTTAAAAAAGTATACGCATAAAGTTTATTAGTAAGTTTGTAAAGCAAGCATTATAGAATCTCATAGAAAAATCCAGGTCCATACTTCAATACCATTAGAAATAAAAAAAAAAACTTCAATTTCTATCACTGCAGCTCAATAGCAAACCACAATTCCTGAAATACCCACGAAATCCCACTGAAACCACACAGGTTAAATCCCACCTCGACCTTCTACAAACCATAACCAAAAAAGATATGCATCCAGACAGAAACTTTAAAGACTCTAGCATTGGAAACTATGAACACTCGTTACCCCCCAGACAAATGGAAACATATATTCACAGATGGCTCCCAAATAGAAGGCTATCCACACGCAGGAGCAGGTATCCACAGCGATCTATTCTCATTTTACAAACCTCTGGGACAGCACTCTACTGCCTACGATGGCGAAATAGAAGGAATTCGCATCGCCCTTCAACAATTATGCATTCAAAAAGACAAAGTAGAAAAGGCTGTCATTTTTGTCGACTCAAAGGGAGCAATACAATCAGTGAGCTCCACAGACAAACTTATCTCATCAGCAGTAGAAGAATGCCAAGCCCTAATCCATCAACTACAGGAAAACAGCAACAAGGAAATAGTCCTACAGTGGATACCAGGGCACTGTCAGATTGCAGGAAACGAAGCAGCAGACGCACTGGCATAGAAGGGAACAAAAATAATGCAAACCCACCTACAAGAAACTTCATACCACTCTATCAAACTATGCATAAAGAAAATATACAAGGACATACACAAAAAGGACATTGAAGAAAAAATAAGTGACAAAAACTGGAAAAAAGAAATTGCTCAAGTTCCTGACTGGCCAAGAAACAAAGCGGTTGCCCTCTTCCGGCTAAGTGTCCAACATGACTGTTTGGGGAAGCACTTACATCGCATTGGAATACGAAACGACCCCAACTGCATGTTATGTAATCTACAAGAGACCATGGACAGAAGCCACCTACAACGTTGCCCTGCCCTTTCAAGCACAACAGAATGGGACCGGTATTGGGAAGCAAGAAGAAAAATGTCGGCTGTATAACATCCTGTGTAGCCCTCAAAAGCGGAACACTCTAATATTGTATTATACTGTTTTTTTATTGTATTTTGTAAGCATTATGTTATGTTATGTTATGTTATTTTTTTTCTTTACGTTGCAGAGGTTAATGATATCTTTTCATGTAAACCTGCCATTAGAAATAAAAACAAACTTTAATATCTATCGGAGGAGGTAGATTTCAATTTCGATTAAAAAGATAATTTAAATTAAGTAATATCTCAAAACACAAATTTGAGATATTAAATGAAATTTTAATGTCAGTTTACGTTTTAATTAAGTGTGCAAAATGTAAAGTTTATAGAACAATAGTTTAGAAAATCAGTCTCAACACTACAGTCATCCCTTTGAAGTTTGTTTTCTAATACACTATGTCACTGACAGTTTTTTTTATGGCCGCTAGGTTATGGAAAAGCTATCCAAGGGAATGAAAGCTACAGAGGTCCGTATCGCCCATTCCCAGGCCCCTTGTCCCCTACATTTCAGAATTAACCCATTGCTTTACCCGTCTGCATTAAAGTCCATCTTACCACTTTCACATAATGACGCTTTAGACACATGTTTTTTTTTTCGCATCTCACTTGCATTTGTAACGCCTCTAGCTTCTTGAAAAAACAGCATGTACAGCCACCCTATAAGATAATTAAAAGATGAGCTGAATAATTATCATAATTTATGAAAGTAGATAGATTTGTAAAAACTTGAGATTTTTTACGATAGTGACGTTGAAGAAGACTGAACCACGTTAACTGATAATATAAAATATGCACAGCCAGGAGTTTTCCAATGCAAACCATGAGCTAGGTTGCTAGGAGAATGAAATAAAGGACAAGTCTCTTCTAGTCGAGATAAATTTCGAAGTGGGGAATTTCTACCCCCATCCTATCAAGGGGTGAGAACTGATTTGATAAACCAGATTCACTGGTATCCTAGCAACATTGACCGGGCCAATGCTGTGGAATTTAATATAGAACCTTCGAAGCGATAAGTTTAGAGCAGCGTGAAGAATACAAGAGGCCCTTGGGAATACAACATTTTAAAACGTTGGTAGTGGTGAAAACAAAAATGAATACCGGTATATAAGTATAAATTCAAGAACGTTTATAAAACGAAATACGACCTCAGTAGAAAAAGCTATTTCTAGCTTATTTGGTATCATCATGGAGTAATAATAATTTGAAGATTGTGAGGTTCAAATTAGTGTTTAATTATACGACTAGAATTTCCCAGTCATAAGAAAATTATATAAAAATACTGGCACATATTTTTTTAATGTTTCATTTATGTTAGGTCTGATACTTGCATTAATGTTTTATTTGGCGATGGAAAGGATTATTTTTAGGCTTATTATCAAATAAGTCACTGATATATTTTACAGTATTATTTGTCAAGGGTTCCAAAACAGACAGGTACTCTATATATACAGGCCATCAAAGCCTTGAGGATCCAAGGAGGCGTTGTTACTTCAACCATTTCATGTTACATGTACGGTTTTGCTACACAGCGTATGCGCACAATGTCATTTTTCAGCGAACTGACAGTGTGCGCATAACAAAATCTTATAGCTCTCAGAAGGTGTAAATGTTGCACTTTCTCTCCCACGCGCACATTCTCCGCAATCTGATTGTGGCTTTCATGCTATTCACATCGGGTGTTTCAAGGCGGCCTTATCAGCTGAGCAGCAACGCTCCGTCCGTAATTGTTACATAAATAAGCGCCTGCGCTCTAACTAAGGTTGTTTATAAGTTAGTAAAAAATGTCCACCTTAAACCCTCAGTATAGTGATAGAAACCCAGAGTTTTGTCATAAAATGTATTGTTTAATTAAAATGTTAAGAATAGATCATCGGCTTACTAACCCTAGTCCAAAAGTAACTTAAAGACATTAAAACATTAAATCTCAAAATAAAAGTAATAAATTAAAAAAATATACTTTGAGATCTGTCAGAAATAATATGGGTCTTATTAATAATGCATGATATTTATTAGTGCCTAGTCCAAAAGTAACTTAAAAACATTAAAACATTAAATATCAAAATAAAAGTAATAAATTAAAAAATATACTTTGAGATCTGTCAGAAATAAGATGTGTCTTATTAATAATGCACTAATAAATATCATGCATTATTAATAAGACACCTTATTTCTGACAGATCTCAAAGTATATTTTTTAATTTAATACTTTTACTTTGAGATTTAATGTTTTAATGTTTTTAAGTTAATTTTGAACTAGGCTTAGTAAGCCGATGATCTATTCTTAACATTTTAATTAAACAATACATTTTATGACAAAACTCTGGGTTTCTGTCTCTATACTCACGGTATAAGGTGGACATTTTTTTACTAACTTATAAGTACGACCCTCATTGGAAAATGAAATTTATTAATAAGGTTGTTTATTCATTTGGAGAGCTAAGATACATGCTCGGTCGATTCCAGGATCATAGTAGAAACAGGAAGATAGGAAATTGAGAATTTCCAAAACACTTTAGGCCTATTCGTTATCTCCCGGTTTCTAGGTTGTGAGTTAACCAACTGTAATCCCGAATGTGGTTAAAAATAAAGTGAAATAATTCAGTACCCTTACTACATTACATTATTTCGAGTTTTAATTTGTTTGTTGGTATTAAATTAAATGGGAAATCAGAGGGTGTATAAGCATATTGAATAAATAGGATATAATATGTCTTCAATTTTCATTTGCCCATAAAGAAGAAAAAAAAATTTCCGCTGTCTTTTTGCTGCATCAAAACTTTACGTTTGATGATAAAAACAAATGGTGAGTAGCTATTCTGTCCACCAGAGGATGGAGAAAAATCCCACTAGTATGGAATAACAACTGTCTGCACCAAAAGGATATAGAGATTCTTTGGGATACTTGGTAACAGACTGTGACAATATTAAGAGATGAGTTTGGTAACATGAAAACATAACATGAATTTGAACCGTAGCCAGACCAGCAGGACGGTATTCAAATTGTCGCATAAATAATTTACTACTCGTAGTCTACTGATGACACTAGAATACAGTTTAAGAGATAAATTTCCCGATTAAAACTTATGTGGAATATATGGAATTAACGACAATAGGAAAATTAATAAAATTCTGATGTGAAACATTCACATAACTTCCTCAACCATTAATTTATTCCGTTATGTAGTTCATGGTTATATTGTAGCATTGCGCATTCAGTTGTCTAAGGCTCATTCAAAGTCACACTTTCTTGCAAGCCAATACTTTAAGCCTAAGTTTGGGAATCAAATGACTGGCTTATAATTATTCTTCAGAGAAGTTATTGTAAAAATGTTTCTAACAAAAAATGTAGCTCTTAAAGTTGATTTCAAGAAAATCACAAAAATGAAATTCTCTTCAGGTAAAGTGATTGTAAAAATGAAGAGAAAGTCGCTACTGCAATTCGTGTTACATCCCCGAAGGATATAGGCCCACAACCCAAATAATATGTGATAATATGCAAATATATAACTTTTTACCCTAGATGGGTGTAATAGAATACAACTTTTCAAATTCCGATGTAGAATAAGATGCTGTATTCAATTCCAGTTGTCTCATCCTCAGCCTGTATTGTTAGCCACACAAGACTTCAGTTTTAAGTTATTACAAACTACGACCGGCTTATAACTACCCTTCAGAGAGTATTTTTTTCGAAAATATTTCAAAATAACAGTTTTCGCTCTTACGTAGTGTACAAATTTTAAAGAAAATCGCTATTATGCTTTCAAGAAAATTAAATCTAAAAGCAAGTGGTTGTCAATCTATTGTCACATCCCCAGAAGATTATATCTAATCCAAATATAAAATGTTGAATTTATACGATTTTTCTTCTCGAGTACACAGAAACACACATACAAACATGTTTCTGAAAGTAACTTTTTTGGATTCAATTATATCTCAAAACATGTAATCATATTGAAAACACAACGAATTTATGGGTTAAACAAAATATTTATTTTACCTATAGTACCTATAGTTACGGCTAGAGGAAGTAAACATCATAGAAAATCACTAAATGTCATAATTATTACGGATGATAAGGGAGTTCAAATAAAAAGAAAACGTATGATATGATGCATACGTTCAATTCCTCGAAGTTAAATTTCTTTACGTTTTATTATTATGTCAAAAGAAGAATAGTGTTAACCGTGACTGCTTATACGCTCTCGTAAAACAGCTCGAGTTAAAAATGAAAACGCTCTTGTTCAAGCCAGGGGATTTAAAATGGATATCCGGTGATAGATAATCCGACTCGTGATAATGAACTCGAGTTGTTGGGCTTCCCTCCGTGCAGCAAATAATTGTCGTGACAGGCGAAATCCTGCAGGTGCTGCCTTTTGTCATGTCGGGTCTTTCACTCGCTTGTTTGAACACCCACTCGCCAGCGTGGAGAGGCAATAAACACTTTGCACCTAGCGATGACTACTGAAACATGGTCCACGATCTTTCTGATATCCTAGTGAAGTTTTGACAACGTGGTGCGTAGAAATTAGTCAAATTGAGCCAGTAGAACTTTAACGTGATTCAACTCTTGAAATCTGAGATAATGTCAATATTTCCACCTGTGCTCAATTAAAATCTATTAATCCGACAATCTAATTTAAAATATATCTTGTTATAAAGGGGTCTATTAGCAAACCCGGCAATATCCATTTTGATAAAAGATAGAGATGCCAACTTTTAATGAAAGTTTGATGCATTTCCTGGTGCACATTTAGTTTATGTGTTGCAAAGCTGAATTCCTCCCTTATGTGGAAAGTCGGATTTATAACGCATACACTAAATATGTACCAAGAAATGCATTAAACTTTCATTGGAAGTTAGAATCTCTATCATTTCTCACAATGGAGATTGCCGGGTTTGCTAACAGACTCCTCAAATCGTTTTGAACGTAACATAAGTTACTTCTCCAGGATAATAACTTATGTATAATTATAATTAGTCTTAAAAACCAAGAATTAAAATTGTTTATAATGTTAAAATTTGGTTATAATTTCCATGAAAATGCCTATTCTAACTTATTGTAACTAATCTTCGTTTCTTCGTGTCCTACAACGCGTTTCGGCGATAATTCGTCATCTTAAGATAGACTTACTTTGCAGTGATTGATTTCAAGACTACTTTTTGTTGATATCCTAGACAAGTAACTTACGTCACATTCACAATGATTTTATAACAGGGCATATTATTAATTGGATTGTATAATTTTTATTAATGTACTATAATTAGCACAAGCAATTACACACACCTCAGTTTTCGGCTATTTTCTAAATTCACTCTTTTCTACGATAGTGCTTAAAATTTAAATTTGGCCAATTAGTTGTTATCACCTAAAGTGAACTTTTATAACACAAGTGGCTAAAGAAAGCACGTTATTTCTTTATGCATTTTTATTCATTTTACACACCGAAAAATAAATTCAATTGACGAACGCAGGGTTTGACGGCCATGATATCGTTACTTTATAAGCATGCTATTTTAAATATTTACTTTACTGTAAATTTTAATATTTATTTTCACTAACATATCGTAGTACAACAATACAACAAACAATGCATGATATACGTTCCTAAACTATTACTTTGAACTCGTCTATTTAGGTACTTGATACCAGAAACAATTACCTTAAAATTTTAGAATGGAATGTCTTTAAGGCACTCACATCACCTCACTAACGCCTACTGCTGTTTCGTACTTATTTCAGAGCGCCTTGCTCCTGTTTCTTTGGGTATTTCCTATCTTATTAAGTTATTATACTAAATACAAAATCTCCATTTTTAAAATTACTACGGTACTTATGTGTAAAACTGCTGGCATAAAAACATATCTGCAGAAGTGCTAAAACGAAGAAAAGGGATAGAATGGGTGAGAGAAAATTCAGCTGTTGTTTCCACACATTCACAGTAAAACCTTGCAGATAAAAAATAGCAGAAAAATGACTGAAAGAAGATCACGAACGTGTACTGTTTCACTATTGTCCTTATTCGCACATCATGCAGTATTGTTATAAGCAATGGGAGATAATCAGCCACTTTTATATGCCTTTGAATAGCATATCCAGGTGCTTTGTGTATGTGCTGATGAAAATGAACTACAGCTACAACACAAAAGCAGTCTGCTTGTGGACTATATTACGCACCCCATAATGGATATTTTTAGCCTCTATGTATTTTAGCCTCTATGTATTTTAGCTTCTATGTATTTTATCCTCTAAAGTCTATAATTTATTGATTTATAGTTTAATATTGTTTGTGCATAAAAATTCAGTTTTAAATTATATGAATACCAGAAATATCTCCTAAATGCATATTGTGATAGCCAAGACTGTTGTATATATAAAAAGAAAATGAATGTACAGTTGGCTCACTCAAATACAAATTTTATTATATTGAAAAATGTTAATCTTTTTAATTTCGTAGCATTAATTTTTAACGGCTGTGTACTTTTTTCCTTCGGTGTTGTCAAAGTCCCAATCAATGCATTTTGGTCTGACTTCTGCAAGCTACAGAATGATATGATGGGTATCACTGTTCCTAGGTTTCCAATTGACGGATTCACTAGCCACTCACCTCAGAATTGATTTCTGTTGTTACTCAGGCTTTATAGGCCTAATGCTTTCATAGATGAATAGGCCTATTCTATTGTGACGTCATCTGTAACTCTTTTATTTACCTCATTAGATTTGTCAAATAATAATAATAATAATAAGTTTAATAATAATAATAATAATTTATCAGAACTTTCATGAAACCTTAGGCCTAGCAGAAAAAATTATATGCTAAAATTATATCGAGAACATCATGCCAGAAGAGCGTATCATCAAATCTTCTGATTTTGAGGGGTGTTTAATAAGTATTTGGTAATGTGATATATATTGTAGACGGTTGTATGGCTCATGCGACCAAACACAGAGATCGAAAGCAACTGAATTTGGGCTTATAAACAAACATTGAAAGACTTTCCAAGCTACAAAGGCGTATGTGATATGCTCTAACATAAACTTGAAATTTTGTTTACGCGCCGTCTATACTGAGCCACAAAATGGCGCCAATATCTTTTTAAAATAATTTCAACAAGATCAGAAAAGTACAAATATAAATAAAAGTTAGCCTATATGATTTCTGTTTTCAGTAAAAAAATCGTCACAGTCATTTTAATAATTAATTTGCATTTTTTTGTATATTTAAATTAAGCTAACAGAAAACACATATTTAAACACAAAATTTGATTTTCCTGAAACTTCCATGATTTTTTTTACTTTGCTGTTCGTCTACGCACAAACACATACATACATTCCTTTGGAAACGATTTCTTTATTCAGTAGAAGGCCTACGAAAAAATATTTCCTACGAAAACTACATAAAATGTTGAATTCTTTCAATTTCTAAATATTCCGACTTCTTCACAACATACAGATCACATTCATAGCTTGCATTCTTGTAATTTCCGAGGCTGTGAACTGTGCATTACTATAATCCATCATTATTAATTTAATATTAACCTACTTTTTTCTACGATAGTGTCTTCAATCCTTTCCCTTTCAAACTACCATGGTGGAAACTTGAATTTTCTCTACTCAGTGCCGGTAACCTAACCACCTGCGCATCTCCCTTCTTTTCAGCACATTTGCTAGTATTGCTATTACCTTAAAAGCACAATTAAATAACCTGAAGATACGACAAACTAGCCTAAGTGGAATGTTTCGTGTGTAAATCGAGTATTCCTGTTCATTTAATTTCATCGACTAACTAGTACATTCTACTTTTCACTAATTGCGATGGATCTAAACTGAGCCGCCTGGTTAGCTAGCCTTGTTCCATCTATTGCGGTTCTGACTTCTAAAGTTTACACATTATTCATTTTCTGTACATATTATACAGTACCGGTAATGCATTCATTTGTATTTCCCGTAAATCTGCTATTCTTTTTCTGTCATTTATGATTATCGAGCTGTTACTTCTTAATTTTAATGGAAGTGTTGAAATAAATTTTCAACCTTTGTACCCCTGAAATAAGAAATTATTCATACCAGGATATAACATATTATTTCAACAACTATGATGCACAAAATAAAATCATTATTATTATTCTTTATCGAAATCCTGTATCTTTTAACAAATTATTTTATTTACTTCCACAGGCTTAATAATTTTCGGTATTGCGAAAATAGTTATTTCTGTAACTTTCACATACTGTGTAGCAACTACTTTGTAATTTCTTATAATTTATTTCCTCTAACTTATACAGTCTCTCAAAAACAACATGCGTGGTCTCGTTGTTACGGATCCGCAGGCCCGGGTTCATCACCGGTACCCCCTCGGATTTTTCTGAGGTAGGTAAGTCTAGAACGGGATGCACTCAGCCTAGTGAAGCAAACTGAGGAGATACTTTATTAATAATTAGCAGCTCCGGTCACAGACATCATCATTAACGGCTGACCACATGCCCCCAATTGTGCGGTCTGCCTATGGCAGATGAGGTAGCCGTCGGATGGTAAGCCTAGGATTAAGTATTAAATTAATAAAATAGTTCCTTCAACGATGAAGTGCAACGCAGTTTAGTTTAGTGTTTGTGTGTCTCTAAATAGTTTATCTTTTTTCGTTCTAACCGTAGCCAATACTTACGAGAAAACCGAACACATATCTTAATCGTGTGGAGCTAGTTCATTTTCGTGTAGTTTCCGTTTGTATTTTGTATCGTAAAGGCTTATGTATTCCTGTTTGTATTAAGAGTTCATCATTCCAAGCGAAGGAAAAAAACACGAAGAATGTAATAATTCCACTGGTTATATACCCGTAACCCATGAATACGTACAGTACACATTTTATTTCCACTGAATGTGCAGATGACAAATAACAGTTACCACATGGTTGGTTATGGATAATGAGTTATTGGCGTATGGCTTCCATGAGCGATATAATGCATGCATTAAATTCGTGCAAAGAAGAGCCATCGTATTCCACGCAGCGTGCACAAACAATGTGAAGATTTCTTGCATACGTCACTCGGTTTATCACCACAAAACTAATAGAATCTCTTAATCAGATTGATCCACGACATGTCACACTGGATTTCTTGTATTAGTATCTGTATTCCTCAATAGACTGCACTTTTAAAGACTAATACAGCACGCATTCTTCAACGCTGAAAATTTTAATCAACATTCTGATTTCCAATTATGAATCTCCAGAAACTTACTAAATTTACGTGAAATGAAACTGACTGACAGAAGCAGCCAATAATATAATGATAAGTGTAAAGCAAGCTACTTACATTTTGAACTTGCAGATGCGTCACGATTTTGTGTTTTTGCTGTTTTATTTGTTTATATGCTGTTTGTTGGTTTGTCGTAGGGGAGATTGCCCCGGTACCGGTCACGCCTCGTTACCGGTCAAAGTCGGCCTATTTTCTAAGGTTGACCTCCAATAAGCAATTGAAACTGTATTGCAAATGTAAGCAACCTGTACTTAAAATAAATAAAATTAAATAAAAATTAAAAAAGGGAGATACGCATAGGAGTCACTGAGCCAGTCACCTGATTCAGGAACCTCTCTTTAATATTCAATTTTAAGGAACGGGAAAAAATCGTCGTTATTCCCGAAAATGGTCACAAGCCTCAATTCTTATTTTACGTCTAACAAAATCATGCTAACGTTCAACCACTTAGGGAGACTTTCTTTACACCGGATGTTATTATTATTTGTACTTTTACAACCTAGAGATTGATTAAAAATGCACAAATAACTTTTACGGTGTGACTGAGATTCTAAAGGCATTGTCATTGAAAGCTCGACGGGGTTTTCAGGATTGAAGAGATCCTTAAAATTCCGTACACACTTAGAATTAATTGTAGTTAATTACTAAAATATCCGAGATTCTTCCCTAGACATGTGAATCAATCACAGGGTGAGGGGTTACTCTGAGCCTGTTTTACCCTGGGAATCGCCTGGGGATCTAGCCCCCGACGCATCTGCAACTCTTACTCCGGGCTCCCTTGTGAATTCCTTCGCTTGCTGCATTATTTCTAAGAGAACTCTACGAAACTGGTAGCCTGTATTGCAGCTCAAAGGCACAGTATAGATTCAGAAGAGACGAACATACATTATAAATGAAGAAGTTCAACACAACGATTATTAATTATCTTATGAAACTTACATTTCAATTTTTCTTTGATATCTTTAATCTCTTTGAAGACCTTTGTCTTATGTAGCCTATTGGCAAAGAGTTTTAATTTTTTTATAAAAGCACTAAAAGCAAAATTTTCCAAGCCCGTTAAAATTTAACTTGGAAACCGAAACAACTCTTAAGCAATGAGTAAACTTCAGCATATCAGAGAGAAACAAAAAATATCTAGCCTTAAATTTATCTTGGAACCTTCTAATTAACCCCCAAAACCCTAAATATGCCCAACCAAAAAAATTAGGAACGAGTAGTCCAAAATATTTGAATTTAATTTTCATGAAAAATGTGGCTTATGCAAGGTTAAAAACCAAAGAAAAAATATTACAATAAAACGCTAATAAAACTTAATTTTGTTCCTGTCAGACAACATTCCGAAACATTGTAACCAACGCCAAGCTAGTTACTGTACTACACCATGCTAAGCAGACTTTCTAACTCAGTTTATTTAAAATGCTTGTATTTTTTGTTACCTTTTAACAAAGCACTACATCTCTTCTAGAACAACACCACCATTGTACGATGTAAAAACACTTCGAGCATCGCAATTATTATTTAGGCTGGTAGAAAAAAATTATATTCATTATTTTGGGAGGTATAATCTTTATCAATAACCCAATAACCTAAACATTAGCCTCAAAGTTAATATTTGCACGAAACAAGGAACTTGAAAATGGGGGGAAAGTAGGGTTTCTTCTAATATTTGTGAACAAATAGCCATGTTTACAAAATTTATTCGTATTTTCATGAATACGCACCTCTTAAAATATTTAATGCGCACAAAATTACAATTAACGCCCACGTTAATGATGAACAGATAGGCATACACCGAAATACATTTATTCGAGGACACAACGTTTATTAGACTTTTATTCTTATTTTGATGAATATTGCCATCTCTCACAATATTGGATGCACTTTTAGCACCCTATACAGAGTGTAAGTAGTAGGCCTATAATTGTGTAGATTTAACAGCTTTTTACTTCAGTAATCCACCACTGTGGCTTAGGGGATGCATTCTTCCTTCTCACGCAGCAGACTCGGTTCGAATCCCTGTCGGGAAAGGTTTTTTCAGGAGTTTTGCCTCACCTGTGAGACAAATGTCGAGAAACTTTTGGCCCTGGTAGTCTTCGGATATCATCTGGCCGTCCTTAACACCTCCATTCCATCTACGTCTTGTTCGGTATGGTGTGTGTGTGTGCGCGCGCGCGCGTGTGCGTGCGACTGGTGTCTCGTCCTATATGTTTGTGTTGTATCGGAGGTGACCCTTGTATTGTGATGACCACCCATCCGGGGAGGCCCTGTATGTGCCTGTCGGGTCAAAAAAGTATGTAGGCCTATGTGATCCCCAGAAACTCCCTTTCCTGATAGGTCGCGGCTCTGTAAGGCCCGGACGCCCTGGGCCGCATAAACGTCCTTATGAAAGCGAAAGTAAAACTCAGAGTAAAAGTCCCTTTAGTAGAAACAAACAAAAAATTCCAACAACATTTTTTCTCAAGTGAGTACTTTTATCGTTAAAAAAAATGTATCTATATATCTGTGTTTTACTTGATAAGTGCTATCCTTACTTTCTAATTCTTTTTCACAACAGCAGAGGAAAGAAAAGGAAGAAATTTTCCCCTTGTGATTTTTCAATATGCTTGGCAGTTTTCGCGAAAATTGAATATAAAGATTAATGCATGTGCACAAAACCTGCCAATGTGAAGACAGATGTATTCGTCTCGCAATGGGGTTGTTTATGGTAGTGACGTACAGGTCATTGTCACCGAAAGAGCGATCTGGCTGGTCGCGGAGACTAATATCAAATTATCTACAAATTTTGGACCTAATCACAAAATGTAAAATATATTTTACATTTGTTTTAACGTTATCTACTGTCCCCTGTAATCTGCACAGTTATGAGTATTCTGCTTCCACTCCGAATAAGATAAATATGTGAACTAGAAGATGTCCGAGCGGATCTTCTAATAAGATCTGTATAAGGTCTAGTCGAGGATAGTGTAATATGATCTACCAAGTAATTTTCCTTTGAAAGAATATATATTCATTGAAAGAGAATTTGTACTAGGTTGGGCATTCGATCCGTGTCTCTGCATGGATTTCCTTTGAGTTTTCTTCCCCACAATGATGTGGTTTCCTTAATCAAACAATACATAATAATAATACATTCCAATTTTAACTAATTTTGCTCCTCCACTGTCTTCTGTCCATCATTAAGAAATCTAAAGGAAGTGTATGTATCCAATGCCAACCCCGTTGACTCGCTGGGGTCCGTACTTAGTAAAAAGTAAAGGCAGGTAAGATTAAAATTGTAGAATTAACTAACAAATATGATTAAAATTCTATGTATGCAATAATAATCAATGTATCAAGAGTTAGATATTTAGATATATGCCTGCTGGCGCACATGTGATGTGAGTAAACGAAAAGACGCAGGCAGATTACATTACCGGTACTGGATGGAACTAATTCAAGTTTTCTCTTTGATGGCATGAATGGGAAATTATCATTATTCTAAACATTATCTTAGAAATATAATAGGTAATATAATATAATAGGTAATATGGTAATATATATAGTACAGGAAGTGTTTGTCTGTCTGCCTAGCCAAATCTACTCCACGCAGAGATCTGATTTTTTTTTTTACATAGGTGGAATGAAGAGGGATAATGAATGAAAATAAGATGTGAGTAAACGAAAAGACGCAGGCAGATTACATTACCGGTACTGGATGGAACTAATTCAAGTTTTCTCTTTGATGGCATGAATGGGAAATTATCATTATTCTAACCATTATCTTAGAAATATAATAGGTAATATAATATAATAGGTAATATGGTAATATATATAGTACAGGAAGTGTTTGTCTGTCTGCCTAGCCAAATCTACTCCACGCAGAGATCTGATTTTTTTTTTACATAGGTGGAATGAACAGGGATAATGAATGAAAATAAGAAAACATTGGAATATTTGGTCGGACCTCACTATGCAGTGTTTTTTAGTTCCTGTAAACTTGAATCTGAGGTTTTTCCAGGCGCTTTCTAATCGTGGAATGCACTCCAAAGACGGATTTTTAGCTGTTTAATTATAATTATTAATTGTTTAGTTTATGAATGATTCGCATGTAATTGTTAATAAATAAGTTTTATTTATTTTGCTCTTAAATTATTTAAAAATCTAGTGATTGAATTCCGTACTTATCGCGGGCGAAGCCGCAGGCACCTCCTAGTATGTAATATGATAATGTGAACCTACATAGGAATTACTGTTTTTGTTAAGGTTTGCCTTGAAAGTCAGCGTGTTATTTGACAGAGCGTTGGACGTACAGAAGAAACTAATCTGTATAGGCTGTCTAATGACGTTAGGTCCCGGCCAGTAGGCGCGGCGACACAGTCTCAAGGGTCCGTTGCCATAGACACGCCCATTTTGTGACGTCATCCGGTCGCATCAATTTCATTAATATAATTAGGCAGTTGAAATTCAGTCGGCGTTCCCTCCAGCCCTCTAATCATAAGCATCAACACTACACCCTAAATCAAACACTAAACACTGTCCAATGAAACAACACAATGGCTACGCAAATCGCACATCTGATGTTTCATTGAAGACTACATTATAATTTTCCAAATTGTAGGAAATGTCTTAAGGGAAAGACTACTGAAATTTGCTGTTACTGTACGTACAAGTCCCAGTTTTTACCGCAATATGAATATGTGACCGTGCCAGGCAAATTCGACCATTCAGTAAACACGTTTAACTGTTAAACACCTGTCAGGGTAAAATATGTCGACTTTTAGATTTCGATGCCATCTATTGGTTTCGTTCTTGTACTATATTTACTGATAATAACAAACATAAAGAGGTCTGCACAAAAGAATCTCATCCATAGTCGCAATGTATAATTAATGTGGTCTTTAATGTATTCTTTATTTCTTTTCGTTAAAAAACATTAAATACGGGCAACAGAAACACTCGCAATGCTGTAGTAATGAAGTCTGACACTCTGTTAGAGTGTGGCAAACTTTGAGCGTGGTATTGCAACATTATCCAACTGATGTTTAAAACATGGAGAAGTTCCTCATCTTTGGAGATGAATAGCCATAAATAGTAAAGTAAAGTAAAGTGTTCCCTATACAGGCCACGGAGGCCCAGATGGTTCCAGGAGGTTGAGGCTCCCAGATTTTAGACATTCGGAAAGTGAAGGTGGTAAGGTTGTCAGCCTTACGCACAGGCCGCATTTACCCCCAGGATTGCTCCTGGTACTTATTTCTTTTAGAGGCTGAGTCGACCTCAGGCCCATAATGCCACCAGAAGGATTAGGGCAATTAAAAAACTCCAACGACCTCATCGGGGATCGAACCCGCGACCTTCCGGTTTGTAGCGCAGCGCCTCAACCACTACGCTACGGCGTACCCCAGTCATAAATTGTATTGAACAATAAAGTTTCAAAAGTCATGAAAACCATAATTTTTTTAGCAATAGGTATTTTTTTTTAGAATGGTCACAATTTTATGCTAAAGTTGAATCCATTGAAATCGGAAAATTTATTTTTCCGACATATGGGTGGGATTCCTGGCAGTGTCACATATAATTATTAGCATATGATTATTCATCCAGGTAGGCCCTCCATGTCCTTGTCTGGTCAAGAAAGTATGTCTGTGATCCAGTCGCTAATTCCTCTCCTGAAAAGTGGTTCTTTTATTGGCGTGGGCCGTACAAGCAGCTCTTACAACAGGCGAAGTGAAAGTGAAAGAAGACCACATTTTATTAATTATTTTGTAAAATTAAATCTCTTTGACAAGTTAAGTAAACTACATTTCGAACAAAACAAGAGTAGCCCAAACTATTAAAAATCCAATTCTCGATTATATTTACAGAGTGATACCATGATATTAAGGGATATTTTCTATAAATCATATTGGTTGAATTTTGGCTGCAGCAGCCTATCCATCGGAAATAATTATTGATGATTGTATTTGTCAATTTACATCTTATTAACTACCATACCATTAAATAACTAAATAAACTTTACCAGCTTTGAAATAACGGAATTGATATTTAAAAATACATCAGCTTTTTAAATAATAGAACGTACACGTACATCTGAAGCCGTGCTGTTTACTTCTGAAAACAACATTTTTAGACAGCTTTAAAAGTGGAATTCTGGCACAAGACATACGAAGTAAAGGTTGCACTAGTGCTACAAAATGTTAATACCTCTCTATTGGTACCAATGTTGGTATTCACCACATGGAAAACACTCATTTAGTTAAAAATATTTGCATATGATTATTAAATAGTCTGAGTTTGATAAAAAAATGGACAATTTTAAAATTCACTATGCCTTTTTAAATGTGAACTTTATCACGGTGAATACAAACGTCGTAGTTATATTCGGTGGGTGAAAAACGTTTTCATGTCGGCAGCAGTGTAAGAGAAAATTAATAACAGCTATCAGCTGTCTGCGCGCTGCAAGATGGCTGGCTCTACGGTGCTAAATTCATTACAATAGTAAGTTATTTATTATTGCACAAATGTTAAGGGCTGTCTAAAAAATACTGCATGGCACGCGTGTTAAAGCAATAATTTTATTCTGCACACAAGATTGCTCAACTCGCTAAGCTTGTCTCACAATCAATCTTAGAGTCGTTTTCTCCAAATCCGATTGAACTTGGTAAAAACCAAACCAGTTTAATTTGGGTATTTAGTTTGAACGGACTTTCATTTTCTCCAAACAATTTTAAACGTTCAGTTTAAACAAAATGCTCGCGTGTTCAAACGATGCAAAGGGATTGGACAGTTATGGCATCGAGTTGAGTCATTGGTCAGTGACTGGTCTTTTGTTTGGTTGCAGAGGACTCGCTTTGTATCCTACACAGGCACCTGTATTCCACTTAAAAAATAGAAGGTTATTAATACTCCTCCAGCTGAGTTAAGCCGGTTAAATCAGTAAATCCTAATTGTATACTTATGTTATTTACTCGTATATTGTATATTGTTAATATTGTAATACTGAGGCATACAGTACCCGTATTCAGGAACCCTGTGGTCAGTCATGAAATGAACTGATGCCATTTTGGATAAATAATAAAAATAACAAAACTCTGACACCGACCTGGAAGATTTATATGACATCTTAAAATAACACTTTGCAAACCAATAAGGCATTAGACAAATATTTCCAATAAACAACAAGATGTCAAGCAGGTGATGTTATTTCCCTTACGGTATTTCAATTTATTTACTGAAATTATTTTATTATGCTTTCCATTGGGGCATATAATTAATATGGCTTGAATTTTTGACAAGAAATTCTGTTTAAAAAAATTTAACCATGAACCCATTCCCATCCCATCTTCAAACTTCGTACATAATTTGACATTAGTATAGCCTAATCTATTTCCTAGAATTTATTGTAAATTTTTGAAGATGCAATTTTTTTAAAATTCAAAATTTTCACTTTGAGATTTGAAAAAAAAAAACAAATTTCATTAGAACTATTATGTGTTACATATCATTGAAAAACTTGTATAACATGCTAAAAATGACACCTTTCCCACTTCTGAAGGAATTAGAAGAGTTGCTATCTCAGTTGAAAGATATGTTTTTGATGCAATTTTTATTTTGTAGTACTTTACAATGGCTGTATTTTCAAAATGGATTGATATAGTTGTATTTCAGTAAAAGTTAGTATTTCTCTTAATATACATGAAAACTACCTCTCAACAAATTTTCATCCAATTCTGGGATGGTGAGGTTAAATTTTAACCAAAAGTGTGTTAATTTGACACAGAATGACCCTTTTAGAAGGTGTGAGTACAGTAACTAACAATTCCTTGATACCTACGTCTTTTGAATGATTTAGGCTATGCCTACAATCATTTGTTTTGAATACCTAATAATTTGTTTGGAAGCTTATTGTACCCTATACAGTATCTGTATTGCAGAGTAGTATGTAGGCCTACTCTTCTGGAAGAGTTATAGTGAAATAACTGGTCTATGTAAATCGTTCATGCTTCTGGTTGTTTGTCCATGAACAATGTAATTAGTTTTTAATCTGACATTTATCGATATTATCTCTATCATATACCACATAACAGATTATATATAGGCCTATACCCCTGTATATACTTTTAAATTTTCAAAAAGCGGTTTACAACATTCTCTTTTTTTCTTTCTACATTATTCTCATTGGTCCTTTTTGTAATTTAAATATTATTTCTCCCTATGGGAAGAGTTGCCCCAGAATATGACTCTACTTCATCACAGAGTAAAAAATGAAAAATATATCATACGTAAGGCATCCTCTTGTAATATAGCTATTCAAACCTTAATGCTGAACTAAGTTTTGGAATTATTTATTATGTGTCTTCCAGCCTAGATTTCGGTCAATTTGCAATCCTAAAAACTTTATATTGCTAATTTCTTCTATGTCTTGTGTTTGGTAATTATTTAATTAATTATAAGACCCGGTAAGACCACATTCCGGTATGTAATTTCTCATTGCATTAAGTCCAAAATTTAAGCAACAGTAGTACTGTAATACAAGGGTAATGTAAATGTAAAATCATTAATATTTTATCGAGTTAGTAGAGCTATTTTAGGTACCAGTTTTGTCAATGAAATGAATTACATTGTGAATATTTAGGAGAATTAGGCCTACAAATGATACCTAGGTAAGGAAACTGGTTGTAGTGGTTTTATTTGGGTTTATTGTTTTTTTAAGTAGTACTAGATTGGGGGTTTATACAGTAATAATTGCTGGTTGGTCATCAAATTCTAATTATTCTATATTGGGGGTTTGCAAGCTCTAGCTCAAACTATTTCTTATGGGAATCCTCAGTTTGACATTCACAGTAATTTTTTTTTTTACATCCATTTGGCTGGAGCAGTTATATTTGCTGTATAACCTATTTGTGAATTCTGAAGAAGTTATTCCCAATTTTAATAGTGATCTACCCTTGTAGGCTTACTGTTCTTGGTCTTGGTCGCCCTAACCTCATTTACGTTCATTGGGCTATAATCATCATCTATCTCATCAAAGATTTCAACATATCTATCATTCTGTTTCACCACTTGTGATTTCCAATTGTAAAATTTGAAGTGAACAGTAATAGAAGGTTAATTTAAATATAATTGCTATAAAAATTGCTAATATTATGAGATATTGTCAAGGAATTTCCAACAAAATATCAATTTAAACCACAGAACAGCAGTTTAAACCCTTAACATTGAGGGTTTAGTTAGACCCATGTTTAAACTTGATGCAAGATTTAAACTAGTGTGGGGAAAATCATTTTTACTTTAAACTCAGGATTAAACAAGTTTGAAGTAAATCCAGGTTTAAACTGACTTGGAGAAAATGGCCCTTACTCGCAGAATAAAATCTCACTTTTAATCCTTATACCATAAATAACTATTTTGACAGTTTGAAATTTGTCTGGTCCACCGCTGTAGTTCAGGGGATGCGTTCGCTCCTCTCACGCAGCGGGCCCGGGTTCGATTCCTGGTCGGGACTAGTTACCTAGGCGGGGATTTTTCCGTGGTTTTCCCTCACCTGTGAAACAAATGTCAGGTAACTTTAGGCCCTTGTGGTCCCCGGATATCATATGGTGTCATTATCATCTTCCTCCCATCCTCGCCTATGTGTTTGAGTTGTCTTGGAGGAGGTTTCTGGCATTGGGCTGATCACTCATCCGAGGAGGCCCTCCATGTCCTTGTCTGGTCAAAAAAGTATGTTTGTGTTGTGATCTATAGTTCATTCCTCTCCCAGGTCGCGGCCCGGTAAGACAAAACATGGATTAAAGGACATTAATAAAAATCGGCATATTTTAAATAAAGAAAGTAAAAATAAAAACCTAAATAACATAAAATATCAAGATGACTGCGTGTAAATCTTATGGCTCTTATTTTAAAGAAATCATTCAAACTCAATTGCATTTGGGCAGTTTAAATTTGTATAGTGACTAAGTACAACGAAACGCCCAAAAGCATTGCAATATACTTAATATTACGTACCGTTCGTCATAAGCAGCTAAAACTCGCATTTATTTTTATCGAAAAGAAATTGTAATTGGATGACATACGAAAATAAATCTGTAAATTTGCCAAACCCAAAAATCGATGACCTTGTATGACAATGAGTAACTTATAGGCAGAAATATGGATAGTCGGACACTTAAAGAAGCACAGTTGGACTAGATTTCCCTTTTTCCATAATCCCCTAAAAATTTGAAGTCAAATTAGTTTCCAATGAAGTCAATTTCGAAAATTATTATTTTCTTAATATTTCCTGAATATGATAACCTTTCATTCGCTGTTATAAAATACGGACGGCTCGCTTTGTTCTCATATTACAGTGTTTGTTGTTACTGTAAAAGGTTTTCTCAAAAGAAACCGCTGACTGAATTCGTGTTGCCACAAGTGTTTTTCTTCCCGCTCTATTTTTTAATACTATCCAGTGTGGCAACTACGCCAAGCGACAAGGTCGGGCGGAGACTTCTTTGATGTTAACTGTCAACGCAATGAGCGAGGCGACTATACAACATTAGTTGCATTATACTGAATCCTCAGACTGCTGGTATATGTGTTGGTTTTTATATCAACAAGAGCTAAAACTAGAGTTAGGGCAAAAGAGAGAGGGGCAGGGAATGTGAGGGAGGGAGAGAGAAGTATGTTCCAGGAATGCGAGCAAACTAAGGTGATTGGGGCAGGGACAGTTTAATAATGTGGCCGGCAGAGGCGCTGTCTTTCAAAGCACGAGTAATTAAACCGTGTATGTGTCACTGATACAGTCAAAGCAGCCTATGACCTCTTCCGGAAAGTAAAACAGACTCCATTCATTCCTTCCTTTTCTCTCATTCTCCACTATTGCCCTTCCCTTTCTTTCATGTAAGATAGCTGTTGTCCTTTCAGTTTTTTATTCTTCTTGCAACCGGCAGCATAGCTTTTGTTTTCGTGCTCGCGTACCTAATTTGTTCAATTATACAGTAGCCTACTATCTTCACTGACTTTTCTATCCTTTCATTTCCTTCTTCTCTTTATAGCCTACTTTACCCAGTTTGCAGTTTTTTTTTTTCATTTTAGCAGTTAAGTAGTTTATCATTCTTCCGTGTTTAGTAAATTCTATTTCTCACAACATTCTTTCTGTCATGTAGGCCTATCTCTTTCTACAAACGTTTCTACACTGTCATTAGGTTACGTACTGTAACCTCTATATTCGACAGTTCCATTTCCGGATTTTCTGTCTTCTTTCTATTGAGCTTTTGTCATAAGTTATTCACTTCTCTACTATTTTCTTAAAATCCGTTATAATTTTTCTGTCGATGATTTGATATGATTTGATATGTTTTGCTTGTTAGTTGCTTACACCTACAGCTTAAAGTCGGCCTTGGTGGCACAATCAGTATCGCGCTGCGGGTTCGATCCCGGCCCAGGTCGATGGCATTTATGTGTGCATAAATGTGACTGGCATGTAAAAGAACTCCTGCGGGACAAAATTCTGGCACACCGGCGACGGTCATAGGCCTAAGTTGCAGTACATCCCCGTCATTAAATAACCATGTACCAACCAACCAACAACTTACACTATGTTTAAATATGTATTCAAAAAAAGAAATATAAAGAATAATAAAAATAAACAAAGGGAAAGATTTAAGTATGAGATCCCTTTGTCTGTAATGTTGGAAGAGTTTATTCTGAAGACAAAATAGAGAAAAATGAAACGAAAGAACGAACATTTACTGTACAATGACAAGTAGAGAATAAAATACCGAAAAATGCTAAATAAAAGCAGGCTACTTTTGTTCGTTTTGAGGCAAGATGAATTTATACTAGATCGTGGATTGTGTGTGATGTCTCAGAAAAAAAAAAATATATGGCATTCATCACCTTTCATGCCCTAGTCATAAGTTATGCAACTCACAATCAGTCTTCAAATGAGTAATCTACTTATATTCGTGTTCTTAAATTTTAAGAAACAATTCCAGAGATATTCTAATACATTATTGGCAAATTATATGCACAGCGTTTTACAACCGGATGAAGGAGGTTTCCATGTAAAACTATTTTCGTGGCCCTGAATGGACTAGGCGTACCATCCGACCACTGCGTCCTCTACCATATAGGCAGATGGCAGGATTGGGCAATTGTGATCAGCACGCCGACACCCACGAAAGTTAATGATGGTCTCCGTGACCGCAGCCGCTACTTCATAGGCTGAGTGCACCCTATTCCTGCCTTTAAAAAAATAACAATAAAAATATAAAAAATTTACAAAAATTTAAAAAAAAAATCGAGGAGGTACGAGGGATCGAACTCGGGCCTGCTGTGCCATGCACTATTATATAACATTTATTATAAAATTAACGGAAAATTAACGAAAATTAATAAAAAGGCACAGCTAAATATGTTTAAATTAACTTAGTTCGCAGGCTTCCACGGCCGGTGTTATACTTAAAGTGATAGTAATTACTAGGGACCGGATTCTTAGGTTTTTACCTATTTTTTTCCTTACTTCCAAAACAAAAAGTGCTCATACACTTTTTCGAATCATGTCCATAGGATTCATCCACATTAATTCTGTGGCACCTAAAAATACCTAAATGGGGTATAAAAACCTAAATATACCTAAACGGGATATAAAACCTAAAATATCTAATTTAGGCTACTTTTTTGTCTTTTATGTTTGTCAGTTGAGAAATCGATATTTTGCGGAGAGACGATAATTTTTGTCGGGTTGAAATTAATACCACCAGCGTTTCGTTCAACCCATTGTCGTCTAGGATGGACAGTATCTAGAGAGGAAGTGTAACAGTACCGGCGTATTCATTTTAAAATATTCGTACGAACAACCATTGTTGCCGAGTATGGACGAGGATATAGATTTCTGTGTTTTAAAGCGCTTGTTTGCCTTTATTACTGCACGGTTATTCATACTTTGTGGTCACACTGTGAATTTTAAGAAGACGTGTTAATTATGCCGAAACAAATTAAATCGAGTTTATTACGGCAGTGGATTGGCGGCGACCTGAATTATTTCACTATACATGGCAAAGTAATATTTCGTCAGGCCTGCCAGAAACACGTAAGTATTTCCCCCTTTCTAGAAAGGGGGGAAGTTTTCATCCCTAGTTGATCTGTTGTGCGATTAGCATGCGTAACAACCGAAGAAAGGAAAATAATCAGTGTCACATTATCCACATCCAACCATAAAGTATTTTACTTACTAAATTAAAAGCATCGGATTCGAATCCTGAGAAAGGTAGTGTCTAGATACAGTATTAACTATTAACTAAGAGATAACAGGAAGAACTTCACAGTTGAGAATCTTGAAAGATATTTAGTGATATACTGTAACCAGGAAATGTGAGGCAATCTTATTTTCACTGCTTATTTTGATTGTTTATGCTTTCTTTCATCAATTGTATAATATTGTCCAAAAGCAAGTTTACACAAATTTAAGTCAATTTTGTTAAGTTAAACTTTACAAGTATTATGTATTGAATGCTATGTAGCACATTCAAATTCACTAAACCAGTTATTCTACCCGGAAAAGATATTTTGGACAAAAAACCTAAAAAAAACTATTTCACCTAATGGAAAACCTAAAACAGTGTTTTTAAAAACCTAAAAATCCGGTCCCTAGTAATTACTATCACTTTAAGTATGTTTAAATGAAATTGTCTTGCCAAGGCACTTTTGCTTCCCTTGTGGTGAAGTAAGCCTTAAACTCTTCTCTAACAGCCTGTGCTTCTCCTGAGGGTCTTCTGGGAACTGTCTGAAGTGGCACAGTGCCTATATCACCTTGGCAAATTTTTCCCCATTCGTGAATTCGTATCAAATTTTGATATGGTAAGAACTACTAAGTCTAGGAGATGTCAGAGTAGTGTCTGTTCATATGAGTGATATTTTTTAACAGAGATCCGTCATCGGATATAAGTTTTTAAAAGTCATTTCGGACTTCATCACTATTCACAAATAGCTCTTTTCACCAAAATCTTCTGTGTCTTTCTTTTTTCTTTTTACTCAAAATCAAGTAGGCCTAAGCTGCTGCAACAACAGTCTGTAATGACTAATGACACTTCGGAACAAACTGAATGTGGCAGCAACTCCTCGAACTAACCGCAACAGGTGTAAAAGTTCTAGCCGCATGCGGCAATGGTTGCTCCTTGTTGCATCTGCAAGGACACCTATGCAGCAACCAATGATGGCATGTCGCTGGCAATCTGGTTGCTTGTAGTTGCCTCAGAGTAAAGCCACCTTAAGTAAAAACTCTCTCATGTAATCTGCCAACAAAGTCCAGGCAGATGTCATTGCGGTTCGGATGGTAGCCCCCGTCTTTTCATGGAGTGTAGCGCTACTGAGTTAGTTAACACCTCCAGACATAAGTTAAACCTTCCTTGCCTTTGCCTGTCTGTTATTAAGACGGAATCCATTTCTCAGAAAGGGACACGATTTAAAGTGGATTCCATTATTCCACAGTACATGGTAATGAATATGAGAATGGCTATGCAAAGAAGAGTCTTACAGAATATAGTAGGCTCCATACATCAGGGAGACTCTTGATGTTTCAGTCGTCGACGTGGGTGGAACATTCGGTTAGACGCCAGTTTTATATTCCCAAGTATACGGGTTAGATCCCGGTCCAGATTGATAACATTTCCGTATAAAAGTAAATTTTAAATAAAACCTGCATATTATGTTCTGGTATCTAGGTTACCAAGCCAAAACGTAATTGCTATGATTTTATTTTGCCAAGTTTATTTTCTTTGTCCAAATACAGTCGTTAATTACAGGTTAATAATTTAACAATTATGTTCTCTTCTATGCACAGTTATTTGAACTTACAATACTAGTTATTAAAAAGAATCTAATTCTACAGCTAAATACAATTCAAATTAATTATACAATTACTGATATTCAGTAGCATACAACTACAACTACAACTATGTTTACATCTAATATTACATACCTTCTAAAAATTGAAAGAAGGTTCGCCATTTCAGTTACGAAAAGGTTTTTCGGCAAATATTGTTTCCCGCTCTCCCTTTCTTGACACAATCACCCTTTACAATTGATTTTATTTGTTGACTTTGGCATTCTTAATCTGCCCTGTCGACCTATTAGCCATCTGATGAATCCGGTTAGTTTTGTGTTCGTGTTTTTGTCATCCCCATCAACAACAACGTATGTAAATGCGACAGACCTAGGCCGGGTTTCTGAAACGTTAGATATCTATTAGATTGCATTAATCCATCGATAAGTATTTCTGAAACGTCAGATGACGGTTATTCATTCAATAAATCACTCGATAAATTATCGGTAGATAGCTCACTAGATATCTCACGAAGCTCCAGATAAACATTCAATATGGCGGACGTGCGATACATTTATGTTGATGTAGCCTATGTTTCGTTATTATGTTAGCACTTTATCTTACATGATGATACTAGCGTGTTATGGTATTAAAATGAAAAGTAGTAATGAAGCTGGCATTGGTTATTAATTTGTGTGAAATAATTCATAATACTAGAACAAAATTGAATATTATCGGTTAGATGAACTTTGTTATAACCTAGGCTATTAATTTATCCATCGTTTATTTGTATTAATTTCATTTTCTGTTGTAATACTTTTAGGAAAACATCGCGAATATTAATTCACATCATATTTTATTGCTGGTCATCTTCAATGCCAGATCGTATAAGGCCTAGATCTATACAGAAGTAAATATTCCCTGAAAGAAATACAGCAATCCTTTCAAGAAGTACGATGATATTCAGATTCGGAATAAATGTAGCTTAATTATATTAATTTTATTTTCTGATGCAACACTTTTTGAAGAAAATATTGCCTTTTTACAGCACGAATATTAATACATAATCATCTTCTTTCTCGTCATCTTCATCCTGAGGCAATAATTAGGCCTAGAGATGTGTAAAGCAAAAATATTCCCTGAAAGAATTAGATCTTTGACGATATTGAGTTTCGGAGAGAATCAGGCTGTCAAAGCAATGACCTATGGCTAAATAGGCCATCATATGAAATAAGGAACAACTGCAAGCATGCCTTTTTCAGCGTTCAATAGCCCATCATTAGAATTGGGAAGAAATCGAAGCATTCCTTTCTCAGTGGTAAATCAGCTATAACTTAATTAATGTGTTACGTTTTATGCATTACGTTGTCAGATTGTGATGGGTGACATTTTCTCTAATGCACAAGTCTCGAAGTCGAAATTGCCGAAGTTTCTCTCACGTTTTACATTCATTTTACCAGAGAAACAGCAGACAGAAAATTCAGCCATTTTAATACAATAGCTAGAAGCGCTATCATTGGTTGCTACTCAATCTCGGCCAATTTGATATTACAGTATGCACCGTGTCTCCATCTATTGACAAAGTGCTCAACTCATTTATCTGACATTAGCTATTTACCGAGCGATTTCCCTTTCGGAAATGGGAAGGTGTTTATCGAGTATATAAGATGTATAGAACCATTAGCTGTCTAGAAGATATCTGGAGCTTTTATGCAACCGGGCCCTATGCCTGTAGATTTTCAGACATGTAAAAGGACTCCTTCGGGACAAAATTCCTACATAACGGCGACGGTTCCAGGCCTTAGGAGTAGTACAGGACCGTCGTTAAATAACTATAAGAGACAACAATGTTATGCTTAGGTAATTATTCATGTTGGAAGGCAAACTACATTTTGTTACCTAATTTTTAAAGATTTTTATCAGACAACTTATGGTACAAAACTAACACTGCTATATCTGAATAATAGTTATAAATTAATTTTTTGGTTGCCTATTTTATAGGCTAAATTTCAAAAATCCACGGCTTTGCCAAAAGTGATACAATCTTGAAAACTATTTCACTGATTTTTCCTTTTTATACATAATTGTTTAAAACTATGAATATGTTGCTAATAATACTAGAAACATATATATAATTTTTATTTCAGTGTTTTAAAAAGTCAGCAATAGTATTACATAAAACCTACATCAGAGTTGTATTTTTAAGATTAATAGGAAACCAGTAATTCACAACATTCCCCCATTCATATGCTTTTGTCTGATTTATGAGTGAAATTTCTAGTTCACATGTTAGTATATGTTTTGTTCGTCTAAGGGTATAAAATATAATAAGAAATCGAGAGAAAAACGATGATAAAACTGCATTGAAATAGTAAAACGTTTGCACACTCTGACATTTAAATCTATTTTGACGACTTCATTTAGGAATTCTCGTAATTATAAACTAGATAAACTTATAAAATCGTTTTAAAGCAGACAAATGTGGCTTTTTTTAAGCAATAAAAACAACAAATGAAACACATAGGCTATTTCACAAAAAATTTCATTTTCAACGTGAATACATTGCCTTAGGCCTATGCATACCAGTCGACTAACCGTGAATGATGCTGATGTAATGTAGTGAAAGTAAAGATAAAATAGCTACATTTTGGATATGTGTACAGTAAATGGTTTTCAAGCCAATTACACAAAAATATAAAAAAGAATATTTGTCGAAATGATTGACGCAATACGTTTATGTATTGTTATCATAAATATTAGTTCTGTAGTCAACATACTTTTTTCTCGACTAATACAAAAAGCCTACAGCGATTAACACGCTACCAATGGATATGATTTTATACAGATTTCTGACATAGCAAACTCAGTTTACATTCAAACACGCAGTTTACTTAAAATTATCTTATATATTTATATTGCCAACATACCTGACATAGCGTCCTAGCTATCCTTGTTTGCAAAACCTCAGGCTTGCTTGAGACTGTGACAACTGAATACGCATTTCCCGCAGTAGGTTTTCTTACTTCTGATATTGTGAAGTGAAAACTGATATTTCCATGCTGAGGGTAGGGCCTAGAGAACGTTATATGAGTGCATCACAACATATTCACATGTACTTGGATTTTCAACACTAGTTGGTTATGAGAATTATCACTAGTACTATGAGAACTATCACTACTGGTTATGAGAACTATCACTAGTGTTTATGAGAACTATCACTAGCGGTTATGAGAACTGTCACTAGTGGTTATGAACTAGTTATAACTAGTTGGTTATGAGAATTATCACTAGTACTACGAGAACTATCACTACTGGTTATGAGAACTATCACTACTGTTTATGAGAACTATCATAGTGGTTATGAGAACCATCACTAGTGGTTAGTAAAACAGTAGGCCTCGCGTCAAAAAATCTAAGATCTGCTCTCCACCTTGAAATGGAATCAAAACATTAAAAAACCTACGCCTAGTTGTTTTTAATTACTTCAAGAACATTTATGCGAAATGCGAGTAAAATCGAACAACGCGCTTGGCAGTGACCGCGAAGTTATCAAATTTTTAAACAAAAAGTTGAAATGCAGATAAACTGTGAAAGGTACATCAAAAATTTACTGGAACAAAGTTGTGGAAGATGTACTCGCGAGATTGCAAGTATTCAAAATTTTACATATGAACCGTTTGCTTAGAAGCATTAAAACGGTCATCATTCTGCAACAGAATCAGAAAATCAGAAAATAAAGAACCTTACACATACTCGTATGTCGTTTTCAATTACTTCAAGGAGCATTCACGCAGAACTGGAAAAAAATCCAACAAAGTATTTGGTCGTTAACTTCATAGCATAGGAATATAAAGACAGACAGCAAAATTCCAAATGATCCGAGTTCAAACAAAACCTCGTTCAGCATTTACAGAAATAAATTATTACGATAGTATCATTTGATCGATTACGATTAATCCCAGTATCGTACAATTTCCCAAGCCAGCTGTGTACACTGCAAACAAATGTGTTGTCTTGGAGACTGCACACTGGCTTCATTACCATTCAATGTGAGTTCCATGTGATGAGTTAAGTGTAAAATTTGTCTTTACCGATGATTCACCTAAGCTTACGTCAAAACACGTTCTTTGTTTGAAAATTAATTTAAAAGAAAGAATTATGATTTAATTTTTTTGCACGACGTAACTAATTAGTGGTACTTACGAATATTGTTGCCGTGGATCGAAACTTGACATTCCCACACGCAATCTAGTTACTATGAAAACAAAAGAAATCTCAATGCTGTAAAAATGACAAAAAGCACACGTGCCGTAAGTAAAACCATCATAATACAAGCCTTTATCGAAGACCGGAACCAAGGCCCCCAGTTTGTGTCGGCTTTAACAGGACAAGTATTCAGTCCCCATAACAACCAACACATGCGAATCACTTTCTCAAATATAACATCTATCTTCAATAATGTATATACATAATATTTTCAGCTAATATCTCGATTAATATAATTAAATTGATATAAATAATCATCGTGCAAAAAATAGCATGCAATACTCGTTCCGTAAGCGCATAACGGATCTCGGAAATTTAAAAAACTCTTTCCTCGATCCGTATGCACCGCTTACGGAACTTGTATCGCAATATACTATTAATAGTTCGTTTTCTTCGCACGTGTTTATTGGTAGGCTTCTTTTGTCCATACTTGCCCAAGAAACTTAATAATTGACAATTCCAGTTAGTAAAATTCTCAAACTGAAATGTAGTCGTCCAACATGAGTTTTTAAGTTCAAATTAACTGTCTCTACATTTTGTCTTATAATAACAAATTAGGCCAAGTAATTAATTTTATTAGTACACATGTACTCTATGCTCTTAAATTTAATGAATAAATAGATACAAAGCATTATTCAAAGCATTATGTTGTCCATTGAGAGAATCGCATTTTCATTAAATTAGAACGTATATTTTACAACAATTTAAATTTGCTTTGCATTTCAGGATACTGCTTCAACATAAACAAAACCACATCACACAAAGCAATAACATTTTAAAATATTTCTTCTGCACTTTGCTACAGAGCTGTTAAATCACAAAGTACCTCTAATGCAGTTATTGCTAGCCAATTTAGATATAATAGCTTACGGTATAACACACTCGAAGGGTGCGAACTTTGATTCCTTAACTATATTAAATATCATGTATATTGTTTATGTTGTCAACTCCAATTTTTTTCAACAAATACAAAGCCTACAGAGATGAAAAGGTAACAATAAATATGATTTTTACTGACATCCGACACAACAGACTTAGTTTTCGTTAAACAAAGTATGTTTTAAAGTTTCATGTAGACTATGTAATTGTAAAAATTCCTACACTGAACTCACCACATATAATGAAGCCAATGTGCAATCCCCATGAAAATACTATTGTTTTCAGTGCACACAGATGACTTGGGAAATTTCATGATACTGGGATTTGACGTAATCAATCAAATTAGAGAGTCCATCAATATAATAACTCATGCCTATAAATCAATAATAGTGATGGAAATCCACGTAAATAAAAATCTGATATCATGAACTCACGTAACTTACTCTGGGCATGGACAATATCGTTTTTTCACTTCGCATTTTGATATAGCCTAGGATAAGAGACCATATTGCAGGAAGTGCATATTTAGTATGCCAAAATGCCATATTTACTCAAAGACAACTAACTCTATGTAGCCTTTTTCAAGAGTCACAAATATAAACAACTAGCAGGCGCCCGCGCCTTCACCAGCGATTATTTACTCAACTGCTAGATGTTTTGTTTAAATCACTTATTTAACATAAAGATAATTAAAACGTTATATTTATTAACACTGACATCGTTTTTACAAAAATTTCAGGAATTACATAATTTTATTCTTAATTATATCGTTTATCGTTAAAAACATTAATTAAACGAGCAAAACGAATCTTATGCTGTCATATGGGCATACAAATTCGAAATTAAACGATTAAAATGAACCTTACCCAAAATGAACCTTACCCAAATCAAGCATAAACAATTTTATTATAACGATTGATAATACATTTAAAAAACTAAAAGTCCGGCTTCGAGATGCATTTGACGACTATTAAGTGCGTCGTCCGGCGAAAAAAGACCTCATATTTGAGTTTCCTAGCCCAATGTGTTTCGTCCAAATCATTCAATATTTTCCCATTTAGTCGTACTTACATGATCCTCTTCTGTGTAAATAAGATCTCTGCGAATCGTAATCGTAAACAAATTAATCAAGATAGCAACCGAGCAAGGACATCTTGAATTAATTTCGAAAAGTTTGTTTGTATGTTGCATTGAAAATTTGACCTATATGACTTTTTAAGGTATGATAATTTTGTTTCTTTCCTTCTTTGATATTTAATTCAACTTAAAAAAAGTACCTCATCGCTTCTTAGAAAAAAATTCGAATAGACTAGGCAATTATAAAAATAGGCAAGTGACTTCGGCAAAAGATCATTTAGTTGAAAAACCGGGTTTGGGTCAAGGTCCAGGAATTTTTTTATCTACATAATTTAAAACGAGTTAGAGTGATCACGATAAAACGCGAAAAAAAAGTTTCGCATTATGAACTAGTGCTAACTGTAATATAATGTTGTCACCGTAATTCGTATTACACCCCAGAACATCCGTAACTCGAACATAGAATTTGGTTTGTGCGGGTTTTCGTTCCCAGAACTTGTTACAATGGAAACTGTAATTTCAGACTTAGGGATTAACACATTACATGCGATTAAATTACACTGAAATACTAGTACATTATTCAACGAGCCTACAATGGCATTTATTAAGAAACGAATATGTTTCCTAATTTTATACGAGTGTCTTAATTACCATTCTAGGCAAATTGTATACAACATTTTTTTTTACCGTAATTAAATGTTAAAGTTTTAGGATTTTATTATACCTCGTAATTGAAGCAAACGACTCTCGGACAACAGCTGTTAGTAGTTCTCGTCTTTTCCGATAGAAGGCATGCAGGCCGCAGGGCTTCTCTTGAGCTTTAACGTTAAACCACACACATTAAAAAACACGAAAGGAACTCAATTTAATATAATACTAAAATTAACGCGAACAGAATTGATTTCATTTTAAATACAGATTATTTACTACGCAATTTCACTTGCTGCTCTCAAGGTTTCAAGATATTTCCGTGTTCGATAATATTCGATACCACACCATTGTTATAATGAAAATCTGTTCATAATGGATATCATTGTGATACTGTTCCGTCACATCTAAAAAGCGCATTATAGTATGTTCGAACAAAAAAGAAATAGTTGACATGCGCTCGATATGTCCACCACTGTCCATGTTCTTAATATGGCAGATGGCAAACGATAGTGGTGATTTTATCCCACATTATAATATAATGATATTAACGGTCTCCTAGCAACTAGTATGTATTGGCTACAAGTGCTGGAAGCAAAGCGGGACAACTTTGCTCCATGGCTTAGGCTGTTTCTTCATAAAATATACAGACAAGCAATCCAACAAACCAGCGAAGAAACAAAAAGAAACTAAACCAATGTAGTGGATTTCTAAAACGTTTACTAACTTCAGAAAAACTGTGTATTTTCGGATTGGATACAAACTAACTTGGTAGGCCCGTCACAGAATTCCGTACTTCTAGATTAAATGCCAATTTGTGAAGAATTAAAAAATCATAGACATCTGCTAATTCACGTTCGTTTGCCCTATGTAACTGTTTAATTCCAAAGAAATATTTGAAAAGTAACCACAAGCTTTTATAAGATCATTCACTCAATCTATCTCGAAACTTTTCAGCGATGCTCTTCTGCTATGGTAACCTAGCAAGACCACCTTCAAGAGATGCTCTTCTTACCCAGTTTGCTTTGACAACCAAGCAAGGCCACCTTCAATTGATTTCACATTGAATCCGACCTACACGGAAACACCAGCTGAAATAATTACCCATATTACTCATGATAATAGAGAAAACAAAGTGACGTCCACGGAACAATATTAACGGCTTACTGTACCACAGGTCGCCAGGTCTTAATCAGAATTACACTTTCATTAGATTACGTATCCGATCTCATAAAATGGATAGTATCATTACAGTTTCATCAGTGAGAGAAATATCAAGAAAAATTACTTCAGTTAAGCATTTCTTTTTTACGTCCGTCATTATAACACCCTGTGTGCTTCAAAATTCAATTGTTGAGTCACATCTGTATTCAACCCTTCTTCTTCTTGACGCCTCCTCAGCCTGTCTTCTTTATTTTCTCATTCACTTATCATAAAAAAGGGATGATCGAAACAATCATGAAAGCGGGACCAAACAAAAGAAGAGACAGATTGCATGGAAATATAAAAAAAAAAGCTACATAATAAAAGAAACAAGAGAGTTTTGTAGATCCGAGAAGTAATTTGGAAAGTTTTATTATTTAGAAGCTCGCAGCTGGTGTAATCGATATACCTTGAAGATCGAGTCAAGCCATGCTTTGAAAACAAAACAATATCGTATAGCGCTGGATGATTGAACATTTCCATCGCACAAAACTGAACTTGAGATCTTCCTTTGTTCCTCTTTATCAACTAGGAAAAAACACAACTTAGATATCTCTGATTCTCGACAGATAGATCTAAGTGAATTCGTTTTAAGCTAAACATGAACAGCTGAACCTGGTAAAGGCATACCGTTAGAAAAAATCTTTACTGAGGCTAGATTCATTTAATTATGTTGAAAAAAAGCACAATTTATTCAAGACTCAAAAATAAATACGGCAAAAAATCAAAAGTCAGAGATAAGATACTAGGTTATGGAGCTCGGATTGATCCCTGGCCTTACGCTTTGATTGGTCTTTGATAACTTTCTCGCATCATTATCTGTTATTTATATTTATTTATATTTACTTACATTTAATAATTAACATTTATTTATTTACATACTGACGAATACGCTTGTCTTGACATTGCCACGTTTCGTAGGTTGCGGATTCGATCCCGTTATGTGTTTATAAATCTGACATGCCCATAATCAGTAAATTTACTGGCATATAAAAGAACTCGACAAAATTCCGGCTCACCGGCGACGGTCACAGGTTGCAGTACATCCCCGTCGTTAAATAACCGTATACCAACTATCCAGCCACGTCGTGGAGTATGTGGTCCACGCATGAATGTTTGCATTTTATTTGCACACGAATTTTCATCTTCCTTGCAAAACTTGCTCCTAATTATTTCCTTTGTTGATATGAAAAAAAAAATTCAGATAATATTTACAAATAAATTTTAGGAACAAATCTTCTTTCTTGAGAAAATCTGAATGTAAAACTGTTAAAATCTGAAGTTACATTACGTCAATTCTTTATACTTTATTTTACGTCGTATTTCTATATTACAGGCAAACAATGACATTCTAATAGACCAATAGGGAAAGTGGAGCAGAATGAAATTGCTTCGGAAGGAAAATGTTAAAGATAATTCTACAAAGATAATTCTGCTTCTGCCTCAGAAGTAAGTTACATTAATAGAAACCATACGTTTTAGAATAAAGGCATGTAACACACTAAAGTGTTTCGTACGATTCGTTTCTAATACGAAAATTGTAGGCCAATGGTTCTTCCCTTATACAACTTAAATTGACGCATACACTACCGCTACTTGAAATAGTCGGCGAAGTTCCATTCCTACAGTTCTAGAGCGATTTCTTGGCTCAATTTACTGCTTTCATATCCATTTATTGAAACTATATCTCCTGTAGTCTACAGATGGAATCGTTTTAAAGACTATACCGCGTGCTCAAGAAAATATAAAGATGACGGGCTCCAACATTCGGTTTTGTCACATAGATTTACAACTTTTCTGGGAAAGGTAGCCAGTTCCCGTCTTGGATAAGGAGATCACTGATCTGAGGATTTTCTATTCTTCTCTACTGAAAACAGTTATTGATTATCGTTTTGCACGGAAGGACAGTCAGTTACAATATAAGATGTAATACGCATCAGAAAAATGAGAAGAAATATAGTTTATCTGTATGATCAAGGTTTCCTTATACGGTACAAGCATTATTTTAAAAGTAAAATAATATAATCCTTATAAATTACCTCATTTGTTCTAATAATTAGCGCTGGCTATTAACACGAGATTCTGAGTTCGATCATAGTCGTTTTCTTTGCTAGTTCTAACATTAGACCTAGTCTTTTTAATACGATTTCCCACGATCCGATTTTTCACGCACATTTCTACAAACCGTAAAATTTGATCGTGTGACATCGACGACCGTTGTTGAAAACAATTTTATCCTATTTTTTTCCAAACCGATTTAGATCCGAATAACACCATTTGATTTTTCCACTCCCAAAAATTAATTCAACCAATGAGTATATGTCTCTCTATACCTACCCCTATACCATGACATAGGAAACATTTATCAGCATAGTATCGTGATTATGAAGTTTTTCACGTTACTAAATACTGAACAGAAGATTTTATTCGGGAACTCTTAGTCTAGCGAAACAAAAAGTTGCTTGATAATATAGCTAGTGAAGGTTTTTGGCCATAGACTACTTTGAACATGTAGGACGAAAAGAGAAACTAAAAGCTGGATTATTTTTTGACCCTCAAATTGACAGCTCATAAGTCATAAACGACCGTACAATATGTGATAATATCAGTTTTTTGAAAGTCCCCATGTTATATTGTTATTGTAATGTTAATGTAATGTTAGTGTGTTGCTTTTTTCTTCACATGATTTAGGAGCTACATTTCTCACATATCTCACAAAACTAAAGCTCATAGGGCAAAACTAATGCCACATTTGGCATCAGCGACCTAAATATACACAAGAATAAGTATAAATTCTAAGGCACCAAAATGGCTCTTGGTCTGTGTAATCAATAAGCAAGTTCTTTGTAATGGAACAAGACTTTATGTTACTGGCATAAAGAACAATTTTTCTTGAAGCAGAAGTTTTAACGGGATCCTCTGAAGGTAATAAAGAACTCGTACCAAGAATCGACGTATCTCCTACAGATATGCCTTTCCAGGTGAAACACAGGCAATTTCCCATAAAGGTAGACTTTGCAATGACCATATACAACTCTCAAGGGCAAACCTTAGATAAGGTGGGCATATACCCTCTTGAACCTAGGCAACTTTACGCTTCGTTTTCGAGAGTAAAAAGTTCGCAAGACGTCAACGTGAAAGTGAAAATTATTTGAAGTTTCAGAGAGGGTAATTACACGTAAGTTAATGTGATACATCATCAAATATTTCGAGACTAATTCAGCGAATGATCTTACGAAATCCTGCGGTTGCTTTAGAAGTATGTCTTCGGATTAAAGAATTACCTAGGACAAACAAAGGTGAATTTGTAGAGGGCTCTGTTTTTTTCTTTTCTTTTCTTTCTTCCATAAATTGACACTTAATCTAGAAGCACAGAATTTTGTGACGGCTAGTTTGTATGATTATATTAACAGGTTTTTAGCTTTATCTCTTTGAAGGTATTTCCATCATAAAGATTGGATAAAGTACAACTGTGCAGATAAAAGGGACAGAAGATAAAACAATAAAATAAATGTAAAATATACGCTGTCTTTGTGATTAAATTAGAGGCTAATGGGAAATCGGGTCTATAACCAGCCTGACGGAAGTCCCTACATGAAGGAAGACCATTGCCTTGACGTTGCCATATTTCGTGAAGTGTATCGGTCATTGCATTAACCTTTGTATTTAATTTGAATAAAATCTGGCAACTTTATGGAAAAATTTCAAATGGAATACTTACTCCTTGTTCTTTCCCTACACATGTGAAAAAATTAGAATAGCATGATAGTAAAGTTCAGTTAATGTTTACGAGAATTTGTATTTCGTGGGTAAGTACTCATTGGAGAAAATATATATAGGCCTGTATTTTTTGTTTCGACCAAAGGAACAAGATGCAAAACTCTGCACAGCAACATTACTTCCTCTGTGAATTGCATACATATCGGAATATAGACAATATTCCATAAAACAATCTATATAATACAATATGAATCTCTTAAGCAAGTTAAGACTGAAACCTTGCATTAAATAGGTCAATATTTATAGATCTAGATATAACCTACGTTTTGTTTTTAATTGCATTAATAAAAGACAAAATAAAATATAACATAATGCAATATAATATAATATGTTATAATGTAATATACCGTACCAAAAATATGCCTATATTCCGTTTTAGCAAACCATTAGACTATAAAGAAAATTACTACAGAGGTATTAAGTAGATATCTAACATTGAATTAACTAGAACACTAATGGAAATGCAACATATTAACGCTATCAGGAATATGTAGGCACAGCACACTTCTACGAAAATCAGTTATTTAGTTCTTCTGACTGTGAGTACTATTAGTATTTACGAGGTTCTAAATTTCTCTTCAGGTGTAGTGAACTTTCTATTTGCACATCCTATATTAAGTTTCGGCATAAGAAATTTCCGAGGAAATTATATCAGCCAGGTAGTCTACAGGAATGAAGAGCGGGGAAGGAACAAAATGTGACACCTGGGAACCGAAGTCCGGACAGTAGGTCGGAAGGAACTGACACCGCGGTTCAATCTACTCGGCATGCTGGTTTCCATGACGACACATAGCACGCAGACTGCGCGCAACATGGTCACAAGTAGCAGTGCCCGCGTCAATAAATGCATTACAAGCTTCACACTCATGCATCAACTGATGAGGCTGACGAGATTCACTAAGTTTCTGCAACACTGCCGCCAACTTCACAAACTTTCTCTTCCCCTCTTTATGGAAGAGCTTCATTATACACTATTTAAATTGCATACTTTCGAATTCTCTTTGGCAGTTTCATATCCCACTTCCTCTTCTGCTTCAATGCTTGCATAAAAGTACCATTTTACTTCAGTTTAACTTTCTCGAGACTTCAGATAAACATGTACGTTCTCTTACAAAATATTATAATTTCTCCTTCTTTCGTAAGTTGGATGGGAATAAATTATGCCCATACACCTTTAATGTGTTTTCATTAGTCGAGTAAGCTGGCAGCCTGTTAAACTCAAGATACATGAATTGATGCTCGACTGAAAGAGAAGATATCTTCGCATATAAATCCAACATCATGCCTTTCCTCGGAAGCGAAGTACAGACATTCGTGCCATTTTAGAGACTGAAAGCACATTGACCCTGTGTAAAATCACCCACCATCTTATGACTAGGCCTACATTGTGTTGTATAGTGTGTAAATTCCACATATTCCTTCAAATTTGGATAGTCAGATAGTGTAGTGTAGGCCTACTGTAATTTCACATCATCACAGCGAGGTTCCTTCTCGTAACGTAATGGTCACATTCCAAGTATTTCTCTCTGTGAAGTTATTTGCTTTGGACAACAGCATATTGTAAAAAAATTGCTGTATCTGTAGCCTATTTTTGTGGGAGATGATAGATTTTGAATGTGGAAAAATAATTCGCAAATTGAAACTTAAAAAGCTTAACATTTGCATGAACTGACAATTTGAATGACACGGAAGTTTGAAATATTGTGTCAGCAGCACCTGTTCCATGCGCCCAAAAGCCATAAAATTAAGAGTAGTTATATTTTATGGCATGCTTTATTTTCTGACAATAAAATCTAAATAGCTTTTCTTTTAACAAAATCAACTCTTAATAATCTCACCAATACAGTTTCCTATTGCTACACAAATGTAGATTGTTCCGCGAAGTACATTCATAATAAGCAGGGGGGTCAGGTTTAGAGTATCTATGCAGGGTCATATTACATTTTATTGTATTGAGATTAAGTGTTTGTAATATGAGCTAGCTTCAGGTGGCACTATGGACCTGAGGTCGACTCAGCATCTAACAGAAATGAGTACCGGGAGCAATCCTGGGGGTAGAGGCGGCCGGTGCGTAAGGCTGAAAACCTTACCACCTTCATAACCCGAATGTCTAACATCCGGGAGCCTCAACCTTCTGGAACCCTCTGGACCTCCGTGGCCTGTAAAAGGGAACATTTTGCTTTACTTTAATATGAGCTAGATAATCCCATTGTACTATTAATAGGGTTCACGTTGAGAGGAGAGTTGACGCTTCTCACAAGCATATAAAGCGACCAGTATATAGCGAGGTATCCGCTGTCACCTCACTTTCATGTGCTGAATTCACTTTGATCGGTTGCTGAGAATCGGATTCACAAATACCAACGGGTGTTTCCGAAGTTTTATCAGGTTTTGAGCGTTACCTATGAGGGAAGTTTCTTGGTACTCGAATTAGGACTTTATATGTTATTTCAGGTTAGTCTAGCTATTCTTCACGATGAAAACTCTCATACAGATAATTTTCTACATACTGGCAAGTCTGGAATGTTTTCATAACGAAGAACTGAAATCCATTCCCAAAAGGCTGCACTTCGGTTTAGTGGATATACGTAATATCTATGATCTCATAACGCCCATGAGAGAAAGGAAGTAACATGTGCAACAGTGGCATTGGTGGAGTGGATGTTTACAAGAAACATAGGACAAGATGACTGTCGAATGGTGACAAAAATATTTGTAAAATAAAATCGATGTCATACCTCAAGTCATAACAATGCACCAGCTACATCATTCCAGGCGTGACGTACAGACAAGTTCGTCCACAAAACCTCGGGTTACTATCCGAAGAAAAACCCAGTAAAGAGGAAGCTGAAGAAAGGTACTTCCTGTGCGTCAGATTCCTTTCTATAGTCTAGCGCAGTGGTTCCCAAACTTTTTCAGCTGGCGCCTTCCTTGTCGGAATACCTCCACGGTCTATCGGTCCATGGTGGAGTAAAAAACCTTATTTGTATCGTATCCCTTCCTTATGTATATATAATTTACCATCGAATATTGCTAATATACCCAGTATATAAGCTTATTATGATTTTTTGAAGATACAGATTGATTATTGATAAACAATTTGTGTTCTGATGTGAAAATGGTTGACAAAATATAAGCACTTTGTAGCAAAACAGTTATTTATTTAACAATAGATATATGTTTGCAACAAGTGGTTTCATACTCACTAAGAAGTGTCCCTAGGTGAAGATAAAAACTACAATTATAAAAGAACAAAAAGACCATTTTAATTTTTCAGACAAAATTGCTGTTTTTAAGTAGGAATACTATATTAATGAGATTTTTGGGACGGTTTCGATTGAACACGCCAATGTCAGGATTGAATGAAGATGTTTTTAATCTTAAGTCACTTTCTACATTGAGTTGATTTCTGTATTTGTTTTTTAGGAAAACCAAAGTTGAAAACGTACGTTCACATAAATAACGTAATCAGAAACCAGTGTGACTGTGTGAGTCATCTGGGAGGGATGTAGTGGTTCTGTTGTCTGCCCCAGATGCCAAAAGTCAAGAACCAAGAAAATGATCAAAACACAATTTGATTTCTTTCGATTTTTCTTATCTTTTCTGATGGTTTATTCGATGGATTCTGATAGTTTTAGGATCGAGTCGTGACCCACCTGTAACCCTTCCGTGACCCACTAGTGGGTCGCGACCCACCGGTTGGGAACCGGTGGTCTAGCGTAACTAGCTGCCTGGCGAGACTTAGAGTGAAGCCCGAGCTTCACGAGTCCAAATTTTCAAACTTAAGTAACTTGAGAAATATTTGTGTTATCGATGTCTGATTTTTAATTATTTATGGAACTACAGTATTGCATTTTTCTACTACATTACTTTTTAATTAAGAGTTCCTTTAAATCCTCGCTTACTTACTCAATGGCAATAGATGATAATTCCAGAGAAAGCTAAAGGAATATTGTCTATTTTATGGAACACGGAGGTTCATCTCCGCGCTTATGAGCCCACCATTCAACCCTAATCTGTGCTAACTCCATCCCACCATCCCTCGTAAATACTAATCACTTCAAACTGCATGATTTGAAATCCTAATATTGTCCTCCCACCTACGTCTAGGTATTCCTTTGGGTCTCCTAGTCAAGATTTTTTTTAGATATGTCTTTCCTCCCCCATGCGCGCAACATGTCTAGCCCATTTCATCCTCCGTGAATTAATTACCCTTACTACATTCGGTTATGAAGCTCGTCGTTGTGCAATTTTCTCCATTCCCCATTTTCATCTCTCTTAGGCCAAAACATTTTCCTAAGCATCCTGTTTTCCAACACACTCAGATTATATTCTTCCCGAAGAGTCTAACATCCTTATTATGCAACCAGCAGGATAAATTCTACAGCATATTTTATACTTGTTCAACACTTGAGTTCATGGACCGGATTTGGGGATATGGGAAACACAGTAAGTTTTGTGAAACTGCAGACTTTGTCTCTTAGAAAGTTACACGATGTGATCTCTCAGCCCGAAGAAGTTCCAGATCATTGCTTTATAATCATTATTAGGTCCATTATGTTCTTCTACGAAAAGATAACTAGAAAATTCTTTATCTTGTGATGGATGAAATTCACTGAATGTTTCATAGTGAAGCAACCCCGTCAAGAGATCACGTTGGGTGCATACAGATTTCGAATACGAATTCAATATTTGTTTCATAAAATCAATCCTATCACCTGCTGCCGATAGTAACATGGCGAAATCACTTGGAATAAGTATTTTAGTAAATACACAGGAAATATTTTTAGGGTCACTGTTGCACAGTGCTCGCACCTAAACTGTTTAATAAAGGATTCATTAAACAAATGAAATATAAACTGTTTGGTGTTTTGATGCGAGAGTTCAACACTGTTAGGTTGGTAATACCCCCAGCCAAGAACAACGAAGCCATCTCATTTGAATTACTCTGACAGGGATATTACCATGCGATGATTCCATGAAATGCATGGACCCTACTCAACCTGACTACAATTATTGTTACAGACGGAAATTGTCAGTGACCGCAAATGTCATGACAAGACCACATTGCTACAAGTAAAGCAATGATTTCCTTGTTATAATTCACGTAGTTCACTCATCAGTTATGTAAAAATTCCCTTCCGTTTTAATAAAAGTCATATAACTGAGCATTCAGTAAATAGTAAACGTTAGTAGAAATACAACCCAACATGAATAAGCAATTTATATTTTACCAAATACAAACGAAGCTATACAGAAACCTAGATAAGTTGCAGTCTCATTGATGATTCTCGGACGAAATCTTAGAACCACAAGAAGATAAGTTTGAATGGATTCTTTTTGTTTTATGAAGAAGTGTACAAGGAATAGAAGGGTCTTAAAGAATAGGATCAGAGATATTAAGAGAGGACCTGGCATCGAGCCCAGAAGGATGAAGAAATGAAAACTGCCAACGTCGCCAAGGAGATGCATGGTTCTGATTCTGGACCAATTGCTGGAGTTACTCCCAACAGTTAGGAAGATATCGTTCGAACATATTGAAGCAAAGAGGATAATGGAAAAAATAAGAAATAAAACAAAATATGATATGAACGGAAGTAAAGAGAACATTTCTGTAGATAAAGACAGAAGAAGACAATAAAGCAAAATATTACTCGTATTTTCAAAGATTTAAGTTCTCAATGAGCTGGAAAGAAATTAATACTAATCTATACGTTAATAAGTAAGTATGTTCGGACGCGGAATAACATTGTCATAATATTAGCCTGAAGTATTTTATTATGTCTTACAATGAGACCATATGAACGATATCAAACATAAACATTATGGTACAGTGAGAAAATATTGTATAAGCATGGACTGATTTTTTTCCGTCTGACCCATATTATATGACCACAAATATTTAAAATATCTGTTATGAACTCTATAGTAAAAACTGACGTAATTATTACCCGTCTTTATATAAAAAATGTTTATTGGTATTGCACATAAATACGCTCAATTTGATAAAAAATTACAGATTCCAAAAATTAACTTATAATATTACCATTATGTTTTCTGTTACAGTCTAAGGCGACACCAGGGCCATAGTGCCATCAGATGGACCAGACCAAATGAAAAACTCCAAGACCTCATAGTAACCAGAAGACTTATTTTTATAAATTTTTTGCACAATACTGGTTTTTACGCTTTAAAATGTGTTGAGATTTCCAAAAATATTGCCTATGGACATTAGATTAAAACTGTATTGGCGATCTCATAATAGAATTACATCTAGTCATCGGTATGGTTAAATAGGCATTAACGAAACTAATTAATAAGAAAGGTTAATACTACCATATGTACACATGTTAAAGAGTTCCGCGTTTCTAATACTAAAAACAGAACAATTTCACCTACCTCAGCAAAAGAACATTCTCAGTAAAATACGAGAACTCACAATCACCGTCTAGATTCATAAATGCTGGAGTACCACAAGGCAAAATCATAGGGCCGTTTCTTTATCTCATCTACGTCTCAGACTTCCCAAAAAGTGATTCAGTTAAAATAGCCCAGTTTGCTGATGATGTCGCCATATTAAGTACAGGCTCATGCCAAGAAGCTGCAACGAAACTACAGACATCTACCCAGGATATCGACAATTGGTGCACGAAATGGAAAATAATAATGAATCCTTAATAATAGAAGATCATCAAATTTACATACAAACGCAAGACTACAGACTATGCCATTATTCTACAAAGAGAACAAGTTCCCTGCTCAGAAACAGTAAAATATTTAGGACTCATCTTAGACAACAAATTAACCTGGAAACATCACATAAATTATCTCATAAAACGAATCAGAAATAGAATCTAGTAGCTAAAGCATTTACTTAAAAGTACATTACCATTACACATCAAGAGATTAATCTACTCCTCCATTATAAAACCTACATGGATGTATGGATGCGCTATCTGGGGCTCAGCTTCAGACTCACAGGTGAAAAGAATTCAAACTATCCACAAACGGGTTCTAAGGTTAGTAGCGGACGCACCTTAGTACTTTCGCAATGACACCCTCCATCGTGATCTGCAGATCATTAAAGTCAACTCCATTGTACACAACAGCTACAATAGACGTCATCATTCCTTCCTGGAACATCAAAATGAACTGCTCAATCAGATTCCACACCAGATGCCACCACAACGCAACCTTAGAAGAATAAAACGTAAACGACATACTTGACGATTAGACTATGTAGACTAACTAGATTAGTTTAGTAAGGACAGTCACTGGACTGAAACCTTGCAACATGTTAAATGTGTATGCATTTTATGGAGCCTATATGCAATTGTTAAGTCTTATCTCAACTGTAATATACTTGTTGTATAATAAAGTTTAAAATATTAAAAAATAAAACAACAAAATGAAAAAGGACAATTTCAGGAGGATACGGGAAACAGTAACAGCTAAAACAATTCTAGATTGATAGGGAAAAAAGGAATAAGTCAAAAAACCAAAGTTCTAGGAGATACAAAAAACAATTTATTTCCACAACATTGTTACATTATCTAGTTCATCCCACCCAGATATTTTTACATACTATCTTATACTGAGTAAAAATATCTGAGTAAGAAGAACTAAATATTGTAACAATGCTGTGGAAATAAATTATTTTCTGTCTCTCCTGAAACTTTGGTTTTTTGACTTGTTCGCTTTTTCCCTATCACTCTAGAATTTTTAGGCCATTTTTTGTTTGTAAATATTGCATTTCTAGTGCAGAAAGTCTAATTCTTCTATTAGCGGCAGTTTTGCTGTGTAAATAGCGATCCATTTTCTCTTTTAAGATAAGGAAACATTAGGTTGAATTGTTTCACAATAATTTGCTGTTTACTCATTATCAGTAAGAGAATACTTAACCCTTAATCATGGACGTAACTTACTCTGTTGCATTAACAAGGACTTGAGATCTGAGTGACTGCTCTGAATAAATGGTCTTTTAACAATGAAAAACTTATAAAAAGTGAATTGGAATTATGATGCAAGCAAATTGATTCCTAAATGTTTAATTAAAGAAGCATTATTCTTACACCATAATTTTTAAAGAGTTTTCAGGGCACATATCAGAGTCGCTGCTTCACAAATGCAATGAATTGCACAGTATCGAAGATATGTTAATAGCTTTCAAATGAATAGCTAACATACACTAAAGCTTATTTAGCTTCGTCATCACATTCCTCTCAACCAGATATTAATTACAATTCACTATAATAAGTGGTTGTGTTCAAAATTGCAGTAGCTTAACTTACAACAATTTCCCCTTAGAAATAAGACAGTCATTCTCTCAAACGTTCACTGCAAAATTTCATCGAAATAATTCATCATAACTGTCATCATATAGTCTAAAAACTCTCGGCCTAACAGTTTTTGATGGTCCCTGGCCGTTCACTCTTTGTTATTCACAAAATAATAAACTGAAGAAAAAAACAGTTACCTAACCGTGGACGTGAGATCTCACAGACTGCTACAAAAATTAACTGTTTTCTAGCACTCCACTAACACTGTGAGACTTGAGAAGGGAAGGTAGTGTAAATAACCCATTTGTGAAATGATATCCATACAGTAGCAGTGGTTTGTGTTTTTAAGGATTAATCTAGTCCTAAGTAAGTAAGATTTTGATTGCTAAAAGAATGTTCAAAATTGTATGAGTAGTTTCCATCATCATTATTTCCACTCACAAACTATTCCTATGTAGGATATACAGTATAAAGCCTAAGTTTTTTCTTCATTTCTCTACAGAACTAAAATAATCTGCATAGGTTTCAAGGCAAGTGCAGTTTCATTATGGCAAATCAGTAGGTCTAAGCTTTAGCTCTGGAATGGCACATAGAGCTTTGCAGCTAGCTATAACTTAGCGGTGGTATGTTGTGTTTAATTATATGCACACACCTATGAAACTTTTATAAAATATTTACACTTTCCACACTAGTAATTAATTACTTATCGAACCATCGCTATAATTGAATTATTAATTAAATCAGAATATGAGCCTGCAGCGGATCCCTTTGCCCCTGGAACAATTTATTATCTGTCAGCGGCGAAGTAAGCTCACCATATGTTGTCGTAATTAATGTTAATTATATGAGCCTCTTTCTAATACGGTCAACAAAACCTGCGTTAAAAAAAACAGATGATATAAGAGAACTCGATGGCAGAAAGTGGCGAAAAATATAGCAAGTAAGTGAATTGTAGAGTGCGTGAACATTACTATACATCGGAGGTAAATGGCATGTTAATTTTAAATTACGAAATCGAGGTTTTAAAATATGTCTGATTGGAGCCTATCTTCATCTAAGAGGTAAATTGGCTTACGTGTCATTATCATAATTTCATACTAGAGGAAAAAATAAAAATAAAAATATTGTTGTAATATTGTATATTTCTCCAAAGATTTAAGGATTGGAACTGTAAAAATTTAAACTTATTATGTATTTGAATTATCATTCTGACATTTGTAAAATTTCTGTATATTCACTATTTTTCAAGAAAACTTTCAGCTACGATTGTTTACCTCAAAATGAAAACTGATTAAATGACACAGAAGTGTATTCCAGTATAATTTACTGCTATGTCCCGTAGTGTGTGTGTGTGTGTGTGTGTGTGTGTCTGTGTGACATGGATCTCTATTCTTTAATATTATTATTAACATTACGATAATATTATAATGTATTTTAATAATATTACATTATAATATGTATTACATTATTAATAACATTAATATAAATCATTTACTGTAATATTATTAATATATTTTTATAGTGTACACATGCAGTGAAATGTACGTGCAAGATGAATAGGCCTATGTCAAGTAAATTTAAAAAAAATGATTCCAGTAGAAAGAAAAATCTGCCTCAAACCAGAATTGACTTCACTATCAATAGTTTTTAAATCCTTGGTCGTATGAAAATTATAAAACGAGCGAAGCGTGTTTCATAAACTTGTTCGTGTCTTAATAAATGTCATTACAGGCTCGTTAAATAAAATATGTTTAAACATAATATACGCCCTAAAGGCTATATAATATTTTCGGAAGGATTAAATCAAATCAAATCAAATCAAGTGTACTGGCTAGACACCATCGCCATTAGGAACAATGAAAAGGCTCTTAAAACACTATGATAATGCGACAAAGTAGACAGTCCGTAGATCTGTAAAGGCAGAAGGAAGAAGGAGAAGAAGAAAAATAAGAATTAATAGCAGGCCTACTTATGACTCATACTCAATGCATTTCAAATTGTTGGATGACAAATACCTCTTTACCACGAGGCAAATTAATCTGTCTGAATTTGTCTTGAAACTCATGCAAGTATTTCAGATATAAAATATGCTGTTGAAGAAGAGAATTTCGTTTCCCTTAGCAACTTCACGAGAACCGATTACATTTTCTTCAACCTTCAGTTGTACCGTTCGCTTTAACAACTTAACTTTCATTTGCAAATACCCGTCACTTTTTATGAGCGAAAGCTGTTCTTTGTGTTCTCGATATTAAATGATTTCTGACGTTTCCACGGAGACAAGGCATATTTCCTTCAGGAATACTGAAATGGTTTCTTTTCAATATTTTAAGGACATTGAATTAAATTTCTAGTACACCGTAGTGATAAGAACAGCTTTAAATGTACTTTCTGAACAATTACAACAATTATTATTTTAGTAACAAATATATTAGTAGTAATGCCAGTATTGATTTTTCTTATTCTACTGTGTTATTGTTTAAAGTCTTTGTTTTCTTAGGTTAAATACAACTAGTTTTAAAACATCATCCCGAAGTAATGTTAAGAATTTATCAAGTTTTGTATTGTAGATTTTTATGGTCACCTGAAGTGACAGGCAAATGTCACCTATGTGAAATATATATATATATATATATATATATATATATATATATATATACACACACACACACATTACTAGCAATAGCCGAAACCTTGGATAAATTACTAGCATGACCAGTCCTACTTTCAGGGCCGTCGCGTGGGCGGGGCGAGAGGGGCGATCGCCCCGGGCGCCGCAACCAGGGGGGCGCCGTGGCAACGGCAAAAATAAAACAACAAACTTGGAAAAAATAAGTAGGATGTACATAACAATTTTTAACTGAATTTTGAATATTACGTTGTATGTTTTTATTGAACAAATAAATATTTGACACCAATAACTTTAGGTCTATATTTGTACTAAGTTATCCCAAATTAAATATTTCCTTATAAAGACATATTTACGATCAACTACGTCACAGGAGAGACTGAATTCTCTGGCCTTCTTGTCCATTGAAAACGACGAAGCACAAAAAATAGACTTGATGGAAATTCTAACGACGTTTGCTCGTGCAAAAACCAGGCGAATGCCATTTAATGTTTAGTACCGTATCTTAATTTGATAAACGCGGTTCCCTTTTCTATATTCTATTCAATGTATGTATGTAGGTGAGGTTTCCCACACTATTAATTTGTAGTCCATTAATAACGCCTATAGTATTTTTTATGATTGTTAAGATTTTCTAACATTACTAAACTTGTATTAATTTGATTTTTAATACAATCTTATAAAAAAATTTAAATAATTTCATTTCTGGTATTTTTGTAAGGTAATCCGATTAGGTGTCTCTTTTGGGCACAAAAACACAGACAGCGACGCAACCCGACGCGCAACTTGGCTAACGAGCGACTGGACGCGATGCGGCTTGGAACTTGTCCAGTCCACGTCGCCCCAAGTCGCGTCGCTCATTGCGTGTTTAATCCCAAATGTTTATACTAGAAAGTAGGCCTATTTGATAGTGTCGCGTCACGTCGCTCGCTGTGTGTTTGTGTTTGAATCCTTACAGATAGGTGGAATGTCGGGTGGGTGCACGTAGGATCGAGGTTTGGGGGGGGGCGCCTGACGAAATCTTGCCCCGGGCGCCAACAAACCACGCGACGGCCCTGCCTACTTTCTCTATAGTTTTTAACAAACTTCCAGAATGGACGAGGTTCTCTCAATTAGTTATAAATATATTATATTTATTTATGTTATATATTGTTTTATTGTTATAAATATGAAGACAAACAATATATGCAGTTATATGTATACACGAGGTTTATTCAAAAAGTAACTTCCATTTATTTAAAAGAAATGTGAATGAAGTTAATGAATTTGTTTTACTATCTTTGAAACTGCAGACTCTAATTCATTTTTAAACATAGTTTCCAGTCATATTGAGACATTTGTCATATCATTTGACAAGCTTTTGGAATTCCGCTGTCGTAGAATTCGCCCCCCCCCCCCCGTGCCTGAAGCCAACCTATGTCGCTGGTTTTCAGCGCTTCCGGTTCTTCGGTAATCACTTTGTACAGAAGAGTACGACAAATCTGTGGAAATGACCAGAAACTTCGAGATGCTGAATCTGCTATTTTATCTAACCCTTTCGTCAACTATTTGTCAACCGAACATCTTCCTCAGAAGTGCCGAATTTTTCTATACAAACTGATTACCAAAGATCTGGGCTACCGGAAGCGTTTTGACGATGACGAAGAGTTGAAAGACAGCGTCGTAGATTGCCTTATTTAGTAGGCGGCCGAATTCTACGACCGCAGCTCGTCAAACGCTACCACAAGGGTCTAAATATAGTTCGAAACTTTGTGTAAAAATAAATTCGAGTGTGTAGTTTCAAAGTGTTATAAAACAAATTATGTATCTTCATTCACATTTTAAAAAATCCGATGTGATACATAACTTCCTCTGCCTAAATAGCTGTTTAGTAGCCGCTTAGTATAATATATTGTGTATGTATGATCTACTCTTCATGTAAATTGGTTGTAGAGAATTTTAAGAGAATGTCATTAGCACATCGTATCGCATCCCCGAAGGATAATAACCCAAATAAAATCTGATTAATGCTCTCGCGTAACTTTCTTTACCCTAAGCATGTCCCGTATTCAGTTGTTTGAACCTGATGCATAGCTATATTGTTGACCAGGCAACACTGAGTGGCCTATATGATATGATGTGATATGATATGATATATTTATTGTACCAAGAAAATTACAAAAGAACCTACTGGATTCGACAATTGTCATTTTACCAGTAGACATCTTAGAAAAAACAATAACACTTTTTTAATTGGAGGAATGCGTAGACATATAGTTACTGTAGTGCTGCTGAATACATATAAACTGATTTCCCTGTCTACTGAAAGAGAAAGACAAATAAACACTAGGCAAACAAAAAAAGAAAAAACAAACAAACAAACAAACAAACAAAACAAAAAACAAAAAAAACAATAATACAGTTTTCTAACACTCATCAAAATACCTCTCTTTGTACGTCCCTTCAAAGTTCGTATCGTACCATGAATTAGGCCACTATTCTAATGATATTGCTGTTATAAAAAGGAACACTAAATAGTGAATAAAACCGGGCTTGTGAGGGATTCATTGATAATGAACTTGACTTATAAACAAACTTTACAATACAAATATGTGTTCGAGTATCATTTAACTCGGATTCATTTAATTTCGCCACCGGTTTGCTCTCACTACTTTATTGTACACTAATCACTAGCTATCAGTTAATACAGCTAGACTCGTATTTATTATGTTGAATTACTGCTTAGATCGATTTACATCAGCACTAAAAGACTGCAAGCGCCTCCTGGATCTGGTAACAATCCCTCCATCTCCTGCTCTCCATGGATCATCCCTCCACGAGTCGTCCAAGGCCTGTGAATTGCTGACTTGAGCCATTCTCGCCCCATTATCAGTAGATCTTTCTCTGTTTCGTAATTCAATCCCTCCTGTATTATTTCCGTTGTCTCCCTCTGCTCTTCTTGATTCCATTCTTTAATCCATTGTTTTGTCTTCGCTCCCTTGATATCTGCATTGTTGTTTACGGACATCAGCTGAGATGAAGCGTGACGTATTATTCCTCTCGGAGGCGACGTCACTCGCGAGTTCTTCTCCACGCGCATAGCTGTCCTGACGTGGGTTGGTGGACTCGGCGTTGCCTTGAGACACAGGAATTCGCTGACTCGTATCCTCTCTGCCTTTGTTGCTGGTTAGCTCGCTTTTGTCTTCACTGAACTTTTTACCATCTACATACAGTTCCAAATTGCGTATAACAGCTTCCCTACCTGCTAGCTTTAATTCCTTCCTTTTTTGTATCAATTTTCTCCTGATGATCCGTTCTTGAGGCGAGAGATCTTTGTTTATAAAAATGCCCGATCCTTTTAAAAATTTCGCTCTTTCCAGAATCACATGTATAACTTGCTTCGTAGCAAAACGAGCGATTATTAATCTTCTCCCGTTTTTCTTTCCCACTCTGAAGGCTTCGACTATTTCCCATCCTTGAAGTGATCCCAATTTTAACTTGCCCTCCAGAATTTCTGTAATCTCCATCCTAGGCGAAACATCTCGTCTTTCTTCTATCCCCGTGAATACCAGGTTGAATGCTCTATTTCTCTTCTCCATACGATCTATTCTAGCTCTCAGATCTTCCACCTTCCTCTTCATAAATTTAATCTCTTCTCTGATCTCCTGCTTTACTTCTTTTGTTGCCATACTGATTTTATTGCCGAGACGTTCTTCTAGGCCATCAAGCTGTCTGATTATCTCTCCAAGATTACCGTGTGCGTCCGCTGGTCCTGGATTCATCTCTATTCCTCCAACCACTAGAAGGAGTATGATTACAATTGAGTAAATCAATGTGTTAAGAATGCTTACTTTAGTTGCTTCATCCTTCTTTTCCATCGCCTTTTCGTTCCCAAAGGTGCCAATTCTTGCTCTGTATACTGCTATGTCTACACCCATTGTCCCTTATGCCACTTTTCCTTAAACAATCCGGAGCACTTCCTACACACGTCCTCCCTCTGCCTTTGCTTGCTTAGTACTCTGAGTGGCCTATAACTACCCTTCAGATAATATTTTCAAAAACATGTTTCAAATAAAAATTGTACCTTTTGGTATAAGCACCCCATGTACAAAACCTTAAGAGCCGTTTTCGAGAGAATCGCGAAAAACGAACTTTTCTTCAACCCCTCTTAAAATAAGGAAAGGTTGTCGCCAGTCATCGCGTCATGTCCTCAGAAAGGCACCTAACCCGAATACAAAATTTTGTTTTCGTTTTTAATCCAGTTTCCACGCTTCCCCTACTTAGGTCTAACAGCATTTGTTCCAGGTTCTCCGCCGTTCTTGCTATTAGGACAATGTCATCCGCGAACCTCGGGTGTGTTAGTTTCACTCCGTCTATGTTGATTCCAGTAATTGATCCCTCGTTGCGTGACCATTCTGCTATAATCTAGGGCTTTCAGAATGAAATAAAACTTGCAGGAAATGATATTAATGTTATAAGATCTCATTCAGTCACGCTACAAAATATGGAACATTTTATATATTATCTTAATTCAATGATTTGGGATGACGTTTTAATCTTTAATAATGTAGCAGACTCTGAGAAAACTTTGAAACATGTTTTAATACAGAAATAGTAGGACAAAACTGTAATAAGGGCAACCAGATTTAAAATGGTCTAGATATATCAGCTGAGGGATAATTATGAGTTAAACCATAATGCTAATTTTATGTGGCGTGAAGTATTAGAAGATGAAATTATAAATGTTGTAAACAAAATGAAAAGATCCAACAACGTTGACGTATATGGTTTAAGTAATACAACAGTTAAACAGGTAATAAGATACATGTCTGTTCCACTAACAAGATGTACCAACTTATCTCTAAAAGCTGGTGCAGGGTTGCCAGATCAGAAACGTAGAACAGTCGTACCAATATTCGAAAATAGTCGTATACTAGTTAAAACTGTCGTATACTTTGTGATTTTTCAGTGTAATTAACTTATTGCGTTAATGTTGAAAATAATAACAATAATAATAATAATAATAATAATAATAAAAACAATAATTATTATTATTAATCGGTATTATACACCTTACATATATCATGTAATTGTAAATAAATAATCTTATTTGTAAATTATTAGGCATGTGCTAAATTTGATAAAATACAATAATATTAAATAAACTGCCACAGTGTTGTTATTATTAGCAACATGCTTACAACAAAAACCATGAGAAAACAAAGAGCTGGATACATATATCAAAATTTAAAATTCGTCAGTAGATTGATTAAAAAAATATAAAACGTTAAGTTAAAAATAGTCGTACAAATAGGTGTACGACTCATTGTTGCGTCGTACGTCGTACAAATGTATGAAATAGTCGTATGTGTACGACTATAGTCGTACGTATGGCAACCCTGAGCTGGTGTATTTCCTAGTAAACTGAAAGTAACGAAAACAGTACCTCTACACAAGAAGGTTAATGTAAATAGTGTAGAAAATTATAGGCCTATTGCAATATTGTAGGGAAAATCTACGAAAGTATTGCATTTATACAATTAAGAAAATATTTTATGAGAAACAACACTCTTACTTTGTCCCAGTTTGGTTTTACACCTGGAAGAAACACTCAAGATGCAATTGATGACCCGTGAAAGGTAGTTTATAGGGCTTTCGAGAACAAAGAGTGTGTTCTAGCTCTGCTATTTGATTTAAGTAAGGCATTTGACTGCATACCACACGCATTACTGTTTAAAAAATTGGATTATTATGGTATAAAACTTAATTAATATAATTTCTTATCATCACACCTCACTGGACGCAGTTATGTTGTTCAGGTACATGGAGCAGGAAGTATAGAAGCAAGAAGTATGGAAGCAATGATTAAATATGGAGTTCCTCAGGGGCCCGTATTGGGAGCATTTTTTATTTTCTGTTATGGTGAATGATCTTCCTTGTAATGTAAGTGCAAAGTCGATTTTATATGCGGATGACTCAACATTTGTTTTAACCCATGAGAATATTGGCACTTTTATCTTATGTGTCTTGATGTTATCAATGATATTAATAACTGGTTTGCAAGCAATGGCTTTTTAGTAAATACAGACAAAACTCAGAGAGTAATTTTTACACTTAAACAGATTCCTGCAGGTATAATAATTACATATGTTAGTTTATTAGGTATGCACTTGGGTCCAGAATTGACTTGGTTTTCTCACATAGGTCATGTCTGTAAAAGACTATCAAGAGTATTATACCTCTTGAGAAGTATTTTTAATAAAGTTCCAGTACATTATATGAAACAGATCTACCATACGTTGTTTGAAAGTGTATTTAGATATGGATTGTTATTGTATGGTATTAGCACGAATCTGAATGAAATTTTACTTCTGCAGGAAAAGGCTTCAGGCGTTATATGCAATGTAACTTCGAGGACACCCTGTAAACCGCTATTCAAAATCCAAGGGATTTTATTTGTGTATAATTGTTACATTCTGGAGCTTTTATTGCACGTAAGGAAAAATATAAATGAATTTGTGTAAATTAATGAGATACATGTACATAATACTAGAAACATTGATAATCTCCAAGTGCTTTATACAAGATTAGGCAAGGTACAGTCAAGTCACCTTATCACTAGTGTTAAGTTTTATAATAAGTTGCCAACGCAGATGAAACAACTAAATGATCGTAGTTTTAAATCACAGATGAAAATTTGGCTAAGTAAAACCCCTTTTTATAATGTGCTGAATTTTTAGATTGCGATATTATTGTATAACATTTCTATTTAACAAACTTTGACATAGCCTATTGAACATTGTATTTAATGGCAAAAATAAATTATTAATATAATTATTATTATTAATTACTTTTTTACGTCTTGTGTTGTTTAAATTCAAATCATCACTGTGTTAGCTGTCAGATTTCGGAAATTTTAATGAATGAGCAATTGAATGTGTTTTGGAATACTAACCAATGCTACCAACAGTGATAATGAGCAAATAGTCAACTTCAAAATGAAGACAAGCTAATATTATATACATATACAGGGTGTTTCAAAAATACTTTTACAAACTATGTCCAGGGTTCCTTACACCAAAAGAAGGAAAAAAGTTAATATGAACACATGTCCCATAATCCTTTTTTTTTTTCTCTCGTTAGGAACTGTTCAACACATTGGTACGCTCACGTTCTCCCGACCTCAATCCTTTGGATTTTTATCTCTGGGGGGACCTTAAACTATTGGTTTATGGAGCAGACATCCCGGATGAAGAAACTTTTCATCGACGTGTCATGGAAGCCTGCGAAACTATTCGACACCATGCCGGAGTATTTGAAAGGGTGCGACAGTCCATGATTCGACGAGTGCATGCATGTCTAGAACGTTTCGAGCATTTGTTCTGACTTTTGTGTGTTGACGTGTTATGAGAGTACCAATGTGTTGAACAGTTCCTAACGAGAAAACAAAGGATTATGGGACATATGTTCATATGAACTTTTTCTTTCTTTTGGTGTAAGGAACCCATGGCCGAAATTTGTAAAAGTATTTTTGAAACTCCCTGTATATAACGAGCCAGTAAGGGCGAGTGTAGCAATCCTACAAGCTGACAGTTTTTATTTGGTACGATTGGGAATGTACAGCTGGAAAGAGGGTTTACTACACAATTATAACGTATGATTTATCAAGAAATAATAACTCCGAAGACATAATGCAGAGCTAATAGCCAGTAATTAAAATTAAAAACACTCAATGAAAAAAATTCGTGTAATTGAAGGAATATTTAAAAATTCCAGATACCAAAATTAATACCATTCCAATTCCCGTTGTTTACAGTTCTCATCGAAATGCACATTTCTCGATGTATGATATGTGTTGTATGCAAACTATGCTTACATGTTAGTATTCACGAAATACCTTTGTAAAATTGGACGATTATACATTGCATCAGGCTTAAGCTAAAATGAATAGATTAGCAATTGACTGAAATAAATGGTACATTTTTTCGAGTAAAAGTCTTCTCATAAGGCCTAAAGATTATTCTTAAGCATAAGGAGATTATCATTAGCTAAACGAAATATGGTTAGAAAGCATGTATTCGGTTTTAGATAGGATGAACGGAATCGGCTGCATGAGATGAGCAAGTCCACACAAATGATTCAACAAAACCAAAGAAGCAAAGAGGTTAATGACTTCTAAAATACATATACTGAATGTGTCAGTCCTTTCGAAAACCAATTGTGGAAAGAAATGTGAAGTTGCGCCAAGAAATCTTTGCAGAAAGGTGAGGGAATTAATTTAAAAAAATAACTCCTTGGCGCTACATCCCTGAAGGGACTGGACTACCACCCGACCGCTGCGTCATCTACCGTAGGCAGATGACAGGATTGGGGGCATGTGGTCAGCATGCCGACACCCACCCCGTGACCGGAGCCGCTATTTCTCTAACAAGTAGCTCCTCGAGGCTGAGTGCACGCCGTTCCAAACATCCCTACCTCAGAAAAATCCGAGAAGATACCGGGAATCGAACCCAGGCCTGCGGATCTGTAGTCAGCGATGCTAATCACGAGATCACGCAGGCGATCTAAGGGAATTAATTATATTAGAAATTTAAAGTATAACATTAAAAATTGTCTTCTTGTCCGCTCCTAGTAATTGAATATTGTTGATGCTTTCGCAATGTTGTAAAAAAATACTCAGTAATACTTTAAGGCTACTACTTCTGTAACGTTATGAGTCACAATATTCAATTTATTAAATTTATATTGCTTTTTACATAGAATATTGTAGTTCTACTAACTTATTATGAGTACATTTTGTTTTCTAATATTTATAACTGTCCTGTTGGTGGGAATGAAAAGCAAAAAAGTCCAACCGGGAATTCGACTTCGAAAGGAAGGAAAATTCCGAAAACCCCACACTGGTCGGCTTCGGGATTCGATCCCGAATGTGTTCATCTAATTTGCTACATAAATAAGTAAATAATAAAATAAAGGAGATATGGATTCAACCATCTCATAGGCACAGTAATGCAAACTTTTTCAAATTTTATACGTTTATTATAGCAATCAGCGTAAGCCACTGGAATTATCTATAGCGTAACAGCAATATCTTATGCTTCAATTATCTAATATAACATTATTATTATTATTATTATTATTATTATTATTATTATTATTATTATCATCATCACCATCTTCTGTTTTACTGTTCAAGATACCCCCATAATGATTGTAGCCACTTTCCACAAAACCAGAATGATTTTATTTTCTCGCCCTATTATTGATGGAATTCTTATTGTGACCTTGTAAGTATGGAACCCCACGTAGGGGGAGGGAGAGGCGAGTTGGGAACGATCCTAAGCACGTAGGCCACATGATGTGACCATACATTATAATAAACTAACTACTCGTAGATTTTAAAGGACATGGTAATTCTAGTCTGTAAAGTAAGATAGGCTACTGGTATGTACAGGCCATGGAGACCCTAAGGGTTCCAGAAGCTTGAGGCTCCCATAATTTAGACATTCGGCACATCAAAGTTGGTAAGGTTCTCAGCCTTATTCACCGGCCGCCTTTATCCCCTGGATTGCTCCCGCTACTCATTTCTGTTATAGGATGAGTGGACCCTAGGGCTAAGTGCCACCAGAAGGATTAGGCCAACTGAAAAATCCCAACTACTTCATCAGGAATCGAACCCGCGAAATACCCATTTGTAGTGCAGTGCCTCAACCACGACGGCGTACCCCAACAGGTATGTAACCAATTCAATATAAAGATAACATTGTTATATTTCGGTCAATACAAGACAGTTATATGAAATAGGTGAAAGGGAATTTGTCAAAGTAGTTTAGAAAAAGACCGTCGGCGTGTCTTGTGGTTAGCGTCGCTGACTACAGATTCTTTGGCCCGGGTTTGATCCCGGTATATCCCCGGATTTTTCTGAGGCAAGGGGGTCTGGAACGGGGTGCACTCAGCCTCGTGATTCAAATTGAGGAGCTACTTCATAGAAAGGTAGCGGCTCCGGTCATGGAAACCACCGTTAACGGCCGTGGGTGTCGGCATGCTGACCATACGCCCTCAATCCTGCCACCTACCTATGGCAGATGACGAAGCTGTCGGGTGGTAGGCTTTGTCCCTTCAGGGATGTACGCCAAGGAGTTTAGCTTAGTTTATTGTAGAAAAAAGAAACTTCACGTGTTTTTTTTTCCTTTCCTTTCTTTTTCCCTGCGAAAATTTATTGCAAAAATCATTACTCTGTCACCACTGTCATAATAATATGAAATGACATGATATAGTGATTTTGAAACAAGAAAGGGAGGAAGAAATCATTACTTTAAAAGAATAAGGAAATACAGAACAAAAGAAAAATCGGGTTTCACCAAGTTTTGCTAAGAAACATGTTAGATATCCTACAGAATGTAAGTCTGTGGAGTAAGTTATGAGTACAGTGACTGTGTTTGACATTTTTACGTCATCCGAGAAGAACAAAGTATGTCTTTATGTTGTCAACATCATTTGAAGATACAGTGCTGCAGCCTCTAGGCTTCATAATTCCTTCTGAATAATTTTGTCACAAAGCACTTGATTTTTTGAAGTACCATATAGACTCAGAAGAGCGCCCATATATATGCAAACTCCGGAAGCTTCTTTGACTTGATAAAAATTGAAGATCCCCATAATTATCATCTCGTGGTGAATTTCAACTCCGTTTTTATCTGTAACAGTCTTTTGAGATCCGACTCTGTTTGTGAAGTGACGATCTGTTAATATACAAAGGAAATCATGCCCAGAGTCAAAGTGTTCTAGAAATATATCGTCTGCTGCTATCACTCCTATGTATTCTGTCATTTCATTTCATATTTTTTTTTCCGGACATACAACAGAGTCTTGTAAAAGAGAAAAAAGTTTAGCCTAATTACAGATTCTGATAGATAAGTACACATTAAATAATCCTGAGAACTGAGAAGTTATGAAGCCGTTGTTTCTCAAAGCATCAGGGATTCTAAGTTTTAATTAGATATAGTTAAATGAAAGATGTGCATTCACTAACAAGGGTAAAATTAAAACTAAGAGAGTGAAAGAGAGAACACACTCGTATTTCCCAGTCTATGAGGTGCGTTGTATTTGTTTCGTGTTTAGTCCCACATTGACAGAATGCCAACAGATTCTCTATACTCATTTTTATTAACCTTAAAAATTTAAAAAATGGTGAATAATACTACGTATAATAAATTGTACTATGAAACATGATTATAAAAATATATGGCGGAATGATACTAAAATTAGCAATAAAAGAGAGGAAAACATATTACGTTCAGAATGAAGCAAACAAGGGGTAAACACTTTAAAAATCACCCTTTTAACGCAAAACTTAACACATTTATTTTTTAAAAGAGTAGATATTTTCAAAACAGATTTTAAAGCGGCGTAGGCATTGGTCTACATGGTACGTTACATTTCGTAAAGTGTTAGTGCCGATAAAAGTTTATTTTATTTATTTATTTATTTAGTGGGTCATACATTTCGGCACAATGATCTACTCATTAACATTTTTGAAGGGAAAATACTGGGAAAGAAATCAAGAGGACGTCCAAGAAATTCATTTATTAAAAACATGATAAAGGATATGGACGTGCTGTCATACGAAAATCTAAAGAGAACAGCGATGAAGAGGAAGACATGGCTACTACAACAAGGCATTGTCTTTAGATCCTGATGATGATGAATCAAACAAACAAACAGATATAAACAAAATTAACGTACATTACAAAACCTTAACCTTTCGTACTTTCTTTTAGAGGCCCCAGTTGAGCTATGCTCGGGTTTAGGGGCTGCAATTATATCTATTAAATAAGAGACAACAGAGAAATTTACAGTGTCCAGTTATCGTATGAGACGCTCCAACTGGAAAACACATCAAACGAAACCTGAGTGTTGCTTCAATGTGGACAGAAGGAAAAGGAATGCACGGTGACCTAACGATCTAGTTTGAAATTTATTGTATTATGAAATGGGATTAATATCTATGGAACGGACTACGTTCTTCGAGACTAAAATGTTTCAGAAGGTTATGGTGAACGATTCACTTAAACTGAAAAAGCTGTGCTTTTTTCTTTTTTTTAAATTTAATACCCAACCAGTTGCAACGATACCCCGAAATCAGCTGTCATTCTTAAGAATCTGAAAAATAATCCGTCAGAAATGTATGGGTTTGACATTACTCAATGTCTATTCCCTCCTTCAGATATGTTGCCAAGACCTGTAAGTTATTATATTGCCAATGTTCTGTTATCAAAATTTAATCAAAGATAGAAAACTTCGGAATTAACTGCTGCCTAATGATACCCATTACGATACAAACTTTCATTATAACGTTTATGTGCTATCTATTAGTAACGAGCACAACACTTACCATTATTATCATCTTCAAATCTTGAGAGCAACAAATAAAACTGTGTAATACACATCCTGTATTTAAATTAAATCAATTTTAATAATATACTAAATTGTACATTTCTTGTGTTTTTAATTGCGTTGTTTGACGTTAAAGCTCAAGAGAATCCTTGCGTCCTACGTGCCTTGTAGCCTGCCATCTATCGGAAGAGATTATTAGGCCTATTATCGAACATGGAAAGAACTTGAAACCTTGAGAGCAGCAAACGAAACTACGTATTTGAAGTAAAATCAATTCTGTTCGGGCTAATTTTAATATTATTCTAAATTGAGTTCATTTCGTGTGTTCTTAATGTGCGTTGTTTGACGATAAAGCTCAAGAGAAGCCCTGTGGTCTGCATGTCTTGTTGGCTACCATCTATTTGGAAAGAAGAGAACTACGAACGTCTGTTGTCTGAGAGTCGTTTGCTTCATCTATTACGAGGTATTTTAAAAATCCAACACTTAAACATTTAATTATGGTCGAACACAACAGTCGTATGATACTTGCAATGGTAAATAAGACACTCGTATGAAAATTATGAAACTAGCTTTGCTTGTTTAAAAAAAACATACTAGTGTCTTAGTAAATGTTATTATTGGCTCTTTGCATAATATACTACTTTATATCCAGTTCTACAATTAATATTAAGTTACTATTATTATTAGCCTATTATTATTATTATTATTATTATTATTATTATTATTAGGCCTATTATTATTGTGACTCTGAGCACTTTAACTGATGGGTGGATAGTACTGAACACGATAAAAATTAAATAGGTATATAATATTAATAATTGTGTTTATATTCACTTTTGTTTATTGTAGATTGCCACATTTTGAAATTTTCTGCATGTCATAATTATAAGTTATAACATACTTATACTGTAACTACCATAGCCCTAGCATACCTAGGTAAAATAGGGCTCTTGTAGTTGGATATGTAATAATAATAATATTAATAATTAAATATTATAGTTTTTTGTCTTTTATTTGTTTCATCTTAAAGTTCCAACTATTTCTAGTTCCAAACATAAACATATTTTCAGAATTGAGTTCTGTTCTTGAAACTTTGAATTTTTGTAAAAACTGTTTAACTCTTCATAATTGTATTTAATTTGTATGAATATTTGTAAATTTCTCCACTCTCTTATTAATTATATGTACGATATGTTAATTACAGCCCATAGGCACGAGTTTTGCTCATCTGGTACTTTCAAGGACTTATGTATGATTTTGTATGTATTTTCTATGCATGTTTGTTTGAAAATTCGATTTTAATAAAAAAAAAGTCCGAGGAGCTGGCAGAGGTAAGAGGTCCTGGATTCAAATATCAAACTCTTTGGCCGGCCAATTTAACTTGGATTTCTCGTGGTTTCCTCATTCGCAAACGCAAACGCAGGACTTGTAGGAATTGTTTACTTTTCATAACTCATCGCCCCTTTGTCACATAATATTAGAATCGTTTAAAATGAACATCAGCCAAAAATGCATCACCGAAAAATAGACACAAATGCACACGAATGAATCCCATTGGTAAACCTGAACATTTTAAAGATCTAATATGACTTATATGCACTAAAAGCATGAAAAATAAGCTAAGTAATAACTACTTATAATAACGATAGTAATTATATTATTAATAAATAAAAAATTGCTTCAATATAGATTATTATATTTTCGTGAACAAATCTGAATTCAAGAAATGGAAAGTATTTAGGTAGGTCCATGAAATTTCCCCACTTAAAATAGCAATAATAAAAGTAATCCTAAGTCATATATTATATTGATTATCTTTAATATTCACTCTCTTTTATGATTCATTTTTTAGACCTAGTAATCTATTGAATAGTCGGAGCAATTATTTACGGTTAAAAACCCGGAGATTGTAAATTAATTTTTGAATGGTAGGCCTACATACAGGCTTTATTCATGAATCTAAAAACCTCATTAACAATTAATTTTTGAATGGTACATATTGGCTTTATTCATCAACATAAAAACCTCAATAACAAAGTTTGTGCAACATATTTTGTACTGTTTATTTTAAAAAGTCATTTAATTAAAATAATATTAAGTTTTTATTGCAGTGGTTCAAGAGGTACAGAGTGGCAATTGTGTTTGCTCTGCCACATTTTAATCTTATTTCAGAGAATCCCGTCAACGGCTGCGCAGTAATCTACGATGACGTAATCTAGACCTGCCTGACCTTGATAGTACGTTATTTGCTAGTTCATACTGTACAGACCGTGTAAAAACATCTTAGTTAGCCTCACAGCATTCAATAGTGAAGACCCAACAGCTATATTCTGTGAGTTACATACCATTACTTAAATAATATTTCATAACTAAAACAACAAATACTTTATTCACTTTATTTTTGTTTTGAATAGCTACGGGCTATTATGAACCGCATAGTTTCAAATTAATAGTACAGTTTCTGCCCTTACTCCATTGCTACAGGCGGACGATAAGCTATCTGCGCGTGTTTGGCTCAGGTCTTACCGATCGAGTTATAGCCTACCTCATTTTCCCCGCAAAGAAAACCGTTAGTGAACAGAAATTGCAGGTTTATTTAGCAGCAAATTAATGGCATTCTTAATAAACTTACACTTGCAGTTTGTTCACAGTATTTACTCCAGCAAGACGCCGAGAGTCACGTATTCTAAAAGTTGATTAATTGAACAACGTTCTTTTTTAATTTATGTGGAGTTGGGAATTACGGGGGTAATTACAAAATTAAACAAAAAAATTATTCCTATAGTTTCCTTGTTAAGAGCCATAGCAATTCAAGTAAAAATAAAATGAATTAATACATTTTTCAATGTGTTTACTGTACTTGTGAAACTAAAAAAAAAGTCTAAAATGTTAAGAAAAACTTAAATAAAACTATTTTGATATGTTTAAAAAATTAACCAGAATTTATAAAAATCTAAATTCCGAGCCCTATTAATGATCATTGCAACATGGGAGTTTTCAGGGGTTTGTAGTTGAACAGAACAAAATATAATTTTTACCTTCATGAACAGTGCATTGTAGCACTAAGGTATACAATGGTAGTGTTTTTATTCATTACTGCTCAATGATTAGCATAAATATGAAACAATTCAAGTTGAAGGTGGTTGACTCTATATTAGCAGTGCGCGTGATTGATTTTTAATATATCGCTGCACAGCGAATTATGGAGCTATTCATGTCCAGTTAATTTATTTGCCCTGCCACGGTCGCTAGTATATCCAATAACGTAAATAAGCTGCCTCACTGCTGGCTCTATTTTTATGTAACACAACAGCTCTATAACAAAAGCCAGTTTTGCCGCTTTGTTTCTTATATGGAATACAGCCAATACATGCATAATAAAGCTAAATAGAATACATATTGATGAATAATTACTACTCCACAACAATGGCTGTGTGTAGCAAAGTTATGGCATAGCTTACAACTAAAATAGTGATCCGGGTTCGATAAATGATTTTTATGAGGTATGGAGGTATGAAATGGAAACTAGCAATCTTGTGAGGAAAAATGAGTTACTACATGTAATTCATTTCAATAAGAAAAAACAGTATATATATATATATATATATATATATATATATATATATATATATATATATATATAATAAAATCAGGTAAACTAATATAACAAAGTGCCAGAATGCTTTTGTTAAATCAGTGATAATTGCAATTATGATATGCAGAAAATAAGTTATTTTTGTAATCGATTTCTGAGTTAAGTTCCAGATAGATTCATTAAGCAGGGCTTACAGAAGAACAAAGGTCTAAAATCTGATAATATGTGAAGGGATATGTGCGTAGTATATAGGGGTGCGCGGAAACTGCACATTTTGATCCGGAAAGTGCAAACTGTATTTGAGGATCCCATGAATGCTACGCTATTTACTAATGTCAACCACACGGTTATGCATCGTATTGTCTAATAACTTCGTTATTGTTGAGCATGGTATAAATTTTCGCATTGTATTTTCTTATACAACAACTCCACATAGCGGCACGGTAAAAAAAAAGTCATCGGCCGTAGAAATCTGCTTGTTAACTATATGCCCCTAATTCTATCAAATATCAATGATGAGAAATATATGACACCGTGGAGAGAAGGAGTGCATCAAAACAAAGTTTATTTTAGTTATATTACCTGGAAGCTAACAGCATACACTCCGAACATGCCATATACCAATGAACTGAAAAGATTTAGGAAAATGTAATAAAAGTCCTATTACAACTAATATCCTTCAGATATATGGCAACAGGGAGTATAATTTAGTTGAGAATTGATTATCTCTGGATGCGGTCGCATGTTCCCTATCCTGCCATATGCCAATGAAGTCTAAAGACGGAGGATGATAATGCAACGGTTGGGTGGTAGATATTGTGCATCCATGGGTTGTATTGTCATGAGTTTAGTTTAGCATAATCCCATCCCCAATTGTGTGAATAGTTGGGTGTGAAAAGTCAGTGGTTCGATGGTATACCATATCCTACCGTGGGATGTAGGACCAGGGAGTTTAATTTAGTTTAGCTTAGGTTCAGTGTTCGTTTAGTTTAGGGTAAGTTTAATTTAATTTAGTGGAAGGGTAATTTAGTGTAAGTTAGTTTAGTGTAAGTTAATTTACTGTAATTTCTTTTGGTGTAAGTTCTTTTGGTGTAAGTTAGTTTAGTGTAAGTTACTTTAGTGTGATATGGGTGCCGAGATTGGGCGACAAATTGATATTGGTGTTGGGTTGGGAGCTGGATTCGTTGTGGAAATGTACTTACTTCGATTCTCCGTTGGGCTCCTTCAGTTCTGCACCTATATATCTTCCACGGCTTTTGTAGCTCAGGGTATCACACGAATCATCTGAAGGATTGGTTTATAGCTAGTTATGTCTCTATAAATGATAACTGCACTATAAACGTTTTATATCGGAATTTATTCAAATTAACTGTGTTCTGCGTAGCTGTTTGTATAGATTCACCACTTCAATTGCATTTATCAAGTACTTACATGAATTTCTGTCTTCTTATTTCTCACAATGTAAAGAAAACTCACACGCTATCTTTATAATGTACAGTCGTGTTTAATAAGTGGCTTTAGTGAGAATCGCCATTAGGCTAGGTAATATTTCCCGCGAATTTCCACAAGAGCAACGTACGGAGGTCTGCTCTCCTCGGCGAATATGGTGGAAGTGAGCTCTTGACCACGCTATGTTCGCGGCTAATGGATGCTTCTCTCTCATTGGCTGTACTTTTCATTACGTAGAACATTTTTATTGGTTAAAACAATTCGCGGGCCAAAACTATGAGTTTAGTACGTTGTATTTTCAAAATATACGTTCCTTTTACAGTTAAGATTTCAAATTTGGAATTAAGAAATAATAATAATAATCTAAACGAGAATTTTGATACCGAAATAATAATAATAAGAATTTGAATGATTTGAATAAATATGAATTAACTATTGTTTATAATAAATCAAAAGGGGTGGAATAATTACAGCTTCAAAATGCCCCTGTGTTAATTTAATTATGTCCGAAAAGGTAAATAATTAAATTAACACATCATACCCCAGAATATTTATTCTTAAATAATTAAATTACGCTTGGATTAGTAAAAATTCATAATTAATCATTGAAATGGTGAATAATGATAAATGTTAGTGTAACATAGGTGTATGTGTTTAACATTACAACTTGAATTAAATGAATCTCACCAAAAATATTTGGATATACATAAATTAAATCAAATCAGGTTTGTGTTACCCTGACATTCCTTTAACATAATATTTAAAAAAAAATGACAAACATTTGAACAATAAATGTAAAATACTATATAAACATTTTTAACTCTGAAAATTATTTCTTGAAAACAAACATGTTTAGTATATGACATCACTTCTTGTTAGTTATATATATCGAGAATTCTTAAACATTTTTGAAAATATATATATATATATATATGTCGAGATGGTCTCATCGTCCATATTTTAAAAATTTATTTACATCGAGGCACTCATCGTCTGTAAAATATCACTATCTTATTCCTTTGCATGAATTCTCTTTCCTTGAATCACTGTCATAATATGTGTGCATACATCATACAAATACAACTCACTTTTGACAAACAAATAAATATATACAGTATCACACTATGTTGCATTACATCACAACATTACCCTTGAATAGTAAACAATTTATATACAAACATAACCCTCTTAAATAATAAACATTTTATATACATCAACATTAATGCTCAATCCATCAGACTTGGTGATTCTTCATAATATGGTCTCAGTAAAGATTTGTGATAACGTCCTATTATTTTGCTATTTAGAGTACTTAGCTCATATGTATGGTTACTGAAATTTTTAGTAATTACAAATGGTCCTCTAAAAACCATATTCATACGTCTATACCTTCTATGGAGTGCACTGGATAAACTCTTATTTCTCAACAATACTTTTGTGCCTACTTCTGGATTCCATTTTGCTTTATACCTCTTTACTTTTGCCTTTCTCTTTTCTGCCCTACTCCTTATTCTATCCAGAGCTCTCTTACATAATTCCTCATTCGACATCTTCTTGCCCTTATAGAATTTAGCTTGGGGAAGATTCGCAATAACTGGGTCTGCATCTTTACCTGTCATTAAAGTATATGGAGAAGCTAATGTAGTTGCATTTACTGAATGGTTGATTACTCTTTCTATAACATTACACTGGCTAACCCAATTTGTATGTGATTTATGACACAATATCCTCAAATATAAAGTAATATCTCTCATGATTCTTTCCGCGAAATTTGCTTGGGGAAAGTAACTTGAACTATGGAAAATTTTGATATTCTTTGCCCTTAGCGAATTTTGAAAATGACTACTAGTGAATGATGTGGCATTGTCACAAAGTACGGCTTCAATATCTCCGAATTTCGGGATATAGTCATTAATAATTTTGCTCACACATGCTTTAGAAGTTGCTCGTCGCACTGGATAAATTTTTACAAACTTGGTAAAACAATCATACATTACGAAAATATATCTACAACCGAATCTGCCTTGAGGTAATTCACCATGGAAATCTAATGCTACTAAACTATTTTTAGTCTCTCTAATGATATTCTTTGGTTCTGTGTCATATTTTACGTTCAACGGTTTAGCTGCTTGGCAAGTGGTACAAACTTTAAGAATTTGCCTGATTTTCCTCGCCATATGCTTGAAATAGAAATCTTTACTCAAATTTATCAATACTTTTTCTGAACCTGAATGACATAAAGCTTGGTGGTAACATTTAATTAAATCCTGTTCTAGACATCTTGGAACATAGATTTTCCACTTTAACTCATCTGAACCACATAACTTATACAAAACTCCATCATACAATCCTACAGTATTACCTGGTTTGAAACTACAATCTTGTATTTCTTCTACACTACTATTTACATTATCTATACTACTGTTATCAGCATCCATATCAGTACCATTTATGTCTGATGAATTGATCACTAATTGATTTTCTGATGACGCATCAGTCTCAGAAAGTTCTTGGATAGTTTTAGCACAAGTTAGCAATTCAGCAATAGTCTCATCTTCAGATTGCAATTTCTTTATGTCTTTGAACCCTTTTATTAATCCTTTGGATCCTACACATGGCAAAGTTAAAATACACACTTCTTGTTTTGGTGAAGCAATAGTATCTGGGATGTTTGAGTGCTGGTCTAAACGGCTTAACAGATCTGCAAATATATTATCTCTTCCGGGAATGTGCTTAATCACAATGTCATATGACATGATTTCATGTATATATCTTGAAATCTTAGAATTTGTTAATCTACATTTTTGCATGAAAGCTAGGGAAATGTGATCAGTATACACTGTAACTTGCTTATTGAATACATAATGTCTGAATTTTGTTAGTGCATAGTATATGGCACTTACTTCTAATTCCGAAATGCAAGCTCTTTGTTCAGTACTACTTAAACTTCTCGAAGCTGTAGCTATTACATGGGTTTCACCGGATTCATCAATCTGACTAAGAATACAACCTATAGCTTTACATGAAGAGTCTGTGTGAATTATGTACGGCCTATCATCGTTTGGTCTCTCTAACAAGATAGCTTTTGAAAACAACTCTTTAACTTTATTAAAAGCACGATCATGTTCGTCTGTCCATTTCCAACGAATTCCCTTTTTTAACAGTTCTCTAAGGGGTGCTACTTCCTTAGCGTAGTTAATTAGAAATCTAATTTGGAACTGCCATATGCCTAAAAGACGACGTAACTGCTTAACAGTGCGTGGTACTGGAATGTTTTGAATTGAAGCAATACGGTTTGGATTAGGTTTAATACCTTCGGGAGTTACTACATAACCTACAAATTCTACTTCTTTCTGGAAGAAACATGTTTTAGAAGGTTTGACTGTCATGCCATGTTCACGAAATTTTGTTAAAACATAGTCAATATTTGCTAAATGGGTTTCAAAATCATCGTTACTAAGAAGAAAATCATCTAAATAGGAAATGATTCCTTTAGTTTCGGTTTCTGGAAAAATCACACTAAGTGCTCGTAGTAAGGCACTTCCACTTGTCTTGTAACCAAATGGGCATCTAGTAAATTCGTACGTACGTCCATTATGATTGAAAGCTGTATACTTCCTATCCTCTTTACGTAGTGAAATTTGCCAAAACGAATGAGTCAAATCTATGCTCGAAAAACATTTTCCCTTTTCTAATCTACTGAGCAATTGTTCAATACTTTCCGGACGGTAGTTGTCTGTAGCGATATAATTGTTCATATGCCTCGCATCAACGGTAAGGAGAAGAGATTTATCCTTTTTGAATGTCCAACACAAAGGGTTGATGTATTTTGAGGTCGAAATTTCGATTACTTCCGAGTCTAACATCTTCTGAATTGTCATATCAGCTTCCTTCTTCAATGCAATCGGAATTGGCCTACTCTTATAAGTGAATTTATCAACTGGTTCGATGTCAAATTTATGCTCGTAGATGTTACAAAGTCCCACGTTTTCGGAAAATACTTCTTTATTCTTTATTAATATCGATAACAACCTATCACGTTGATCTTCATTTAAGTTGTGAGCCATATCAACTTTCTCCTTCAAAATATTCATTGTTTTAGAGTTCGCGCTAGGGTCGGCTTCTTTTACATTCCTCGTACAGACATAACCTATCCCTACTTGCCCTATGTTGACATCTCCGTCAACACTATTTTCATACCTATCAGCGCAGTCATCGCAATTCAATGTCATACATCTACATACTTCTACCTCATTATATATATCATCGAAGCAAGGGCCTACTTTATGAATCATCATATCATTTATCTGAATATTTTCTACAATAAACGTCTCATACGGAATATCGTTGTCACCTAACTCACTAGACGCATCTCTTTTATTCAGCTCATTGTCGAAGGGAATGCTCATCTTGTTTCCTTGTAAATTTAACATTAAGTTGTTATCCTCAAAACTTATGATACTGTTGTATTCCGTAAAAACATCAACTCCGATAATAATATCTGTAACTAATTTCGGGACTACTAAGAAAAATATTTCAAATTTTGAATCACCAATTCTGACATCCAACATGCATTTAAATTTTACTGACTGTTTTGCTCTTTTGATCGCTACTGTGCAAGATAATCCGCAAATAGGAATAGAAATTAACTTGACTTTGTTTTGGATAAGCTTATTGTATAAGGATTCGCTTATTACACTATTTGAACAACCTGTATCTATTAATGCATTTGTCTCATAATTTCCTATCACTACTTTTATTCTAGGAGGATCCATAATAACTTCACTCCTACTTGCATTATTCTTTTCTTCACTATTACTTGAGAAACTTCTTTGTGTCTGAATGCTATTTATGGGTTCTATACGTTTATCTGAATTGACTAAACTTGCGCCAACACCATCCGAACCCTCGAGATATTGGCTTGTTAGTTTAACTGTTGTACATTACCATTATCTTCCTGATCATGGATTTCTACAACGTCATCAGATACCTCTTCACTACGGGTATTACTGTTGAATGGTCTGGCTCTAGGATTAAGCGTGTTCTGCTGAGTCTCAACACCTTTGACTCGCCATTTACCATTGTTAATTACTTGTCCTGGCCTAACTTGACTATCGTTACTATTGTTATTACCTCTATTATTATAAGTACGGTTCTGGTACCTCCTACGATAGCCTTGATTCCTCATCCATGGCATTTTTCTCCAGGAGTTTGGGTTATTACCATTTCCAACATTTTGCCTATTGAAAGTGACATGGTTTATCTGATTTCTTCCATTATTGTTTCTGTTATATGGCCTACTTTCTGATCTATTCTGGAAATACCTAGGATTGTTCCTATTTTGATTAGGCATAGGGCCTCTGTAGGTATTCCTAGCATCATAACTTCTGTCACAATTATTTGCATTACCTTCTGCCCCTACCCCAGAATTTGTAAACCTGTTAGCGGGAGGGTACATTCTATCATTTGAATTCATATAGCTCTGCCTACTTCTGAAAATATTCCTTTGCTCAAAAGCAGCAAGCAATTCTAACATATCAGAGAAAGTTCTGGGTTTTGCTACTATCAGATTTAGTCTCACATTCTCTGGGAAGTGATTTACAACAGTCTCCAGTAACTCAAACTCATTTAGTGGAGGATCTACTTGTCGTCCTAATTCGGCCATTTACAAAAAATAGTCAATCATCGTCTGGCCTGACTCTGGCTCATATACACCATTAGCTAACTGCATCCTGATATTGTTTCTCTTGGATAAACTCCAATATCTACTGATAAAATTTCTTTTGAATTCTTCAAATGTCGTAGTCTCATTTGTAGTCAAATTGAACCAATTCAAAGATCTACCTTGCAATGCCTTTCTTACTATGATCATGTACATGTTAGGCGGAATGGCTCTCAACCTAAAATAGTCGTGAAGTTCAGTTAAGAAATTTTGTGGATTGGTATTATTATTCTCATCAAAAACAGGTAACTTAATTTCGTTCATCAGATAGCTAGGAAAATTTGTGCCTAACTGACTAATTCCTGTAGACAAAGGTACATTAATATCCTGCACCTGGGAACCATTATGACTATTGACTCTTTCCTGACATCTAGGAGATCTACATGGTAACTGTGAGTAAGTTTCTTCAACAACATTCCTACTCATATTGTTTCCCAGTTGAGGTATATTCACATCATTAATTACAGGTGAAGTTACAGGAACATTTAATCTGTTTTCTAATACACAAATTCTACTTGTCAGTAACTCTTCATCTTTATGAACTCTCCTACTCAACACTGTCAACTCTTCTTGCGCTTCTACAATCTGTATTTCAATGTCTTTCTGTTTCACTTTTAACAGCTGATTCTTCTTCTCTAAGTCATTTCTAGCCTCCTCATTTATCTTAGCAAAACCTAACAATGTTTCATCGAAAGCATTCATTTGCATTTTCATAAGTGACACACTATTATCTAGTTCTGACACATTAGCTACAATAACTTTCATTTCCTCACTAGTATTAGAAACATCTGTTTGCATTGTTTGCAAGTTAGTGCTAACATTTGAAATAACCTCTTTTACTTCTGATATATCATTATTTACAATAGTTTGAATATTCTCTAGAGCTACTGTGACGTCATTATTAACCTGCTCTTTGAAATCACCTAATCTTTCCTGTACTTCCTTTACCACTTCTTGTTTTAAATCGTCTTTCAATTTTGTCAAGTTTTCATCCATTTGTACTAATTTCAAACTAATGTTTTCATTTACATCTGCTTTTACATTATTTACATCAGTACTAACCTTGCTAACGACACTTTTTACATCATTGATGTCAGTCTTAACATCATTAATATCTGTTTTAACCTCATTTTTAACATCATTTATGTCTGCTTTAACATCTTCAATTTTACTACTAAGCTTATTAAACATTTGCTGCATAAAACTTTTAATTGAGTTCTCTAATTGGTCATCTGAAGATTCACTATCTTCGCGCCTAGTCACGTTTACATTTGAAACGGAAACATCTGTTTCGACCTGAACTTCCATAATATCAGTTTCAATCTCATCTACTAACTGTAAACTACTATCAGCACTTATGTTGTCTACAATACCTTCCATCTCGGTACTAGTTAGCAAGTCCTGTCCATTTTCTAACACATCTGAACTTTCCTTCTGTGGCGACATTATTTCGCGGCCTCTGAGTTTCATTTATAATCATAAAAATAACACCTTACTTTATTTGTAGGCTTCGCAGGCTTCACAGGTTTCTTACAATTACTTTCATTCTGGAAGCTGATTGTTGTCGGTTGATGTTGGATGGTCACAGCTGCTGCCTACTGCATGATGTCGAACACCTGGGCTGACCTCGTGATGGCGTGGTGATTGTTGCGCGAGTAACCGTACCTAGCTCACGATTCTCACTTAATTCTGTGTATCACAATCTGCTTGCTAATGTCCCGATTAGATTATTTGTTCACAGAGTCTTTACACAGTTCGATTGTTCTTCTAAAGCCACACGTTGGTGCACCAAATTGATATGGGTGCCGAGATTGGGCGACAAATTGATATTGGTGTTGGGTTGGGAGCTGGATTCGTTGTGGAAATGTACTTACTTCGATTCTCCGTTGGGCTCCTTCAGTTCTGCACCTATATATCTTCCACGGCTTTTGTAGCTCAGGGTATCACACGAATCATCTGAGGGATTGGTTTATAGCTAGTTATGTCTCTATAAATGATAACTGCACTATAAACGTTTTATATCGGAATTTATTCAAATTAACTGTGTTCTGCGTAGCTGTTTGTATAGATTCACCACTTCAATTGCATTTATCAAGTACTTACATGAATTTCTGTCTTCTTATTTCTCACAATGTAAAGAAAACTCACACGCTATCTTTATAATGTACAGTCGTGTTTAATAAGTGGCTTTAGTGAGAATCGCCGGCATAAACCAAATATCGGGTGCTAAATAGGCTCCGCCCATCCCGCATTCAGTTGCCATGGCGACAGCAGCTGTCGGCCGGCGACCTCTCGCCCCGATCTTCTTCCGACCGTTCCCGACCGTGTCCCCGCCTTCACTCGACAGTCAACACTATCCCTATTGAAAATACGATTCCCACGATGCGACAGTGCCCCTTGTACCAAATATTCAAAATACGAGATGCCCCTTGTACCCAATATACCCACCTAAGTATTTACAAATTATATTTACGAATTACCAAGGCACCATTAATCTCTGTAGTACAAAGGCTAGAAGTTTTCTCGATTTTTATTGCAACGAACCTCGTGGTGTAGTGGTCAAGGCGATGGACTAGAACGCTCGCGGTCCCCGGATCGAATCCCCGTAGGTGCGAAAATTAGTAGGATAGGAATAGGTCCCAAATAGGTAGGTAGGGTGAAGGAGAGAAAGGAGGTAACAGGGAGGAGAGGAGGAGAAAAGAGATAAAAGGAGAAAATAAAAAAAATAATTTTCTTGTGTTTCTGCTATTTCCGCCAGATGTCTCTGCGCCGCTACTACTAATTCCACCATTACCTACTAGATGTCTCCCACTGTTTCATTTAGTTAGTCCCCGCCCTAAACCCCTCCTTCCCGGGCGGGTCCCGATAGCGAGTATGGGAGGAGCCTATTTGGCACCCGATATTTGGTTTTTCCCGAATCGCCATTAGGCTAGGTAATATTTCCCGCGAATTTCCACAAGAGCAACGTACGGAGGTCTGCTCTCCTCGGCGAATATGGTGGAAGTGAGCTCTTGACCACGCTATGTTCGCGGCTAATGGATGCTTCTCTCTCATTGGCTGTACTTTTCATTACGTAGAACATTTTTATTGGTTAAAACAATTCGCGGGCCAAAACTATGAGTTTAGTACGTTGTATTTTCAAATTTACGTTCCTTTTACAGTTAAGATTTCAAATTTGGAATTAAGAAATAATAATAATAATCTAAACGAGAATTTTGATACCGAAATAATAATAATAAGAATTTGAATGATTTGAATAAATATGAATTAACTATTGTTTATAATAAATCAAAAGGGGTGGAATAATTACAGCTTCAAGTGTAAGTTACTTTAGTGTAAGTTACTTTAGTGTAAGTTAATTTAGTATAAGTTAGTTTAGTGTAAGTTAGTTTAGTGTAAGTTAGTTTAGTGTAAGTTAGTTTAGTATAAGTTAGTTTAGTTTAGTTCATGTAAGTGTGCTAATCCTGAAATCAGCCAATGAAATCAAAAGAGATAGGTAGAAGGTTCAGAGGTCGGATGATAGCCTAGGCTCTATCCTACCACGAGAGGTATAGCTCTTTTCTAGTCTCCTGGCGCCTGTCCAACATGCCGTCCGGGGAAGTGGAGAGCGGGGAATATACCTCTGACCAATCACACAACCGATCACCTAGCGGTGGCTCTGAGAGTTACTCAGTAGCGAGATGAATTTTTCACGTTCACTTCGCTCTCTCAGTTGCTGCGTTGCCAGTTAGATTTGTTGCTTACAGTGTGTTTAATACAGTACAGCATTATAAAAAGAGCTTATTTCACCTTTCAGGATTATCGTTATTTTGAATAGTTATCTCGTGTTTTATTATCTAAACGAAGTGTATTTTATTGTTTATAGTGTATAGTGTATCATATTGTATATATTGTGTACATTGTATATATTGTATCGTGTTGTATATACTGTTGTATACTAGCACTACCGAGTTTTGTTCAGACCTGAAGGGTAAATTATAGATTACTTTGCAGGCAAGGCCCTTCTGGCAATACCATCTGCAGAAAGTATAGTGAGGAACACTAAAGTTCAAGTAACTAGATGGCCTGTAGGTACCTTCAGATCTACTGAACTCCCGTATCTCAAGGGAAGTCATTCACCACTGACAGAAGAAAAATATAATTTTCATATCTGTAGCAAAATTATTATATCCGTTACATTTTATTCATGGAATAACATGATCGCAATGGCACGGTGGTCACTTGGTGGCAACAGAAACACTTGCTACGCTGTAGTAATGTAGTGTGTGGCAAACTTTGAATATGGTATTATAGTATTGTGAAACTGACATTTAAAAACGAAAGACTTCTTATCTTTGTAGATTAATAACCACAAATAATACTTTTTAATAATAAAGTTTTAAATGTCATAAAAACATCGATTTTTGAGCTAGAGGTATAATTAATTATTTTTAGAATTTTCGGAAATCAATGCTATTCAAATCAGAACATTTATTTTTCCTAATTACTATCGGGGTTCCCTGGCAGGGTCGCATATAAGCATATAATTTCATCTTTGAAACCTTAAAGTTTGATTTCTTTAAGATTCTCGCCTACAATTAGCTTAACAGTTAACAAGCAATGTTAGTATCGCTGATAAGTTCTGATAAAAAATGCCGTTGCTCTTAGCTACCTCAGTCTAGGCCTATTGCAAATCCAAATAAAATCAGGAAAACAAAGTGCAAGAATGCTTTTGATTAATCAGTTATAATTGCAATTATTGTTATGCAGAAAATAAGTTTTTTTTATTGATTTCCCAGCTAAGCTCCAGATTGATTCATTAAGCAGGGCTTACGCAAGAGCAAAGGTCTAGTTTTTTCTTTTTTTTTTATCAGATTAAAATCCTTCAGCATCAGCAGCAGAACTATACAGATTTGTAATATCTTGACATAAAAATTTAAAAAAACGTCAAATTAGTCGACTATGGGATTTGAAACAGGTACCTCCAGAATGCGAGTCCAATAGGTTGCCATCTAGGCTAACTCGTTCAGTTTAAAGATCTAGTTTGATAAGCATATGTGAAGGAATAGTGTTATTTGTCATAGCTAACTGTATTGCAATTTCCAAAGCCATATATGTAAAGTATAAAACAATATGTTGTCATTTTATTTAATATTGATAACTTTATTATATAAAAGTATATTACAATTGTGGCAACAATAGACATCAAATGCATATGTAATTTGTATTGAGGTCGCTATCCATTAAAATGCCGGTTGTCGACCAAGAGCTAAGCTAAGTTAGTTTAGCTTACCTCACATACAGTGCGGGATTTCATATTTAGTTGTGCCAACAAAACTACGCGTGAAATCCGGCACAACTATATATGAAATCCCTCACTGTATGTGAGCTAAGCTAAGCTAAGTTAGTTTAGCTCTTGGTCGACAACCGGCAATAGTCCTCAGCAGGGATATAGGGCTAATTATGACATGTTTTCCTATCGTTGAAGAGAATCAGCATGTCTTATGCGTTTTAGCATCCTCTGATTTCTGGTCACTTGGTTCTGTAAAGGTATCTGATTCAGCAATGATAACTAATTTCCATTTGATAAATTCTTTCTAATGTATTACCATAAAGTAGGCACTAAATTGGGCATTACTCCAGTACCGGTCAACCGATTTGGTTCAATATCAATAGGCTTCTTCCCATGGACGTTATAAATGCGTATACCAAGTTTCATGAAAATCCGATAAAGCGTATTTGAGTTATTACGCGTACAGACACACGGACGTACGAGCGGACAGACATTTTCCCGTCCCCTACACAATCTAATAATAAATCACGTTATACATTCTAAACAGTATTTCAATAGTTATTAGCTTACATTCTATTCATGAGATAATCGTTTCGAAAGAAATCATAATTTTGCACTTCCATGATAAATCCCTCCCTGCATTATCAGTAACTAGCATGTGCCCGCGGCTTCGCCCGCGATAATTATTTCAAAAGTTAAAAATTAAGAGCATAATAGTTAAATCATTATATTTATTAACACCTAAATCACGTGAATTACATACCACGATTAGATAGCTTTGCCTGGTAAAAGCGATCTCAGATTCGAGTTCCTTGGCCCAGAATACCCCTGTACAGTGAGTTTCGTCCAAATCGAACAATGTTTGACCATATTTAGGCCTATATTGATTAGGCCCTATCCCTCTTCCGTGTAGGTTGAAAATTTCATATGTCTTCGGGCCTTGATATTCTAAACAAATGAATCGTCCAGGATGGACTTACAAAATCAAGCGATCACCCGCGATAATTATTTCAAGAATTAAAAATTAAGAGCATAATAGTTAAATCATTATATTTATTAACACCTAAATCACGTGAATTACATACCACGATTTGATAGCTTCGCCTGGTAAAAGCGATCTCAGATTCGAGTTCCTTGGCCCAGAAAATCCCTGTATAGTGAGTTTCGTCCAAATCGAACAATGTTTAACCATATTTAGGTCTATGTTGATTATCCCTCTTCCGTGTAGGTTGAAAATTTCATAAGTCTACGGGCCTTGACATTCCAAACAAATGAATCGACCAGCGTGGGCTTACAACATTCAAGCGATCGCGATGCTTTCATTTCCACGGTATGACAAAAATAGCCAAAGCCAACTGCAATTGATTTGACATTGAAATGTATTACTGCAATTTGATGCTTGGACAGCGCTAAAATCACGTTTTCTGTCAGTTTTTCACTCATAACTCGCGAACGAAAGCTAAAATTAAAAATTCGGCTTCGAGGTGCATTCGCCCACCTTTCAGTCCATCTATCTTTAAAATTTCAGATCTCTGCGTTCAGTAGATTTTGATGGGCATCGTGGACAGACAGACAAACAGCATGTGCCCGCATGTGCCCGCGGCTTCCCCCGCGATAATTATTTCAAAAATTAAAAACTAAAAATTAAGAGCATAGTTAAATCATTATAATTATTAACACCTAAATCACGTGGAGTGCATTCCACGATTAGGTAGCGTCCCTTGGTAAAAGCGACCTCAGATTCGAGTTCCTTGGCTCAGAAAACCTCTGTATAGTGAGTTTCGTTCAAATCGAACAATGTTTGACCATATTTAGGGTTGATTATCCTTCTTCCGTGTAGGTTGAAAATGTCATATGTCTGTGGGCTTTGACACTCTAAACAAATGAATCGTCTAGGATGGACTAACAAAATCAAGCGATCGCGTTGCTTTTATTTCCAAGGTATGAGGTATGATGACAAAAATAGCCAAAGCCATCTGTAAGTGATTTGATATTGAAATTTATTACTGAAATTGATGCTTCTAAAACGCAAAAAAATGCACGTTTTCTGCCAGGTTTTCACTCGTAACTCACGAACGAAAGCTAAAATTAAAATTCCGGCTTCGAGGTGCACATTCCGACCCTTTAGTCCGCCTATGTATAAAATTTCAGATCTCTGCGTTCAGTAGATTTCGCTGGGCATCGCGGACAGACAGACGGAGGACAGACACTTCCTTTTATTAATACAGATTCCAAAATTACTCGCTACATTATCTGTGATAAAGAAAGCAACTGTAAATGTATCATGGTGCAACAGTTGACATCAATTGTTATCACAAAGTAGGATTCAATGTCAGGCAAACAGTGGTACAGATAGGTTAACAAAGGAATCGTTGCAGCATGTGATCTGATGTTAACACCCCAACCCAATATTACCATTCTACTTAAATGCCTACTGGACGCCATCTTGAATCTATTCCAGTGCTAATTTGAGTTTTGATTTAACATGGTTACACTGCCAATATGCGATTGTTAACATCATATTAGTATACCTAGTTTATTTAAAATCCGACATTTTTTATTAATAGCGGCCAAGAACAAAGCTACGTCATTTAATAAGAATGCTCTATAATAATATGTTCAAACAAATAAATACCTGAAAAATTATATATCAATTAGACACTATCTCAAAGATAAATGTGCTTAAAATATAAAAAGAGATTATTAATATTATGTAATGATATGTTTGCAATTCCTATTTTATAATAATTAAGGAATCGCGCACAATGTGCATTATCTTAACCTAAGACTTAACCTACTGACAAACACCCAGTCCTGAACCGAATCACATTTACTATCAACATTAATGATACCTGTTTAAATGAAAACATTAGTGTCATAATGACACAATTAATTATGAAAATTTAAAAATATATATGTACAATATGGTATCTAGTAACCTCACTTACCTAAGTTTTTAAATTATAATAAAGAACAGTTTTTAAGATATGCAAATGTATTGTGTCTTGAGTATTTATAATACATGTGTATATCTCTAAACTGCTTCTTGTAACACAGTCGCCAATAGCATAATTACATTGTTTTCTATGTAAATGTTGTTCCTTCATGTTCAGCAAGCAGTCGTGTATGAGATATTTTCATATAGCCTATATATATATATACTAGTGATGTGAGGCACAGCTTATTAACCCTGTTTAGACTACATTTGGACGGTATTATGACCAAAAAAAAGTTAAACCACAAAAGTAAAAAAGAATAGAGTTATCGAAATTTCTGGGTAGATAAAATGACACTTTATATTAAGCAAAGGTGATTAACCAACATTCTGTCTTATTACGCCATGTAGAGGCCAAACTGACAACCCACTGTAACAATACCAGTCACTGTGTGTTAAGCAAGAATCAGTTAATCCACATGCTCACACTTGAGCAGACATTGTGTTGTTATGTGATAAGGATAATAAAGATGTGCTGGAATTAGTTCCAAAAGTTGCACATTCCTTTCATAACTTCTCAGAGAATATAAAACAAGGAGACGTTGTTGATGACATGAAGGTTTTGGCAATGAGTGAGCATTGGTGATTATGGTGATAATGGAGATGAAGAAATTAATACATCTGCCGAGTAATTTCAAATATTACTTCACGAAAAACGTTTTGACATTAAGCGTCTCTTTCCTGTTTCGGGTAGGAGAATTCTATTTCATTATATTTTTAGCCTATAACAAATTCTTCAGGATTTGAGTTTCCTTTATCAATGTTTGTGTCTGAAAGTTTTGCCATCACTTACAACATGTTAAACATATTATTATATATTATTGTCATTTATTTATTTCGTTATGTCATCCTAGTGTACATTGCATTTAAGCTGCATAATACATTATAACAACATTTATGCAGTAATGGCTTAACACGTTGCCTTAATCTATGATCAATAAAATGAGTTATGCAAAATCCAGTCAACCCTCATTTCATGGCCCCTGCTCGTGTGAAATATTGGCAATCGCATCGAAAACACATGTAGCATGTTGTCCTTATTCCATACTTTGATATAATACATTTGAAAATGTATTGTCATACGTTTCTGAGATTTGAGAAGGGGCTCAACTTTGAACTCAATTCAATCCAAATTAAAGTTTGGTGGGTTAGCACATCTTTGCATAACACCGTCCATTTGTTTTAACAATTGTAACGTAGTTCTAACCACGACCATGTATAAAACCTTATTTTAGCAACCGACTCCTAGGGTTAAAGTAACAGAACTACATGACAATAAAAACGGTAAGAAGAAATTTCGTGTCCTTAGTCATGAATTCCATGATCTCATGATCGGTGATCCCTAGACGCGGTGTGTTTGCACCTGTTGCATGGCCCCCACTATCACCGCATCATAATAGAAGTAATGCCCAGCACGAAGACGTCGTTGCCATGGTGACCGCGACACGCAACGCTGACTTAAATGTATTACACCTGGCGCCTAGAACGTCAACTGTCACCACCAACGTTAGGGTTACTGCACACGGCGACTTCTGTCACGAAGAGTTTCTTCGCTCACCAAGAACTACTGTAGATTAATATAGTGAGGAAACATGTGACATGACGATGGAATGACTTACTTCTTCCCCAATTAGTATAATGCATTCCACGCATAAGTATGATTTCTATGCTGCAAATGACTCAACTAAAAACGTAACCTAGTGTGAACCCAGGTACAATAATCCTGGTTCGACATGTTTCAAGTAAACGCTTTTCTCTACTGTCATATCACAAGTGAAAGGGAATATAACACAGACCAACAGCCATTTTGGTGCCTTAGAATTTATACTTATTCTTGGGTATATTTAGGTCGTTGATGCCAAATGTGCCATTAGTTTTGCCCTATCAGCTTTAGTTTTGTGAGATATGGTATTAACCATTATGGATATTATCTCATTTTACGTTTGATATAAATAAAAAACAGTGCCTACTTTTAGCTTCTAAATCATGTGAAAAAAAAAGCAACACACTAATATCAAATTAACATTACAATAACAATATAACATGGAGTCTTTGAAAAATGGATATTATCACATATTATACGGTCGTTTATGACTTATGAGCTGTCAATATGAGGGCCAAAAAATAATCCAGCTTTTAGTTTTTCTGTACTTCGTACAGTTTTCGTCCTACGTGTCCAAAGTATGGTCAAGAACCTTCACTAGCTATATTATCAAAGAAGATTTTGTTACGCGAAAGAGGTAATCAGTTAATGACACTCTATATAAAAGTAGAGCTGGTAGATAAAAACTGTTTGGAATAAGCATACAAATTATAGCCAAAATCCGGTAAAACATCTGAGACACCAAAAAAAAAAGTTCTTTTTTGTTGGGCTGTGTAATTCGTGCAACAATATGCACTTGTTAGACCTCCATATTCTGAAGTATCAAAAGCTTATTTGAACAACCTGACGAAGCCTACAGAATTCCTCCTGTATCGTCCCCAACGTCAAAATGAATTCAATGGCGATAATTTTAATTGTACGAGGTAATGGAGTGATGTAAGTTTTGAAGTACGTAATATTACACTACCGAGCAACAGATAAAAATCCCGGTTTTCAGAAAAGTTAAAGGAACAGGGGTTTTATGAGTTCTTTAATAATTGTTAGGGCCACCACACGTCAACTTCCTTTTCTGGGTAGTAGGAAAAATATTCGCAAGTAAATTTTTAAAAGTGTGAGAATTCTTTAAGTTTTAGGTAAAAATATTCTCTAAAAAAAGAACATTATACCCCAGTATACGCATTAATATGTCCGCCGGCGTGGTCTTGTGGTTAGCGTCGCTGACTACAGATCCGTCGGCCCGGGTTCGATTCCCGGTACCTCCTCGGATTTTTCTGAGGTAGGGAGGTCTGGTAGGGGTGCACTCAGCCTCGTGATTCACAATTGAGGAGCTACTTGATAGAGAAATAGCGGCTCTGGCCAATAAAACCACCATTAACGGCCGTGGGTGTCGGCATGCTGACCACATGCCCCCAATCCTGCCATCTGCCTACGGGAGATGACGCAGCGGTCGGGTGGTAGGCCAAGTCCCTCCAGGGATGTAGCGCCACGGAGTTTAGTTTAGAGTATACGTATTAATATTATACTGTAAAGAATATCAATTTAAATCTTGGTATTCTGGTTTTTGCTTCACCACTTAAAGACTACAAAATATTCACCGGATCGAATTTTACAGGTGTCTGTGTTGACATATTTTGTTATACAGATTTTTACACTGTTCTTTGCCTGTAATTTGTCCTCCCTATAGACAGGCGTGTCACTGAATGAATCAATAAGCCGCTTCCCTTCCTATCACTTGTTTACCCACTTTATTATCCCTAGCCTCGGCCAGGAATACGAGTAAAAAAGAAGAGGGGTGGAGTGTTTACAGAATTAAAATGGCTGTTGTAGAGTCTGACACTGTAAATGTAAGTTCCAGAGTACTCTGTAATGTAAGCGAGCGACCCCTGGCAATCCCATAATGGGATATTCTCAGCGGATCTGTTTCCGGGGTGCGCCAATCCCCTACGAAATACCTAAACCTAAGGACGACACACGCCCCATCCTGAACAGGGAAAAGAGAATTTTCACTACTGGAAAATCCCCAACCCGGCCGGAAATAGAACCCGGACCGCCGGAGTGGAAAGCAGGAGCGTTACCGACTCACCCACAACGGCGGACGTGTCTGAAACTATAACTATTCAATTTTCAATTGGCTAAGAAACTTTGTGTGACTTACAGGAACTAGCTAGAGCTTGAGCTAGCTTAATTACTGAAAATGCTATCGAAAATATTCAAACAACTTAAGGCATTCCCTGACAGATTCAAAATAGTATATTGCGATACAAGTGCCGTAAGCGATGCATACGGATCGAGGAAGGAGTTTGAAAAAACGAGGCGCGAGCGCCTCGCTTTTTCAATTTTCCGAGATCCGTTATGCGCTTACGGCACGAGTATCGCATGCTGCTATTTGCACGATGATTATTTATATCAGTTTAATTATATTCATTGTGATATTACCTGAAAATAATATTCTTGATGATAGATATTTATTTCAGAAAGTGATCGCATGTGTTTGTTGTTATGGGAACCGAATATTTGTCCTGGGGGGCCTTGTCCATGAAGGCTTGAATTATGATGTGCCGTAAGTAAATTCTTACCGCACGGAAACTCTTACCGCACATAGCAACAAGATTGCGTGGGAATGTCAACTTACGATCCACGGCAACAACATTCGTAAGTACCACTAATTAGTTAAGTCGTGCAAAAAATCGTTTGAAATTGAGGCTTGACTAATTTTGTTTTAAATTTACTCGTAATGCTAGTACTCTTAAGAGTGCCTTTCACAACAGGAGTGTAAATTATTCTTTATCATAGATCACCTATTCTAGAACACACTCCGAAAGAGTGGCGCTTTCTTGATGATACACAACACTGAAATACACATAAGAAACAGAACTCATTACTCTGCTTTTAAATGTAACACTCACCCTCTTGGTACGGGATCCGTATCATTTCTGTAGCTTCACATTTTGTCAACGTACCTGCAACAATGAAGAAAGGAGTCCTTTACGCATGCACTTAATTTGTTAATAATAATTAATGAAATACAAGACAATTTAACTTTATTATAACAGAACTTACTTTGTAGTAAATAGTTACTTCGTAAGCAGAACTCTAATTATGATTTCGAAGAAATGATTTTAGCAGCAGGATTTCTTATTAATGAAATAAAGTACTGTTTAAACTTAATGACACATTCTGATAAATTTTTAAATTGTAATTTCTTATTTGTAAAGAAACGTATGATATGCTAGCAGAATGCGAGAAAAAATAGGATACCGCATGGAATCCTTATAATGAAATTATCCTATTTATCGATTAATTCTAATTTACAAAACATGCAGACAAGACTGCTCATATTACTGCCATACTAGAATCACAGAAACTCTGTTCTATTTTTTTACAAAAATTTAGTTGAGTTTGCATAACAATTTTAAACATCGTTATCGTAGAACAGTCTACAAGAATAGTCTACAGTCCATATTGTTGAAGTTATTTTACGATAACATTAAGAATACTTTGGGATGAATAATAAGCTCAATAAATAAGTTTTAATAAGTTAAAGGTTCCTTCTTCACTTTCCTTTTATAATGTGAGTTGATCTCTAAATTTTAAAAATCTTGGGTGCTTGGAAATTCCCCTCATAGACTCCTCCACAGAGGAGTAGACCAGCTATCATCAAGTACTGTGGAGTCCGGTTTGGAGCTTGCCTGCTGAGTATGTAAGCGCGATGGGAGCAACAGAAAGAGGAGCAAAGGAGAAAATGTTGAAGTCATTCATACCCTCCCTCAGCGCAGAGACGGGTCACGGTCAGTCCTATCGGGTAATTTGTATCGCAAAATTACTCCCATGAAGTTGCAGGAACCACCACTGAGTTTAAAAAAATGCCTGCTGCTCAGCTTTCTTTGTAGTAGACGCTAAAGGGAAAGGAATAGGTAAAGCTGGCTCCCTAGGGCTGCGAACTGATGATGGATGGAGTAGACAATATTTTGAATAAGAACCCATGTCTGTTTGCGTGCTGCAGGCACAACAAATTTAAACTAAGCGTTGAAATCTCCCACTTCTTCCGGGGATAGAGCGATAGTAATCAAATGGTTTAATTCTGTTATTTACATTTACAAGAACAGACATTCACGTCAGTGACGCCCATTACATTCCCACTTTGTTTCTAAGCAAACTACCAAGACTTTTTTATCTTCTATAATCTACTTACAATTTTGGTTAAATGTTTGTTCTTGAAAATGTAAGTAACTGAGTCATAAATCATAGAATTCTCTCTCTTTATCTATCTATCTCTCTCTCTCTCTCTCTCATCCCATGCCCTCATGTTGGGGCGAAGGGCCTCCAAGGGGAGGTTTATTTTTACCTATGTGAATTTTATTACGCTTATTTTCCTAGAGAAGTCGGCCGCGGTGGTCTAGAGATAGCGTGCCCGCCTCTAGATCCGCAGGGCGCGGGATCAAACCCGGCCGCGGTCGATGGATTTTTCAGGACGTAAAAATCCTGGGCACGGAGTCCTCCGGGAGGGACTTTAAGCTGGGGGTCCCGTGTCGTAGATTTACGGCACGTAAAAGAACTCCAAGCCTAAATTAGAACCTCTGGACTAAATTTCTCGGCCCTTTCACGTCCAAGAAATACTTAGTTTCCAGAGGGGGGTTGCGAGGCGATGGGCTTACCACCTATCCCTCTACCCTCTCTCGGAAAATAAGCATATCAAAATTAGTATAGGTAATGAAACCTCCACTTGGAGGCCCCTTCGCCCCACCTGGGGATCATAGGGTACCAGATACATATACAGATATTTTCCTAGAGAGGGCAGAGGGACAAGTGGTAAGCCCATCGCCTCTCAACCCCCCTCCGGAAACTAAGATATTACTTGGACGTGGAAGGACCGAGAAATTTTGTCCAGAGGCTCTAATTTAGGCTTGGAGGTCTACGACGGGGCCCCCCAGCTTAAAGACCGGAGGATTCCGTGCCCAGGATTTTTACGTCCTGAAAAACCCATCGATTGCGGCCGGGTTTGATCCCGCGACCTTTGGATCTAGGGGCGGGCACGCTACCTCTAGACCACCGCACCGCAGCCGACTAATCATAGAATTATTATCACTTTATCCACCCAGAAAGGGGAGATTTAAACGATTACTCGAAGTCTGTAGTATGTCTACCTCCAGCACGCAAACGATACGATTCTGAACAAGGGCTCCTATTCAAAATACTGTCGAATCAGGCCTGATTCCAAATGCATTAAAATATGCACTCGTGCACTTGCACCCGGAAATGAGGTCAGTAAGTGCGGTTCCAAATGGACTCCTGACTCAAGTGCAGCTGTGGGTGCGAGTGCGTTTGGCCCGTCTACAAGCCAAAGTAGACTCGCAGTGCACTCGATGACAGCAATTTTGAAAATGACATGGTCTTGCAAGTTAGCACATAGAGAACTAATCATTATGCAAAGTTTTTTACCGTATTTGCAGAGTAAATGTTTCTATACAGGTCAAAAACAGAATTACGAGTAGGTGGAGGGGAAAATAAGTGTGGGTACGTGAATACAGGTGGGCGAATGCAAATGGGATATGCACACTTGCGTTATGAATTCCAGCCTCAATCCTTCCTACAAGACATAGGAGTTTGTAAGGGAAATTTCCGAGCATTTTGTATAATGATACATTAAAACCTGTGAAGTTTACCACCTCTGTAACATAACCACCTGCCTTAATTGACCGCATTTTCATGGAACCGGCAAATTATCATTTGTTTATATGTATAAGTTGCTCTGTAAGTTGACCACCTGTGTAACTTGCATCTTGACCTCTTATAAGAATGTTTAATCTGTAAAACTTGACCATTCTAATGGTAGTTGTCAAATTTTTTTGTGAAGTACTGTACAAAAATTCCTTACGTTTAGGCCAACTTGTAACCATCCTTCAATCATACCCCATCCCTAAGCACTAAACTAAAACAGTAGCAATGGACACTACTTATTAGCTATTGCTAGGAGTCATGCACCTCCTTTAAATTCCTTCCATTGAGACCAACTTGTAACCATCCTTCAATCTTGCCCTACCCTTAAGCATTAAAAGAAAACAGTAGCAATGGACACTACCTGCTAGCTATTGTTAGGGGTCATGCACCCCTGCAAATGTATAAATATCTTGAATGGCACAACCTTAAACTAAATAGGATGATTATATTTTAATTCCTTTATTGCAACCAACGGTCATAGGATGATGAATGGAGATCTGGTAGAATGAGATATGGCAGGGGAAACAGTAGCACCCCGAGAGAACCTTCCCCGACCTCATTTTATCCACCACCATGTCTACCGAGATTCGATCCCTGGTCCCAGCGGTGGAAGGCGAGCGGTCTAACCACTCAGCCATGGAAGTGGACATCTGTTAAATTGAACCAGTAAACTGTAAATATTTCAAGAATGTAAAGAAGATTGTTTCATTCTGTATTATTGCAAAAGCAAAAACCTATGTTAATTTAAAAGATTGGATGAGTTTGTCTCTACGGTGGAAATAGTAGCCTATCCCTGAATGATGGACTTATAGATCTTGAAGAAGTAGGCCTATGCTCAACCCCGGAAGAAGTGTTGAAACAAATTTTCAGTGAAAATTAAAAGAAAGGAGAGTACAGTGATGAATATGTTGGTAACTATGAAATTACTTGTCAAGGAAGACGAAATAGATAATCTGATCCTAACACGCAATGAAGCCAATTGACTAAATATTGTAATGCAAATAATTTAAGGGCTATTATTTATTTTATATACAGACATTGAAATGAGGATGTTCAGATCTAAAATATACTTGAAACAAACAAATATTAAAGACTATTTTCAAATCAACTGTACTGTAATCTTACCCAAATCTTGATTAGGACAGTTTTAACAGTATCGTTGATGATGAGGACGACGACGACGACGACGACGATGATGATGATGTTGATGATGATGATAGGTTAGTAATAGGCGTAATATAATTGATATTAAATTCTAAATAAAAGTTCAGATTAATTTTGCTGCATTTTATGCCTTACTTAGTTCTATCTACATTACTGTATTAAGTATACCTGTATAATTATACTTTTGATAGATCACTGAAGTCTTTTGTAACATGATCATCTCTATATATTGACCAGATCTGACCGGAACCAACGGTGGTCAACTTACACAGGTTTTACTAAACCTGTTTTGGTTCAATTTAATGGAATTGACTTAGGAATCTGTGTATAAAAATAATGCCTATTTTTACGTTGGTTGGTTTCTCTTTTTTTGTTTTAAATGACGTCAAATGAAATTTACGTGATTTTTACAGATTTCACTACACAAAACTTCAGACACATAGGCCTACCTACTTTTAGGACTGTGGAAGCATACTGAAATACCTGAAAACAATATAAATTAACGTTGAGCAAAAACGGGTTATGTTTGTTTCACTACGTCCATCTCTCTAACAAAAGTCGTGTTCAAGTCGATCATGGTTTCCACCTGGTTTCCAGCTGTTGTTTCGCCTTCCTAGTGGCCGTCTGCGTGGTCTAGTGCTAGCGTTTCTGGCTAGGTTTGATTCCCGAACTTCCTTGGATTTTCTTGAGACAGGGAGGTCTGAAATGGGGTGTACTCAGCCACGTGAGGGCAACTGAGAAGGTAAGTGATAAAGATGAGCGGCTTCAGTCGCCGTAATTTGGCGTAATTTCGATATGGTATTTTTAGCAACTATCGTAAGATAATTATTGTTAACACATGGCTGGAGTAGTAAAGGGAGATGAGGATATAGCTGATATACGACTATGGTCATGTTAGTGATACTAACAGTATTGTAATAACCATTATTGTGCTGAGATAAAATTATGTTAACGACCTGTGAACCAGTGATCGTTATGTTACTGGTTGTAACAGAGATTTGGAACGACCATTTGACAAAAACTATAAGCTGTAAAATCATTACGCCTTAGGTGACGTTACTTCAAATGCAGTTGTAAATATAGAAGCAACATGGCAGACAAGTTCAGTTCTGTGTGGTGTGCTTTGAGGTCTCTATTTTCCAGCTACTGCTTTACAATATTGAAGTTGTACACTTTCAGGCGAAAAAAGGAGAAGCACATAAATTGTGCAATAACATGTCGCGTGTTTCCATCTATTGACCGATCTGGGAAGCTGGTTTCTTGTTGATGCCAGCGAAATTTTGTTGCCCGGCAAAGCTAGAGGTTTTCTCAACATTTTTCTAATATCTTCTTTTCTCGCTGTTAATGCCTTCCTTTTAATGTTCCTCGTCTATATTATCATTTGTTTCTACGGATGGGATAGGAAATATAAAAAGACAAGAGGATCCAAGGCGAGAGGAGATTTAGAAGAGTAGATTGCAGAAGGCCATCCGGGCTATATAGAAACAAAAAGTGCGTCAGATTGCGAAAAATGCTTCCATTACAGCCAACTGCTGCGATCACTATCTATATAATGAACAATTGTCACGGTTCAGTTAATAATAAAAATTGGATATCGTGTCGACAAAACGACTTCTTTAACTTAAATGTGTCCGATATTTTCTATAAACTGGCAACATTTCTAGTCCAAAGCTACATAATAATTTGTAACTTTATAATTACGTTGCTGGATGGCTTAGAAAATAAAACAAGATAAATAACGAAATAAATAAATATGAATTATTATAACTGATCGTAGTTAAAGAGTATTTATTTTTCCAATCTATTACATTATATAAAAAATAGGAAATAACCTACTATTCACAAAATTCGCATATGAAAATTGAATCAATATTCCCATCAATTGGTTACTGTTCGTTCAGTTTCTTTGGGAATCCATACGTTTATGGTAAATATAAAATCTTTTCAGTAAGATACAATATTAATATTTCACAAAAATTTAAATCACTCCTCTAACATTAATTTCATGCTCATAGGATAATTTACTAGACTGGCATTATAAAATATTCTAGTAACCCCATGTAATCCACAACCAATGTAAATTCATATTAAAAACGGGTTTTAAATAATGGACTCAGAATGTGTTAATACAAAGCGAAAAGTGATGAAAGACTATATCATTCGCTATTCAGTAGTTTTATGCATGCATAATAATCATACATCTATGAACACCAAAATCCATATTTACAGCTATCATTAAACTATGTGTGGAATGATGATACATTTATGTATAAATTATTATCAAAAGAGCTATAGGTATTTTATATAGTATAAACCAGAATTTATCCCTAAATAATATGATAGCTGATGTTTGTTTGGAAAACGTTATTGTGATACATCATTTCACTATCCAAGAAACTTATTAATATGAAGACTAGGCTATGATAATATTATCTCTCTCTAGTTTCTTATATCCCCTAGTCATGGAGCTTGGGGCCTCCAGTGGAGGTTTCTGTTACCTAAGTGAATTTTTGTTACGCTTATTTTCCGAGAGAGGGCAGAGGGACAGGTGGTATGCCTATCGCATCACAACCCCCTGTCGGAAACTACGGTATTACTTGGACGAGAAAGGGCTGAGGAATTTTGTCCCGAGGCTCTAATTTAGGCTTGGAGTTCTTTAAGTGTCGAAATCTACGATATGGGCACCCAAGCTTTAAAGTGCCTCCCAAAGGACTACGTGCCCAGGATTTTTAAGTCATGAAAAATCCATCGACCGCGACCTTCGGATCCACAGGCGGGCACGCTACCTCCAGAACACCGTGCCCGACATGATAATATTATAGTATTAATGTAATATTATATTATGATAGTATTATAAATATAGTGGTTTCACTAATAAAAGTGAAACGACCGTGAATGTTAGTACAAAAACCACATCCATTGCGGTTCTGCCTTCTACAAATTACGTACTCCGGGGCGGAGGAAGGTGTGACGCTCATGGTATGTATCAAGGTATAGGACTACTTCGACGTTATGCTTCCTAACGCACAGTATTTTATTTCTTTTTCTGCTGCACACATTATACCTGCATATGTAGGCCTACTAGTATGAACATATACACGCCATCTTGTTTCCTCGATTATAAATGAAAAAATCTAACTTAACTTTCTGGTTATTGATATTCACGGTAGTGCCTCTGGTATGTCGTCAAATGTTAAAATTCAATATACTCAAATTATAATTTACAACGTTTACGATTGTTAAAACCTCTAGCTATGTCTATGAACATAGGCGTCAAAATATAAAATTTAAATGTGTACAAAATTAAAATTTTAAATTTACATAACCAATACCAAGCACGCACACAAACAGAGTTTATTCCATTTTAAGTTCTTTGGTAAAAACACTAGATAAAATTCAAAGTCTTCATGTGGTAGGTTAGATCCTTCTTCTACGTAATTTAGGTTAGATTTATTCATTTATAATTGAGGGAACAAAGTGCCCTCTATAATGTACTCAAACTTGTAAAAATCTCCTCAACGGAAAAAATTATGCATAGATAACAACATACATCACGTAGAACGTTTTTAAAAATTATTTAATTCCTGTTTTATTTCTTTTTATTTAATTTGCTTCTATTTTGTCATATTATTTATGGTGAAAATTCAATACTAATTATTTTATTGAAACTGTGTCCCTTGCTTACGATACCTATCTGATGAGTAGAGAAAGTAATAGTGATACCCGTAGTAAAAAGTAAAATGTTCCCTATACAGGTCAAGGAGATCCTGAGTGTTAAGGGAGAATGAGGCTCTATGATTTTTAGACATTCGGTATTAAAGTCGTAAGGTTGTCTTACGCACCGGCTGCCATTACCTCCAGGATTGTTCTTGGTACTCATTTCTGTTAGCGGTTGAGTTGACACCAGGGCCATAATATTATCAGAAGGATTAGGCGAATGGAAAAGTTCCAACGATCTCAAGAGAGATGGAACCCGAGATTTTCCGGTTTGCACCGCTGTGCTTCATACATTTTGCCATTGTGAACCCCCTAGTCGTAAAAATTATAATACAAATATAATAATAATGACGATGATAATCATGTAAAAACCTTATTTTTAATAATAGCTTAAATATAGAATTATAAAAACAGAACAATGGAGTCAAAATGTAAGTCCTTGTAAAGTAGATAATTTACAAGACCTAATTCAGTTTATTTTTCTGTACATACTTTAGTGAATTTGACATACTGTCGCTAGAATGTATAAACTAGCTTGCCTTAAGATAAATTACGATTCAGTTTTACAAAACTGTAGTTAATTTATTCTTTGATAACTTTACGGGTAGTGAATCTCTGAATGTCTGAATAGAACAATTCACCAACATACTGATTTCATATAATTTCCTTACCATAAAAATAATAAGGCGACATAATGCTTTATTTAGCTATTACATATAAGTAAAGTTTATTCAATTACATTAAGTCAATTTTAATTACCCGTAAACGTCAAATATTCTAATATCCACATACTCTATAAACCTCGTAACAGATGTATCGTTTCTAATGCTATCTGAGGCTGCTAAACTGATATCCAGCAGTCTGAATTGCTTTAGACAGAAAAGAGCTTATACAAAACTATGCTGAAAGAAAGGGGTAATTTTTTCCAGAAGGGTGTACAGGACATTCATAGTACAGGTCGTGATCAACATTAAGGACTCCACTACCTCTGTTTGCACTAATTTACTCTCCAGTTACAGAGTAATGTAACTTTTCACATTACTTTATTTTTGATAACAGTAGGCCTGGGATTTTCAAAACGAGCGAGCGAACGGATATTGCTGAACACTAGGGAAAATGTTTGGTCCTTTATTTAATCATCATGGAACGGCATTGAATTCTTAATGAAAATTAATAGAGTATTTTTTTTTTCACTTTGACCTTTGCGGCCAGTATATATCGGCCATTGTTTGTAATACGCTTGGGAATTCGCTGCAGTAATCACACAGAACAGAGAGAACTCCACCCGCTGCAGAGAGGTCTTTCTCTACTTGAATCCCCTACGAAAACTGTCTAGACTACACGCACAACGTATGAAGTGTTGATTCTGTGAATTTGTTTTCTGAGTGTAAGCTAATTCTTACTTTTCCTTTCTAGTTTTTAACTATTTACCCCAGTTCTCAAAGTCTTACCTGAGAAAAGTAGATGAGGAATCAAATCTATATAGTATACTGAGATACAAGTGCAGTAAGCGATGCATACGGATCGAGGAAACAGTTTGAAAAAACGAGGCTCTTGCGCCGAGTTTTTCCAATTTTCCGAGATCCGTTATGCGCTTACGGCACGAGTATTGCATGCTATTTTTCTTACGATGATTATTTATATCAATTTAATTATATTAATTGTGATATTACCTGAAAATATTATGTATATACATTCTTGAAGATAGATGTTTATTTCAGAAAGTGATTCGCATGTGTTTGTTGTTATGGGAACCGAATATTTGTCCTGGGGGGCCTTGTCCATAAAGGCTTGTATTATGATGTGCCGTAAGTAAATTCTTACAGCACGGAAACTCTTACCGCACATAGCAACAAGATTGCGTGTGGGAATGTCAACTTACGATCCACGGCAACAACAATCGTAAGTACCACTAATTAGTTAAGTCGTGCAAAAAATTGTATAACGTATTAAACTGCAGAGGACTTGGATTAACAGGTGGATGATCAGCACAACGTAGGCTTACTGTGATCGCCGGATTCTGAGCTATTTATCCTCCATCTGGCAATAAACCATGCCAGATACTAAGTTATCGACTTTTTTAGATTGTATTACACACGAATGTTTTTTCTATGGTATTCAAAGCATAAAAAAACATATAAGAAGCCTGCATGTAGTTGAATAAAAACACTTTCTTTAACGCACTGCACGCCTGCATGTAGTTGAATAAAAACACTTTCTTTAACGCACTTTATTTTACCTTAGTAAACTTCTGGACATTTGGTTAAAGCAAATCTGCAATAGTTTGTGGATAGAATGTGCAGCCATATTTAATAAATACAGTATGTGTCAGTCAGACGACTTTTGGACATTGTTATCGAAGAACAAGAATACGATAAAACACCATATTAATCAGTTTTTCGCCGATATAAGTAGAAAAGTGAGAGGGAGGAACAGTTTCTGGCGAAATTAGGAGATCAACTTCAAGGGGGAAGGGTAGAATCGGCTGAGAGGCTGACAAACATTTTAAGGAGGGCAGCTAGTTTTATGACAGTGCGGGGCAGAGGTAGGGGGTAACAGGGAATGGCTGGTATGATGACGAATGTAGGAAAGCGAAGAGGCTGGCCGAAGAAGCCCGTAGGACATTTCGAAGAAGTGGGGATGATGGGAATAGGTCAGAATATGTGCAGTTGAGGAAAAACTAAAAAGAAGTCACACAGCTCAAAAAGGTTAACTGGCAACTTAAGAAAGCAGAAGAACTGAGGAGAGTAGTAGAGAATGGGGATATGTCAGAGATATGGGGTAGTATTAAAAAATTACGGGGAGGGGGTGGATAAAGAACGAAATATCACCAGACGCATGGAGGGATCATTTTAGAGACATTTTTGGGCAGGGAGGGGCTTGGGAGGGTTTAGTTGTGGGGCCAGAAGAACTAACAGGGATTCCTAGCGTACCGGAACTGGATGGGGAAATTTTAAGGGGGAAAAACCAAATATCGGGTGCCAAATAGGCTCCTCCCATACTCGCTATCGGGACCCGCCCGGGAAGGAGGGGTTTAGGGCGGGGACTAACTAAATGAAACAGTGGGAGACATCTAGTAGGTAATGGTGGAATTAGTAGTAGCGGCGCAGAGACATCTGGCGGAAATAGCAGAAACACAAGAAAATTAAATTTTTTATTTTCTCCTTTTATCTCTTTTCTCCTCTCCTCCTCCTCTCCTCCCTATTACCTCCTTTCTCTCCTTCACCCTACCTACCTATTTGGGACCTATTCCTATCCTACTAATTTTCGCACCTACGGGGATTCGATCCGGGGACCGCGAGCGTTCTAGTCCATCGCCTTGACCACTAGACCACGAGTGCCGTTGCAATAAAAATCGAGAAAACTTTTAGCCTTTGTACTACAGAGGCTCTGGTGAACATATATCCTAATGGTGCCTTGGTAATTCGTAAATATAATTTGTAAATACTTAGGTGGGTATATTTGGTACAAGGGGCATCTCGTATTTTGAATATTTGGTACAAGGGGCACTGTCGCATCGTGGGAATCGTATCTTCAATAGGGGTAGTGTTGACTGTCGAATGAAGGCGGGGAGACGGTCGGGAGTACGTTCGGAAGAACATCGGGGCGAGAGGTCGCCGGCCGACAGCTGCTGTATGTTCGGGAACGGTCGGAAGAACATCGGGGCGAGAGCCGAGCGAGAGGTCGCCGGCCGACAGCTGCTGTCGCCATGGCAACGGAACGCGGGATGGGCGGAGCCTATTTAGCACCCGATACTTGGTTTATGCCTTTTAAGGGAAGAGATTAAAAATGCTGTTTCCTCCTTGAAGAACAACAAAGCACCAGGATGGGATGGTCTACCATCAGAAATTTTCAAGGCGGCCACCAAAAGGGAGACATTTGTACAGATGATGCTAAGTATATTCAATGAATTATTTATGAATGGGAAATATCCGCACATCTGGGAAAAATCAATCATTCACCCTATCTATAAAAACAAAGGCGCGGTTGGATCTCCGGACTCTTACAGAGGTGTGGCTTTACTTCCTATTATGGGCAAAATTGAATGCAAAATCCTATGCGAGAGAATAAAGAGGTGGGTGGCAAGGCATGACAAAATTTCTAAATTTCAGATGGGGTTTATGGGAGGGCGTAGCCCTGTAGACAGTATATTCATTCTGGACACGCTAAGACAAAAACAACTGGCAAATAAGGGAGGGAAACTTCACTGCGCTTTCCTGGACTTTCGGAAAGCATTCGATTCCGTGGAGAGGGAAGCATTATGGTACAAATTATGGATGAAAGGGATGTCGGGTAGGATGATTAGGGCACTTCAGGGTGTGTATGATAATGTGGAATTTTGTATTAAGTACGACAAAGATAGGATATTGGATAGCGTCACCAGCTATAAAGGGGTGAAGCAGGGTTGCATATTATCCCCCTTACTGTTCAACCTGTTCATCGGATGCCATCGGATGATGTAACGGATGCCATGTCAAGGGTCAATACTGACGCTCCGGTGGTGGGGGAGGTAAAGATTCCAGCATTGCTCTACGCGAACGATCTGACATTGTGCTCAAGATCGGTCGAGGGACTACAGACAAGCCTAGACAACTTGCAAGTGTATGCCAGGGAATGGGGGATGGTGGTAAATGCCGAAAAAACTAAAACTATGACATTTAAGAACGGGGGTGTTTACGGGAAAAGTGAAAGATGGACATATGATGGGAAAGAATTAAATAACGTGAAAAATTTTGTTTACTTAGGGGTAACAATGGCTATGAATGGCAAATGGAACAAACATATAGACATAACTAAACACAGAGCGATTACGAAAGTGACGGAATCACTGAAGATACGTAACAAGATTCCCGAGGCCTCGCTGAAATTATTAGATACAGTGTACAACGCAGTAGTTAGATCGACAATTACGTATGGGACAGAAATTTGGGGGTGGGGGAGAACGGAAAAACTTAATAAGGTACAAAGCAACATTCTGAAAGGGATAGCAGGGGTGGGTAGAGTGACGGCCAATTGTGGAGTTCTAAGAGAATTTGGACGCCATAGAGACTCAATTGAGTGCAAAATAAAGGCTGTAATGTATTACTTGCGGATTCTACATGGAGATCAATCCCTTATTAGGGCGATGTGTTGCAGAGAACAGTTAGCTTGGAGAGACCAAGTATCATGGGCGGGTAGATTACGTAGGGGATTAGAGGAAATAGGAATGGGATTCAGAATTGAGAGGGGGTTTAGGAATAGGCGCAATGCATGGCGGAAAGTTCAGAAGCGTTTGAGAGATATTGACAAACAAGTGACATTAGCGGAATGCAGGAATAAAGTCACTCTGGAGATCCAAACGTTAACCAAGACAAATTGGGGAACAGAGACTTACTTGTATGGGGCAAATAAAGAAGAAAGACTTGGTTTAGCCTGGTTCCGTCTAGGAGCTTGGCGGGCAAGTAAAATTACAAATTATGAGGGGGAGAGAATATGCCCGCTTTGTGGGGCAGGAGAAACTTCACACCATATTTTGGCAGAGTGTACATTCACGGAAACACTGAGGCAACGGCATCTACCAGAGTCTTTCACTGCTTCTTGTAGGGGTCAGCTGTTCACATACAATCTGCTGCTCACTAGATTTTTTGGGGGGTGGGGAAATTTATGTCCAAAGTGAGGCAGCTTAGGATGGATCTGGCCGAGGGAGTAAGAGGAGTACTCCGATGCGGTAGACGGCTGTATATACCCAATATAGGTAGAATAATATGTAAAATATATTTGGTTGGTGTGTTTAAGGGTATTGCTGGTGTATGTGCTATTTTTGGAGGGGAGTGTGAGTGTGTGTGTGTGTGTGTGGTGTTTTGTTTGTATATTTACTAGTTTTTAACTGTTTGTCTGTGTGTTTTTAGTTTTACTTTTAGGGTACATTTTTGCTTGTGCACAGTTAAAGCATGAACAGCCTAAGGGCTCATGCAACGAATAATGTAAAAAGATAGTTTTCCTTGTTAACAATAAAAGCACTTCATTCATTCATTCATTCAGATTTTGGTCATTGATAAGAAATTTGTATATTGCTTTTAGGTTACTTTTTTATAAATATAGTCTTACTTGCTCAATGGCAATACACAATTCCTAAGCAAGAATATTATCTATTTTATGGAACCCGGATGCTCATTTTCGCGCTTACTTGAGCCCGCCATTCAACCCTATTCTTTACTAACTCCATCCACCTATATCTTGTAAATCCTACTTCTCTTAAATCTATTCAAATGTTGTCCTCCCATCTACGTCTAGGTCTTCAAGTGGTCATTTCCCTTCGGGTCTCCCAGCCAATATTTTTTAGTTATGTCTTTCCTCCCCCATGCGCGCAACATGTCCAGCCCATTTCATCCTCCGTGGTTTAATTACTCTTACTATAGTCGGGTAGGAGTACAGGTTATGAAGCTTGTCACTATGCACTTTTCTCCAGTCACCATTTTCATCTCTCTTAGGTCCAAATAATTTTCTAAGCACCCTGTTTTCGAACACCCTCAGAATCTTTTTGTCTGAAGTAATTTGAAATGAGGGTAGAACTTCAGGCTAATCGTGCAAAAAAAATGCACAGGAGAGGGATGACAACTTCATGTGAAGTAGGTTCTCACCAATGTGTTGTGGTCTTTGTATACCGTGCATATTGTCCTATTTTCCAAGATTGGAATTGGCCACCCAACATAGGCCCGACTACTAACAAAACGTAACCATGCACATGCAATGGCCAAGGAACGTCCGAATTCATTTAAAGTAAATTCCAATCTGGAATTTGCCTTTTTCGATTCACTATGTGATTTAATAAAAGTAAAAAAATATATACGAGTAGGCCTATATAAATATTTGTTTCTGAACACGAGTCGTTTGAACAGTTTAAAGTACACTATGTTATTATAGACGCAAACAACAATGCGAGTCACTATTGTTTCAATGCTTTCTCATTAATCACATAAACACTGTGTAGGCCTACGTGTAATTTTGTAATTTATGGAATTAGACTTTCGAAATGTAAGATTTTTGGTTAATGTGTTTACTCGGCTACTACTAAATTCAATAAGTTAAGTCACTGCGCATGATCAGTTCGTTAAGTATAAGGCCATTAAAATACCTTCCTTTACAAAGCCAGTAGACTGTCTTTTTGTAGAACATTAATATTTTTAATACTGCAAGTCGTCTGGGAATTCGATTTGAGTAACGTTTGACCAGTAATTTCAATATCGAAAAGGAACATAACCTTTAAAATGGCCACCATCTTGAAATGTGAAATATTTCGAAAGTGCTATAGTAGGCTACTATGTTCTATCCAAATATATTCAACATATTGTTTATTCAACATATTTGTACATCAGTCGAGTGGTTTTTGCATAGACCCATAGAAAAGACTGCATCTGTTATATTAGTATAGTCTAAATATAGTTTCAGGCAAATTGCAAATCCATAAACCCACAGAAGTTTATCGCATGCACCGTTCTACTGGTGATTTATAGTAAGCATTTGAGCTTCGAAAACATGATATATAACACTATAATTTTAAGTCAATATATAGGCTACTTATGTCAAAAATTAGAATGTCGGCCTTGGTGGTGCACAGTTAGAATACCAGCCTCTGAATAGCCTACTTAGGACGCTGGGTCAAACCTGGCGGAGACCGATCAATTGAAAAGGACGTAAGAATTATGGGCATAAAGTCCTCCGGGAGGGGCCATAAACATGGATCTCTAGTCTTATACATGGTGTAACGAAAACGCAGGCCAAAACTTTGGGGAAACATTCCTTGCATATAAAGGGTGAAATTGTGTTATATGAACATGGGTCCGAAAATACTTTATTGCCTGGTTAGAGCCATTTGTCTAACTACTCTGGGCCGGCATTATTGGTGACTGTATGGTGGAATCGCATGTCAATAGACGAAAGTTCATAACGTCCAATTATCTGAACTGAGTTGTTAAGAATTAATAATGTATAATGGTTAAGTATTAACATCAACTTTACGTACTTCCAATATTTCGAGAAATGAAAGCCAGTGGTCTGTTAAAAATAATAAGAACTTGTCTAAGTAAAAAAAAAATCATGGTAATTAAAAAAAAAAAAAGCCTAGGACAATATCACTTTATTTCTACGAGAACTTTAATTCTCCGCCAGATCATTTGTATAGCTCGAATAATTTTCACTGCATAAACCTAAATCATACAACGACAATGATGGAACATGTACCATTACGAATACGAGACATGAATTTCATGCACGATAGAGCTCCTGCTCGTTTCAGAATCTATGTTCGTCAATTTCTGAATAGCCTAGGGCCTAGACGGTTCCGTGATAAATGGATAGGAAGAGATGGATTAATTTCTTGGCATCCACGCGCTCCTGATCTGTATCCTGTAGTTTTTTGTTTGGGGGGCATTTAAAAACTCTTGTGTATGCAACACCAGTGCAAGTTGTAGGCAATCTCTGCGCTCGTACTCAGCAAGGCTGCCAAATAATACTCCAAATACGAGATACTCCAGGGATACATCAGTGCAACAGGGAGTTCATGCGACGGCGGGTTGACGGATGTATGTGCTAACGGAGGACGTTATGAACATTTCATTTGATGTTCTGTTACCCACAGTTATATTTTTCAGTACCATTTCATATTATTTTCTGTTTTAGAGTAGTCTGCTAAGTGGTGCAGCTGTCGGGAAAGGTCTCTAAAAAGGAATAAAGCCTTTTCGGACCCAAGTTCGTATAAAACAATAATTTCAACGTCTAGCCTATATGCATTCTCTATGTACGGCGCCTTAAAGGACTTTAAGCCTAAACTAAATCATCTGAAATAATGAAAACTGTTTACTGCACTGCAATATGGCAATGGACCATCTCTGGTAGCAATGCATATCTGACAAGAAATGGCATGCTGTTAATTTGGTCACCAATGTCAACTTATGGCAACAAACTTCATTCTACAGATTCTTCTATATAATGTATGTACTCTTTCTTCATTGTTTCGAGCCGTTCTCCCCTGATGCGAATTCCCTATGAATCAAGCTGGAGACAATATTTCTGGACACATTAATGAATTATCCTGTATTGCGTTTAGTTATGTACTGCATATGTTCCTCCAATTTTAAACACAAATATAAAATTCATACATTTCCAGTGTTATCTCATATTTCATAACATATTGTTCCTGTTAAATAAAATGTAAACGGATTTTGTAACATTTCAACCGAAAGATTGTATACCTCTAAAATAGAATTTAATTCATAATCAAGCCTTGTAAATCTGTTTTCATGGCTGATTTGGTATGATTATGATAATGTGACGTCACAACAGGTAACCACAGCCATCATTGTACATGACGTAGGGAGCACTGCAGTAATAACCAAAAGTGTTGAGTGCAGGAGTGGCACATCGCACACAGATCGATACAACGCACTGCGTGTGGGCTATGCTGTCAGGCGTCCGCGCGATATAACCATATTTCCTTTTACATTCCCTTTCCTCATTTCATATAAACGATGCAGGATCGGTTCATCTAACAGACATTCAAATGGCAATTTCACCAGTTCATCAAATCCGTCAGATCGGTAATCACGAGATCAGATCAAGTTCGCTCCAGCAATTTTCATCGCACTTACCCGTTTTACTTAAAGGGATGTATCTCGACAATATTTACTTACATGTTTTTGATTATTTTTAACTTTAAAAATTCTTATTATTCAATTCTCCAACAAAAAGAACTTGAGTATCTGCAGGAGACGAGTTTTTAAATTATTTAAAATAGTACGAGTACTATAAGTAGGCTAGTGATAATTTGATTTGACTGTCTCCCTGTGTTTCATTGTAATATTTGTGTGTCATGGGTAGAGGAAGAAACCGGGTAAACCTAATTCCACCTGGGTAATATGCGCTTTACTTATCAGTTTGGGTAAAGCAAGAATTATAAGAAAAATATCTTTCATTTCTGACTTTATCCGAGTAAAGTGCGACCTACCCTCACGCCTCTGGGTAAAGCTGGCTTCTTATTTCGTTAGGGGTCTCTACATGCCCTATATAGGTAGGTTAGGTTAGATTAAGTTAGGTTGTTAGATTAGATTGAATTAGGTTAGGTTAAGTTAAGTTTGATTACGTTAAGTTAGGTTAAGTTAGTTTAGTTAGTTTAGGTTAATTCTAAGTGTAATTCAATCGCATCCTGTTCAAAAAAGTAGTCTTAACAGTATTAAACAAAGCATATTGCAAGTGTTGTTTGTTTGAAATTCACCTTTACCCAGTAGAAGTTGGGTAAACCTAAGATTACCCAGGTAAAGCTAGAAACGTACATTTTATTCCAATTTACCCAGTGCTTTTGGATAATAAGCACTTTATCCAGGTAAAACTAGGTTTACCAAATTCCTAGCTCTACCCGTAACATATACATGGAATTTAAATTCAATAGGTGTATATGGAATAAATAAGTAAACTGAGTTGTTCAGAATTAATTATTTTTGTACAGATTGTACTCATACATTTATAACTTTTCGTTTGTAGCATACTGTGCATTGATATATAATTAGATTCATATTAATTTACTACATCCCCTAAACACGAGCTTTGCTCATATAAAGGCATGTTTGATTTTATTTGTTTTTACTTGTACTAAATGTGTAAATGTTAATAATAAACTTGTTAAAAGTCGTAAAAAGAATAATATAATATGTTATGGTTAAGTATTAACATCGACTTTCCGTACTTCCAAAATTCCGAGAAATGAAAATAATAAGAATTTAGCTAAATAAAAAACTGGTAATTCTTTTTAAAAAAAGTCAAAAGCAGTATTTCTACGAGAACGTCAATTATTATTTGCTAATTTTAGAGTTCTCAGCCAGATCACTTGTACAGCTCGAACAATTTTCACTGCCTAACCTAAATCATACAATGACAATGATAATATAGCAATGTCCATACTATATCCCTTTTTCGGGATTGCCTATTGTTTATGAGATTTTTAAAAGTTTTTAACATATATTATTTTTATGACAATTCCAGTTAATTGTATTAAATGAAAGGCAAAAAAATAAAATAATAAATTATTATTATCATTATTATTAATGTATTACCACCTTGGGGATAGAAAATGTATTCCACTATGAGTACCGGTATTTATTTTTAAGAATTAATTTTCAAATATTTTAGTATTTTCTGATAATAAATACTTACATCAAATAGGACATCTACACCTATAAGTGGTGGGTACATAGTATATATTTTGAAATTCCACATACACTGTACTGTAAGTATTGATCATTTTTTACTAGGTCCCTGTGTGTCAGTGAACCTGTGTATATGATTCATGCGAATGAAAATAGATTATAAAACGTCAATTCCTAATAGAATTGTTAAAATTTTTAATATAGGCCTATTCAAGAAATATTAGTCTTCCATTTCAAACATTTTCGAGACAACATAGCTTTTACTTTGGAGAAAAAATAAAGGAACATGGCTCAGCAAACAATGTAATCATCTCCCTCTTAAGGTCACTTCACTTAATTTCTAAGATAGTTCGCATTGTTTGCCGATCTTACAATTCTTCACTGGGTTATATGTAAAGCTTTGGAAGAATGGTTGTACCGGTAAGTCAATGCATGTAAAGGGGCCTTTATTTCCTGTATAAGAGGCATAACTTTTTCCAATAAATCTTTACAACTAATTTCCTGTTCGATCACCTATCTTATAGATGACGTGAACTACATATACCGAATGAAATTTCCTTGAGATTCGTCGTAAGCCATAAAATTCAATGTAGTATATAGGATACCATCGGTGTCAATATTTCATTGAATGATACCGATCAATAATAAAATTGCATCTACTGACTTCCCATGTGAATTTGATATCCATATTTGGCTGTTATCAAGAAAATGATTCGGGAGGTTCCGGGTTCAAATCCCGTGGCTGGCCAATTTGACATGGGTTTGTTCACGGTTTCCCCAGTCGTAAAGGCAAACTTGTCCTATAAAGACGAGAAGATATTTAGGAGAATAATTCTAAATAATTAGAAACTCTTTAGGGTGGCGTGCACCATCCAGGAGTAAACCAAACTAAAGTAGTAAATTTAAGACGGAGACCTGAAGTAAACAAGAACCAGTACATCTGTCTCACTCTTAAGTCATACGAGTAATGTGCTAGAGTGAGACAGACAAACCGGTTTTTGTTTCGTAAGGTTCCCCTCTTAGATTTACTACTTTAGTGCTACTCTTTTAGTAACTTAGGGTGGCGTGCACCATCCAGGAGTAAATCTTACTAAAGTAGTAAATTTAAGACGGAGACCTGGAGTATACAAGAACCAGTACATCTGTCTCACTCTTAAGTCATACTAATGTATGTGCTAGAGTGAGACAGACAAACCGGTTTTTGTTACGTAAGGTTCCCTTCCTAAATTTACTACTTTAGTGCTACTCTTTTAGTAACTTACTCTTTTAGTTGGTGTTGGAGAGCTCAATTGATAGTTACTTCTTTAGTTGTTACTAAAGTAGTAAGCGATTTTTACTAAAGAAGTAGTCGAATTCTGCGCAGAACAGAGCAGAAACGTTAGTGCAGCGCAGCAGAACACGTGCATTTCAATTGCCAGTATTATTCAAGTGCCAGATAATGAAAAGGAAAGGTTCGCTGAAACAATGAATATGAATTTGGGTTGTTCCAAATATTACTAATGACAATCTTCATGTTTTAAAATAGGTCTAATAGTAATGTTTTATTCATTACTAATTTTAATTCCTTCAATTGAGTATTTTCAGTTTAGTAGCCTACGTATGGGTACTGTGATTACAATTTTTGTGCAAACTATTTCTGTATTATAATGCAAACAATTGGAATTTCCAGTTGATTTTCATAATTGATTCACTCTCAATATTATAATTATTTCTCTCATAATAATAATAAAGTTCTAAAATATATTAAAATATTTATACTTCCTAAAGTTACATATTCTTCCCCAAAAACGATAAATCAATTATTCTATAGTTGTTTATCATAAATCTCACTATAATGAATTATTAATACTTATTGACTGTTTAACAATATTAATAAGAAGTATTACACAAAATCATGAAAAAGAGGGGATAAAAAGGATAACAAAACTAATAAGGGGCTTTATGTTTCTGTCCTTTTTCAAATGCACAGAACATTTACTTAAAAAATATTACCTTATAAAAATAATAATATTACAACTGAGAAATGTAATATTTAAACAAAAAATGGCGGTACAATATTTCGGAAGCTATGAACTCCAATAATAATTATGTAGATGGTTGTGTGTTTAAAAATAATTTCAGTGACTACTTCTCTAGATCCTGTGCAGCTTCAAACTCCGGGCCCCTCCTTAAAATTTTCTTTCGGCACTCATGTTGGCATTTTTTTCTATATAGTTTATAATGCTTCTCACTTTCCTGTCCACAGGGTTAAATAAATAGTTAGCAGCATACTATAGACCTGCAGCATCTGTTATAGTTTATTCCCAAACATGAAAGTCTCGTCTCACTCCACCATTCGAGACTTGGGGAGTCTTTAAGGAATGGTTTTACAATGTGTCCCCTTCTCAATGTACGCTAATCCCAGAGTCAGTCAAATTTTCTTCCGATGTGGCCTGTTTGGACATTTTTACACCTGGGTTAGAAAAAAGGACATATTATTCATTAACACTGCGGGTGCAACTATTGAACTTTTAGCTCTTATAATTATTATTATAATCTGGCATTCGCAATGTTGTGCTTTAAGTTAAGCTATAGAAGTGTAATGTAATAAAATTAATTTACAATAATTAAATTAAATCGTTTAACAATGAGAATCACCTATTGTTCAGTAATTATATGGTTAAGTAGCAGGGGGAAGTGTTTTCTGGGTAGCTCCAAGAACGGAGGCTTTCATTTATTGGAATGTACTATACCTCGCCGATATCTGTATCCATATGATTAGCTTGAAATACATCGTCGTTTTCTGACCCAAAGTTAGGAGAACTGCAACATCTAAAGGCCGATCCAGCTAGGAAGATATTTAAGAGCACATGAGCTCCTTGTACCGTGCAATGCAAACGTCCCTTCCACTCACTCTTCCCCTCACCTTTGGTGGACGTCTTCCTAGTTGGATCGCTCTCCGCAATGATATTTCCACATTTGACTGGCTGAAATCACATGGATGTAGTGAGAATCTGACATCGTTTCTTCCAAACGCCAAAATTTCATGTAAGGATTTATGAGCTTAATTATTTACGTTATTAAATGCCCTACTAGGTATGGTTCGCTTAATATTTATTAAATCACCTGCCACAACTCTCATTTTTGGTATACAACCTTCTTCATCTCAATAACTTATCCTCAGTTTGAACTATGTAATCCATTTAATGTGATATGTAACTCATAACTCACGCAAATGCCACAGAACACACTTACTCCACAACTTTACTCCACCCCCTGAGTAGGAGTAAATATTGGCCTTATTTACTCCACAACTTACTACGTTAGTAACGTACTCCGTGTTGGTGCTCTCCACCACTTGTGGAGTAAGTTCATTTACTCTGGGAGTAAATAAAATTTTTACTTCTTTAGTACATTCCTCTATGTTGAAAGCCGCCGAGTTTAGTTTACTCCTGGTTGGTGCACGCCGTCCTTACTAAAAGAGTACGGTTACTAAAAGAGTAGCTTACTAAAGTAGTTAGAACTAAAGAAGTAAGGGTTACTAAAAGAGTAAATGGCATGAGTTTGGTGCACGCCACCCTTACTCTTTTAGTTGGTGTTGGAGAGCTCAATTGATAGTTACTTCTTTAGTTGTAACTAAAGTAGTAAACTATTTTTACTAAAGAAGTAGACGAAATCTGCTCAGAACAGAGCAGAAACGTTAGTGAAGCGCAGCAGAACACATCCATTTTAATAGCCAGTATTGAAGTGCCAGAGAATGAAAAGGAAAGGTTCGCTGAAACAATGAATATGAATTTGGGTTATACGAGTTATTACTAATGACAATCGTCATATTTTAAAATAGGCCTATTGGTAGTGTTTTAATCGTTACTAATTTCAATTCCCTCGGAAGAATATTTTCACTTTAGTAGCTACGTTAGGGTACTGTGATTACAATTTTTGTGCAAACGATTTCTGTATTATAATGCAAACAATTGGAATTTCCAGTTTATTTTTCCTCATTGATTCACTGTCATTACAATTATTTCTCTCATAAGAATAATAAAGTTCTAAAATATATTCAAATATTTTTATTGCCTAAAGTTATATATTCTTCCCCCAAAACGACAAATCAATTATTCTACAGTTGTTTATCATAAATATCAATATAATGAATTATTAATACTTATTGACTGTTTAACAATATTAATAAGGAGTATTACACAAAATCATGGAAAAGAGGGGGATAAAAAGGATAACAACAAAACTAATAAGAGGCTTGTTTCTGTCCTTTTTCAAATGCACAGAATATTTACTTAAAAATATTACCTTATAAAAATAATAATTTTACAACTGAGAAATGTAATATTTAAACAAAAAATGGCGGTACAATATTTCACAAGCTATGAACTCCAATAATAATTATGTAGGTGGTTGTGTGTTTCTCTAGATCCTGTGCAGCTTCAACCTCCAGTGCCCCTCCTTAAAATTTTCTTTCGGCACTCATGTTGACATTTTTCTTCTGTGTAGTTTATAATGCTTCCCACTTTCCTGTCCACAGGGTTAATTAAAATAGTTAGCAGTATACTATAGATCTGCAGCATCTGCTACAGTTTATTCCCAAACATAAATGCATCATCTCAATCCACCATTCGAGACTTGGAGAGTCTTTAAGAAATGGTTTTACAATGTGTCCCCTTCTCATTGTTCGCTAATCCCAGAGTCAGTCAAATTTTCTTCCGATGTGGCCTGTTTGGCCATTTTTACACCTGGGTCAGAAGAAAGGACATATTATAGGCTACATTAACACTTCGGGTGCAACTATTGAACTTTTAGCTCTTATAATTATTATTATAATCTGGCATTCGCACAGTTGTGCTTTAAGTTAAGCTATAGAAGTGTAATATAATAAAATTATAATAGTTACAATAAATCGTTTAACAATGAGAATCACCTATTGTTCAGAAATCTCTACGGTTAAGTAGCAGGGGGAAGTGTTATCAGGGTAGCTCCGAGAACGGAGGTTTCATTTATTGGAATATACTATACCTCACCGATATCTGCATCCATAGGAGTAGCTTGAAATACATCGTCGTTTTCTAACCCAAAGTTATGGAGAACTGCAGCATCTAAAGGGCTCTCCAGCTAGGAAAATATTTGAGCGCACATGCGCTCTTGGTACCGTGCAATGCAAACCTCCCTTCCATTCACTCTCCCCCTCACCTTAGGTGGCCGTCTTCCTAGTTGGACCGCTCTCCGCAATGATAATTCCATATTTGGCTGGTTGAAATCTCATGGATGTAGTGAGAATCTGACAACGTTTCTTCCAAACGCCAAAATTTCATATAATGATTTATTAGCTCAATTATTTACGTTATTAAATGCCCTACTAGATGTGGTTCGATTAATGTTTATTAAATCACCTGCCATAATTTTAAAAACACCTGTACGGGAGATTCGTAGTCCACAAATATATTGTAGTCTTCGGGATAGAATCTGTCAGAATTGTGTCGATATGGTTCCACCATATCAAGCAGCATTTCTATATATTTCTTATGGAACCCAAACCTTTGTCTGTATTCGTGGGCATTGTACAATGTAAATGGGTCTCTGCTCTCCTTAACTACCGTCATTTTTGGTATACCATCTTCCTCATCTCTATAACTTATCCCCAGAATGATCTATGATCCATTTAATGTGATATGTAACTCATAACTAGGGCCCGGGGGTTTAGCCAATAATTCGTCAAGTTAGTGGTGCACAAGGCATAGAAAGCTTTCTGAGTTAGTAAACAACTTGCACTGCATGTGGCAGTTTAGTCTTCTGTTGACGACGTTGTGTGTTGTGTGTTCTTGACAACCAGTGGCGGATCATAGCTATAATGAGTGGGGGTGCTGCTTCAGAAAATGTTTAGCCTTTTGTTTAGAAAAGCTACTAAGTAATATCAAGTTCATTGCAAATAATTTCGGCAACTGTCTAGATGTATCACTCTCCTAGAGAGACAAAATATGTAAATGGCACAAGCGATCAGACTCGTGGAGGAATTATTCATAGGTAAGAGTCAACCTGAAGATGGAATACTTCTACAGGTGCAACAGAAATAAAAAAAAATCTCCAGAAAAATGCAGGATTTTTCTACTATTTTTACCTTTCGAGGTGCACTGGAAGGTTCTACAGAAGACCATAATGTGTACCCACACAAGGGAAACACTATTATCTCACCCCCCCCCCCCCCCGTCACGTCATGAGACGTAGAGAGACGTTTTTACCATTACATATCTTCTTTGGAGGAAAATAGAAGACATTTTTCTTTTGAACGCTTCAAAATGTATATTGCCATTCACTGCAACAAAGCGTATGCACAGACATAATGTATAAATTGCCTTTTAATTCTCACTGTGAATATTGTTAACAAATATTAAAGCATTGGTTGTGTATATTTATGTTCGTTTTACTAGGAAATATATTTTTTTCTGTGATTTACGATTAAATGTGCAAACTATTCTATGACGCTGTGTCTATCATTTCACTAGACTAGCTGCACTGCCCTTGAACTTAAATATTCGTATTAAAGTGCGCCACTGAAAGCGAGTCACCCCTTCCCTCGTGTTTACATACGGCTATATCCCAGTCACCACTAACCTGATGTAATGTTTTTGTGGCTAAACCCCCGGGCCCTACTCATAACTCACGCAAATGCCACAGAACACACTTACTACACAACTTTACTCCACCCCCTGAGTAGGAGTAAATATTGGCCTTATTTACTCCACAACTTACTACGTTAGTAACGTACTCCGTGTTGGTGCTCTCCACCACTTTTGGAGTAAGTTCATTTACTCTGGGAGTAAATAAAATGTTTACTTCTTTAGTACATTGCTCTAGGTTGAAGGTCGTCGAGTTTAGTTTACTCCTGGTTGATGCACGCCGTCCTTACTAAAAGAGTACGGTTACTAAAAGAGTAGCTTACTAAAGTAGTTAGAACTAAAGAAGTAAGGTTTACTAAAAGAGTAAACGACATGAGTTTGGTGCACGCCACCCTTAGAGTCTCATGAACCTCAAACGTTAATTTTTACGAAGTTTCTATGTTTGATATAGTAATAAAAAACTACAATATTGTTTTAAGGTTTGTTGTACTGAGCTTGTACAATTTATTAATATTTATCTAATGTACGGTGATTCTGGCTGGATAATAGTTCAGTCCATAACTTGTATCCAAATATTATGACTGCTATAGATAATATTTAAAGATTAACATGATTTATATATTTAATTAATAGGTTCTTATCAATGAAACGAGGCAAATAATTTTGCTAAAATATATTAGAAACATATCGATTCTTAATTTCTGTCACAAAAACACTGCTTTTGTGGTTATAAACAGTTCAAACTCAATGGGGATGGCGTCATGCAGGAAAGTTCCACTATTACGTTTACTGCTCATGTCTCTGATAAGTAATTCAAGCTGACTTTTTAAACCCAAGTTCAACAGACAGAATCATAGATTCACGCTGTTGGAACAACTAAAATCGATTAATTTTAAATGCGCGCATGCGTCCGGCCTGCGATGACAGTTTCTATATGTTACTGGAACAAACCATATATGTTTATTTGAAAATCAACGCGGAAGAAGGGCCGGTACAATTGTTTAATAAAATCACTTAATTATGTAACATTTATGCTATTCCTGCATTTCCTTCTTAATACTTCTTTGCTTGGAAGACAAAATATCCACTTAGATTGATCCTGTCACATTATCTGATTATGCACACACTGAAGTTATTGAATAAAGGCTTCTCGGGTTAACAGCCAGGTTTGAAGACCTATTTTCTCCAACGTTTCAGAGGCCCATGCAAGCAATATATCTTCAGACCTAGCTGTTAACCCGGGAAGTCTTTATTCATACGCCACGATAATCTTAAATCATACATTGAAATTATTTCATATAAATATATCCAGTACCGTATAAGTGTATTTTGAAATTGTAAATGGATACCGGTATCTCATACCTAGTTTAGAAAGTGCGTACTTTATATGCACCCATCTCTCTTTAATACCCCTGGGTTTGTTCACGTTTGACACAGTAAGAACCTCATTCTGCCTCCGTCATAGTTTATAGCTGGAAATATATTCAATAATTGTTGCAGGCATGTTCAAAACAATTGGATTATTTTTTTTATTAATTTAAGCACGAAGACAAACTAAAATATTTCATGCCGTGCAGTATTCAAGAGATCGGTTTGGAATCATCACAGAATAGAAAAATAAAAAGTAAAAGAAATCAAAAAGAAATAAAAAGAAATGGAGACTTTTTAAAATCTACTTCGGTTATAACGTAGATACCTATGAATCCCAATTCATCAATTATTTTATCATCACTTGCACTAATTTAAATTCTAAGTAACATAATGAAACTTGCACATATTATTTTCATCTTGGATTCTGAAGAACCTGAGTGCTAAAATAGTTATTTCACTAAAATGTCTACGTGTGAACAGCATAGCTCAAAAATCACATAAAAATTACATTATATTTCTGAGTTAAATCTCCTCCACTTTGTGCCGGAGTGAGAACGGAAGAAAAACAGTATTACCATTGGGTTTGGTAAACGTCACTTATGTGAGTTCATCGCATCAGTGTATTTCTCTACTACACAACATTTGTTTTCACTGTCCTATTACTACACAAATTGTATATCTTGCATAGTGAAACCACTCTGAATTTTACTACCATTCAGCTTTTGACGCATGCGTATTCCGTTTCAAATTAATTATAGCCACAATTGCTGCTATTTTTAATTACAATGGACAAAGGATTGGACGCTAATGTGCAGCACGAGCTTATGTGTTATGACGTCATTCCGTTGTATTGATGGCTTATTGAAAACGAATATCCAACACAATAAAGCACAATAATTTGTGTAAAAAAAAGTACATTTATGATATGTACAGTACACGTACAACTTGCAACACTTTGGAGAATGCTGAATACAGTTTACAGGGTAAATTTTTAAAAAGACACTTTAAATCATTCCTATTGTACAGAATTATTGAGAACAATACGAGAAAAGATTTTTTTGTTTGACCATACTATAGGTTAATACGCTTATTACGTATGAAGCACGTGACCATAATGACACTCATTTCCCCACTGTTTTTCATTTCAATATCTATGTGGTGTCGATTATATCGAACACGGAACGATCTTGAGGACAGCAGCTGAAATATGTGTAAATATTAGCCTGTACTTAAAATAAAATCAATTCTGTTCGTGTTAATTTTAATATCATACCAAAATTAATCAATTTGGTGTTGTCAAAATCCGTTGTTTTTATGAAAATGTGGAAAAGGAGATTCGATTTCACCGACGACATCCGCTGCCATCTGTAATAGAACATAAGAACTACAACCAGCTGGTGCGAAGGTCATGGCGCGCTGAAGTTTGTTTGAGTGAATCTAAAATTTCAAATTTTAAACATTTGAACGAATTATGGTTGAACAAAAACAGGCGTATGCAATTTGACTATAATGTTCATTAAGATACTCGTATGAAAATTATGAAACGAGCTTTGCTCGTTTCATAAACATACTCGTGTCTTAATAAATGACATTATTGATTTTTGCATAACGTACTATTTGAATTATAGTTTCACTTTTGTTCTACATTACGATCCAAATATTACCACAACTGCCAAGACCTAAAGTGATTATAAGGGTAAATGAACTTGTACTTTCGGAATCCTGGTAGAGGGGAAAAGAAGGCCTGATAGCCTTTTCTCTACTAGGCTAGTTATTATTATTATTATTTCTATTATTATTAGTATGTTATTACATAATTATGTATATATTTCAATTGTCATTTTACTTTTTTTCATCGCGTATGAGTGAGGTATGAATCGGAAGAGTTTTCACTCCGGTTTAATAAATTTACATTCCATGCAGTTTTATTGAGCATTTTTAATAAAATATTTAATTAAAATGTTTCATTCTAAAGTTGAGGAGGATATTTTGTTTCGATATCTCGACCGAAAGGGGATTCGTTCAATGAAAGATTCAAAGCAACAAAACAATTGATCAATGCTAGCCATTATGATCGACTTCGAAGCTGAAATTAATGTTAAAATATCTCAACAATCATATAAAACCAAAAAAGTATCATTTATTAAACGTTGATCTTAGTTCTATTTTTTTAAAATATGAAAATTAATTTCGAAATAGTTTAAATGTAAAATATATTTTAAAATAAAATAAATTTCAATTCTTAATATTTATGTGGCCGTGCATTTATTGAAGCCTCGTGTAAAACTAGCCTATGTACCAATATTATCGGATCGCTGAAGGGTTGTTTATATTTTGAAGGTGGTTTCGTCCCCGGTTTCGTCCTATCTGAATGGCCGCGCTGAAGCTATTACATAATTATCAATATACGAATACAAACAGCACTAACTGCCAGTGCATTCTGTGAAATCGACATATATTTTAAAGCATTTTATGTTATCATAAACGACTGTACTTAATAACTTAGCACAATTTTAGTTTTCCTGGCTTTTGTGAAAAAGGGGAACTGCAAAAGTTTCGCGCAGGCTTATATAATAACCACTGCCTTCTAAACTGTATTAATCGTGTAATTCTCGAGACGGCGGTGATAATAACTTTACATTCTTAATAACAAATGCAATGCTCAAGCGCGCGGGACTGAAGCAGTGGGTGGCCGGACATTTGTTTACATTGTCGACATAACATCAATGGTCAACTGAACGAACTTAAGAAGTGCTCATACTGGCAGAGGACTGAAGATGGCCTACTTTGACTGAAATGCATATCCGTTTTAACATCAATGAAAAAGGACCTTACATAGGTGCGTAAATTCTTACATTTTAATTATATGATAGTGTAGACTTTTTTGTAATATTTAAGATTTCAATATTATGGCGAGTATTTTGTACAATTTAAGGGATATAATTTCGTTTAGATAATCTGACTTTATATCACAAAGATGTTATCTTTGTACATGATGGTATTAAACGTATAATAATGTATAGAAAATAGATTTAGACCTATAATGTAAGGGTTCTTTGAAATATATGTTTGAGGATATAAGGTGGATATCTAAACTAAAACTAAACTAAACTCCGTGGCGCTACATCCCTAGAGGGACTTGGCCGACCACCCGACCGCTGCGTCATCTCCCATAGGCAGATGGCAGGATTGGGGGGCATGTGGTCAGCATACCGACACCCACGGCCGTTAATGGTGGTTTTCTTGACCGGAGCCGCTACTTCTCTATCAAGCAGCTCCTCAATTTTGAATCACGAGGCTGAGTGCACCCCTACCAGACCTCCCTACCTCAGAAAAATCCGAAGAGGTACCGGGAATCGAACCCGGGCCGACGGATCTGTAGTCAGCAACGCTAACCACAAGACCACGCCGGCGGACTAAGGTGGATATCAGTACAGTAAAATATAGCACAAACCCTCAACGAATGTGAAATGTTTAAAAAAAAACATTTGTTGCCTACAGGAATCTGTGCTACTAATTCCCGGTTGCTGTGCGTTGAGCAAATTATAAGTGGATTAGAATAATTCTCTTGATAAATTCAAATTAATTTTCAACATGTTTTCTTGAGAATCATTATTCACGAGAACAGGGAATAAGCCATTCCCATATACGAAGCCTATATGAACAGAATAACGGAGAGGAATTATATGCTCAGGGTATTCATAGAAACGACCATTTCTGTATGAGAATCAGTTTGAAATAATTCAGTCGGGCAACATAACATGGGCTTAATCAACAGCTGACGTCATCCTGCGCCAGTAATTCAGTGATGCGGGACAGAACAAGATAGCCTCCCTGGTAGTTATCCTTCGCAAGTAGTCTTCCTTACAGCGAACATGAAAATCATGAAATTATTTCCTTTACACTCATTAAATCCAAGCCATTGCTTTAAATATTTTTCAGGGGATGGTTTCCCATTGTACTGGATTGGTTAATATTTTTTCTATACACTACAAACGGCCACATTTCATGTAATATTACTCTCCAGAAGTTTTATAATCCATATATAGGCACATTTTGTTTCTAAGAATATTTTAAATACAGGTAAAATCGGTAAGAAGTTCACAGAAAACTAACCTAAAATGGTGCTCGAAAAGACAGTCACACACCAGAATCGGCTGCTCGAGGCAGCGCAGGTGCATGCTATCAAAAAGCCGATGGGTCACGTGGTGCTGGAATCAGGGCTGCCAACATGATAAGGGTCTGACAAACTCCGGGAGATATAATATGCCACATTTTCGAAACCTACAAACAGTGTATCGTACATTATTCGAAAATGCAAGGGAGCTTCGCTACGGCTACCGCCTCCGCTTCGCGCACTTAACTATGTGATTAGTGTAATGCATTATTTATCTATATGTAGAGGTTGGCAGCCAATGGGATTGTTGGTCTGCAAGCCAGAGCCCGCATACCAACACCGAACATCGCGTGTGGAAATCCAGTACAGTGGGAAACTAAACCCTTTTTCCAGACAATCGAAGGAGAAAGACGCACTCTTAACAGTAAATGATACTAATTAAAAGGAGAAAATTATACCACTTAGTGGTACAAAATGATAGCACTCCAGGGTGACCAACTTTGATTTCCTACTTCACAAATTCTCCCTACACAGTTGTAAACCAAAACAATATTACAAATCATGTTATTTATTCTGTTCCTATTTCCTCCGCCAAAGGAATTATCATTTCAACTTGTAATAAGTTTGGAATTAACATTCTGTTTACGGTTGTTGAGGGCCATAGTCTGTAGAAAATTCTGTAGAAAACAAGAATAAAATTACTCACAATTTCTCTCTAGCTATTGCAAATCCAAACAATATCAAATCACTGATGCTGAGAAGAAACAAGTCACCGTCACAGACACGCTTAGCATCACAGATACCTAATTAGTAAAAAGAATCTAATTAATTATTCATAATCTATAGTTTGTCTATAAATATTGACGACTGTCTTAAAAATAGTCTGTAACGTCGCACGTTCAAAGCAATGTTATTCTGCTTGGAGAATAAAATCTCGCTTTTAAGACTTGTGTTGTAAATAACCATTTGAAGTAATTAATTTGGTTAATTGTTGTGTTCTTGATTGTAACACCCACTTAAGCTATTAATTGTGTTTATACGAGTATAATCGTATTTAAACTTAATAATCTTCGTAACAAGATTTTAGTATTTAAACTTAATAATCTTCGTAACAAGATTTTAGTTTAAATCAGACCATAAAATGTTCAATTTTTATGACTCAAGTTTAATTATTTACTTATTCATTTGTTCATTACAAAATATACATACTACATAACTAAAAACTTAAGGATAGTGTTTAAGAGTTTATTTTTAAATTTTAGGCCCACCTAATGCAAAATATGCATATACCTGTTATTGTAAGTTATTACAAAACTAACTACCCAGCACATTGTGGTAATAAAGTTTTGAGTTATACTGTACCTCCCTTATTGCTACTGGCACTAGTTTCTGTACTTAACTGAAATGTCTGATTACCTGAACAGGATTTAAACCCGCAACAATTCAGTCAACTGTTCCACGATGACACGGTTGGATTTTTAACATTATTTAAATGACACGGTTGGATTTTTAACGTTATTTAAATGTTTAAATGTTTCGTACCCATATATTTTGTTTTTGACAGTAAATAACTACCATGTTGCTTAATAAATAATTCTCTATTCTATATTATAAACCTAGAATCTATTAACTTCTACATTATTTTTGTGGTGATGTGCCCTAGTCTATGAATGATCGTGTGTTGGCTGGCTATAAATTTAATTGACCAAAATCGTATTAAATAATCTATTACATAAAGTAAAGCATTATGGTAGGGAGCTGAGTCAACATTTTTTAAACCGAATACTGGATCATTACGTATGTGTGATTAATCGAAAGATTTTATTTTCGTTCTGGTGTCATTAATTTGCATACCGTTGAGTTATAATAAGCGTTTTGGCTGAAATATTAAAATAAAAATGTAACGTAAGTCGAACACAACGGTTCGTTTTGATATCTCAATTCAAAGCACCATGAGCGATTCATTCAATGAACAATAAACTCATATCATTATTAAACCCAAACCCAATAAACACTGAAACAAAAGATAAATACTGGCGATTATAGTCAACTTTGAAGCTCAAAAAGAAAGGAAAAAACTTTTAATGTGAGTAAGCTATTATGTGATTATAAATGACTGTATAATGGTGAACCTAATTACTTAGTTAAATTCCTGTTTTTTTGGCACTACGCAGTGGAAAATCATTTTTAAAATAATCATGCCAACATTATGAGTCTAGATAAATTTTAACTATCACGAATTTACTATGAAATTTCTGTAAGAACATGGATAATGTTTCGACCACCTCCCTCGTCAAACTCATGATATGAGGACGAGTTCTGGAAACACTCAGTTTATCTAACTTTAGAAGTGAAACCACTTTACTCATGGGTACACAACGGCTGGGGAGATCAAGTTCAAGTAGAGAGAACAAAGGCAAAGTTACGCAGTGCGTATTCCTGATAACAGAACATGTTTGCATGATGCTAAACTGCTTGCTTCTATGACATCAATAACAAAGGAAGTAATTCTATGGTTTCAAAAATCGATTCTTAATGTATTAATCAGTCAGGGGTGTTCACAAGGGGGTAAAGACGCAGAGTGCGTCTATGAAATTTCTGGAGGAGGGGGTGAAAATTGTTGCAAAATTATCATTTTATATGTTAAAAATGAAAATGGACTTTTATAACTTCAAAAGGTATTACTTGTAACCAATAAAAACATTCAATTCTTCTTATTCTTGTCTTAGAGCATAGGCGCCGTCTTTGGGGGGAGCGGTAAGTTACGTTCTGCCCCCAAACATTTGAACTTTTTTATTATATAGCTCTCTGTATAGTTACCAAAAATACAATCCTTGCCTCCCTTCAAAAAATATTATCAAGCCGGCACCTTTGTCTTAGACTATAATATTCTGTAATCATTTCGTTATCACTTACGTGATGTTGGCCTCATTAAACATACTTTTTCAATTGACACTTTTTTTTACAAATCGAAAGAAAGACGTATGAGCTTAATGCCATTCCAGTTATAATTGAGAAGAAGTAGGATGTTGGGGGGTTAATTTTTATGAAATTGGTGAGGTGAGTCATGAAGCTACGGAGGGTGGGCACCCCTGGCTAAGTGTTTTATTTTATATTATGTATATAATACCTATATAATTAAGTTATTAAAATTTTATCAATTGAAGGTAAGGGGCTATAAGTTTGAAATTTTATTTAAGGGTATCTCATTTCTGTTCATAAAGCGGATTTTTATTCTCGAAGTCCAAGTTCAAGTAGAGAGAACACTGACAAACTTAGGCATAGCGAGTTCCTGATAACACAACAAACTATCTAAATAATCAGTTGCATGCTTCTGTGACTTTATTAAAATAATAAGTAATACCATGACTCTACATTTTTTATTTGAAGCGTAATTTAATTATTAAAATTGTATCGGCTGTTGGACAGGACCATATAAGGATATAGTTGTATTTATGAGAGTCTCATATCAGTTAATAAAGCAGGTTTTTGTATTTTCATAAATTTTTATATAGAAATTCATGTGTCATATTTTTCGCCACTGGACACGTATTTTCCAATTAAGCTATTATAATAATTTCCTACAAAGACTGAAACTAATGAGGTCACTATTATGCTTCAAAATGTTAAGTGTTCTCGTTTAATATCAAAACTAGAATCTGACATCAATAGGTTCCCGGTATACACATGACAGTCATAAGTGTTGGAGCTATGTTTCGCTGAGTAAAATCTGCCTCAAATTAATTCTAATTATACAAAGAAAATATTATGTTCATATCCACCGAAAATACAAGTTTTAAAGTGCCAGAGTCCAGGAAAGACCTAAAATATGCATATAGCCTATGTTTGTGAGAATGTGAAAATCATAACCGAAATGACAAATTTGCATGAAAAGAATATATCAACTCCCAAGTTCGGGAGTTAACATAACCGGCAAGTTGAAAATTATGAAACGTGCTACACTCATTTCATGAACATACTGGTATCTTATAATGTCATTATAGGTTCGTTTCATAATGCACTATTAATATCCACCAAAAACAGCGATAACAGAATAGTCTTTATGGGTGCTTCTTTTTAGTGTGAATCAAAATTAGGGAATTGTGGTGCTGTCTTCTACTTGACTTCTGTAAGCAAATTTGGGTAAAATTACTCTCAAGTTGGATTAGTCTGGTATAGGCTGTTGCCTGCATTTAATACGCGGGCGTGTACTGGCGACAAGATTAAAGCACTTCTCGTATTACCTATGATAACATTACAGTTACGGGGAATGGATAAGGATTATAATGAGTTGAGGTCTCTAGGGGTTGTATTCGCGATGTTATCTCTTGGTACAACTGCATGATACTTTTCCTGCTGGTGGATATTTCTTCTGATGAATTCCTCGAACCCGTTGCCTTGCAAACTCAATTACATTAGCCTGGACTTCATACCCTTCTTCCTCTCCATCCACTTACATTAGTTCCCTGCACGCCCTATAGCATAGGCCTACTTCTCCATATTAGGCTATAACATGCAGAGAGAAACACGCCGATGCAAAATGCAATGAGCTTAGACTGATATTAATTATATTTTAACATTAGTTCTGTAAGTTCCGCTTGAAGGAAGTAGACTACTGTATTCGAATCTGATATTTATTGTCGAGCTTTTAGTAAATATGTTTTGAAGACTCTAAGTTAAACCTGGCACCATCCACATGGAAGTTTATTGATTATCTAAACAAATAAATGCTCAAATAACTGTTTTCTTCCATCGAAAGGTAATGGAAGGAATGCTGGACGTTCGTTGAGTATCGTCACCACCGTTGGATAATTTTCTTCGTGGAGGAGGTTTCTGAAACTCCTCTTTAAACCACTCCATCACTGTTTTCAATAAATGGGCCAGCATTCCTTTTCATTAGTTGTAAAAATAATGTTCTGCAGCTCAAGGACGCTCTGCAACAGTTAACTGTTCCTATAACAAAAGAGGAAGTTCAAATACGATTCAAGTAACAAAATAATTCACATACATTCTTGGTTACCCTATTTTGGGCCACCCTGTACAACTAATACTTTGTTCAAAGTTCGATCTATTTTTGTGATTCACTAAATGCATGCAATTTTTTCGCGTGGGAACCGCTTTCATAAAATTAAAGGAAAATATCTGCCGTCGTGGTAGAGTCGGTAGCGCATCTGCCTTCCATTCCGGCGGTCCGGGTTCGATTCCTGGCCGGGTTGAAAATTGTGTTCATGTGAGAAATTGGGTGTCCTTCAGTAGTGAAAATTGTGTTCTTGTGGGAAATTGGGTGTCCTTCAGTAGTGAAAATTGTGTTCTTGTGGAAAATTGGGTATCCTTCAGTAGTGAAAATTGTGTTCTTGTGGAAAATTGGGTGTCCTTCAGTAGTGAAAATTGTGTTCTTGTGGAAAATTGGGTGTCCTTCAGTAGTGAAAATTGTGTTCTTGTGGGAAATTGGGTATCCTTCAGTAGTGAAAATTGTGTTCTTGTGGGAAATTGTGTGTCCTTCAGTAGTGAAAATTGTGTTCTTGTGGAAAATTGGGTGTCCTTCAGTAGTGAAAATTGTGTTCTTGTGGGAAATTGGGTATCCTTCAGTAGTGAAAATTGTGTTCTTGTGGGAAATTGGGTGTCCTTCAGTAGTGAAAATTGTGTTCTTGTGCGAAATTGGGTGTCCTTCTGTAGTGAAAAGCCCCTTTCCCTGTTTCAGGACTGGGCGTTTCTGTCGTCTTTAAGTTACAGGATTGGCGAACCTAGGCTAAAAATATGCTGATAGTATCCCCTTAAGGGATCATTAGGAGTCGCTTGCGACCCGGTAGACTATATACACAACAAAAAACAAATAAAAAGTCCGGATAAATATACCAAAGCTTCCTATAGATATTAAAGTTAACGACTCGCCGCTACCAGCGAAGTACAATATCCCGGAACACATAATTGAAGTGGCATAATATTTTAATCAAACGGTTATCAAGCCAAACAAAGAGATATAAAATAGTCGTAAAATGCAGTTGTAAATATTATCTTGTCCCCATTAATTAAGATCAAACTTTACGATTCCAAGTTACGGATCATACCCATCATTGCACAAAAGACTATCAAACACATAAACAATTCTATTAATTCTCCCTGTGGACGTAAGGCCTTTTGACATTTAATGTTTAAGTCTACGGGAAACAATAATATTGAAAGAGTGCGGTAACTGCTGAAATTATTACAGCAGTAAAATCAACCTGTTAATTTTTTTTTAGTTAAGTATAAGTAGTAAAACTATGAGGAACAATTTTAAAATTTCCTTTCGAAAACATTTGTCAACCAACAATAATACTTTTTGTAAGATTTTTTCATCCACTTCCTGTCTATGCTGTCATGGTGGAAACTCTTTATCCTGCACCCAGTGCTGGTAACATAACCTACTTGCGTCTCTTCTTTCTTTGCAGCAGATGTGCATAATTTATATCAAAGCCACTAACTTCTGAAAACCACGTAATTAATCGACTGTGGCTGCTAACGAAAGTGCAGGAAACCATTCCGATAGATTTATTCTTAGTTTATTATAATACAGAGTACGCAATATTTATAGGTAATCCCACGAGAGTTGGATTTATTAAGACTATTCCATGAATAAAAATGTAATGGATTATACAAATAATAATTACTTTAGTGCTTTGTTGTATAAAAACAAAACTAACTGCTCCGAGATCACGAATACTATGAATCAACCATTCATGAATCGATTCGAGTTACCATGTCCATGTTGTAACCAGTGCTACGATTCGAGTTATCATGTCCATGCTGTGACCAGTTCTACCAATTGTGCATGTATGGTATGGTATGGTATGGTAAGGTGCATCTTTATTCTTACATACATATTAAATGCATTTTCCATATAATAAATCCAACGCACGGGCTTAGACGGCCGTTCGTACTTTAACTATGCACATTTTTGGACAAAGAAAAAAAAGAAGAAAAAGTAACACTAATAATACAAAACAATATAATACGAAAACTTATAATATAGTAATGCTATACAAAAAGATTGAGAAAAGAAAGAAAGAAAGAAAAAAAAGTACAGTCGGTCAAATAAAAAACGTCGGGACTCGTATGCAGTTAAAATTAAAGTTTTCACGCATTAGTTCACAAGTTTCCTATAAAAACATTAAATACATGCCATTCTCGGAACATATGAGGCCATGCGACAGGAGGGAAAAAATGAAGAGCTAAGGGAAAAAATTGAACAACGCCAAAACCGCAACACACGATATTCGACTTAATGTATTGTCATAATTCATTTTGCTTTGTGTCATCGCCACATACAAATGCTAAAGTGAGAGAAAGTGTAGTTAGGGCTGTAATTGACCTGCATTTTTCGGCCTCTGAAGCAGCGAGAACGTTCCATATTTATGAAAGAGCAGCTCGGATGTGGGAACTTCACTATAATGCGACCAGAAGTTTTCACAGGGATCTGACCGGCCGCGTATTTCGATGCTAGATGGTTGCAAAAGTTGAACGTAAGTTATTGATTTTGCACTACAAATACCGGTGTTATAAAATAAAATCTTTAAAAAATGCTCCTTGAATAATCATATTCCTTGCGAATTTATCAATTATTAATATTATAAGAATTTGGAACCAAGAATATGGCGGATTTGAGGCATATAGCCACAGCCTTCTATACATGTTTGTTTTGGAACAAAACTGACTAAATAATCAAGAAAATACATGGATAGACAAGAGGCGTGTGTGAACCTAACCTTAAGTCTTCCTGTACATGCGCATATGCTCGTTCGTGATACTTAATCAAATACCGCCCGACGTTTTTTATTTGACCGACTGTACTAATGACAGAAAAGATATGACAGTAATAATTCAATATAATACATAATAATACAATATAATACACAGACAAAGATTACTCCCCCTGCCCCTCCCTCCCATCCTTTTCTACCCTGAGCGGTCGGACTTTAGACATGAATTTCCCCACCCCTTCGGAGAATTTTGTATCACTCAACAGCTCGAATATCGCCATGTGACCTCTTCTAGAGACGACAAAAGAGTCTGGCAGATATCGTTGCCTAAGCATCTCAGTGACTTCACATTCAGAGAGAATATGTTGTGCTGTCTCATCCTTGTCGCATAGTGGGCATATTCTAGCTCCTTCTGCATTGACGCGTTTCAGTGATTTCCAGGCTCCTAGACGAAACCAGGCTAAACCTGTCCTGCTTTCAGCGCTCCCCTCATAGAGATATCTTTCTGTTCCCCAGTTGGTTTTAATCATTGATTGGATCTCCAGACCAACCTTGGCCCTACATTCCCCTTCCGTTATTTGCCTGTCAATATCTCTTAGACGATTCCTGACTTTCCGCCAAACATTTCGTTTGTTCCTCCTGCCTCTTTCGTTTATAAATCCCATGCCTATTTCTTCCATGCCCCTGCGTATTCTTCCCGCCCACGTTATTTGGTCCCTCAATTTAAGTTGCTCCCTATAACATATTGTCCTGATAAGGGATTGATCGCAATGCACAATCTTCAGATAGTATTTTAGTGCCTTTATCTTGCAATCTATTGAGACCCTGTGGCTCCCAAATTCCCTTAAAATGCCACTATTAACCGTTCCTTTCCCCACCCCCACTATCTGTTTCAAGAAACCACTTTGCACTAGGTTAAGTTTTTCTGTTCGTTCCCACCCCCAAATCTCTGCCCCGTATGTAATTGTTGATTTCACTACTGCATTATACACCGTATCTAACAAATTGAGAGAGATTTCCGGAATTTTGTTGCGTATCTTCTGCGTCTCCATAGCTTTTACCCTACCCCTGTGTTTCGTCACATCGATATGCTTATTCCACTTCCCGTTCATCGTCAGTAAGACATAGGTAACTTCATTCAGGTAAGCTAACAGCAGAACAGAATAAAAGCACACGAACTTGCACCGAATTGAAATTGAATTTTTAATCGATGTGCATTTAAATTATTTCATTTTCCAAACAAGTTATGTTTTATAAAATAATCTGTTTCGTGCTGTTTAATGGCAACATATGACGTATTAATCACTGCACACTGATGCTTTCGTATCCAGTAACGAGCAGACGGTTTTACCAGATAAAATGCCATCCTCGCGATTCCTAAAAGAATATTGTAAGATAAACGACCGTGATTGGTCTATATCCGAGGAATTGCTAAACGTTATTGGTCAATATCAAACACGGGGCGTATGAATGGAATATTCATTGTAAATATGCTACATCATACTGAAGACAATACCTTAGTGTCCGGAGGGGGTTAAGGGACGATGGGCTTACCACCTGTCCCTCTGCCATCTCTAGGAAAATAAGCGTAACAGAATTCACATAGGTAAACAGAAACCTCCACTTGGATGCCCTTCGCCCCAACATGGGGGCATAGGATGAGAGAGAGAGAGAGAGAGAGAGAGAGAGAGAGAGAGAGAAAGAGAGAGATACTGATGACGGTTCCATGTAACCGAAAGGTCTAGGCAAAAGAAGTTTAGAACAAAGGTTTTACAAAATTATTTTATTCACAAATAGGCATATAACTAATTTATTACTCTTCTCAGTCGCATAGCATATGCCGGTTGTGTTAATATTGATTTGACACGGGGTCCTGCGTGAATCACAGCTCCATGGGCGCAGTAAGCCACATTATCTAATTGTTAAACATCGCGGAATCAATATGTTTAATGACGCGCGGCAACCCTTCTCGTTATCAGCCCTCTCCCAGAAATTCTCTCTGATAAGCAACAAGTAAGGCACTTCACTGAGCACATTAACAATAGGGAATTCCACGTTTAGGAAAGAGGGAAGTAAACTAAGACCACTTTTATTTTTAAAAGTTAATTTTATAAGAATTGGGGCTTGATTGACGCCTAACTTTTTTTTTGGACTTTCACGCCTTGAACTAGATTGGATTCGTGTTAAGTAAACTACACCTTAATTTAGCATCGTGAAGATGTCATATGTCTCTCGCTCTACACAATTTCTCCCCACTTCTACACTTGTACATTAGCAGCTTCCTATCTGTATAAGCGAGTTAGGCAATAATAGAAGCTGAATGGACGATAGGTTTCTTTAATCCGACATTTTCTGTTAAGCGAAGCATATAGAAAATCTAATATGATTCAGAGTCCTCGTAAAGCTGTAGGACCAAACTATTACAATAAAAACTTCGACAATCGCTAATCCATAATAGTGGGATCTTCTCCCGCTCATGTAAATGGTCGACTAGCCGTCACCCCCACGAGCAATCGTGAATGAGGCTCATAGAACGCTAAGGTAATGTAGGTAAATATATATTCCATAGGCCTATAATATGTACAGCAGTGGTAGGCCTACATAAAATGAAAGGAGAAAAAATTCAGTCATTTATTTGGAAACCTGCACAACTTTTTATGTGATCGAAAAGACAGAAGTACTCATTTATCACTACTTCCACTATACGGTTTGCCTTGCTATGGGTATACTATTCAATGAATTAGTTTTAGTTAATTATGTGAAGTCCACCGCCGCTCGATTCCTGGTTGGGACAAGTTTCCTAAAAAGGGAGTTTTCCGGGATTTTTCCTCACCTGTGAGACGAATGTCGGGAAATCTTAGGTTCTTGTGGGCCCGGACTTAATTTGGTTATCACTATCACCTTTATCACATCCGCGCCTTATTTGGAATGAGTGTGTGGGTGACTGTTGTGTCTCGTCCCATGTTCGTGTTATTTCGGAGTGGACCTGCATTGGGCAGATCACTCATCTGGGAAGGCCCTCCATGTCCTTGTCTGGTCAGAATAGTATGTTTGTGATCCAAAGAGGTTTAACAAAGAAGAAAAGAATGCATAAAACTAAATATCTGACTTCTTTCATTATTTATCCTTACATTAATTTTATTATATTATTTATTACGAAGCACTTTTGTACCTTAAAACTTAAAACAGTAATTTATTAATTGATTAATATCAATGCTCCGCCATTTTTATTTCGATAGTGTAAAATCTTTAATTTACAGTATTACATACCATCTCAAAACCGTCATCCTAAATTAAAATGTATTTATAACGGTCGTTTCCGTACTATAACTTACACTACTGTATTGACTATTTTACAGCCCCTTCAAACCAGGCCACCATGACCGCGCCACCAGGAGTTTTAAAATTGTTTTAAAATGTAAGGCTTCCAAGGAAGCATGGTTGCATCCAAAATAATGAAACACCTGGTGTCGTGATCCGACTATCTATATAATGAGAAGAAGTGTTTGCCGTCTGTCTGTATGTCTGTGCGCAATGCCTAGCCAAATCTACTGTAAGCAGAGATCTGAAATTTTTAACATAGATGAACTGAAGGGTGGCCGAATGCATCTCGAAGCCGGATTTTTTAATGCTCGATTTGGTTTGAGAGTTATAAGTGAAAAGCATGCAGAAAACGTGATTTTTTTTGCGCTATCGAAGCATCAGTTTTCGCTATTACATTTCAATGCGAAATTAATTGCTTTTCTGTTATAACAACTTGAAAATAAGAGCATCACGATTTTTTAACATATCGCATGGAATTGCCGAACATTTTGATTTTGTTAGCCCGTTCTGATGGATTCATTTGTTTACAATGTTATGGGAAGCAGAAATATGATTTTTTACATAGGTGGACAGAAGAGGAATAATGAATGTAGGACTAAATAGGAAAACATTGAGCGATTTGGATGGAACTCATTAAATGGGATTTTTGGGCCAGGGAACTCTGAACGGAGGTCTTTTTTTTTTTTTTTTCCAGGCGAGGCTGTTTAATCGTGGAATGCACTACAAGGCCGGATTTTTAAGCTGTTTAGCCTAATTATAATTATGAATTGGGTCCGTTGCCGTGGGTGAGTCGGTAGCGCGCCTGCCTTCCACTCCGGCGGCCCGGGTTCGATTCCCGGCCGGGTCGGGGATTTTTCAGTAGTGAAAAATCCTTTTCCCGGGTTCAGGACTGGGTGTTTATCAGTAGGTTAAGTCTTAGGTTAAGATTGTGCACGATTCCTTTATTATTATAATTGTTTGGTTTATGAATGATTCGCGTGCAGATGTTTTAATTATTTTGCTCTTTAAATATTAATTATAAATAAGGCTTAAAAAGTTGTTCTTGGTCTTGAAAACAGACTTTTTCCTTATCACAGTTTCCTCCCGATTTAAGGCAGGAATGAAGACAATATAGTGTACGAAGACGGCGGCCTACGTCTTGAACATTACAACATATTTCTGGTATCGTTATACTCGTCAGAAACTTGGAAAGTTGATTTAAAGCGCCCGCATGCGGAGAACCAATTTCAAAAAGCCTCGCTAAAGTCAACAAAAGTTCTTCCATTCAATAACACCCTCTCTGCCTGCTTGTTCCCGTGACGTCACAATTATTTCGCGAGTGCAGAAGCAAAGAGAATTGCCTGTTCAGGCAGAACACGGGGATTTTTGTGTACATAACCAAGTGAGGCGGACTCTATTCTCTCAAGTACAGCCTGCCTGCCTGCCTGCCTGCCTGCCTGCCTGCCTGCCTGCCTGCCTGTGTGGCGACAGCACGAACAGTACTAACATCCCCGTGCTCCGTCTGTGTGAACAGCGGAATCAAGATCAGGAAAGAAATGTAACAACAGCCCCAGGGCATTTGCAGACTCATTGCTAAGGGACTGAAATAATTGATTTTTTCTATGAATGTGTTTTTTTCATCCATTTTCCGTTAATGTTATCATGGTAGGAAGTCGAGCTTCTTATTCTCAGTGCCGGTAACTTAACTTACCGCACTACTTACCGCACAGGTACATCGCCATGGTGCTTGTAACTTTTTATTTATTTATTATTATTTTATTTTTATTATTATTATTATTTTATTTTTATTATTATTATTATTATTATTATTATTATTATTATTATTTTATTATTATTATTATTATTATTATTATTATTATTATTATTATTATTATTATTATTATTATTACAGATCTGGAGTATAGACCCTAATCATATTTGCTAGTTGAAATTACAATTTCAATCTTGCCTGTCGGCTGCCATTACCTTCTTTTTATTTCTTAATATTGATTCACAATATAATTCACCAGGCAGCTAGGTTATGATAGGTGTACGCGATTGTATACACATGCACTCAAGCAATCGTTTTATCGATAGCCACCCAGATTTAGTTTAATAAGGTTGGCATAGCGCAACCACGACATCCTATTTGTTCGCCTTAATTTTACACACGTGATACGTGATAGATCTTGACATTTTTTGGAGGTAAGGGGTATTCTTTTCAGTGGTCGTGGAAATTCTTTGCATTTATCACTCAATATCTGATATCATATAAATTTACAAAACTTATACTTATGTTGACAAGTATATTAACGGATTCAAGTTTCAGATTTTAATTATATTTTAGGGGATAAGTTTTATTATTGTTGTTATTATTGAATTTATTTGCTTATTAATTGCCTAAACGCCTAAACTTAGGCCCTACTATGCTTCTTAACAATTAACAATGAAAAATAAAATTATAAATTGTACAGCATAGAACAAATTAAACTTATACATGGAAACAGATGTTACAAATTCAATGGGAACGTTTTGCATGCAGGTAAAAACTTAACCACAAAAGCGCAGCACATCTGAACGAGATCTTGCCCTCTCGTTCTACCTCATGCTTATGTGTATGACTAAATGTGAATCATGTTGGCTTTGTTATAAAATTTGGTGAATAATAACGTTTATTATATATTCCAGAAGGTAGATACATAATTATATTCTATATAGGAGAGTGTGAGATCGCTGAAACAATTATTGATTTTTAATGACTTTGTGAAGTAATTGTTTAATTTAAAACCCGTGGTTTTGTTATCGGAGACAGGAACAATAATTATTTTGCAGTGGCAGAGACACGTGTGTAGATTAGTAACAAATACTTCAAAATATTTTAGTTATTCCTGTAGACTATATCGCGATGAATTTTTGTATTCATCATATAGTGAAGAAATGATCTAAATTTTGTGAAAAGTATTTAAAACTTGTTGTAATGCATAAACAATAAATTGCTTTCTTCTTTAGATTTATAATCATAGGCGTAAATACGTAAAAATTTGGTTTATCACTGTAAATTAGTTTTAAAAAGTAATTTAGGTTCATGGTTGTTTGTTTTCCAAATATTATGTATATATTTTAGAATTCTGTATTAATTTACTGTGTGGTAAACAGATAATAGTATTTGATTAATACGACACAGAAGTTATAGAAAGTAAAGATCTTGGGTATAAATGTGTAAATAGTTTGTTTCTATTGTCATTAATATTTTAGAAATAATTTAGGTTATGTTTTCTTGCTACTAAATATCCTATATACTTATATTGCATACTTCAGAATAACACCTGTCATATTTTTTGTGTGGAAAACAAATACCGATAATAGCATTTGAATAGTGTAACATATTAGTAATAGAATGCTATTTTCATGAAATCAACGTTATTTGAAAGAAGCTGGAATGCCAAAAATAAAGTAATAAATTATGAATGGTTTTCTTGTAATTATAATTATAGGTCTAAATGCGTAAATATTTTTAAAGTCGACTTTTTAAAGAAATATCCGTAACCTAGGTTCATACTTTTTCTTGTAGAATTATATCACATATTATATTTCAGAATTATGAGAGGCAGGGGAATTGTTATTCATCGTACTGGGTTCTCACGTGCTAATCGTTCAAAATACTTTGTCTTCTTCGGTTCGGGTTAAACTATCCACGTGCATCGGTAATTGCAGCTCTAATATCGTGTTTTGATGTCATTATTGTGTTTTAAAAGTGAGTTGTATTTAATACAAGTGCGTTGTAGTTGATTTTTTAATCTTGAGGAAAAACGAAAAAATAGCCAGAGCTAATTTTCAGTATCCAAATGAAAATATGCTTAAAAAAATATCTTCTTTACAACAAATAGGTAAAGTGTTCCCTATTCAGGCGATGGAGGCCCGGAGGGTTCCAGGAGATTGAGGCTCCCAGATTTTTTACATTCGGCACACGAAGGTGGTAAGGTTGTCAGCCTTACGCACCGGCCGCCTTTACCCCCAGGATTGCTCCTGGTACTCATTTCTGTTAGAGGCTGAGTCGACCCCAGGGCCATAGTGCCACCAGAAGGATTAGGCCAACTGAAAAACTCCAACGACCTCATCTGGGATCGAACCCGCGACCTTCCAGTTTGTAGCGCAGCGCCTCAACCACTACGCCACGGCGTACCCCCTTTACAACAAATAGTTTTAAAAATTGTCAAATTACAAGAACTACTAATATGCCTACCTGTAAATATAATTTAATTTTGTAAATGTTTCAATTTTACGGTTTGTTTTATTATTGCAAATGAAAAAACCTTAAAAATTCCGCTTAAACAAAATACTCTTAATTTTATTATAAACATTATAATAAATATGGAAAAGATAATAGTGTTTGATACCTAAAAACAGCGATAAATATTTTGCTAAGCTAATAAATTAAGTAGGATTTACCAAAGATTGTCCATACTTTAAGATTTTTTAAATCATAGTTTGAAAGAGAACAAAATGGACGAATTTCTTGCTGGGCGAACTATCTGATTCTAGCAACGAAACATAAGCGAATCTTATTCATGTGATGAAGGTACGGGGAACTTGACTTTTGTAAGTTGTAGATAATGAGAATGCTACTTCTTGGTCAGTTTTGTTCTGTGTCAAAATTACGATAATGCATAAATTCAGAAAGATTTAAAAGTGTTGACCCAGGAGATTGAAGCAACTCATAGACAATTAACTATTACCATCCGTTTAATCTCGTTTATATTTTATAATTACAGTTTTCGTAAAGAATAATAAATTATGTGTACTCTTTTTTTTTACACAGAGGATCGCCACAACAATTTTTTCTGGCAACCTGACTGATGTTCAGATAGTCTGTTCTATGGAGACGCTGAAGATACGCAACAAAATTCCGGAAATCTCTCTCAATTTGTTAGATACGGTGTATAATGCAGTAGTCAAATCAACAATTACATACAGGGCAGAGATTTGGGGGTGGGAACGAACAGAAAAACGTAACCAAGTGCAAAGTGGTTTCTTGAAACAGATAGTGGGGGTGGGGAAAGGAACGGCTAATAGTGGCATTTTAAGCGAATTTGGGAATCACAGGGTCTCAATAGATTGCAAGATAAAGGTACTAAAATACTACCTGAAGATTATGCATGGCGATCATTCCCTTATCAGGAAATATGTTATCGGAAACAACTTAAATTGAGGGGCCAAATAACGTGGGCGGGAAGAATACGCAGGGGCTTGGAAGAAATAGGCATGGGCAGGAGGAACAAACGAAATGTTTGGCGGGAAGTCAGGAATCGTCTAAGAGATATTGACAGGCAAATAACGGAAGGGGAATGTAGGGACAAGGTTGGTCTGAAGATCCAATCAATGATTAAAACCAACTGGGGAACGGAAAGATATATCTATGAGGAGAGCGCTGAAAGCAGGACAGGTTAAGCCTGGTTTCGCCTAGGAGCCTGGAAATCGCTTAAACGCGTCATTGCAGAAGGAGCCAGAATATGCCCACTCTGTGACAAGGATGAGACAGCACAGCATATCCTCTCTGAATGTGAAGTCACTGAGATGCTTAGGAAACGATATCTACCAGACTCCTCTGTTGTTTCTAGAAGAGGTCACATGGCGATATTCGAGCTGTTGAGTGATACAAAATTCTCCGAAGGGGTGGGGAAATTCATGTCTAAAGTCCGACAGCTCAGGGTTTAAAAGGATGGGAGGGAGGGGCAGGGGGAGTAATCTTTGTCTGTGTATATATATGTATTATATTGTATTATTATTGTCATATCTTTTCTGTCATTAGTACAATTTTTTCTTTCTTTCTTTTCTTAATCTTTTTGTATAGCATTACTATATTATAAGTTTTCGTATTATATTGTTTTGTATTATTAGTGTTACATTTCTCTTTCTTTGTCCTGTGCATCGTAAAAGCACGAACGGCCGTCTAGGCCCGTGCGTTGGATTTATTCTATGGTAATGTATTTAATATGTATATAAGAATAAAGATGCACCTTACCATACCATACCATACCATTATGTTCAATGCACCGCAGACAACATAGGCCTACTTGAACCTCGTATGACCCTACTGCCACCTATCGAAAGTCGATAACAATAAGGTTCCCATTATTCTATCAATGTAATTCGAAAAGAAGTTGTTGTGAAGGTCACGTTATAAAATCCATTGTGCAAGTGATAATACAATAACGAGACTGAGCTCACATATTGGATTGAAATAAATAATAAAATTCTTCAGAAAATAGATTGATCTTTTGTGAAATTGGACACATGAATTTGAATAGATACTGGTCTAGCAAACAGCTAAATAAATTTCGTATTTGTCAACTGTGAAAGTAATAAACTACATCAAAAGGTGCATGAAATATCTGCAACATGCTATCTTCAGGTCTGGCCCACGTTTAGTTGTGGTGCAGTTTTTTTTTAAGTATGGTTGTTGTCGAAAAGGATATCATACAGTTCCTTCGATTTCATTACGATAGATAACATATCTCTTTAGTAGATGTCAAAGAACACATCGCAACATATGATTAAATTACTACTAAGTTTGTAAATTGTATTTCATAAAAAGAGGGTACAATTGAGAAGTTATATGTGCAAGGGGCTTGTGACTGTATAGGCCCTTTTTAGGCATAGTACATATTCTTGTTCCCCATGGTCCTGTTGGCTAACCTGTAAATTTTCGTTTCTATATCTCTAAACTTAGAGGTTTGGCGCCATTTCGAAAAATGGAGAACATTTCGTACTTTAGGCGAATATAGAATAGAAATAATAGAATAGAAATAATCAAGAACTGTCGACAAAACCCCACACCCTTTGTAGTTCTAACTGGTGCAGATATATTGAAGAATTGGAATTCTAGACTCAAGGAATTTTTTCCACAGAAACCCAAACCTAGAAATTCAGGTTTCAGAATCCAGTCCTATCAAATAATGGCATTTTCTCAACATGGCGGAGTTGGAGTGTGAGGTTCATATTTTGGTTCTTATGAACCAATTTCCTTTACAAAAGAATTCCTTAACTTTAATTGAATTTAAACTTACAACCAATTGCCACTGGTAAACTGAAAACTGCTAAGGAAAATGACAAGGAATCTCTTCAGATTCCTGACTAAAGAGGAAGTAAGTTGGTTTTATAACATATTCTCCAGAGCGAATCAACAAGATAAGAGAGATGGAGAAGCAAATTCTGATTCAATTGATGGACACTGATCTGTAGACATGAAGTTATATTATTGTTAGTTTCATTGAACTGGTATAAAACTCCGTATACACTGAACCGTAGATAAGCTGAAAAGTGAGAAGTTTAAAATATTGTTTGTTTCATCGAACTGCTATAGAAAACTGCACTGGGCGTTTCAGTTTGTATTCACTTAATTTTTCAGTCATCATTAAACATTTAAAATAAATGTCTGTAATACAATTTTACTATACATAATTACATCACACTTATATGTAAAAAGGACGTGAAAGAACATATTTTATAATATATATTTTCTGGATAAAACAATACTTACACCCGTTTAAAGGGTTCCACTCTGTTAATGTCAGTGCTATTGTCATCTTTATTATATATTTGAAAAAATAAATCATTATCACATGTTTTCAACGACATGTAAACATTACTAATGTGATTTTCTCAAAATATGGTTTTCTGATATACGCGCCTTGTACATTTGAGGGATCTGATCCTCAAAAACAATAAAACTGTCTATCCTTCAAGGCCATTTCTACTGTAACTTTTAGGAAATGTGAAATTAACTGTATTTTAAAATATAATGCTCTTTTTTTCCTTTTTGTAATAGTGTGACTTATAAAATAATATTTAGAATTGTACTTTGGACCCAAGTGTTTAGTCGCTTATGGCGGCCACACGTCCTAATTTCTTTGAAAAAAAATGCCCCAAAAGTTAGTTAAAGAACCTTATCGCAATGACATGAATCAAAATAATGTGAATGTAGGCCATGCCTTTACATTCATTTCCTTCTTTCCTTGAAATTCTATTCTTATTTTGGCGTACCGAATTTTTAAATAAGTACGATCGTTTGCATTTTCATTGCTCATGTCATAATTTTGTTTTTGTTTGAACATACTATGGGTATAATACGCTTTACATAACATGTAACGGTGTCATAATAATATTCATTACGATTCAGATTTTTAATATAATACATGTGTGATATCGATTATTATCGAACACGGAAAAATCCTTAAACCTTGAAAGCAGCCAACGAAATTGCGTAATTAAGCAACATGTATTTAAAATAAAATAAATTCTTTTCGTGTCAATTTTAATATTATACTAAACTGAGTTCATTTCGTATGTTTTTAACGTGCGTTGTTTGACACTAAAGCTTCAAGAGACGCCTGTGGCCTGCATGCCTTGTACCCTGACATCTATCGGAAAAGACGAGTAGCCTACTCTTAGTAGTACTCGTGTTTAAAAAGATTTATACGAGGTTTTCTAAAAATCCAAAACTTAAACATTGTATTATAGTCGAACAAAAACAGCCGTATGCAGCTTGCCTATAACGGTAATTAAGACACTCGTATGAAAATTATGAAACTCACTTTGCTCGTTTCATAAAAACACTCATGACTTAATAAATGTCATTTTAGGCTCGTTGCATAATGTATTATTGTGTATCGCGGTAATGTTAACGATTTCCCTGTGAACTACGTGCTTTATTGTGAATGGTTTCATTTAATGAAATGGATACAAACTTTTATATTTATGTTTTGCCTTTACGTTTCATTTTGTATGGCCCACTACCTTTTAAGCTGTATCACGGCCCATAAATTATAGGTTTTCCTTTTATTGGTATGGAACATCGTTCTAGATTCTGTGCATTTCACTTGTGAACTTATCAGCCCTTTGCTTTCTAATTGGATCCAACAAAGAATTTATCAGCAGTGTTCGTGAATCGAGAGATGGCTACTGTATCAGATAAAGGATGGAGGAAAGATGAACAAGGCTGAGGATTAGATTGAACTAACAAGGGAATCTCTACCTGACATGTTTGCTTATGTGGGGAATCGATGGCATGACCCTTGAGGTCGCACAACATGTACTGGGTTCTAGAGAGTAACCCAGTATCATTGCGAGAGATGACAACGTAACGTGTTGGTCTTCAAAACAAACCGAATGAAAGGTAAACACATAATAAAATTACGGATTATATTTAACGCGTAAATTAATATAAAGTACATTAGACTTCTAACCTGGCGCTCAGATCAGTAAAAACAATGGATCAAAAACGGAATCTTAATTTATCAAAGCAAAAATACTACTTAATCAATGTAGATTTAACTGTTAAAACCCAAATCGTAAACAGCTGAAGAAAATCAATTTAAAATTGTCGTGTGTCTGTTAACGATTTCACTGTGAACTATCCTTAATTTCTTTTCTCATCTCTCGACAAGGAACATTTTTACGATTATCAGTCTTCAAGTTGAAATAACTCTGACACTATTGAATATAATTGCACATAATTTACCTGGTATATTTAAGATATTCCACGAACAATTCTACAACACAATTTTGTTAAATTTGTTTTATTTTAGAAAATATAGGCCTAAGCTTTTAACTTCGTATATACTGAGCGTAGATTTTTCATTAAAAATATTAAAAAATTCAACTTATTTTAAAGCAAAATTGGAATATTAAAAGTTTATCCAGTAAATTTATTGTGAGGTTTATAACATTTTGTTGAAAACTGACAAGTATATGAAAAACGAGGTTCAAGTTACTTTATTTTGCATCTTCGCCTACTCTTCTATTGGTTTCTTAATACGGGTAACGATTGGCTGATTCAGTACTTAAATCAAATGTATTAATCCTAATTCGTACGCTATGTGACATGATCATGCATTAAAATATTTTCTAGGTCGTCATTGTTTCTCCCCAGGTCTGCCTTTCAATATTTGTTACCGTTGTTCATACTGATTCAAGGAATATAATTATTCAAGATAACAGTTCTACACTAAATATTTTAGAATAGGTTCTGTTAGGTGTTATTTTTCTTTAGAAATTAATAAATGAATATGGAATGTGGGATTAATGACGATTATTTATTTATTTATTCATTCAATTATTTATTCATTGTTCGTTATGGGGAAAACAACGTATACTCACCATAAATGGTAAAAAAAATATTTAAAAAAAAATGACTATTATGGAGTTGTGGAGATGCTGAAATTGCCTTAGAAAAGAAAGTTGGCTCATCAGAACTCAGTCCTTAGTAAAGCTGTGAAGGTTCTGTGCTTCTGTGTAATTATTGTGGCCGAAATGAATCTCCAAAAAACAAAAACCAAGTAATGTAAGTTTTTGTCAAAAACCAAGATATCTACAAGATGATAACAGATCTTGATTTCAATTATATACTGAACTTTAACATCTTTGCCTGACTACTGTATCCTTTCAGAGGCCTATGTTTTCACATTCCTTATAATTTTACCCAAACAGCAGAGGCTAGATTGAATTGGACTTAACTGCGCAATTTTGTGCTTTTATATTGTTTGAGTATTGCCCCATATGTTGCAAAATTTCAAGTTATAATAAGTTATAATAAGAAAACAAAATCTGTTAGGACCAGTTACCGAATATGCTGGTCTGCGATTCAAAGAAAAATGAGATCATGGGTATCATAACTGCTCTATTCTATTTAGTGCAAGATAAATAGAAAAATTGCAGTCAAAATGCTCAGTCAGGTTTATTTTCTATCTCATTTTTTAAAACTAAGATATTTCAACAATAAATTCAATGCCACAAACACTTCAACAATGGAAAATAGTTGTCCATCAATAGTTGCACGGCCTACTGGTATATACGTACGTAGAACTTGAACTCCTGATATCATGGCCTCGATGCTCAAAGGAATATAAATAAAGTTGAATTAAAAAAAATAGTTTGCAAGCATGCTCACATCCCAGCGATCCTGATATTATCTCCCTTCTATCACTCGATAGTTTCTGAGGAATCGTTCGCCTTCTCGTCACTGCATTGCAGCAGTTTTAAGGATAGTAATCCAAATGAGAACTGAGGATTATTATTAGTTTGCAGGAGTTCCTCAACAGAATTTTCGTAATTTGGGCTCTTATGGTTGTCCAGAAGTCCAGAAATTTCTCGATAGCATCCTTCAAAGCAATTTAGGCGGTCCTCTCATTAAACTTCACACTCATATAAAATTTAGGGTCATTAAGCTCTCTCTGATCTGAAGCCGTTGAAATGCCAATCCTTACTTTGGCGTCGCTGATGCATGGCAATTTAAGACTTAGGAGAGCAAAAGCTTAACTTTCTACGGATTGACTTCACAAAATGTTTCATTCGACCTAGTTTGATACACAGCGGAGGAAACAGGAATATCTGAAGATCCAAGAGAGATTCAGGTTAGCCCTTCATTCCAAGGTGCGTTTTACATAGTGCTAGACTATCCTACAAACACAGAAAGCTTGATCTGTGTCAATAAAAACTTTAGGCCTAATGCCAAATTGCTTTATAATTTACATCCGTAATAAACTTACCTATTTTCTAAAAATAAACCTGACGTGATTGAGGAAAGACCGCCTGAGATCTCTCGTGATTAGCGACGCTGGTTACAGATCCGCAGGCCTTGCTTCGATCCCCGGCACCTCCTTGGATTTTTCTGAGGTAGGGAGGTCTGGAACGGGGTGCACTCTCATGATTCAAGCTAAGGAGCTATTTGATACAGAAGTAGCGGCTCCGGTCACGGAGACCATTATTTTAACGGTCGTGGGTGTTGGCATGCTGACTACAAGCCCTCAATCCTGCCATCTGCCTATGGTAGATGATGCAATGGTCTGATGGTATGCCTAGTCCATTCAGGGATGCAGAGCCACGGAATTTAGTTTAGTTTTAGTGATTGAGAAAAATTAATTATATTTTTGAATTTAGCGTGCTCCACATAGGCTACTGTATGGTAAAACAGCTATAAAAAGCTTTGTCTAAAAAAATTGCGTCAACTAGTATAATCTATAGACCTAGTTCAAAATAAATAAACAAATAAATAAATTAACCCTTCTTATGTATAAAATACCATTTACCCTCTATTAGATCAACAAATACAATGGTAGGAATGTGCAATCTCTATTATTAGGTCTTTGGCTCCATTTTATAATACTTAAATGGTGTTAGATTTTAATCAATAAATTTATAATATTTTTGAAATTGTTGTTATTGCTTTTTTTAATATGACAGTGAAGTATTTCTGTGCATATTTTTAATACCAAGAACTATGAAGCTTGTGAGTTACTAATGAGTTGTGTATTCATGCACAGAATAAAAAATGTATTAATCGAAAATTATTTTAGTCTTTACTTAATCAATGAAGTCTAATTTTCTTCCTTAATATGCACAATTATTTGAGCCAAAATCTATTGGGAGATTTAAACATCCAGATTTTTTAGACTTTAAAAGGTTTATGATTACCATTGCATTGTCTTGTGTTAAAAACAAGAAAACTCTGATTCTGAGCAAAATCGTCGCGGTTATAAAATATATATTAACGTAATTCCTTTCAAATAAGCTAGGAATAGTCATGATATTAAAAAATTGAAATATTCTGTTCATGGTTGTGTAGAAGGTAAGCCAACCAAGCATCTAATTATTATGTGAGTAGGTACAGTCGACATTAATGAATGGAAGAGTTCCGGAAGAAGAAGGACAGTGAGTAGGCCTATGAGGGTGAAGAAGAGAAAGAATTGGAACAAGTGGAGTGTGTAAGACAAGAGCAGGCGGACAAATTGACGAGGATTTGTAAGAACTGGGTCGAGGTGATGGATGCTACCAGTAAATAACAAGTGTACGGGCCTTTACCTTCATTCTCCTGCCGACTTCACTGCTTGTAATTATGATGCCGAACTTACGAACTAACATTTAAGTATCATGTTTAATTTAACCCGTTCAGAGATAAATTTATACAATAGTATAAAGTGAAATCATCAGTGGGCATTGAATTTGAAACCTGTGGGAAATTTTTTTAAGTAGTAGCGCTTTTCCATGAATGACAATCTTAACACATGGACAAAAATCCTAACATTTTACTATCATTATGCTATTACTAATCTCTGCTTTTGAACAATTTTTGAGGCCACGCTTATATAGGCCTAAGTCAGTAGCTGTGAAAAGGTTAATGTAATTTAATTTAAAACAATAGCAATTGTATAATGCTTTAGACTTCATCAAGTTCCTGTCTAGAATGGTATATTGATTTGTGCATAAAAAAACGCTTCTATAGAATAAAATGGATTGTAGAGCAACCAACGATATAAATAAGCTCTTCAAAATTTTATTTCAACTTATTAACCGTTTGGGAAGATTATTAAAAAAGTAAACTCCTGATACTTCATCCCTCAGGAAATAAATAACTGTTTTTAATATTAGTACCTCTGAAATCTAAAATCATACTCTTACAAGTTCAATTTCACCTTAATCAGATTTTGAAATATATAAAATTATTTACAGTTAATATTTTCTCATTTTTTAACAAAGATTTAAGGCGAGAATCATAATATGATGATCCTAATAAGATTCTAATAACTTTTTTTTTTGTAATTATAGTCTGTTATTTGATCCCTTTAAAAGCTTAAATTCCGGCATTTTTATAGAGTAGGCCTACGTAATAATTATTATTTGAATACCAAGTAACAATGTGAAATGCAAATTTTTCACACATTTCCTAAGCATTTTATGCAATATCAACAGAAACTCTTCTAAACTACTCTAAAGACATCAAACAACATGACGCTGAATATTGACTGTATTGACTGCATTAATGAATTTCATTTTATCTAATTTAAGATTTAAATTTGTCAAATTAACATGTGCATTTTAATCCGATTTTTTTTTCTTGATAATAAATTGTTTAACAAATGATTGAACTTGCCAATAAATAAACTACTTTTTGAACGAAAATATTACGGTTACATTTTATGAGGAAATTTTTATTAAATGTGCCCACGTGGAGTCACAATGTAGCCTACAAGACAAGTGCAAAACTTTAAAATAGAAAGTGCAGATTTTTACTCTTTTGTTCTAAATATCAAACGTCAAGTAGGCCTACGACTTTTTTACTAAAATTTTTCTCAATGATTTAAAAATTATCTTCCGCCATCACAGTGATGACTTCAGCAGTTAAAAGGTTAAACTGCACTTTGAATTTTAAATTACGTAGCAAGTTATCTTTTCTAACAGAACCGGGAGTAAAGGATGATGCGCGAGATACGATTTTTTACAGAATATACGAGTTACGGTACCTAATCGCAGAGGATATTTATCTTTCGAATCCTGATCGGGACAAGTTACCTAAGTGGGCTTTTTCCCGGTGTTATTCCTCACCTATGAGACATATATAGGTAAACTTATGGGCCAGGATATCAACTACAGTACTTTTCAAATGAGAAGTCTTTTCCTTCACCGCCAATCACGTGTACGGGCTAAAAGACTGCCGCTAGCCGTGAGAGTCTTCCCTCCGTCTCGCCGTCTCTGATTGGACCGCGTATCTATGCAGTTGAAGGACATAGGACTTGTCATCTGCAAAGCACCTTGTCATCTTCATCCCATCCTCGCTCTATTCAGAGTGAATGTGTGTATGAATGATGTGTCTCGTCCTATGTGTTCATGTTGTTTGGGGGTGGCCCCGGCGTAGAGAAGACTCCTCATCCGGGGAGGTCCTCCATGTCCCTGTCTTGTCAAAAAAAGTTTGTATGTGATCCATAGATAATCTCTTTCCTGACAGGTAGCTGCCCTGTATATGGGTGCGTAATTCCTAAAAGGGTAGAGTTAAAGCTATGAGTAAGAAAGAAAGAAATATACAGATCCATGCCGGAATGCACAGAAAACAGTTAACACAGTGATCTGGCATACAGTTAATATTTTGTATCACAAGCTTGGTGTCGTGCACATTGGCACAGGTACACATCGGCACAGTCGCATTTTCGTGCACATCGGCATAGTATTTTTTTCTTGTAATATTATCGTGCTCATCGCCACACAACCCGTTGGGGCTAGGGGTGGACATAGAGACTCAAACCTACAGCCTCCTTCACCACGGCACCAAGGCAGCACCCCTTAGGTACCGCGGCTAAGGAAACCGGCCGTTAATATCGTAGATAGGTTGTCAGGTTAGGTTAGATTATGTTAGGTTAATTCAAAGCCTCATTCAATCGCAGGCAGATACTTTATGAATGATTTCTAAACAATACAATTATAATATTAATGTACACAGTATGTATCTGTAATAATAAAAGGAAGTGTCTGTCTTTCTGTCTATCTAGCAGTTACTGTGAACTCCATTGCATTCAAAACGATAATGTAATTCCAACTTTGTCTCTATGTCCACCCCTACGAAGGGTGTGTGGCGATGAGCACGATGATATTGCAAGATAAAAGTACTGTGCCGATGTGCACGAAAATGCGACTGTGCCGATGTGCACACAACCGCAAGCTTAGTGCTGAGAGTGCGAGAAACTCTATAGAGAGTAATATCAGGTGATATGAGAGCTTTAGTCCAGTTCTGAGAGTAGCTGAAAGTAAAACTTCCGACATTACTCTCAGAACCGTGATCACTCGAAAAAGAAGTTACCAGAGTTTACATCTTGTCGGTTTTGTCAGGATATCTAAGAACAAATGAAGCCCTCATGAACTGCATGGGACCATTATTACAAAATGAAAGACAACGGATACTTTATCCTTGAGGATACATTTTGAATTTAAGGTTTAAAAATTTTGTTCAAAATTAACCTTTCTTATCTTTTATAATAAAAAATTGTTTACTTGGATGTATACTGTAAGTTGGCTAGTTTAAGCGCCCTCGGGTACTTCCAAGTCTCTCTAATCACGCGCTATTTAAAAGGCAGCGCTAGTACAAAGGAAATCAAACTGTGTAAATGCATATGCAGTTATATGTTTTATGCAATATGTAACTCTGTTATATTATGTGATATATATATAGTATATAATAATAATTCCTTTATTGCAACCAATGATCATAGCATGATGAATGGAGCTCTGGTGGATTGATATATGGCAGGGGAAACAGGAGCAACCCGAGAAAACCTGCCCCAAACCCATTTTGTCCAACACAAATTCCACACAGACCCACTGAGATTCGATCCCGGGTCCCAGCGGCATACACAGTATATGTAACTAAAAGAATTAAACGCCTTAAAAAGGTAATTTTATACAGACTCTTATAGTCTAACCAATTTCCCGCAATTATTTTCACTGCATATTCATAATGCATGTTCAAAATCAAATGGGTTCTCCAGATTTCTTGCACGGCTGTTTAAATTTTTACTGTATGTGCAAAACTGTATGAACAACAAACAGTATATAACTTTTTTTATTAAAGCCATATTTTTTGTAAAAAACAAGACGTCTGGTGATCATATACAATTTGATTTATTGTGAATATATTAGGAGAAAAAATTCTCTAACACTGGGATGTGAACCCAGGACCTTTGGCTATCCGTGCCAATCATGGGCGTACGGTGAAATTCTGTTTGGAGGGGGTTAAATATAATGTTGTCTCAGCTCCATGTGCTAATATACTATTTTTAGTAACTAAACAGCTGTATTGTGATCGGTGATTTTTTCTAAAAAATGTGTAAGAGGTATTCTCGCTTTTGACTTAAAGGAACATTACCAGACCTACCCACAGACTTAGAATGAAAGTGGAATCACACAATATGCATAATGTTATACGAATTTAAGTCCTCTGGATTCAGTTCCTACACATTTATTCTCCCCGTAAGCTGCAATTTAGTCTATGATACAATCACAGGTTTTCTTACACCTTTCAAAGAAGACACTAAATTTAAAATAAAAAATAGCTTTACCTCTATTAGTCCCCTGTCAAATGTACAAAAAAAGGCTCCCGTGTGCTCCTTGATGATGCAAGTGTGGGAGTGGTCTCAATCTCTTCGTTTGACCTTGGAGAAACATAATTTCGATGGTGCCACTCTTGAAAATGGTGCGTTTGAATGGTGGGGGCAAAAAACAAAATGGCTGCCATCGCAAACACGTTTTCCTATTTATATCAGTAACCGTTGGGATTACAAAAAAAGGTTTGAAACAGGAAATGTAGCTACATAGATTGTGCACAGAAAAGATTATTACGACGTTTTTGTAGGATCAACCGTTTTCTCATAAAAAGTACTTTTATATTTTTCAAAATTAAAAATGATTATGTCTCAGTATGAGGGTTTTGCAAGCGCATATTTGCATGCCTGACATTATTTACATGACCACTGGATACTTCTAACAATAATTAATATGTTAAACACTAATAAATTAAAAAATAACCCCTTTCCCTTATGTTGTGCCGTAGGAAACTGAAAGATAAAAAGTACTACTATAGTTTTAAACTTTAACGAAAATACTGTGGAAGAAATACAATGTTTGCAGATTTATTGGCCTATAGACAGAGTGGATACACTCCTACAATTACATTTTTAATTATAATCATCGTCACTTTCAATACAAATCTCACTTAGACCTAAATCTTCATCATCGCCCAGCTCGCATTCTCCCATATTGTCACAACGGTTGGGGTTACCTTCGCAAGTGCACATTTCAGTACACCGGAGTCCATTTGACTGACATGTAGCCTACATGGAGGAGAGCAACGCCTTTTGGAGCATGAGCAGCGAAAAAGTTCCAAGATAAGCTCTGGTGCACAAGGGTTAGTACAAGCAACAGACTCGTATGCACTCCCTACTTTTTTCCATCCAAAATCTGAGGGCGGTGGGTTATTGGGATGCTTATTTGGGTCCTGATTCCATTCAAAACATTGAAGGTGAGCCCTTAGCCATGCCAGATCCAGTGCAGATCTTGTTGGAGGAACATCTTGGCATTTTTTCTGTGTAAACAACAACCATCGCACAGGACATAATATGTCGGTCAGTCTAGTTTTGGGGATATAAAGCTGCAAATGAACGCTTCCAAGATAGTCCTGACATCTTCAGTGAGTGAAAGTGTAGTCCCCAATTTAGCCAAGGCTTCTAGCGGCGTATCACTTGCGGAATTAAAAGCTTTCCACCACTTTATTTTACCTTTGCCAGCCAAGTGCTCTGTAAATTGAACCTAGTTGAATGAACCTTAGCCGAGGAAAAATGCAAAATCTTTCGAAAGCTGAGGATATCATCTTAGTTCTAAAATCAGGACATCAGTATCGGGGGAGAACACATAGCTAATTTGTGCATTGGTATACTTCCAATTTTCGTTTCTGGTCCGATTTTGCACTGCATTGGATCTGAGCCCTTTTGCCGAATCTCTCACGTCGCTTTCTTCAATGAGTTTTCTTTGTAAGAGTAAAAAACTACAGTAACCTCACTGTAATTGCTAAATTCAGTAATTCAGTAATTACTGCTGAATTCAGTAATTACAGTGAGGTCCATGTAGTTTTTGTACTCAGTTTTTACTCAGTTGGAGGGACAAAGCAGCTTCTTCACATGGCGATGATATATCCAGTCTTGCAAGTACGCAGGAGGAGGCCAACACAAAGATCATATTAAATGCATCTTATTTAGCACAGAAAGGAATTAGAACTACTCATGTGTTCTCCCCCGATACTGATGTCCTGATTTTAGCACTAAGATGATATCCTCAGCTTCGAAAGATTTTGCATCTTTCCTCGGCTAAGGTTCATTCAACCAGGTTCAATTTACAGAGCACTTGGACCTCTGAAAGCCTCTCCACTCCCTGGATTACACGCAATTTTAGGAGCTGATGTAACAGGATCATTTGCTGGCAAAAGGGCTCAGATCCAATGCAGTGCAAAATCGGACCAGAAACGAAAATTGGAAGTATACCAATGCACAAATTAGCTATGTGTTCTCCCCCGATACTGATGTCCTGATTTTAGCACTAAGATGATATCCTCAGCTTTCGAAAGATTTTGCATTTTTCCTCGGCTAAGGTTCATTCAACTAGGTTCAATTTACAGAGCACTTGGCTGGCAAAGGTAAAATAAAGTGGTGGAAAGCTTTTAATTCCGCAAGTGATACGCCGCTAGAAGCCTTGGCTAAATTGGGGACTACACTTTCACTCACTGAAGATGTCAGGACTATCTTGGAAGCGTTTATTTGCAGCTTTATATCCCCAAAACTACACTGACCGATATATTAGGTCCTGTGCGATGGTTGTTGTTTACACAGTAAAAATGCAAAGATGTTCCTCCAACAAGATCTGCATTGGATCTGGCATGGCTAAGGGCTCACCTTCAATGTTTTGAATGGAATCAGGACATAATAAGCACCCCAATAACCCACCGCCCTCAGATTTTGGATGGAAAAAAGTAGGGAGTGCATACGAGTCTGTTGCTTGTACTAACCCTTGTGCACCAGAGCTTATCTTGGAACTTTTTCGCTGCTCATGCTCCAAAAGGCGTTGCTCTCCTCCATGTAGGCTACATGTCAGTCAAATGGACTCCGGTGTACTGAAATGTGCACTTGCGAAGGTAATCCCAACCGTTGTGACAATATGGGAGAGTGCGAGCTGGACGATGATGAAGATTTAGGTCTAAGTGAGATTTGTATTGAAAGTGACGATGATTATAATTAAAAATGTAATTATAGGAGTGTATCCACTCTGTCTATAGGCCAATAAATCTGCAAACATTGTATTTCTTCCAAAGTATTTTCGTTAAAGGTTAAAACTATAGTGGTACTTTTTATCTTTCAGTTTTCTACGGCACAACATAAGGGAAAGGGGTTATTTTTTTAAATTTATTAGTGTTTAACATATTAATTATTGTTAGAAGTATCCAGTGGCCGTGTAAATAATGTCAGGCATGTAAATATGCGCTTGCAAAACCCTCATACTGAGACATAATCATTTTTAATTTTGAAAAATATAAAAGTACTTTTTATGAGAAAACGGTTGATCCTACATAAAAGTTGTAATAAACTTTTCTGTGCAGAATCTATGTAGCTACATTTCTTGTTTCAAACCTTTTTTTGTAATCCCAACGGTTACTGATATAAATAGGAAAACGTGTTTGCGATGGTGGCCATTTTGTTTTTTGCCCCCACCATTCAAACGCACCATTTTCAAGAGTGGCACCATCGAAATTATGTTTCTCCACGGTCAAACGAAGAGATTGAGACTACTCCCACACTTGCATCATCAAGGAGCACACGGATGTACATTTGACAAGGGACTATATTTTCGAGAGTTGGGGCATGACAGGTTTGCGACCAATCTCGGAATACTGTGGGATACTGCTTAGGCTTAGCTGAGTCATTTTCACAAGGGCACATATAAATTAACACATGAAAAAAACTGCAGAATAGCCAGAGGTAGAATGACATGTGCAGCAAAATTAATTAATTCAGTCAATAATTAGAAATTCACATTTAGAAGAGTTATTTTAATATTGCTGTATTATGTAAGAAAATATAATAACTAAACCAATGTTTATTTATTTATTCATTTATTTCATAACATTATTTTATAATCCTTAAAAAATCGTAGATATTTCGGGAGGGGTTTCAACCCCCTCAACCCTCCCCCACCGCACGCCCATGGTGCCATTGCTCTACCATCTGAGCTAAGCCAGAATTCGGTTCACAGCGCCAGATGTAACCTCTCTGCTATGAATAATTGCTCTACCTCACTGACACATAAGTTATGTCATATGCACTACTTTGAGGCACACTAATTAGTGATTTCTGTGACCGGGCTTCCACTGTTATTGTACAGTTAATATCCAAGATAGATGTATATGCATTCATGAACCACAGATTATTGTCTCTGTTGGACATTACAGAATATTATAGGAAAAAAATTCCTCTCACATTGGAATTTGAACCCAGGAAATTTGGCTATCCGTGCCACTGCTCTGACAACTGAGCTAAGCCAGAATACACTTCACAACGCCATTTGGTGTTTTAATGTGGCAGACCCTGAGCTGCCTGCATGACGTCACCTGCCCTATCACAAAAGACGAGAACATACCAACAGCTGATCCCCCAGTTCAGCCGACTCGCCTCTTTGATGAATGACATTATATTGTAAACACTCAAAACTTAGACAATTAATTATGGTCGTGTGCAAATTGCCTATAATTAAGAAAATTAGGAAACTATGTGCAGTCGTTTCATAAACAATATACTCGTGTCTTAATAAATGTCATTATGGTCACGTTGCACAATGTACAGCTAGTCCCACGCAAGAGTTGGCCAATGACGCGGGATTCTGCGTCGTGGCGGGCACAGCTCCAACTCCCGAGTGATCGGGTGAAATCTACGCAAATATACACTGACCGGCAAAAAAAACCGATCACTTAAAGAAATTTTAAAAAATTAAGTGTATATAAAAATTATGTAGGTAGTAGGCCTATTGCATGGGTGCGCAACTGGTGCACATCGTGTCACTGTGAGGTAGGGGAATTTCTCCCACTACCGTCGCCCTTGACGTCAGCATAAAGCAGTTTCGACGTGACACTGAACATGAGAACAGGTTTCTTACGTCACAGAATAGATGGGGGACTAAAACGTTTCCCCTCAGTTGCTCACCTATGGCCTAGTGCTTGAAATAAAATTACAGCAATTGTATACTTTTAAGATTAAAATTTAATGATACAATTCACACTTCATTCCCCATATTGCCTCTTGCACCGTGGTGAATGGTGAGCCTAAGGTTGCAGCGGCATAACGGAGGCTGCATCTATCATCAATTAGAGCAACAGCTTTGGCAACATCTTCGGGACTGAGAGGCATAATTTCAACTAAACCTACTGGCAGAATCACTTCGATGCGAAGGAAGACAGTTTCCTTTCAGTTTGGAAGGAAATGGCGCAATACAACAATGAAACACCTTGCAATGTGTATGACAAGCTAGTGAATATAATCAGATTGGAATCGCCCAATTGCGATTTTTTTGTTTTTTTTTTTTTTTTGTTTGGTTTGGTGATAAAGTGAAGATATGAAGAAAGCTGATATGCTGTATCTATAGCTAATGGTCCAATGAAAGTAATAATTCATCCTCATCAACAACAATGTGTGAACATCCAATCAAAATTATGTTTAATATTAAAATTACAACAAATTTTACAGTGATCGTTTTTTTTTCCGTCAGTGTAGCAGCGATCGGTGTAATGATTCAGGTTCTCACATTTACAGTTAAATTTACAATGAAAGTAACCACATACCTCATCACAAGAGATGTTGGAAATGTTCTATTGCATCCACACAATACTGGCACCTTTTTAGGAAATTTTCTTTCACGCGCATAAGTTCAGTTTCCGAGATAGAGTACATTTCTCTTGTGATATTGTCTTTAAGTTCTTCTAATGTTTGGGAAATTGACCTATACACTTTATTTTTCAAGTTTCCCCATAAATAATAGTCTCATACTGTTAGAAGAACTTAAAGACAATTTCACAAGAGAAATTAACTCTGTCTCGCAAGCTGAGCTTATGCGCGAGAAAGAAATTTCCTAAAAAGGTGCCAGTATTGTAAGGATGCAAGAGGATAACATTTCCAACATCTCGTGGTTATTTTCATTGTAATTTTAACTGTAAATGTGAGAACCTGAATCATTACACCGATCGCGGCTTTATTTGCGTAGATATTTCACCGGATCGCTCGGGAGTTGGAGCTGTGCCCGCCGCGACGCAGAAACCCGCGTCATTGGCCAACTCTTGCGTGGGACTCACTGTACTAATGTACAATCATAATGTTTTGTTGAAATTTTCACATGTTCCACATCGAAGGTGTAAAGATTTACAGCATACAATAAACTACTATAAACAAAACTAAACTCACTATTCTTTCTGAATATGATTGCTTTTGAACTCAAGAATCCTGGAATCAGTTATTTCCTGTGAACATTCTAAAACAACTTCATTCCAGTTGAGCCTGCTATAATAACCTTATCCAACATCAAAAGCCATTCACGTAAAAACAGCAGGTTGACAATGATAATGCAGTATACGCTCCCGGTTCATAATTATCAGGTTTCCTCAACGCGTGCCTGTAATTTCCTGCATGTGTCAGAGGTGCTCCTGATTTTTGTTTGTTTGTTCTGTAGCACCACGCCCCATATCCCCTTAATAACACCCTTCTTCCATAAACCAACAGCACCCATTGATTTCCCTTCAAAGCTCCTACTAATTAGACCTGGAGTACAATGTCAATTTCGAAGTCGGACAGGTGTTCAATATCTGTAGGGATGGTAATTTCAAGGAAATTGTTACATTAAAAGAACTACTTAACCCGTTAGTAGTTTGGCACTTCCTCTTTTGACAGATGCCAGGAAAACTGGACATTAGCTAAGTAATAAAAATTATCTCATGCGTTCGAAATGCTTATACTGTTCGTGCCATTTTAAGAAGACCTCGTCCCAAACCATCGTCTATCTGCAAAAAATATAATACCATTGTTCCCTAATTCAAAAATCTGCACCGACAACGACGCCTACAAAGAATAGGTGCTCTTGTAGTCGCGTGGTTTTCCCAGTGTTGCCGCTGTCATTCACAACTTCTCCAGCGAAGTAAAGTGCTGTGGTACGAATTTGGCAACATTGTACTTGGCTGCAGAAAAGTGTGAATACATCTAATTACCTTTTTATTCACTGATTGACAGGTCGAAGAGGATTAGGATGGCAGAACATAGAGTCTTTAAGAAGTGGCACCCACAATACATAATTAATTGCAATAGTCCTACTACTGTGTATTAAAAAGTTTTAAAAACCTCTTTATGCTCAATGTTAGAGGTAAGTACACTATCTATCAACATCATCTGAAACTGAAACAATTATGTCACTGAAATATTTTTACGCGGGAGTCACTTACAGTATTATATTGTACGTGATATAAAAAAGCAGCATCTTGGAAAAACCCCTGCCTTTCGAACCACGGGGAACCAATTACCAGAGGTGCGTTACTGATGATTACAGCAACCTCTATTTTCGAACCAGGATCGTTACGCCTTCTGTACAAGATATGTGGTAATGTTTGACTCTAACAACTATCAATTGTTATGAATCGATCAGTTTATGAAAATGGGACGATTAATTTCTAACGATAAAATTGTGATAGCATTTTTTAGACAAAACATTAATTTTTCTACTGTAGTGTTTTTCTTATCAATTTTTATCAATTTATCAAATGTCATGGTAGGCATTCGAGTTTCCTATACTCAGTGCTGGTAACCTATCTTACCGCACTATTTATGGCACTGCCGCACTGCTTAGCGCAGGGGTGCATCATTTTATGAAAGTATGTTACTTCTGATGTATATGTAACCATTATTACTTGCCACAATGGTACTTGTCACAATGGTACTTTCTGAGATTATGTTGGAAAATGTCTGCAAGTCTGATGTATATGTAACCATTATTACTTGCCACAATGGTAGGGCCTACTTGCCACAATGGTACTTTCTGAGATTATGTTGGAAAATGTCTGCAAGTCAGTTGTAATGGCAACATATTGGTTTACAGTGTACATATACGGCTTTGGAAGTTGCAATGCGTTTACCTCTGACAAATAACACCACCCACATATTTCCTCACATATGCTGATCAAACTTTATACCTTTGTCCTTCCGTAAGCCCTGCTTAATGAATCGATCTGGAGCTTAACTCGGAGATCGATTACAAAAATAACTTATTTTCTACCTATCATAATTGCAATTATCACTGATTAAACAAAAGCATTCTGGCACTTTGTTATATCACTTTACTTGATTTTGTAATATATTTTTATATACTGTATTTTCCTATTGGAATGAGTTAGGCTACATGTAGTAACACTAATACATTCTTTTTAAATGCTGACTAAGAACTCCCTTAAGATTGCCATAATGCAGTTATAGAGAGAGATTTGTTGAAATATTAACATATTTTCTTATGAAATTTGGTCTTAATTATTACATTATCTTAGAAAAATATTACCACTTTTCAAATATTTGCACGATAAATTATCTGCATATGTATTATTCAGAAAACTCGTTGACGGGATTCTCTGAAATAAGATTAAAATGTGGCAGCGCGAACACAATTGCGAAAGGCAATATGCTCTCACTACTCCCGAAACCAAAACTGCATATTATTTTAATGAAATGACCTTTTAAAAGAAACAGTGCAGAATATGTTGCACAAACTTTGTTATTGAGGTTTTTATGTTGATGAATAAATCCAGTATGTACCATTCAAAAATTAATGTAGGCCTACTACCTCCGAGTTTTTAACGGAGTAAATAATTGCTCCGACTATTCAATAGATTACTAGGTCTACAGAATGTATCATGAAAGAGAGTGAAAATTAAAGATAGTCAATATAATATATGACTTAGGCCTACTTTTATTATTGCTATTTTATGTGGGGAAATTTCATGACCCTTCATGGTACAGTACCTAAACACTTTACATTTCTTGAATTCAGATTTGTTCACAAAAATATAATAATCTATATTCAAGAAATTTGTATTTATTATTAATATAATTACTATCGTTGTTATAAGTAGTTGTTACTTAGCATATTTTGCATGCTTTAAGTGTATATAAGTTATGTTACGTGTTTAGAATGTTTCGGTATACCAATGGGATTCATTCCTGTGCATTTTCGGTGATGCCTTTTTGGCTGATGTTCAATTTAAACGATTCTGATATTATGTGACAAAGGGGCGATGAGTTATGAAAAGTAAACAAATCCTACAAGTCCTGCGTTTGCTTTGCGAATGAGGAAACCACGAAAAATCCAAGTTAAATTGGCCGGCCAGAGGGTTTGATATTTGAATCCAGGACCTCTTACCTCTGCCAGCTCGCTCGGACTTTTTTTAATTGAAATCAAATTTTCAAATAAACATGCAAACAAAATACATGCAAAATCATACATAAGTTATGTCCTTGAAAGTACCAGATGAGCAAACCTCGGGCCTATGGCAGTGGCGGTTTCTCCTATTGTGCTGCAGTGCTTGCAGCACACAGCTTGTTTTCTGCTCGTCGTATAATGTTATTTTCAAACGCAATATTATATTTTCTATTGCGTAGATTTTGAACTTGGCACGTCCACGCGAGAATTTCTTAGCTGGTATCTTGGGAGTCAAGAGTCGGTAATGTGAATACTACCTTTCCTGCACCATGATGGGATTCTGTGAACAGCACATTTTTTGTAGGGGTGTGACGTCATGCTCAACCTTGACTGCATGGTGTATATGTGAGTTTTAACCTGCAGAATGTGCTGCGGCAGCGGGCAGCCCAGAGTGAGATTCTGAGGCTTTACTAATTACTTCACGTCTCACCGGCGGCCGCGCTGTTGGTTATGTGAGAAGATCTTCCACCGTCTGACGGTAGGGGGCCGTGATGTAGCGTGGAGGACCATCATAGTCTAGTAAGCAATGCTTTTCATCTTCACCGCCAAATTCGAATGTGTTAAATTCAGAAAAACCTGGATTTCACAACCCCGATTAAGTATTCTGTCGCACTGGAAACACTAAGCGACTTCCTCTACCTCGATCATTAAAAATACTATTTTCTCGTCTCTTATTCCATTTCGGGGAACTCTCACGCGATTTTCCCTTCCCTTATTATTATTATTATTATTATTATTATTATCATTATTATCATTATTATTGTTATAATTTTTTTTGCTATTTTCTCTCGTCACACAACTCACACAACGTTCGACGAGACGAGAAAAATTAGCAAAAAAATGATTAGGGCAAAGAAAATCGCGTGAGAGTTCCCAGAGATGGATTAAGAGACGAGCAGTTTAGATAGGCCTACTAATAATTTTTTTAAATATTTTAAGTTTGCTGTATGAAATGGTATTTGCAGCACACCCCCGTTTTAAGCCATGAGCCGCTAATGGCCTATGAGCTGTAATAAGCTTGTTGCATAATCTACCATTCTCGTACATAGACTATAAAGAAATTTTATTTTTGTTCGACCATACTATAATACGCTTATTATATGTGACATAAACAGTGGCGTAACTGAAGCTTGTACTGTTGAGAAAGGAATTAGATTTTGTTGGTATCAAGTCCTATATGTTTGTGTGATACCAGACAAAATACAGCTACGAACACACCATTTCAAGTCAGTTAAACAGAGCCACAGCTAGATTAATGCATAGATTACTGTTCCCAACTTCTAATGACCCTTAAGGATTCCACAGGATTTTAAATATTACAGAGTACCTGTGCCAGATTTTGTATGTAAGTGTATTTTCTACCATGTAAGTACTACTGACATTAATAATGATAATAATAATAATAATAATAGTAATAATTCCGCATAAAGGTAATAATAATACAGACTCTATCGATACTTAAACATTTAGTAATTAATTATGGTCAAACAAAAACAGTCGTACGCAACTTGTCTATAATGGTAATTAAGATTTTCGTATGAAATTACGAAACAAGTAAAGCGAGTTTCATAAACATACTCGTAACTGAATAAATGCCATTATAGGAGCGTTACATAATGTACTGAGTACTACAAATATTTAGGCATAACGATTCATAAAGATGGTGGAATGGAGAAAGAAATTCAGAATAGAAACTCTCTGGGCAGAAAAAGCGATATCCCTATTAAATGAAATATTGTCGGACAGACATATTATATCACGAGAAGGAAAAAACAGTATATTTATGATTCATTAGTTAAGAAAATAGTAAAATACGATTCAGAAATTTGGCGAATTAAAAAGAGAGAGGAAAGAAAATTATTAGCAACAGAAATGGGTTTTTGGAGAAGAGCAAACGGAACTTCTAGGATGGAAAGAATTAGAAATGAAGAAATTCAGGAACAAACGGAAGTACAACACATACAACAGATGGAATTAAAGAAAAGCAACTCGTATGGTATGATCATGTGAAAAATATGGGGGAGGAGAGATTACCAAAGAAGATCTTCAGATGGAATCCTCCGGGCAGAAAGAAGAGAGGGAGACCAAAGATGACATGGTTTAATGGGATACAAGAAGACATGAAAGACAAAAACATTCCTGAGAATCTATGGGAGTATAGAGAGGCTAGGAGATTGATAATACGGAAGATGTAGACATACGTCATTAAACCGTAATGATGATAACATAATGTACTATTATTGGATATTTTTATATCCCCATATTAGAAAATATTCGCGATTTTTGCGTAGTTTTATTCAATGTATTCGTACAAAAGTCACAGCTATACCCAAACACCCGAGATGTGAGTTTTGCTATACAAATCCATGGACTTATCAGTAAATTCGTAACATACATAACGGTGCCTGTTAGAAAAAACATGGGAATTATCGCTTAATGTATATGGATGCCCAAGATTACTCACCTAGCCTATATGTTAACGGTATTGTCTGATAAGCCTGCGTCTGATTAGGAACTGTGAGATTCTAATGTGAAAGATACAAATGACAACGAATGGGCGCTGTTAGGCACAAATTAATCAACTCTACAAGGGTCAAATTAGTATAGATGACAGTCTACCTTAAATTAGACTACAGTTTACCTTAAATTAGAATAATTATAAGTTGTTTTCACTTACAAACTTAAGTCATTTCAAATTAGTGCCTAAGTTTATTTACAATTCCTTTCTTAAAATCTGAACATACAAAGCAGTCATGTCCAACTAGACGGTTTCTTTTAAGTAATTTTAGTAGTTTTATTTGGCATAATTCTACTTCCGCATCCTGTATTGTGTTCGTAAATAAGCAATCGTGGTAGCGGAATATATTCTTGGAGGAGCTACAATAAATTGATTCATAATCATGTAAGCTATTTTGTATATACAGGAAATAAATACAGTAAAGTCTTATAAATCGATAATAATAGGCCCTAAAATGTTTATTCAATTTTTTTACAAAAACATGATTTTGCTTTTAAAAATATGTCGAACATATGATACTAAAGAAAATCATATTTATCGTAGATAATTCCAAAATTATATAGTTATTGTAGACAGCATGCTAGAAAGACCGAAAAGGGAGGATATTTCAATCCGCCTTTTTTCTCTCTTAACACTAAGAGCATTGGTTTTACACTTCAGATAACCTCTGAATAAGTTATTTATTTGCGACCTGAAGCAAGTTTGTGTTCAAAGAGCAAAATATTAGTTTCTTTTTTAATTTATGGCTTCTTTTTTTGTGGGAGAGTTAGCTCTTTAATAGCCTCGAAATTTTTCCCAGTTAATACGAAAGTCAAACTTATAACATTCACATATTTTTAGAGCGAAAATGGTCTTACATTCAATAGGCATTGGAGGAAAATGAAGAGCTCAATATCAATGTTCGTCAATTTTCAAACTTCAAAAAGTATTACAGAAAAATATGGAGACGAGCAGGATTTGCTTCAATAAAATGTGATGTTCAAGATTCATGATACCATTATTTTACATCTTCATTGCTTTCTATTCTTGGCACTATTACTTCACTATTTCACTTTATAAATCAATGTGTTGTTTAAAATTAAATATGGAATAATATTAACTTATTTGAAAAGACGGGGAGTGAAAAATTTTGGAACGAAGAAAAGAGCATTTAAGCTTCTTAACATTCAAACTTTAGAACAGTGTTAGTTATAAGCTTTCTTACAGTGCCTACTTGATTAATTAACATAATCCGACATTTTATTTCCTTATTATTATTATCATCTTATAGGGCATACTCAGCTTCTTTATTATAACTCAGGAGCTATTCGACTAAGAAGTAGCGGCTCCGGTCACGGAGAACATCAATAATGACCATGGGTGACGGCATGCTGACCACATGCCCCCAATCCTGCCATCTTCCTAGGGTAAATGCAGCGGTCGGATGGCAGGTACTCAATGGATGTACAGTCACCGAATTTAGTTTAGTTTAATGTTATTTTCCCAATCCTGTATAGAGTTGTGTGAAAAAAAAAAAAATATATATATATATATATTGCGTGATATATTCATATAACTTTCTCAAGCAAGGACAATATAACTTTTCACTTGCTTTCTGACATACCGATTGTTCCATGCCTTTAGCTCCGAGCCTATGCAGCTAGAGAAAGCCGACGTATGTATGTCAGAATGTGTTTGAAAGTTATGAGAAATGGCATCACATAATTATACGTTACAGCAAAGCATCTTCAAAGTACAGACTATTTAATAATAAGATGATTCTGCATAAGTGGATAGAAAGTTTGTATGATGATAATTCTGGTATTTCGATCCCGGAAGGCAGCACTGAAGTACATTTATAAATAAATCTAAGGATACGGGTTCTGAGTCATAACTCATAACCATTGATATACTAAGAGGACTGATGAAATAAAAGGGAGTTAAAACAGCATCACAAAGGAATTAGATAGGAATCACGGAAGATCAATTTGTGGGTATAGGTCTAGTGCCGATTTTCTATGAAGGTGTCATAAATCTGTGGTAACGGTGAGACAATACTTCTAGCACCTCTTATGATCAAATAAAGCACAATAATACGCAATTTTCAACCCCACTTCTCTCTACTACCAACTACATGGGCGCCGATTACCTAAGTCTGACCGTTCTAAGAAAGAAACCTGAAGTAGGCTAAACAATAATCTGTATGCCTATCTCACTCTATGCAATTATTCATTTGACTTAAGAGTGAGCAGAAATACTGGTTTTTGTTTTCTTCGGGTTTCTTTCTTAGAATGGTCAGAGTATAGTGTGGCAACCGCGCAGGGCAGCTGAACTACATGTCCAGAAGGTAATGAAATGGAACGCTCTGAAGAATAAGAGACCATATTGCAGGGAATGTATATTCCATTGAATCAGCTTCAAGAAAAATTGTATAGTTTCAATGTGTATAATTGTGAAGCCTGAGCGTTTGCAAACGTTGGGTGCCTTTCAGCAAATCTTTATAAAACAAAGTTTTACGCAAAAGTCAAAGTCTGTGAGATTTTATTTGGCAAGGAGAGAGAGAACTTAACTTACCTCTTTTGTTTAGAGACTTGACCGCAAATATGAAATTACTCTTATGTCGCTCATAGAATCAGTGGCGGAATAATCCTATAGGCTATAAGCTGGCAACACAAACGTTCTTTACCGAGAATATTTTTCAAACGCAATACAGTAAAAACAGCCCGCCGCTGACTAGCTTATGACGGAAAACGGTTCACAGCTAACAAAAGAAGTCGCTAGCCATTAAGAGGGTATTTCGTTGATACTCTCCCAAAGCAAACAGCAGGCCAGGTGCCTGTGGTGCCTTGTTAAATCTCGCATACTTTAGTATAATCACCTTTTGTACGAAATATGTTTTAAAAAATCTTTCAGCTGATTAAGAGAAAACTAAAAAAAGTTTTCATGTAAAGTGATAAAAACGTGAGAGTAAGTAGTCGCGAATCTTCATGCCACATATGAAGTTAAGTTGAGGAGGTCTGCGCAACAGTGATCTAACCCTTCCGCCATCGAAAATTCAAGATGCGTTCTGCATGACTTGAGAGTGAACTTTATTATTATATTACGGTTGGACAGATTACTTCTGATTTAGGTAATTTTAAAGTCAATCTGTTCCCTGAAACACAAGTCCTCTTGTGTAAGTGCTACCAAAGTTTTGAAAACTAAGATAAATAAATCCAAAGTGGGTGGATGATATTAATTATATTATCAAATATACACCGCCCATTCATCATTAATTTAATGACAATCTAATTTCTGTAACTGAGGCAGGTGTTGCAGAAACAGTGGAGAATGGCAGTGAGCTTTTTCATGTACTTCATCGTTTGTAGAACTGAGTAATCACTGCAGCTTACGAGGGTAAGTCAATAAGTATCCGCACTTTTTGTTTAATCTTTTATAGGTTGGCTGTACCGCTTTGTGATCGCGCATGTCGACATGCTGTTCATTTGTTTCCGCTTGTGGAATGTTTGACCGTTAAGGCTCCACTGTGTGTTGCGCTGTTGCACATTAAACATGGCTGAACCACTCAGCGTTTGCACTAAAGAAGAACAGCGTGCAGTAATCCGTTTTTTGTCTTTTAAAGATGTACCAGCAGCCGAATTCCATCGGAGACTTTCCGCACAATATGGGGGCAATGTTTTACCACGGCGAAGCGTGTACGAATGGATTGGAAAGATCAAGTTTGGTCGGACAAGTGTGAAGGACGAAGAAAGAACAGGACGCCCATCTATATCCACTAGTGACGCCAACATTGAGCAAGTGCGTATCATAGGCCTAATTCAGACAAACCGAAGAGTGACTGTCGATGAAGTGGCAAATTATATGCAAATTAGCCATGGTTCTGCATATGACAATAGTCATAACAGGCTTGGCTTTCATAAAATATGTCAAGGTCGGTCCCAAAACAGCTCACTGAACGCTCCATCTGCCAACGCTTACTGGAACGCCATGCTAACGAAGGTGAAGTTTTTTTTTTTTTTTTTTAATAGTCACCGGAGGCGAAACATGAATCCATCACTTGGAGCCTGAAAACAAACGCTAAAGCATGGAATGGAAACACCCTGCATCTCCAATCAAAAAGAAATTCAAGAGTCAACCCTCCGCAGGAAAAGTGATGCTCACACTTTTTTGGCATTTACAAGGGTCAATACTGCAACATTACTTGGAGAAGGGCTCAACAATAAACAGTACAGTCAGATGTTGATCAACGAGCTGAAATATGCAATTCGAGCCAAACGTCGAGTCCTATTGTCGAGAGGAGATGTTTTGTTGCATGACAATGCGCGCCCACATACTGCCGCCCACACTGCTCAAACTATTGCGAAACAGGGTTTTGAGGTGTTAGAGCATCCTGCATATAGTCCCGATCTCGCCCCGTCAGATTTCCATCTTTTCGGCCCACTTAAAGAAGTCTTAAGAGGCCGTCAATTCACCACAGAACAAGAACTGAAGGAAGCTGTGCATACATGGATTGCTACTCAGCGGAAAAGCATTTTTTTCTGAGTGTATCAGGTAGCTTGTGCAACAATGGATCAAGTACATTGAGAAGCAAGGGGAATATGTTGAAAAATGAGTTAACTGAAAGTTCTGTTGCAATAAATTTTAAAGGAATGTGCGGATACTTTTCTACTTGCCCTCATATAAATAAAACAAACACAAGTCCATTCCTCTTAAGATAATGTTTCATTACATGTAAAAATACATTATTTAAATTATTTTTTCTCCTTTGTCAAGTAGAAATGAATGTCAGTGCAACAATGACCTACCCAAGAATAGAATGTTTCAGGGCCTATCAAAAATGATAATTTCTCAGAAATATCTGAAAAGTAGACCATGTAACGTTGTAGTGAAGTTGACCATGAATTATAGAATACTCGCTACCAAAAAAAAATCTGTATTTTTTAAATTGCATTAACAACAACAAATGTAGAACTTTAACTTGATTTTTCTTTAAACTTAAAAAAGTGGCTTAGTTCACTGTACGCTGACGCTCTCAACCTGTATAGTCCAGTTACTCATTGCATACCCAGGCGGCTTCCTTTCGTTAGGAGGAAAAGTTTGCCGACAGCTCAACCCATGTTCTTTGTTTTTACCGCACCAATCAGCTAGTTACCCCAGCCAATCAAAATCTAAGAATGTTCTGTGGCGATTTTGACAGCTACTCGTCTACTCCGCGTGGAGTGAAATGCGTGGTTGCAAGATCAAGTTAGAGTAAACAATAACACGTGTGAATTGAATAAAGCGAAGGAAGAACTGAGGTCAGTGATAACAATGAGAGAATATTGCAACGTTGCTTTTGTTTTGGAAAGCGGTAGCCCAAGACCGATTTAGTCAGATCAATTAACATAAAGAAACACCGAAACCTTTGAAGCCGACTGGCCATCCAATGAGTAACTGCACTACACACGACATTTCGTTCTCAAGCTATGCTGTTCATAAACTCTCTTTCTCTGAAAAATATACACAACCATACATGCAGACATGATTCTAAAAATTGTACTTCTGAATTCAGGAGGCTTAATGGCGTATTAACGCAGGTAACTGGACAACGAACTTGAGGGTCGAACACAGGACTTCCTCTACCTTGTACCTTATACCTTGTACCTTGTACGAGGGGTATTTCGAAAGTAAGTTTCGTCAGTTTGTCACACGGACACTTTATTGACCCAAAAGCAATACAGCATGGCAGCATGAACTATACACCGTGCACTATTTTTCGACATAGTCGCCAGCGAAATTGAGACATTTGTCGTAGCGTGCGATCAGTTTGAAGAACCCACTGTGGTAAAACTCGGTGCCCTGCGATGCAAGGAATTGGCGCACAGCCTGCTCCACCTCAGCTTCCTGACATTACTAAAGGTTCCATACAGACCATTTTGAGTGACAAATTGATGTTCCATAAGGTTTGTGCGAGATGGGTTCGTGGAGGCCGCACTTTGCAGGGGACGGAAATCGGGAGATCAATTTCAAACAGCTCTATCTCGGACAATAAAAGGTTCAGCGGCTGCAGCAATGGCTCGTTTGAAAGAGGGGAGATAGCGGTACGCCGGTACATGGCAGTGGCGCCAAATCTCTCGTGCCATCGTGAGCGGTACACTAATACCCGCGGGCACGCCAGTCTGCTGCGACTCGCTCTTCTACGGCGCAGTGCGCCTGCATCATGCCTCCTCCGCTGACGCCACTTCCGTCGTGGAACCAGCCACGGGTGAGGATTCGTCTGGCGTTTGTTTGGTTCCCCTGGTGAACACGCCGCTCCTGCCATACATTGACGAAACTTACTTTCGGAATACCCCTCGTAGCTTATACCTTGTAAGTAATAATATACACTGTTGTGTTAAGAAACTACTTATAATAAAGATAAATTCTGTTCCAAAAATTAAAAAGTTCCATAAAACTTTTTGAATTCCTTGTTATGAATTAAATCTGGCAAAACTCTGTAGGAGTTTGAATGTTATGCGACACTCGATACAGTATTGTTATCTTGTTCAGTGTTTACATAGAACGTCCCACTACTGTCACTACTGTTTGGAGTACCTAGCATCAGTCTGAGCGGTGTCACCCTGAGGGCAAATCCAATATCAACTGCGTCACTGACAACTTGGCAACACTGTCTACACTTGCCTCAATAGGCAAGCAACATGTTAATTTTAACTGTTAATAAAACTATCATATTTACAATGCACGTTTATATTGAAAGATATTCTGGAATCAGTAGAACAATTATTTTCAAATTCTGATTTTTTAAAACATTGTAAATTTCCTCCTAAGTTATTTGTGTGTAACATACATGTATTTGGTCAGTCACGGTGGTCTAGAGGTAGCGTGCCCGCCTCTAAATACGGGTATTTCGGGTAATTTTAGGCACTTGTGGTCTCCCAGATATCATCTGGCCGTCATTATTACTTTCGTCCCAAACACGCCTTGTTCAGAAGGAGTGTGTGTGTTACTGGTGTTTTCGTCCTTTGTGTTCGTGTTGTCTCGGAGTTGGCTCCGGCATTGGGCTGTCACTTATCCGGGGAGGCCCATCATGTCCTTGTCTGGTCAAAAAATGTGTATGTGATCCAAAGAATCTCCCTCCTCCAACTCCCTAAGGTCCTGTAAGGCCCGGGTGGCGTGGTCCGCTTAAATGTACCTACAACGGAGGTAAAATTCAGAGAAGGAAGAAGATGATTTTAATTAAATGGACGTAAATAATAAACAGTTTTGTTGTTCTTAAATGTGACTATAAAAAAAGGAAGGCCTAGGCGTAATAAAAGTTGAAAATAAATATGTACTAAGTAATTATTAAGTGCCGGAATGGTACTTTATGAGATTGTGTGGGGGACGGGAAAATGTCTGTCTGTCCGTCCATCCGTCCGTGTGTCTGTACGCGCGATAACTAAAATACGCTTAATTGAGTTTAATGAAAATTGATATATGCATTTATAATGTTCATGGGAAGAACCCTATTGATATTGGACCAAATCGGTTGCCCGGTACCGCAGTAAAACCCAATTTAGTGTATATTTTAAAGGGGAGATAACTCAAATACGCTTTATCGGATTTTCATGAAACTTGGTATACGCATTTATAATGTCCATGGGAATAAGTTTATTGATATTAGACGAAATCGGTAGGGCGGTACCGGAATAATGCCGAATTCAGTGTCTTTTTATAGTAATATATCACAAAGGCGTGGATAACTCAAATACGCTTTATAGGATTTTCACGAAACTTGGTATACGCATTTATAACGTCCATGGGAAAAAGCCTATTGATATTGGACCAAATCGGTTGACCGGTATCGGTGTAATGCCCAATTTAGTGCCTATTTTATGGTAATATATTATAAATAATTTAACAAATGCAAATAGGTTATCCTGACAACATATGTTTTCACTGTTCATAAACGACTTTGGAATTTGCAATATAGTTTGCCATGACATATCCCTTCGCATTTGATTATCAAACTAGTCAGATGTTTATTTCGTTGATCAAGTTGAATACTGTTTATATAGGTACAGAAGATATATTACTGTGAAATAAGGCCTACGTACATTAAGTGGAGTTTTTCGCCTGTGTATTTTGTGAACTGTTGACATGTTTTAAGAATGTCTTATATCAGTGTATACATACGAGTTTGAATTAAGGTCAAGTATCAAACTTTACATCTTTGTTCTTCCGTAAGTTCTGCTTAATGAATCTATCTGCAGCTTAATTCGGAGTTAGATTACAAAAATACTTATTTTCTGCATATCATAATTGCAATTAATTTATCACTGATTAAACAAAAGCATTCTGGCACTTTGTTATATCAGTTTACCTGATTTTATTTCACTTCAAAAAGGAAATTAATAATTCGTTGTATAGGGTTTTCGATCAACAGCATTAAAATGTCGTACCTTTTCCTCAACATTTCGTTCCTTTTGTTTTTGCCTAAGCCTGAATACCAACACACACCTACCGTTAATTAAAAGAACAAACCAGAAGCAAGATTTATTTTAGTTACCGTGCCGTACTCCATTCATAGGTCTACATATAATATTTAAATATGCATCATGTCTGCAATATCATGTGCAGATAGACATTAATATATTTATCAACTGCATGTTAATGAATAAATTTAGAATTGAATGAATATTAAATTGAATTATTTCATAAGCCATATCTGTATAATTGCAATTTTGCTGCTGGATATCAGTGAGTACCACATTACAGACGTGCGTAACAAATTAGCACGCAAGCCACAAGCGGCGGCTGTCACGCGCTAATAAAAACCCACTTCAAAACCAGAGAGAAGCACCAAATATTCACAGCGTGTGTAAATGACGTGTGAGACTTGCCGTGCATGTGGTTCATGTGAGTTGTTGTGCGTGTTTATGTGTGTGTTTGTAGTTGATGCCGTTGGATGTTCTTAATTTTTGTTTCACATTATCATCTTATCTTCTTTATCATAACCAGGGCCCGGATTCTGATGACATGTCATCTTTTTATTGATGCTGCATAGACATTGCCAACTTGTAGAAAATTATATTCATGGCCTCTAAATGATAAAAGAAGCATTTTTATTAGGCCATTTTTGTCATTTTATACAATTTTATATTTTTATGACATTTATTTCAATTTTACATCATTATTTTGTCATTTTCGTGTCATTTGCTTCCTTATTTAGTCATTTTCATACACTTGGATTGAGTATATTAACTTCTTTTTTTCCATAGGGTAATATTTAAAAAAATTACTAGGTTAGTATAAAGCAACATTATTGTAGGATCTACTTTAAAAACAATTTTCTTACTTTTCCTCTCAAGTGCTCCAATCAAGAACATAGAACAAAGTTTTTAGACCTAGGCTACAACATCCATTCTGCATTTACTGTATAACGTGCATTAGCAGTGGACTGTATAATAATTAATTGAGTTTGACAAAGATTGAATACACGCTATACATTTCGATTGAGTGAATTTATTAATTATAGCAATAATAGAATTATTCTTATCTAAGAAATAAAAATAATTTACATGATATTTAATGCGATTAACACATTAGGTGGTTTCCTGCGAAATCTTGAAGTGATAGATGTTGCATACAATCACAGCCGAACTGAAAACTTCTTGAATATCAGCCACTCGCTGGATGATGTCTTGAACTTATTCCGCCCAAAGAACGTAGATTTCAGGTTAAAATATATATTGATAAATGATATTTCTGGAAGACCACTTGGCAATGAATGCCAAGAATAAGCATGATGATAAGATATGCATGAAGCAAGTCTATATTGCATTGATAGTGTTCACAATAAAATCTCTGCGAAATTTCATGCACAAATTATAACGCAATTAGTATCACTGATTTAAATTGCGTAGTACGAAAGTACATCTATGATGCAACAAAGTTTAAATTACTGTTCCAAGCTGTAAATAAAATATTAGGCTTTAAGCACTCACTCTCAAGATGAGGATTCCTTAAGTAGTTAAATCTTACATCAAATCAGTCTTGATGTCCAATTTAGGCAAAATTCATGCCTTGTAGAAATTCGTGGTAGAAACATTATAATTCAGCTATTCTGAGCCAAATGAAAACGTAGATAACTGCTTCCTCGCAGTTAAAACAATGATTAAATAATCCTTAAGTCGCAGGAACGAACTATAAGGACACCACTGTTGGTTAAATTCAAAATAGACTATAATCCTTTACGAGGATTATGTAATGGCGACGTAGAAGAAGGAATGAAAATTAACAATGAGGCAAGAATAATTTCTCTTGGCCGAGAACAAAATAATTAATCATAATAGAAATTTAATATAAAAAATGTACATAAAAGAAAATACCTTCTTGAGAATAAGAAAAAAGAAATTAAATATGAATTTAATATTCAGTTATTAGCTAATCATTATGACGAAAAAATAATAAAGTACATAAATGAGTCCAGTATAAGATCATAATTTAAATTAGAACACACTGAAAACATTTGATGAGAAACAAAAGAATGCAGAAGGAGACAATAAAGGTAAAGCAAAGCCAACTAGGAATGGAAAATAAAAATCATGGCCAGCTAGAAAACGTAGAAGAAGATAATTGTATAAAGGATACATCAAGGAAAAGATTCAACATAGCTGAACATATTGCTCGCGATTATTCACTAGGGAATAATCAAACAGAAATGCGAAGTTATGTTGGATCTTCAAAAACACCAATAAACCCTAAAAGTTGAGAAATAAAGTAACTAAACAAAGAAAAAATGAACGACTGCTTTAGTCGTGAGAGTCATATATGGGAATTGGGGCTAGTTTAATGATGGGTCGTTTCAGATAACTTGTAGATGTCCTGACCGTAACAACCCTCACAAGACCGTCTGGGCCTGGGTGAGTCTGAGTTATGATGCCAACAATCCATTTTAAGGGAGGCATATTGTCATCCATGATTAAAACTGGCGTACCTATGGTAACATTAGGCATAGCCTTCAACCATTTTGAACGTCTCTGCAAGGAAGAAAGATTTGAAGGAGAAGATCCTCTTGAAATAAGATCTGCATGATTTTCCTTAGAGGCGACATGAGAACAAGAATCAATAGATGTAATCTCCTGAATATCAGCGGCTCTATTGGCCACAAAAGTTTTCAAAGTCGTGGGTGAATGAGTAAGCTGATTACTGATACCCTCATCAGATGTAATGAAGGCTGAGTAATTCACCGAGGACTCAGTAGAATTAAAGGGTTTATCTGATGAAGGCCTATTCAAGTCAGAACATCTCCCTCGACGCATTGGAGGCATATTGTGATGCTTAAGAGGGAACGAAGGCAACTTGCCAGAGAAGTACCAGCCTAGTTGGGAGTTCTGTATAGTAGGCAAGTTGGGAGCAGATATCTGTCCAGATACCAAGATTTGAGAACATATCTCAACTCCCAATAGCAAATCAATAGGCTTAGGAGAATTAAAGCTGGGATCTGCTAAGGGTACGTTAGGAGGAATGTTCCAACCTCTAGTATTAACAAAGTTTTTAGGGAAATTAGAAGCAGAGATCTCAGGAACTATAATGGCCTTTGTATTGTAGCACCAATTCGTAACCTGAGATCTGATAGAGACTTCTGTAAGCCTTGAGACGCTTGCATTGGTAGAAAGGATACCAGCGAGAGAAGTACGTTGAGGTAATGGCGACAAACCAAGCTGCTTGAATAATCTATCAGTAATTAGATTACAGTCTGATCCAGTATCAAGAAGAGCTGTGGCCTGTACGGCACTGCCATTGTTACTTAAAATTATCACGCTAGCAGTAGGTAAAAGACATTTCTGCCGTGACTGGCTGGCAGACATGATATTGGCCGTATTTATGGCTTGAGAATTGCTTGGCCGTGAAGGGTCATGCAATAAGTTGCTGTGCCTGCCTTGACATTGTCTACATCTAAAAGTGTTACAGCTCGAAGTGTGACCATTTGAGCTAAGGCAAACACGACAAAGTTTGTGATTTTTCACGAATTGATCGCGGGATGAATAATTCAACGATCTAAAGGCGTCACAATAAATTATAGTGTGATTCGATTTACTACCATAATTGCATTTCGCTCTAGGAGAAGAGAGGTTAGCCTTGACAGAAGGAGCAGACGAGGGCTTGACGGACTGACTCTTCAGAACTGATTCTGTCATCTGCAGCACCCTAACCCTAGACTCCAAAAAACTGAATAATTCCTGCAACTTGGGAAGTTTTCCTAACTTAATTGAAGATTCCCATTCTTTAATTAATTCTACTGGGAGCTTATCCACAATGATACGTGAAATAATTAAGTCAGACAGAGGAACATCAGTATTTAGTACGTTCAATGCATGAACCGTACTTGAAAAATGATCTAAGTATTGTTGCAATGAGCTTGCAGAATCTCCCTTAAGGGGCGTTGGAGAAAAAAGGTTATCCAAATGCGTGTTGGCAATTAACCTGTCATTATCGAATCTTTCAGCTAAAGTTTTCCAGGCTACATCAAAGGTGGCATTGGAGACCGGGATATTTTGAATCACAGTCATTACCTCCGGGGATAAACAAGATTTTAGATATTGAAATTTATCCATGTTGGATATATGACTGTGCTGAACAATTAATGAGTTAAATGTATCCCTGAATTCAAGCCAAGCTCTAGGGTCGCCTAAAAAAACTGGGTAGCCTAATTTCAGGCAATTTAGGTAAATTCGACAAAGGTGCAGACAAAGAAGATTTGTGATTAGAGTTCTGCTCCTGATTCGGCTCATATAACAGTTTTGCATCTGCAATTAAAGAATTGATATAAGCTAAAGCCCTTGAACATTCTGACTGAAGCTGGCGCTCTTGAAACTCAGCCTCTTCATCGTAAATGTTACGATGCTGAAGACTTTCAACCTCATATCTATCTGACAATTTTTCTAGCATTGACTTAAGAACAATGGCCTCTTGATAGGATATCTTGTCCAGAATTTCAAATTCAGATACTGTTTGAATTTGAATCATGAATTGATTTTTCCGAAGGTTAAAAATAGCTTCGGCTTTGGCCTTGGCTCTAGCTTCGGCTTCTTCAGCTTTAGCTTTAGCTTCAGCCGCTTCAGCTCTAGCTCTAGCTTCAGCTTCTTCAGCTTTAGCTTTAGCTTCAGCCGCTTCAGCTCTAGCTCTAGATTCAGCTTCTTCAGCTTTAGCTATAGCTCTAGCTTCAGCTTCTTCAGCTTTAGCTATAGCTCTAGCTTCAGCTTCTTCAGCTTTAGCTTCGGCCTCAGCCGCTAGAGACTTATTGAAAGCATTAATCTGCTTGCTAATATGAGAGATGGCCTTTTGTATGGTTTTTCTCAATTTCTGCCATATAGGCATCTTCGGATTCAGAAAAGGCTAGTTCATTGATCTCGGACTGGACTCTGTTATATTCAGATTCAAGCTTGCTTAAATCAATCTTAAGCTCAAGAAGGTCTTGAGGAGAGGTTTCCTCATTGATAACGCAGTCTAGAATGTAATTAACTTTGCGAGTGATTCTCGACTTAATAGGCGTCCTTTTTGCCTTTAAAGTCTTAAGGGTGCCTTCTACGTCAGTCATGATTTGACAATTGATTGTTCAAATAGTATTCGACTTAACGTGATTCACTGTTTATGACTTAAATTGACCGCACTTAGAGCTTATTGAGCACTAAAGTTAGTTGCCCGCGGTTAGAAAAATGCGACAATAATGTGTGTGTACGTGGATTCACAAAGGTGAGTGCAATTATGTAAATAATAACAAACCCTTTTTACAAATTAGTTTGAAGAGCTGTTGTCTGAATATTAGGCCTCACACGTGCAGATTAAAACACGGAGGCAGAAGCACTTAATATGAGATTAAAATTACCTTTTCAATAAGAAACTTCAAACTGACTGAATTCAGGAATGTCAATTGTGATTCAAATAAGTCAATTATTTGCTTGAATGATATTTGTGTTCAAACAGCATGAATTGCGGAACACCAACAGCTTGAATTATCTCAATAAAGTTTACTACGGGCGGAATAGAACAAGTGTAGATTTACAATGCGTGTTACAATATTGTGGTTCTATCAGGCCTCGGAGGATCCAAAAAATGTATAACGTGCATTAGCAGTGGACTGTATAATAATTAATTGAGGTTTGACAAGATTGAATACACGCTATACATTTCGATTGAGTGAATTTATTAATTATAGCAATAATAGAATTATTCTTATCTAAGAAATAAAAATAATTTACATGATATTTAATGCGATTAACACATTAGGTGGTTTCCTGCGAAATCTTGAAGTGATAGATGTTGCATACAATCACAGCCGAACTGAAAACTTCTTGAATATCAGCCACTCGCTGGATGATGTCTTGAACTTATTCCGCCCAAAGAACGTAGATTTCAGGTTAAAATATATATTGATAAATGATATTTCTGGAAGACCACTTGGCAATGAATGCCAAGAATAAGCATGATGATAAGATATGCATGAAGCAAGTCTATATTGCATTGATAGTGTTCACAATAAAATCTCTGCGAAATTTCATGCACAAATTATAACGCAATTAGTATCACTGATTTAAATTGCGTAGTACGAAAGTACATCTATGATGCAACAAAGTTTAAATTACTGTCCCAAGCTGTAAATAAAATATTAGGCTTTAAGCACTCACTCTCAAGATGAGGATTCCTTAAGTAGTTAAATCTTACATCAAATCAGTCTTGATGTCCAATTTAGGCAAAATTCATGCCTTGTAGAAATTCGTGGTAGAAACATTATAATTCAGCTATTCTGAGCCAAATGAAAACGTAGATAACTGCTTCCTCGCAGTTAAAACAATGATCAAATAATCCTTAAGTCGCAGGAACGAACTATAAGGACACCACTGTTGGTTAAATTCAAAATAGACTATAATCCTTTACGAGGATTATGTAATGGCGACGTAGAAGAAGGAATGAAAATTAACAATGAGGCAAGAAGAATTTCTCTTGGCCGAGAACAAAATAATTAATCATAATAGAAATTTAATATAAAAAATGTACATAAAAGAAAATACCTTCTTGAGAATAAGAAAAAAGAAATTAAATATGAATTTAATATTCAGTTATTAGCTAATCATTATGACGAAAAAATAATAAAGTACATAAATGAGTCCAGTATAAGATCATAATTTAAATTAGAACACACTGAAAACATTTGATGAGAAACAAAAGAATGCAGAAGGAGACAATAAAGGTAAAGCAAAGTCAACTAGGAATGGAAAATAAAAATCATGGCCAGCTAGAAAACGTAGAAGAAGATAATTGTATAAAGGATACATCAAGGAAAAGATTCAACATAACTGAACATTTACAGTTTTTACAATTATGTACAAATTAGTCTATAGTCTTGTGTGTACAATAATAATTTTTTTATAAATAAAATACTAGTTTTTAGGTCATTCTTTGCATTTATTAAGTCATTTTCTTTAAAATGTATGGTCATTTTATAGGTCATTTTTCAAACAATTTTAGGTCGTCAGAATCCGGGCCCTGTTCATAATTAATGCCACGAACTACTTAGAAATCGCCGGTAAATTCCCGAGATAAATGTATTTCCAGAAAGAGTCTTAACGTACTGAGACTTGTAACGTGTACACAAGCCACTGCCTACAGAATCTCCAACCTCATTACGGTAAAAAGAAAAGGAGGACGTGTCTTAATCACTTTTGTAGGAAGTGAAAACGAACTTCGGTAATAATGATTGAATCAGGTCTGTGGTTGGCTGATTTCAGACTCATTCTTGCATGTTACCGGTCCGAATCGAAAGACATATGAGCTTAATAGTGAACATAATAATCATCAACATCATTACATTCGCTAACTTAGTTTGTTTTTAATATTCATTATTGAAAAACCAGGTATCTACACATCAACAAAAATTGGTGTAATTAAAAAGTATTACATCTTTCTATAATAAAAGATTAGGATCTGTGCCCTTGAAGGAGGAAGGGAGGCGGGTTGGGGACGACACTGAACACTTCATCCTTATAGGCCTTTATGCCAACCTCTGGGGATGGAATGTGTTGCGTGCCCACACGCTCCTCGGTTATCAAGAGTCCCACGCGAACCCCCACGTCCAGCAACCTTTACCATTCCATGTGTGTGCCACACCTCCATGCTCACACACCACCAGCAACTTCTCATCATCAGTAATTTAAGAAACTTAACGTTTTATATCCTGGGACAAAGCACACATCAAAGAGAATGTACACTCTTACAAGTAATAGTCCTTTGGTTAATGAGTAAATCTATACGCATGGTCCATTGATGCGTCACTTAAACAATACTACCAACCCTGTAACTGCCAAGAAGATCTAAGTTTTGTCCCACAAATGAGGATGGAAGGCGCTGACAGGAACAAGATTGACCGTCGACACTGTGTAATCAATTTATAGTAGTCTTTCGAATTCATTGGCAGATGGCAGATGGCAGATGGCAGGGTTGGAAGCATATAATGAACATGCTGGCTCCTGGGGCCGTTTGATGCGGACTTCTTAATCGGAGCTGTAACTTCTTTATTCAAGTAGCTCCTCAGTGGTCCTCAAGAGGATGAAAAAACTGAATAGTCCGGATTATTGAGGATACCAGGGACTATCTCAATGAGACGAACTGAGCAAATGACCAGTACAAGAAAATCTGAGAGATCAAAAATGAAACCTAGTCTGAAGTATTGACAACAAAGAACAGAATTGAAAACTGGAAAAGAAATACAGATGACGGAAGAGGTGGAAGAATCTTGAAACGGACGCTGGAAGGTTCTTAAATAAATCGGAGCTAATTGGTAAAACCAATTGTTCACTATCCAAAGTTGAACTGGAGCTGGGCTGTTGCTTTCGGACAACCACGTTCCATTCCTTGGACGAAAGGTAACTAGTTCTGGTTGAAAGATCAAAACCAATACGGACGAAAGAACTTGAGGGGCAGCTTTAGTTTTTGACGTAAGTACTCATGTACAAAATTTAAAGAAAATCGTTAGAGCCGTTTTCGAAGAAATCACTAGAAACGACATTTTCTTCATGTAAAGTTCCCTTAAAAGAAGATAAAGTTGTCTCCAATCTTCTTGTCACATCCTCAGAAGGTATCTAACCCAAATACAAAACTGTATTTTCATACGATTTTCCATTCTAGACACACACTCACAGACATGTTTCCGAAAATAGTATTTTTGGATTCAGGCGACCTCAAAACATATAATTTTGCTAAAATTTAATTTCGAATTAGGGGATCGAAAATAATACCTATGCTACGGGAGAGGAAGTAAAAAGTATACTACATTTGTTGATACACTCTTTCAAAATGAGCAAATGTTTTTGATCGTATAATTAGTATTAAAGAGATGACGTAAATCTCAAAATTGAAGTACCCTGGGATTGTAGTATTCAATGCAGAAAATGAATGGAGTTAATCGAGTGTGCATTATACTGACGAGTGCCACTCGGCTACGGATGAACAAGCTATGACTATTTCGCCCGGAATGCTCTCTGTATGGGAATGAAATTGCACTTAATCATTTTATTATTTTCCTCCCCTCTAAATACGGAAAATCAAAAGTATATGCCTACATCTGTTCAAGTAGTTATCCACATTATAACTGAATAGGCTGTATCAAGCCCTGCCCTTCGAATAAATTACAGTTTTGTAAAAGGTATAATCTATAATTAAACCCGAGTCCAGAATCCTTACAGGAGAAATAAATTCAGCTTTTGATTGTCTTTAAAATACCATTAATTATTTTAAAACATGTAAATTGATTTAATTAATTTCCACCTAAAATATTACAAGAGGCTCATCTTTGTTGATAAGAAGTTAAGAAGATGGCGAAACAGTCATAAAATTTTAAGTGACAGTAATTTTGGAGATAAAACAATTTGACATGTGTCTCCCTGGAATGTTGGTAACAATTTCATATAGATCACAATATTAATAAAATCAATTAATATTAATTAATATCATCTTAAATACCTAACAGTAATTCTGAAATATGCTTCTCCCCAAAAGTTAAAATGAGGGGATGGTTTCCATGATTACGCACTACATTAAATGTAATAAATTTTATTCACGGATAAGAGTTCAAACTCGTTGATTTTTAGCTTCTTGTGTTCTTCATAAACTATAGAAACCATATAGAAATTTAGTTTGGAACTCTTTCAGAATAGCGCAGCCAGCTAACAGCGAAGTTTGTTTTGCCACTAGCGACCATACCCCTCAAAGTCGCGGAAAACGAAAGAGGACTGGCGCAGTAGTAATATTTTCCATTGCAGAAGAGATTCAATATGACACATACAAAACTCGGCGCTATTCAGTATATTGCTACTAGTCTCATATCACTATTCCTAATCTAACATAAACTGTCACTGATTATTTACCTGACACTACTTACCTTAATGCAGAAGCATTTTCATCCTTCCATACCTTTCGTAAAACATCAGTACACTAAAATATGCTTTTGTTTGTAATAATTTCTTAAGGTAATTCCTGCTAATACTGATTTTATTCGTCATCCTGAATTTACCATTATAATATTATGGGTGTGTTATTTCGTAATCCCATAGGAAATAACACACCGGCGCGGAGTGTCTTGTCGTTTATAATCCATAGACCACTCGCCCATCTGCTGAGTTCAATCGGCACGTTTGTAATATTGGCGACATTGTAGACTTGGTTCCATTCAGTACGGACCGGCTGAGACGGCGGTCACGTTATTCCGAAGTTTAGCGTTTAGGTTTTTCTGGAAAGTGTCAGAAACACTGGGAAAATGAGAATGAAGGTGTCATTTTTTCTAACCTATGAATGACTGTTGGAAGGTGAGAATTACTACTAGCAGTGAATTGCGCATGGGTCGCGTGATCCAAAAACAAGCCTGGGATTGTAAACTTGATGGCGATCAACACTAATATTACTGTTCCTAACCTGACTCCCACCAACCTAGCTCTGTCACCAACACTAATATCACTATTCCTAACCTAACCAACAAAACTAGCTCTACATATTACTAATACTAATACCACTAATCTAATTGCCCCTTACCTATATTTGGAAGTTGGTATGTAGTACGGGAAGAAAGCGTGCGGAGTGCGCAATGAAGGAAACTAAATCCTGAAGTGATTCAACTGTGCATTAGATCGCAACCAGGGAATGCAGATTAGGTTAGAATATGAATGAAAATGGCACAGCGGCAACATATTCACGAAGATACCTGCTCAGAAAAACCATAATATAACCAGGCTTTAGAATCAGAAACAGCTAGTATTTTAAAATGGAAAAGATAAACTGAAGGTAAAAGTAAAGCAAATTAAATATAACTTAGGGATAAACCACCATTAAACAAACATTAGAAAACTGCAGAAAACGTATTATAGATTAGGCCTACAATTAGCAACGCATTAAAATATAATTATTATATTAATATATTATATTTGTGATAAGGTAATATAATTTAAACGAAAACACAAAAAACAATATAATGGAATATTATATAATAATAAATAATGTGTAACTACCTGAACTGGTATGTCACCATCCGTGTTGTTACGTGGCGAGGAGAATTTTATATCTCGATAACATTGTGCTAGGCAGCATACCAGCCCGAGAAGCAGATTAGGGTCCCGATCAATTTGATCATTCTCCATGAAGCTACGATAGAAATCCGGCCCAGAGTATCCCAACATCAGCAAACTGACCGAGCTCATACGTCGCGTCGTTGAGATCTGCGTAGCGGAACGACGACGGAGCATGACGTGGACAACTATTCACTAGCTAGAATCTGAGTATCTGCTGAAAGTACGCAAAACCTATTTCCCCGCACCCTCCCACACGGCAAAATAAAAATAAACCTTGGGACGCGTTCAGATAGCCTATTATGATATGAGGAATCAAGGCAAAAAGCATCTTGACATAAAATAATAAAAATGCGATCCTATTATAATTATCAATGGTGACACTAATGGCACAAGGCTTATTAATGAAATGTACTACTTCCTGGGCTATGGGTATAGCCTATTATTATGGGTATAGGGTTGAAAATAACTCATATGAGAGTCTAAATGCATCCCCAACGAATCTAAAATCATACGAAAAGAAGAAGAGTTGCAACTTGTGCGTAACATCGTTCGTACACAAGACAAGAAGACATAATTCAAGAATAATGCTCTATATGTGTAGGCCTACTGTGAGTAATCATTAATGTAATAATTTTAATACATTAAGAGAAGTTTTAGTACTGCGTTTTTAAAGAATATTAAGTTACCATTTGAAGAGGTTCTTTTAACACTTTTGTATAGAGTAGCTTGATATGAATCACGTCCTATGCTGAACTTCAGAACACATATAAACTAGATCCGTGATATTGACACTCCCCTTTATGTGTAAGCCTACTGTGAGTATTTGTTGTGTTTTAATAATCCAATGTATAAAAAATAAGTTTTAGCACCTGCGAATAATCTTAAAGAACATCAAGTTTTTACTACATGAAGTGGAATTTTATGGTACCTGTGTATGAGTTTAAAGAACATTGGTGTAAATTACATCGTAATATGGGCGTTGCACACACTCATGAACTAGGTCATTAATAAGATATTGATACTGCTCTACAATATTTTACAAGCATTTGTATCATAAGCTAAGGCAATAGGCCTATCATAAGACGCAAAATATTTCTGTTGCTTACACTTTACTACTTGAACGGCTAAGATTGTGACAATTAACATTTACAATTATAGTTAAAAACTCCTACTATTTCAAGGACTATTGTTGTAGGTTACAACAATTTATAAAATTTGTTTGTAAATAAATTTACAATTATAGTTACGCACAAATTCTTCTTCTTCTAGTTTCCTTTACAAATTAATGATGGTTCCAACGATATCTGACTATTTACGCGTATTACTTTAAAGGCTAATTTACATTCAGCAGTCACGTGACCGTGGCGTGACAGGCACCGGCGACCCTGAAAATATTTTTCTAGGAAAGTGAGTGGTGGTGTTCATACTCGCCGTGCCCCCGCCATTGCCGTACAGTAACAGTCAGGTTGGTCCCCACCGATATTTTTCTCATTTCACGGCCGTGCCACTGGCTTTTCAAAGTTAAACTTAATTTATTACCATACAAAACACTGACTGGTGTCGATCATGCCACGTTACAGTGTGAATGGAAATCACTTTGAGATCACGGACGGTGGGATTACGTGCCGGTCACGTCACGTTCACTTCATTGCTAAGCGTAAATAGACCTTAAATCTAGTCACTTATAAGTTATAAGGGTCCCATCATATGAGGCCACTATGCCCGCGCCACCAGATGTTTCCATTATTTTTAATGTAACCCTTCACATGTGATGATGGCCGCGTCCTAGGAAGCCTTACGTTTAAAAAAAATAAAACGCCTGGTGGCCTCGTGTGAAGGAGCTCTAAAATTAACACTTAACATTTTCTTAACAAAATCCCGTAGTTTTTATCGCTCGAGTAGCTTCACCTAATGTCGGAAAATTCACTTCAATTTTCACTTTATTTTTGTAGAAACCCTTTAATAACGCTTTATATTCGATATCCGTTCTAATTTTCTTAGCCACTTAATTTTCATTAATTTTTTTTCAATAGCACTAACAAATTTATCCCTGATTTTACAAATCGTTATTATTAAGAAAACAATACAAATAGTGCAAATTTATACTGTCTTTTCCTTCGTTGCAGCATATTAGTCACTATGGTGCGGTTAGTTAAGACTGGCGTAAATACGCAATTGCCATATCGCTTCAAAAACCTTCACCTAGCTGGCAGGGCTTTACAGATAGCATTCTCAAACAGACCCCAAGGGTGCGCTGCCATACCTGGCAGTCGTTTATAGATTCCTCGGAAAGTGACATATTCGAATTTGGATTATTCATGGGGGTCCAATTCATTAGCCTTCGCAGTCCTTCGGCATCACTCCATTAGTCAGAGTGTATGCTACAATAGCTCATGACATACTGGCTTAAAGCATCGCAAAAAAGCCATAAACCCTATCACAGTAGACATGCTGAACAAGACGTGATATAAAATTGTCAACTGTTTGAGCTCTTCACGGAATAAAAATTGCACTGAACTGAATTTGTGCCTGGAAGCTTGTTTAGTTGCACTATTTTGCCGCCGTGGGTGAGTTGGTAGCGCGCCTGCCTTCCACTCCGGCGGCCCGGGTTCGATTCCCGGCCGGGTCGGGGATTTTTCGGTAGTGAAAAATCCCTTTCCCGGGTTCAGGACTGGGTAGGTTAAGTCTTAGGTTAAGATAATGCACATTGTGCGCGATTCCTTAATTATTATTATATATTAACAATGGAATGCAAATTTTACTTTCCACTAATTTTGTGTCTGGAAGCTTGTTTAGTTGCATTATTTTTATATAATTATATATTAACAATGGAATGCAAATTTTACCTTCCACCAATTTCTTTTATAGTCAATAATTTTTAAGTCTCAAGGTGGACAGCCTGTATTTTGCTCATGCAAAACCAGGCTAACCTTTATACGGCATTACAACTTAACATGAAACGACACATCCCTTTTCTTTTTTAAACTACAGGTGTCTGTATAGTTTAGTTCATCTGTTCATACTGAAGGTAGAGAGGGTGGGAGGGAGGGAGGCGAATGAGACGTTCCAACTGCTAATTAAACCCTTTTCCAGAGGCTGTAAATGATCGAAGGAATTAAATTATCAGGAACGGTCCGTGCACTGCTGCAACAACATTTCAAGAAGGCGTTGGATTCTCTCCCCCTCTCAGGTGCCGTAATTCAGTCACCCGCAGCTTCTGTTTTCACTGTTAGAAATTTCTAGAAGTAACTTCGTCGTTAACATCGTTATCATCAAGTGATAAATGTTGCCAACATTAGTTGAGTCATAATCGAAAAAGAATGATAATCACCTAGACTTTTCTAATGATTCACCAAAGTCATTCAGTTATTATTATTATTAAATCTTTATTTATTTTAACTTTACCTCGTTCTATAGCATGTTAGTTATATATATATATATATCACAATATGCGTTCATTTACTAGTAGACTATAAAGGTATAGGTGATGCAATGAGCTTTATTTAGTAAGCTATAAACTTACTGCTACAGACTAGACACCAAGGAAAAACTATAAACTATAAAATTTGCATAATTTTTACAGTAAGTTATGATTGTAAATTATGTAAGTACTTTTGAAATTATTAAGCGTAACACTTCTTGTTAAATATGCTAAGTGTAATAATTCCATAGTGTTTGATGCAAGAATCTAAATGGAATACTAATGGCATTAGTGCATTCATAAATAGGACCTTAGAAATAGGTAGTAGCCTGTATTATTTTCCTTCCTTCTTCAAATTTACTCTGGCAGTAACTGATGTTAGTTTTAAATGTGATCTTCTCTTACTGCTTTTCAGCCACTATTATTTATATTCACGTTGTTCATTATGAATCGATCTTCAAGGCTTATTTTTATTACGGTTTCAATATTTGAAGTAGTATAGAGTTCTCAACGCAACATTTGCATATCAATTCTTGGGATATTTTAACACAAATCCTGCCCATGTTTTACGAAATAAATCAAATACCGGAAATATAGGCCTAATACCTAAAACAATCCAACAAAATTTCGTTTCTATCGTTTGTATCGTAGAAACTTTAAACTGAAATCGATAGATTTATTCCTGTAAGAATTGCACCTGCGAATTCTGGCACCATTCATTAGCTGGCAAGAAACCACTGGGCTAGCGTGATTAACTGAGGATGCGATAACTGTTGTGGCGTGTAACATAACTGCAGTTGTTTGAATATGAAGTGATAGATGTTTCGTCACAATACACCCCAAGAATGTCTTCCTTCTTCGTGACGTAACAAAGGCTTAGACAATTTCATTAAGCCTCTATGGCAGGGTTCATATGGCAGTACCGTACTTGGGCGAAATCCACTCTCCAAGAACGACCTATTCGCACCAGATGAGGTAATTAGGTCGTGTATGTATTTCAGTAGAACTTAAAGCTTCAGTTTAAGTATAATACAACAATAATGCCAAGAAATCCTGACTGTTTCCCTATCCAAAGCTCGCATAGATGTGTGTGCCATTCAGAAGTCTAATCTTACCATTGGCCCAGAAACTAATTTCGGTTAACATTGAAAATTTATGTCATTATTCATTCTCAACTTCAAATGATATTTCTGAACGTTTCTTACATAATGGACACTGCTTATAGAACTAGGGAACCACCTCAAATACTATTTTTTTAAAAGATAAAAAAACAATCAATGGAATCAATATGTGTAATAAAAACAAGTAGGCCTACTACTCATACTGCAATTATTAGGTGTTGGTTGTCCCCTCATTGAACATCGCTATTTATAAAATTATAATTGTATAAAATTATAATATAAGATACATCCTCTTACATAATGGACACTGCTTATAGAACTAGGGAACCACCTCAAATACTATTTTTTTAAAAGATAAAAAAACAATCAATGGAATCAATATACAATTATGAAAATTTGATGCAGATGGCTCACTTTGACCCAAAATGTCACTTGGCCCATTTTTACAAAAGAGAGGCTATCATTACAATATCAGTACAAATTGATTAATTAGAACAACGTTGCAATAGTTCCTAAGCCTGTCCAATCAATAGGCCAATTATGTGTTCAATTTTCAATTCAGTCTCATACCTGTAATTAGCAACGTTTAATCCATGCAGGTTCAATCAGTTTTGGATTTAAGCAGGTGTAAAAAATGTGTAATAACGACTTATGTTATTAGGTTGACAGCAAATTTTGTAACATAATATTTCCTCTCTTTACAAATCCGGTATTGGTGAGGTTAGGAATTGTTTAAAAAATCGTTGGTAATATATTTAAATCTGTTTTATTGTAACTTTTCCACTAAGCTCATGATTATAGACATTTGGGTTTTGGTCAATGATTACCCTGTTATTGTATATTTATTATTTATTTGTTTAACGATTTTATTTCAACTGGAAAATTAAGACTGCAGGGCCTTTTCTTCCGCTTAACCAGCCTAAAATTACAGGGAATTCAAGATCATTCCAATAGAGAAGAATTGTAACAATAGCGTTGCTTTTGAAGAAGACTTAAATAATATTTTTCTAGCATTAGGAGCATTAAAATTTAAGTCGAGTAAAAACTAATACTCTGTTACAATTGGTATTAGGTTACTTCTTCATAATCCAATTTTCCTTGTGAAGAGACAAACAGGAAACACTAAAATATTTCTAGGTGTGTACCGGTAGAGTATATTTTGGTATCAATGAGGGTGAGCAAGGATTAGTAAGGCAATTATAATTTTAAAATAATTTAAAAAAATTACGGGTCATATATTAAAAATATTATTTCTTTCTTGATTCCTATCTTTCTTTCTTTCAGTGTTAAATGTTTGAGTTGTTAAGTTTATAAGTTGATAAGACTTTCTTGAACGCCAGCTTGTTATTTCAGAAATGTGATGGAATGGCAATAAATATTCCTGTGTAACCTCTTAAAAATATATTTATGAGTATTTTATATATTAAATCATCTCTGGATATTGCACTTGACTCTTCCAACCAAAGTAGTTCGAGCGCAAACTTATAAAATATAAATGGTCAGAACCAAAGAGATGAGGGAAATCTGGTTCAAGTATGCCTACAGGTTTTATTAAGGTTTGTATTAAGTAAATTGTTGAGTACATACATGATTTTTTCCTCGATACTCGATACCTTTAACATTTCCAGTTTCAATAAATAGGTACATTAAAATTTAAATTTGAGAGAACTGTGTAATACCAACTAAATTAATTAAGTCTGCATATTTAATGAGACAAAATTTAATATCATCAGTAGCCTATAATTATTTTTAAACTTTACATTAAAACTAAAATTAGTTTTTTAAACAGTTCACTTACAAGTTTTTGTTAAAAAATACTAGCATTCTCACTTAAATGCAGAATTACAAAAGTATCGAAAAAGTATCGAGCGAGTTTTCTGAAGTATCGTTCGATGCCGATACCATGCAAGTATCGAGAGTATCGAGGTATCGAAAGTATCGAGGACCCATCCCTAATATATATATATATATAATGAGCGTGAAATTTCTAGATACTAGAACAGCTTTTAAATATTATGTACAGGAAAAGGTTTTAAGGCTGGAGTAGTCAAGTAATCGATAACGCAGTTATTTTCATCAGATCGCTGTCGGAAAATATAGGCCTATCACCATTTCTGATCGATCTCTATCTAAGATTTTCATACATGGTTTGGCAACATGGCAACCATCACTGATGTTGATGCTCCAGAACTCAACATATTTGTGAGGATATGTTTCATGACTTTTCTATTATTTTAAAAAACAAATTGTCATTCAAAGGAAGAACCAAAATGAGATTTATTTATTCCGCTTTCAACAGATTTTTGTTGAAAGAAACTTTCTTGTTAAAAAATTAGCTAGAATGCCGATGGACGACAACATTAACTGGTATTAACAATGGCTTCCTATCTCTGCGACAAAAAGATGAAATATTCCCTTCCTTGTTGACTGTCACTGCATAATCCATCAGTAAGCCCTATGCGGGAAATTTATAAGCATAGTCAAGGTTATGAATATGGTTATCATGATTGTGAAGAGCATCAGAGCTCACACGAGTTGGCAATTTACTCCTACATTCTGATATTCGTTGGCTGAGTAATTGGAAAGTACTCAGTTTCAAGAAATTGCTACCGCGGATTAAATATTTTCTGAAAGAAAGGTACAATATACTTAATGCGAATAAAATGACTGGAATTTTTTTAATATTATGTCGATATAACGGAAAAATTAAATGATTTGAATCTTGAATTACAAGGACACATAAGGTACTACTTCATATGACATCTTCAGTTCAGATATTTCCAATATGTTAACCTTCTGGGAAAGAAACTACCAACGGTGATTTGAAACATTTTTATACCCGTCCTTGATTAATGGTGAAAACACCCATAATACTCAAAATCACATAGACGGGATTCTACAGCGAGGTTCAAGATTTCAAAGAAGTGCCACAGACTTTAAAGAACTTCAATTAGTTTGTTTTTGTTCAATCCAGTTTTCTGATGATATGGAAACCGATTCCATTGAGATTGGACCTTTATCTAGCGTAAGTACTTTAACAATGAAGACAGTCTATTAACGCTGAAAATGATCCTGAACTAGAAGCCACTTCAGAGTTTTGGAAAAATACCCCATTGTATGTAATGTTTCCCTACGGGTAATTTCTTTTTTATCAAATGGTTGTGCGGATCAGTACTGTATTTGTAAGTATGAAGTACTTGAAAAATAAATGCTGGTACAGCCTAACGGATTTCAACTTGGATTCCTGTTTACGGTTTTTACCACAGTTTGTGAACCTGTTGGAGGAACAGCAGTGTCAGAGTTCTCGTCAATTTTATCGTCTACATCTAGAATTGTGGGTATGTGGGTATTATATATAAATATGTTCTAAGCGTAAATTCTATTTTCACTTACCTGGTAAAAGACATCTAAAAAGACATCTGTAAAGGTAGATTGCTACCAATCTAACATATTTAAAGTAAAATGATAATTCTTTCACACTGGCCGTGTGTAGGCTAAGATGGAGACGTGAAGTCAGAATGAAAAATTCAATGCCATAGCCGGGATTTGAACCAGGATCTTCGGCTCTCCGTGCCGATGCTCTAACCAACTGAGCTACCATGGCAACGTGCCGGTACAACATTAAATTCTGACTCACATTAAATTCTGACTCACAATCCTGGTGGTATTCTGGGATTGTGAGTCAGATGGATAATTTAATGTTGTACCGGCACGTTGCCATGGTAGCTCAGTTGGTTAGAGCATCGGCACGGAGAGCCGAAGATCCTGGTTCAAATCCCGGCAATGGTATTGAATTTTTCATTCTGACTTCCCATGTCCATATTTAAAGTAGTTCTTGTCCATTAATGGTTTGACGACCTGAATTTAGTCATTAGTAAAGGATGTATCTCTGTCCAGAATTCAATTTTAGGACGTTTTTCTGTATTAGCATACCTGCTACACCCTTGTAAATTTAATTTTACTTTGTGTAGAAAAATGTCAGAATTCCGAAAATTTTAACGATTTTCTTTGGTTAAAATTCCTGTAAGCAAGTTTATTTTTGAGTTTGGCAATTGAGCCTTATAATAAAACAATAATATAACTCATTACATGCTTTTCTATAGAAATATTGTTTCTCAAACAATTATTAATATGTAACTACTCTTATAATGCGTATTTCCCAGTTCCTCGAATAGTTGTAAAACATCAAAATCGTATATTGTTAAAAATATATAAATGTGCATTCCTTCATGATACTTGAAAATTATTTAATTTAATTTATTATTAGCTGTAAATGAAGTACCAAGTTAACAATATTTTCTCTTAAAAATTCCGCTATGAGAATAAAGCGTATTCTTTTCCTGCGTTTTTTCCAAATGTTTTGAATAATCATAAATCAACTTTAAAATATGCCCACATTACGAAGTAACACGGTTGTTAAAATCATTCTACTATGGAAAGGGGGGAAAAATCATATTTTCATTATTGAAAATAAGGCAGTAAATGGAAATATAAATGTTATAGGCGATTTTATTAATTCCCTTTAACTTTTTCCTTGTAGAAGACTACTGTGAAAGGAATGACGTTCAGCATAAATTTACAGGTAGGCCTATATCAAGGAAGCTATCATATTCGGGTGAATACGTTACCATTACGACCTGTAGCTACTGCACAACCCTCGAGGACAAAGCTAACATTGCGAAACGAAGTGTTTATTCATTTATAAAACAAAATGTTAGCTGTCACTTCAAACAGCAGTGTTAAGTACGCTTGAACTCAATATGAGTCGGGTATGATTGCTTTTTGAGGTGCCAAGGAACACAATTATCTCGAAAAGCAATTTCTGCCCGTCCATTCGCAAAATAATTGTATTGCTAACATAATATTTTCGAGGAAGGCAGTTTAACACATAGGCCTATTATTAGAATAGGATCTAGTGAGCGAATCCAAAGACTACGATAACAGTGATGGCACTAGTCTATCTTATCTACTACTTAAATACCTGCTTGAACTTGTGTAGAAACTAAATCTTAGATTATTATGGAGGACCGTTTTGACAAACTTAACATTTCCATTTTTTGCCAAATTCCATTTTTTTCTTCTTCTTCTTTCTTTAGGTGCTTTGAAAAGAGATCTTTAAGATAGTGAAGAAAGAACATAAGAAAAGTCAAGTAAAACTAAAGAAACCTTCTGATCAATTTAGGCCTATGTTTTGGCAAATGCTGAGTTTTGTCAAAACGGTCCACAATTAATACATTAATCACTGTTACCATACAACTACACATAGGCATACTACAAATGAAAATACAATAGGCTAATGTAGCTACAACACCAAGTTCATTTATACAGAACAAGAATCAGAACTCTTTTGTTGTTTGTATTAATATTACTGTTAATATTATTATCATCAACATTATTAGTCGGCTTGGGTGGTGCATTCAGCATCACATCGGCTTTTTTGTGCCCAAGATCGCGGATTCATTCCCGGCCAGGGACAATGGTATTTATGTGCGCATAAACATGTCAGTCCCGAGTCTGTAAATTTATAGGCATATAAACAAATTTGTGGGATAAAACTCGGGTAGACCGACGACGGTAACAGGCCTAATTAGCAGTGCATCCCTTCCTTAAATAACCATCACAACCAAAGAATATTTTTATTAAACTTAATATTTTATGATTTATAATTAGGCATTAAGAATATCACGTACTTGCACATCATACAATTTGGAACTCTGTACATTTTTTATACCTCCCATGTAATAGAAAAAAGAGCCTGTATGTTTCACAAGCAAGTATCTTACACAGCAATTAGGCTTACAGGCCTAAATAATTGTATACATTGAATACTTATTTGTATGCAGATTTACATGCGGAGGGGTAGTTAGGGTTACCAACTCTCCCATATTTCCCGAGTTCTCCCGTATTTTTGCCCCCATTTTGTTTACTCTCCTTGCTCCCGTATTCCTTTTATCAAAAGCTATATTCTCCAGGATTTTGCAAAACAATTTTCAGTGATTACATTTTTCGCACTAAAATGTTTCAAAATAAAATTTTGCATATTATCATAGCTAAACAGCGGTATTTGACTTTAAGACTGTTGGACGTACTTTCTGTAGGCCTATGTTACTTTGATATAACTGGCTGGCTGTTAATTTTTATAATTGTTTCCATGTTTGGTTTTGCTTTAGTTGACAACAAAGGTCAAATGCATACACAGAGAGAATGTTCTATTTAATGAACACAAATGAACAGCTGTAAGAAATAGAAACAGTGTTCAACTGATCAAATCAATTAGATGCAGTTAAGGTGAATTTTAGTTATTCTCCCTTTTTTCAATTTTGTGAAAACAGATGAGAACGTTGAAAATGAATGAAATTTTTTTCAGGAAAAGAAACAAGATTTAATTGAAAATAAGGGTTCGTGTACACCAAAGTATTTTTCATATTTTTAAGTACGTGTTGCATACACACATCCTCACACTCACAGCTTAAAACTTTGCTAATGTTATACCGGGTAGTAGAGTATGTAGAATGAAAAAACTCCTTATTTTAATTTTGAAAAGTTGGCAACCGTAGGTAAAGTAAAACTTAGAAAATAAAACAAGCTTAACGAATATGACTAAGGGGGAGTTTGTTATTTAAATGAACGTCATCGCCAATTCCCATCCTTCGAAAATTGCAGTAATAAATCTATTTATTTTCCACATTTTCGCTGTTCTAAAATGAAAATTTAAAACAACATTGTAACAACATTCTCTTTTATGAAATCGTATTTTCAACATCACACCATCATCACCACTTGTGTTAACGACACAGATATGAGAGGTTTATTTAAAATATTGGATTCATATAGACCCCAATAAATGCTGACATCACAATTAAGTAGTATATGGTATCCCAAGAAAATATTTATGGAATAAGTTACTATGGGGATAAAAATAATTGATGTCAAGTGAGGCATTCATCAAAAACATTTTCTTTAAAGTGGACGTGGTATCTTCAAAAGCTTGAGTGACTTCGCATGTCCCCTCTATCATATTTTCCCCCTCGATCCATAAAGTAAACGCGTTTTAAAAGGAGTGCATACGATTAGTCTCCACTAAACAAGAAACAAATCATACCACTACCAGCGGAAATACTACCCAAATTAATCAAATAATATTTTGATAATCATAAAGCACTATATTATATCTATTTGATTTGTTTTCTGAGAAAAATAATGTATTTAAAATTCATTACATTCTCTAATCTTCATATAACGACATAGAGTATGCGTCTGCAATCTGAAGTACGCATTAAGATGCCTACTCGTCAATCAAAATTTTACTATTCGCGAGGCAAGGATTGAAACCTGAGTTTGTGAATGGTATTGTAACTACTCTTGCAGGCAAAATGTTTCAAACTAAAGTTATGCATTATTATACAAAATATCTATAAAAAAAAAATTAAACAGATCATTAGGTTCGCTTAGGAGAGAATTGAGAAAAAAATTAAATTTTCTTAATGTAAAATGGTACTAAATGTAAGAGTTAGTCATTGCCGTGATTCATGGCACATCCCTGGAAAATAATTAATTCAGATATAATTTTTTTTTTTTTCAAGTAATGCACATATAGTCTGATTTACAATCACATAGACTTAATCCAGATATTTTATTTTTGAATTCTGGGTACCTAAATACGTATATTAATGCTGAAAAGTTAACATGGAATTTCAGGGGGGAACATAGTACTTCTTGAATCTAAAAAGCATGTAAGTCTACCTTATTGTGGAATTGCTTTATAACATGGATTTCATAATCCGCGACTTTGTAGTGTAAGAATACGAGCAGGCGAAAAGACCTAAAAGCCAAGATTCTGTCTTCATGTTATAATTTTTATTTTGACAACTTAAATTTCTGCCAGGTAACAATACTCTCGTCATGAATGAAGTTATAATCTATAGCGTCCAATTATTATTTTATTTATTTTATTTTCCCATTATTACTCTTTATTTGTAGGTAGATGGTGCAATGCGTCTGTTCAATAAACTGCAGAATCAAGACCACACCATTTATAATCTGAAGAAAAAAAATTTGCACAAATAACTACAGAATAGTTATTTTTATAAGTTGCGTGAATTCTGTATCAGTTTGATGGCAATAATTTTTTATAAGTAAATAATTTAATAATTTAAGAACACACTCGTTCATTTTGTTTCGTCTGTAAGTTAGATTCAACATATAGACACATTGACAAGACCTGAAACATTTGTTTTCTGTTCAATTATAAAATAAATAGTAGCCAATCGTTTCAGCACTTATGCTAGTAATTACTCATAAATCTTTTAAAATGTTTTCGTTCTAATCCTGTATTTTGATTACAACGAAGCCGTTCAAAGAAACTGTTAAATCTAACTAATATAGCAACGAAAATTCTAGTAACTAGGCCTATATAAGGTCATTTCAGGATATGGTATTAATGTTGACTATAGACTTTTTGTCCTGGTTTTCCCTTCCAAATTATGGCAACCCTACTTTAATACAATGATGATGGAGATATCTCACCACTTTCCATCTCAAGAAACTAGAGAGTGTTCAAGTCACCTACATGAGACGAGCCCTGTGCCTGCCCAAGAACGCACCAATAAGACTAGTGTACGCCCTAGCAAGGACAGGCTGTTTTGTGAAACACTAAATGCATGTTAACAAACTTGACAGCACTACAAATTGTGAAACTCATATTGCTGATAGCTCTAGAAATAAACCCAGAAATTTTTAGCACTCCAGCTATGAACACAGAACAGTGGAAACAGCCAAATTTCGACCTAAGGCATCTTTATACTCGAACTGCGATACATGGGTTTCATTACCGGTTATGTGCCCAGCGAGGATATCACCAATCGTCAGAGTTATGCAAGTGGATTCTTTGTGGACAGCACTGTCCAATATATCACATACTGGACTGTGCAGAAAGGACTGAATCTCTCAGCTACTACGCAAATAATGACAATTTCTAAACTGTAATTATTACATACACATTGTGTTTAATCTATGTACAGAGTGTTAATAAATAACACCGAAATATTTCACCTGTGTATAGAGGGAACATAGACAAGCAACTTTTATTAGGAGATTTTCGCTCTAAGGATTCAATTTGCCCTGTTACAACATAAAATCTCCCAGAGAATGGCCGCCACTGACTTCTAACATTTGAAAAAGTGCCCCCCCCCCCAAAAAAAAAGGAATTTCGTTGTTAATACTGTAGTTATTAATTTAAAAAAATAATATAGTAGCGGCCAGTCATGTGATTAGTCTGTAAATTTTGCAGATTATGAAAACTCTAAATTATCAATAGCTGCTGATGAATGATTAAGAATCAGGTTTTACCGATCACTAAGAAGGCATGAAGTCATTTTAATGAAAATTTTAACCCTATTTCGCTTAATTATTGACTTATGAGCCCCGAATTCAAATTACTTTAATGTTTTCTAACATACACATTTTATGTCATAGAGGAAAAATCTTCTAATAAAAGGTGCTTGCCTTTGTCCTCTCTATACACAGGTAAAATATTTCGCTGTTATTCATTAACACCCTGTATATATATAATAGAATGATGCAATGGTATGTTTTTTAGTTTTAAGTGTGCCAGAGAATAAAGGAAAGGAGCAGTTAAACTTGAAATATAGCCTACAAGTGAGAGCATAACAATTGACAGTGAAAGCTTAAAATGTAAATCCGACAAAGAATGCAAAAGGGCATGGTAAACAGTTAGACCATATATTATGTAGAATTAGGTTTCACGGCTTTCCTTAGGATATAAACAGATTATAGGTTGTCAGGCCTAGAGAGTTGAAGGAATGAGGGAAAATCAATCCAAAGACTTGATAAAACATTGCACACCTCAGTAGCAAAAAACACACATCGCAGTAAAGGTTGCCATAGCAACGATATTTCTTTTGGTTTGTCCATGCATAAAGCCTCTTCTACACGCTTACGTCATATTGATTTTTCATTACTTTTTTTTCCTTTTATCGTTGAAAACTTACCATAAAACTGTACAATCCAATAATAAAGAAAGAGGTTATGGTAAGTGAACTAAGCTGCATCAGACACATGCATGGAGTTCAGCTCTTTACAATATTGAAACAAAAAGCAGTTATTTGTTACTCACTCTGTCCCAGTCAAAATAGCACTTTCCCTTGCTGATTTTTGAAGTAAAACTTCTTTAGCGGCGATAGGGGTAAATCGGGAACTTGTGTCAAGCTAAAACCGTCACGAAATAAGTGTCACACTAAAACCGTCACGGAATAGTGTCACTCTCAAAACCGTCACGAAATTACTAGAGTGTTTCGGAGCGGACTGCACAGAAAACAATCAACTCAATGATTATTTTATTACTTCACACGATTCTCATAAGTTTCCCTTGTTACAAGCAGGTGCCCGCGGCTTCGCCCGCGATTATTTACTAAACTGTCAGATGTTTTATTGAAATAATTTACTTAACAGAAAAATAATTATAATATTATATTACGTATTAACACATATATCGTTTTTACATAAATTGCATAAATTACATCATTTTATTCTTAAATAAGTTATTTGTCCGTAAAAGATATATAAAATTAAACGAATAGAACGAATCTTGTGCTTCCGTATGGGCATAAAGATTCGAAATGAAACAATTAAAACGTACCACAGACTCAAGAACCTAACCCAAAACACCCATAGCAATTAAAACAATTGATAATTAAAAACTAAAATCCCGATGTCGATGTACATTTCCCGATTAAATTGCTGTGCCTGGGGAAAACGTCACCTCAGATTCGAGTTCCCTAGCCCAAAAAAAAACCCGCATAGAGTTTCGTCCAAGTCATTCAATGCACTTTTTTTCCCTGTTGCTATGGCAATTAATCTCACAATTGAATACTGTCTTGTTAATAGGTGGTATTGACTGTGCATTCATGACGTATAATATGAAGGATGGTTTTTGTATAGTAGACATTTCGAGGGTATGCTATTTCCTATGAGAACTTCGTGATCCTTTCATTACATCTCCAGAAAGTGTTGAGGAAAAACTCAGATGTTCCTCTTTTAGTAACTTTATCTTCTTAAAGGGAATAATAAGTTTTCTTAAGGAAAACATGAAATAAATGTATAAACAACCGAATGAGGTGGCCGATATTGTGCACCTTGTACTCGCATTTGGAACGATCTGGGTTCAAACCACGTGAAGTTTATGAAATAAATGTATGAATAACCGAACCGGTGGCCGAGATGATAGCAGCTTGAAATCACACCTGGGACTTCCCCGGTTCAAACCCCGTGGACGATCAATTTCAGGTGTTCCTCACTGTATCTTCTTAAATGACATAATAAGTTTTCTTGGGCAGAATATGAAATAAATGCACAAATAACCGATCTATTTGGCGAGACGGTAGCATCTTGGACTCGCATTCGGGAGATTCCGGACTTAACCCCGTGGCTTTTCAATGTCACGTTTTTTGTTTATCAATTCGCTAGTCATAAAAGTAAATGCCGAACTAGAACTTGACTTAGGCCTACATGACTCATCGCCGTTTTCACATCCTGTATAATAATTAATGAGTGAATATCAGTTGAAAGAAGCTATAACTTTATTACGTATCAACAATCGAAAACAGATGCACAGCAATACTTACATGGCCAACTGGTGTACACACAGAACCTGACTAGTGAAACAAAACTGATATTTTTTATTTTAATTTTAATTTATCGGTATTATAATAAACTTTTCAATTATCTTTGAATATTTGAAATTAAACTTCAATGCATTATCATTATATGTAAGTTAAAATACAATATAATTTAAGTCTAAATTCAGATTACGCATACAATTTTAGAAATTTATTAAAAATTAGTAGCATTTTAAGATACCGAATTCCGAGGAAGAAACTATCCATATGCTAGAGAAATGGTTTCTCTGATTTCGATGTTCGAGTCTGGTACTCTTAAAATAAAAAGGTATGATTTTAATAATATACTTAATAGACTTTTGTAGCCTGAGTAGAGCAATTAATAAGCAGGGCCCGGATTCTAATGACTTGTCATCTTTTTATTGATTCTGCCTAGACATTGCCAACTTGTAGATAAATCCTAATCAAATTATAGATTATAGAAATGCATTTTATTAGGTCATTTTTGTCATTTTATGCAATTTAATATTTTTAGGGCATTTATTTCAATTTTACGTTTTTATTTTGTCATTTTCGTATCATTTGCTTACTTATTTAGTCATTTTCATGCATTTACATTGAGTGTATTAACCTTTTTTATCGTCCCCAGCGGTGCTACTTTCACGTTTTGTTTTCTTAATGCAAGAAGGACACACTCGGTGTTGAAGTGTTGTCATGTCTCTGTCAGAAACTGCTGTTTACAACCAATAAACATTAATATAATCCGGCAGACCGCAAAAGAAAATGCCGAAGTTTGACTCGCTAGTGCCTCAGTGCCAGTATAAATTTCCGTTAGGAAAGAACATTCACGACAGTTACAGTTAGCAGAGTGATTGTATTTTTTACTTTTTACCACATTTCAAGTATGCACCCATTGTTTCGGCGGATGTGGAGAGTAGCTTCTCCATGCATAAATGTATCCTTCCAGACAATCGGAGGTCATTTACCTTCGATAATCTCCGTATGCTGAGAGTGATTTACTGCAATCCTGAATAAGGTAGGGTTTACAAGCTTTTCATTTTCCATACGGATAATATATTTTTTTTTAAATTACTAGGTTACTGTAATGCAACATTTTTGTAGGATCTACCTTAAAAACATTTTTTAAAATTTTCTTCTCAAATGCTCCAATCAAAACAAAGAACAAAGTTTTTAGACCTACAAAATTCTTTCTGCATTTACAGTTTTTACAATTATATACAAATTAGTCTACAACTTTATGTGTACAATAATAATTTTTTATAAATAAAATATCAGTTTTAGGTCATTCTTTATAATTATTAAGTCATTTTCTTTAAAATTTAGGGTAATTTTAAAGGTAATTTTTCAAACAATTTTAGATCATCAGAATCCGGGCCCTGTTAGAGTTGGATTATTCCCACAAAGTCTCTGGCCTTGAAGACAAACCCAGCCAGCGAGCTTCTCGTTATGTCTCGTTACCAAGATGCGCGAATTTGGTGCGCGTAAGATCAGTAAGCTACCGCTGGGCAGAGAGTGAACATCATGCCAGTCGTAGAAAATACTATAATAGTTTAGTGGAGGGATAATGCCCCTGCGAGAGAGACAGACAACACGTGGAGTGGGATAGGAGAGCTGAGCCAATCAGGGTGCAGCTACCTCCCCTAGCCAGGAACTCTAAGAGCGGTGAGACTCGCTCCTAAGGTATATACGTAAAAACCCAGAGACGTTGTGGAGGTAATCCAACTCTAATAAGACACTGACTTTCTGTTTTAAAGTTCACAGCTTCGACCTTGGACCACTTCTATATATGTGCGACAGTCTCATGCCCCTGGATTTGCAAATGCGATAAAATTCCGTCACACCAGCGACGATTGTAGGCCTTAGTAGCAGATCAGACCGTTCGTAAAATAACCATAAAAAAGAAATAAACAAAATATAGTTAGGATGTAAGTATAACGAATATCTATATACTTTCTGCACAGAGTATTTTAAGAAAATCTTTAGATATTTGGGTACAGAAGCACAAAAGTGAGAAAGTGATGCAGAATTGTATTTGGTTTTAGATTGGTAAACGTAAAGTCTATATTATTTTTAAAAATTATGCAATTTATTGATTTTTTTAGAACGTGTGAGTCGAGGGTTTAAACCCTGAAAAGTTTTTGATTAATAATTATTTTCATAATAACCAAAACAGAATTTATTTTCAAAATACTATTATGCTTCATGCTGGATGAAGTTCATTTATATCGTTCATTATATATTGTGTATTGAGTAACTGTGTACCTATTGTTATCCATAAAACGATAACATATCATAATTAAAATATTTCATTTTCATCAGATAAGGGTTATAATATTAAATATTTAATAAAGTTCCGCCTTAACCCTTAACACACGACTTATCTTGAACCACTCAAAAACAGCATTAAAAGATAGACACAAATAAAATATTGATGTCACATCTAAAGATTTAGATGAAAGCTGGATTCTTCTTTGTGGAACCAAGATGCGTCATTATTTAAATAGAAAATCCATTTCGGCGTATTTGATGCGCCATCTTCAGTTCTTTTGAGTTGTATTGAACACCACAATTCATCTACATCTTTATATGTGACATCAATATTTTATTTGTGTCTATCTTTTAATTCTGTTTTTGAGTGGTTCAAAATAAGTTGTGTGTTAAGGGTTAAGGCGGAACTTTATTAAATATTTAAGATAACATATCACATAAAAATGGAGCATGAACTGAAATGGATTGCAAGAGGTTTGTTTGTCAAACTAATATATTATTGTCAGTAATACATATCGGATAATTTTAAAAAATAGTAGCAATTTTTACAACATGAATTCGCGAGTTTCCTAGTAATTCCTGTGGCAACGTGCAGATATTGAACTATGTTAAAATTTACTTTTCCCACTATAAAATTCATCCCATTTTATTCTGAAATAAAGTAACAGTTTTTTAAATCAATTTTTCAATAGTTGGCTAATAGTATACTCGTACTGACTCTTTTCTGCTCTATTTACCGCGCTCAGATAAAATTTAAGGAAAATTTGTTTGTATTTGTTTGAAAGAGAAAACCATTTTAGCTATTTGTGAGAATGGCACTACTTGCTTTTACGCAAGAAGTCACAGGATACAGCAAAGCATTCCAAATTTTTATACATAATTTTTTTTACAAGAAACTTCAGATCCTCATTGGTATGGTACAATAGAATTATGTGACGCTTTCATTCGCAATAATACTTCTTGGTATAGAATCAAGGTAGGATTTTTCCAAATGTAAAGATACGTAAAAATGTGTTACATATACATAAATATTTATTATAACGATGAGTATTTAATATAATAGGTGCATTTATAACTTATATATACAGAGTGTAATTACACTGGGCAACAAAAAAGAAACTTTTTTTTTTCTCAGAAAGAAAAATATGTGATTCTGATAGCATTTCTTCTCCTGAATTCACATATGATATCGGTTTGTCTCCATCACGCAAGGTTTCCGAGAGACAGGCATTTATAATTTCAAACACTAATATTTTCTACATTCTTAAATACACAATATCCGAACATTCGGACTCACCTAGAAAGTAAGAAATTACGATTTTCTGATATATATTTCGCCTGTGGAGCATCCCTCTTGATGGCCCAACAATAATCGGCCAGCATATTAGGATTCCATTTGCCTTGATATCTCTTTTCTATAGCTGAAATCTCCTGATGAAAGCATTCCCCGTGCTCATCGCTCACTGCGCCAAGATTTTCCGGGAAGAAATCTAGGTGAGAGTGCAGGAAGTGAATTTTTAAGGACATATTACAGCCCAAATTGTTATAAGATGTTATAAGATCATTGACAATATCACGGCAATTTTCCCTATTTTAATTTTTTTTTTAAAAATGGGATTTACTTTTTTGAATGCTTGCCAAGCTGCTTTCTCCAGTGGATTCAATAGTTCCTCAAACTTCTCATCATGCATTAGTGATCGTATTTGTGGACCCACAAATATCCCTTCTTTAATTTTTGCTTCACTAATTTTAGGAAACATCTGTTTTAAGTACATGAAACCAGGAGTATTGCCCATGGCTTTCACGAAATTCTTCATCAATCCTAGTTTGATATGTAAGGGAGGTAGATACACATTTTTAGGATTACACAATGCGTCATGTTTCACATTTTTCTGTCCAGGAATGAATGATTCGCGTTTAGGCCATTATTTTCTGATGTAATGGTTTTTTCTGTTCCTACTATCCCAAAGACACAAAAAGCAACAGTACTTTGTGTAGCCTAACCAAGCTGCAGACCAAGAATAAGTGCAATTACCTTCAAATCACCACAAATATTCCATTCATACACTGCATATTGAAGCTTTGCCAATATAAATTGAAAGTTTTCATATGTTTCTTTCATACTAGCAGAGTGAGCCACAGGTATTGATGGGAATTTATTTCCATTATGCAGAAGCACTGCTTTTAAACTTGCTTTGGAGGAATCAATGAACAAGCACCATTCTGTTGAGTTATGTTCAATACCAAATGTCTCCATAAGAGAAATGTCATTACAAAACACTAAGCCATTTTCTTCAGAAAAATAGCCTTTAAATTGAGAATAACGACTACGATAAATACATATCTTTGTATTCTTTTGAAGAAGATTCCATCCTTTTAGCAGGGAACCAAGCATTTCAGACTGGTTTTTGGATAATTTTAAATCTCGTATGAGATCGTTAAGATCTTCTTGAGTCAATAAATGAGGCTCAGATGAACAGCTTCGTTCAAAAGTTGTATCACCAAAATCTGTTTCTTCTTCTTCCTTACTTCCATCGGAATCTGAGCTCTCTTCATCTAATGTCACATGTTCTGGAGGCTTTGGTATGGGCAATTCTTCGCTGTGTGGAACTGGTCTCATTGCAGATTGCAAGTCAGGGTACACCACTGTATGTTTTGATTTTGACGTAATCCCTTTAATGTTTGTTAAGCAGAAATAAGTCAGATGAGTGATCTTTGGGTTCCCTCCAAATCATAGGGATAGCAAATGGCATGTGGCGTGTGCCATTCTTCCATGCAGTGAGAAGCCTACTACACGATAAACAACAGATAAGTGGGGCCCAGGTCCTTGTTTGGTCCCCCACTTTACACCCAAAATAAAGTTCATAACACTTTTTTACTAATGGAGTAAGGTTTCGCCTTTGGGACTTGAGCGTCACTTCACCACATATATAACAAAAGTTGTTAGGATGATTTAAACAAGCTCTAGGCATTTTGTAACTAACAAAAAATTAAAGGAAATTTGTAAATATGTAATATACAATATACATTAATCCAGACACAATGCACTCACAATTACGTGTTTAATAGTTCACTGCTCTCTCACAACTGACATCGTTGTAATGAATGCATGCATGATGATGTTTGTGCCTGTCTGTACAGTCTGAACTTACACAACAGTAGCAACGGTACCATTTGAGTTATGTCATTTGGTTCCATCACATTTACAATATTCTAGGAGTTTGTATTTCACAATGGACAAATGGCCGTTTATTAAAAAAATATATTTAAATCCATTAATTGAAATTTAAATTTAAAAAAAACTGTGGGTGATGGAGAAATTCCGAATACATATTTGAAAACATGATAAAAAACTGCATTAAGTACAACTATTGATACTCATGAGACAAAAATCATGTTGACCAGTGTTACTATATATATGCAGATTTAAACAGCCTGTTAGTTCGACAAAAACAAACACCATTTATAGCTTATAACGTAAATGACATGTCACCTAAGGCATAATGCATGCTTCCGGTCTATAGAAACTCAATAAATGAATTAATTGAAAATAATAAAATCAATGTATTTTCATAACTAGACTCAGACTTGCGGCTGATATAAAGAAAATTAAATTCGTGAGCACTAAAACAATTTAAGACTTCCTCTTGCTGTTATTTAAATTTTCATACTTGAAATTAATTACATTGGCCTAAGCCAGTCCAGTCTGTATATAATGTTTTTCTCAAGTTAATTAAAATTGTGAGCAGCAAATCAAGTTATGAATTGCTTGTCGTTTACATTAAGATCTCATATTTCAAGTTAATTATATTTCTCTATATACATTTTAAATGGTGTAGGCCTAATGCAAGGTTTTTAAAAATACACTAGACCATTGGAATTTAATTACTCAGCTAAATCATTAGTGAGCCGAGCCTTTACTTACCAAGTAGTAGTTGTTCTGAATTAAAGTGGATTCTGTATAGACAACTTCAATTAGTATAAGTCCAAGCCAGTGTATTTTATATATATATATATGCACACAATACGTTAGGCTAGTGGTCTACCCTGCCATTTGTTATTCCATTTTCCTTCAAATTAAAGTAAAGTTCCCAGCAGCCAACTTACTTAATATAGGCTTAAGTTTTCATTTCGTAATTAATAATTATTCTGAACCACATCTAATTTTGATTAGTCAATTCAATTAGTATTGACCGTCGTTTTCCTTTAACCAAAACTAATTACTATGATTGAATATTAGATTTTGAGTTCAGTCTTATCTAAAAGTTTTCTTTTCACTTTTCTTTCAGTAGGGGCCTATCCCTTTTTTCTTAATATTGAAACTATATGGTAATATTGGACTTCTTTTCTATTCAGTTTGTTATAGTGATATTTGTCTGAGTTGTTCTGTTTATGCAATAGTTGTTAAATGAAATTCAGTTAACTTGTGTCTACCTTTCTTAAGTAAATACATTTGACGCTTGGATATACTAATTGAGTTCATCTTTGTTTATGGCAAGCTATTGTTGAATTTACTAGGTCATCATAATATTTGAAGTTGTGCCTCACTCTAGTCAGTTGGTGAATATAAGAGTGTGTGTATATATATATATATATATATATATATATATATATATATATATATATATATAAAGAGAGAGAGAGGGAGGGAGATGGGGAGAGAGAGAGAGCTTAGATCGTATTTCCCTTTTTGGGGCCCTTATCTAGATTGTTTTATATTTAAATATTTCTATGATGAATAATGATTGCTATTTTTATTATTGTTATATTCCATTAAAATTGTTAACTACATCTTGATTTTCTTTGGGATTCGGGGAAAGTATTGTGGCTTCCTATCTCCCTCCCCCAGATGGTTTTGATCTCTCTGGAATTGTGACCTACCATGCTTCCTAATCATCTCCTGTTATGTCAAACGCATTTGTATGGTGAAGCTGTGTAGGCGTCTTTTGGCATATATTAAAGGAAAACCATAAGTATAAGCCCTCAAAAGTGGTTTCTTAGCCTCCAAATATAATAAAATCAATATATTTTCTTAACTAGGCTCAGACTTGTGGCCGATATCAAGATCTTCAGAAGTATTTTTTAAGGAAAACTGAAAATTTAGATATGTCTTTAATAATAATATTACCTTAAATATATAATGGTGTATTGTTTACTACAGTAAATTTTTTTATGTCGTACCTATTACTTTGAAGATCTTAATGGAAACATATAATAGGTCTATAATTTATTTGTATTTCGTAATCGTTTTGAAAATAGTTTATAGCTGTCTTCACTGAATAATAATTACAAAATATTCTAAAATTCACGATAGAAGAAACCGTGGTAGAAAAAATCCTATAGGCTACTGTCTTTAAATGCGTACCTTCCTCTTAAATTTATATGATTTTCAGAACAAAAGTATTCAGTTATTTTCTATTAGGCGTATATTCGACATGACAAGCAATTCGATCACTTCAAGTTCAGCCAAAAGACAATTAATGTGCATAATTTTTCAGATATTATTCCATAAACGACTGAAAGTATTTTATCCAGAACAACAAGACATAAAAACCGTTCAACGCAGGAGTAGGCCTACTATCTTTGGTTCGCATCAACCATATAATCCAATAATTTGAAATTTCATTCACTGGATATGAAATTACATTACAAATTATAGAATTCATCATGAATGTTCACATAAGCTATATGGAAAGAACTTATTGATTTCGTATTTTGATACCTACATAACAATTATCAATAATTGTAATCCTTACGATTATTTCATATAGTAACAAGTTGTTCTAATTTGTTTTTCGTAAGAACTCACCTCTGTGATTTATGAAAAGCCTAAATGAATAAAAAGTAACATAAGATCCTCCATATATGTTTTGAAGTATGACAAATCTGTAAATATGCAATTAACTCTGTAAATACGCAGTATTAATATGTTTACCAATGCAAAGTATACTTTTATTATCACTCAAATGAATGGGCATAATTTGTCGTATTCCCATATTATTTATGAAGAAAATCCGGCTCAAAAATAAAATAACTCGAAAACTAATAAACATTTTTTTTCTGAGCAGTCTTTTTCTACTTTCCTACAATATGCGTGGCTTACACTGCATATGCTGCACTTATATGGAACTGGAAGTGCCGTTCATCCTATAGCTTGGTCACATAGATTTCCAGACATTACTCCACTTGTTTGTCTTGTGTTTTATTTGTCTCAAAGCTCAAGAACTTCAAACACCAGTACGTGATCATCCTATTCTAGAATGTTGCATTCGTGCCGCAGTCACGAGAATCATTCTGTAACGCTTTCGAACCAATGGTCAGAATGGTCAGATTTTTAGTTTAAATTAGACATATGTCCCATGATAAGATGACGCAGCGGTCGGGTGGTAGGCCTTGTCCCTTCTGGGATGTTAGCGCCATGGAGTTAGTAGTTATGCATGATATTCATGCTTGATAACGTAAAACCATAAATACAACGTTCTTTCTTTAGGTATTCCACTCGTAAAAGGAAAAACTACAATTATATCTTTATCGAGTATCAATTTGTATTTCATTTCATCGTAATACTATTTTTATATTAATTAGTATCTTCTATTTTTATTCAGGTACATCATTTATTATATTTTTGTACAATAGCAATAATTTATTTATCCTTCGAATAATCCGTTTGAATATGTATATAATATGTGAAGATGCATTCATCTTATAGGACTATTAATATTGTGTTTAGAGCATAGAAATTTAGAAAACATTAAAAGATTGCTTTATGTTAATCCAAAATAAAGAACCTTCTGTTCGCTAGATAGGCTTAACTAATCAGAATAAAAACTAGAAAGCCAAGCTATAGATTATGCTAAAAGAAGAAACTGGTTAGTTATTTTGGAAGAAATACACGTTCTTCAACTGCTACCAAGTCATTCTGAAGCAATATCATATTTTAAAATATATATTCATATATATAACTTTTGAACAAGGTAGGAATATTTAAACTAATTTTATAAACAAAAATAATAACCTGCAGCATTAGCATAATTGTAACCATCTCAGGGAAGAACATTTTGTGAAGTAATTCAACATTATGAAATTAATGCTTTAATGAGTGTGTTTATTACTTTTCGTACCATTCAGGTCTATGTTAAATTCTATTGAAGAGATTGAGAAAAATAAATTAACAAAAAACATACTATTGAAATACTGAAAACGTTGCCAAGAAATCATAATCCTTTTGTAGTCAGATTATAATAATCTCGAGAGACTACTCCGTTTGCTGAATAGCACCTAAATGCGTGATAAGAATTATTATTTTCTCAAGCTGTACCACAGGTAGACAACTATAATTGTATTCGACCCCAAAATTCTATGTCGAGTTTTCAGCATTAAGATACTTTTGAGGTCCCCTGGGTTCAAAAATATAATTTTCGGAATCATGTTCATTAATCAGTCTGCCTGTAAAAAGCGTAGCCTGAAACTGAAAAATCATATCAATATGAAGTTTCAGTTTTGAATAAACTATATTTTGAGGGTGTGACAAGAAGCATATCTCTCTGATTGTGTATTTGAAAGAAAAGATATTACGACTAGGTGTCGAAAAGGGCCCCAACGGTGTTTTTAATTTTTACAAACTAAATGAATGTACAAAGACCTAAATCTTTTATTTCAAGGAATTTTGTTGTTATTGTAGGAACTTTCCAAAGGGAAGTTATAAAGTGTTTACAAACTATGGTTTTCTTGAGGCTAAGACAACTGAATTCGCATTTCCCGAATTGAAGCCCATTTACTTCACGTAAGAATGGGAGGCGAATCGCATTATATTTTCTTATGGTAGGTAAAATATGTGAATGCATCCCTTTACGTAAAACTTCATTACATCTACAACGTTTGTTCCAAACACAAACCTAAATAAAGCCTTACAGAATGGTTCTAAATTCAGTTTCAGACTCTGGTCCTTCTAACACTTTTACTGGATTCTGACTGGAAGTAGGCTACACTTCCAGACTCATATAGGAATTGTATTTATCCTTAATTTTAATAGAAATAATTTATTTATTTCATAACAATAATAATGCAAAAAACTACCATTAAATGTTCTCATATATACAACCAATTTACTTATTACACATAATAATTTGAAAAACATAATACATGATTATGAAGGACAGAAAAATAATAAAGGATTGAATAAAAATTATGAAGGAAAAGAGAACAAAAAAGAACCAATAAAGAAATACAATTCGTAGAACGACTGATAGCATTATTAATCTAATTGTCACCGTATGAAAAAACTGGACCCACTGCATGATTTACTTCATATGCATGATATTCTGTATGATTTACTGTATGATTCACTGTATGATTTACTGCACGATTGCAATTTGCAATGGACATGTTTGACGAAAATCTAGAGGAGCAAAACACTGTCATCTATAATTTAGAAAACTTTTCAAGTTTCTAAAATCTGTAACTTAAAGCAAACTTAACATTATAGTCCAAGTCGGCCTTGGGTGGATCAGTCTGAAAGCTCTGACTTTCTGTTCTTAAATCCGCGATGTCGATCCCGGTTCAGGTCGATGGTATTTTTATTTGTGTCTAAATGTGACATGCAAAAGAATTCCTGCGGGATAACATTTTTTTCCGTACACCAGCGATGGTTGCAGGTCTAAGTGGCGGTAGAGAACTTCGTTAAATAGCAATAGACCAACAAACTAATACAAGTTGATCTTTAATTTGGAAGCCTTCTGGTCATTCTATGATCGTCCCTTGGAGTCTAAGAACATTTAGTCAAAAGCTGTGAACATACCTGGTACAAGTCGTGGTCCATTGGCGGCAGTGAAAGACCCGCTACCATACTTGACGTGTAGAGGGTCCGCATTGGTAGACACAACTGCTATCTCGTCCAATTCGTGACTGCTACAAAAACTACTGTGATGATGGTCAGTACCACCCGGCGAAGAACAACTGGCACCCCCGTACTTTGAGCCCCCGCTACCTATCACCAGTCTCGTGCTGCTGGAACTCGAACCCGGATCACACGGTAAGACACCTCCGCCACTGCCTCCACTATAAGGTCCCGGTGAGGATTGCTTCCGACCCCGTAGGGATAGAACCAGGCGCTTCGCAGTGGACATCCACACTTTGCTGGCCTTTCTTGTACCTCACTTATTTAAAGGCAGTACACACTCAGTACAATGGTCGTTGCTACAACAACTTAATAATTTCAAGAAAACTGAACAGATGACTTTTGACACCAAATGCGTCGTTATGACAACACACTTGTTAACAAAAAATATATAAATTCTTTAGCCCTACAATGGCAAAATGACTTTTCCCATAATCATCTCTTATTCCGCTTCCCGTAATCTAAAGGTAACTGTTAATATTCACACGCTTGCGTATGTACTGCAAATAATTCCTTGTGGAAATCGCAGTTTTAATACAAATCCTGGATCAATACAGAAAGAACACTTTGTTCTACGCATCGTGCACACAAATGTGTTGATAGTGCTTCAGATCTTTTGCCTAAGAATGTAGCTCCTTTATTTTGAAATAAACATAACTCCATGTCTTCTACTAGAGGTCTACTCACAACATGCGCTTGTTTAGTTTTCCGTTTTCTCTGTGACGTGACAAGCATAATTCAGTGTTTATCATATAAACTTATGCACCATCAGCTTTGCACGTGGCATGGTGTAGTAAGAAGTTCACCAATGCATGTGGATATGCCTTTCTTACAACTAATGAAATTAAATATATCCACGTGAAAATAACGGCTACACGTATTTTAATATATCATACGGTCTAAGTGTCACAAGATTTCCCAAAAGTCACTTCCTTGTAAAGTTCCTTGCTGTTCTTGCTGTTGGGACTTGTAGTGACGAAACAATTAGGAACTTAAACTTCCGGAACGGATTTAACAAAACGTTAGGATATCACTTGCCAGCAGGGGCACTAACAGAGCCTAGTTGCTGAACAATTTGATCGGGCAACTCACACCCATACATACCCTTCACAGGCGTATCAACTCTTCCAATTCACCCCTGCACACTTATCTTAGATCATTGCTTTCCAGGAATATGAAACTCAACCACGTGGAAAATGTGGTTTTAGAATATTCTTGTACTTTAAAGCCTGGAATGTATTTTATGTTAATTGAAGTGATACAAGAGAAATTATTTTAAAGATATTGCATAAAACAACACGTTACAGTAACTTTTAACTCTCAGTAAATCCAGGAACAAAGTTTGAAGCAACAGAAACGGTTTCCCATTTTACGGAATAATGGTGTTAACTGTTGCTTGAACGTTCTATCTCTCCTACAACTTTATTGCAGTGCTGCAATTAATATCATAAACTTCATCAGGACTATACGAATTTAGGAATAAACAAAAAATATTGTTTTATACCATCAATTTAACAACTATTTAACGATTTCATATGTCTCGTACAGTTCTACTCAAATTGAGGTTTTTCCTATAACATTTTATTTGGAGCAATAACCGCTAGGAACTAGACAAAATAAACTTAATACTGACAGCATAAAATATGCAATGATAGCACTTAAATGAAGAGAAAGTGCTTGGCTATCTGAACAGATATTAAAGACATCCTTTATCTGAAAATGCTTTGGCAGTAACAGGGACCAATTGAATGCAATTTTTAATAGGTACAGGCTTTACTGAAGAATTATAATGTTAGACCGAACCAGCGCACTTCATGAGTACAGGTTGAACTTGAGCAGAAAATATAAATATCAAGACGTTCTCGATTAGAAACACGAAATGAGCATCCCGAGCAACGAGGGAAGGGGCTTATTTTATTTCTCTTTCAAATCTGTTACCTCACTGGCTCTAGACAACTGTCTGCAGGCCATGGTTTCAAACACATTTTGTTGTTCTTTATGTCACAAATTTTGGAAGACAACCCCATCACAACAATGTCAAATGTCATTGTTTATGGGCCACGATTTTTAAATCCGCGAAAATGAGTAGAAAGACTTGCGAACGTGATAATTTTTTCACCAGCTGGCATGATAATGCATCAGTAAAACATATGCAAACCAGCAAAATTCACAGTTGTCACGGCTACGAACAAAACACGTGCGCTACAGCGCAAGAAGAGAAGAATCAAAAGTAATCCGGTTCCATCCCCTTTAGAGAAATGTTGACATTAACACCTATATGCACATAATGCCACAAATCCACAAAGATAAGTCTGCACATTATTAAAGTGTATAGGTAGGATAATATAAAAGCATTGTATCACTTATAAGGACTCGCAGGCATTTCTCAGGTTTCGCTGCTCCACGCAAAAACAAGCGACAAACGACTGAGTTTCACTCCATCTATTCTTTTGTTTAAATCTCAGTTGAGAACGAAACCCAAAGAAACACTGTTACAGTAAGATACAAACGTATCACACACGATGCAACCAAACTAAACTTTTCATCTGACAGCCTCCATCTCCTGGTGGAAAACTGCACTTTAATAATAAGATAGGTCCACTTTAGTTATAATGGAATATTCCAGTAAAGAGGGACTGTGGTTATTTTTTTATTTCCTGCCTATCCTTGAGCTTTTCACTAACATATCAACCTTAATCTTGTTTCCATAGTCACCGGCACAGTATAATAAATAATAACACACTGTCGTCGTTTTCCTGGTCGAAACTGAGCACAACACATGTTTGGAAAGGTCCAATTGGTATTTCACATTGGAATAAGTGCGTATGATGTTGTCACACGCCGAAAAACTTGCTAGTTAATATTATTATACCCGTATAGTAATAAAGTAAAACCCGTATTGCATATCAAAGACTGACGTTAACAACTACGCTACGGCTGGCTACTGCGATGTTCGCGGGAAGCTGGTTGGTACATCTCTGTGTCCCTCCATCTTTATCTGCCGCCAGTCCAGACTGCCTGCTGCGCATAGCAGCCCTGGCGAAAACATCGACCCTCGTGCGCCCCTTCACAAGCAACTCTGGTGTGAAATTGAGGCACACAGAAAGCATTTGAAATCTCACTACAATTATGGGTAGCCTGAATATTTATCGCGAAGCGTATTATAAAAAATAAAATCGTATACATCTTTGAATAAGCTGCCAATTTTACTTTCTCGTACCCTCCTCATTCTCCGTCCCCCGTCAAAGTAATGACGGCCGATGATATATTTGATACATTCTGCGCTGTGTGCTCATATTTTTTCCTATCTGTCTGCTATGTATCATTGGTTGAATTTAAAAAAAAAAAAGCTCAAAATGAAATCAAAATTTGATCTCTTGAATATCCGTGCTGTTTTGGTCATTAACAGGGCCCGGATTCTGATGACCTAAAATTGTTTGAAAAATTACCTATAAAATGACCCTAAATTTTAAAGAAATTGACTTAATAATGATAAAAAATTACCTAAAAGCTGATATTTTATTTATAAAAAAATTATTATAGTACACACAAAGTTATAGATTAGTATCTACATAATTAGAAAAACTGTAAATAACTGTAATGTTGTGAATCTTCTTTTCTCACGGAAATTTATACTGGCACTGAGGCACTGGTGATTCAAAATTCGGCATTTCCTTTTGTGATCTGCCGGATTATATTGTTGCTTATTGAGGATAAACTGTAGTTTGCAATCTCAAATCCAAGCAGGTGGCAGACTCTGGTGCCAAGCCAATCTAATAACAATAGTAATATAATAGAAAATTTTGGCGTTTATTTGATTCTCATTTCCGACTGAGACATTACAATACTTTAACGGCGAATTTTTCCTTCTTGCATTAAACAAACAACACTTCAAAGACAGCACCGCTAGCGAAAAAAGTTAATACACTCAATGTAAATACATGAAAATGACTAAATAAGGAAGCAAATTACACGAAAATGACAAAATAATGACCTAAAATTGAAATAAATGCCCTAAAATTATAAAATTGAATAAAATGACAAAAACTGACCTAATAAAAATGTATTTCTATAATCTAGAGGCCATGATTAGGATTTATCTACAAGTTGGCAGTGTCTAGGCAGCATCGATAAAAAGATGACATGTAATTAGAATCCGGGCCCTAGTCATTAATAACACGCATTAATCCACAGAATAATATGTATAGTTGTCTAAATCTCATTTTAGACTTCCCAAAAAGTATACTTCCTGTAAAAATTTTAAAAATATTGTAAATTTGTCATTTTTTTACCCATAGAAGCTAATTAACCACAAAAATAAAAATATTACTGTCCTAATTTGATCTTGGGACCCAACAGGGTATATATGAAGTATAGAGAAAGTTTAGTGATCTTGACAAAATAGGAATCGAGAAAACGTCGGGAAAGAATGTTTCAAGATGCCTAAAATTGGACAAAAGTGCTTTCGGAATAATGTCTCTGTCCCCTATATGTCTGTCTGCCTGTCTGTCCAGGCGCGTTGCAAGTAAACGGTGCATTGTATTTAATCATGTTTTGGGGTTATGCTCTTGGTTGAACTCTTCTTGCACAGCCTAGAACAGGGGTTCCCAAACTTATCTCTTGACGCCCCCGTTTGAGATGTGGCAAGATACTACGCCCCCTGCCATTTTTCAATATCTGAAGGGATGAATGCTAACTAAGACGACGTAACAAGCAAAACATATTTAAATAAACACACATTTTTACAAACATAATATTAAATCAACTAATGAAAGTATTGGTTGATTAAGTAATAATCTGTTGTTTTAGAACCAGTTTAGTAATTAAGTCACTATTATTATGCTAGTGAGACTGTTAACACTGCTTTGCCTTGATTAGACCTCGTATGTTTGATCTCAAATTTGACAATACACAACGGAGATCACTCGCGACTTGTAGCAGACAACGCTGTTTTGTTTTCATTACAGTCAAAGTTGAGAATCCTAACTCACATAAATATGTGGAAGAATGACGGCCATGGCAACTCTGACGATTTGAGAATTAAATTCAAGATGATTTGTCCAAAATTCCCCCAGACCTGAAATTATAGAATTATCTTTTGCTTTTGAATCACACTTAGTTCTATGGCTTTTAAAGGAATGCACCATTTTTTCGACATTGTATACAACAATTTTACTCATTCCAAACCATAAGACTGTTAAAAGCAGCCCAGATTGGAAACCATTGTCTTAGAATTTGGTTTCTATTATCGGTACTTTTTGTATGAACGCCACCACTACCCTCATAGAGCTGTGATAGCTGCTTGGAAATCCATCAAGAATACACATTGCCGATGGGCTGAGTACATTTCTAGGTGAGCGGTCGCTTCTAGAACGGTTGTTATTTCTCTATCAAAGTTATCCAATGAAGCGCTTTGAGCCTACAAATCATTTGGAATGTAAGGCAGCTACTGTCTCACCAGAACATGGAATTGATGATCCATCAATATAGTTGTGAAGTCAATGAGTATGTGGATATTTTGTGGGTATGGTTTCGAGTACGGTCATTCTCATAGCAAGTGAGAGTCGAGTGAGAATTGCTAGTTTTAGGAGCAAAAATCGTTGATCGCTTATATTATGCAGGGGACACCACGAGTAAGGCAACCAGCATCCCCCCACATTGTTCTATTTCATTATATTATTATCAATATTATTTATATATTTTAACGGCTCAAAATAGGAAACTTGTATATTAAATCGTAAAAACAGTTGTTTAACTTGGAGACTAACTGATGGTTTTCAGAAATTTGTTTTAAACAAATGCCTCTTTTATTACGCTGCAATAAATTAGTAAATGAAGCATAGGATCTTGTATCACATTTTTTTCTAACATAAATAGAAAGAACATTGTCACGCTAAAAGCAGATCTTATAACTTCATTCCTTGGCCTACTGAAATTTAAGACCTTCTCCATTAAATTCAAGAATGGAATTTGCCTACTGAGGCCATGGTTTCTACACTCATTTGTCCAGACTTGAAGTTTTCCCGTTACATCCGTTACATCAAGTTTCATTATTTTGGTTTTACAATTTGCCCCCCCCCCTCAAGACTGATTTTAAAGACGTTTACACGTCAAAATTATTACGTGGAAAACAAATTGCATGCAATTTGCCAATGTCTGCCGTCACGTAGTGAGTTTGTTTTGTACGAGTGACTGACAGGTAGGTAACTGACTCTACATCGGCGATCTGGCAGTGCACTGTTGCACAGTTGAACTCTATTGTAACTAATTTTGCATTTTAAAAAATAATAATAATAAAATAATAATAAAAAATAATAATGAAATTATTTCCTCTAAATAGTCTGATTGTTTAGAATTGGTCAACAAGTCTGATTAGAAAGCACGCACCCTAGAGACAAATAGAAATTAGAAAAATAAACGAATAATAGGCCTATATAGTAACATTTACATTGTCCACGAGTTCCGCTTATAACCAGGAGCGGATCCAGAGCTCATTGAAGGCAGGAGCCGACGTAAACGAAAGTTTGTAATTACTGGGGGTTTGGAATATCCTAAAAAGAAGATGATCCTCCACCCGAAAATGTTTTAGAAAAGATGGCCAAAGGGAGTATTTTAAGATCCATGAGTCACTATAGCTTATTTTGAAACGCATGTACTGCAATATTTTATCTACGTTTCATATATTTAATGAAATATATTTTCATAATTCAGGAAATAAATTTATTAATGCAGTTTATTATATGCAGCCAAATCCTTCTTCATCCTTCACATGATTGAGGAATAAGTTTCCTGGTGACAAGAGAAATTCAACACTGTTATTGAAGTCTCCATTTTAGATTTCGCTTCAAAATGTGAAAGCGAGGGAACAAGATGAATTTCGCAGTCCACCAGCTGCAAATCTGCAATTGCAGAAACTTTATAAGCTTATGATCAATTACACGAAATTCAAGGATTGATGCGTAAGTAATTGGGTAAGAGTAAATGAAGCTAGCGTATTTTTACGAAAAGTGCAATAAATCGTCTAGTCTGGTTTGAATATTTATTATAAGAATATAATGGTTAGCTTTTGTTGCCTGGAAACGATGCACTAATAGTGCATTTTCATAACGATAGTAAATGAAAATCATTTAAACCTTTCATATCACATTTTTGCAGCGCCATATTAAGTGTATAATTACTACTTATGAATATGTTATAATAATTAATAACAATTTCAATGCTGTATTTTGAAGCCAAGATAATATATGTTAGGCATTCAAATTCTGAATTGACGAAGATATATTGATGGCATTGAGGAAAAAATGTATCAATGTAGCATATTTTATAGTTTTCAATGAGTCCTTCTTTAAGACAGAGACTATGGCCTTAAAGCCTTCAGAAAGAGTAAACAAATTTAAAAAACTTGGATCGATCGCGAAACCTTCCGGTTTATACCACAGTAGAAAAAATTTTGAACGAGTTGTAAGAAACATCTCAGTTTTAGAAAATCAGAGAGATTAACTGAATCTATTTATGTATTGAGGGCAATAGTTATACTGGGACAGAGTAATCTCATAAGCTTGTCTTAAACCGTTCTTATCGCTTGAAGCTAGTAAGAGAACAAACAAAGGACTAAAGGATCCAAAATAGAATACATTTCTGCTTTTACAATAATTCTCTACATAGAGTGTATGTACGGATGAAGAAAGAATTCTACCGGAATCCTTGTTCACTTTGTATGGTTCCTGTATGGTAAAGATCTCGCACGTAATCTGTGCCGATGAGACCGTTACTCTCTCTAGAGAGACATGCTATTGTGCGAGAGAGAGAGGTAGCTTGGTCTTTACAAATAGAAAGGGAGGTACTGTTGTACGAGAGAGATAGGTAGCAGGCCAATCGACGCTACAGTCCCCACGAAAACGTAATGCAATGACTTAGGCAATCGGCACAGATTTCGTGCGGGATCTATAGTTCGTTGCTACCAGAAGATAAAGTTACCTGAATCTATATGATCGTGTAACTTGAAGGGGATACGTCACGTTCTATCTCTGCAATGTTAGATAGGCCTACGCTATTTTCGAGGGATGAGCTATTTAAGCCGTAATATAAGTATCAGTGATCAGTGATTAACATGATGCTTTTTTTTAATGTTAGAAGTTAAATGAATGGTTTTTGTGAAAAAAATAGTGTATCGGAATTTATTTAGTTATACTGGCAGAGGTAAGGCCTCCCGTTGTATGACTACTACAAAACAAAACATGAAAAGAAAGTTCTTATTAACATAAGACCTATCCTCCTTAAGGTGCCATATCCTCTGTCAAAACATAGGGAGTTAACTTAATGCAGGAGGTGACAGGTGTATTTGCTAACTTTTACCAAAAAAAATCATAGATTCTTGATATTTGTAAATATTACTCTTAACAAATGATTATAGAATATCAAGCAAGCCTATCATATATGCCCTTTGGTTTATCGAATACGAATATATATATATATATCTTATATATATATATATCCTAATATTACTTTCCAAACCAGAAATATTACATATTATCATTCAAGCCCCTATCCCTCCTCTAAATTTCATTTGCGCAACATGAAAACATACATTAACTTGGACCTATATTAATTTAAGCGTACAATAAAACTATTCACCTAGAATGCTAATAAGTGTAACTTTATATAGAATTGTCATGGAAATTTTTATATTCGTAGCTTCAAAACTATAGAAACCTTAGTACTTTGAATCCAAGGAAACGACTTTTAACATTAGAAGATAAAAATAAGTTAAATAGGCCTATGTCCATGAAAATTGTGCTTCAACTGGTTTTAAAATGACATTTTTGACTCTTATTAAGGCAATTAGCATTCTGAAACTTTTAGGAGATAAAGACTAGAATTTAAGGTATAAAATTACTGGACAACAAAAATTTAATGTTTGGCCTAAAGTAATTAAACTTTCACCTGTCTCCCCGCTTAAGCGTTTTTAAATTTTCTAACTTTTTACTTAACAATTTCAATCCATTAAATGGGTCTGTAATGTAAAAGATGTTTGCCGAAAGAGGTGATATTATTGTGATATTATGGTACACTAGATACGTTTATGTTTATATCTGCAAGTACTTCCGGAATTTAGCCAAGGCAGTTTCAGCACACTAAACAGCTTGGGAGCGGAGTTCGCTCTCCCTATGTTACGGTAGGTCCTATACTACTACAAGTCTGCATCATATGCAGGTGGTCCTATACTAATACAATTCTTCACCATATGCACCAAATGTTACAGGAAAATTGGAGACAACTTTATCTTATTTTTAAGGGGACTTCATGTAAATAAAATATCGTTTTTCGGAATTTCTCGGAAACGGCTCAAATGATTTTCTTTAAATTTGAACATGGGGTGCTTATACCCAGAGCAAAAACTTTTATGTTAAACTTTTTTTTTTTTCGTAAAAATTCTCTGAAGTTTAATTATAAGCCACCCGCTGTTTATAGAAACTCTGTTTTGCCTGGTGAACAATCAAGCTTTGCATCTGGTTGAAAGAACTGAATACGCACTCTTCCACAGCCTCTTGTTCTATATCAGAATGTGAAATGAGAAAGGTGTATTGTTGGCCGTTGCTTAGAGTAAAGAAAGTTTCCTGGGTAGACTTCTTTTCTTAGTGTAACACATTTTTATAAAATAAGTTAGTTTAATTTGATGTACCATAGACGCAATTAACTACTGTATATTTATATACCTATTCTTCTTGCTTACAGAACTATGTTAGTTATTTGTTTGTTCCTTCTCTTCTGTCTCAGGTTGAGTGTAAGAGAAGGCCTCTTATTATTATTATTATTGTTACTCTTATTATTATTATTATTATTAGTATTATTGTTATTAATTATATTTTATTTGAATTACAAATCTTTCGGGGATGCGATACGATGTGGTAACGGCATTTTCTTTATTTTTATAACCAATTTACATGAAGAGAATGTCATGCATAATATATTATAGTTCTACTGAAAGGCAAACTTTATTTTGGCAGAGGAAGTTATGTGAATTTCATATCAGATTTTTTTCCCGGTGATAATGAATGAGCAATTCAGTTTCGAATAATATTATCGTTACTCCGGGCTATCAGAATCTTAGGTAGGCCTATCATAGAACCTTTATAAAAAGAGTAAACTAAATTGTATGCCGTAAATAATATTTAGATGGATATTTATTAATTGATGAATGATTATTTATTAATATACAAGTATGTTTATGAAACGAGCAAAGTGAGTTTCATAATTTTCATACAAGTTTTTTAATTACCATTATTGGCAAGTTGCACGCGACAGTTTTTGTTTGGCCATAGGCTAATTAAATGTTTAAGTTTCGAGACCTTCGATACATAAAAAAAGAAAACGAAATCGGCTGACCGCGGCAAACAGCAAGATCTCGTAGTTCTTTTTCTCTGCGATAGATGGCAGCTGATGGTGTACGGTCAAATCTAAGTTTGTTCTTGAATGCCTTTTTTTTAACGAACGGATCTTTACAAGCTGAAATGACTCAATTTAGTGTAATATTAAAATTAATACGAACAGAATTGATTTTATTTTAAATACAGGCTGTTTATTGTGCAGTTTTATTTGCTGTTGTCAAGGTTTCAAGATCGTTCCATGATTGATAATAATCGATATCACACTGTTTCGAAATGGATATCGTTATGATACCGTTACGTCACGTATTGTAAGCGTATTGTAGTAAAAATACATAGTGAAACATAATGGAAATTTCGTCTATTGTTTGTATACCCTATTGTGAACCTAAAGTAAACATGTACTCACATGACTGTATCATTACTCAATACTGCTCTCCCTGAACACTTTTATATTACTTTTTAAAGTAGCACCTACTGTCATAAAATCTGAGCCACTACTGTTTGTGTCCTATATAACATTCATTCTTAATGCTATTTACCAAGTGACGGAAGCGAGGGCTAAAAATGTCAGTCCCTCCTATGAATACTTCTTCAGAAAAGAGAACACCGACGTTTTTATACAGATTAAACCAAACCCCCTCCTAACGCAACTCACTGCTCTTATAACATAACCTATTCTCGCCAGCCTTTGTTAGTTTTTCATCCGATGGAATATAATTGCATTCAGTACGTGTTGTATAAAATGTGAATACTGTCACCACCATGACTGTCTCGCTATTCTTAGAGTAAATTAGCAACCTATTTCACAGTATTTCCCCGTCAAGCAGAACGAGAGCGAAATGTCTGACAGAATGTCCATCTGACCGCCTGTCAACAACGCCATATTCTAAAAAACAAGGTTGTTAACAGCGTAAATATTACAATCTGAACCCTTCTGTAATGTACAACGTGTTTGTGAATTAGACCGAACAACTTTTGAAGAGCTTACGTATTATTTTTTAATATTTTTTTTTTATGGAGAACCCATGAGCATTTCATTTCAGTGCAAGAAGGTGTTACGAGACTAGGCCTAATGCTTACACCTACCTTGCTGCATACGGGCTCCTAAATTCTTATACATTTCCATTTATAACCGTTTATGTATCTCTGGTCCCTCACATCTAAGGAAAAGAAAATGATTCAAGGATAAAGTTAGGAATGAGGAAGCAGGAGAATGATTGGAACGAGAGAAGGCACACATATGGCAGAACAACTGAATAAGACTGCATGAATCCAGATGGGCATACGTGGTATGTAACCACAGTAAGGGATCCGAGGACTGGAAAAAGGAAGGTAAAGATTGTGCTGATAGACTTAGTTATGTTTCATTTTGTAAAAAATCTATAACTAGCGAGATTTTTATTAGGTTTGTTCAGTAACATTAAGAAACATCACATGCCAGACGCATATTTCTCATGCATGACAAAGTTCATGCGCGCATTGTGAATTCGTCGATTACGAAATACTCGTATATTTCAGATGCGCTAACCTTTAATTCTGTTTATTGAATTTACGTTATAGCGAGATTTTCCGGCAATTATCTGCTGCCAGAAAAGTTAGCGGACTACAGTCCGAATTACACATTAGAGATATGCATAGTAAGCATAATAGTGGAAATTATCTGCGCGATGTCATTCCCATTAACCCTGATATGTTTATAACCATAAAACTAGTACTGTTTAATATGAGGTTAAAATTGATAGTTTTCTATATATTTTAATAACATCATTAAGCTTATTTAATTGATTTGGCATTAGTAAGAACCTATTAATTAAATATACGATTCTTGTTATTCTTTAAATATGAACCGATATCAGTCACAATATATGTCGACACGAACTGTCGATTGAACTCTAAGCTTTATTGCCATAAGGTCGCATGCGCATTTCTGCCAGAAAGTTGAATACGCTACATAACATCTTTTGGTTCTGGAACAATTAGAAAAAATAACATAAACCATAAAAAATACACATCTACAGCCTGTGCATTTAGACGTGAGCACTAGCATGCGCCGCAGAGATAGGGCGGGACGGAAGGGGAGTGTGTTGCTAGTATGTATCACGTGATGACTGATTCCACTGCGCATTGTGTTTACAGTGCTCACGTCTAAATGCACGGACAGTACATTAAGTGAGAGTGGCTTTGATACAAGATATTTACCTTTTGGTACAAGATATGTTTAAAGTGAATGAGCACATAAACTTATTTTCAGTAGAAACTCAACATACTACCTTCTGGCAGTAAAGCGACGAACTTTTATCGTTCCAACAAGAATCGGAGTCCGTCAGGTAACTGTTAATAAATCGCCCATGCGCAGTATTTCGTAATTCCCTCGTCGCGTCGGTTACAGGCTAGAAGCTATAAGTTTGACTAATTTAAAGTTTCTAACTCATATGGAGGTGGGTAAACATTAATCAGTGAGCTACTGAAAACCTTTGGAATTTTTTCCGGGGGTAAAAAATTTAAATTTCTTGGAATTTTAATTTTGGTCATAGGTTAAAACCTTTAAATATGCCAAATTTCAAGTTTCTTGTACATAGAATTGGTTAAATATTAACGTCAATGAGTGATGGGAAACCTTTATAAAAAGTTGGTGAGTTAAAAAGACAACCTTTTTGAAATTTTCCTGTCGGTCGCAAACTAGAAGCTGTAAATATGCCAAATTTAAAGTTTCTAGCTTATGTGGAAGTGGATAAACATCAATATCGGTGAGTAGATTATTTAATTAGACTGTCGTACAAGTCTACATATCCAGTCAGTTTTTCCATACTTATAGGACACATAGACGCACCAAATTTGGAATGCTTATGGCAATTAGATATGAAAATATTCCTGCCAAATTGTATTATTCTATCTATGTGTAAAAAATTAAATATGTGGAAAATGATAAATTTACGTAAAATAAAAAATCTAACTCTGTCTAAGGCATATCCCATGGAGATGTATCAAATAGCCATAGGAAAAAAGTTGTTGATCTCTCAAAATCCATTACTGGTGGTGGAATCGGTTTTTATAATAAATGACTTACCAAAAAAAGATCTTCACATATTTTAAAGTTGCGCCCACCATTTTGAATGGCATGGGGGTAATAATAAAAATTTGAACTTATTCAAATTTTCCTGTTCGTTATTGGCTAAAAGTTGTAAGTGTGCCAAATTTTAAGTTTCTAGCTCATCTTAAAGCTGTTAATCTATTATGTCAGTGCGTTAGTCAGTTAGCCATGTGACTTTATAGTATAGTGAAGTGACGATATAGGCCCTATCATGTTATTATTTTCCAAAACTATTTACGAAAGTACAGTATAGTAAGCGCTACTCCATAGTTAAACTTCGAGCCTGTCACTTTTTACGATTCCTTGTATAAGTAGTCACATCGGAGAACAGCTCTTACTTTAGTAGTTGTGTGGAAGTCACAACACAACAAGCAGCAGAGACAAAGGAAAGCAGGTATAGCAACAGGTACACTGCCATTGTTCATGACGCAGACAAGAGTTATCAGTCGCCTGGCCTGACGCAAGCAGACTTGCGGATCACTATTTGCATAATACGCGCTATGAGCGTTACGCTAGGCGCATATTGGGGCGCGATTGACGCGTGTGACGCGACGTGGCACAGTGCGAGTTTTTGTAACATACTTAAAATGAATGGGTTAGCGCAAATTGACAACGCGTCGCTACTCAGCGCGAATCGTGTGATACTACAGACGTGTGGCACAGTAGCAGAGCCACAGTTTCTCGCGCCACACGTCACACTTGCCTTTTGTTCTCTGACTGTCACTCAAAGGTTTTGGTGTCCGGTTGTGCATTTTTCCTTTATTCCATGAACAAAAACATTTTTTTATTTACGATGTTGGTCGAGTAAAAGCTGACAGAGGCGGTAAGGAAACACCCAGAGCTGTACGACACAAACAGTCCAAATTACATGAAAGCTATATTGAAAACAAGAATTTGGACGGACATCGCAAAGGAGCTGAACTTGAAAGACGCTAAGTAAATATACTTATTGAACCATTTTATAATTAATGTCTACTATTTTAACCTTTATAACACATTTCATATCCTACAATCCTTCTAATTTTACTCTGTGCCTATAGATTTTTTCCTAGTTGACTCACCCACAAACAAATCATATGTAATTTAGAATCGATCATTTTAACTAAGTTCTATATGTGCTAGCAGAATGTATCAGAAAATAGAATTGCAGTATAATTATTAATAACACAATGTTTAATAACAAGATTTTGAGGGGAAAATATTTAGAAATGAATTGGGTAAACAAACCAATGAACGAGTTAACCTGTTCCAAGAACCGTATTCCCAGATTCCAACATCAGTAACCGCTTAACTTGAGGATTCTCTACTTTCCTTTTTATATTCCCTCTTGTACCGCAATCTCTAAATTAATTTAAAAACACACCCACAAATCAGGGTTCAAATATTTTACGAGTAGGGGGAATTAATATGGGTCCAAATTTATTCATGTTATTAACAGAACATCCACTCTCTATACTCGACAGACTACCACGGAACACCAATTACCATCACTATTGCACTCATTGTCATCAGGGTTGCCAGGTTTTTCTACACCACTACAGTTAATTGCAGAACAAATAAATAGTGCAAAATTATGTTGCATTAAATTTTATTTATTACATTTTCATAAATCTAACAAGTATTTAGAACGGAAGGTATCAGGGTCGATCTTTATGTCCAATGCTTTTAACGTGAAATAATAATAATAATAATAATAAATTAGTAATAATAATAATAATAATAATAACAACAATCGGTAGTTTTAAATTATTGTTATGAGTGACTTTCGAATGACCATTTATCAAAGAAAAAAATCCCAATAACCATTGTCATACGAAAAATTGGCACACCTGCCAACCCGGATTGCCACAGCACATTTTTCAACCGTTCTGTTGCTCGGCAAGAAGAAACAAACACCAAACCGTCCACTGTCATGCTTCTGTTTACTCCATGCGTATCAGTGCTTGTTAGATAAATATTGCTACGCATTGTGCTTGTGCACATCAAAAAGCGGCATTATGAAGAAACATAATATGTGCAAGGTTAATTCAATTCTGATGCTGTTCTAATATCTCTCCTATCTCATGAATTTTCTCAGTAAGCACATGTAAGCTAGATGTCCTCTAGATTATTTCGTATTAAACACAGAATCTATTCAAGGAGGAAGAAAGTGTGCCTATAACTTAGGCCTAAATTCAAAATTTTTACAAAGGTATTACGTATGTGAGGGAGAATACTTCTTTTCTTTTTCTAGATCGTCTTAGCCTATGTTCTGTTTAGAGCACTCCATAGCAAAATATCCGCGATTTCGTAAAATAAAACAGCATCAACCAGGGCCGTAGCTAGGGTCTGGCGACATGTGCCCCCGCCAAGGGTGCAGGTACAAAGAAGGCTCAAAATTAACCATGAAAAATTCAGCCTTTTTTTAGACCGGTGCAATTTATCAAGCAATGAACATTCCAGGGTTAATGGAAGAAATCTTTCAGGTTATTAAAAATTATCTGTAGTATTATGCAGTCAAGCAACGTTCTTTAATTAACAAGTTTTTTATTGACAGAGTATGATAACATAAATCATGAACAGTATGGAAAGATATAACAATAAAAATTAAAATGTACATTATTATTGAGATGAAAGTGGTTCAACTATTCGACAAAAAATACTTTTTACCTATTAATGTGTTAAACATTTTAGTAGGCCTCGGGCCAATTATGCAATTTACTTTTGTTGCTAGATTTTATTATTTAATTCTATTTTAAGAAGTTCAATCGTCTGAAAATCAGGTTTTAGTACCTTGAAAGTCCAACACTTATTTCATTTTCAAATTGAGGTTTAGGTTTTCTTTGATAATAACAGTGTTTTTATATTAAAATAATAAACAATTTTACAGAAATTTAAAAAAATTGTTCAGACCCCCAGTATTGGAGGGCGCAGATTTGTCAAACTGGCCAAGAGCGCAGAAGGATCTTGCTAAGGTCCTGGCGTCAACATAGCAATATATCTCATGGGATTGACCATAACCACAAACAGCTGACAGTCGTCAGTCAGCTGACATGCGCAAAGAGCATTAACACGCATCAGCTGGGCGAGAGAACTGCGTTGCAATATGCGTTCCCCAACGAGACGCGTTTGGCGCGATTGGGCCATGCCGCTCGCATCATGTCATCTCATACGTGTCAAACGCGCCCCAATATGCGCCTAGCCTTACTGCCATACGCCTGCGAGCGAATAACTGCTCTCTTGGGAAGTTTCATGCTGTAACGTTGGCACTACTAAGAGCAGTCAATAACAGAAAACGACTTTGAAGACAAACTGGTTTTTAGATATTATTAAACAGAAAAGAGCCGCAGTAAATACTCAGGAAACTCACAAACGCATATGGAATAGTTTTTGTTTCTCATTCATAGTAATAGTTTATTTTTATACTAGCTTAAAAGGCCCGGCGTCGCCCGGGTTTTTTATTTTTAATGGGAAATTAACTTACGAAGGACTTTCGATTTTTAAATTCTAGCAGCCTTACTAATAAAAGCTGCTTATACCTGCGTTGAACGGTTGTTTGGTTGTTCACCGTGCAAGTTCTGCATAAGCCGCATTACCAATAATAGGTGTGTAACTGCCGAGTTTACACAGTGTTTGTACGTCCAACGTCATCAAATACGTCACGCTTTTCATGACGTTCCTAGCCTCAGGCTATGAAAGGACTGCTGAACGCCATCTATCGGTGTAGCGGGCAAACAACGATGGATCGTCTGCAGACTAATTGTAGTTTCAGTATTTCATTATATTGTTTTCAGAAAGCTGTAATCATAGGTACAAGTATGGAAATATGTCCCGCAAACAAGGAACAATGTTTATAATCCCGCAAAAGTAGCCCAGAATGTTTCATAACAAGTTACCTTAAGAATGGATGCATAACCTCAAAATTCAATCTCAGACATCTACGAAGCGACCGGCTGTTACGCATATCGGCCATCTTGATTATTTACGTCAAGTTTAAACAAGGGGGCCAGGCTGTGTAAAGGTTGCACACATTCAGCCTTATGCAACAATTATTAGTACACTTTCTTTCCTCAGCTGTGTATATTCCTGGTATAAATGTTACAACTGGATTATTAGTAAGACTGTTACAGCCTTACTAATAAAAGCTGCTTATATCTGCGTTGAACGGTTGTTTGGTTGTTCACCGTGTAAGTTCTGCATAAGCCGCATTACCAATAACGAGTGTGTAACTGCCGAGTTTACATCGGGTTTGTACGTCCAACGTCATCAAATACGTCACTCTATTTGTGACGTTACTAGCTCCTGGCTATGAAGGGACTGCTGAACGCCATCTATCGGTGCAGCGGCAAACAACGGTGGATCGTCTGCAGACTAATTGTAGTTTCAGTATTTCATTATATTGTTTTCAGAAAGCTGTAATCATGGGTACAAGTATGGAAATATGTCCCGCAAACAAGGAACAATGTTTATAATTCCGCAAAAGTAGCCCAGAATGTTTCATAACAAGTTACCTTAAGAATGGATGCATAACCTCAAAATTCAATCTCAGACATCTACGAAGCGACCGGCTGTTACGCAGATCGGCCATCTTGATTATTTACGTCAAGTTTAAACAAGGGGGCTAGGCTGTGTCAGGTTGCACACATTCAGCATTATGCAACGATTATTAGTACTCTTTCTTTCCTCAGCTGTGTATATTCCTGGTATAAATGTTACAACTGGATTATTAGTAAGACTGTAAGTCCTTATGTTGGTATTTATAATTTGAAATAGGAAGAACGCCTTATCACATTCAAACTATTCCCTCAGAAAACGCTTGATAGGCTATAGCTTTTTTTGGCTAATAGAGGATCTAGAATTTTGCATCCCATCGTTTCACCAAGCCTGGCAGGGGTACGAATCAGAAGAAACAGAAATTCCGGTAACATAAAATTGTATTGTCTTTGCGGAATATTTATTTCTCACTCTTATGTTACCATAAAACCGTATTGGGGATGAAATTAAACATAAATGCAATATAACTTTCATACTTCTCTCCCCAAAACATATTACCATACCTCGTGTTGTTTTCTCTACGTCCAGGGTAGAGAAAGTTATGTGACTACATTATTTTCGTGGATTTCATTCTTTAATATTTATTTATAACATGAATTATATTGATAGCTTCTCTAATTTCTCAAAGTCACATTTCATTTATTTCCAAACCCATCTGAGACCACTGGCAACAATATGTTGTCATGTGTACTGTGATTTGGATTTGATAATTCTGTGTAAAAAAGGATTAAGTATTCTCAAAAACATTTGATTTTTGGCATTCAAAATCAAAATTTTGCAAAATCCTTTCTTAGTGAGGACTTACATTATGAAACGAAGGTACCGGTACTTTCAAAATTCCAAGTCTCTGCCTATTATAGTTTAGGCTCTATGTTGATTCTCTGTCATTAAGTCAGTCAGTCAGGACAAAGCCTTTTATATATAAAGAGATTAAAATACTTTCTAGGGTATGTGTTTAGTAATTTTGTAACTAATTCCGCCATTTAACTGTTTACTATTTTAAAGGCATGTGAATACGAGCGGGAATAGGCCTATGCCTATGCCATTCTGTGATTCCTATATTAAGGCAATGTTAAATGTTAAATTCAATGCACCTTTTCTAAAAAAACTACTAGACCTAGGCATTTGATTTTGTTTTACAGATTTTTACATGCATACCATTTGTTAGTACTGAAAAAAAGGATGTTTCAAAGACATACATGCAGTAACATAGAACTTCAATTATCCAAAGTCCAACTATCCGGATCGCTTTGAGGACGTAGTTAATGGGTTTTTGCAACAGTGAGAATTGGGAAACACTCTTTTATGGCCGATTATTTGCAAATAAAACGAAACTTTTAGCCAACCAAATCGACAGTTTGTCAGCAAAACAACTGTACGTTAGTACAGCATTGAACAATTTAGTTTTTTTCCTAAGAAATTATTTGTTTCATTATTTATCCAATTATCCGGAAATTTAATATCCAGAAGATAAAATACAATAAAAAATAAATGACAATTTTCATCCAAATATATATTTCATTTCCCCTTAAACAATTTTCGAATCGTTGTTTTAATTCTGCATGAGGATGCAGTTCCGAATATATTTTTTTCAAGTTTGATTGTCTGTTCCAGCTTCCTACTAAAAAAATCATGTTTTGGCTCATATATTAGCTAAATGCAGAGTTGATGCTCTTTTAATTGATTCTACAGATATTTTACTTAAATGAATATATTAAATTATTGAAGATAAGGAATAATTTCATCTTATAAGAATGAAATTTTACACAACGAAATATAGGATCTCTACATACCATGATACAGGACGCTTCATCCTGACTTGATATCAGATGAATCTGAAACAATAGAAAAGAATTTCAATTTAGTATATCACATACGAAGTCGGCTTCCTCTAGATCCGATGTACGCGGGATCAAACCCGGACGCGGTCGATGGATATTTCAGGACATAAAATTCCTGGGCACGGAGTCCTCCGGAAGGGACTTAAAGCTGGAGAGGTGTGTTGTAGATTTATGGAACATAAATTAGAGCCTAAATTAGAACTTCTGGATAAAATCCTTCAGCTCTTTCACATCCAAGTACTACCTTAGTTTCCGGAGGGGGTTTGTGAGGCGATGAGCTTACCAGCTGTCACTCTGCCCTCTCTCTGAAAATAACCGTAATAAAATTCACGTAGGTAACAGAAACCTCCACCTGGAGGCCCTACGCCCCAACACTAGGGGCAATAGGAAAACAGACAGATATCACATATCAAAATACATCCAAAGTATAAATGCACTCCAAGTGAAAATCGTCTAAAATATACAATAATATGCGTATCACTTGGGACATTTAGTGCCATAGCAGTGTTATGTGTAAGACGACTTAATTAAATACCTATGGATTTAACCAAATGCCTGCTAAAGTACAGCTGAAGCAAATACAATTGACAGGACTTCATTACTTTGAAGTTGCATTCAATACACCATAAAGATTGAAATTGGAATGCTGTTGAAAGTTTTTATATACCAGCTATAGAAAAGGCAAATAAATTGTAATGTTGTTAACATAATTATTAATCTAAACAGATATTCTTAGTCCAAAAGATATTAATCACACGATTATACAGTGAGTCCATTTTATGAGGAAACCTCGCATCACTGCCGCATTGCCGCGCTAGTATCTCATTGCATCGCAGTTGTACAAAGCATACACGCGGTTAGTTGCTTCGGTGTCTTGTAGTGAGACGCTTGTCTATTGTTATGTGTTATATAAGACAATAATCGAAAATGTATACGGTTGAACAGCGAATTTATTTGGTGGAATGTTACTTATTGAGAAATAACCATAGAAGGCGCGTTCGGAGATTTTCTCGTAAATATCCTGACTGTACCATCCCTACAAAATGGTGAGTAATAAGCCTCTACATGTAGGCCTATTTTGATAATAAATTGGTTGAGTTATTCTATTTTGTATTGTTTCTAAAGTTTTGATTTGCTGATTTGCCGGTAGCAACGGAACACGGTCCCCGCCGGTGCAAGCACAACAGCGGGGAAAGTGGGAGATGGGGCAACGCTGTTAAAAAGTTTCCGCATAAAATGGATTCCCTGTATATTTACATAATCTGTAACAGGAAAATAGTTCTGTATATAGCTGCCTTTAAAAATGTGTTAAATTTGTTTGGATAGTAGTCTACGGATTTAAATCTTATAGCTTATACAACAATATTTTCATTATACGCATCATTAACACACATATGGTTGTTTACAAGATGCATCTAATTCGTACCCACAACGTTACATAGACCCAGAATCAAAGCCTGCGAATTGCCATTAGTTCTTCCTATGCTGTTTTGTATGGAAATTGCCAAGGTACAGTTTGAAATGCCAAATTTCTAGAAAACAGTTGCTAATTCTCCGATCCGAAAGGTGCTAAATTAAATTAAATTTTTTAAAAGACAAAGAAGGAAAAATTATACAACTGACACTTAAAACAAGTAAAAAATGATCGGTTGTCCCTACCTAGATATATAAATACCTGATAAATTATAAATCAATTCATGAAAGGTTGATTCATAGTATGCCGTGATCTCGGAGCTGTTAGTTTCGTTTTTATATAACAAAGCACGAAAGTAATTATTATTTGTATCATCCGTTACATTTTTATTCATGGAATAGTCTTAATAAATCCAACTCGAGTTGATGAGTTTCATCAGATAAATCTATCGATAAACTCGTCAACTCTCGTGGGATTACCTATGATAAATATTATCTAAAATACGTGTACAAATAACAATGTTTCCCTATATTGTTTGAGTTAGATACATTGGTATAAGGTTGGTTACCTTATATAAGAATGTTTCGATGTAGTAAAGCTGTCTAAGAGAGCCCTTCAGATATCTTGAATTTCCCATTATTATTTCTGATAATGAATAATGTAAAGAAAACATAAAATGATATAATTCGTAAAGTAAATAAATGTAATGATTATAAAATAAAGCTAAGTATTTGAATCCCTTTGCTAGTTGTTACTGAAAAGTATATAGTAGATTTTTCAATCGAGCTTATCTAACTGTAAATAGATTGAAGATGATCGAACCGGACATATTGGATAGGAAAGAGCAGCGAGGAAGAAGCGATGGATGGACACTGGTAATATCACCGATGGGAACCATACCTATAGATTCAGCAGTAATCGTTACAAATGGCTTTTCCGAATGTTAAGTGAAAATACGATGGTGTCAGTATAGCCAGCCCATACTAAAGTGCCGCTCTTAAAGCATTAGGACCCACATTACGACGGCTTCCTTAAACATGAAGAGCGAATACTTGCTCCAAACTTTAGCACCGGTAGTTCGTGATTATTTAGCCACGCCGATACAGACATTCAGATTTGGGTCAGTAGATTAGGACATATATATAGTAACTGGGAGAATAGGGCACTGCCACAAATAAGAAATCATTTTACAAGAGAGCGATTTTCTATGTTTGTTTCACTTGACCATATGTTTAATGAAAATATCTTTACACTTCTTTTGTTATGTTTAATAATTAACAACGTTTAACAGAACTCTCTCTATATTGTAAAGTTTCATTTTACGAGCTGAGCTGTGAAAATAAAGGAGCTCCTCCGTTAAGTGTTAAAAAGCAATGGTAGCCAGTTATGAAACTTATTGTGGATATCCCCAAATGTCAGTGTCGTACTCTTCCCTTTGCCTATAATACTTATCCATTTCCTTCATTTAACCGCTCCACAGTATATTTCACTATTTTTCCTCTGTTAATAATTTACAATTCAAAATAACAAATATCTATTTCAGCATTGAGAATTTGGTCCATAAACTACGTGGCTTAAATGTTTTTGACAAAACACAAACCTAATTCAACACGTCAGTTTCGTTTAAAACTACTTACGACCTTCTTTTCTCTACATTTAATACAAGCCTGCAACTCCTTACCACAGCGAAAGATTTTTAAAATAAATTCCTTTATTGCAATTTATGGTCATAGAATGGTGAATGGAGCTCTGGTGGAATGTATATGGCAGGAGAAACAGGAGCACCCCGAGGAAACCTGCTCCGACCCCATTTTGTACCCCAAAAATTCACATGGACCCACCGAGATTCGATCCCGGGTCCCACAGTGAAGGATTTTTCAATATTAGTTCGTTATTTGCCTTTTCAATAGCCCCAAGAGACATATCCATTTCTTTATTGGCCTAAATAGTTCACGATTCATTCTTTTCTGCAAATATTTCTGGTACTTTCAACTGTTTTCATATAGGGATTTGGTTCCAAACAAATGGTTGCCAATCAAAAAACCATATTTCAGCTTCTTCTTCTTCTTCACTACTTGGAGTAGGCGATCGCCTGTTCCGACTTCACAGTTTTTCTTTCCATCTTCCTTTCGGTCTTCCTATGTCTCTTTTCCCTTTTGGATTATAGTTTAGTATTATCTTTGGTATTCTAGTGTCTTTTATTCTTTCTATATGTTGATACCATTTATTGCGATTTGCTTCTATTCTTTCATTCATGTTAAAAATCTGTAAATCTTTTCTAATGTCTTCGTTTCTAATGCAATCTAATCTTCTACAACCTTTAGTTCTTCTTAAAAAGGTCATCTCCGCGCTTAGTACTTTATTCTGAATCTTTTTTAAGTTCACTCAAGTCTCAGATCCATATAGAAGTATAGGAGTATCCATTGATTTATAAAATGTCATTCTAGTTTCCTTTCTTGTTTTATTTTTCAGTGTCCGATGGATTGTGCCGCACATTAGCCTATTTGATATTTTGCAATTTTTTTGTTGACGTCATCTTCGGGATCATTTCTTATATTTATGTCACATCCTAAGTAATTAAAATTTGTCCCTTGATCTAATAATTTGCCTTCTAAGACAATTTTAGAGCGTATTTGCGACTTACCCCAGAATGCCAGAATTTTAGTTTTATCTATAGAAATCTTAAAATTGTATTCTTTGCAAACATTATTTAAACAATAAATACTTCTCTGTAGAACATCTTCATTATTTTGAATAATGACTACATCGTCAGCATAGGCTACATTAAAACCTGATTTCCGCTTAAATGCGAAATTATCAACATCATACGACGTTCGACCGTTATAACGAACTTAAAAGGCTTACATGAATAACAATACTCACTAGCGGTCGTTTTTTCTAAATTCGTGCTCTCTTTTTAAGTTCTATATACCGGCCTCATGTCGTAAATAACTATTATTTCCTCCTACCTTGTTAAATTCTGCCGAGCACGAAGTTAACCAAACGAGAGCTAGCGAGTTTTGTTGATAGTGTGAGTCTGTTAAGATCTTTATAACAGTCGAACGTCGTATGATGTTTCATTTTATTTTGAATTCGGCAATACATGAAAGGCTGTCTGATCCTACAGTACATCAAGTCACGCAATTCAAATTTTCACCATGAAAACTATAACATCCATAAAATACTCAACAATAAAACCAGGAAAGCAAGCACCCTGGTCACTGTAGATGCCGGAAGTGGACTATAGGCCTACTAGCTGTCACCCGTGAATCACACTTTAAGAATATTATTCACATGCACTAGATCCTCGGCTGGTAAAGATCCAATAAGTTCTCACTCAGCCTAAGTTTACACTAACTTATCATTAGTCGTAAAATGGTGATAATATTTATTTATTCTGGTAAAATTGTGGACAAGGTCAGTAGGCCTTTCCTCCATTCTACCAGACGTCTTAAATTGCCACTTAATGTATTTCCTAACATTTATATGGTCACTAGCATGTGCCCGCGGCTTCGCCCGCGATAATTATTTAAAAAATTAAAAATTAAGAGCATAATAGTAAAATCATAATATTTATTAACTCCTCAATCACGTGGACTACATACCACGATTAGATAGCATCGTCTGGTAAAAGCGACCTCAGATTCGAGTTTCTTGGCCCAGAAAACCTCTGTATAGTGAGATTCGTCCAAATAAAACAACGTTTGACCATATTTAGGGCTTACAACATTCAAGCGATCGCGAAAGTTTTATTTTTAAGGTATGACAAAAATAGACAAAGCCAACTGTAATTGATTTGACATTGAAATGTATAACTGAAAACTTATGTTTTGAAAACGCAAAAAATGCACGTTTTTTGCCCCTTTTTTGCCCGTTTTTTACTCATAACTCACGAACGAAAACTAAAATTAAAATTCCGGCTTCGCGGTGCATTTTCCGACCCTTCAGCCCACCTATGTTTAAAATTTCAGATCTCTGCGTTCAGTACATTTCCCTGGACATCGAGGACAGTTCCTTTTATTAATATAGATAATATGAATTATAATGATACCTTCTCTAATTTGTCAAACATCCATTTAATTTAATCCAAACCCACCTATACCATTGGCAACAATATGTTCTGTGAATTTGTTTCGATAATTCTATGCAAAAAGGGATTAAGTATTTTCAAAAACATTTAATTTTTGGCATTTAGAATCAGAATTTTTCAAAATCCCTTCTTAGTGAGCACCTACATTATGAAACGAAGGTACTGTCAAAATTCCAAGTCTCTACCTGTTATAGTTTAGGCTCTACGTTGATTCCTGTCAGTCAGGACAAAGCCTTTTATATATATAGAGAAGAGATAAAGTATGGGTCAGCATTGTTGTTCTTGATCACGCCATAAGCTACTTCGTCATGGAAGGTAGTAGTTTCGTGAATAACCTGAGGAATTATTGTGATATAATTTTCAATTGAAAGTTGTATGACATTTTTGTACTTTACTGAACTATATATTTGAAGAAATTTTTGGTCAGATGATTTGGTAGATTCAATAGTGAATTTCAATTGTTTAGCATAAACTCGTCCGTAACTTCATAATGACCACGCCTTTTTCTGTTTTATTAATTGTTCCCCGAATGTGATAGGCCTACAAATAAATTTAATTGTCCATTGTTTCTCTTATAAGACTACAGATATAGGCCTATGAATTCCACAGCACCTCATAACAGGATATAAATATTAACATTACCTCAAAATGGGATTTTAATCAGATAAATATGTTAACATGTAAAAATTTATCAACACTGCTACGTAAGTTTATTAAAATGTTTCTGGGCATGTTACATGCATTAAATTATCTGCAGTGGTTTATTACACTAGAAATAATTGAGCCTATAAATATACATCATTGAACCAGGGTTGCCAGATCAGAAACGTCGAACAGTCGTACCATTATCCCAAAATAGTCGTATGTTAGTTAAAACTGTCGTATGCTTTGTGATTTTTCAGTATAATGAACGTATTGCGTTAATAATAATAATAATAATAATAATAATAATAATAATAATTGGTAGGTCTATTATACAACATAAACATGTCATGTAATTGTTAATAAATCATCTTATTTGTAAATGATTAGGCGTGTTTATTATCTTCCGATGTGCTAAATTTGATAAAATACAAGGGATTTAAGTAAACAGTAGTTGCCACAGTGTTGTAATTATTACAAAAGGAACAGGACTGTTTTCCAATCGTATTGATTTTAGCAACATGCTTACAACAAAAACCATGAGAAAACAAAAAGCAGGATTCACATCAAAATTTAAGATTCGTCAGTAGCCTAGATCAGTGGCGGATCCAGAGAGACATTTTGGGGGGGAACTAAAGTAGAGAGGGAAGTTTTTACTCATAGAAATTAATTATATACAGTACACAATTGAAAACAAAATGAAAATTTCAGCATTTTGTTACAAAGGTATTTCAAAATAATGAATGTCGTTGCTTTAATTTAAGTATTTGGGTTATGTTCTAATAAATTTTCAATAATTTGTGCTTAATGTTACAAATTTTGGGGGGGAAATTTCCCCCATTTCCCCCATTCCCCCCCCCCCCCGTGGATCCGCCCCTGGCCCAGATTGACTTAAAAAACATATAACACGCTATGTTAAAAATAGTCGTACAAATAGGCGTACGACCCATGATTGCGTCATACGTCGTACAAATCTATGAAATAGTCGTATGTGTATGACTATAGCCGTACGTGTGGCAACCTTGTATCGAACTGGTATTTATGTTAACCTTTACAATGCTGAATTTATACAATTATATAAGCCATCATCAACTGAAATCATCAGTGGGATCTAAGTTTGAAATTAATAGTGAGAATTGCAGTAGAATAACTGATTACTGTGGATTACAGTCGAACACAAGGATAAAAATTCTCACAATTTTACTCTATAAATATTGCATTTCTGCTTTTATACAGTTTTTGAACGAACGAATTTATACGTCGGTAGCAGTGAAAAGGTTAAAGCGAAGTCTTTTCTGTTTTTCGGGATTCATGTCTATTACCGTAAAGCTTCACGCTAATTTTCACGCATTTGCCAACACTTGTTTTGATTACACCCTTGTGTTGTCCATGCTTAGAAAAATCAGATATCAGCAACATGGAATTTACGTTTTGAAAGCTACGCATTTTTATACACTTGACTATTACTTCAGTGAATGTACGAAGGTTATTCTTAAAGTAACTTCCGTTAATTTAAAAAAGAATTTGTTTGCAATACTTTAAAACTACACACTTCAATTTATTTTCCCACATAGTTCTTACACATTGAGACGCTTGTCATAGCGTTTGACGAGCTTTGAAATTCCGGCAAAATTCCGCAGTAGTAGAATTCGGCCGTCTGCGATGCTGGTTTTCAAGGAATCTAGAGAAAAGAGTTTAGGCACCCAATTGGCACAAAATTTCCAGAAGCCCAATTGCCGGTAACCGCTTTGTACAGAAGAGTACGGCAAATCTGTGGAAAATTATCAGAAAGCTCCGAGAAGGTGAATTTGCTGTTTTCTCCAATCCTTTCGTGAACCCTCCGAATCAGATCTGCATTCACGATGCTCGGTCGATCACTTCTCTTTTCATCATGGACCTTGATTCGTCCATTTTTTAAACATACAGCAACATTGAATTACATCACCCTCATTCATTAGCGTTGTAGGTTGGCTTCGTTCGCAAGCGGCCGAATTTTACTACTGTGGAATTCCAAAGCTCGTCAAACGCTATGACAAGTGTATCAATGTGGCCGGAAACTATGTAGAAAAATAGAGTGTGTAGTTTCAAAGTATCATAATACAAATTCTTTAAGGTCATTTACATTTAAAAAAAACTTAACGGAAGTTACTTTATTAATAACCCTCGTACATCCTTTAGAATGGAAGTGCAAATACAAGAGTGCGGTATATCATCTGCGTTGCGTTTTATCCCTGCGATAAAGTTCATTTCAATACAGCGCGGAAACAAGCTTTAATTAACAACTCACTTTATTACGCCTGTGACCCAAATTATAAAGCCTTAGCTAATTTTATTACAAACAACAAATCTTCAAAGCTGCATAAAACGGTTTCTCTTATTAAGTCATAAACGGCTCCACTATAACAATATATTGAAAATATTTCTAATTGCTGTACTCTGAATCACAGGGTAGGTAGTTAAATATTAAAGCATTTCTTGAACAATAAATCAATTCTATTTGTTGCCTTTTCTTCAAAACAGTAATAATTATTACACTCGGAACATGCGAAACTCCGATGTTCTAACATTCAGTATCCTATACTCATTTGTTTATTGCACAATGTATTTTCGGGGTTTTCCCCTTCCTGGGTTTTATTCTACCAACACTCTTCACACATCCCACCTCTCCACTCGTGTTTCATTGTAAAATTAAAATTATCTGGCTCACAATCAAAACACCTGGCAAGTTTGCATGTAAATCCTACATCTACCATCCTCATTGAGTTCCTGAGCAATTAGTCTGACATTCGACCATCGCGGCGGGGGCTGATCAATGATCCGGAGGTGTACCAGTATGGATAGTACTTATTAAAGGTAATGCCATGATTAAATAGGAAATTGCCGATAATTTCCCTAGCGATGAATAATTCTGTGGCTTGGTTCTAAACGGACCAATGTCATAAAACTTGCTTTTGAAATAGCTGACTTTGAAGCCTTTGTAGAAGTAACATTTTTTGCTGAGAACTTCCGACATTGGCCTCTAAGGTTTCTGTATTATGTCTATCAATAGCAAAATACATTTACACTTTTATTATACGAAAGATAGAGACTTGCCGAGCTCAATAATGCTCTCATGTTTGCAAGAAATTGACATTGACCCTTTTAGAACCAAACCACAGAATTAATAAACTATATTGAAATTGAATTATTTGTATAGAATTTTACTTTGACACGGTAATATTAAAAGGCATTTTTGACATATATTCAATGTGTCTGTTTTCTGTGAAAAGAACACATCAGTTAAAAAAGAAACATTCATTTATTCAAACCTTGTTTGCTGAAATTTTATATTGAAAATATCTTGCGTAAAACAATTATATTATTTTTATAGTTCCTAGCTATGCATAAGTTAATGGTAACTACTGTTTCTTTAAATACATTAAGATGCGCAATTGCATCTGGACTATCCTGTATCGAAAAGGAGGGTTTGATAGCTTGTCCCTCTAAATGAGAGTGTTTGAGTTTTCCAAGTGTACATTCAGGCTTATAAAGTTTACAATTTGGTGATTATAATTATTAAATGACACAGTTGTTAAACAATGGAATACATTTCCCATAAAATATTAGGCATATAGTGCTGATTCCTGAACAGATGTAAGCGTATTGTTCACTGCATTTGCAAAATAAATCGTATCGTACCAAGACAATGGTGACTAAGTCAATACCTACTGAGTCTCCTACCTGATTAGAACATAAAGAAAAGAGGTGCCTTTACCACTTCTGTAGGAGGTGATCAAGGAAATTCGATAAATACTCAATGAATCAGGTCTGTGACCGGCTGATTTCAGACTCATTCTTACATGTTAATGATCCAAATCTAAAGAAGACGTATGAGCTTGACGTAGTCAAGTAAAGGTTAGTGGAAGTTTAGGGATTTTTTTTTTCCTGGGGCCTCACCTAAGCATTGCTCGATGTTCAATTTCAATATTGCCTGCTGCTTATTCTGTTGCCAACATTACTTTGTATATTATAATAAAATTTACAGTAACAAATAGTGTAAATTCGAACCATGCATATTTCCCGATCTGATTAATTCTATTAACTTTTTATAAAAAGAACACTTGTAGTAACTTACTGCTTCGAACCAATTTTGGCTTTTTTAGTGTTGCAGAAAAACCTACCTAGTGATATTTCAGAATTTAATTCTGCCATCTTATACAATGCTTCCATTTCCTATGGTATAAAGGTCAAGTTAAGTGATGCACCACGGGAAATATTAACTTGAAATTCATTTTCATAACACTATCTAAAGTAAAACGACAATTATTTTATATCGTCGTTGCTGCTCCTAACTGAGTCTGCAGTATTAAGCTGTGCCACAGTTTACTGCAATGCTATTGTATCCAAGGTCGAGCAAGCTATGAATTATTTAACACGAAGCAAGGCTAGCAGTCCTGATTCTAACCCGCGGGATCAGCAGGAATAAGAGTAGGGTTCATTTCCATACAGTAACAGAGAATTTGTGAGACAATGAAATTAATTGTTTAGTTGCTTGCCTAGGCAAAGGGCGAGTGTTTAACGCAGCAAACAAAATGTGTACAAAACCATTTCGTCTTACAACATTACAAGGATGCACAAACCGATATGCTATGAAGACACTCATTTTGTCTTCGATTTTCCTCCGGCTTTAGTTACCTCTCCTTAAAAAAAGGCCTACCCACCAAAGTCAATAGGTGAGAGATAAAGTTATGGATCAGTTCTAAGCAGAATATGGAGGGGTCCCTGGTGAGGAAAACTCTTAGTACAACTTGAACGAGTAATACATCGGACACGAACATCCAGAGCAGATGGAAAGCCAATTCCAACCTGGCATGTGCTTTCGAGAGTGGGGAAACCCTAAAAATCACAGTCTGGACGGCCACGGGATTTAACCTCACTATTAGAATTATAGTGAAGGACGTTCTCGAATGAAAAAATCGGAATTATTCGATTTCTGAAAGTTATAGAATATGTAAAAGAATATGTATACCTAGGTCAAATATTATCGTTCGACAATAACATTCAAAAAGAAGTTTCAAGAAGAATCTCTTTAGCATGGAACAAATTTTGGAACTTAAAATTCATCCTATTAGACAAATCCTTAAGCATGAAGATAAAGAAGGATGTGATGGACGCTTGCATTCTACCAGTTATGACTTATGGATCCCAAACATGGACATTAACTAAATAAATGGTGCAAAAGTACGTTGCACAAACTTTCTCACATATACGTGTTAAAGGCTAGCACAGAAAAAATTAAATCAAAGAGACAATTAAATTTTACTTATTACATTTTCATAAAACTAACAAGTATCTAGAACGGAAAGCATCCGGGTCGATCTTTATGTTCAATGCTTTTACCGTGAAATAATAATAATAATGATAATAATAATAATAATAATAATAATAATAATAATAATAATAATAATAATAATAATAACTAATAATAATAATCAATGGCAGTAAAACTGCATATTATTAGTACTACTACTACTACTACTACTACTACTACTACTACTACTACTACTACGGGAAAATTCAAATATAAGTCGCACCTTGGGATGAGTCGGTCCCACCCAACCTATCCTCACCGATGCAGTTTCTTTTATACCACGATCTAGCGAATTCTTCTGTCCTAGTATTATGAAGAAACTCGTGATTGGACGTTGGATGTGTGACGTTTTACCGCTAGACGAGAGGTGGCAGGCTGACAAACCTTGCGGGAGATATAATATGCCACATTTTCGAAACCTACAAACAGTGTATCGTACATTTTTCGAAAATGCAAGGGCGCTTCGCTACGGCTACCGCCTCCGCTTCGCGAACTTAACTATGTGGTTAGTGTTATGCATTATTTAGCTATATGTAGAGGTGGATACAAGACACTTGCGACAATATACAAGGGCAGTTGGTCACTCTGCTTCGCTCAGAAACAAAATACATCACACAGTCCGTGCAAATGTGAATATCGAATGGGGGAGCTTAAGGGGCGACTTATATTTGAATTTCGCCACTACTACTACCACTTAGGTTATATTGCACGCTTTAACTGCATGTAGGTCATATCACGTGTTTAGTATGTTTGCGTGAACCATTAGTCTATATCAGCGTTTCTTAACCTTTTTGAACCCGAGGACCTCTAAAATGTCTAAAAAACTTACGGACCCCTAATTTTACATCCCATTGTTAAAAGTTGGCTATATGTAGGCGTATATCCCTAATATTTGGGGTATTAAATTATAGGTCGTTATAACGAAATACTTTTTTTTTTAATCCGACGGAAACACAGTTATTGAATTGGAATGAAACTATTGACAGTAAAATTATATTTTGAACAGACTTCAATATGTATTACCAATTTGATAATATAATTAGGAATTATGTTATTACTCACTTTTAATGAGATGGTTGAGCTTGTCGCCTCTTGCAGACTTCCTGGATATTTGGCTCAATATTAGTCAAATTTAGTCGAAGATCAGCAGATACATTAAGTCGGTTTCTGTATTATGTTGAAAATCCCTTCTCACAAAGATAGGTTGTTGAAAACTGCATGGCGCCTCTAATAACAAAATTCCGACAGTCTTATTTTTTAAGGTTTTGAATGAAAGGGGGAACCATAGACGTCAGTGCATCAGGGGTTTGAAACTGTGGTCCGTAACTGCAAAAGTAAGGAAACTTGCAATATGACCTGTATTTTCGATGATTTTAAAAACTTTGACATCTAGTGTCCATTTTATATGAAAAATTTCTACTTCTTTACTTCCCACTTGCTTTATGATATTTTTAAATTAATTATGTCTGCGGACCATAGGTTGAGAAACGCTGGTCTATATTAACAACTCATTCGCGTCATGTTTCTATTGTTTAGTGATGTCTTCTTATGCGGTATTCAGTTTAAACGATTATAATATCCAGTGATATAGCGGCGATGAGTTATGGAAAATAAGCAAGTCCTACAAATCCGGCGTTCGCCTTTGCGAACAAGGAAACCATGAAAAACCCAAGTCAATTTGGGCGGCCACGAGGTTTGATTTGAACTCATGACCTCTTCCCTGTTTTCCTATACCACCTCGATGTAATTGGTTTTGGTGTGTTCATTGCGACTGAGCTAAACTGATTGCATTTCACAACAATAAGTACATTAGGCCTACAGTTTTCTTGTTACTAGGGGCAACAAAATGTCATTCATATTTTAATTGACATGTATGTTCTGAAATTCGCATTTAAGCTGTCCTTATTTCGTTTTTGTCTTGATATCTATTATATGCACAAAGAAATGTGTTAAACAAAAAACGTTCATTTTAAATTTTTCTACAACTAAACTGTGGTAGGTTTTCATGTATCACCTACTGTAATAGATATAATCTAGAAAAATTGAAAATGGATACGAGCAAAGTACCCCTTAAGTCATTTTTGCAGAAATACGGATATAGCCATTTTATTAGTCATAGATACGAGTTTCCAATTTTAATTTTTTATTAAAATCGTTAGAGCCATTTTTTCACAAATCAATTTTTTTTTTAAAGTTTTCATGAAAAGTCCCCTTAATATTTCAGTTATAAAACTACATTTCTGGGCGGTTCGACAAAATTTCGAAAAAGTGCTTAATTCAAAAAATGAAGTAAATACAATGAACCGTTTACCCGCTGTGCTTGTCCACAGACGGACAGACGGACAGACGGACAGACAGACGGACAGACGTCATTCCAAAAATACTTTTTTCGGTTTCTAGGCTTCATGAAACATGCTCTCCCGGTGTTATCTCGACTTCGATTTTTTGTCACCATCACAATACTTTCTCTATATGCGAGAAAGTAAAAAGAAAAAAAACATGCTACACATCTGCCGGAGGAAGATGGAGAGGAAGCTGATAAACATCACATTGATAGATCGAATGAGAAATGAAGACATTAGAAAGGCGACATCTATAAAGGATGTGATGGTTACTGCTTCCAGATTAAAATGGATGTGGGCAGGGCATGTCATGAGAATGAACCCGGAGAGATGGACACATGCGATGACAGTGTGGGAGCCCAGAACTGGGAAAAGAAGTGTTGGAAGGCAGAAATCACGATGGGAGGACGAGTTTAAGAGTGTTGTGGGGAACTTGTGGTCTAGGAGTGCCAGAGACAGAAAGAAGTGGAACACTCTTGAAAATTAGTACTAAAGCTAGGGTCAATTATAAACTTAAATTTTAGCGTTCTCAGGTGACGCTAGCCTGAAACGTTCCTTCAACGAGTCAGTCACCCTGGTATGCCAGGAGGTCCTTGCCCGCTATGGGATGCTTGAGGGCTAATTCTAATAAATCTAGTAATATTAACACAAATATGATTAAGTGCTATGAAAAATTGTTTAAACAAAACTAAAGCAATATCTCACAGCCCTACATTTAACACGTCATTCATCACCAACCATGCAATGGCTTATCTACTGTAGTCCGCCATTTTAAAGTGTGCCTGCTACCTGAGTTAAAACGGGGGAAAATGTTTCCTTTTTCTTTTTAATAATATACTTAATTATTTTAAGTAACGGGTAGACATTTAATCTTTCGCAACAAATAATTATTTTTCGATTAGACAGCATGCTGTATTCATAAAATTTCTAAATAGGTCTATATCTCTGCATATCTCTCGCATATTTGGGACACCCGAATTAAACTCATATGTAAGAAAGTATTTTCAATTCTTCACTCCCTAAAACCATTGTATAATTAACCAATCAAATTTAAAACAGATTCTTGTAGATACTCTCATTATGCCTCACTTCGACTATTGTGATGTTTTGTGTGTGCGTTCCATTTGTAATATTCGTTATTATAATCACATTTCACCTCCAATCAAAAAGTTATCATGGCTCAGGTTACATAGTATGAGGAAATTACACTCATTGTCTCTCTTATACCGAATTTTGCATACTTCGACTCCTTCTTACTTATGTGCTCCATTTCATAACCTTTCTCATTACCATAACTTAAATTCTCGGTCACAGTGTGATAACACATTAGAAATTCCACACCACACTTCAGCTCTCTATTCCTCATCTTCCACTGTTGCTACTTCTCGTCACTGGAACACTCAGCCACCTGAACTCATGGGCTGCCAAACTTTGAATGAGTTTAGGTCTAAATTAATAAGTCTACTTTATGATGAGTTGCCTGACTTAACATATTAATTGTATTTGTCTTTTAACTTGATATAATTTAGCTTGATATAGTATAATTTAATAAGAAATAATATGTTTGTATTCCTAAGAAACTGAGAAATTGTATGATGTCTCTTTATGATATTGAGATTTGCATTGTATATTGTCCTATCTTAGTTGATTTTGTACTTTAATTGTATTCTAAATAATGTAATTTGTTTAAAGGAAGGGTAAACTAAAAAAATACAATTTTCTTATTTTAATCTCATCGCACGGAGCTTTGAATTACGAAACGAATGGTGATCTCGTGAACTTCAGGCGCCCAATATTACGCCTTGTACGGGTGAAGTAAAACGCTGCTGTGACGTCACACCTGACTAACTCGCTGGCAAGACAACAGCTGCGGTAATGCTCGTGCATGTGTTTCTAATACACAACAAAGTCTCATTTGTGTTTTTTTGTTGATAGAGATGCCTGCAATGTTACCTTCTAAGGACAAATCTCGGTATTCACAAATTAATATCACACGAAAAGAAAATGACAAGGAATTATTTAAAGAATTGCAAGGAAGAAAAGAAAATACGGAATGGTGTAAATGTGGGCTGTGTATACATATGAAAACGGGTCACGAAAGTGTGTGTTGTTGGGACTGTGAAGTAATTTGTGAACAGAAGGGGGTTGTAGACTGTATAACACGACATTGCTCATTCGATAGCGTTATTATAAATAAAGATACACTAGTTGCCAGGCGTTATCAGTTAATACTTAGATCTAAAACAGTTCAAAAACAAAATATTTTTTCAAGATACGAACAGAGTCACATTCAGATTCAGAATCATCTTTTGCGGTAGTAGAAATTTCTGAAATGCTAAAAGAGCTATCTAAATCACAATTTCTAGAAGAAACATTCAATGAATCTGTGCAAACATTGACATAAGTTTAATTTCCTAGTTCACACTGAACGCCTACGCTGTTAGAAACTGAATTTTCGTCATAAATACTAGATTCCACATTCATGATTTGTCCATTCCCGGATACTGAAGGATTACTGTTCAAATCTTGCAATAACTCTCTCATTTCCTTCTTCCTCGAGTACGACGATTTTCTTTACTTCATTGGCGGTGTTTCAGATTTCCCACGCAAAAAAAGTGATGGCACAGCACTTCTTTTTTAAACAGATTGCGGGGTTTCTCCAGATAACTGTTTTCGTAACTGTACCGAAAGCTCGGTATCATTTTCTTCAAAATTTTGTGAACAAACCGTACTGTATTTAGTAGGAACAAATTTTTCTCTTTTTATTTTTATCAGCCATTGCTTATTTACGTTCGGATGACTTATCTCTGTTGGGAAATCGATGAAAAGATATTTTAAGTGTGTTATCACTCTTCGACGATGAGTTTGTACACCCCACAACACAACAATAAACCATTGTTTGAACAGATACTCACTAAAAAACTGTAACAGTAGACAGAATGCTGTGAAATGTCTTTCACCGGGCGAGACTGAGCCAAGCCTTCGTCAAGCGTGACGTCACGCGCCCATCGCTTTACAATAAATATATTCGTTTTGTGATTAAATGTGAAGGTGTAAAACATTTCTAACAGTGAATATCATTTCTTAAAAACATTTTCTTTCAATCCGTATGAAGAAAATGATACTGAATTTTTAGTTTACTTTTCCTTTAAACTCCTGGCTGAGTGTAATTATTATTTTATGTTGTGAGCTATACTTTAATTTGTTACTGTTTTCTTCAAGTCGCCATCAATGCCGGTTGCAGCTAAATGTGAGAAAAAAATCGCTCAAAGAATCTGAAATAAGCTTGCTATAGTGGACAAGGTGTTTGGTTTTCATACCCCAATCAACCAAAGTGCGCGTTTTCAAACAAAGAACTCTCTTATTCACGTCTGATTTAGTCGAGTGAAACATACCATGACTGAACCGTGGTTCGGATTCGAGTTAAGCTGTAGGTATCAACCACTTATTATAGTAATAGTAGCTTAAGTAATATTTAACCCACAACAGTGGGAATTTATTTCTCCTCCAAGAGACTGAAAATAATCGTGGTCTACCACATACTAGGATGGGTCAAACCAGTCAATTATTAAAATAAAAATAATATTATTAATACTACTTATTATATAAACACCTATTACCTTAGGTATTAACAAACCAATAGACATGCACGCGATAATATTACGCATTATTTCAGGGAACTGTCTTGAAGAAAAGAAAGCAACGCATCAATAAAATTTGGAAGATGGATAGAAATGAAAGTTTAGGAATTAGACTTTAAAGTAGTTCGCATGAATAATTTTAGAATATTTTCTTACGAGGATATCACCCTAAGTAACAACCTCCATCTATTTCTTAACTCTTCGTATATATTTTATGTTTTGTGTACTACATAGGCTACTTAGAGGCGTAAAGTAAAGTGTTCTCTATACAGGCCAGGAAGGCCCTAAGGTTTCTATGATGTTGCGGCTCCCAGATTTTAGACATTCAGAACGTGAAGGTGGTGAGGTTGTCAGCCCAGGACCGCCCAGGATTACTCGTAGTACTTATTTCTGTTAGAGGCTGATTTGACCCCAGGGCTAAATAGTGCCAACAATAGGATTAGGCCGATTGAAAAATCTCAACGACCTCATTTGGGATCGAACCCGCGACCTTCCGGTTAGTAGCGCAGTGGCTTAACAACTATACCACGGCGTACCCCACTTATAGATGTATATTGGTTAAATTAATTATTGAAGAAACTATTTTACAATGTATTGTAAGAGCAGTATTCTTCGTTTTATTTCCGTTCTAACCATCAAACAGCATATTATTAGCATAAAATAGGCCTAATGATTTGAAGATGGTCATATGGAGGTCGAAATGCACTATCCGTCTTGTTCTAGGCTGATTATTTCATCATATGTAATATTGTGTTCTTTATCTTATTTGCACGGCATTTTTAAATCTGTGACGAAGTGAATTGGTGATAGGTTTTAAAACTAGTGCATGCACAAGTACTTTTCTAAATAGAGAAATGGCATGGCTTATTATTTTATACTTGAGCTATTTAAAAGGAGCAGAAAATGCTATAACAGAAATGTCGACGTAATACGTTTGCAAAGAAGCTTCGTTCAGTTAGCCTTTGACTCTCCGTCATAGGAGACATGCTATAAGTTACTGCAGTTGTTTGAGGCACTACGTTGCAAACCGTAAGGCCGAGGAATCGATACCAATTATGACTTTTCAATTGGCATAATCCTTCTAGTGGCACCTGGAATCGAGTCAATCGAGCGGATTGATCGACTAGATCCAAGATGTGTACGGAGTAAAAGTAAACAACTGAATGCGAAAGTACAAAGTACAGTTCACAAAAGTTCGTTTTTGAGACTGTTTAGTCGATTACATATAGTAAAGACAATTGAACTTACTTCTTTATATTAAGCGGCAAGGGTCCCGGGTTCGATTCCCAATTCTGCCAAGTGATCTTTTTGTCTTTAATTTTGACCGGTGAAGTGATCCTGTAGATCTTTATTCTTTTAGGACTTTGAAAACCCTACCTGAAACTACTCCCACGAATGACGCCAGGGTTTTCGTTTTATGTTTTATATATATTTACAATCTGTACCTTCTCGCCGCTGGACAAATCGTTTCCTCGCACGTTTCTTTAGTAGTAACATAAGTACTGAAGGCCCTGGCTCGCAATTTTTTTCTGCAATACAAATTATTAGAGGTTATGCATATTACTATTACTTATAATATATCGTGTATTTCATCACACATTATGCAATTGAAAAATACAACGAATTAATTAACTATGTTAAAAAATACTTCTTGTATTTAGTAACTTATGTCACATGTTTTTCTTCAGGATCAACAAATTTGCCAAGACAACGATAAAAACAAATGAAATCTTGTTTGTTAGATATATGTTGTAAAACATTTATGATATAAATACGAGAGCAAGCAACACACTTAAAAGACTTATGTTTTCACTATTACATAAGATTTAACTAATTGTTCGATGTGTCCGGAATGGAAGTAAATATATAACTGAGCTTGTCGCACTATCGTGAAGTGTGCGCTGGTGCGATTAACCAATGACACGACAGGACACAGTCAAGGCAAGTATGTTGTTTACTTTTGCTCCGTACACATCTTGGACCAAGTATAGAAAAAGTTCTTGAATCAAGGATGCCGGTGCTTAAAATGCAGAGTATCTTACCACCTTTATGTGCAGATTATCTAAACAATCTGAACCTTCAACATCCAAGAAACATAAAAGCCTTCAAAGTCAGTAATAGGACGTACTACTTTTTTTTTTTTTTTTTTTTTTTTTAATCCATCAGCAAACAGTTAAATACATCGCTCGTATCATTACTTAATGAGGAATGGAGAATCAAATAATAAAGTTGATCATTAACATTAGGCCTACTCACACTGCTATAAGGTATTCTTGAAATCAATCAATACTGAAGTTGCCCAGTCTCTCACTTCGTCCCCAGCTCCCCTGCAGACATTTTGAGAAGTTTTGGTCGGAACGAAAAACACCTCACTTCACTTTAGTCCAGATGTTGCAAAGTGTTTTCTGTTGATCCGATCTCACACATAGTTCATAACATACAATCTCCGCTCTTTTTTCGCGAGTTTTTCTTTTCTGTTTCACTTCTCAAGAAACCGATCGGTTTGAGTAATTTTTCAACATAAATCACTTGCGGTAGGCTAAAAAAAAATCCATAATGCGGACTCTCTCTCTCATTCTCTCTCTCTCTCTCTCTCTCTCTCTCTCTCTCTCTCTCTCTCTCTCTCTATTCCTCCATACATATCCTCACCGTGGAGAAGAGATAATCAGGCTGCCACGTTTCTAATCAATTATAACACCTTGGCGCTACACACTTTATGGGACTAGGCGTAAAATCCGACTCCTGCATCATGTCACAGGCAAGTAGTCAGCATGCCGACTCACGGGACCGTTATTGATAGCTTTTATGGCCGGAGTCGCTTCTTCTTTATCAAGTAGCTCGTCAGTTGGTGTCACGAGGCTGAGTGTATCCCGTTCCAGACCTTCGTAACTCAGAAAACCACTACACTAGGTAGGCGGTCTCTAATCCATATGTCATTATTAATTTTTAAATAGGGACAAAGACACATGTTGTGAATTAAAACATTCTGTATTTTTTAAACATCACAAGCAATCAATACAAAATTATACTACAACTTTATAATAATGTGGCAATTAACAGAACAATATTCCAGAAAATAAGTTATTGATAAACGCAATTGATGTAGGCTATCTTGATTCTGTTTTTATTTCAAAATGCAAAACTAAATAGAATATATAGTCCATGTGCCAGACCCCCAAAATTGACCAAGTCATTATAATTTGGGGGGACTGAATGAAACTTATATCATACGTTCCTGGGGTCATGTGGAGCAAAAAAGCCGGGGGGGGGCCATCATGAGGAGGTAGCTTTCAAACATGGCGGCCATTCAAAATGGCGGACGTCTATGAATCATTAAATTCAAATATCTCGGGACTGGGTTCATCAATCTTGAATTTTGTTTTTTCAAAATGTAGGTTATTCTTCTGGCTACATTTTTGTTTCACATGTGTGTGACCAAAAAACCAGTATTTATTGGTCAAAACTCTAAAAATCGGAAAAATAGGTTTTTTGACATTTACATTTTGCGGTTTATTACTCTAACCGTTGGGTATATCGAAAAAGTGCTTGAAACAAAACTTTTAGAGACACATCTCACCTTTAAAACGCAAAAATGAAATCGAAGATTGGATAAACAGAATCCGAGATATCCAGATTCAAAGCGGGCGGGGCGAGGTTGAGCGTGTTGACCGATCGCTCTGTGCAGCCTAGAAAGAGGCGAGACTTGGCGTAAAATCTTGCGCTTTATTTTTTTTTTACCCTCAGTAATTGATTTATTACTAGATAAATTTACATTACCTACTAATGTGCACTATTTTTAACATGATTATTAAACACTTACTCATAAATACAACTAACTATTATATCATTTTTCTGGGAATGGACATCAATAATTACCAACTCATATAATATAAGATACTGTCAAGGCTTTTATCTTCGATTTTCAAGATGAAATCGTTAAAGGAACTTCAAATAGTCGAAATAATTAAAAAAGGAAAAAAGTAATACAAATTAGGTATGTATCGGAGACTTTTAACAATACTTTCAGAAATGAACACAAGGAAACTAAGAAATAAAAATGCCTATAAAATGCCTTATTTAATATTATGAGCAATCTTGAATTAAGTCTTCTTCACTAGAATCACTGTAATCAGTTATTATAATTGCACTCTTCCTCATCTGCTGTTGCTTTGGTACACTCCTTGCACCCACAGCTCTCGGTGCATCGGATTTGAATAATAAATAAAATTAACAATTTATTATACACTTTACCTGGGAAATGAACATCAATAATTACGAACTATACATCCAATAACTCTGTACTTCAATATGAACATGTTCAAGCCACTCTACTTGATACATCTTACAAGTAATGAAGCAATGTTGTCCTTTCGGATGAAATATATCGCCCTAGAGGAGCTACTTTCCGTTTTTCTTCGGGCTAATCGAGAATGAAATTGGTTTATGTTTTTAGCTGTTGTTGGAAAAATTGTGCCTTGAATTTTTGCACTGGATAAAATGAACTACTCACATTATCTATCATAACACTTCCTTGAATTAACTAAACTAGAAAAGGAGAGTCCATATGTTCACAAATATTATGTAGAAGGAGGTTTTCAGTACAAATAAGAAGCAACAACCCATTTTCTAGAATTCCAGTGGACCAAGCCATCGAAGAGACTGTAAACAAAGACACCCAAACTCCTGAAAGTACTAAGGGTTTCAGTCTGAAAAAGTAGGCTGTGGTACGGTAATATGTTAATGCTGAGTACAGAGCTAAAAAACCTCCTGAGCATTCCATCATCCACTCCTAAGCCCAAGGTCACTTAGAGATGAGAAAGATGTGACAACTCTCACTGAACTTCTAGCCGAGTGGACGAACCCCTTCGATCCCAACCCTTAAGATATTGTACATTTACCTACTGGAATACATGTTGATGAATCAACAGCTTCTGATCACATTGATTCGGAAAACAAGGGAAAAATAGCTTATTAAGAAAAAAATACTTTGTGGAACTTTATACAGTGAAGCAACTATAATAAAATTAATTTACTATATGAGTTGACAGAGTGTTTGAAAATGGGGAGGAGGCTCCTTGAAACGCGTCATACCATAATATGGTAAGTGAAGCAAAAAGTGTGTTTATGTCAACTCATATAGTAATTTAATTTTATTAGCGTATTAAGAGTTCACATTTCAGCTAGCTGAAGGAGAAGGGTTTCATAAACGTATTAAGAAAGTGGGTCTTAAGATTAGTAGACTAAAGAAGAGCAAAAAAAAAAAAGAAAAAAAAACAATGTTGGAAACAAAGAAGTAATCCTCCAGTGCAATCGAAATCTATTCAGCAAAATGATCTTAATTCCAGAAAACCAACAACTTGACATGATGGAAGTGTTCAGATATCCTCTGGCACCGTTTCCATGGACTCTGGCGAATGTTAATGGGCCTTTGAAGAAAACCTACAAATCAGTGTTTGCCCATATTTTGGAAATATACACCACCCCTGCCAGTCTGCGGGAAAAAGATTCGGCCTGCATCATTGATTCAATAGCTGTGCTTCAGTCCATCAATGGAGAACAAAAAACGATTTACGAATTGTCAACGAATTTTCTCAAGCAGGTTTTGAAAATAGGTCGGAGGGTTGACATACATTATCCAGAGGTTTCGATCAAATCTTTGGAGTGGGAAAAAAGTGAATTTAGTGAACTCAAGGGTGGTCACAGAGTGGTTTGTTGGAGGACGCTTCTAAGGAATAGTTACGGCAAAAATATAATGATAAAATTCTCTTTTTACATTTGGTAAGAGGAGAAATTTGAAAACATAATTGGAAACCGAGAAATCTTCGTAGCAGTTGGTGAAATCTGCTTCCGGATCATTTGTATCAGGAGCGAAACTGTTCCTGAGCTTTTCTGCACTCAACAAGAAGCTGATTCCGGAACGCCGCTACATCATCTGAATCGGTTCTTTGCTTTTCAATCGATACAGATGTATTAGTTTTGGCTGTAGGTTTTTGCAAAACCATAAAAAGCAAAAACTTCTGAATCGGGAAGGAAACAAAACATTTTTAACAGATATGTAAGTTTCGCAGATAGTATCTGCCTTAGGCGAACAGCTTTTAACAGCTTTTATTGGGTATTATTGCAAGTCTGGCTGCGACACAATCAGTGCTTTAGCTGTCCAGGGAAAAGTTAAAATTTTTAAGCTTTTGGGCAAAAAGGAACACAGATTTATTGAAGCGTTCAGCAAGTTAGGCAGAGATTGGATGATGTATAATGATGTTGATGACATCAAAGAAGAATTCGTCTTCCAGTCGTGTGCCCCCAAATGCAAGGTGAAATCTGTTTATGAGCTGCGCTACCTGATGTTCTGAGGGCCAGATTGAGAGCTTCCAAATGTCTCTTTGTAAAGATACCGTGAGACAACACAATAAACGTGCCAATTACCAGGCCAGAATTTTGATCTGAAGCCTGGAAACCAAACCACTAATTCTGGACCCTTTTGCTCATGGGTGAGAAAAGGACACATCAGGTAACTTATCATTCAAGTGGATGGAAGGTCTGCCAGTACCGGCGTGAGTACTTTACTTTTTCCGGTGCCACTGCAAGAGCAACTGTGCACCAGAAAGTTACTCGTGCTTAGGAACTCAAATCTGAATCATCGAGAGCTGTGGGTGCTAGGGGTTTACCGAAGCAACGGCAGTTGAGGACGAGAGCAATAATTATAATAACTGATTTAAGTGATTCTAGCGAAGAAGATTTAATTCAACATTGTTAATAATATTGTATAAGGCATTTTATAGGCATTTTTATTTCTTAGTTGCCTTGTGTTCATTTCTGAAAGTACTGTTAAAAGTCTCCGATACATACCTAATTTGTATTACTTTTTTCCTTTTTTAATTATTTCGACTATTTGAAGTTCTTTTAACGATTTCATCTTGAAAATCGAAGATAAAAGCCTTGACAGTATCTTATATTATATGAGTTGGTAATTATTGATGTCCATTCCTAGATAAATGATATAATAGTTAATTGTATTTATGAGTAAGTGTTTAATAATCATGTTAAAAATAGTGCACATTAGTAGTTAATGTAAATTTATCTAGTAATAAATCAATTACTGAGGCTAAAAATAAATAAAGCGCAAGATTTTACGCCAAGTCTTGCCTCTTGCTAGGCTGCACCGAACGATCGGTCAACACGCTCAACCTCGCCCCGCCCGCTTTGAATCTGGATATCTCGGATTCTATTGATCCGATCTTCGATTTAATTTTTGCGTTTTAAAGGTGAGATGTGTCTCTACAACGTTTGTTTCAAGCATTTTTTCGATAAACCCAACGGTTAGAGTAATAAACCGCAAAATGTAAATGTCAAAAAACCTATTCTTCCGATTTTTAGAGTTTTGACCAATAAATACTGGTTTTTTGGTCACACATATTTGAAACAAATATGTAGCCAGAAGAATAACCTACATTTTGAAAAAACAAAATTCAAGATTGATGAACCCAGTCCCGAGATATTTGAATTTAAAGATTCACAGTCGTCCGCCATTTTGAATGGTCGCCATGTTTGAAAGCTACCTCCTCATGATGGCCCCCCCCCCGACTTTTTTGCTCCACATGACCCCAGGAATATGTGGTATAAATTTCATTCAGTCCCCCCAAATTATAATGACTGATGGGTCTGGCACATGGACTAATAAGCCGACTCAATTTTGTAAAATATTGTGTAGCCTATTGTTTCTGCACTCTTTTTCATGTTTCATTGTAAGCTTCATTCAGATTTTTAATACTGATAATAGAGAAAGTTGCCCAAATTGTCAAAAAAAATTGTCCAATAGATTTATTAATTCTAATAAGTTAGTTCTGATTTTGGATATGTTGTTTCCTAGAACAAAAATCCAAGTTCTTCTATTCCAAAACACCGCCAACGGTATAAGCCAACTCGAAAAAAATTAGGCCACTATTTGGTTTCTCTCCTAAACCATGCGTAACAGGAAACGTTATACTTGGATTATTAAAGTAGAATGTATATGCTGCAATTTGTCTGCAGAAGGGTTTTAAATTTCAGACGATTTTTATTCTGTGGCTTCTAAATAGAGTCCTACGAAAAATGATATTAATAAGTTGTACACTAGGAGTAAATCTCCTACAAATTGACCACGTACCGTTTCTCTACACAAAGATACAGAACTTGGAAGTTTTTTTAAATGCAAAAATTGAATTTGGTTTTAGTGTACTAATTTTTATTATAGCCTAAGGGGTGGAAAAATAAAATTATTAATTATTCTATGTCATCAGAATAAAATGGTTTAGATCCGGTTTCAGCGATTCAAATTTATCTAGGCTATGCGATATCTGTAGGCCAAAACCAGAATTCAGGAGAAGAGGCACGCAAGGGGCTTCACTTCATAGTATATTGTATTTTGGACAGTGTAGTCTCCGATTAGAAAAATTTTAAAGTCGTTCTGTGGACGAAAATTCCTGGAAAACTTTTTATGAGGACGTAAATCCAGTCCATAAATTATGATTGAGTGGATGAAAACTCCGTGGGCAAATTGTTGTCGGGCGGAATGTCTATGAATGGGCTGTACGTGGATGTGCTGTCTGTTTGTGAAATAAGTAATAACTTCTAATGTTGTCTATGGAACCCACTGCCCACTATTTTCAACTTTTCTTTCTTTCGCTCGCTTTTTCTCTCTCACTCTCATATTTGTAAAATATTCTCATCAAAATAAAGCAATTTATGGAAACATTACAGTACAGAATGTAATCGGTTTATGCTAAAAACTTTTAGGATAGTACAGGACTAGCGCCGAACCTCGCGCAAAGAGGGATAAAGTATTTTTCATGCCGCCTCACTAAAGAGGGTCTGACTGTTCCCTTGTAGTACTTGCATACGGGATCTAATACCGGTAGATTATTTATGGAATATCTGTAGTAGATAAAAGTGCTCGGGAAGATTTTCAGCACATTCCGATTACCCCGTCATGTACAATTTTGACAGATTTCTCATCTTCAAATTGGCTATTGGCTTCCGTAGATGGTACTTATTTATTTAGTAAAATATTATTGTAAGTTAGTGGGTACAAATCGCAGCATCTTGCTTTTCAAATAAGTTTTGTTGAGTCTTTCATTCACTAGTAACTAGTTAAAACATCATTTCTTACGTTTAGTTTGGAAATGTGAGCCCATAGCATATCTATTCCTTAATGTGTTTGTATTTTTCAATATGTCTACACAATGAGCCACCAATTTGCATAATTGCAATTATAGTTCAAGCGCACGGATCCCTTATTTACGAAGAGAATTACAAGACGGGTGGATAACTGAGCTAGATCAATCGCCTGACAAAGGCTCCAGCTACAACGAATTGATTAGCAATTTCACATAGCCTATTGTAATAATAAATCATATATTTTTCCTATTTAAATATATTTTCCCAAATACTTTACGAGTGTATCATCTTTCAGAATGGGACAAATACATAGTTTGTTATTGCTCAGATATTACACTTCTTCCTGATTGTACTCTGATTCTATTTACTGAATACAGGAATTTTATAACAAAGTTTTACTGTAGACAAGTCCCGAAATAGTTTTTATTTCAATTGGGTCGGCACTTTTATGCTGAAGAAAGTTAACTAAAAAGACAGAAATAAAGTGGGAGATATCTCTTTACATTTAAAAAGTCCAAATCAGAATTGGCAGTGCCGGAAATTGTGCTCTGATGGCATCTGTTGCTTGCGTATTGCACCCCAGAGTTTTCAAGCGAAAGTTGTTGTCAACTATTTAAAAACTCCGTAGAAATGTAAAGTGACACGTCCGTGCTGTGTTTTGCGTTTTCCGCTCCTCGTCATAAAGCGAATAGAGTTTGTGACTTGTGATAAAACACTACATATTACAATGGTATATAAAACAAGAGATAATTTCTCGCCTAAAGAAAATGTAATGGAGAAGGAAAGCTCCACACACGAATACTTATTAATTGAAGCGTACTCGTATTTTTTAAATGCAAATAATTATTCTATGCACGAAATAACGCCACAAAATTTTAAAAAGTCATTTTTATACGAATGAAAGAGAAAGCATAATATATAAATAATAAAAGAGAAAGATAAGACGGAAAGATGGAAAATATGAAAGAAGATGTGAGAAAATTATAACGAAAAGAAAGGATGAGAAAATAAAGATGAAAAGATGAGCTTCAAAAAAGTTAACGTGAAGAATGCTAACAGAAAGGAAGGCTGACTTTCTGCAGGAGAGAAAAAAATTATTGATGCCGGATTTATAGGACTGGGTTTAATAACTCACATAACTTTCTATACCCTAGCCATGGCTATTGTCATTGTCTCGATTCTCATAGTAATTGGCCGCATTGTAAGAATGCACTCTGATTTATCTCACATTTAAACAAAGCCATATTTTCGGAAGAAGAGTTACACCCTACGTTTGTAGAAGAGAAGGCTATCGTATAACTACCCTTCGGATATTAATTTCTAAGGAGAAATTTTATAGGCCTATATAAATGTTTAGGTCATATCGGTCAGAATGTAGTTAGTTAATATTCAAAATGTAAACAAAATCCGTAGAATCATTGTCGAGAACCAAAATTAAACTTTCCTTCATGTAAAGTGGTAGTAAAACTAAGAGAAAGTCCTCACCATATTTTATATCAAATTCCAGAAATACTAATAGATTAGTACTTATCAGGGCCCGGATTCTAATGACCTAAAATTGTTTGAAAAATGACCTATAAAATGATCCTAAATTTTAAAGAAAATGACCTAATAATTATAAAAATAATCTAAAACTGATATTTTATTTATAAAAATTATTATTTATAGATTAGTTACATAATTGTAAAAACTGTAAATAACTGTAATGTTGTGAATGTTCTTTTCTCACGGAAATTTATACTGGCACTGAGGCACTGGCGAGTCAAAATTCGACATTTCCTTTTGTGGTCTGCCGGATTACATTATTGTTTATTTGGGTAAACAGTAGTTTGCACTCTCAAATCCAAGCAGGTGGCAGACTCTTGCGTCAAGTCAATCTAATAACAATAGTAAAATAATACAACATTTTGGTGTTTCTTTAATTCTCATTTCCGACTGAGACAAGACAACACTTCAACGCCGAATTTTTCCTTCTTGCATTAAACAGACAACACTTCAAAGACGGCACCGCTAGGGACGAAAAAAAAAGTTAATACACTCAATGTAAATACATGAATATGACTAAATAAGGGAGCAATTGACACGAAAATGACAAAATAATAACCTAAAATTGAAATAAATTCCCTATAAATATAAAATTGCATAAAATGACAAAAAATGACCTAATAAAAATGTATTTCTATATTCTAGAGGCCATGAGTAGGATTTATCCACAAGTTGACAATGTCTATGCAGCATCAATAAAAAGATGACATGTCATTACAATCCGGGCCCTGGTATAGTGTTGGACTCAGCTAAGCTCCTCTGGAATGCGGGGAAATATAAGGGGATGAATTGGTCTTTCCCCGCATTCCAGAGGAGCTCAGCTGAATTCAACACTTTACTTATATTCCGTTGTGGATGCCACTACAGTAACTTATACTGCAGTACACGTGTTGGAAGTGGGTTTTAATAGAATCAAGGAAATGTTACATAAAACTCAACCTCGTCTCGATTTTTCTAACATTTTTCGATTCTAGTTATACACTTCACACACATCTGTCGCATAGAGTTTTTTTATACAGTATGGAAACACCTGATAAAATTACGTTAAATAATAATTATGCAAACATCTGTTCGATAATTTAGGCTCCAAGTGTGCCAACTTAAAGTCGCGTTCACGAGCGTGACCCAAGCTTTCACACTACCCATGTGAAGAAGCGAGGATATTGCCTAAAGATGACTTTTGCTTTAATTTTCCCAAGCTTTAAAAAAAATGCTTATAATGTACCTTTTTTTTACAAACATTACACAGATTGTTAATGAATAACACCGAAATATTTTACCTGTGCATAGAGGGGACATAGACAAGCAACTTTTATTAAGAGATTTTTGCTCTATAGATTCAATTTTCCTGTGACTTCTAACATCTGGAAAAATTAAAAACAAAGGAACTTCGTTGTTAACACTGGAGTTATGAATAAATGCAGTGGTGGCCAGTCATGTGATTAATCTGTAACTTTTGAAGATTATGGAAACACTACATTATGATATAGCTTTTGATGAATGATTAAGAATCAACTTTTTATCGATCACTAAGAAGACATGAAGTATATTGAATGAAAATTGTAACCCTATTTCGCTTCATTATTGACTTATGAGCACCAAACTGTAATGACTTTAATGCCCTGCACCAATACACATTTTACGTCATGCAGCAAAAATCTCCTAATAAAAGTTGCTTGTCTATGTCCCCTCTATACATACGTAAAATATTTCGGTGTTTTCATTAACACCCTGTATGAACACCCTACCTTAACCGAAGCATATGATTCCATAATAGTCTACTATTATACGCTCACGCACATATATTGTTAGATTTATTCGATTATTTATTTGTATCTGTAACTTTCTTCCACTATTTGATATTCTCTACGAATATAGGCAGAAGAGGCACTGTGTTCGAAGTGTTGTGACTGCGGTTGTTGTTTCTGCTGTTAGTCAAAAGTTCCCTGGAACTTTTCCTACGAATACAGATTGCTCCCTTCCGCAGGGGCGCAGTTAGCAGGCATAGCGTTGATGATGGTTATAGTGGTGAGGGTGGTGGTATTGATGCTTTGGTAAAAGCAGGAGTAGGCTGTAATATTCTAATGTGAATGTTGGTAATGCTGATGCTGCTTTTAACTGCAGGAACGCAGTACCAACTCTAATTATACTAAATGCCAGCACTAACCAAGTTTGTAGCCAATTCTGGCGGAAGGGGAGGCTGCGAATAAAGAGAAATGCTAGCGAAGAGGGTTGAGTAAAAGATAGAATATGTAAATAGTGAATTAATCTTTTATATATAAAACATAAAACCATTTTATACTTCTAAAGTTTCCTCACAACAACTTTTAAAGTGTACTTAATCTCCATGCTTCGGCTAGTCAATAGTTTAAATTTGAAACCTTGCCTATTAATCACGTAGACTACAGATTGGCTATAATGTCTCCACATTTTAAAATGAATAATGAATTATGTTATTGACAGTATCAGATAATATAATGTTTGGTTATAAACAAGGTTACTCAGCGTCGTGATTCAAAATGAGGTGCTACTTGATTAAGAAGTGGCGACTCCGGTCACGGAGACGATCATTAACGGCCGTGGTTGTCGGCATGCTGACCACATGCCCCCAATCCTGCCATCTGCCTATGATAGATGACGCAGTGGTCTTTTTAGGTCTGGTCCCTTCATGGATGTAGAGCCACGGAGTTAGTTGTTATAGGGTCGGAAATGTTATGCATTTGTAGGCCTATATTTTAAAGATTGTTGTTGGTGCTTGATAACTTAATATTTACCGTATTTACTCGAATCTAATGCGCCATCGAATCTAATGCGCCCACCAGTTTTTAAACTTAAAATAATAATAATAAAAAAAAAAGAGTTTATTGGCGGATGCAATGCCCATCCACTCTAAAATCTCTTTTATGCGTAGAAGCAGATGCGTTAAAAAAGATTGACTATGAAGATCTGATCAAAGACTTTGCAAGGAGAAAAATTCGGGAAAAAACAAATATAAGGTGCATCTTCGCATGAGACATATCCCGCCCAACCCACCCCCAGTGAAGCAGTTCCTTTTATATCACGATCTAGCGAATCCTTCGAGGATGAACAGGCTGAAAAATCGTTGGGTACAAGCCACATACTCTCGCACTTCTAATATTTGGTACAAAAGGCACTCTAGAATTTTTAATATTTGGTACAAGGGGCACTCTCGCATTTTTAATATTTGGTACGGTAGGGAGTGTCGGCGACAATATACAAGTATAGTTTGTCACCCTGCTTCGCTGAGAAACAAAATCTGAATATCGAGTGGGCGGAGCTTAAAATGCACCTTGTATTTGGCTTTCGCCAACAATTCTAAAGGATAAATATAATGGAAGGATGCAGAAATATTTTCCTTGTTACTGTAAGTTTTGCTCAACATAAAATTTTCTGTAAATAAAATTTTATTTTATGGTCTATTATTGCTTTAATATTTTGAATTACAAGTGTAAAGAGCACCAAATTTAGTTAGTGCTTAAAGTATCTAAGGATCTTAATCCGGCCCTGCATGAAAAGCATATTTGAGCTCAATTAAATTATTGCGTTATTTTTTAGGAAATATATACGTATTTGGCATATTTTGACAATTAATCCGTGATCACTTCAGTGATAAAGCAAAGCATCAGAAAAACCTCAGGCAGGTTGGCGGGCACAGAATTTGTATAAGCAACCTCCCGAATGTTAATCCATGAAGTTATCGCTTCAACGACTTCATTTATTTTTCTCAACCTAACATAATTCCTTGTTGATGTTAGCATTCTGATGTTATTCTGTTAGACTATTCTGATTTTACTATTGCCTGAAATATAGAACTATTTCGAATATAAAATGGTAATAGCAACGCGAAATACAGGTAATTTATACGCAAATCGAACAGAGGGGGTCAAGTCAGTAGAAATAGTATTAATTTTATACTGTGTCAAATTTATCTGTTGCGATCTTAAAGTCAGTCTGGAAAATGTGACGCTACGGGCTCCACAGAACAATATCGAAATATGACTTGATAAACTCAACGCACACATTCTGATGCAGTTAATTATGTACAGTCGGCTGCAAAAGAATGGACCTCCTAAACGTTTTAAATTCCAGAGACAGATTACTGAGCATGCTCGTATTGTCAACGCCTGCATACACAAGACAACGTTTATAACTAAACCATTGAAATTATCTGTATTTTGTAAAAGCGTCTGATATTTGTTATTAAATCGAATGGAGAGTCAATTCTGGCTAGACTAGGTTGTCTGAACAATTAAACAATAATAATACGGAAAAAATAAATCCATTGGAGAAAATATTGAATTATGTAGCCATACATAACAAGTAAATTGGCTACAGTCCTTAAATAGCTGACCTGCGAAAGAAGTTGAATCCATGAAATATCGCCAGATTTGTTCGATTGTGCGAAATCGCCCCATAAAATTAGAAATGTGTACGAAAATTTTATTCAAATCTTAATATTTCGTTGTAGTTTGATTTGTTCTTCATTTCTTAAAGCAAGCTTCCATTTCTGCTCTTTCCATAGCTGCCGAGAAGTTATCGATACTTGTGATCGATTACAGCAAAGACAGGAATGTTCGCTATTCAATGATCACGATACACTCTTTTCTGCTAAATCTGTGCAATTTGGGATGCCTATGTTAGATTGCGGTACATAATTTACGCCATTAGGGATTATATAAATGACCACTTCTTCACGATTTTTCTTTCATTTCGCATAGTTTTCTTAGCAACAAACTGAATTCATACATAAGAATTCTATAGGTCTTAAAGAACAATATAATCTCAAGTATGGCCATTTTTCATGGTTCTAAAATAGAACATAGCGTGTAAAATGCCGTGGCATCCCCATAAGAATAATTGCATACTTTATTTCGTGAAATACACACGAAATAGAAGGAAGTTAATACCCAAATCAGTCATTTTATTTTACCAAAACAAAATACGGTCTCTAGAAATGAAGTACCGTAAATTGGTATACCTTGCAAACTGAATCGAGATAGCGCATGATGAAATCTGAACAGCTGCAAGCAGGTTTTACTGAAATTAATGAAGTTCAACTCATTGCAATTTGCAACACTGCTACAAATTGTGACATACAGTATGAAATAAAATATTGCACAAAGCAATGAGAAAGTTCCTATACTGTACCACTTCGAAATTATAGCCTCGCGTAACGGCTCAACAGGAAACATTTCATCTCACTCCTGTGTAGAACTTTACTTTCTAGATCTAGCCCTATTACCCTAATAATGACGAGCTTCATAGCATGTATGTTTCACCGAGCATAGTAAGGGGAATTAAACAACGGAGGAAGAAATGGAATGGACATGTTGCACTCTTGGGGGAGGAAAGACATATCTAAAAAATATTGACTGGGAGACCCGAAAGGAAGAGATCACTAGGAAGACCTAGACGTAGGTGATTGGACAATATTAAAATAGATTTAAGGGAAGTAGGATTTGCGAAGAATGGTTGGTTGGTTGGTTGAATGGCGGGCTCAGATAAGCGCGGCAATGAACCTCCGGGTTCCATAAAATATATAATATCCATTCAGCTTGATTAGGAATATTCTATTGCCTTTTAGTTAATAAGTAAGTAAACATATTATCCTAAGTCAGTCATCGGTTCTTGACTTTTGCAGAAATGAATGAACTGAAAAAAATAAATTGCTATATTTCTATTGTTTATTGCTTTTACGTTGAACTTATTTTTGAGGATAACATTATCCATTATTGAATATTAATTTTTATTGACCGTAGGCCTAAGGTTCGCAACACACCAAGTAGTAGGCTAATGGATTTTTTGAGTGTCCAAACACGATCATGCCTACCTTTGAATGTGAATCAAGGAATCAACCAAGTGATGGCATTTCAAGAAACCTCTAACCTGAGAGTATTCTCTCGAAAATTACAGTCATTTCACGCTTAACCTTCTTGTCCAGGGTCTTTCCGTAGGCGATGAGTTGAACCCTCGTTCCTTGAGTGAAAGATGTAGAATCGCTATGGTTATAAAAGTTTTGATATTCGACTGCAAGAAATGCTCTTCTGATGTAAGATCACCTGCCTAGAGTTGATTATAATTATTAATGCTATTATTATAGTTTTTATTAATATTATTATTTATATAAATATTAGTTTTATTAATAATATTATGTTTATATAAATCACACAATAACTTCAACTCTAATCGAAATGCGGGGAACAATTTGTTTGAAGTGATTGAAATGTTTGTCATTTGTCAATGTATGTGAATTTGTCTATCATCTGTTCCGTTATCGCGCAGTTAATAAAAAGGTAACGGTAAAGTGATCCCTGTATGGGCCATGGAGAACCGTAGGGTTTCCAGAAGGCTAAGGCTCCCAGATTGTGACATACGGTATATGATTGTGGTAAGGTTGTCAGCCTTACGTACCGGCCGCATTTTACCCCCAGGAATACTCCTAGTACTTATTTCTGTTAGAGGCTGAGCCGATCCCAGGGCCATAATGCCACCAGAAGGATTAGGCCAACTGAAAAAATCTCAACAATCTCATCGGGAATCGAACACGCAACTGGTTTGTAGCGCAGTGCCTTAACCACTACACTACGGCGTACCCCGCAGTTAATAAAGGGAGAGAGTAAGGCATATCGACGACAAAGCCAAGTTAATGCACCGAAAGACTTATCTTCAAGGCTTTGTCCTGACTGACTGACTGAATGACTGACAGGAATCAACGTAGAGCCTAAACTATAACAGGTAGAGACTTGGAATTTTGACAGTACCTTCGTTTCATAATGTAGGTGATCACTAAGAAAGGAATTTACAAAATTTTGATTCTAAATGCCAAAAATTAAATGTTTTTGAGAATACTTAATCCCTTTTTACACAGAATTATAAAACCCAAATCACAGAACATATTGTTGCTAATAGTATCAGATGGCTTTGGAAAAAAAAATGCAAGTTTGACAAATAAGAGAAGGTATCAATTTATAATTCATGTTATAAATAAATATTAAAGAATGTAATCCACGAAAATAATGCAGTCACATAACTTTTCTCTACCCTGGACATAGAGAAAACAATACGAGGTATGGTAATATGGTATATTATTATATCGCAGGTTTTTGGAGAGAGAAGTATGAAAGTGATAATTGCTTTCTCTTTAATTTCATCCCCAAAACAGTTTTATGGTAACATGAGAGGGAGAAATAAAATTTTCCGCCTCGGTATTACAATTTTATGTTACAGGAATTTCTGTTTCTTCTTATTTGAACCCTTACCAGGATTGCTGTGTACAAGCGATGCGATGCAGAATTCTACATCCTCTATGAGCCATAAAAACTATATCAAGCGTTTTCTGAGGGAATAGTTTTAGTGTAATAAGTCGTTCTTCCTATTTCAGATTATAAATCTCTATATATATATAAAAGGCTTTGTCCTGACTGACTGAATGACTGAATGACAGGAATCAACGTACAGCCTAAACTATAATAGGTAGAGACTTGGAATTTTGACAGTATCTTCGTTTCACAATGTAAGTGCTCACTAAGAAAGGATTTTGAAAAATTCAGATTCTAAATGCCAAAAATAAAATGTTTTTGAGAATACTTAATCCCTTCTTACACAGAATTATCGAATCCAAATCACATTTGACATTAAAACATAATGTTACCAGCGAGTCTCAGATGGCCTTGGAAAAGAAATGAAAGTAGAATAAATTTGACAAATGAGAGAAACAAATGAGAGAACTATCAATATCCACGAAAATAATGCAGTCACATAACTTTCTTTACCCTGGACATAGAGAAAACAATACGAGGTAAGGTAATATGTTTTGGGAAGAGATGTATGAAAGTGATATTGTATTTCTGTTTAATTTCATTCCGAAAACGGTTTTATGGTAACATGACAGTGAGAAACAAAATTTTCAGCCACGATAATACAATTTTATGTTACCGGAATTTCGGTTTCTTCTTATTAGAACCCCTCCCGGGCTTACTGTGTACTGTACAAGCGATGGGATGCAAAATTCTACATATAGCCATAAAAGCTATTTCAAACATTTTCTTAGGGGATAGTTTGAGTGTGATAAGTCGTTCTTTCTACTTCAAATTATAAATACCTATATAAGGACCTAGAATTTATAAATCTAAAGTCCTTCATAAGTTAATTTCCAATTACAAAATAAAAAACCCGGGCGACGCCGGGCCTTTTAAGCTAGTACCTATATAAGGACCTAGAATTTAAAAATCGAAAGTCCTTCATAAGTTCATTCCCAATTACAAAATAAAAAACCCGGGCGACGCCGGGTCTTTTAAGCTAGTACTGTATATCACCCAACGAGGTCTTCCAGTAAGTTGTTGTACATTAGTTGAACAGCTTTTATTTCACATTCTGGAGATCTGGATTTAAACATTTCAATGTAGCTTATGTTTATTATTTTAGAGATTTCTTGAATTTTTCAGGATGTGATGCTATTAGTGTTCATTTATATTTATTTTTATTTATATTTATCACTTATTATTTATATTTTAATTTCAAGCGTATGTTTTGTTAGCAATAAACTGAAATATTTCAACGTTATGCTAGTTTAGACCACATCTTTATTGTAAGTTGTACGCGATCAGAAAAAGTAATATTATATTATATTACACACAAAGAATTCAATGATTGGCGGTTTTAATGAAATATCGTATATAACGTAAATTGAAATGTGTTGAACAATTTGTTTGGAATGTTCCGCTACAGTCTGTTTGAAGTGATTGCAAAGAATATTTATCCTAGTTGTCATTCTTCTGAACAACGTTACAATCTTTTTTTTTTTCTTTCTTTCTTTGGTGTAATGAAATGCGTTTAAAGTGAAGTAATTGAAACACATGACCCTACAAACAGAGAGTACAAGAACAGTCGCGAGCTATTCCAAGATTTAACTTAACTCCGAGAAGGGCTCAATTTCCGTGTCAAAGGATGTGCGTTCTGTTATCTATACTTATGCATTGTTGAATCAGTTTTTTTTAACATACTAACGTATTCCTTTTAAGTATCTGTCAGAGCATGCTTCCGGTTATGTAGTAAAATAAACTTTGTTAAGGGCTAAACAAATTATATACTTATATATAAAATTATAGAAATCTGTTTAAAGCAGTGGAAACGCGCCATTCCTATTATCTGAAGACACTGTGGTAATTATTGAGTGGTGTGATAGAGAACACCTTACAGAGAGTGAATCGGCTCTTGTCACAGATCCCATCTCGAGAGCTGCTCCTGTTCCTGCTGCACACTGCAACCGGTTGCGCTCAATCATATTTCCTCTTCGGTGCCACTTGTCTCGACCCTGTTTCAACCTCTTCTTCCCTTAATTTTTCTATGCATATTTTAATACGAAACTCTTCTTTATTTCGTTCTTTATTAATATTGATAAAATTAATTTTCTGGTAATGTGTTAATTATTGGAATAAGGTTGTAACTATCAGAATCAATTTCTTCAAGATAGAGAAAAATTTATTAATGCATTATAAATGTGATTTATTTGAAAAGAACAAAGTGAATATTCAAGAACACAAACTGAATTACGAAAACTAAAATATTATTGGTATATAATGATATTTCAGAATTACTGCACGACATTCAATTGTGACAAGGAATAAAGAGGTATTATCATAATTGAACATTAGTACTACAGTTTCTTATTGTTAATATTACATTTACACGGTTTAAAAAATTCATTTATCCTGTATAACTATACACATCCTGTTATAAAGGAAAATATCAGGTTGTTACACCCTTATTCCACTCACCTTAGCACAATGCTGTTTTCCTGCTTTTACAATGTGTTTTCTTGTTGTATATTCCTTCTAACTCTGCTTTAGATGTTTCCTTTTTTATTGTTCCACTGATTTACATTTATTTTAAGCCTACGGCCTTTATTTTATAGATTAAAGACGTACTGGTGACAATCCGGCACTATTACGGTATGCCATTGTGAATGATGTTACACCCGTTTCCCACAAAGCTTAATTTCTAAGTGACTCTAGTATTCTACCTAGTTCAGTAATATATCACAAGACGGTATCACAGTGCAGAGTAGTGATGTTCCATCCTATTTCCACCAAAATCTCATTTTCTACAATATTCCAGGAAGGTATTCAATTATTAGTAACTCTTCTTGGGATAGGAGTGATATACCTATCATTAGTAATTGATATTCACTTTATCAAAGAATAAAGCCCTCTTTCGTATTAATTATTAATATAAACTAAAACAACTTAATTGATTTGTGCAAAGTGCTACATAAATACCAAATAACCTACAAAATTAAGGTCATGGTTAGATAAAAACACGCGTCGTGGTACAAGACAGTACATGACTTAGCTTTAGGAACAGACTTACAATAAAATAATCACAATAAAATTAAATCATACTACTCTCGGCATCTAATTTATACAAGGCCTGCTGAAATTAGGTGGTAAAGGAAGTTTCCCGAATCAACTAAACAGTAAAATGAATTACAAGTCAGCAAATTGAAAAATGGTTGTCCACTATATTAAAATCAATTTTTGTGGTATTTATTTAATTATGTTGCTTAAAAGTAACCATTAAATAGGCTATGTTCCCTGTCCTCCAATTCTTAGACTTTGTATTCTTCAATAATCTGATAAATTTTGACAGTTGAATCATAGAAATTGAGTGTTTATCTCTGTTAGAGAAGTTGGAAGTAGATAATATTACCGAAAAAACTTTAAAGACAATAATATGAACTATTTATTAGTATCGAACAGCCTTACAGACTGTTTAAGTTGAATGAGTGTGTGTGTCCTGTAACTTAATATCTTCTATTAATATATTTATTTCTGAGTATGTATGTTCATTTTTAAAATGTCATTTGCTGAAGAAGTGGTTCACTTTTCAACTAATTTATTTTAAAAGTTAATGCAGACATATTATTAATTACTTTAATTTAATTTTAATTTTACTACAATTTTGCTGGAATTTTAAAATAATTTATTTCCTTACTCATCTATTAGTTACTATGCTACAAAATGGGTTCAATCCCGAATGAAGTAATTGGGATTTTCAATTGGCCCAATCCAGGTCTGCTTAGCATTTCGTTCAGGGCGCTCAGCATTGTTATCGATCCCAATTAAATCTGCTAACCGTGGCCTGACTTAATCCTTCTGACGGCTCTGAGTTCGACTCAGCCTTTATCAGAAATGATTTGCAGGAACGTCTTTGGGATAGAGGTGAATGGTCCGTATGGGTGCTGAATATTAAAAATCGGCGAGCCTCAATCTCCTGTGTGTCTGTACAGAGTCCACTTTTATTCTCTGTAAAAGGATTACCACATTGCTTTCTTATAAAATTACTAATTATAAAATTAGTCTACATTTTATTTCTGAGGAAACGCTGTGTTGCAGTTGGTTGAGTCATTGCGCTACAAACCGGAAACTCGTGGATTCGATAACCTTGAGGTCAATGTGATTTTTCAGTTGGCCTGATGTTTTTGGTGAGTCTATGATCCTGAGATCCACTCAGCCTCTATCAGACCCAACCCTAAGGGTATGCCGGTGGTATGGCTGTCAATCCTACCATCTTCATGTGCTAACTGTATAAAAATCTAAAATCTTCTTGGCTTCCGGGTATCTGGCGCGTCATATTTGAAATGTCTGCCGACGTTTCGGCCACCATCTCGCGTTCTTTACCAAGTCAATACCCGGAAGCCAAGAACATTTTGTCAACTCGGGCCGCAGAAGCCTACGATCTCATATAGTGTAAAAACCTGTTCGCCTCAACCTCCTGAAACTCTATAATAATAATAATAATTATTATTATTATTATTATTATGATTATAATTATAAGTTTATTTAATCTGATAAATAAGTATTTTCTTCCACTTCGCCAGGGACTAATGATACATTAAATGGCACAAAATAATATATTAAATAAAATAAAACATTAAAATATGCAAATTTATTAAACTGCAAAAAATCGTTAAATGATATATCCCAAAATATATTGATACTATATTCTGTTAATAATTACTAATTAATTTAAAGTCAGTGAAAAGAATAGAGAGTAAGTCTTGATAACTATTTCAAGTTATTTTATGGTAGCCTATTGCATAATAATATATTACAAAACTTAAATGACTTAAAACATGAAAAATATACTCGATTAAGTATTATGCATATGTGCTGAAACTGCTATTTCCATGGACTCCATAGGGCACTTTATTATATTCAAACTTAATGTAGATACTTCGTTAACTATCAATATATAAATTAATGAACCACAGATTATTGTGTCTATTGGGCACTTCGTTAACTAGATTAAATGAAATGTAACAAATAAGCCAATTTAACTGGTGTTTAAACAGATTTATATAATTTCTTCAATCACGCCTCTAGTGCATTTTCTTTTACAATATACATTGTTTCCCTGTAGTAGTTTTCTTTTCTAATACATTATTGCATGGACGCACTTATTTTGAGTGCGTTCGTTCTTGATATGATTACCGGCTCCTGGAGGGATCTCGCATTCCGGGTTCGTACGCACTTGATCAGTATCCGGGCGGATGTTTTCAACGTGATCTGTACGGGAGGCTGTGTGCATTGATTTTCTGGAGCGCAGTCGCATGATCCTATCCTTCCTATGCTTCCCCTCTCCTGCAGACTACTCCTCCCAGGGCAGCCGGGACCCAGCGCCCTATTACAACCTTTTTTCCCTTCAATCATCACTTTATAGAGCCCTATTAGGAACCCTTTCTCAACCTAACGCCCTTTTCAGCCCTGTACGTTTGTTTTTTTCGGTTAAACTTCGTAAAAACCTTCCTATCCCCTTGAACCTAATACCCTTATTAATTGCACATCCAGAACGTTAACCCGCCAATGAGGATTTTCATAGAGCTTTCTCATTAAGTCCTTTGCCCTTACAGTCCAAACGATTCCTTTAGAGAAGACTTTAGGAAGACAAATTTCTCTTTGAACATCAGAAATTATTGGTATCTTAGTTAAGTTTCACAACGGTATCATATGGTTCATCATTCTCTTTAGATCCCTCTTATGAACTCTTTCTCTACACCGCCTCTAACACAGCTCAATAAGTTCCAATCGATTAAATCTGTTATGCTCTATTTATCTCTCACTTATCTCTCACAGGTTAAAATACCGTAATAACTAACATTTACAAGCACTGCGTCCTACGAAAAACGTTATATTATCTCATAACGTAATTTGCAGACGTAATTTCTTTCTTTCTTATTCGTAGTTTTACCCCTCCCGTTTAGGAAGGTTTAAGCGAACCAAGCCGCCCGGGCCTTACAGGGCCGCGACTTGTCGGGAGAGGAATTGGCTGACCAATTTGACCAAACAAGGACATGGAGGGCCTCCCCGGATGAGTGATCAGCCCAATGCCGGGGCCACCTCCGAGACAACACAAACACATAGGATCACGCCATTCACACACACATTCACTCTGTACAAGGCGAGGATGGGATGAAGATGATAATGACGGCCAGATGGTATCTGGGGACCACAAGGGCCTAAAGTTACCCGACATTTGTCTCACAGGTGAGGAAAAACCCCAGAAAAAACCTCACTTAGGTAACTTGTCCCGACTAGGAATCGAACCTGGCCCGCTGCGTGAGAGGAGCGAACGCATCCCATGAGCCACACCGGTGGACTCGGGTTTTTTTCTTGAGGAAAATAAAAAAATTAATCATAATTCAGCTTCTTGTTATGAATAGTTTAAGGGGGGCAGTTTAAGGTGAAATTCATACATAAGAAATAGGTGAAATTCATTTTTTTTTTCAGCAATGAATTGCTCTTCAACCTAATAGTGTGACATGATCTTTATTGGCTGTTTCTACAGTTACATACTATTTTCCAAATCAATCAAAGTAATACAGTTATGGGTAATTTTCGTTACAATAAACCAGTCATGTTTCGTGCACTGAAATGTCATTTCCGTGACAACTACCACACTTCTGAGTGATTATTTTTTTAATCTAGTTATTAATATCATGTGAACACATTATCTACAATAATCGATTTAACATTAATAGTTTATTTTTTAAAAAATATTTTAATGTAAAGGAAAATGTAAAAATATTATTCTTTATGGATTTTTAAAAAATTACTTACATTGTAGATATTCCAAACATTGTAGATGATGTTGTTCATATGATGTTTAAGAATATATATAAAAATAACCACTAAAAAGAATTTTGACATTTGTGGGAATTATCACAGAAATGGTATTTTAGCGCACCAAACGTGGCTCCTATTTTATAACGAATACCCGTAACTACAACAGTTTAATTAATTCTGAAAATAGTATGTAATTGTAAACGTAGTCAATAAAGTGCATGCCAGATTACAAGGTTACAGAACAGTTCATTGCTAAAAAAATAACTAATTTCACCTATTTCTTACCTATGAATTTCACCCAAACCAGTAGGCCTATGTCCCCCTTAACAGAATTGCTTCCTACATCTACCGACTTTGTCGACTGTTTAACAATAATACGACAAAGTGAAAGGTACTACTCAGGTCTCTATGATACATTCAAGGAATTCAATAGAATTATAAGTAGACTTATTCATAGAAGTTACAACATTATAAGGTGAAATTACAGAAACGTGAACACTGTTAGGAAAATTGAATTAAACAAAGCATATAAAAATAAAACGAACCATAAGCTATATGATATTCCGTTCAGTCCCTTTAAGAAGAGACACAACTTTAAAGTATTAGCGATTTTAATGTCGCTGCGTACGTTGTGGCGAGAAAATTCAATAAAATATAATTACTTTTGTAGCATTATTGTCATTCTCATTCAGTCGACGTTCTACAAAATGTGTGGAGAAAGGGAATTCTCTACTAAAGAGCGTTGACCTCCCACACACAAAAGCACGAGTTCGATACGGGACAGAAGGAGTAGTGGAGATTTGGCGTCTGAATGCTTTCCCTTTTTCTTCCCTCCATAGCGGTAACTTTAGTGTTGTAACCAATTTCCATGCTTTCGAGTTTTCACCAACATCCCATTCATTTTTGTAAATACCGGTAACTCTGCAGAGTATTTAATAATTCGCTAAGAATTATTATTTAAATTTCTCTACACAAGTAAAGAATAGAATTCAGTTTTATTTTCCCAGGATTTGGACATTTCTTTGAAGTGACATCGTCAAAAAATATTCTTTTACCTTAGTGACTTGAATGTATCTTATGCAAGTATTTCCAAAAAAAGCGAATCATTCTATTTTGTAAACTGTAAGTCTCTTGTTCTAAAAATATTAAAGTAACTTAATAAGAATAGTCCTATGAGAATCACCGTCCATTTTATTCGGATAGCTAATAAAAATGACACATAATAAGGTATATAAGATGGTGATATAATAACAATAATAATAACTCATAATAAGTGGTACTTTGAGAATTGCAGGTGACTCTGTGCGAGAGTTTTGGATGACCAGTTCAAATCTCAAGTAGGCTGGAGCCGTATTCGTGGTGAATTTGCGATTTTTCGGGGTTTTCTCGACTCTCTCTCGTGTCCTGAATTTTATTTTATTGTCACTTTCCACTCTCCGACCAACGCCTTTCTCTCGTCAACTCATTCGGCATTCGCCTAAAATCACAGGTGCCACTTCACGGGTGAAGGTCCTGAGCCTCTGGCAGGTATTTGACTACTTCAATTATTATTTTCAAAGTTATAATATATTGCAATGTTAAAATTTGTAATATTTATTGTTTTTATCATTCCTTTATGTTTATTTCAGAATGTTTTGTGGATGGACCAATCATTGATACTTGTAATGACTTTTAACTTTTTGTTTGTTTTTTCTTATTTGTGAACTCTACTTGGCGGGGATGGACCAATTGTCCGGGACCTACTTATTAAGAGAAGCCGAAGGTCGGTTTCAAAGCTCTCAGCAATGCGGACCATTGGGAGTTGTGTGGGGATATGTGATGATCGCATGTCAGATGGCGCCAGTGTCCTTTCGCATCATCTCATCCATATCTAGGTAAGAAATGACAGCATTTCTAAGATACTGTACTTATCCCTACCTCCATCCTCCATGTGCTGTTACGTTAAGGAGAACTCTTTTTTTACATGTAGTTCCTGTATGGTAAAATTTGCTTCCTCATATTTCTAATGCTCTCACGAACACGAATTAAGTGTACGTCTGTTCAATTTAAAACATTTAACTTAATTTGTCTTTCTAACTTAAATTATTATATTATTATTACTATTAATATTATTATCATTATTATTATTATTATTATTATTATTATTATTATTATTATTATTATTCTGGATTTATTTTTTTCATTTAGCGTACGGTATTTCATGCTTTTATTTTGGTTCACTGAGCCTCTACATGCACTATTCGTCTTGTGGTTGACTGGAACTTCCTTCACAGTTTATAAATGCGAAGAATATAGAGAATATAAGAAAATCAGTTGGAATTAGTGCAAGAATAGCTATTTATGTATCAAGTAGGCAAGATAACGCTTTAGCGGACGAATCTAGTTTTGCAGCCGAGGCGTAAGCCGACCTTCCTATGGCCGGTCTTCCAGCCCAGATAACGCCTGAAACTAACGACTAGAAAACCCGCATAGCATATTTGGAGTAAAGCAATAGGTGAAATCATTCATGACATGGGGAATCAAGAACGACAGCAACTTACAACTAGAAAACCCGCATATTCGTAACAGCAGAGCAATATGTGAAATCGTCCACGTTAATATAGCATGAGCAATCTGTACGTGGCAGGCTATGCAAAAACGAAAGTTATATCCATAATCTACATGAAAAGATGGTCTAGGAAAGTATAATTTTATCTTTGGCGATTAAAATTAGTTTTATTTTGTAGACCAGTGTTATTGAGTGCCGGTTCTTTTTGTTCGACTAGAATTAGAATTAGAATTGTTTTATTTTACCTGGTGGAATTAAGGCCATTAGGCCTTCTCTTCCATTCAACCAGGATTAATACAACTGAGCTTTACAATCTTACAATAAAATAAGTATGATACAAGTACAAAGTTACAAATACACAGGTACATGATTATATTATTATCATTTAAGACTTAGAACTAGTTCACTAGAGATAATACAATACATAAAAAAATATGTTAAAATAGTTTGCTACTTACTAAGATTTAAACTATTACTAAAATATTAACTATTACTAAGAAATATGATGTGAAAAGATTTAAACTATTACGTTACGTTTATTATATGTGACGTAATGGTATCATAATTACGTTCATTTCCACACTGAATTCCATTTTGAGACTGTTGTGGTATCGATTATTATTATTGAACACGGAACAATCTTGAGAGTAACAGCTGGAATCTGCGTAATAAACAGCATATATTTAAAATAAAATAAATTATGTTCTTGTTAATTTTAATATCATACTAAAAGGAATTGATTTCATGCTGTAAAAATCAGTTGGTTTGAAGAAAACAGCAAAAGGAAGCTTCGATTTGACTGACGCCATAATCTGCCATCTCTCGTAAAAGACAAGAATTACGTCAACCATCTTAATGCGAAGATCATGTTGGGCTCATTGCCGTCTGTTTGGGTGAATCTAAAATCTCAAAATTTAAACAATCAGACTAATTATGGTCGAACAAAAAAAATCTTATTTAAGTTGATCATAATAGCAATTAAGATACTTGCGTTGCTCGTTTCAAAAACATACTCGTATCTTAATAAGTGCCATTATAGGCTTATTAGCTTGTTGGATAATGTACTATTCTAAGACTGTATGGTGAACGGGAAAAATGTATGTCCGTCTGTCTGTGTGTCTGTGCGAGCAATGACTTTATTTAGATTGTCATGAAACTTAATGTACGCACTTATAACGTCCATAGGACGAAGCCTATTGATTTTGGACCAAATCAGTTCACCGGAGTAATGCCGAATTTAGCGCCTATTTTGTGATAATATATTAGACTGAATTCGTGAAATGCTATTCATTTCTCATTACAACAATATTGTTTGCAGTGTTTTGATAGGGCTTTGGAAGTTGGAAATAATGCTAAATGTTTTAAAGGATTGCACTTGCAATTGAGGAAACTGACATCGGAGCTCACCGGTTTATCTACCAGAAGTAGGCCTACCTGGAAAGATCATAGTGAGTACAGAGACTCTAGTGCAGGGAGAACTCAAAGAAATGATCTAAACCCACGCCGTGTTTTAGATAACCTTGATGATCTTATGAAAAGTGCTATTCAGCTAAGGTTCATCAATGTGGCAATAGGAAATTAAGCATATAGTGACGGAGGAAAATACAATGTAGGATTTAGACTACGTGTGTAGTGAACAGATCAATAATCAATTTAGGTGAATGTTCGGATGCTGGTACCGATATGGAAGTCAAGCTAGTATCAGATGATCTGTATTTGGGAGTTACACTCAGATTAATGTAGGCCTACCTAGGCCTAATTATTTCACAATAAGATGCCTTCTGTTTAAAACAGTATTCATGTAGTACTCATTTCTAACTGAACAACGAAATAAACAAATAAACAATTCTTTGTTTTTAACGCATATGACATTCGAAGGTAGCCCGCGTAGGTAGATTACTATGGGAAAGGAAAACTGTCGTAGCATATGACCAATCAAATCACGTTACGGGCGGAATGATACAAATGCAATGTTTACATGCACTTGCATCCTCAAAATGAATGGATAATACAATACCACGTGGCCAACTCACTCACTGACATAATTGTTTGCCCACTTCCAGAAGAGTAAAAAACTTGAAATCAGGTAGGCCTATGCTTATAGCTTACAGCCTGTAACTTACGGAAATATTCCAAAGAGTACTGATTTGTTTATTTTTTATCCCCGAAAAATATTCAAAATGGCATACACAACTTCAAGGTCTCTGCAGACCTTCTTTGGGCCTTATAGTAGCTGAACGGTAGGTAGTATCAAGAAACCGATTGCACCAGTAGTAACGGATTTGAGAGATCTACAGCTTAGTCCTCGGTTATAGAGTTAGACATTTTTATTTCAAGAATTTTTTGTATATATTTTCCTCACATTATGTAATTTTTGTCACATTTACAGGACAGCAGAATTGTAAAATTTGGCAAGAACATTAGTGCAAAAGCCTAGTGCATAAGCGTGCAAAATGTGGTGTTTGGAAAAACTGGCTGGATAGCCGTGACGTCATTCACATCTACGACAGTCTAATCATCCATTAACAATGAAGTTAACTAGAAACTAAAAATTTGGCAAACTTATTGTAGCTTCTAGCCTATAACCAATGGGATAATTCCAAAACGTTTATTATTTTTTTATTTTTACCCTCCAAAACAAACTTTGAAATTTTTTTTATTGTTTATTTGTACGGCATCAGATTTTTTACAAAAATAAAGGGATATGGCTACTGTTGCGTGAAGAATTTGTTGCAAATTCTATTCCTTCATATATGCTCATAAATGCTTATCAAATTTTCTCACGAAACAGTGGTCTAAAACTCAATAAGGCCTATTATTTCATCTGGCACTTCGTTATATCAGTTTACCAGATTTTATTATTTTCAAGATCAGTATAATTTCTTTGTATTGTGTACGTCTACATGCGAAAGCTAGACTTGTTATTAGTATAAACATATATGTGGGAAACGCCATCGCTATTGGCGATTGTGTTATGTCATCTTTATTTGTACGTTATTTCGAGTAATTCCAGTGGCTAGTTATGGAGGTATTTTATGGTGCAAATAATTTGTCGTTTAAAATTTTCAGAAATAGTACAATTATTCTAACAGAGTATAATATATTTCGCAGTACGATATGAAACATGTCGGTGTACGTGTGCTTGTGCACCTCTATCTCTGGGTATATCTGTGAACGTAAAGCTTGAAAAAAGTTACCAGTATATTTGAATTAAGCATAGTTTGAAGCATGTCAATGACATTCATTTATCCTTACACCTTTAAGTATAAAGGATATAGTCAAACAATGAACTATATGAAAAAATCCTGTTTTAGCTAGTTCAACAAAAAAACTGCTCTAGCGAGTTTGTTTAAATTTTGTACACATATTCTTGTACTAAGATCAGTAACCATTATTCGAAAAATGTTTCGTACAGATTCGTTGTAAGGTTTTAAGTCTTGTTTCGTGAACAGTACAGTTTTGAGTGAGTCTGATAAAATCGAATGCGCACTCGTGCAACGCGACCAATTACTGTGTATAGGAATGTGAAGCTAGAAAACAACCTTTTTCAAAACTTAGGATAGAGAAAGACCTTTTAATATATCAAATAATGTTTCCTAATAGAATAAAATCCCTCCCTTCCTTCTAATTAAACATATATAACAGAATTAGAAACATTGTAGGCATATTACTTCCTCTTCTTGCTACAGTGTTTTTTTTTTCACATGAAAAAATCCATATTGTATTGCTTAAAACAGATATCTAGTTAAAAATCAAATTTGAACAAGCATTACTACTTTTATCATTATTACACAGGTTTAGTTCACAAATTCAGGGAACCGTCATACGACAACCATCTGGGAACGCCCTGCTTAGTCCTTTATTTGCACACTTTCATAGCTCATGCTGGCAAAACCCACATCTCATATCCTCATAGCGCAACAGTAAGCTGGATAGAGAGTTACCTTCTATATCCTTTTTTTTCAAAATATTCTTTAACGCATCATCTCGTGACCAGCAAATTTCTAATTGTAAAGGAGGTGATTACAATGATTAAATGACAACGTTGCTGAACTATAAAATACATTTCCCGTTAAATATTATAGTGCTCATTCCTGAACAGATGTAGGAGTAATAACTCACTGTATTTCCAGAATAAATCTAAACGTACCGAGAGAACGGTGACGTATGCATAGCCTAAGTCACTGCCTACAGAATCTCCGACCTGATTAGAATATAAAGAAAAGAGGGCGTGTCTTTATCACTTTTGTAATAGGTGTTAAAGCAAATTCGATAATATTTAGCGATTCACGTCTGTGATCGGCTGATTTCAGACTCATTCTTATATGTTATTGGTCCAAATCGAAAGAAAGACGTATGAGCAAAATAGTCAGAATTATGGAATACAGCCGTCTGTCTATACAATATGAGAGGATGACTATAATGATTTTCATTTCTTAGAATATATCTGGCCCAAGTTTGCAGAACACAATGCACTGATGAGATATCCTCTTGCATGCACACAGCTTCTCTCTGATCATACGTGTGCGATTGAGATTAGAGAGCTAGGCAGGCGCTCCATATAGACAGCACATCAATAACAATACAACTAATTACGGATTTTCTCCGACAAAAGCGCGACGGATAATACTGCCTTTCATCGTGCCCCAGTAATTACCTACATGGTCTTATGGAGAGATCCAATTGCCTATATTACAAGTTTTTCGTTTAAAAATAGAATTGCTTTGTGTGACTCAAAATTTTATTGAGACCACCCTCATCAAAATTAAGTAAAGCCTATTGCGAAAATTTCATAGGACAAAATGTCTGCTTAATATGATTATAAGGTAAAAATAGAAAATATTAGCAATCAAATACAGTTTAATATCTGTGAAAACAGAGAAATTATAATAATACTGGCAAAGGTGACATCATTAAGCAAGAATTGAAGGTAATGATGATAGATCAAAATTATCTTTCAACCAACTGGGAATATACTAATATTGTTTTGTAATGGAAGGAGAAAAAGGGAGAATATATTTCTTTTTAAAGGAAAAATCCAACGCAAGATAGAAATAAAATAATGAAAAGAGAAAGAAAAGAAAGATACGGAAAGAGACAGAAAGAAACGAGAGAAAAGAAAGAAAGCAAAAGAAACAGAAAGAACTGAAAGGAAGAAAAACAAACAAACAAACAAAGAGAAAGATAATCAAGAAAATAAAACAAGGAAAGAAAGCAAGAAGTGAAGAAAAACATGGAAACAAAGCAAGAAATAAAGAAAAACAGGGAATGAAAGCAAAAAATAAAGAAAAGCTAGGAAAGAAAGCAAGAAATAAAAAACAGAAAGAAGAGAGATAAACTATAGAAAAAGAGAGGCAGGTGCTATTCTTGTATTTAGATATTATGTATTCATGAAACCATAGAATACTGTTTCTGTTGAACATTAAATGAGAATATTCTAGTAGAATTTCTTGCTTATTCTGGGGTTTGTCTATAAAATATATGTTAATAATACAGATATGTTAACTTATTAAACGAAATTTAAACGACTTTACAGAAATAAATATAATTTTCTGTCTTATTGCTAGTTTTGTTTAATTTAGAGTTTTCAATAAATAAAATTATATTTTATGGTTTATCATTGTTTTAATATTTTGAATTATAGGCCTAAGTGTAAGGAGGCACCGAGGACTTCTAAGGGTCTTAATCTGGCCCCATAAAAAAGGCTGGCCTTTGACATGAACGATTTACTTTCGTATTCGAAAACTTCATCGTCCTTAGCCGGGTTTAACCCTGCGTACTTCGTTTTCTGAAGTATCTTTACTACTTGGTTATGTTAGCTCTAGTAATGGTAAATTGTCTGGAGAATTTATTTAGCAGCGGGTACGTATAATAAATCCAATCAAATAAGAACACGTTTACGTAAAAACTTGTTTTCTATACAATCACAGGATTCTAATACCTTCTGTCGCTTTCAAAAAGCAACATAAGAGAAAACATACCTGTCCGTTTTACTAGTACTGCTGAATATTGTTTCAAGACAAATGATAATGAGAACATGGACTCGTCTGGTGAGGAAGAAGCTCTATTTCTTATTCCTCACAGCTTCAATATCACAAGAAACATCTAACAACCTCCTTAATTAATTGTCTGCAATTTACACTCCTTGCAATGAAATTAAGAATCTAACAAGACAAACTGATTAAAGTTTCCAAACTCCCTGCAAAACATTGATCAACAGTCCCTGAGAAAACAGGTGAATCCCTTCTTCGCTCTTCAAACTATCCTATTTTTAACTCAGTTAAACAGAGCGAAATAATATAATAACGAAATAATGTTAATGATCGTTTTCACCTGAATTGCAAAAACGTATCCATCCTGCACCAACTACCTTCTGATAACTAGATTGGTAACTCCCCAACACCAATTTTAGGCAATAGATAATTTGTTGTTGCTCATCTGACCAATTAACATGGTAGGCATTATTCAATTGATTTTACCTGAACAGCAAACGATCAACTTATTTTCAGTCGAAGACATTGTGGACAAGGTAAGCAAATCTATATTAATAAAAATGAATTTCCAAAATGTATGACGGAGCATCACTTGAGAACGGCTCCACCGATTTGGCTGATTCTTTTCTTGTTGTGTTCGTAATTGTCAGGACAAGGTTTGTATGAAAGAAAATCTTTGGAAAATCCACGGGAAAAGTCGGAAATGTGAAATGAGAGTTCTGCTGTCAATCGTTTACATAACGAAAGTATTGTTTACGGTGTTCACATAGGGCTTTGGAAACTATATTATAATTCTGATACTATCGATGTAATTAATACATTTGTGAAAATTCTTGAAGAACAAAATCCACGAAAATAAAGCAATCACATAACTTTCTCTACCCTCGACATGGAAAATATTTTCTCACTACACATTTTGATGTAGAATAAGCGGTCGTATTGCAGGGACAACTTAAGTGTGTGCCAGTGAGTATGCTATATCGGAAGTCGGTAACAAATCCTACCCACTGATACGTCACTCATAGCTGTAGGCTTTGTATTAGTTGAGAAATAGGCCTAGGGATGTTTAATTGAGGCCCTAAGCATCTAAAAGAAGACAAAATTGGATGGAACATTTTCAGTCCTACGCGCGCAGTATATTATGTCCCAGGTTTTTGGGAAGGAAAGTATGAAAGTGATATTGAATTTCTTTTTTACTTCAGCCCCGAAACGGTTGTAGGCCTATAGTAATATGAGAGTGAGAAATACAATTTTCTGTCAAGACAATACAATCTTATGTAACCGGAATTTCTATTTCTTCTTATTTGCACTCCTCCCAGGCATGGCGTGTAGAAGCAATGGAATGCAACGTTCGACATCCTCTTATAGTCATAAAAAGCTATATCTAGCACTTTCGCAGGGAATAGTCATAAGCCCTTCTTCCTAATTTCTAATTCTACATACATATTATATAAGGACCTAGAGTTTCAACATCGAAAGTCTTCCATAAGTTAATTTCATATTACAAAATACAAAACCCGGGCGACGCCGGGCCATTTAAGCTAGTAGGCCTACATATATAAAAATGTAATGGTTCATCTCCGTCTGAACCGATTTGTGACAAATGTATGTATGTATGTAGTCTATGTATGTATGTATGTGGGTATGTATGTTCCCTATACAAATCTACATTTCTTGACCAATTTGCACGAAATTTTGCACACATACCCAGTTTAGCCCAGGAAGTAACGCGGTGAGCACAAAATTCAAACAAACCACTCCTTCCCTTGAAAATTTATATAATTTTTGAAAATATTATACTGAAAAATGAAATGCAATTCAGTTATCGTGACAAAAATGTATTGTTTATAGTGTTCACATAGGGCTTTGGGAACTACATAATACTGGGCTTTAATAAATTCTGATGCTATCGATGTAATTAATACATTTTTGAAAATAATTCTTGAAGAATTAAATCCAAGAAACTAAAGCACAATGTGAAGCAGTCACATAACTTTCTCTACCCTCGACATGGAAAATATCATTTTCTCACTTCACATTATGATGTAGGATAAGCGGTCGTATTGCAGGGACAGCTTAAGTCTGTGCCAGTGAATATGCTGTATCAGAAGTCGGTAAAAAATCCTCTCCACTGATACGTCACTCATAGCTGTAGGATGTTTATCATAGGCCCTAAACATCTACAAGAAGACAAAATAGGGTGGAACATTTTCAGTTCTATGCCCGCTGTATATTATGTCTCAGGTTTTGGGGGAAGAAGGTATGAAAGTGATAATGATTTTTTTTTTAATTTCAGCACCTAAACGGTTGTATGGTAACGTGAGTGTGAGAAATAAAATTTTCCATAAAGACAATACATTCTTATGGAGTAGGAATTCATGTTTCTTCTTATTTCAACCCCTCCCAGGCATAGTGTGTAGAAGCAACGGAATGCAACATTCGACATCCTCTATGAGCCATAAAAAGCTATATCTAGCGTTTTCTGAGGGAATAGTTTGAGTGTGATAAGTCGTTCTTCCTCATTTCAAGTTCTACGTACATATTATACAAGGCCATAGAGTTAAAAAATCGAAAGTTCTTCAACAAGTTAATTTCACATTACAAAATAAAAATCCGGGCGACGCCGGGCCTTTTAAGCTAGTACGTAATAAATACAGTGTGTTTGTTTAATTTCTTTATTTAATTGAGGAATGACTGTAGTGTTGATTTATCAATTTCAGTAAAAAAAAATCAAGCATGCCCTAAAGTATGATTCTGCATAATTTTATACAATTTGGCCGCATGGAACAGGTGATGTTGATGCCAATTTTAAAGTACTGCACCAAGTAAACATCTCAACTATAATCGCTTGTTTTCTAAGTTTCAATTTGCATGTTAATTTGCCAAATTTAAAATCTATCTTTTCCGGCAAAAATAAAAAAAATCTGATGTGAAAGCCACATAACTTCCTCTGCCCAAATAAAAGTTAACAGTATTCACAAATCCTTGTACAGAATCGCAAGACACAATTTCACGCTAATTATGCTATAAATACCTTATAGCCCCTCCTTTGAATGTTGCGACTAAAAACGCATTCTATGGACAAACAAAAAAGGAAGAAAAAATAAGTGACTGCAAACGTTTATTGAACTTTTTGCCGCTCAGAATAATTTCCAAATTTATCGAATATTCCCCTCAGATATTTATTTACTGTAAGCATGACCAACAATACATCTTTCTCACTTCACGTACTTATATAGAATAAGAGGCCGTGAATGTCCGCGTATTGAGTTGTTCACCAGGCAAGTCAGTTTTTACAAACAGCTACAACCACCCTTCAGAGATTTTTTATAAAAAAGTTTCAAATAAACGTTTTACCTCTAGGTACAAGCACTCCATGTACAAACTTTAAAGAAAATCGTTAGAGCCCTTTTTTGAGAAAATCTCAAAAAACAAAATTTTCTTCACATAAAGTCCCCTTAAATATAAGAGAAGGTTGTCCCCAGGCTTCGTATCACAGGCTCAGAAGGTACCTAACCCAAATACAAAATTTTGTTTTCGTACGATTTTCCGTTTCGGAGCTAGCCTGTTCACAGACATCCACACAGACAGACAGACACAAACACACACAGACACAGACACACAAACATGTTTCCAAAAATAGTATTTTTGCATTCAGGGGGCCTTAAAACGTGTATACCTAGGTATATATTAAAAACTCAACTTCGAATTTTGTGATCGAATACAATACTTCCTCTACCTACAGTAGGCCTACCTATGGTACGGGCAGAGGAAGTAATAAAGGTACAATGAAATTTTGTCACAACGCGTGGAATAAATTACTAATCAGATTTTCTGTACAGACCTTAGGTATTTTAAAAATATTTATTTAGAACAAAACGTTTCATTTTTCCAGTTAATGTTTTTCAACAACTTTTAAAAATCCATGAGTAAATTTTTAAAGTAGCCTATGCAATCAAAAAATCTCATATTTAAAATTCAGGTTCGTATTGATAGAGTAAATAGACTTCAATTTATATTTTAAGAAATCAATTAAATTATTTAATATCTTAAAAGACAAATGAGACATTAAAATGAAATTTTAATTTAGGTTTACGTTTCAATTTAGTGAGAAAAATTTAAAGCTTCTTGGACAAATAGTTAGAAAATCATTCTCAACACTCATCCCTGCATTTATTCCATAATTTTCGTGAAATGATTCTGTTGAACAACTCGAAAATACGATTTTTCCTTTATAAATTTACAACTTCGTTCGCCTGGTTGGAAACCGTCTGTAAGGTATTCTATTCATAATTTCGTTGGATACATCCTGATCCACATCCTGAGAGGTAAAAATTATTCCAGCACATAAAAACTTACATGGCTAAGAAGCAGTACACAACCATCGCTAAATATTCCACGACAAAAATAATGTAGAATAAAATAGAATATCCTGGTCGGGATAAGTTTCCTGGGTGGGGTTATTCCGGGGTTAACGTCGGGAAACATGGCTCTTGTAGTATCCGGATATCATCTCACCGTCATTATCATCTTCATCCCATCCCCGTCTTGTTCGAAATGAGTGTGTGTGCCACTGGTGTGTCTGGTCCTATGTGTTCGTGTTATCTTTGAGGTGGCCCCGGCATTGGGCTAATGACTCATCCGAGGAGGCCTTCCATGTCCTTGTCTGGTCAAAAAAGCATGTATGTGATCCAATAGATAATCTCTTCCGACATATCGCGGCCCTGTAAGGCCCGGGCGGCGTGGGTCGCTTAAACGTCCCTAAAAGAGACCGGTAAAACTAAAGAAAAGAATAAGAAGATACTGTATAACATTATTTTAGCATGAATGAAGAAAGTAATTTATTCAAAATGAAGAACACAACCTGTTCTGACTACATCAGAGGAGTTAGAGTAAGATTACCTCCACAAAGTCTCTGGGTTTTTACGTATATACCTTAGGAGCGAGTCTCACCGCTTGTAGAGTTCCTGGCTAGGGGAGGTAGCTGCACCCTGATTGGCTTTCCCACTCCACGTGTTGTCTGTCTCTGTCTATGCGGCATTATCCCTTCACTCAACTATTACAGTATTTTCTACCACTGGAAACGTGGAGCATGATCTTTACTCTCTGCCTAGCAGTAGGTCACTGATCTTACGCGCAACGAATCCGCGCATCTTGGTAACGAGACGTAACGATAAGCTCGCTGGCTGGGTTAGTCTTCAAGGCCAGAGACGTTGTGGGAGTAATCCTACTCTAACAAAATTTATACATTTGAAACGACGCGACTATTCCTTAACACCGCATGGTGATAGTAAATATTTGAAAATAAGTAAGAAGTTTTATGGATTCAGAAAGGGGGGAAAAAATATTCTGTTAGTGGAAAAAGAACAATATTCAGTTGGTATATCCTAGATACAGAAAGAAGGATCACTGGCATTGTTGCGCAAGCACTGCTCTTGGAACGAGTGCACTTGATCAAGGGGGAAAACGGAATGAAGAGTCTTGACAAACAATGCCGTTTATATAGACCGCTACATAACAAACACAATCAAATCTGCCTTCCAACTCCTTGGTACTTCTTTTCCTCTTGATAGCGAATATCTTAACTGGCTTTTACATCATATCAAAAGAGATGGAAAGATCTCAAACACTGCCATATAATGTGTCATGCGCGTCATGAATTTTTCAAGGGAAACCCCTGGCCATTAGACTCGTTGTTGACTTCAAAAGGTATTAAAATTGATGCAATATTGCTTGCTGAATTCAAAATGATCTGCAAAAAAATTAATAAACAAATAATAATAATAATAATAATAATAATAATAATAATAATAATAATAATATATTAATAATCTTGCTTAAATAGGAAGACATTTTGGTACATTGCCATCTAGATGCTATCGCTAAGAAACAGACACCTGCTGCTAATGAAGTCAGTGGAAATTTAGTCTAATTATTTGAAAGTGGCTTAGATAAAATTCCTAGAGGTATAGTCCAAACATTCAAGACCAAATTCAGGAAGATTCTACAAAGGAATACTAGTTGGGAAGATATTATGCAAATAAATGCCTTACAAGGAACATCTGCAGCCACGAAATTACACCTGTCACCATGGAGACAGCCTAGTTCAAATATTGTCCGATAGCATCCTGTGAGGTTGAGAGAATATTCCCTCCGTTTAGGATAAAAATATCCTACTGAAACGAGGCTTTTTACAGATGCTTTTGAAAAATAACTGGTAGTAAATTGTATTGTAGCTGGAGAATAAGTTGTAATATGTTTCATTGCTCAGGATTTTATTTAAGCCCCAAATTTTGTGACGGGCTATTCTTACTTTATACTATAAAGTTCCCTAACTTCTTGGATTAAATCTTCGCCAAAGTTCTTCGCCAAAATCTGTGACGACTAATATGTGATTATTCTCAATCGTAGTATATAAGTTTACTGAACTCCTACAAAACAAGGTCACTCATACACCTGTCGTGTCATCATAACACTGCCTGCATAGTCCACATTCCAACGTTCAGTACGACTACCTTTGTCACCGGGTGATTGCAAATTTCCTACTCTCAGTCTACTTTCTCTCTCTTTTAACAAATTACCCAGTTTTGATAATATTGATGAAAATTTCTATTAACGGGCGCCATCATCAATACGCTTCCTCTTTTCTTTTTGTTATATATCAGCCCAGTCACAAATTAAATTATAGATACACAGGCTATGTACCTACATGCCCCTCGACTAGCTTTTAAATTAACAGTGGAGACGGGAGTTGGGTTCGGATTTACCTTTCGTTTTTTTTTTATTCTGCTTCTTCTTTTTCTCCTTTTTCAATACTCACTACCAAAGTATGTAACTTAGCACAAAAATCAGCGACTCTCAAACCATTACAAGGATAAGGGTCAAAAATCTGAACTTCACGTTAATTTACTTTGCATAACAATAACCATAATTTATTTAATATATTGTTTTTTTTTCTTTTTTCAACAATAACAATCTTATATACAATAAATTACATTTACACTACATTAACCATTCAACACTTTTATTGGTAGGATAATATTTGATTATTCAAGGTTAGTATACCCAATTTTAACTATATAAGTACGTTCTCTGTTCAACAATAACAAATCCTTAATTAATTACTTTAATTTTCTTTCTTTTTTTTTCAGGTATCTACTAGAACGTTTTGTATTATTCTTCTAATTTACTACTGACTTGTGTAGTCATTTACATTTGCAACTTCAGGATAGTTCAATATGTATATTATACTGTTTTTTTTTCTTGAATAAATAAAGGTTTTCAATTCATAATCCAGTCCTTAACTCTACAGATTACACTCAATAATCCCACCTATGTCTCCTATATTAGTCTACTAGTCAGCTTAGTCCATGAAGAATTGTATTTAAAGATAGATAGAAAAGACAGTCTCATGAAGAAAGAAATAGAAGTTTAGGCCTATACCCACAGAGTGACTGTGGCGATAGACCACCGATACAGGAGCGGCGTCTAGATCTTGAGTTACAAACAATCTGACTCCTCTCCTGCAACCGGGAAAATATTAATGGGCCGCAAACAAAAATAAAATTTTGTAAATCGACGTCAGAGGTCCCTGACACTCTCTCCTAGAGGCACGTGGGGCCGTTGTTCGCCTCCAACATCGATGGCTTTCACAATCTCTCATAAATTTCTTTTCTTTATATGTTACTGGTATAGGCCTTGCCTACTACCAGATTTTATTTGTTTGATTCGGGATACTTCCGGCGTTCCCTCACCTCACCCTTACAATCTCTAGTACTTGCTAATACACTACTTATCATCAGTACATTACTCGCAATTACCTATTCTCCTCTTTCTAACCTAACCAATCATTTGTTGTTATCTTTCAACTCACTCTCCTCTTTCTAACCTGACCAGTCATCAGCTATTATCTTTTAACCCCTTTCTTTCTTTAAGTAGAGTTCCCTTCAGCTTATACCATTGATTTAATTCACTCGGTGGTTATTCTAGTTTTCCTACTTCTTACGTTACTACTCTTTAGCATGGGCACCCAATCTTCTTTTGTCTCTAAATTCCCTAGAATTCTAACTGAAACTAATTCACGCCCAGATTAGTAAGCTTCTCTATAACCCCTTTAGTGACTTCTACTTCTACCCTAACATGTAAATTTTCCAATGGTACACACCTAATGCACTACCACTCGTAGGCCTTCTTTTGCCCTTCAATCTTTCCACTTCTTATCCCCCTCTACCATATTCCATACACCTTCGCTTGTAGATAAATCTCTATAAAAAAAACATAACTTAACATTACAGGCCAGCATGAAATCTATTTATAGATAGTCACCCGTCACCTGAAAGAAACCCAAGTGGGAGGGGCCCTCGTAAGAAGTACTAAGCATGCCCCTTAATTACCTTTCTTCCTTACTCCCCTCGCGTCCTGTCTCAAAAATAACAAAGTTTCTATGAGCATCACCAATTACCCCTAGCTATGTATTCATTCGTGGGACAATCACCCATAAAACCCCAAAGTGAAGAGATCTATCTGTGGCCTTCAACGGTTAGGCTCTTGACTGCTCTTTTATAATTAACTTAGACCAGAAATAGAAAATAGTTGGATTACTGGATTTCACCACTTTACTTCTAGAATTCTCACTTCTATATTTCTATTCTATTCTTCTATCATACCATACGGCGTCTAATCGCCATACATGACTTAGAAACCATCCTTAAAAAAAAGGAATATCTCAGTTTTCTCACTCCCCAAACAATAAGAAAAAGTCTAGACGATTATACTCAACCAGTGATGTCCAACTTATCCTCCGATCCTGAGTTGTCTTCCATTACTTCCTGATGTCCATATCTGCTCTTATTCAGAGCGAGCAGTCACGACTCACTCTCACAGCTGATGTTCGCTGTAGCGGTGTCTCGTACTGGCCGACTTGGTGTATTCTTCTGATTAATGACGATCTCCATATAGTCGTGTCAAGGAAGTTCACAACCAGAATTTCCTTAGATGGAAGTCTGACACACCATCATGCCAGAACGCCTCTACCGCTGTCACACATCCCAATCTCGTCTTCTCCCTTCTGCCTTTTCAACTTCTCTCTCTCGTAGTCAGGCACGTACTCCTTACTGTCTTTTTGGGATCAGCTCTTCTCCCGTCGACTCGCCGTCGGCGCATGCGCACTTCTCTTTTTTCTGTAATTCAAAATAAATTCAGGGCAGTATCGATAGTCATAACAGGGTTCAATATCGATTAATCGAAGTCTCCCAAACCCTTCCTTTGTTTAGAAATGGTTTGCTATCGTCTATTATGCACGTAGCCATTCGCTACGTGACATTCTTCCCCCACTCACCATAAAAAAAAATAATGTTAACACTGTTCACATTTTTTTTTTTTTTGTTTAGTTTACCAGCCTTAAAGAATGTTTATCCAGGAACAAAGGGTTTCAAGTCTTTAACGTGCCACTTCCCCAACTTTTTACCAAAACGGTTTGTCAGTTCGTAACTATTTTCACTGAACTTTTTCTTTATAATATAGGGCCCGACAAACTTTGCACTTAAACCTGCTGTATAAGCTTGTGAGGCATCACTTAATTTAAAGTTTCTTCTTAACACTAGATCTCCTGGACGAAATCTCATCTCTCTCCTCCGAAGATTATAATAATGACTCGAATTCTTATAGGCGGTTTCTAAGTTATGTCTAACCATTAAACGTACCGTTTTCAATTTATTGAGTCTCTCCACCCAAATTTTTGGAATTTCTTTATGAATCGGTTGGTTTTCCACCATTTCAATCCTACTGATAACTTCAGGCTCCTTCCCATAATTTAGCATATAAGGAGTGCATCCAGTGGAACTATGCTTAGCCGTATTTATAGCAAAATTAAATTCTCTCAAATACACGTCCCAAACTGTTTGATCCTTTTGAATGTAACTAGAAATCATTGTTTTCAATATTCTATTGACTCTTTCTACTGGATTTCCTTGTGGCGAATATACAGGTAAATAACAAGGAGTTATATTAAAAGCTTTAGCTATCTCTCGCATTAATTTACTAGTGTATTGCGGTCCATTATCCATCAGCAAATATCCCGGAATTCCCCATTTAAGGATAATCAATTCATAAAATGCTTCCGTAACTGCTCTACTGGTTGCTTTCCTTAACGCTTTACATTCTACATACTTGGTAAAGGTGTCCTGAAATACAATCACATATCGGTTCCCTTTTTTGGAACGTGGGTAAGGTCCCAACAAATCTGTAGCTACAGTCATCCAAGGTTTCTCTTTCTGGTAAAAATGCATTGGTCCTGCTTGAGCCGTTTGTAACACCTTCTGTCTCTGACATATTTCACAAGCAGTAACATACTTAGCAACATCTCTAAACATTCCCGGCCAATAATACTTGTTTGCTATTCTAAAGAAAGTTTTAGCTATCCCCATATGTCCTGCAGTAGGTGCATCATGACATTCCTGCAATACTTTAATCCTAAAATCTTGCGGAATAACTAATTTCCACCTATTCACTGTTCCCTCTAAAGTTTGTTCTAACTGATCTAATCTTAAATGGTACAACTTCTCATCTACGACCTTCCAATCTGGCCAAAATTTAGGTTTACTTTGTACTTGCTCCTTCCGCTTAACATACCAAGCATCTTGTATATTTTCCCATTCCACTACTTCAGAGTTATCAGTCAACAAGAGGCAAAATTCTTCCTCTACCGTTTTCTCTTGAACTTTCCCTTCGTGTATTCTAGATAAAGCATCCGGAACTTTTTGTAATCTACCAGGCCTATGTATTACTTCAAAATCATACTCCTGGAGCAATAAACTCCACCTAGCTAATCGTCCGGTCGGATTCTGTAATGTATTTAACCATTTCAGAGCAAAATGATCAGTATATACTTTAAAATGATAACCTTCCAAATAAGGACGAAACTTTTGAACTGCCCACAATATAGCTAACAATTCCTTCTCAACTATTGCCCACTTTTGCTCGCCTACCGTTAAAGTTCTACTAGCATAAGCTATTACTTTTTCCTCTCCTTCCTCTCCTGTCTGAATTAATGCTGCTCCTAGTCCTGAAAAACTAGCGTCGGTCTGTAGCACTAGGGGTTTAGTATAATCTGGACAAGTTAGTATAGGACTACTAGATAATTTCGATTTCAATTCATCAAAAGATTCCTGACATTCCTTAGTCCAACGCCATTTCTGATTCTTTTTCAGAAGTGCAGTGAGGGGCTTTACAACTTCAGAAAAAAATGGAATGAATCGTCGGTACCAAGAAGCCAATCCTAAAAATGCTCGTACTTCCTTGACTTTTGTAGGGGCTGGATACTCAAGGATACACGAGATTTTATCTGAATCTACAGCAATTCCTAATGGAGTAATGATATGACCCAAATATTTTAATTCACTTCTGCAAAACTTTGATTTTTCCCTATTAATTTTCAGGTTAGCTTTTCTTAATTTCTCTAAGACTTTTTCTAACAAGGACAAATGTTCTTCAAATGTCTCGCTAATAAGTACTATATCATCCAAATAACAAAAGCATTTCTCTCCTATCTCTTCTCTTAATATAGTATCAACTAATCTTTGAAACGAGGCTGGTGCGTTATGGATTCCAAAAGGCATAACTCGAAACTGATACAATCCTCTACCAGGTACGGTAAATGCTGTTTTTTCTTTACTTGCTTCATCTAATGGAACTTGCCAATACCCATTTTTCAAATCTATTGTACTGATATACCTAGCATGTCGTAATTTACTCAAAACATGTTCAATGTATGGCAAAGGATAACTATCTCTTTTAGTACAATTGTTTACTTTTCTGAAATCTACGCAGAACCTCCATGTTCTATCTGGTTTCTTTACCATAACTACCGGAGACGACCAAGGTGAATTTGAAGGCTCTATAACTTTTTCCAATAACATTTTATCTATTTCCGCGTGTATAACTTTTTCCAAAATGGGTGATACTGGATAATATCTTTGTTTTATAGGTTTTGCATCGCCTGTATCAATAACATGAGAAATCAGATCGGTAAGTCCAGTACACTGATCAAATTTCTGTAACTGATTTTCCAAAAACATATTCAATCTGTCCCTTTCCTGAGGTGTAGGTAAAGTAAGAATATTATGTAGTTGATCTTCTTCTTTTAAATCTATAGCCTTAACAAATTGAAAAATTTTTGCTGGTTCATCTTTGAAATACCAAGTCCCATCTTGCAAATCTACTACTAACCCAATCTGTTTCAAAACATCCATGCCCAGAATCATATCTACTGCTAAATTTGGCATAATTTTACATTTTATCTGAAAGATCCTGTCCTGCAATTTCATCTCAAAAGTTCTCTCTCCTGTTATAGAACTATAAGTTTTATCTGCTAGTTGCACCACCCTAACTTCAGATTCTTCTACTGCTAAATCTAACATTTTACACAAAAAATCACCCTTCTCTCCCACATAAGTTTTATCTGAACCGGAATCTATTAAAGCAATAAATGTAATATCCTCCAGCAAAATTTCAACAAAACATCTATCTCCATTAACTAAATCTGTAGGATTTATATTTAACATCACACAAGCCTGATTTTTAGTTAATTGTCGTAAAGAATTTGTAGGCCTAACTTTTCTTTCTTGGGGCATCCTACAATCAATAGACCTATGTCCAAACTTATTACAATTATAACATTTAATCGTAGTGCGTGGAGTAACTCTACGAGGTGCCTTACACTCGAACTGTCTATGTCCTATTTCATCACAGTTCCAACATCGCTGGTTATTTGAAAAATGCAAAGTGGTGTTTTTACCATTTTCCCTCGACTCATCCTGTCTCTCTTTATTTTCTGTTACTTTAACCATTCTGGAATCATTGACATGACTTGAATTTCGTTCCTTGTCCCACGTCTTTGCAGAAAAACTAACACTAGGTTTCTTTTGTAATTCAGACGATGGAAGTTCCTGTTTTCCCTGAATTCCTAACGCTGTATGAACTGAAGGTATAACAACTTGTCTCTGGGGTTTATAAGCCGTTTCTTTAATTGTAGCTCTAACCTGCGTTGGAGGAGGAATATATCTCTCAGAATCTAACAATATTTGTTCATACTGTCTACCTACACGTATTAAATCTGTTATAGTTTGAATCTCTGCAGGTCTAAGGTACAATTTTACATCAGGACGCAAATTTTTGATAACAGTCTTCATCATTTGTTGAGGACTCATTGGAGTACTTAGCCTCCTCATTAACGTTTGAATAGCATTAACATAATCAAAAATCGATTCTTTAGGACCTTGCGTTCTCTGTCTAATCTCATCCAAAAGCGAGTCTTCCTCATCAATAGGCAAGTAATATTCTCTAAATTCTTTCAAAAAAGCTTCCCATGTAGGCCAGTCTGTTAATCTGTTCCTGTACCAAAGTAAAGCTGAATCTTGTAAAATTTCGGGTAATACTGACAATAACTCTACACCCTGTAACTTAGAACTTTGTTTTAAATCTTCCAATCTCTCCAAAAATAAGTAAATACTATCCCCAGGTTTGAATTTAATGTTCCATTTACGAACCAGATCCAAAGTATTTGGTTTATGCGGCTCTAACTGAATTGTAAACGATGGTACTACTGGTACAACTTCCTCTGAATCAGCTACAGCCATGGCCTTCCTACGCATTAACTTAACCCATGTATACACTACATCTCCATATGAATCTTGTGGAACCGTTATATTATGTTCAACTAAATCTTCTTCCAAAACTTCCTGACTCAGCGCAAAAGCCGTAATTAACACTTGAAATGACTGAGGGTTCTTACGGGCATAATCTAACAAGCGTTGTCTCAACTCATCCCTTGTACCTGTGGTCGGTAACTTTACTCTATCACATTCTGCCTCTAAATCCGCCTTCCTCAACTTCCTAATAGCTTGGGTTAACTCAGCTGCTCTTATTTGTGCATACGGATCAACATAAGTAGCCATATTTATATATTAACAATACCACTGGAAAAAAAAAGATTAGAACACAATAGTTCAGTCGTCTGTCTTAGTCATCTATAGAAGTCCTTACTTTGTCAATAGTCATTATTCTTTTCCCAAAAATATGTTATTATTATTATATTTTTTTTTTGAGAATAAATTGCAGCTATACTAACCTAACTCCCAAAATTCTTTTAAAACTATCTCTGCCTCACGCTATGGGCTATCAAAATATGTGATTTCAACACAACTCAACCCACGCTATGGGCTCCAAAATATATGACGACTCGTATTTCAAGTTTCCAATTCTAACTGATTAATGTTTATTTTCTTTTCTTATATCAAGCCAAACTTTTGTAATTTTAACACAACTCGCCCCACGCTATGGGTCAAAATTACTATCAAAATTATCCTACTATGAAACTATCACAGCCTCACGCTATGGACGACCAAAATATGGAACTTCACGATAACTTTATGCAGCACAACACACGGCCATACTTTTTATTTAACAATTTTAACTAAATTAAGTTGCAACAATTAGCAATACTGTTTTGTTTTAACACTACTTAGCCCCACGATATGGGCGCCAAAATCTTTACGTGGACTTCACGTTACTTTGCTTTAAGTAACAACGACCATAATTTATTTAATATATTGTTTTTTTTTTCTTTTTTCAGCAATAACAATCTTATATACAATAAATTACATTTACACTACATTAACCATTCAACACTTTTATTGGTAGGATAATATTTGATTATTCAAGGTTAGTATACCCAATTTTAACTATATAAGTACGTTCTCTGTTCAACAATAACAAATCCTTAATTAATTACTTTAATTTTCTTTCTTTTTTTTTCAGGTATCTACTAGAACGTTTTGTATTATTCTTCTAATTTACTACTGACTTGTGTAGTCATTTACATTTGCAACTTCAGGATAGTTCAATATGTATATTATACTGTTTTTTTTTCTTGAATAAATAAAGGTTTTCAATTCATAATCCAGTCCTTAACTCTACAGATTACACTCAATAATCCCACCTATGTCTCCTATATTAGTCTACTAGTCAGCTTAGTCCATGAAGAATTGTATTTAAAGATAGATAGAAAAGACAGTCTCATGAAGAAAGAAATAGAAGTTTAGGCCTATACCCACAGAGTGACTGTGGCGATAGACCACCGATACAGGAGCGGCGTCTAGATCTTGAGTTACAAACAATCTGACTCCTCTCCTGCAACCGGGAAAATATTAATGGGCCGCAAACAAAAATAAAATTTTGTAAATCGACGTCAGAGGTCCCTGACACTCTCTCCTAGAGGCACGTGGGGCCGTTGTTCGCCTCCAACATCGATGGCTTTCACAATCTCTCATAAATTTCTTTTCTTTATATGTTACTGGTATAGGCCTTGCCTACTACCAGATTTTATTAGTTTGATTCGGGATACTTCCGGCGTTCCCTCACCTCACCCTTACAATCTCTAGTACTTGCTAATACACTACTTATCATCAGTACATTACTCGCAATTACCTATTCTCCTCTTTCTAACCTAACCAATCATTTGTTGTTATCTTTCAACTCACTCTCCTCTTTCTAACCTGACCAGTCATCAGCTATTATCTTTTAACCCCTTTCTTTCTTTAAGTAGAGTTCCCTTCAGCTTATACCATTGATTTAATTCACTCGGTGGTTATTCTAGTTTTCCTACTTCTTACGTTACTACTCTTTAGCATGGGCACCCAATCTTCTTTTGTCTCTAAATTCCCTAGAATTCTAACTGAAACTAATTCACGCCCAGATTAGTAAGCTTCTCTATAACCCCTTTAGTGACTTCTACTTCTACCCTAACATGTAAATTTTCCAATGGTACACACCTAATGCACTACCACTCGTAGGCCTTCTTTTGCCCTTCAATCTTTCCACTTCTTATCCCCCTCTACCATATTCCATACACCTTCGCTTGTAGATAAATCTCTATAAAAAAAACATAACTTAACATTACAGGCCAGCATGAAATCTATTTATAGATAGTCACCCGTCACCTGAAAGAAACCCAAGTGGGAGGGGCCCTCGTAAGAAGTACTAAGCATGCCCCTTAATTACCTTTCTTCCTTACTCCCCTCGCGTCCTGTCTCAAAAATAACAAAGTTTCTATGAGCATCACCAATTACCCCTAGCTATGTATTCATTCGTGGGACAATCACCCATAAAACCCCAAAGTGAAGAGATCTATCTGTGGCCTTCAACGGTTAGGCTCTTGACTGCTCTTTTATAATTAACTTAGACCAGAAATAGAAAATAGTTGGATTACTGGATTTCACCACTTTACTTCTAGAATTCTCACTTCTATATTTCTATTCTATTCTTCTATCATACCATACGGCGTCTAATCGCCATACATGACTTAGAAACCATCCTTAAAAAAAAGGAATATCTCAGTTTTCTCACTCCCCAAACAATAAGAAAAAGTCTAGACGATTATACTCAACCAGTGATGTCCAACTTATCCTCCGATCCTGAGTTGTCTTCCATTACTTCCTGATGTCCATATCTGCTCTTATTCAGAGCGAGCAGTCACGACTCACTCTCACAGCTGATGTTCGCTGTAGCGGTGTCTCGTACTGGCCGACTTGGTGTATTCTTCTGATTAATGACGATCTCCATATAGTCGTGTCAAGGAAGTTCACAACCAGAATTTCCTTAGATGGAAGTCTGACACACCATCATGCCAGAACGCCTCTACCGCTGTCACACATCCCAATCTCGTCTTCTCCCTTCTGCCTTTTCAACTTCTCCCTCTCGTAGTCAGGCACGTACTCCTTACTGTCTTTTTGGGATCAGCTCTTCTCCCGTCGACTCGCCGTCGGCGCATGCGCACTTCTCTTTTTTCTGTAATTCAAAATAAATTCAGGGCAGTATCGATAGTCATAACAGGGTTCAATATCGATTAATCGAAGTCTCCCAAACCCTTCCTTTGTTTAGAAATGGTTTGCTATCGTCTATTATGCACGTAGCCATTCGCTACGTGACAATTTATTAAATAATTAATTTGCCTATTTTTAGTCTCTATTTTAGCATTATAGTGCCTATTAGGCTGCCTGAAACAGAAAATATTATTTAAATGCGTAAACAAAATACATCTGATCAGTGCATCGAAATCAATTCACCCCTTTGAGAACGTATTTCTAACCACCAGAATACCATTTGACAAAATATTAAAATCTGTGTTTATTAACAGCTGCAGGTTAAAAGCACTAGGTGAACGATATCTTCAGAAATCGAAACTTCTAGGATTAATAGGATTCTCTCAGGACATGGAACTCGGCTTCAAAAAGATTATCTCTAATAGGCCTAATCAAGGACGAACATTGAACTTAACCATAATATGATACATTTTTTGGCGATAGAAAAATGTAACACAGTTGCCTACCTTGTTTATACGTAGGGTTCAGTTATTGCATTGAACGTTTCTAATTACTTTTACATAGCATATATTTATCTCATGTATTTTCACATTATGGTCATTTTCACAGTTTTGGTCATATTGTTTACATTTTCGGGATTTAAAGTCATATTCCGGTTACATTTTCGGTCACGATCTTGTACTCAGAAGCGTAAAATAGCTAATATTTTGAAACATGAAAATAGGTAAACTGGGTAATATAACAAAGTGCAAGATGGAATTAATAGACCATCTTTCAAAAACTATTGAATATTAGACCACGGTTTGTTCACAAAGTTTGATAAGCACATATGAAGGAATAGTTTGGATAAATAGAATATTTACAGAACGAATCTACAAAAAAATTTCTCACGTCAACAATAGGCATATTCCTTTATTTTTGTCAAAACATCGTAGAGGTGAATGACGTCAAGGCTGTCCGGCCAATTTTTCCATACTTATGAGACAGCTAGAAACACCACATTTTGCACGCTTAAGGCTGACGTATGTGCAAATATTCCTGCCAAATTTTACGGTTCTATCTGTCCTATAGGTGTGCCAAAAATAATATAATGTGAGGAAAATATAGAAAAGTTACTTTAAAAAAAAATAACTCCATCTAAGGTATAGCGATAAAAAAAAGTAAAGTGTTCCCTATTACAGGCCATGAAGGCCCAGAGGGTTCCAGGAGGTTGAGGCTCCCAGATTTTTAGACATCGGCCCATGAAGGTGGTAAGGTTGTCAGCCTTACGCACCGGCCGCCTTTACCCCCAGGATTGCTCCTGGTACTCATTTCTGTTGGAGGCTGAGTCGACCACAGGGCCATAGTGCCACCAGAAGGATTAGGCCAATTGAAAAACTCCAACGATCTCATCGGGGATCGAACCCGCGACCTTCCGGTTTGTAGCGCAGTGCCTCAACCACTACGCTACGGCGTACCCCAAGGTATAGCGATAACCGATGGATATACAACAAAAGTAAAAGGACCAAATTTGTAAATCTCTCAAAATCCGTTACTGCTAGCGCAATCGGTTTTTATACGACTTGTCGTTCAGCTTCTAAAAGCCTCCAAGGATATCTGCACAGACCTTAAAGTTGCATCCACCATTTTTGAAGTTTTTCGGGGGCAAAACATTTTAAATATCGGATCATTTTGGAATATTTCTGTCGGTTACAAGCTATAAGCTATAAGTATGCAAAATTTCAAGTTCCTGGCTCATCTGGAAGTGGGCAAACAATTATGTCAATGAGTGAGTTCGCTACGTGGCTTTGTAGTATAGTGATGATCTGGTATTTTAAACCGTTGATTGGGCGTTACTCCGGCACCAGTCAGCTTAATTGCTCCAAAATCAATAGCATTCGTCCAATAAATGTTATAAGTGAGTATAGTAACAATAACTTTCATGAAAATCTGATAAAGCGTACTCGAGTTACTGCGCGTACAGTCACACGGAGAGATGGATAGACGGACACACAGACGGGCAGCCATTTTCCCGTTCATCAAACATTCTTAGAAAGTATTATTCAGGCACTTCATAAATAGTCTTATATTGCGAATTTTCAGCAATGTGAAAAATCGATTATATTTTAAGCGGTGTTCAAACTGTTTTAAACTAAGGTGACCCACATTCAGAGTGCAGCGAACTGACTCTGTTCTAATATGAGCCCAAAATGTCTTGTGACGTTGAAAGGACGTTCTCGCGATATAAGACTATTGAATGACAAAGCGGACAGGATTATTCTTCGAGAATATTTTGAAGATACCCCTGGTAATATAGGTCTATCGCAATGCAGGAGCATTACAAGAGAAACAAAACTTTAAAGTTAAAAGAAAATGATTTAATATTCAAATAATGTAGACATTTTGTATGATTCATTAAATATGTGTTTGGTCATATTTTGTAATTTTTGGGTCATATTTAGCTATTTTCAAAGTGATATTGCCTTGCATATTTCTGACTTTTTAACGTCATAAACTGTTTTATAAGTATGAATGAATGAATGAAGTGCTTTTATTGTTAACAAGAAAAACTATCGTTTTACATTATTCGTTGCATGAGCCCTTAGGCTGTCCATGCTTTAACTGTGCACAAGCAAAAATGTAGCCTACCCTAAAAGTAAAACTAAAAGACACACTAACAGTTAAACACTAGTAAATATACAAACAAAACACCACAAACACACACACTCCTCACCAAGAAATAGCACATACACCAGCAATACCCTTAAACACACCAACCAAATATATTTTACATATTATTCTATAAACAACCGTCTACCCCATCGGAGTACTCCCCTTACTCCCTCGGTCCCACTCCCTCGGCCAGTTCCATCCTAAGCTGCCTCACTTTGGACATAAATTTTCCCACCCCCCAAAAAATCTAGCGTTAAGTAGCAGATCATATGTGAACAGCTGACCCCTACAAGAAGCAGTGAAAGACTCTGGTAAGTTATATGGAAAAACGATGTCGTTGGCAATTATGTGCGTGACAGTAATAATTTACTGTTTTTTACAGGTATTAAAAAGAACTCCTGCTATTATTTACAACCCAACTTCAACAGAGACAACAATCTGTGGATCAAGAATGCATATATTTATTCATTTGAATGTTACTGTACAATAACAGTGGAAGCCCGGTCGCAAAAATCACTAATTAGTGTGCCTCACAGTACTGCATATGACATAACTTGTCTGTCAGTGAGGTAGACCATTAAGGACAATCGGTCGTAGGATAAAGGTTCCATCTGGCGCTGTGAAGTGAACTCTGGCTTAGCTCAGTTGGTAGAGCAGTGGCACGGATATTCAAAGGTCCTTTTCTCCTATAATATTCTCATGAAATGTCTAACAGTGACAATAACCTGTGGTTCATGAATGCATAGGCCTATATATGTCCATCAAGTTCACCAAGTCTGTTAAGCATAATAAATAACATTAACTACCGAGTAAACTAATTCCCAAGCAGAGAGAATCTGTATAATTTCAAAGGAGAAGTGTTAAAGAACTCTGCATGTATTCAGATTAGCGTTACAACATAAAAGCTAGTCATGATCTGACAAAAGCTTCTTAAAATTCCATCGCCTTCTGAAGTCGTTACCTCTAATCCTACTTATTTCAAAACGTCTAAATTACCTTTTTATCGTCTTCAAAAACCTCGTAAATTAATTATGATCTCATGTAGATTGATCGGCAGACAGACTCTTTCCTTTTATGCTCTAATTCAAGCAATTAAGTAAGATGAAATTATTTTCCAAGGCGGAAAGTTCCACAAATGGATTTACTGGAGTTGCAAGAGCGAGAGAAACTCTTATCATGCACTCTGACGGGCCGAAAGCGAACTAATTAGCGTCTGGCTGTATGATGCCATGAAAGGAACACAAGGATTAGGCTAGACTTGATTTTCAATGTCAGTTCAGAACACAAGAGAAACCATTGTTTACATGAAAGTGACTGTGTGCCAGAACGACCTAACTACTACTTTTGTTTAACATGAAACAAATTATTAATCTTTTCTCTTTAGAATCCTGAAGCTAAAATTCAACAACATTTCACTGGGATTGAATGGTATTGAGTTTGAAACCCACCGCGGTAAATTTATAAATAATCAATAGTATGTTGCCAAACTATCTGAACAGCTCCTATTCCAATAAGAATTACATCGAATATTTTAGTAGTAATGTTATTAGCGTACATTCATTCGATGGTTATGGTTATTTAACGAACTGTGCTCTGCAGGAGTTCTTTTACATGCCTGTAAATCTACTTCTGTCACTTTTACGCACACATAAATACTACTGACCTGGGCAAGGCTCTACCCACAAACTTTAGAACAAAAAGTAGTAATCTTACCATTTGTTTTACCCAGACCGACATTTCGATCTTTTCAAAAATTATTTCATGTAATTATATAAAATGTCCTATTTTAAGCATTAAGGTCATCGTTCTGACAAACAGTTCTAGCTTGTACAAATATTTGTACGCACAATATGAAGCTAATAATAATAATAATAATAATAATAATAATAATAATAATGATAATAATAAAATAATAATAATAATAATAATAATAATAATACTAATAATAATAAATTTAGCCCACTTAGTCTAATAGAATTTTGATTGGATTTAAAATGACAGGGAAAGGTTAAAATACTTCATGGAAAATATCCAGCAGCTTTAGATGATGAAAATGTTAACGAAGAACAATCCCTGGATTGTTGCAAAGGAGCTCACTTTATTCAGAAACAGAAGGACTCATTGTGGCTCTCCAAGATAAAATACAAATAATAATTACTAGGAATTATGAAAAGCATATAATGGAAGCAAATACGATAATCACATAACAGAAATACCATACGTAGCGAGAAAGAGAAACCCTACAGTACATAATGCTTGCTACACATTAACAGGAAGCAAAAGTTCTCCCCATACAAATAGCTCTACAGCATAAACCCATCCAGAATTCATCATCATATTATTATCTGAAGAATTCCTGTTGTGTTGAGCCGGAGTTATGACAACAGATAAAACAGCTGACTATAACCGACCAGATCTGCTACTTTCTCATATGATGAAAATGAATATAATAATTCTTACAAATGAGATTATTGATCCACTTGATACCTGTATAATAAAGTCCGATTTTCATTGCCCTGAAGCATTTCGATTGGCTCTTGAAGACAGCCAATCAGCTAAACTTTAATGTGTGTAGTCTACATTTCATTTTAATCTCTTCTTACTTACTTATGTACCAGTATTAATGCATTTGCTGATGTATTGTTGAAGGTGGCTTCGTTGTGCAAATAACCTACATGTTCAGTAAATCAAATTTCAAACATCATTAATAAACTGCCAGTGCATTCTGTGAAATCGGCATATGTTTTAGGTCATTGCTATGCGATTATAAACAACTATATAGTGGTGAACCTAATTACTTAGCTAAATCCCGATTTTTCTGGTACTACGCACAGAAAACCCATTTTTTAAAATACCAACATTATGAATCCATTTAAATTTTATCTAGCACGAATTGCATATTATTCATTTACATCATGACGTAGAGTAAATGACTTCATTGGGGGAATGCCCTTTCAGTTGTCTCACCTTCACGCAAAGTTTTGTTGACTGTGAATTCACTAGCGAAGGCAAAGCGTAAATTTGTGAAAAAGATTGCTAGTTTATAAAGAATCTTCAGACAATTTCAATGAAAAAGTTTCAAGTAATACAGCCATGTCCAGTAAAGATAGCTAGCGTACAAAATGTAAACGAATTATCTTTAAAATCTTCTTAAATTCATCGAAAATAATAGAACTGCCATCATGTAAAATGTTTATAAGAGTAAGATTGATCATTTGTATGCTGTGTTATATTTCTTTCGTATACAGGTGTAGCAAGATGTTATGTCAAAGCATTAGGAAGACTTTCCTCTCATGTAATTGTACAGGATGAAAATATATTGTATGAAGATAAGCCATGAAACGCTTTATTTCCTTATTAGACTCATGTTCTACAACTCCGCTGACATTGCATGTTGCGCAACTATTTTGTTTTGTGCAGAATGCCAACACGGAACAAAATTCCGGCACAGCGGGCAACGGCCATAAGAATAACTCACAAGTTTGCTTTAGTTTTCTCCCGTCGTTAAATAACCATAAATCCAATCAACCAGAACTGTGGAAAACATACACAAAACAGAATGGGCAGTAGGTCCACACGATGGTATGTAAGGTAATATACCACATGAAAATCAAGTTTTCCTCCATTACCAAAGGTATATAGGGTACACTAGTGTAGTTCTATGAACAGACAAACCTAATCTAGCTGAAAAAGTTACTAGAGAAAAAGGTAGCTAGCTTGCCTGTTAGTATCAATGGTACGGATAGAGAAAGTAAACATATAAGATATATCATTTTCAGCGAATTCGTCTCTACTGATAACTGTGAAGTAACTAACATTCATATTAAAATAATTATTCGCATAGGCTATAGACTGGAAGGGGAGTACGTCGTAGCGTAGTGGTTGAGGCGCTGCGCTACAAACCGGAAGGTCGCGGGTTCGATTCCCGATGAGGTCGTTGAGATTTTTCAATTGGCCTAATCCTTCTGATGGCACTATAACCCTGGGGACGACTCAGCCTCTAACAGAAATGAGTACCAGGAGCATTCCTGGGGGTAAAGGCGGCCGGTGCGTAAGGCTGACAACCTTACCACCTTCATGTGCCTAATGTCCAAAACCTAATGTCCAAAATCTGGGAGCCTCAACCTCCTGGAACCCTCTGGGCCTCCATGGCCTATATAGCGATCACTTCACTTCTATGCACTGGAAGTCCACGTGCTCTTTCCCTGGTAAAAGCATAATATATTAAAATCATCGGCTAATTCTCGAAATACTCCCCACGTTGATGTTTGTGATGTTCGTGTGCGGTGTCCAAGAATAAGTATTATCCATAAAATAATTCAAACAGCCTTCAGAGAAATTGCTCTAAACAATACAAAATAATATGAAGAAACAATTTTGAATGCCACCCAATGGCTTATAAAATCTACAGGTTTTATCACGTGACAGTTAAGTTTACGAAACGTATAATCATGTTCACAAGCTTGCAGCCCCGAAACACGAGCTTCGCTTTCAATGAAAGTAAAATTGCATGATTTTGTAATGTAAGTTATAATAATTTTTTTTGTTCTGTTTGTTTGATAATTTCACTTAATTTAATTTTAATAAATATTTTTTTCAATTAAGAAAGAAATGATAAGCCTATTTCTTCCTCTCTAAAATTTTCAAAATATATCACAAATTGGCTGTCATACAAAATGAACGAGAATTTTTTTAATGGAATTTGAGGTCCAAGTTAATTTTCAAAACTTTTGAAAGTGGATTTACTCTTTCCTTTGGCTCAGTGAAATATCCAAAAATATTAAAATTTAAAATAAAAACATGGAAAATAGAAATTTCTTCATCTCCTCCCTTTGAAGAGATATCGGTATGTGGGCATTTCCGCTTTTAAAAGATCACATTATAGACTTTCAACCAGTGTAGCCTAGAGGGGAAACCACGGGTGCGCAACTGTGGCACATTGCGCCACTGTGCGGTGGGGTAATGTCTCCCACTACAGTCGCCCTTGACGTCAGAATAAAGCAGTTTCGACGTGACACTGAGCTTGAAGAGCAGGTTTCATACGTCACAGCAGTGGATGGGGACTAAAACGTTTCCCCTCAGTTGCTCAGGTATGGTGTAAACAGTATCCTCTGTTTTAGTGTAAACACTCGCATGGTCAAAGTAATTTGTCCTTACAAAACTGTTCATGCAAAGGAAATATGAGCATTTACTACTTCACGAGCCAGAACTTTTCCAAACATATAGTATTTATGTACCTAAGAAGTATCTATATGATAGCTCTCGAATTCTCTTAATGGGTGCGAGGATTGCTCATTAACTGGATCATTATGAAATAGTTCAATTTTTCACGGTTTAATCTTCCTTTTCCAGCAGTGGCGCCAACTTTTGAAAAACTTTGGATGGGCTTAAAGATTTAAACATTTTCATACTCCCGGCCATTGGTTCATGAAATAACTTATATATATATATATATATATATATATATATATATAAGCGGGTTTGTCCTGACTGACTGAATGAATGAATGACTGAATGACTGACTGACCGACTGACAGAGAATCAACGTAGAGCCTAAACTATAATAGTTAGAGACTTGGAATTTTGCTAGTACCTTCGTTTCATAATATAGGCCTAAGTGAAAACTAAGAAAGGACTTTGCAAAATGTTTATTTTAAATGCCAAAAATCAAATGTTTTAGAGGAGACGACATACCTTATTATAAAATTTAATCAAATACAAGTCACATTGAACGTACACTTCTCATGACAACAGTGTATTGCTGGCAGTGTACACAGGTAGCTTTGGAAGTGCATGATACGGGATTTTGACAAATTAGATTAATTAGATTAATTTATTGATGTAAATAAATATTGAAATCCACGAAAATAATGCACAATGTGATCCAATCACATAACTTTCTCAACCCTGGACATAGAGAATATCATTTTCTCATTTCATATTTTGATGTACTGCACAATAAGAGTTCGTATTGGACAACATTTTCAGTTGTCTCAGCCCGGGTGTGCCAATGAGTATGCCACATCAGAAGTCGGTAAAAAATTCTATTCATACCTGTAGGCTTTGTATTTTTAGTTGAAAAATATGGATGTGTATCACAGGCCCTAAGCAAGTAAAAGGATACAAAATAAGATGGAACATTTTTAGTCCTATGCGCTCAGTATATTATTATGTCCTAAGTTTTGGGGGAGGAAAGTATGAAAGTGATATTGAATTTATTTTTAATTTCAGCCCCGAAAAGGTTGCATGGTAACCTTTCTCACGAGAGTGAGAAATAAAATATTCCGTACATTTTATGTTACTGGAATTTCTATTTCTTATTTCAAACCCTACCAGGCATGGTGTGTAGAAACAATGAGGTGCAAAATTCTACATCCTCTATGAGCCATAAAAAGCTACATCTAGCGTTTTCTGAGGGAATAGTTTGAGTGTGATAAGTCGGTCTTCCTCATTTCAAATTCCAATTACCTATATAAGGACCTAGAGTTTGAAAATCGAGAGTCCTTCATAAGTTAATTTCGAATTACAAAATACAAAACCCGAGCGAAGCTGGGCCTTTTAAATTAGTGAAATATAAGACATAAAATGCAGAATATGAAGCCCATGGGAGAGCTCACGAATTCATCCAGTTCTAAACGTCTCATTTCGCAACAACACACTCATTGGAATTCTGTGTTAATTACAGGTCTATTGATACGGTTCCTGATATTTAAGTATTATGTTATGTAGTGGGAATTGTTACATTGTGTTTGGTAACGTAGAATTTTCTTTGCTTAAACAATAAATTACCTACAAAAAATAATACTAAAAAAACTCGCGAATGAAATTCTCCGAAATAATCTATAAATCAACCAGTCGTTATACTATTGCCACAGCAATACTAAAATCACCTTCTCATGTAAGCTTTCTTGTTACTTTCCCGAAATACGTAATATTGAGGAAGACTGACCATAAACTTCTAAAATGTTTCATATGCCTAGAAGTAAATCTCTATATATATAAAAGGCTTTGTCCTGACTGACTGAATGAATGACTGACTGACTGATTGACTGAATGACAGGAATCAACGTACAGCCTAAACCAGGGGAAGACAGAAGGTTGCTCTGTGACGTCACTGCTTTCTGCTCTGACTGCTCGCGTTATACCTCTGCGAGGAGTATGTGAAGTGGTGGCATCAGTGAACAAGTGGGAAGAGATGGGCATTAGTATTGCGGGCAGCGGGAATTTAGGGGGTTAGAACTTACGTAATACGTGTTTCCGAGTTAATGAAACATCAATCGATTTTCTTGATAGTTTATCGGTTAATTACAGCACAGTAGTTTAACATATAAATAATTCTATTTTTCTATTCTGTGAGAACAATTGCCTTTCCACAAAATCTATGTTCTTTGACAAAAATAGACAATACTATCATTTCAATTAACATAATTCACTACAATAAAAATAATAAAAAAAATGAACTGAATTAATTACCATACAAGCTCGTCTGCACCTTAGATGATACAAGATTACAGTAACAATTTTCTGACTTTCCTGTCTCTTTTTTCTTTAACAAGTTTATCAATGTTGGGACGTAATGTTTGAGCAATATTTAATCGAAGATTACATTTAGGTTGTGATTTGACAATGTACTTCTTGATTTGAGCTTTGCACATTTCATTAGTGAAAAAAATTGTTCGGCCACATATGTCGATCCAAAATTACATAATATTCGTGAGGCAAATTTCGGGAGTCTGGTTTCAGAGAAATTTCTGTAAAAGTTACCCAAGACCACTTTACGTTCGTATTTGTCCTTTAACAGATCGTCGCATTGTAAGTTTAGCAGTTCCAACTGATACCGGCAAGGAACGTCTTTGACATTAACTGAATATGGGGTAGCAAAAAGTTTAAACATTGGAGAAAGGTTTTCCACATCCTGAAACCTCGATTCGAACTGAAGAAGAATGCTTTGCAGAACTAACACATGTTCTGCAGAGAGAACACTATCAGGATCGCATACTTGCATTAACTTTGAAAAATGCTCCGTATTTCCAACCAGAAGTTGTTCTACCCACAGAGCTAAAGTGAATAGGTCCTCTAGCACCTAAATCTAGCGTACTCTAAACACCCCATCTACCGTGCGCTCTTGCTGACGTCACACACAAGGGATCCGCATGCTCTTGCTCCACAAACGTCATCACAAGACGTAGTTGACTTCCCCTGGCCTAAACTATAACAGGTAGAGACTTGGAATTTTGACAGTACCTTCGTTTCATAATGTAGGTGCTCATTAAGAAAGGATTTTGAAAAATTCTGATTCTAAATGCCAAAAATTAAATGTTTTTGAAAATACTTAATCCCTTTTTACATAGAATTATCAATTCCAAATCACAGAATATATTGTTGCCAAATGGTATCAGGTGGGCTTGGAAAAAACAATTGAAATGCACTTTTGACAAATAAGAGAAGTTATCAAAATAATTCATGTTATAAATAAATATTACAGAATGAAATCCACTAAAATAATGGAATCACATAACTTTCTCTACCCTGGACATAGAGAAAACAAAATGAGGTATGTTAATGTGTATATTATTATATTATATCGCAGGTTTTTGGAGAGAAAAGTATGAAAGTGATAATGCTTTATGGTAACATAAGAGTGGGAAATTTCCCGCCTCGATATTACAATTTTATGTTACAGGAATTTCTGTTTCTTCTTATTTAAACCTCTACCAGGCTTGCTGTGCACTGTACAAGCGATGGGATGCAACATTCTAGATCCTCTATGAGCCATAAAAAACTATATCAAGCGTTTTCTGAGGGAATAGTTTGAGTGTAATAAGTCGTTCTTCCTATTTAAAATTATAAATGCCTATATAAGGACCTAGAATTTAAAATTGAAAATCCTTCATAAGCTAATTTCCAATTACAAAATACAAAACCCGGGCGACGCCGGGTCTTTTAAGCTAGTCTCTATATATATATATATATATATATATATATATATAAAAGGCTTTGTCCTGACTGACTGACAGGAATCAACGTAGAGCCTAAACTATAACAGGTAGAGACTTGGAATTTTGACAGTACCTTCGTTTCATAATGTAGGTGCTCACTAAGAAAGGATTTTGAAAAATTCTGATTTTAAATGCCAAAAATCAAATGTTTTTTAGAATACTTAATCCCTTCTTACACAGAACTATCGAATCCGAATCACATTTGACATTAAAACATATTGTTGCCAGTGGGTTTCAGATGGGTTTGGAATTAAATTAAATGGAAGTTTGACAATTACAGTTGGCTTTGTCTATTTTTGCCATACCTTGAAATAAAACTTTTGCGATCGCTTGAATGTTGTAAGCCTTAAATATGGTCAAACATTGTTTTATTTGGACGAAACTCACTATACAGGGGTTTTCTGGACCAAGGAACTCGAATCTGAGGTCGCTTTTACCAGGTGACGCTTTCTAATCGTGGTAAGTAGTCCACGTGATTTAGATGTTAATAAATATAATAATTTAACTATTATGCTCTTAATTTTTAATTTTTGAAATAATTATCGCGGGCGAAGCCGCGGGCGAAGCCGCGGGCACATGCTAGTACATATATATATATACACATACATATACCTAGGTACAAACACATTCGAATCGTTTCTGTATAAGTTATCTGTTCACCTGGTAACCGTAGCCTGTTTAAACAACCCATTGCGGATAAACCGTGTACTGCATTCTAACTACTTTATTCGAATATATCTCTCTCTTCTCTCTCTTATTCGTAGTTTTACCTCTCCCTTTTAGGATTTAAGCGACCCAAGCCGCCCGGGCCTTACAAGGCCGCGACCTGTCGGGAGAGGGATTATCTTTGGATCACAGACAAACTTTTTTGACAAGGACATGGAGGGCCTCCCCGGATGAGTGATCAGCCCTACGCGGGGCCACCTCCGAGACAGAGAGAGAGAGAGAGAGATTCAGGATGAGTTCCCTGGTAGGGATATCCACCTGTCGAGGCCGCCTCGCGATTACGCATAGCCCATGTGACACGGAGAATGAGGAAAGGGCATTGTGGGGAGGGTAGGAACCTTTCGGTGGACCCAGCACCACCTAGGCCTCCCCGCCCTCTAGGTCGGGAGCATCGCCGTAGTAACGCCACCGACGTCCAATCAAGGCAGGGGTCGTTGGACTATGCCTCCCCCTGCTTTGGTACCGGTCACGCACACACGACGACCCCCCTCCTCGTTCCCCGAGTACGGGAACCACTGCCACGTCGAATCCAACACCAAGCACGGTAAAATCCGGGTCCCGGTCGGGCGCCTCCGAAGAGAACGACCCCTAAGGGAACCCAGACCGGCTCAATACCGTCCCGACTACTGCATTCAGCATCAGTGGACTAGGCCAGAGCTCCGTCTGCAAAAACGGGGAAACACCACTTGTCGGTGGAGATGACCCTTTGACGGCCAGAGGCTAAGTGGCGACGCACCAAGCCCATCGCCATAGCATCGCTTAGCACGCCCATCCGAATCCTAGGTGCCCCAGTACGCACCACCCTCACTGGTACTTCAGTCTGCGAAGGGGTCCCGCCCGTTACCCCGAAACCGGGGATAAGGCTAAGGTAAGTCCCTCCGACACCATGGCCCTGAAGTACGACCATGACGCCCCTAATTGTCCGGGGAGGAGTATTCACGTAAATGCTTATTCCTCCTCCCCCCACACCATCACAGTGTGGGGCCTGCATTCGCAACTTACAGGACCCGCCCGATAGCCTAAGAGGAGGCAACTCTGAGTCATCCCATGCACACAGAGCCCTGGTCACCGGTGCTCCCAGCCCCCGGGTCATCCCAGCACGGGGCCACCTCCGAGACAACACGAACACATAGGACGATACACACCATTCACACACACACTCACTCAGAACAAGGCGAGGATGGGGATGAAGATGATAATGACGGCCAGATGATATCAGGGGACCACAAGGGCCTAAAGTTACCGAACATTTGTCTCATAGGTGAGGAAAAACCCCGGAAAAAACCTCACCTAGGTAACTTGTCCCGATCAGGAATCGAACCGGGCCCGCTGCGTGAGAGGATTGAACGCATATTCGAATATATGATACACAAAATACAGAATTTAAGTTTAACACCCAAATGAGCTTTGCCCTTGTGTGGGTGCCGTTCAGTATTAATTGTAAATAAACACCATTAACAGCCAATAATATGGTAAGTAATTATTAAGAAAAATATTTAGTTTACAAAACAACTTGAGATAAAGACAGAAATTTACAAATCCACCTAGAACTAGAACAAAAGAACCATGAATAATACAATTAAATGTAAAACTCAAATTAAAATTAATAGAGAGCGTGTAAATAAAGGACTGGAACTTTATATGGATGTGAGACATGGTCCCTTACTCTTCGGGAAGAATATAATCTGAGTATGTTCAGGAAAATATTCAGACCTAAGAGAGATGAAAACGGGGACTGGAGAAAAGTGCATAATGATGATCTTTATAACTTGCACTCTTCACGGAATATAGTAAAGGTAATGAAATGGGCTGGACATGGGGAAGGAAAGACATATCCCAAAACTATTTTGAATTGAGACCCGACGGGATACCACTTGGAAGACTTAGACGTAGGTGGGAGGACAATAGTAGAATAGATTTAAGATTTAAGGGAAGTAGGACTTGCGAGGGATGGTTGGATAAAGTTAGCACAGAATAGGGTTGAATGGCGGGCTGTAACCGTGCCAATGAACCTCCGAGTTTCATAAAACAGACTAGCAGATGCCCGCGATTATTTACTTACTGGATGTTTTATTTAAATAATTTCTTTATCGTGGAATGCACTCCAAAGCCGCATTTTTAGCTGTTTCATTATAATTATTAATCGTTTAGTTTATGAATGATTCGTGTGCATGTGTTAATAACCGTGTTTTAATTGTTTTGCTCTTAATTTTTTATTTTTGAATTAATTATCGCGGGCACCTGCTAGTAGACTTATAAAATATTAATATGACTATGGTATAGAGTACTGTAGGCCTACATGAAATGATTTCATTGTTTCTGAAGACAAACTTTGTAATAATTGTCTTGTACTTCACACTCTTATCTTGTATCACAATTCCTTGCTTTGCCCATTAAATTAATACATTTCCTGTGATTTTTATTAACCCAAGCATAATCTAACTTCTGAATTTTAACTTTTTCGCACTCTCCTTAGCCTATATATATTTTTAAAAGCAATCTGATTAAGTTTTTTATGAATGCATAAAAAGCTTAAAAATATGGCGGTGGATGTGGAAACTGCGTTAACAGATTGACTGCCTGACTGACTCGTTCCTGTAACCCTTATGGTGGTGCATAGGGTATACAAGTGGAGGTTTCATTACCTATAGGCTACTAATTTTGTTACGTTTATTTTCCGAGAGAGAGAGTAGAGGGGCAAGTGGCAAGCCCATCGCCTCTCAAGCATTAACAGATCAAGACTTAAAAATTTAATGAACTGAGAAACGAATTCAGACAATCGTGAGTGAATTGGAACAAGAGGAGATAGTATTATTATGGAAACAATATCCTGATTTTAGCTTACCATTGATTCAACAAGAAAACATATTTTAGTAATGGTAATAAATAATTTAACAAAATAGGCCTACGACAAATTATTGGGTGGGCTTCAACCCCACGGGCCCATATAAGTTGGCGCCTCTGTTTTCAAGAATTCATAATCCAATAGCCATGGGAGAGGGACTGGTTTTACGAGAAAGGTCTCCTTCAAAGACATCACAAACATAGGCCTAAACAGATAATGAACATGGAATTCTCCATAAAGCTATTAAGTAATTTCCAATCCGGCATTTGCCTTTGCTAGTGAGAAAATGCTGAAAAAGCCACAATCAGATTTACTGACCTCGGGATTTGAACCCGCAACCTCCCGAATTTAAGACAGCGACTTTACCATACCCTACTACCGTTTCGGCCACCACACTCAGTATGTTCAAGTATATGAAGACTGAATTGTGTCCCTTGTCTTTTCTACCGAAAGAACGAAGTAGGGTGGTTGAAAATGTTCAAATTCAGGCTTACATTGCTAATTAACGCAGGGGTAGTTTTTTTATTGACTTCTACAAGCTAAGTCGGAAGTACTTTACGATATGGTTAACTGCTCTCTTTATGGTTCGACAATAAACCACCTTTATGAGACCGTTTTCATACGAAACTCGCTTTTACAGAGCCATCTCTCGAGAGATACAACAAATACTTGCAATAAGGCTTCTGCCCTAGTTTCCTTTTTCTTCCTTTTTTAGGCGCTCATCTACAATGATTTACTGAGGGTCGCAGCCCATCTTATAAAAACGCCTTATAGCGAATAAATGTTTTCTTTTGGTCACATAAAAGGTTTCCTTAGATTTTATAGAACAGCTACTGAGAGAATTTCTTTGCTACTCTTTTTAGTGGAAAAGAAGGAGAAAACCTTACTAGTGTCTTGCTTTAAGGACTATATACCTACAGAAAGCCACTTATGACTGCTGTAAACTGTCAGCAATCTGTTATTTCTTGTGCTTTTAATGTCCATGGCTTATGATTACATCTGGGATTTTTATGTAATAACTAGAGCTGGGATTTTTATGTAGTATCAATTGGAAAATATGTACATAAATATGTAGTGGAAATTGGGGAAATATGTAGAAAAATATGCAAAATCTTCAAAATATGTAATATAAAATATTAAATATTTCATTTCAATTTCTTAACATTATGCTCAAGAGACATTCATACGTTAACATTACATTTTTGAGTACAGTAAACAGTTATTATTTGATGAAAATGTAACCTAGAAACCACATTGTATTAATCTGATTTCGAATATTAGCTCTCAGTCCTATCAAGTAAAAATATTATAATATGAGTAAACACACAAATTCCAATATAGAGACATTCATTCATTAAATTTTGCAGCACAGTGAACAATTAAATATTTTTCTAAGTTCTCTGGGGTGAATGATAGCCGTTTGTCAGACAGAATGTTCTTATAAGCGGAAAATGACCGCTCAACATCGCATGATGTCACTCGGGCAAATTTTAGCAAAGGAATATTTTCCGGTGAGATGTCCTCAGGACAATCTATAATGTCCCCTTTTAGAATTTGGCACACACTGCGAAATGTTGAAAATCCAGGGTTTTTTCTCAAAACGGTTTTTAATTTATTCAATGCACTCTCACCACTCTCCCCATGCACTACACTTGGTTTTTCAATTGCATCTTCCACAACACCAATAGAATCTTGAATTGGAAGTCCTGAAGTTTCCAAGCGTGTGATGCTCTCCGGTAGCCAGCTAAAGTTGCTCCTAATGTAGGAGACAGCACAAACCACTTTGGAATCGCTGAAGGCACTCTGAGATTCACGAATACATGCAGAATTTTCAGGATCTAAAGAATCTACAACAGTCTTTATGTCATCGAAATGTTCACCATAAAAGTTCACTGCTTCAATCCATGTTCCCCACCTAGTTAAAACTGGTTCTGGAGGCAATGTTGTTCCTGGTAGTTGCTCTTTGTATGAGTTCACTCGCTGTGGGGCTTTTAGAAACACTTTTTTTGTTGCCGAAATTAATGTGTTGACTTCTGGAAATTTAACTCTTATGTCCTCGGCAACACGTTGCAAACCATGAGCCAAGCACGTCAAATGGAGCATGTTCGGGTAAAATACCTTCAGAGAAGTTGCAGCTTTAAGCATGTATGGTGCTGCATCAGAATATAGCACTAATACTTTCTCTTCTTGAGTTCCGGTAGACCACAACACTTTTAGTCCATCATTCACAAATCTGGCAATAGTTGAATGATTAGTACGGTTCAGCTCTTTGCAGTAGATTAAACACGGGTTAGAAGCGCTGTCAGGTTGCAACTTTCCTACCATGAGATTTGCTATGTTACGTCTCTTAGAATCAGTTGTTTCATCAACCGAAACCCATATGAAAGAATCTCCGATGCACTCTCTTATGCTGTCCATTACCTCATCGTAGCAGATGTGTAGATAGTTTTTGCGTAATGTTGAATGGTCAGGTATATGTTGCTTGCAGTGTTTTTCCAAGAAAGATCTGAATTCAGGTACTTGAATCTTGTACCATGGAATGTTAGCAGCAATCATTGCACTGCACAAATCCTTACAGAAAGGGTTAATTGAAGTTGAATTTTTCATCTGTGTTAAAAGCATTTGCTTTGTCGGTTGACGTAATTGTTTGTTTTTTCTATGCAGTGCACTTCTTAAATGCTGTTTAAGCTGGGATTTCATAGAGTATCCTATGTGTTTGTTGCAATCTTGACAAATCACTATTTTGCCGTCAGTCGTAAAACACTCGTCAATTGCAGTCCATGATTTTAATTTTGAAGACAGCGAAGATGACACTGGTGCCATGTTCGCACTAGAAAGAACTGAAGTAAAATGTTCACTCACCCACTTTGATTCTGAATGAAACTAAAAACAGTTTGGGATTTAAGGTTAACTGGAATTCCCAACAAAAGAACAAATTTAAAAATATTACTGGAAAATCCAAACAACAGTAGCCTACCTCTTTGAAAAGAAAAATTAGGCATTGTTAAAAGGGAGATGTAAAGTATATAGTAAAAGTATTGAGTGCAGAATTCACAACAGTTTTATGGAATAATTCGCAAAACCATTAGGGCTAATAGGTTTCTATTCATGTAGTGGCCATGCTCTTAAGTGGCTGTCAATCATCTGTCAACCCTTTCTTACCTGGTATGGTCATTCCTTGCTTTTCAATACCCGTCAGTGATCTTAATCTTCCTATTGTGGCAAGTGACAATATCCACATAGCTTCAGTATAAAATTTATAGAGAAATTTACACATGTGAAACAAGAAAATATTGAAATATGTAATTTTATGTAACATCACAAGAATATGTAATATACTTAAAAATATGTAAAAATATGTAAAATGAAATTCAGTTACAGTAACCCTAACATAGTGGTTTGTGAAGATATCTCTTTTCCCAGCATCTAAATAGCAAGGAACAAAATATGTAATTACATAGAAATCCCAGCTCTAGTAATAACATATTTCACTCTTCACCTTTAGACCAGTGGTCTTCAACCTTTTTTTAACTAAAGGGTCGTTTTCTTTTTGGTGAAAGACCAGCAGACCGCTTTGATTCACTGATTTATTGATTTATTAATAACATGATACTTACATAGCACAAATAATTTAATAATTATATCCTAATTGTATTACAATAACTGTAGGGATTACTTGAACATTATAGATGTGTGTGTTTTATATTTCGTCTTCCATTTTGTAATCTTAATGAATATTAGAATTTGAAGAAAGGTGTATTGCCACGCCTAGGCTATACAAAAGTATGCGAGTGCATTTATTAAGATTTTATTTGGATTGTGTATCCTTCAGGGATGCGACATGAGGTACGGTAACGACTTTCTTTTCATTTTTACAAGCACTTTATTTGAAGAAAATTTCAGCACAGTAACATTCTTAAATTTAATGTAAGACTATACATTGTTTCTTTGTCGTTTAATTTTCAATATTGGCATTTAGTTAAAATTAATATTTGCTGGTGGGCCACCAAAAATTAAGCCATGGGTCGCAAGCGACCCCCGAGCCGCGGATTGAAGACCATTGCTTTAGACTATTGGAAGCCATAAATGTCCATAATATATATAACGATTATTATAGTGAAGTTTCACTTTACGTAGTTTTACATATTTATAAGCAATCTGAATTGTCGGCTAAAATGTAGGCCTACGAGAAGCATTCTGTATATTCTATTCATTGCAAATATGAAAATAACACTAGATCTAGGCAGCACGCACAAGACGTTTCACGTACCCTACTGCTGCGTCCCCAAAATAACCTACTTTTTTAAAATGTTGTACATCAATTACTAAGATCTAAACAGTTTATTTGAAACAGCAGTCCATATATACTAATCTTTCTGTAGAAGGCAGCTATATTTTTCATAAACTTAGCCCTTTAAGTCAAGTCTAGTGAATAGTGCGGCTTTGTGGCGCATTCATGGTGTTGTCTGTGTGTGACGCGAGGAGATTGCAAATCCCTACTAAAAGATTGGGTCACAAAAGATTTCTTTAAATCACACTATAATAAATTTTTCTCTTTTATCATATATATATGAGTATATATAGGCCTATATATATGAGTGACTTAATGACTGACTGACTGACTGATTGACTGACTAACTGACTGAGTGACTGACCGACTGACTGACTGACTGACTGATTGACTGACTGATTGACTGACTGACTGACTGACTGACTGACTGACTGACTGACTGACTGACTGACTGACTGACTGACTGACTGACTGACTGACTGACTGACAGAGAATCAACGTAGAGCCTGAACTGTAATAGGTAGAGACTTGGAATTTTGACATTACCTTCGTTTCATAACATAAGTCCTCACTAAGAAAGAGTTTTGAAAAATTTTGATTTTAAATGCCAAAAATCAAATGTTTTTGAGGATACTTAATACCTTTTTACACAGAATTATCAAGTCGAAATCACATTCCACGTACAGCTCACATGGCAACAGTGTATTGTTGGAAGTGGTCACAGGTAGCATTGGAAGTAAATGATACGGACTTTGATTAATTAGAGAAGCTATCGAATAATTCATTGATGTAAATAATTATTGAACAATGAAATTCACGGAAATAATGCATAATATAATGTAGTCACAAAACTTTCTCTACCCTGGACGTAGAGAATACAATTTTCTCACTTCACATTTTGATGTAGAATAAGAGGTCGTATTGCGAGTACAGCTTAATCCAGTTATCTCAGTCTGAGTGTGTGTCAACGAGTAAGTTATGCCATTTCAGAAGTCGGTAAAATATTCTATCCGCTGATACGTTATTCATAGCTGTAGGTTTTGTATTTTTAGTTGAGTAATATGAATGTTTATCATAGGCCTTAAGCATGTAAAAGGAGTCAAAATAGAATGGAACATTTTTAATCCTATGCGCGCAGTATATTATTATGTCCCAGATTTTGAGGAGGAAAGTATGAAAGTGGTATTGAATTTCTTTTTGATTTCAGCCCCGAAACGGTTGTATGGTAACATGAGAGTGAGAAATAAAATATAGTGTAAAGACAATGCAATTCTATGTTACAGGAAATTCTGTTTCTTCTTATTTGAACCCCTACCAGGCATGGTGTGTAGAAGAAATGGGGTGCGAAATTCTACATCCTCTATGAGCCATAAAAAGCTACATCAAGTGTATTCGGAAGGGAATAGTTTGAGTGTGATAAGTTGTTCTTCCTCATTTCAAATTCTACATAAGTTTACCTATTTAAGGATCTAGAGTTTGAAAATCGAAAATCTTTCATAAGTTAATTTCGAATGTCAAAATATAAAACCCGAGCGACGCCGGGCCCTTTAAGCTAGTCTGTCAATAAAGCAGATTCAGCAGTAAAATATTATTAATACACCATCAATACATCATAATATAGTGTTTATAAAAATAATTGATCGTAATAGCCTATTGTCTTAGTTTGAAATAGAAGGCCTATTAGGCCTATACTCGTATAAGAATGGATGTTCCACTGTTGTATGATTTATAAATCTACACTATTTGAGCCGGTGTTTCCTATTCAATTGTGAAATTAATTTCAGTTGGTCTTGCTCGGTTGCCATAGCAAACTTTTTTTTTACAAAGGTGGAGAAAGGGGATCATGAAAGTGGTACTAAATGGGAAAATATAATGATCTGAACGAAATTCACTAAGCGGTTTTTTTTTTTACTAGGGAACTCGAATCTGAGGTCGTTTTTCTCCCCTTGCGGCACTTTTTAATCGTGAAGTGCACCTTAAATCTGGATTTTAGCTCATTTTTGCAATCGTTTTAATTGTTAATGGATGATTTGCGTGTAAGAGTAAGGTACATGAATACGTGGTTGGTTTTAATCGTTTTATTTCTAATTTGTATGCCCAAATGTTGGCACAAGATTCGTTTTATTCATTTTAATTATTTATATATTTACTACGTCAAACAATAAGTTATAATTAATTAAAATTATGAAATTCATTCAGCTTTTGTAAAAAATGTATTGTTAATAAATGTTATGTATGTATGTTATGTTATAATTATTTTCCTGTTAAGTAAATCATTTAAATAAAACATCTAGCAGTAAAGGAAATGGTTGTGGGCGAAGCGCGGAAATGTGCTATAATTTAAACTACAACACATTTAAATGGATTGAGCTGACAGAATACCCTCCCAATCATCGACAAAATAGTAACTTACTAATGTCTCCTCGTTGTACATTAAATTTAAACAGGCCTGAAAACTTAATTACGCATACGGGAATTGTTTTACGATCCAAATGTCATTTTATAGCAAAGGAACGATTAATGCGTTATGCTGAAGTGCACACACATTGCCATCTTGGCACTTAGAAGAGACGAGGCAGTGATCCCACAGGAACAGTTTGCCTGTGTCAGCCAACATAACGCAATAAAACCCGGGCACAAGATAAACTCTTGCTAATCAGCTGGATAGGAATGCATCATCGATAATATCCCCCTACAAATTAAACGCTTTGTACGCCATAATCTTTACCATTTCCAGTTTCAAACCCCCTCGTTTAAATGTACGCACAGCCTGTGTCAATACTTTCATAGATATTATTACAGTACATTATTTTATTGAGATTCTCCCCGTTAACAGAGCAACACACTTATAGATACAACCAAGCGTGTTATTCTTTAAAATAGATGTTTAAAATGTGCAGTATTACTTACTTACTCAATGTAAATAGATAATTCCTAAGTAAGGTAAAGGGATAAATTATTATCTATTTTATGAAACACGAAGGTGCATTACCGCGCTTACCTGAGCCCGCCATTCAACCCTATTCTGTGTTAACTCCATCCAACCATAGGCCTACCTCGCAAATCCGACTTCAATCAAATCTATCCTAATATTGTCCTCCCACCTGATGTGCAGTATTTACTACGAGCTATCACAGCAAAACTATTGTGCTCAATGACAATCAGGGTCCTGTTTCATAAAAGTTTACTATAGTACATACTAATGAATCTTGGTATTTGCCAATCTAGTTTGCTAAACTATGTTTCATATATCTACTAGAGTAAAAAAATAATTACTATAGTAAATTTAATTCTACTATAATAAATACCAAGATTTTGTTTCAAGAAACTACCATAGTAGTTACTATAGCAATTATTTTTACTAAGAGAAACAGAAATTTACTTTAGTTTTTAACTGGATTAAACTAGAAAGTGTTTCATATATGTGTTGGTATTTGACTTGAGTAAAATGCTAAGGTTTTCTACCCAAGTCTATAGTTGGGTAAAATTATTTACTAGGATTGTTTTTTTAAGTCCAAGTGACAAAAAGTAAATTGTACATAATATAAGGCAAAGAATATTTAGGTTAAAGTCAGAATTTGACATAAAAAACTTATGAATTCAATCAGCATTTTAGGTTAATGTTCAATCATTTTCATATGGTACTAGATACCACTGTTCCAAAGCTGCAATTAATTGTATTTTAGCATTGAAGCAACAAGAAGCTACAAACACTTCTATCCAGTTTTATGCAATTGCTGACATGCATGCGGTTTCTAAAGCCTCTGTTAGCCGTGCTGTTGGAAATATTGATGATAAACCAATAGGCACCAGCCTATATTTCTGACCATGTTTCTTTTGTATGTATCTTTAAAACTGTTTATTTTCGAACATACACCTTGTGTATGGAACTGTGCTATGGGTCATTTATTGCATCTGCAAGAAACTCCAAAGAAGGCTATCAGGATTGTGGAGTTCTCCCAATAATGCAATATAACCTATATTTATAAAGTCGGGGATCTTAACTTTGATATCAACGTTCATCTTAGACTGTCTAGCTCATGTTAAGTATTAATAGTTTTAAACTGTGTGAAGCAGTTCTTAACTACCCCACAAGTATCTATTCCAATATAAGCTATCATTTATAAGGCAGAAGGAAATGAACTAAAACACAGATTCGTTGTTTTAATAATAGCATTAAATTGGTGACTTCGTCTTCCCAGTGAATTAAAATTATTTCAGTACCTGTATTTATAAGGACAGTCAGATGAACGTTGATATTAAACCCTCATACTGTTATTTTCATTGTAATTCCAACTGTAAATGTGAGAACCTGAATCATTACACCAATCGCGGCTTTATTTGCGTAGATATTTCACCCGTTCACTTGGGAGTTGGAGCTGTGCCCGCCGCGACGCAGAAACCCGTGTCATTGGCCAACTCTTGCGTGGGACTCACTGTATATTAACATATTAATCTTATGTAACTTCATCTTTCCGTTTTGTATCTCTTTACATAATTATGTTTTCAGACACACTATTACTGCCTAAAAGAGATGGAAATGGAGACTGGAGGAAACTGCATAACGATGAGCTTCATCACCTGCACTATTCACAGGTTATAGTAAGGGTAATTAAAACACGGAGGATGAAATGGGCTGGATATATGCGCGCATGGGGGAGGAAAGATATATCTCAAAAGTATTCAATGGAAGACCCGAAGGGAAAAGACCACTTGGAAGACCTAGACGTAGGTGGGAGGGCAATATTAGGATAGGATTTTCGAGTAATGACTTTATGGAATTAGCTCAGAATAGGGTTGAATGGCGGGCTCAGGTAAGCGCGGCAATGAACCTTAGGGTTCCATAAAATAGATATTTCTTTAACTTGCTGAGGAATTGTCTATTTCCATTGAGTAAATAAGTAAGACACACATAAATATAATCTACGAAAATCGGCAAAAACTATACTAGTAGGTGTAGTGGTTGAGGCATTCCGCTACAAGCGGGTTCGATTCCTGCTGAGGTCGGTGGAATTTTTCCATTGGCCTAATTCTTCTGGAGGCACAATGGCCCGGGAGTCGACTCAGCCCCTAACAGAAATGATTACCAGGAGTATTCCTGAGGATACAAGCGTAGCGGTACTTATGGCTGACAACCTTACCACCTTCCTGTGGCGATGTCTCAATCTGGGAGCCTCAACCTCCCGGAAACCCTACGGGTCTCTATGGCCCTTAAAGGGATCATTTTACCTTTATTAGGCTACCAATTAGTAGGCCTATGTCTTATTAGCCTATTTTTATCATTATTTCCTTCATTATTATTATATTAATGTTACTATTTCCTTCTTCTGTTTCTTACTGCTATTACTATTTCTTATAAGTTATTTTTGCAAACCTGCATAAAGCCAGAAATAAGGAAGTATTAATATAGGCATTTTGTAGAGAATTCGCGAGAAAATAACTGATTTAGACAGAAAATGCCCAAAAAAGCAGCTCACAGTATCATTATTGATTGAAAATCGCTAAGCCGTTGAATTGTGTTTGGCAAAATTCGATGTCGAGTGTTCAACATAAATACACGTTTTGAAATCTCCAAAAGTGCTATTTTCAGAAACATGTCTGTGTCTGCGTGTGTCAGTGATCAACATAGATCAAGAACGAAAATCATAATATAAAAACAAAATTTTACATTTGGGTTTTATTACTTCTATGATACAGAGATCTACAAGGACTTCCTCTTACTGTTAATGCCATTTTACATGAAGATTTCATTTTAAGCGATTTTTTCGAAAAATGTTCAAACATAGAAACTCAGTCTGGTCTGGTGAACGAAAAATCTTTTAATCAGTATGGGACACCTGAATCCGCCCCCCTTATAGCCGTATCATAATGTGAAGTTAGTGCTTTGCATCCCTGAACGGGCTAGGCCGACCATCCGACCGCTGCGTCATCTACCACAGGCAGATGGTAGATCAACATAGACCTCCCTACCTCAGAAAAATCCAAGGCGGTAACCGGGGAACGAACCCAGGCCTGCTGATCCGTAGCCAGCGTCGCTAACCACGCAGGCGGCCGTGAAGTATAGTCGAAAAAAGTCTATTTTACATATTCGTTTTTAAATTCATCAGCATCTCAACTCAAAGGGAAATCCCATTTATTTCCTTTTGACGTAATTAACTAAGTATATTTATTATTATTATTATTATTATTATTATTATTATTATTATTATTATTATTATTATTATTATTTTAAGGCGAGAAAGAAGACTGAATTGTGAATAAAGTTTTAGGTTATGACATGAATTCCTTTTTCTAAATAAATTTTGCTTTGATGCAGATAATTTGAGTGCGACGTTCCATTCTGTTTGGAGGTGAGTGTACTGCGGAGAGTAATTAAGACGCAGACTGTACCCTCTTGAGATGGACAGTCTGAGAAGTGGAATTCCGCATCTAGCAACAACATTCCTCTGCACACGGTATTAAAAGTTTTTACACAAAATAATTTTAATTTTCCAGCTTCACCGCTTTCTCCAGAAAATGAGAGGGCTTGTGGAAGGAGGTTAACTACCTTGTTACAGTAATGAGAATGTGCTGCAGATTTCTGGGTTTTCGCCCTCTGTTTCTGACTTACCATTGCAGTTACAATATTTATGAAAGCTGTTAGAACTGAGTTATCTGCAACAGTGTGTTTGATTTTGTTCGCTCTACTTGGCTTTCCGCGAGTTTAAATATTCACAGAAGTTGACTGTATTTTTTCTCAAATACGTGTATATATATATATATATTTTTTTTTTCCACTACTAGTGAACAGTCTGTCTCATATTTGAGATTGAAAATATAACACAGAATCTTGTACTTATATAAAAATCTAACGTTCCATATCTGTCTGTACCGATTTATGGTTAAAAACAACTAACCTGATACGAGCAGAAATTCTGCATGACCTTTAGTTCTTATACCCGGAAAGGTTGGTCGTTCAGTTATCTCCGCTAATTCACCTAATTTCACTATAATTCAGTATTTGTTCAAATAAACACATAACAAATAAAATCAGGCAAACTGATATAACAAAGTGCCAGAATGCTTTTGTTTAATCAGTGATCATTGCAATTATGGTATGCAGAAAATAAGTTATTTTTGTAATCGATCTTCGAGTTACAAGATAATATCAATACTACCATACTACTTTAACATTTCAGAAACAATTCAAAGTATCTTCAAGATATTCATATAGTCCTATAAAAAATCAGAATGGGATTCCAAATAATTACTGATAAATTAAATAACTTACAAAGCCGTGCATTCATCTAGCAATAGCGTTCTCGTCGCGTCGCGTACAAAGCCACGTTTACAAGCTGGTGCCTGTTTCATAAAACCGTAGTAAAATACTCTAGTAGCTTACTATAGTAAATTTATATTTCTACCAGTGTTAGTTTTTCGGTTTCATATAATTTTCATAACCTTATTAAATATTTTACTCACCGCCGTCTCGAGAATTACACGAGTAATACAGTTTAGAAGGCAGTGATTTTACTCTAGTAGATTGTCTGGTAAAAAAAACTCACTGCCTTCTAGACTGTATCACTCGTGTTTACTCGTGTATACATCTAGACTGTATCACTCGTGTTTACTCGTGTATACACTGCCTGTCCAATACGGCTAATTTTGCGTACTCGGCGACATTACAGATAGCAGCACCATTCACACCCAGACTGCTTCTTGTTTTTTGCTACGACATTGTTGCTGTCACCGCCGTCTCATAATCACTGCCTTCTAAACTGTATTACTCCTCGAAACGGCGGTGCTCATAATATAGTCTATCAATGCGTCTAATTAATTTACATTTATTTTAATTATTGCTCCAAAATTCCATTTCAAGGTAAGTGTCATATACTGGAATAATATTACGTTCTAAACAAATAACACAAGTATCTGTGTCTGTTTAATGCTTATTTTGATTAGTGATTGCTGCAATCTGGGTGTGAACTGTGTCGCCTCTACTGGATAAATTAGGCAATTTAACAATACTCTGAACTTCTTCTTCTTCTTCTTTTATTTTGTGAAGCCTCTCTACACCCAGGTAGTTGCAGCTTCGTGGAGTATAAAGGAAGGTGTGTGAACAAAGTGCTTGTATGGAGTGGGAAGTGGGTGTTTCAAATTTTCATTTTACAATTTACTATATGTTTATGTATTAATCGGCTTATGTGTTTTCCGTCATTGTATATAAGGGAAGGAATATGCCATGGACCAAGGCCTTTTGTTTTGTAAATTTGTGCATGAAAAATATCATTTTGTTGTTTATATTGTGAGCAACCTAAAAGGATATGATTTACGTCTCCTATGTCACCACAGTCACAGTGGGGGGTGGCTCTCCTTTTAATTTTGAATGAATATTGTGGTGTAATGGCAACATGAAACTTGATTTTGGAAATTAAAGATACAGCAAATCGCGGAGTGTTAGTATTGTAAAACCAAGGTTTACTGTTGTAGTGGATGTTTTGTGCTTTAAGTGATTTAGTGGAAGCGATGATTGCATCGGAAATGGGGATAAGAAAAGTGTGGAGTGTGTTTTGACGTGTAGCGGCTTTAGCAAGTGTATCTGCTATTTCATTGCCCTTAATGTTGTGGTGTGCCGGGATCCAGAGAAGTGTGATGTGATTATGTCGTTGGTGTGTTTGTTTATGTATTAGGTATTTGCAGTTCGTTTCCCACCATCCCAGCTGGGGATGAGTGTGGCCGGTTGCTATGTTTTGAATAGCACTTTGGGAATCCGTACAGATGAAAATGTGGGCATTAGTTGTATTGATGGAAATTAGTGCCTGACGGATAGCAATAACTTCGGCCGTGTAGTTGGAAAATTCAGGACGAAGAGGGAATTGTTGTGTGGTGTTAGTGTTTTGGTGGTAGTAAGCAGCTCCTACCCCCTCTGGGGTTTTAGATCCATCAGTAAAGTAGAGATGTATATTAGGATAGTCGTGCAACTGACGATATTGTGTTAAATAATTTTGAAATTTGCATTCCAGATGCTGGTCAGTTTTGTGGAATTCATCCATATGAACGTTAACAGGGTGAAAGAGGACATCATAATCTAGAAAATAGATTGGAGGGCGAGGAAATTTTTGCATTTGTTGATTGTCATAGAATTGAGAGAATATAGAGAGAAAAGGGGGTAGTTGCAGAAATGCTGGAAGGAGATGTTGCATACGTTTGCGATGCAAGTGCAGTACCTTATTGTATAGTGGAGTTTGCGTGTGGTGGAAAAGGTGTCCAATAGTTTTAATGGTTGTGATTTGTTGTCTGTATGTATAAGGATGTAAGTGTAATTCATGAAACAGCTTTGTCATTTTGGGATTGCCAGAGACACCAAGTATGTGTTTGGCAATGTTATAAATTTGCGATTGGATTTTGTTTTGCCAATATTTAGAGGGACTTGTAATAATGAGATTGCCGTATGTGAGTTTTGATTGAATAAGGTTCTGGTATAAATGTAGCATATGGGTGGGATGGAAACCCCATTTTGTCCCGGCAATATATTTAAAAATGCAACTAGCTGATTGAAGAGCAGCATGTGTATGCTGAAAATGCACATTCCATTTAAGATTGTGTGTTAAATGCATTCCTAGGTATTTGGTGGTGTGTGTAATAGGTATTGGAATATGATCAATATGAAAGTGAGGCTGATTAGTCATTTTGCTTTTTCGAAAAAGAATAGTATGGCTTTTTGCAGGGTTAATTGTAAATCCCAATTGCTCAAACTGAAAGATCAGGGTGTCAAGATCCTTTTGTTCGTGGTATAATTATATTTAAGTGAGTTATCTACTTTCGAGTACAACACCATATCGTCAGCATATAGAAGTAGTTGACTTTTGTTATAGGGAGTGTGGGTGAGAGTGTGAATGTATAATACAAAAAGAATGGGGCTGAGTGAGGATCCTTGGGGCAAGCCAATGGAGGTGAAACGAGAGAGCTGATAGGAAAAGAAAGGGGGAAAAGATATTTGTCTGTCGGTTAGGAGGCGAAGGACGATATGACTGAAAATCTCCGGAATGTGGAGAGTCGTGAGAGTGTTTAATAGTGTGGGAAGGAGTACTGAGTCATACGCGTTTCGTAAGTCTAAGAAATGTGCCAAGAGTGCCTTGCGTTGTGTCCATGCGCTATAAATTTCAGTAAGAAGATGTAGTAAAGCATGGTTTGTTCCTTGGCCTCGTATATACCCGTATTGATGTAATGGCCATTGTCCATATCGCTCTAAGTGAAATATTAATCGATGGGTGAGGATTTTTTCAAAGATTTTTCGGAGAGTATTACTGAGTATAATGGGACGGTAACTAGAGGCGTTTGTGTCTGTTTTATTGGGTTTCAATATCGGAATGACATAGAATTGTTGCCAAGAGTGCGGAATGTGGGATGTATGGAGGGTGTTATTAAAAATATTTATTAGTAGAGTAATAGTTATGTCAGGAAGGTGGTCAATCATATTATAAGTGATGCCATCCGGTCCTGGTGCAGTAGATTGTTTTTTCCTTCTGATAACTGCTTGAAATTCATTGGATGTGATGGGAGTGAGAAGAGGATGCGTGGGGGTGCATGAGAGGGGATGAAAATTAATTGGACAGAGTATGGGTGTTACAGAATCCGGTGTAATACTGTGTAAAAACTGTTGTTGAGGGTAGAATTGTTGTGTATACTGTGAGTGATTTTATGTTTTTTGTTGGTAAACCATTTTATTTTTCGCCATGCCATTTGAGTAGTAGTGGTTTGTGTCACTGTCGTGCAGTACTCTTTCCAAGCTTGTCTTCGCGTCCTGTTAAGTGTCTTTGTGGTTAGTGCCATTTGGCGTTTGAGCGTGACATAGTTTTGAAGAGTCGGGCGATGCCGGAATCTTGTTAGGGCAAGACGGCGCTGGGCAACAGCATGCGAGCAGTCAGGTGACCACCATGGTGGTTTAAGACGTCTAGTAGAGTGAGATGGTTGTTTACTGGGACAGTGTTCTCGTATATAGGAATGAATAATGTGTTGTATGTCCGGAATGGTATATGGAGGGGGCTGTTGATTAATGAGATTTGTGGTGTATCGGGTAATTTCTGTAATGTAGTGTTGCCAGTCAGTAATTCGCGGTTTGGAAGTTCTGGGGGCGCTATGTAAAGGGTTGAAAGTAGTGTTCAGTGCTATTTTGATTGGTAGGTGATCACTGTTGAGGGTGTCATGGGCAGTGGCCCAGTGGGTATATGGGTATAGATTAGTTGAGATGAAAGCACTGACTTCTAGACTGTATCACTCGTGTTTACTCGAGACGGCGGTGGATGAAAGTTAAGTCGGGACTGGTGTGGTGTTGGTTACTATTGCCAAGCCGTTAAAATAAAGCATAGGACAGGCAGTGTAATTCTAGAGACGGCGGTGAAAAAACTATAGCTTGACATACAGTATTACAGGAGGCCATGGTTACTGTTAAGACACGAAATGGTCTCAATAGGTTGTTGTTGTTGTTGTTCGTTGTTCTTTAACGACGCTACTGCTACTCCTAGGAGGGAGTTGGCTACTGCGTCCATGCACTGAAAGTCTAAATTTCCCCAAGGCCAATCCTGTTGACCGCTGGGAAGATAAAGTTGTAGGTATGTCTCTGAAGTAAGTATGAAGAGAAGATATTATATTTTCATCCGAGTTTTAGTTATATATCGAAATAAAGCTCTGGAGATATGACTGGAACGTAAAAGTAACAAGTTGTCCATTTTTATAGGGCCAGGAGGGTGGTGTTGATAAATTGTCTGGAGAAGAGTTGTTATCTGTCGTGCGCGATGAGAACAGCCAAAGAAAAGATGATCAATCGTCCCTAGTTGACCACAATCACAGTACGGTGAAATATCTGACTGGAGTTTATGCAAAAAGACCGGCACAAGTGCCGTATGAAACTTAAGTCGGTAGAAATAACTGGTAGTCCTGTGAGGTACTTTCCTTAACTTTTTGAGGAATTTTACAGTGTCCATCCTTTTCTGGTGATCTGTGCGGTTTTCATACTGTAAAATATCTTGAGAAGTTTTTAGGTTTTGTTTGATGTGAGAAGCAATGTCTCTAGGAGGTGTAAGAAAATTCGTGTCAATTTTATTTTTGAACTCAGACAGTTTCGCCAGATTGTCCACTATTTCATTCCCTGCTATCCCTGAATGAGATGGTATCCAGGTCAAAGTAATGTGTTTTCCTTCTCGAACGAGTGTGTCCAGAAGGGATTTTATAATAATTTCATATATGGAATGTGAAGTTACATTGAGTTTGAGCTGGGCCTGTAAAGTGGAGTAGCTGTCAGAGAAAATAATAATATTCTGATATTGTTGGAGTGATGCGTCCTTAAGTGCAGTGTAAAGAGCAATATTCTCTGCAGTATAAATTGAGGTCTGTGGATAAAGTTTCCAAGTTCTACCATATTCTTCACTCCAGTTGTAATAGGCTGCTCCAGCATTTCCCATTGTCTTCGAACCATCCGTGAAATATATAATGGGTGGAGGATCTTGAGATAAAGATTCCATATATTCGATCCATCGAGCTGATGGTCTGAGATCTTTTTGGCGGAATGTATTTAAGTCCATGGTTAAGTTTGTCGGAAAAGGTCTAGGGTCCATCAGATATTGAGGCTGTACTGGAGTTTTATACATCTGTGGGTATCGTAGAAAATGTAGATACATCGAGGTAAGATCGTCAAGATTCGAAGTGTGAGAGGCAGGGATTTATGGATGAAGAGCCTGTAGACGCTGAAGTTTCGGAAGAAGAATATTATTCGTGGCTGACAATAATTTGGAAAGATAATTGCATGCTTTGATTTGACGTCTATACTGTAAATCCATATATGGGAATTCTTCGCGCAGTTTTATACATGATGGTTTTCCATTAATGTGAAAAATTACTTTGTATATGTTATACAGTAGAGAATGATATTGCGCTATAGAGGCTTGAGTCAATCTGTTATAGGCGAGAGATCCGTATTCCATCCGAGATAAGATGAGAGGAATGATGAGATTGAATAGAATGAGAGGATCAGCTCCCCATGCTTTCCCAGATATCGCCAAGAATAATTTCATTGTATTGCGGCCAGCCGTCAAGATAGTTTGAAAATGTTTATTGAATGTGAGACGACTGTCCAGGATACAGCCTAGAAATTTTACTTCTTTGACCATTTTGAGTCTGAAGTTTGGAAGATGTAAAAACTTCTCTTGACGTGGAGTCCCAGGTTGAAAAATCATAAACTTAGTCTTTTGCATATTGATACTAATTCCCAGATGCTCCAACGTAGATATACAACTGGTGACTGAGATTTGAAATTCCTCGATATCACTTTGGATCTTTCTTGAGTTGAGCGACCGATACAAACATATGTCATCCGCATACTGGAGTATGCGTAGCGGAACCGGAGTAGGAAGCATGAGGTCTTGCACATACAGTGCATACAAGAGTGGGCTGAGAGATGAACCCTGAGGAAGGCCCTGTGTGGCAACTCTGGTTGCAGGATTATTATAGAGACGAACCAGAGTTATGGTACGAGAGTGAATGAGATTATATATCGTTTTCATTATGGCTGTGGGAAGAGCATATGTATTTAATCGGGTCATGAGTATAGGGATCCTCACTGATTCATAAGCATGGGAAGCATCCAGAAACAAGGCAGCAATTTTGTTTTTTTGTGCGAAAGCTATTTGTACATCTGTAGATAAAAGGTATATGTTAAACTCAGCATTATAATGTTTACGGAAACCATATTGCGTACGAGGCCATAATGCATTTCGTTCTAAATAGAATGCGATGCGGTCCGTCAGTATTTTTTCGAAAGTTTTTCGAAGTGTGGGAAGTAAAGAAATCGGCCGATAATCCTGGGCTGTTAGGCCAGAGGTTCCTGGTTTTTGTATTGGATGTATAAGTGACACATTCCAAGAAGATGGGATTTGTCCGGAGTGTAATATTTTGGTGAAAACTGATGCTAAGATCTTCAAAAATTCTTGAGGAAGAGCCTTGAGAAGAGAATAAGTAATATCGTCAGGACCTGGACTCGAAGGACGGGTCTTGGATTGCCACACATGAGAGATTTCTTGAATGCTGATTTGTTGCATAATTGGATGCTGTGATTCTGCATGGATGCTGGGAAATAGGATAGGCGATTCTGGTACAGTGATTGGTGCCACCATGGAAAGAAAGTTATGTTGGATATCCACGTTGCCTGCGATGGGTAAAAGTTGCGGGGAGTTATTCTTTTTCTTATACCATGCTAGTTGATGCCAGATCTGTGTTGTGGTGTTAGATTGATTAATGGATGAACAATATCTCTTCCATCCGGTACGTTTAGATTTATTAAGGACCCGTTTGGTGACAGCTTCCTGTTTTTTGTATGAAATATAATTTTGATATGTTGAATTAGAACGATATCGGTGCATTGCTTGTCGTCGCATCGCTATTGCTTCAGCACATCGAGCGTTCCACCATGGAGGATGTTGTTTTTTATCGGTGGAGATTATTTCATAAGGGTGGTGGATATTGAGGTAAGATGTGAGGATCGTCTCTACTTGTTCATAATTCAACTGGTTTTCATTAACGTTTGAGAGGTGGTCCATTATGAATGTTGATAAATTGTGCGGATTAATTTTCCCCGCTCTATGTTTTTTATAGAGAGTGTCCCAGATGATAGAAGTGTGAGTCAGGCGAATATGCAGTGGAAAGTGATCACTATTACAAGTATCATTCACTCTGGAAACATGAATGTTATGGAGAAATCCTTTAGAAGCTATAATTAGATCCGGAGTGGTATCTTGTTGATTCAAATATCCGAGTCGCGTCGTAAGATGAGAATTCAGTATATGCCAATCATTTTGCTTGCAAACAGTGATGAGAGGATGGGCAATGTTTCGCCAATCGGAACTGAGATGAAAATTTGGTATATTAAAATCACCACAGATCAAGGTATGCTGGTCCGGAACAACTGGGAGGATGGAATTCCATTGATAAGTAGTTAATTGAATAGGATCCGAGTTATAAATGGCATAGATAGATATATCAAGCACTTGCAGATGGATCCTTTCTAAATGTGGTAATGGTTTAACTGTATTATCATAATTGGAAATTTTTATGTTGTTATGGACAAAGATGGCGACCCCACCGCCATTCTTATTCCTATTTTGCCGGATTGCTTTATATCCAGACAAAGTGAAAGATTTATTATCATCCAAATGTGTTTCAGTAATGATAATAATCTGATATGTATTTTTACTCAATAAATATTGGATTTCATTTTTCTTGTTATTTATACTGCGAGCATTCCAGTACAATAGGTTGATATAATTATATGGAGGCATGGTATATTTATGCAATTAGTTCTTTTATTTGATATTTAATTTTTTCAAGATCTTTTCTAATACTGTCTGGAGCCTCACTCATGACCTTATTGAGGGCTGTGATAACAGTATATGTAGGACTCGTAACAGATCGTTGGACTTTCTGCTTCCCGGAGACTTGAGGTCTATTGAGTGAAGAAAGTTTTGAGGTATCAGAAGACTTTGTGCAAGGTGTCTGCTGCGTTTTATTATTCTGAGAAAAGACTGGTGACGTTGGGCTTGCAAGATGGCCAGTAGGATAAATCAAAATCTTTTTGTATGCCGTTGTATCCACACCCGAAGCACCTTCTTGCTCCTTCCTTTTTGATGTTTTGGACTGAATAGAAATGTTTGCGTTGGTTTTGGGAGAAAAGGAAATCTGTTGATTCAATAAAGTTTTTTGAGAAGTAGAGCGATTTTCCAGAAGCGTGTAAGGATCAAACGTAGAAGGCGTTTTCTTTTGTATCATCTGCGCATATGAAGTACGACCAAGTACAATTTGTTGGGCTTCATAGCGCGAAATCGGAAGTGTTTGCATTTTGTCTGCTATCTGTTGTGCTAATTTAAAGGCTGGACATTGTTGCATATCCGTCGTTTTATGTGTAGACTTACAATTGATACATGCGAGTGTTTCGTTCTTACACTCCTCGGTGGAATGTTCTTGGCTGCATTTTAGGCATTTTTGTGTCGATCAACAAAATTTGGTACGATGATTAAGTTTACCGCACTTTTGACAAATTGAGATCTTCTCTTTGTATGGTTCAACTGGACATTGTTGATGATACAGTTTTACCAATCTCGGTAGCACTTGGCTACGAAAGGTAAGTTTTACCGTTGGAGTAGGTATATATTTTACTTCACCCTGATCGTCACTACATCGACGATTAAAACGATACACATTTGTAATACCATAACCTTCTGGGATAATACTGTCTGCTTTAATTTCTTCCGTGGTAATGTTAACTTCTACACCTTTAATTATACCAGAAGTGAAAAGATTGTAAGCTGGTATGAATGATTGAGTTCCATGAACTGTATCAAAATCCGAGTTGAGAAAGGAGTTCGCGGCATGATACGTTTGGAAATGCAAGTCAATTTGAGAATTGTTCACTTTATTCAAATACTGAACATCATAATTGGCTTTGAATAACCATTTACCAATGGTCATTGGATGGAATTTTCCTAGGTCCTTGGAATCATGTTTAATTGAAACAAAATAACGGCCCGCGTCCGTATGAAGATAACGGTAGGATTCCTTGTTTATGGTTGTCTTATTGTTAGAGATAACAGATGAATTCTGTTGATTTATAGTTTCCTTTTTATGTATATTCACGTCACTAAGAGACAATTCCATTTCTTCCTGTCCTACCTTTTGAGATGTATTCTCCATATCTATTATTGTATTCAAATCTAAAATCTAAAATCTATTTCCTCCCCTTCCGAGGGGGGAGCAAGAAAACACAAAACCAGAAAGTCACAAATCTGATATCTATATACACTGCACTAAACACAGTTTATTCACTCGCTTTATTTACGTAAGAAAAGCACAATGTGACGATTTAAATCGCCCGATCAGGTCCGTATATGCAAGAAGAATAGTCACAAATCAGAAAATAAGCCTTACTTATTAAATTACTATGAAATACACCTAAAGTTTAAGCACCAGCACAAATTGAATTCGAACCTTCCGCCATTAATCGTAACAATGGTCTCAATAGGTCAATGGCCATTACATCTTTATAATTTATGGCTATGTCAGAGTAAAATGAATGAATGAAAGTCACAGTATGTGACTATTATTTATGGGGAAACTTGACAAATAAAGTGTATAGGTCAATTTCCCAAACATTACAAGAACTTAAAGACAACATCACAAAAGAAATTAACTCTCTCGGAAGCTGAACTTATGCGCGTGAAAGAAAATTTCCTAAAAAAACGTCCCAGTATTGTGTGGATGTAATGAGGTATGTGGTTATTTTCATTGTAATTTTAACTGTAAATGTGAGAACCTGAATCATTACACCGATCGCGGATTTATTAGCGTAGATATTTCACCCGATCGTCGGGAGTTAGAGTTGTGCTCGCGTCATTGGCCAACTCTTGCGTGGGACTCACTGTATTATAACAATATATTATCAAAACTTGACTTATGAATCCTTATTCCATAAAGTGTATAATTATGCGATTACGTGTGTGCGTTGGTTTGTTTGTTTGTTTGTGTGAGCTGCGTGTCTGTATGTTTAATGCGGTCACGGAGGTGAGTTAACTGTAATCAGAGCTTTGCTGGCTTGCGTACCGCCTTACTCACACCCTTTCGCATGTATAATTCGACAAAAAAGCCATCAGGGGTCTTCTTCAGGGGGTGAAATGGAGGGCTAAAGTTACCATAGTCTCATCTGAAATCGATTTCCTCAAGCATAATGTCTCCTCATTGTGATACGTATCCCTTAAGCTGAGAGTATCTCTTCTTTCTCATGTTTTATATAAATGAATGTATGTATATAAATAAAAGAGCTTCTAATTTGCATATCTAATTATCTAGTCAGAATGCTTAAAAAGAATTGGATGGATTCCACTCCTCACCACCCTCTCAAGTCCTTCAGGCAAACGAGATTACTATGCCACGCATTTCTGTTTCACAAAGGACTTCAATTTTTCTTCCTCGTCTGAGAAACAAATTTCAATGCAAGAAAAGTTTCCAGCTTTATAGAATAAAAAGGAAATGGCGTTTTCGACATATCGAATATCGATATAATAGCGAGTGTAACAAATGAAAATCTCTGCCAACTAAGCGATTCGTTTTTGTTCTCGTTAGTGAAGCCGATTACGTCATGCAAATCTCGTTTTGTACCATTTTTTGTTTAGAAAGAAACTTCGTTCGATTTAAAAACATTAGTGAAGCATTTTACAATACCTCTAGATAAATAAAAGATTATACAACTATAAAATATAATGTACATCCATAGTTTAGATTCTAATCAACTAATTAAAAACAACAGAATTTGGCTAACTCCCTATATCATCGTTCAAATCTAAATTACTAAATTATTTGCATAATTTTTAAAATGGTTAGCTTATTCTTTTATTTTATTATTATTACTATTATTGTTGTTTTTTATTATTTTCCATTACTTTAAAATAGTGATGTCAATTTATATACTTTTAAATTCTTGTAATTACATTGTAAGATTTTTTACTAAGGTGTCTATTTCTGTAAATACTTATTAATGTATCTTGAAACTTCTTTTATTTCTTTTGTGTAATATTACTTATAATATCACCTGACGTATGAGTATTGCCAATTATTTTGTAAGTTGTTTGTACAGTTTGTATTTCTTCTTTTTTTCTCCAGGTTCAGTGGGGAAAAAAGGCCTCACGCTACGGCCTTAACTCTGTCACGTAAAATAGAACATTATTATTATTATTGTTATTATTATTATTATTATTATTATTATCCAATTTGTAAATACTTCTCTTAGCGCGGGAATTGCAACTTCTAACTGTAAAATTGCATTTAAAAAATAGGAAATAACAAAGACTTGAGTCATTATAAACCAATTAAAATATTTTACTGGTTGTTAAAATAAGACTACTTTGTTTTACATAGGAATACATTCTTTCATCCCACGCAATACGGGTTTGCATCAAGACGCAGCACATTCACTGCTCTATTTGACATTTTCGTCAAATAAATAAATCAGTTAAGGGAATAGCTCAGCATCAGTTTAATCTTAGAGCCAAGAAAAACTTTCCACACTGCAGACCAGCGGTCTTCAACCCGCGGCCCGGGGGTAAACAATCACCAGTTTTAAATAGTGGTATTCATTAATATTGCAAGATGGTACGCAAAATATAAAACACTCGCATGTATAATGTTAAGAACGCCTTATAGTTATGGTAATGTAATTACGAAATATTTGTGTTACGTATGTTTCATGTTATTGGTAAATCAATAAAACAATAAATCAATTCTGCCCGCTAGTATTTCACCAAAAATAAACTGGTCCTTCAGTTTAAAAAAAAGAGGTTGAAGACCACTATTGCAGACTATATTACTAGAGAAACTGAATTGCGCAGGGGTAAGAGGATTATCATTACCATGGTATAAAAGTTGTTTCAGTAATCTGAGCAGTACGTTAGTCTAAATCAATACAATAGTGAAGTGACATCTATTAAGTGTGGAGTATCTCAAGGATCTATCTTGAGTCCACTCCTCTTCAATATGTATGTGAACGATTTGTTTAATTTAAAATTGTTTAATAAAATGCTTTTGTATGCCGACGACACAAACATTTTCTGTTTAGGACGAACAGAAAAAGACCTAGCACATCAAATGCAACATGATGTGAATGACCTAATTAATTAGTTTAACTATAATACTCGTAAATTAACAATAAACGAAGGTACAACTAAACTCATGTTAATTTACTAACGATCACACAAATTTCAAACCAATATAAACTTAAACACAAACAGTAAGTCAACAGAGAGAGTTTAATTTTTTTGTTAGATACTGATAGTATAACTTACTCCCTTGGGAATCTCAAATTAACAAAGTTAAGAAGAAAATACTTCCATTAATCGGTATAATTCACAGACTACGTAATTCAGGAAGGAAAAGTCAACTTCTTAATATGATACATTTTTCTTTAATCCACAGTCATCTTACATATAATTATGAACATCATAAGGATAATTGCAAGAAAAAAGTATTTTATGATCTAGAACAGGGCTGTCCAACTGCATGTGCCCCCAGGGCCACATAATGCAGTTTTGAGGGCCGCATTATAAAATACTTCACACGTCATTTTATTTGTATCTTATCGTTAATGTAAAATTGTGCATCGATAGATAGATAGATACTATAGTTTGGCCAAGAAATATAAAATATGTATAGCACCGTCAAAGATATAAGATATTAAAAGACACTCAGGTTATAAAATTCATCAACAGAATACAGAGGGGTTAGATTTCAGTGCTGTTAAAACCGTTCTCCTAAATGTCAGGAGAGAAAAGTTTTTAATTTGAGAAGGAACTGTGTTTAATAGTTTAAGCGATGTTCGTATTTGAGGGTACAGTAATTTATACATTTAGAGGCCCGCTCCTCGGGCCGCAAAGAGTGAGGTCGCAGTTATGTTATGTTAATCAGTTTCCTTAAAATTAGTTTGGGAAAATTTTCTGAAGTATTGTATTTTTTAAAGATAATCTAAGGTAAAAAAAAGCGTTTAACGGTAGACGATGTTAATTAAAAGGAGAAAATTATGCCACTGATTGTTATAAAATTATGACACTCCAGAGGGACCAACTTTGATTGCTTCGCATGGAAAATACTCTTTTAGTTAAGAATAATTGCATATGATTATTAAATAGACTCAGGCTCATATAAATTGAAAATGTTAAAATTCATTACGCCTTTTTAAGTGTTAAATTTCTCAAGGTGGTCGCAAATATGTTATATTTGTTGGCTGAAAAGCGTTGCACATTCCATCTCTTACGTTGACAGCCATGTACGAGAAATCAATAACCTCTGTCTGCGCAAGTGCATACTAGATGGCAGGAGAGTTCACGAACAGGTAAAGCGCCAAAATCCCTGCAGCGTACTGCCTGTGCATTTAGACGTGAACACTGTAAACACGATGCGCAGTGGTATCAGTCTCACGTGATCCATACTAGCAACACACTCCCCTTCCGTCCCGCCCTATGTCTGCGGCGCATGCAACTGTGCACGTCTAAATGAACAGGCAGTACGTTTTAAAATTTATTATTTCACAAATATTGCCTGTTTAAAAAATAGTATATGCATAATGAATAGAATGAGAAAGTGTGATGACTCTGCCGCTAATACAATGGTAGGTATAGGGAGAGCGGCGGTCCACCGAAACACTGGCAGCACCTTCGTTTGCGTTTCAACTTCTCAATGCTGCATCATGATAGTTTGGCATCTTATGATTAAACTCGCAATCTTTAATTAACCCTTGGTCCTATTTCTGTAAAATTCGTGCAGAAATAATCTGCACAACACAGTCCTTCTGATGGTTAAAACGGAGACTTAAAAAATGCGGACATAAATGTTTTTATTTCATTATATAAACATCACCAATTACACAAAATTCATGGAGGGTGAAACGGAATTTGACTATGCGACAATTTTTTTCATTTTTGTGTCCCGTAAAAACTTCAAGCGAGAAAGTTTTAGTGAAATATTTCAAATTTATTTTAAATTCAGTACCACCTTTATATCTTGAATGGTTTACGAGTAATTGAGTGGTAATTATTCCGGGAGCTACAGCTGTCTGAATGATGTGGGACGATCGTGAAATGTTGAGGGTGAAGCAAATTTGACTATGCGACATTTATTATTTTATTTTTGTGTCCAGAAAGAGATCAAGCGTGTAAGGTTTAGTGAAATATTTGGATCTTATTATAAACTAGCTGAAAAGGCCCGGCTTCGCCCGGGCTTTGTATTTTTTAATTTGAAATTAACTTATGGACGACTTTATGTATGTATAACTTGAAATGAAGGAAAAGATATATCACACTCAAACTATTCCATCAGAAAATGCCAGATATAGCTTTTTATGGCTCATAGAGGATGTCGAATGCTGCATTCCGTTGCTTCTACACATCATGCTTGGGAGGCGTTGAAATAAGAAGAAACATAAATTAAATAAGATTGTATTGACTTGACGGAAAATTTTATTTATCATTCTCATGTTACCATACAACCGTTTCGGGGTTGAAATAAAAGAGAAATGCATATCACTTTCATACTTTCCCCTAAAACCCGGGACATAATATACTGCGAGCATAGGACTCAAAATGTTCCACCCCATGCTTAGGGCCTATGATAAACATCCCTATTTCTCAACTAATACAAAGCTTACAGCTATGGATAACGTATAAGGGGAAAGGATTATTTACAGACTTCTGATATAGCATACTCACACACTTAAGTTGTCCCTGCAATACGACGTCTTCTTCTACATCAAAATGTGAAGTGAGAAAATATTTCTTATGTCGAGGGTAGAGAAAGTTATGTGACCACATCACACTGTGCTTTATTTTCGTGGATTTCATTTTCAGTAATTATTTTCGCCAATATATTACATCGATGAAATCATAATTCGTTAAAGTCCAGCATTATATAGTCGCCAAAGCCCAATGTTATTAAAGTAAACAATACAGTGTTGTCATGTGAACTGAACAACATTTCTTTTTTTCAGTAGAATATTCACAGAAATTATATAATTTCCAAGGGAAGGACTGATTTGTTTCAATTTTAATGTTGACAGCTTTACTTCCCGGGCTTAACTGGGTATGTGTGCAAAATGTCGTGTAAATTGGTAAAGAAATGTAGATTTGTATAAGGAACAAACATACATACTTACATACATACATACACACTTTCGATTTTATATATTAGATTGAGTATATTATAAATTGAGTACCACCTATATATCTATGATGGTTAACGAGTAATAGTAATTACTCTAAAGCTAAAGCTATCAGAATGGTATTGAGGTATTAGCAGGCATCTTTTCCATAAAATACCAGCAATAACGTAAAATTTTTTACATAGTTTATTCGTGGACTCAATAATAATACAATATTAACTGACTACATGTACCTATACTGCAAGATTGACCCGCTGGGGAAAAGGAGTGAATGAAGCTTTTTTCTAACTTAGTAAATCTGCACTACTTTTATTTATGCATTTATTGGATTATTTATCATATTTTCTGTTCACTTATAGCCCAGTCAACGAAGGGGTTGTAGAGGACATGGAAGGGGGGAGAATTTTTTTCTTCAGGAATGTGTTGGGGGTAGTTAGGACGTAAACATACTAAAAGTCCCCACCCCTAGCCCTTCCGCTTCAGGGGCGGAAGGGGGTGGAAAAGGCACTTTTTTGGGTTTTTTGCTTATAACTTGAAAAAGGTGAGTCCTAGTGAAAATATTTTTGTATATTAAATTAAAGCTGATAAAAGTTGCTACAAGTTTGTTTATATGCATTGTTGTCGTATCTATAACAGTTTTCGAGATATAAGCTCTTGAAAATCGCCAATTTTCCGAAAACTTTATTTTACCTCATGTTTTTTTTTTTTGTTAAATTTGTCCTCCTAACTCCTCAGCCTTTTGTTTCACAGAAAAATCGTCAGGAAAATAGTTGTAGAGCATTAAATTTTCTTTAAATGGGTATATAGATATTTAATTTATTTTCAACAATACAAAAGTTATGGTAATTTGAAATTTTGGCGTAAATTTTGTTATTTTCAAGAAAATTTTACATTTGCTATTTCCTAATTCAAGATATGTATATACATATAAGTTATATACATATAAGTTATATACATATATATACATACATATATATACACACTATACATACTATATATATTAACATATGTGTGTGTTTTAACACGCTGGATCCAAGAAACCATTTTCATCTCTGTAGAGATAGGTCTAAATTCTACCAAAAGTTCGTAATGATAATTAGGAATGGGCAAATTATACAGTTCTAACAATTTTTAAATGGTTTAATTTCGAAAAAAGAATACTAGAAAGAAATTCCAGATTTTAAAAGTATAAAATTTGAAAATCGTTGAAGAAGGTGATTGTATAGTAACGAACCGTAATACAAAAAAATTGCATATATTAAACAAATAAATCAATGTGTATTTGCTACGAATATTATTAAAGAAATACAGTATATTCAAGACACTAATGTTATCCTTGCTCTCTTGGGACGAGAAAGTCCGGCTTCTGGCTGCATCTCCACAACTGAATGTAGCAGGAGCTGAGATTCTCCGTTATCTTTCATCACATTTTTGATATCGGATTCAGCGTCTGCAGGGGATGTTTGGATGGGCTCCATTTCTTCCTCATCGTCGTCTTCGTCCGTTAAGGGTGCCTTGTTCAAACAGTTCCCCTGGCAGTTTTGGCATAAAGGGGAACAGTTTAACGAAACTTTCTTGCAGCCGCATTTAAGACTGCTACAATCCTTGATGCATTTACAAAAAATCTTGCTTAAAATTTCTTGTGGTGCTGCTGGGTCTTTGGTCGGCACTGGAGCAAGATGATTTCCCTTGCATTCCCAACCCCATAACTCTGGAGGTAATTGGTTTCCTAACCAGAACTGCACTTGGTGGTATGTCCGAAAGGCGTGTTCTTTCGTTGCCCCCTCGCTTGGTGGAAGTGACGAGAGATCAGGTTTTACATTGGTCATCGATTTTAGAAATGAATGGTAACGGTAGGTGTTAAGGGAGCACTCCTTTGCTGGGGCGCCATACCATCTTATCATGCACGTTCGTCCAGCTTCCTCAATTTGAACTTGTGAAGAGGAAGGGTTGTAAAATACTTCGGCTGCTCTGCGAATATCTCGGTGCTTTTGGTAGAGTTTGACAAAACCAAGTTTACTCTTTCGGAATGTTGCTGACGTTGAATCGCAGCCAGTAAAAGCATGCAGGAACAAAATTTGTTTCAGACCAAGCTGCTGCATTTGGCGGGTGGAGTAAACATTGGTTACAACTTTTCCTCTCCCTGGTTTCATAAGTAAAATATTGTGATCGGGTGGGGTATTTGCAGTAAGTAGCAATGCGAGATCCACATCTTCCCCAATGACAGCCACATTAGTTGTTTCTCTAGTTGATTGTTCAACAGCTGTACTTACAATCAGTACATCAGCATCGTCTGATGCTTGATGGGTTGCGATGCCGTTTTCCTCAAGTTTAGACCTCAGTAGGTTGATCAGTCTGTCTTTATTGTGCGGATTGGAGAGGAACAGTTCTTCATTCACTGTTATTTCGGTGTCCAGATTGAAATTGATGTCTACCGACTTTCTCATTCGGTAGCGTCTTCCTTGTTCGGCCGCCTTAGTGCGGCTTGGTGAGTTGCTGTATCCATCGAACACTACAGTGCATCTCCTCCCGGGGTAGTGGGTCTTGACGAATTTGACGTATCCATCACAAATTGCGGAGACTAAGGATCCTTTTTGCCAGATTACTTTATGTATGAGAAATCCCCCATCAATAACTACATCAAAGTTTGGTAAATGTACGGTCTCGTCAGTTGATTCAAACCGTTTGTACAGGACAGATTTGTTGGTTTTTCTCATACCACCTTCATTGAAGAGGGCTAAGGGAAATGGAGCCAATTCGTATCGTAAATAATCCTTCAAGTCTTCATCACTTATTGATTTCAAATATATATTTTTAATATTTGAAATTAATAAGTTAATTGTTCAAATAAATATTATTTTTAGCCTTAACCTTAGTATACTGATTACTTATACTCTTCATAATTATATATATAATTAAGAAATTTCTTCTACATAATTGTGACCTTTATTTGACAACACTATTTTATATTTGTGTCTATCTTATAAAAGCTGATTTTGAGTGGATCCAGATAACTTAAGTTTTATGTTAAGGGTTAAGGCGGAACTTTATTAAAATATATAATATGTATACATGTATGTATACATATATATATACAATATATATATACATATAAATATATATATCTGTATCTGTTGAATTGGGAAATAACAATTGTGCAATACTCTTGAGAAATCACAGAATTGACCCCAGAATTTCAAATTACCGTAACTTTTGTCTTGTTGAAGATACATTAAATATCTATATACGTATTTAAAGACACTTTAATGCGCTACAACTCTTTTCCTGACAACTTTGCTGTAAACCGAAAGGCTGAGGAGTTAGAGGGACAAATTTACAAAAAACATGAGGTAAATTTAAATTTTCGGAAAATCGGCGATATTCAAGAGCTTGTATCTCGAAAACAGTTTTAGATACGACAACATTGCATATAAACAAATTTGTAGGGAATTTTATCGGCTTTAATTTAGTATATAAGCAGATTTTCACTATGACTCACCTTTTTCAAGTTATAAGCAAAAAACCCAAAAAAGTGTCTTTTCCACCCCCTTCCACCCCTGAAGCGGAAGGGCTAGGGGTGGGGACTTTTAGTATGTTTACCTCCTAACTACCCCCAACACATTCCTGAAGAAAAAAATTCTCCCCCTTCCATGTCCTCTACACGCAGCTTTTCGGCATTCATTGACTGGACAATGAAAATTACCTATTGTAATTTTTATGTATAATTATCATAGCAAATGTCTTATTAGTTTAATATCTTGTTCCTTTTTTTAATAATATAATTTAAAAACATAAGACGACATCAGTTACAGCGAACGGCGAATGGTCGAGGGTTTGGGCAAATAGCGGGCTGTAGTTAAGGCAAGAGGATTTAATTTTTTTTATGAAAAAATCAGAGAAAATGCTTTGAAATCTTGTGTGATATATGTAGAATGCATTGCAAAACAATTTTTGCGTATGTGCGTCTTTATCGGATGTTGAGACGCCAATTTTAAAGATCACGCGCCCTATTGTTGTAGTGCTGCTTATGAAATTTTCCGTGCCCTGCAATTCACAAACCATCCCTTAGTTTATATTATCTCTGTTCACATATAATTTGTACACAGATCTACACTTTTGATCGTGTTTCACCTACATAACTTACCCAATACAGCCAGGAGAAAATTAATATTAATATAAATAATATTACTATTAATACAATATTAATACAAATTAATACTCAGTAATATTCTATACAATGTAATATTAATATTAATTTATAAAATATCCCTTAGCTGTTTTCTACCCTAATTATACGTTGTTATTTCTATACAAATGTACATTCTTTAACAAATTCTCATCAAATTACACTAACATACCCTCTACCCTATTTTCTAGGCAACAAAATATTAGATCAAATCATCCCTTAGTTGTTTCATGCCTATATTATATAATTGTTCATTGCTTGTGAACATCTTCGATTTTTGGAAAGATGTGGAACGAAATGTTACGGTCAAGCTTCTTGCAATCTGAGAAATTACTGTTACACACGGCCATGTTTATTTATGGAGATGAGATCTTCCAAGACGTGTAAAGCAGCCCGAAAATTGTCAAAAGTATCTAACAATTCAATTTAGATAAGGTGAGTCATTTTGAAATAGATTAATGTATTATTTTGTTTAAGAATGTTTGCAATTTTTCCTATACCGCCCGTAGTAATCTTGCTCCCGCGAATCTCAAGCAGAGTAACTGCTACCTAGCGGCGGAACCAGTGAATTACCTCAGTCATCACACTTTCTCGTGCTTTCTCCTCTATTCATTATGGTATATGATACACGTGGTAAAATTATATGTGATATGGTTATATTACTAATAAAACTAATAAAATTGCGGAATTGATACGTTTTAACTGCTATAGCCGTCACTCTGACAGAGGGTGATAATTTTCAATTCACTGAGGAAAATTTGAAAAAAATAGTTGTGTTATGAATGAGATTTTAACGCAAGAGTAATGTTCTGCACTCTTCAATATAAAGAATTACTTATGCTTGTATATTGTAATCACCGCCGTAATACAGCCTAGAAGGCAGTGATTGTAATTGGCCTTGTATGGCACATTTAAGCAAATTTTCCTCGCAATCACGGCCACGGCAATTAAAGGTTAAACAATTCAAATAATTCAGAAGGTTTTCGGACTGCAATAAGTCAAGCAATATTTAAATAAATCCTACATGGTACGAAAATTATAAAAAGTACTTATAGATATAATGTAGACTTAGAATGTCTGATTTCACTTCAATAGTTATTTAACCTTCAACCATGATGTAAAATCTGTGAGACCGCAGTAAAAACACAAACCGATGTTGCCGTCCGGATATTATCATCACAAGTGGTTTATTTACAATATCTTGTTTTCTCGAGATCCATTAGCACTATCAATGAGTCACTTGGATGTGAAACATGGTCCCTTCATCTTCGGGAAGAACATAATGAGGGTGTTCTAAAACAGAGTGCTCAGGAAAATATTCGGGCCTAAGAGAGATGAAAAAGAGGACTGGATTGGTTGGTATATGGTTACTTAACTTAGGCCTGTAACCGTCGCCGGTGTGCCGGAATTTTGTTCTTTTAAATGCCAGTAAATCTACTGACATGGGCCTGTCACATTTTTGCACACATAAATGCCACCGACCTGGGCCGGGATCGAACCCTTGGACACAGAAAGTAAGCGCGATACTAACTGCGCCACCCAGGCCGACACGAGGACTGGAGAAAACTGCATAATGACGACCTGTACTCTTCGCCTACTATAGTAAGGATTAAATCGGTTGGATATGCTGGGCGCATGGGGGAGGGAATGAAATAACTATAAAATATTGTTTGGGAATCCCGAAAGAAAAGACCAGTTGAAAGACCTACACGTCGGTGGAAGGAAATTATTAGAATAGATTTAAAGGATAACAACACAGCCCAACAAAAAATAACTTGTTTGGTGTCTCAGATGTTTTACCGGACTTTGGCTATAGGTCTACTTAGTATGTTTATTCCAAATATGTAAACAGTTTTTCTCTACCAGCTCTACTTTTATATAAATTTTATTCGTGAACTCTTGGTCTAGCGATACAAAATCTTGCTTGATACTTTAGCTAGTGAGGGTTCTTGATCATACTTTGGACACGCAGGATGAAAACTGTACGAAGTACAGAAAAACTAAAAGCTGGATTATTTTTTGGCTATCAAATTGACAGCTCATAAGTCATAAACAACCGTACAATGTGTGATAATATCAATTTTTTTAAAGACCCCATGTTAGATTGTTATTGTAAATGTTAATGTAATGCTAGTGTGTTGCTTTTTTTCTTCACATGATTTAGAAGCTAAAAACAGGCACTATTTTTTATTTATATCAAACATAAAATTGGATAATATGCATAATGGTAATACCATATCCCACAAAACTAAAGCTGATAGGGCAAAACTAATGGAGCATTTGGCATCAGCAACCTAAATACTATCCACGAATAAGTATAAATTCTAAAGCACCAAAATGGCTGTTGGTCTGTGTAATGCTTACTTTTGCAATCTGACTCCATCCACCTCTCATTATTATTTCAAAACTGTGTGAGCTAGGATTTCCCTGTAGGCCTTGCAAGACCTTGGAGTGACCTGCAAGAGGCACTCATATTTTGAACCATCCTCCCCTTAGTTTACAAGGAGATTCTGTTTTTTACATTTTACATTTGCAGAACGTGTGATTTGGAAGAAAGAACAAGTTTTGCCTGGTAGAGGCTTGGAATCTGAAGACTGAAAAATTTGAGAGGTTCTGTACCTAGAGGAATATTCCCACTACGTAACGAGAAAGTGGATGCCAGACACATCATTTTAGAACGTAAGGAAACGGAGATGTGAAAGATAAATTTAATAGATAGTAAATTACTAAAAATTAATAAAAGTGTAGCATATAAGAAACTGTGCATAACGATGAATACGGATTTATTAAAAAGATGGGGAAATTTTATTTATAGTTCAAAAGAAATGGTTAGCCAAAATTCAAGAAAGTAACATTACAAATTCAAATGAAGTAGTGAATAAAACATGTATGTTTGTTGCTTTTAAATAATATGTAGAACTAGTTATGAAAAGTATATTTTGGTAATTCAAGCGACTGAATGGTAAAGCAGAAATGTAACCAAAAATCCCTGTTTGTATGAAGATGACATGAACCTAATAAAAAAATATATATTTTAATTATGTTATCAAAATACAAAAAAATTATGATCTTACAGGACATGTTGAAATATGTCATCTAGATGAGTCAACAACTATAAGTATTTTGTAAAAATCCCTTTTTGACTTAATTTTTTAGGCAGATTTTCCATGTATCATTGTTCCTCGTTTATTTTTTCTTGAATTTGAATCAGGTACTGGTAACACATAGCGGTTAAGTTGATTCCATCCTTCAAATTTCCCACTTTTGAGATGTTTCTCATAGCCTTTATAGTACCTTCTACGTTCACAATAGTAAACTCTTGAATGCGGCCATAGAATAGAAAGGAGAGGAAGAAGGTTGGATCTGTTTCATTCATTTGTTTCGCTTGCCCTTTGTTCAGAAGTCTGGTGACGCACTTCCTTGAGAGGAAGATCTTAACTTCAATGACTCCTCCGCCAAAGATTGTGAATCGAAAACCTCAGTTCTTCAACTTTATTTTTCTTCTTCCAACAGACATACCACAATATTTCTACAGATAAACAAGTATGAGCAACATACGCAAGATATTTCTTACAGATTCCTTGATTTGAATTATTAAGTGCCAGTATCGTTTTTTTCAAAGATTGCATGGTGAAAGAGAAAAATGTTGTCCGTCCGTCTGTGTGTCTGTACACGTGATAGCTTGAATATGATTTATCAGATTTTCATGAAACTTAGTAGACACACTTAAAACGTCCATAGGACGAACGCTATTGATTTTTGACTAAATCTACTTACCTGTATTGGAGTAACAACCAATTAACGGTCAATTGCTTTTTAAATAGGCCTAGCAAATCATCACTATGAGCTACTAAAAAACCGCATGGTTTTCATTCACTGACATACTTTCTTGTCCCTTTCAGTTTAACCAGAAACTAAAAATTTGGCATACTTATAGCTTATGACTTTTTGTTGTGTCTCCATCTGTTATACCTTAGACAGAGTTAGATTTATTGAGTTCAAGGAAATTTTGTAAATTTTTCTCACATTATGTAATTTTTATACACTTATAGGACAGCTACAATCATAAAATTTGACACAAATATTAACATATCCAATCGCCATAATCGTAGATAATTTGGTGTTTCTAGCTACCGTATAAGAATGGAAAACCCGGCTGGATAGCAGTGACGTCATTCACATCTACGACAGTCTAAATCATCCACTCAATAACGTTGATGTTTACCAACTTCTACATGAGTTGGAAACTTGAAATTTGGCAGAATTATAGCTTCTATCCTATAACCGATGGAAAAATTCACAAGAGATCAAATTTTTAATTTTTTATCCGCCAAAGAAAGTGTGAACGTATTGACTGCTACTTTGCGCTTTTAGATTTTTTTAAATAAAGGAATATTGTTCACTTCAGGAATTTTGATATTCTATTTGTTCCAATTATTCCTTCGCATATGCTGGTTAAAATTTATCAGAAACCGTGGTCTAAAACTCAATAGTTTCTGAAACATGACCTATTAACTCCATCTGGCACTTTGATTTATCAGTTTACCTGACTTTTTTATTCCCTGTTTTATGTCAACTGTAATGTATTTAATATACCTTATAATCAAAGGCAGGATTTCCATGCAAATGCCAGTTTTCATATACACTTCTTACGGTTCTAAAACTTGATAAATATCCATTTCATGATTTTATATATTTTTTAGATTTGATTTATTGTCAGAGAGCACACTTCAGGCATTGACATTGTCAAAGAACATAATATTACATTTTCATGTTTTGGCATTATTATGGATAATTTCATGCATAATTTATATTTTTAAGGTTTTTGACTTAATAAAGCATATTTTGAAGTTTGTCTTTCATATTACGTCTATTTGTCTAGTTCAGTGCATATCTTTTTTAGATGACATAATACTGCATTTTATACATGTTACCTCTTAAGACTGGTTTTCCTTATCTTAGTCTACCACAGAAAAGAGTTAATGGTTTGCAAGTTGCATTTAAGAATATGGATGTACTACACGACTGAATTTACATTACGACAAACTTCACTTGTCGACCGCAATAAGTAAGTTAGAGGTTATGGGCCTCTCATTGATCGATTCCCCAGGGATTATCGAAGACTTTCAGAAGAATTTAGGATCTGCATAGTGGGATGTGGGTATGGTAGCTAAAAACATACTGGATCAAGTTATCAATGGAAATCCTAATTATGGATTAATGTGTTTCATAAAAAAATGACTTGTGATGAAAATGTTGAAGACAAAAAATTTATCTCATTTTGTCTCAAATATAATCATTAAAGTTTGCACCTGTCACTTCTTGTGATGCAGAAAGGTCATGTTTAGCGTACAAAAAACATTTTGACAAATAAACGCATGAAATTTGTTACTGAAAATTTGGATAGACTTTCAGTAGTACATTTTGCCACTTGAAAATAACAAGTAAGTTTGAATTCTGATTGTGCATATTTGTAGTGTTTTCCCTTCATTGTTATTATTTGGTCATTTGACGGTGCACGAATGTACTGTATGCATATTTTAAGATTTGATAGTGCATGGAAAGCCTGTATGCGTCTATTCTATTCGAAATAACCTACCCTATTGTACGAGGCAGGGTCAAATGAAAACCGCAATTAATTTTTCCCCACTATTTTACTGCAGGAAGAATGATTGCTTGTACATTATTTTTCCATATAGTCCCCTCCCAGTTCAGTGCACTTGCGTCATCTGATAGGAAGTGCTTCGATATCGAGAGAGAAATATTATTTTGGTTGACGCTGTAGCCACTCGTGCACCACCTATTGGACATCATCAGACTCGAACTTCTGCCCTCCAAGGTGCTCCTTTAATGAACCAAAGATGTAGAAATCTGATGGTAACAAATCTGGCGTGTATGGCGGATGTGGGAGGCACTTGAAGCGAATGTCATGGATGGTTTTCATGGTTGCACGAGCAGCATGAGGACGGGCATTATCATGTTGAAGCAAAAACATCTGCACTCAGCAATCTCCTTCGCTTTGGCACCATCAGACTTCCACATCTTTTGTCCATTAAAGGAGCACCTTGGAGAGCAGAAGTTCAAGTCTGATTAAGACGTCCAATCGGAGGTGCACGACTGGCTACAGCGTCAACCAAAATTTGTCTCACGCGGTATCGAAGCACTTCCTATCAGATGGGGTAAGTGCATTGAAGTGGGAGGGGAATATGTGGAAAAATAATGTACAACCAAACATTCTTCCTGCAGTAAAATAGTGGGAAAAAAATTAATTGCTGTTTTCATTTGATTCTCCCTCGTATATTACTGTATACCGATGCAAACCGACCACCTGACTGGCCTACATGATATGATAGGACTATGTAAACGAGAATGGGTGGAATCATTCTACAGATATATGTAAGATTTTAAAATGCTGTTTTGCAGAATCATAATTATAATTTCGTTCATTTCCATATTCGAACGTTTATAAAGCTGAACCATTAGATCCTAAGTTCGCAGGTTCAGACCCGACTAAGAGCATTGGTTTTAGGGAGTCTCAACCAGAAATGGCAGTACAACCCTTATCGCATGTCGTATATTTACGGTACGCTTTGAGCCGTCTATGTGTGCATGACAGTGAACTGTGTATGTATGTATTTCATAGTTAAAGATATTTGAAATAATTTTTCAGAAACTTAATTGAAGTTAAAAGCAGTTCATGATTGCTTTGTAACGTACCGTAAGTTACATCATTTTTTTTCCATATGCAAGATAAAATGGAATCAGAATTTGAATTCCTGATGAAAAATGTAATCTGTCATGTGGAATGAATAGGATGTATGATTGTGGCCTATGGGGACATCACCTTGGGGCATTCATTTACCATGGGAAGTAACATTCGTTTGTAATCAAGTGCCGTTTTTTACCATAATTGTGGTCCAAATCCTAACTCAATTACGCGTCATAATGCAAAGCCTATTTCCATAAATAAATGCAGAATAGAAACAAATTTATCTCTCTGCTTAAACGACATTCCGTGGATAATGTAGTTCATTTCTTCATGTATCATATTTATGAACCTTTAAAATATACTCTTTGCCATGTAACTGGTACAAGGGAAGATTTAAAAATAGTCGGATAGATATGTGGTGGAAAGTAGTTCAATATTTATTCTATAAACTTGTGTGTTCATGGGGGGAAAACACTTTACCAATATTGATGCAAATAAAGGACTACTGATCTGACCACGACCTGCATTTTCTGGGAGAAATGTCTTTTTAAATGCATAAATGCCATGATATAAACTCTGCTGTAATTCAAATATCTGGGACTGGTTGTTGGTTATCGCTTTATTCAATAGTAGGCTGGTACACTAATTCAGTTTAATTTTTAGATTCATTAATCATTTTGGGTTTAACTTTTTTCTGTTAGTTTTACGTATTTTATATCTTAAGAACCTGTTTTTATTTTCAGTTTGCCCCTTCAACTTGTAATTATGCATTAATTATGGAGTCTATGGGCCTACGTAGGCCTATTGTACCTCTGGTCGAGTTGAAGAGAAGCCTAAAGGCCTTAACACTCCCAGAGTACAATGAATAAGCAAATAGATAAATATAGCAACACTTCCGAGGCCCATTATACTTTCTTTCTTTCTTTCTTTATCTTAGTTTTACCTCTCCCTTTTAGGATTTAAGCGACCCAAGCCGCCCGGGCCTAACAGGGCCGCGAACTGTCGGGACATAGAGGGCCTGTCCGGATGAGTGATCAGTCCAATGCCGGAGTCACCTCCGAGATAACACGAATATATAGAACGAGACACACCATTCACACACACACACACACTCACTCCAAACAAGGCGAGGATGGGATGAAGATGATAATGACGGCCAGATGATATCTGGGGACCACAAGGGCCTATAAAGTTACCCGACATTTGTCTCACAGGTGAGGAGAAACCCCAGAAAAAACCCCACCTACGTAACTTGTCCCGACCAGGAATCGAACCCGGGCCCGCTGCGTGAGAGGAGTGAACGCATCTCCAAGTCACATTATACTTAAACCATAAAATAGATTATGAGGTAATATGATTTATTACACCTCAAGAAATCTGTTCATTTGGAACTATTTCCTTTAATATTGGGGGAAAGAGCGTTCGACGGTCTATATAATACCTATTTATATAATTTTTTACAATTAATAATGTTAATTTATTGATAACTTTTTTTCTGCCAAATAGTATTGACGTACAAAATGTCATAAAATCTTACGTAAGCGAAAGGGGGGTCTATGTATGTATGTATGTACTGTCCTATATCCCCAAGGTCGGGGCCTCCAATTGGAGGTTTCTGATACCTATGTGAATTTTGTTACGCTTATGGTTATGGTAAGCCCATCGCCTCACCACCCCCCAGGAAACTAAGGTATTACTTGGACGTGAAAGGCCGGGAAAATTTGTCCAGAGGCTCTAATTTAGGCTTGGAGTTCTTTAACGGGCCCCCCAGCTTAAAGTCCCTCCCGGAGGACTCCGTGCCCGGATTTTTACGTCCGGAAAAATCCATCGACCGCGGCCGGGTTTGATCCCGCGACCTGCGGATCCAGAGGCGGGCACGCTACCCCTAGACCACCGCGGCCGACTGAAAGGGGGGGTCTAGCATTTGCTTATTTTTTTCTTACAAGGGGTAGGGCTACAAAACGACTAAAAATATGCTTACGCATTACTTGAACGGCCCCTAAGATTATTTTAACTCCCGAGTTCTCAAACATGAAATAGCGATGATATCTCGTCAATATTTTCTTTTCCATAGACTTGATTTTTTTTAATGAAGATGGTAATAGCATGCTTGGCCACGATCTATAATTATAATTACAGTAGCTTAATAATACGGGAATGCTTTTTTATTCCCCGTTTTATCTCTCCTTTCTAGGAACTTACAAACCACTGATGGAATATTCTGATGACAAAATATTTAAACAGGACATGAAGAAATTGTTTGGTTAGCCTTCTCCTAAGATATCACGAACGGTCGGAGAACGTTCGGGGTGAGTAGTAAGTCAATAACAGTTCTGAAATTTTATTGCAGTTTGGAAACTCTAGAAATCTACGTTCAGACTGGTAGTTCCCAGGATCCCAACCCTCAGTCAGTCGGCAACTGCCGAGGGAGCAACAAGCTATGTAAGTGCTCCTACAAATCTGGGAGACGCTTGCTTGCACAGTGTCTCTTAGCGTACTTCTCGTGACTAGTGTTTTTTTTTCTGTCACAACATACAGGATAACAATGGCAACCAAAATAGTGCGTGTCAATACTTTGCAAATAGTATTTAACCAACAAGACCAACGTCCGACTGCTTTGGAAATTCACATGTGGCTGGAGAACAAACTACAGGTACGTGAACAAGATATTCAAACGTTACAACTTGTGGCAAAACAACATGCAGTTTATGTTAAATTCAAAACACAAGAAATATATGAACAATATCTGCGTAAACACTGTGGTGATTTGGACTTTGTATTAATGAATGGTAGCATAATTAAGGTAAAAGTAGGACCAGCTGAACTAGATTATGCTACTGTACGGGTCTTAAATATTCCCCCTGAAATTCCTAACGACAGAATAAGAAATGTATTGCAAAACTATGGAAAAGTTCAACAGGTAGAAAATGATACATGGGCAACCCGTTACAATTTCAAGGTTGATTCTGGAATTCGTGTAGTGAAAATGACAATTGACAAGCACATTCCTTCCACTCTACTCATATCACAGTATGAGGCTTATATTACGTACATTGGACAGGAACAAACCTGTTATACATGTGGTAGTTCCCAACATGTTAAACAAAATTGTCCACGTCGCCCTATGGAGAGGCTAGTTGCTCCAAGACAAAAACTACTGATGAGTGACTTATTTCATTCACCTAGTACGCTGCCAGTAAATACAGAGCCCATTCCAGGTGCTAGCCATACAGTACCAGTACTTGAAAACCAACAACAACTTTCCACTAGCGAGGAACAGATAAAGGCCGTCCCAATTCAGAATGTAAATTCGGATCATCAAGCCTTAGTTAATAAAGTAAATCCCATGGACATTGAAAATGTCGTGGGAAACGAACCATTAGAGTCAGTCGAAAATGCCGATGTTGAATCACACGTTCCCTTGCAGAAAGGAACTAAATCTAAACGAAAGAAAAAGAATAAACAACATGCTGGCCCTATTCCTAAGATGGTTGCCCACGACGCAAACATAGTCCAAACAGAACCTTCTGACACAACACAAACAAATGTACACTCTGACTCAGAAACTGATTCGGTGGAAGAAAATGGAACAGAATTCAATACATACGATACGGGGGAATCTATACAAACGGACCCACTCTTACATCGAACAATGAACACCATGAGGAATATACAGGACGTTGAGATGGATAAGCCTCCTATGTCACATCACTGTCTTTCAAATGAAGTAGACACTGAAAGTGCGCAACAACAACAATTACATCATGACACACTCACCACTAAAGAATCCGATTCTAACTGGAATGACATTATGGATATGGACTGTAAGCTGCTACCTGAGTTGACACCCGAAGACCAGAGCTCGGTGAAGGAGAAAGTAGAAAAGAAGGATGTACGGCTACACCCGTACCGTACTACAGGCAGCAAGTTAGGGTTCCCTGCGCTAAAGTAAACAAATCACTACGGACACCATCCACATTTTCACTGCGTGTACAGGATCGTGCTACTTACTCTTACGGTAGCGACTGTCAATTTTAATAACAACTCCTCACCTACTAAACTTAAAGCATTTCAAGATTTCCTGAATGCCTATAGCATTGACATAGTTTATTTACAGGAGGTTTCCGTGCACAATTTCTCTTCCATATACAACTATAACGAATACGTGAATGTCGGTACAGAAAATTTAGGTACTGCCATCCTCACAAAACAAACCATATCCTTGGAGAATGTGGAAATGTTACCAAATGGAAGAGGCATATCTGGTGAGTTTCACAACACTACTTTTATCAATATCTATGCACCGTCTGGTACCAATAAACGCAAAGAGCGCAATGAGTTCTTTCAGAATGAAGTTACTTATTTATTTCGCTCCTTGCCCAGGCAGTATGTTTTTGGAGGGGATTTCAACTGCCTTCTCCGTAAAGAGGATACTACAGGAACCTTTCAGCCAAGTAATACTCTGCAGGAACTTGTCACGCATCTGAAAATGACGGACGTTTGGTCAGCTTGCCATCGAAACGTACAATATACTTACTTCAGTAGTACAACTGCTTCCAGATTAGATCGATTCTACATTCCCAAAGATTCACAAAGTAATGTTAGTGGAATAGAGGTACACCCTGTAGTATTTTCAGACCATGCCGCCGTTCTTCTTTCCACTAAATTAAATAATCTACATTATACGCCAATAGGCAAGAGTTATTGGAAAATGAATGTCAGTTTATTAGATGAAGATTCCCTACACCGTGAACTTCAGCTTTTATGGTCAGTATGGAAACGTAAAAAAGCTTATTATAAGGATGTTGCTGATTGGTGGGATCTCATGGTGAAACCAAACATTAAACGCCTGTTTAAGAAATACTCTTATCTAAAATTTCAAGAGACAGAAAATAAATTAAATTTTTATTTTAGATGTTTACGAGAACTACAAACTGATTATTTACCCTCTCCACGACGTCGACAACAACTAAGTCTGTTCAAAGCTAAGGTATTACAGATATACAAATTCAGAATGGGAAGCCTAGCCATTAAAAGTAGACAAAAGTATGCTGTATCCAATGAAAGAATATCCTTGTACCACCTCATCAAAAGTCAGAAACACAGAAATAAGTCTAGCATTACAAAACTACTCGACACAAATGGACAGTGGCACACATCTCAACCAGCTATCAGTAAAATGATTTACGATTACACATTGTTTCACCAAAATGGTGATGATTTACATATACAACCTATCGTACATAAAAACCAGACTCACCTTACTGCAGACGACAATATCTTACTTGAACAGCCTGTTACTAAAATGGAAGTCTACAATTCTATCGTTCAAGGAAAGAGCTCCAAAACTCCTGGATGTGATGGAATTCCACAAGAATTTTATGTTAGATTTTGGAAATTAATTGGAGATGACCTGACGGAGGTTATTAATGCTATCCTACACCGAAAAGAACTATGTGCTTCCCAGAAACGAGGTGTGATAATTTTATTAAAAAAAGTCTCAAGGCCATGGTGGGGTTGAGAATTTTAGACCAATCAGTCTTCTCAATTACGATTACAAAATATTAGCTAGAATCTTAACCAATCGTCTTAAGCCACTAATGGATAAACTACTTCACCCAGCCCAGTGCTGTGGAGTCGCCGGACGCACCATTTTTGATGCAACGTGTACTTTACGTGATTGTCTTGCTTATCTACACATCTATAAAGTGAAGGGACTACTAGTATCCCTGGATTTCCAACGCGCTTTTGACAGTATCCGTCATGATTATTTATTTGAATGCCTCAAACAATATGGTTTTAGCAATACTTTTGTCTCTTATCTTAAATGCTTATATTTTGATATCTCAGCTGTTATCCAAGTCAATGGTTTCCTTACTCAATCCTTTTCCATTACAAAATCCATTCGACAAGGGTGTCCTGCCTCAATGTTGTTATTTACCTTAGCCCTCAATCCCTTAATCTACAACTTAGACAGTCAGCTAAAGGGTATTTCCTTTCAAGAGCACAATCTTTCAGTCATAGCTTATGCGGATGACGTCACTGTTGTATTAAGTCAGGACACTGATAGCAGAAAACTCTCTGAAGAGCTCCACAGCTTTAAAAAATTATCTGGTCTCACAGTTAATGTCAACAAATGTAAAGCTATACCAGTCGGGTGGCAAACTCCATTACGAGACCTTGATATAACCATGACGGATACACACAAAATACTAGGTGTTCAGTATAATACCTCAATCGCAGAAATGCAAAAACTGAATTGGACTCGGATAGTTAACAAAATCAAAATCCTAGCTAAAGACTTATGTCTTCGCAATCTTTGTTTATACAAAAGAAGCTGGGTTGTGCATGCATATATATTATCACAATGCTGGTATGTTGCACACATTCTGCCCATTCCAAAAGACTGTGTAAGACAAATCACTTGTGCCATTTCTTGGTACTTATGGCGAGGATTTATATTCAGGGTGCCGCTATCTACTATGTACCGTCCACCGAACAAAGGTGGTATTGGACTTGTGAACGTTGAAGAAAAATGCAAGGCCTTGTTTATAAGTAGAAGTGGATGCAGTAAAACCTTGGCACGGACATCCTTCTCAGGTCTGTGGTACAAATACTGGTTTAATGCTTTGGACCTAAGTTATCCATTTTACAAAAAACAAATACCTAATGACTTGCAATACCTGAGTGATTTCCTGCAGGACTGGAGTTTCTTTCAGTTAGACGAGCACTTGCATACAACGAAATTAACTTATATTATTTATGCGCAATTACAGACACAGTGGACACATAGTGAAATGAGAGTGCATCGAATAGCGCCAGCAGATATTAAACTTGAACGTTTGTGGCAAAATCTTAGCTCAACTCCTCTACCGGCGGAAACACGTTCAACATGGTTTGCAGTGATTCATGATATTATTGCAACACGAGACAGATTATTTAACATTAAAATGACGCTTTCTAATCAGTGTACTTTTTGCAACCAAATTGACAACTTAATTCATCGTCTTACAGAGTGCCCAACCGTCTTACCTGTATGGCGTACTCTATTGGCATACACCCGTAACATATTAACAGCGCAAAAATTGTCCTTCACTCCTAGAATGTTTCTGTTTCCTGATTTTTTATGCACCCCAAAAAATACGCACCAGAACATTATGCAACTCATAGAACATACTGTAACGTACATTATTCACAATTTTGGCTCCACTGATAAAGAAATGTACCTGGACTATCTTCGACGCACACGTTGGAAACCTTTAATCTAATCAACAAAGTGTTTGAAAGATTAAGACTCTCACTGTTACGAGTGTTTGGAAGCTTAAGTGTGTGTTGTTTTCATTTAGTGTTCTTTTGTTGCTCTTAATGTTCTTTATGTTACTGTCTATGTAATTTAAAAAAAAACATTGTCAATAAATAAAATTTGTAAAAAAAAAAAAAACACCACCCATGACCTTCCTAAGACAAGTATTCCAATTTACCGCCTAGGGCACCTCATGCGATATCATAGTCTGTAACGTGGAAAATACCACTAATGTATATTTCCCAGCTTCTTTCGAGGTCCTTCTACCGAATGTACTTACGTTACAAATTAGTTGTGAAAACAATCGACAGCTGCTCAGGTGCAGCAACTTGAAAATAAACGAGCGGAGATAACGCGAGAGACACATGGATAATTAATAAGCAGGTTGGTATGAATGTGTATTAATGCAAAAGATTTTCCACATGGGTGTGCATGAATAATACGCGCGCTGACCACACCCAACCCCGCCCCTGCAGACCCACCCTCTCTTATTTATTAATCTCCTGCCAGGGGTGACCATTACTTGAGGGTATGAACATCCATTCCAACTAACCTAAAAAGGAAAAATCTTATGTGAAAGACATAACTTCATCTACCCAAATAAAAGTTCTACCTCTTGGTACAATAACTTATATTATTATTCCCTTCTCTTCATATAAATTGGTATAAAATGAAGAGAATGTCGTTACCATATCGCATCGCATCCCCGGAGGATGCACAACCCAAAGGTTAATGCACTCCCGTAACTTTCTTTATCCTAAGCATAGGCAATACATATATTCTTATTCTGATATAGAATAACATGCCACATTGCAAAGAGCGCGTGTTTGCTTGCTTCAACTTGATGCAAGAGGCAAAATTAGTCAGCCGCGGTGGTCTAGGGGTAGCGTGCCCGCCTCTAGACCCGAAGGTCGCGGAATCAAACTCGGCCGTGGTCGATGGGTTTTGCAGGACGTAAAAATCCTGAGCATGGAGTCCTCCAGGAGGGACTTAAAGCTGGGGCACGTAAAACATCTCCAAGCCTAAATAACAGAAACCTCCACTTGGAGGCCCTACGCCCCAACATTAGGGGATATAGGAAACAAGAGATAGAGATTCAAGATTGAGTTCCTACAAACTGTGAGTGGCTTATAACTACCCTTCAGAGAGTTTTTGCGAAAAAATGTTTAATACTAAAATTTCAGTTCTTAGTATAAGCCCCTGATGTAGAAAATCGTTACAACCGTTTTCGAGAAATTAGCGAAAAACTAACTTTCTTCATGTATAGTGGCATTAAAATTCAGAGAAAATTGTCGCCAATCTTCATGTAACATCCCCAGAAGGCATCTAACCCAATTACAAAATTTTGTTTCATACGACTTTTCGTTCTGGAGCTAAGGCTTTTCACACACACACACACACACACAGACAGACATTTTTGGATTCAGGAGACCTCTAAACGTGTATATTTTATGTTAAAAACTCAACTTCGAATTTCGGGGTCGAACAATAATTTCTCTACTTATGGGCCTATGGTAAAGGCAGAGGAAGTAAAAAAAGCAAGACAATTAAGCGATGTCCATAACATTGGGCTATCTAATGCTACGTTCAGACTGTGGAATCTGATGCAGATACAAATACTCCAGATACTACATCCCAGATACATTTCGGTGATTCTTGTATCTGGATACTTATCCCATGTATGCCTACATGCTCCTTGCACAAATATCCCATGTGAGGGTTTACACTGGGAATTTGTTGTCAGGCACAATATGACTTTTGATGCAGAACTTTTGCTTTCTGCTTTAAAAATATTGGTGATTCATCCAGAATAAGTTTGTAATCGACAAACGCTCAATTTGCAGAAGAAAATGACAATATTATACTGTGCTAATGCTGACCTGTAAGGTCATGGTCTTAAGTTTGCTTTACCTTCTTCAGCGGAACGTCCGGCAAGTCACGCAGCGATAGCGGATTAAGTGGATCCAATGTAGTCGGTAGAGAAAAGGTTTGCTTCATCTCGCAAAATAACAGTATAAAAATATAAAAATTGTATTATTGTGCTTAAAATGATTCTAAGACATGCTAGAATTGGAGTGACCCTAGATGTGGTGGCACCTTCGTGGAAAATTTTCTTTAGGATCTACACGGACACATTATCTGCCATGAATCCTGCCAAGGCCTAATTCAATTCTGATGCTATTCTAATATCTCTCCTTTTTTCATCAGTTTTCTCAGTAAGCACATGTGGATGTTCTCTTGATTATTTCAGGACCTCTTCAAGAAAGAAGAAATTCAAATTTTCTACAAAGGTATTATGAATGTGAGGGACAACACTTCTAGATCGTCTTATATTCTGTTCCGAGCATTCCATAGCAAAATATCCACGATTTCATAAAATAAAACAGCGTGAACGCAGCAATATATCTCGTGGGATTAAGCATAATCCAAACAGCTGATAGTCGTGAGTCGGCTATCACAAGAAAGCAAACGCAAAAGGCATTCTCGCTGGTATCTGTTCCATGTTATCACTCTCGGAGAGGAAACGAGAACTTTTGACAGAACCTTTTTTCTGGTGCATTTTATTCAACTGTTTGTGCCTGGGACTTGGAATATGTTTAATAGGTTTGCGACTTGTGGCAAATAGGTTGCCATACATGTGCCCGGACACACGTCTCTGCAACGAACTCCTCAGTGTGAACGTAGCATTAGAAAGATAACTAAAATAACACAGGGGGAACAAGACCTACCATTCGATATTACTGTCATTATATTTAATTATACGGGGGTCAATTGGTCAGCACACTGACTCCCATGACCGTATAACTATTATAAGTATTGAAATATTATGTCTGAGTAAGGTGACTGAGGAGATTAATCGCAAACTAGCGCTAGGTCTCATATTCAATTCCCATGGGCGTCTTTTGCCCCAATTCACAGAAGCGAATACTGGATTGAATTTTACTTACTCTTTGCTTTAGAATATATGTGTTTAAAGTTTAGGCCCAAAAGACCTTTCGATATAGTGAGTTTGTAAATATTAATCATTACATGGTATAAAAGCAAGTGTTGGGAAGTCTGTTTAAACGTGCTAACCTAGTATTTCTTTTAAAGCTGGCTATTGTTGATTGATTGTTTTTACTCTCGAGACAATCTACTTATTTTACATTAAGAGGCTCCACGAATCCATAATATACTGTAGTTAGAATAGCACCAATAAAGTACATTCAAGCTAAGATGTATAGCTAATTAGCTTTGCAAAATTAAAGAAGTAAGAATGGATAATAGAAGGAAATATTATAGATATAAGCTAAAATAAAGTAGGAAAAGAAAAGTAAAGCCAGAGAAATCCGTAGTGCAAAATGTTTCATTAGTAGGCTAATTATATACGAGTATTATTGTTGTCAGTTATCAAAATATAACCTAATTTATGATTATTATGTTATTGTTATTATTTTTCCATTGACCTAATCCTTCTGGTGGCATTAAGGCCTTGGGGTCGACTCAGTCTCCAACAGAAGTAATCCTGGGGGTAAAAGCTAAAACTGACCTTTGCACCTTCACGTGCCGAATTCCTAAAAATTTGGGAGCCTCAGAACCCTGATTCCTAGGGGTCTCCATGGCCTGAACAGGCCGGTCTCCTTTTCCGCGGTAACTAAGGAGCCGTGGTGAAGGAGATTGTGGGTTCGAGTCCCGCCTTGGGCATAGGTGTTTGTATGTGATAAGGAAAACAAGGTCAACAAATGGAAAAGCAACCTGTAGAACAAGACAAACAATTCAGGAAAATTGGCCTATGGCGAGCTAAATTTTAAAAAAAGGGATCACATTACCTTTACTTTGTTATTGGTTTATTATTATCATCACTATCGGCATCAACACTATTGTTCAGCGTATACAGAATACCAGTGTGGCACTGTATAATTTACAGCTACTTATAGCGAGGCACATTGCCATAAACTGGTATTGCGGTATGTGAAGCAGAATCAAACCCTACATCTGGCTAATTAGTAACAACCCGTTGTGTTATGTTAATTAAATTTAAACCATTATACCAGCGGGGGAGGAATTTGAGTGGCAACCCCCTGGTTCAAAACACGGGGCACGGATTATCCGTAACAGCTTTCTTATTGGTCATGCAATCCTTTAATTTATAACAAGGCGAAAAGACTGTGAAAATAAATTGTTATTTGTCTCTCCTAAAACTTTGGAATTTTGACTTATTCGCTTTTTCCCTATCAGTCTGGATTTTAAGTGCGCAAAGACACGACAGTACCGTGTCTGTAGATTTACAGGCATGTAAAAGAACTCCTACGATACTAAATGTCCAGCACACTGATGTCATTACAAGCCTGAGTATTAGTAAACAACCGTCTTGAATAACAAAATAAATAAATTTAATACAGTATAAAGATACGCCTTAATTATTGAATTTATCTTACAATCAATCAGTGTGGGACTTGAGGCTTTCCCGGTGTGTTGAGATAAATTATTATTATTTTTCGGGATTCCAACCGGGTGAGTTGGAGGATTGGATCCAAGGTTTCGGCAGCTATCTCCGCTGCCATCTTCTGGGAGAAGAGAGCTGGATTGGGAAATATATGTTTCATACAAAGGAAATACAGGATATGCTAGAATGAGTTGGGGAGGCAATAGGAAAATTAGAAAATGAATAGCATATCCTGTCGTTCCGATATATGAAACATATTTTGCAATACAGCCCACTTCTCCCAGAATACGACAGCGGAGATAGCTGCCGAAAGCTTGGAACCAATCCTCCAACTCACCCGGTTGGAAGCCTGAGAAACAATAACATAATCGTACATCATGCAATCAGAAGTTCACTATGTTGTTTATACAGTATCTTAAATCATGCTTCTCAACTGTGTGTGCTCTGAAGGTCTTATTTTTGTCTTGCATATCGTATTTTTATGTCTGCTCTACTCGTTCATCACTTATTTTTATTTTTAACAGTAAGCAACCCTATAATATTAAAGAGTGTATAATAGATAGCGTAGACTACTGTACAGTACTGACGTCCGAAATCACACCCGGAATTTATAACACACAAAACAGAAGGTGCTTAACTCTCGCCTTAGAGACCATAGAATTATTATGTGGGGAAGAGTTTTAGGCAAACTCCAAAGGGTCTAATCACGAAGAATTAAGTTCCCAGCGTTCGAGATAGACTCAGACTGAACATGTAACGATAGATTTCGCGACATCACAGTTCTTCCCGGGTTACTTCACAGAAAACCTAAATATGTTCAATCTAGCAACGGACTACCTCTTCTACTGTGAAGACTGTAAACACGGTAGAATGAACTATGCACTGTTTACGTGCGCTAGATATAGAAAGGCATGACGAAACCTTATCCAGGTAGCAATGCAAACAGGAGACAAATGGCGCCAAAGCTCAAGTTCTGGTTTACAAAATCATCAGCAAGCGAAGCAATTAAAGACATTGCGACACACGTAATAGGTGTCAAAAAGCAACAAGAAATAGACAATGGCTAGAAAAACCTGATTTGAGACTAACCGATAGTGAGACGCACCCTAGGAGAATGCTCAAGCATCTGGGAATAGACCGAGCAAACATGAGCTGTTTCCCTATCTGCATTTTTTTTTGCCCTCCACCACCCCCGGAGCCCTCGACCATAAGCCATACTCCGGTCCCAACAACTTTTCGGCGCTTGCGTTCCCACGTAAGAAGAATGAGCCGAACAAGAATACCCCGTCTAAATTACCAACCATCAGGCAAGAGATCATTGGGCAGACCCCTTAAACGATGGATTGAGACCGTAACGGGCCCCTAGGCCTAATACATGATAGGATGATGATGATGATGATGATGCGTTCTATTGCTCTACTTTTTGCTCTTGTGTACGCTTGTGGGTAATGTGTTTTGAGCCAGCTGATTAATTCAGCACTAATAGAACTGTGTAACTCTGTTTGTGTTTTGTCATCTGTCTGTCGGGGGTCGTCTCTCCGATCCGGCATTCACCTAATGAGTGAGGAAAACCCCGAAAAACCCCACTCGGATCGGCTGCTGTTAGAGTTTCCCACAGCAACCCGGGCACTTGGACTATTGCCCATATAGTAGTGCTCGGTTTAATTCCAGGATGAGCTTTCTCCCGATATACGTCTCATAATTAGGTTGTCTCGAATATGGTATGTTTAGACATCGTCAATCTCCTGTTGTTTTCTTATTCCTATTACATACGTTGCAAAGTCTTTGAATACTGTGTTTGCTGCTTTAGTTGTCCAGAACTTGAGTTCTGGCGGCCATCGTTCTCCTGCTTGTGTTGCCATCTGAATAAGGTTTCGGCGTGCCTCTCTATATCTCGTGCACGTATATAGCGCATGATACATTGTGTCTAACTCGGAATCTTCACAGTAGCAGAGGAAGTCCTCTGCCAGGTTGAACCTATTTAGGTTTGCTGTGAAGTATCCATGGCCCGAGTAGAACTGTGCCGTCGCGTAATCTATCTGCAAATGTTTCTGCTTAAGCCTTTCTCTAACAGTCGGGAAGTAGTCTCTTGTGATTAAGCCCGTTGTGCAATTGAAGCGTTTTGTTTTATAAGGGTCTAAGTACCAAAATCATTATTGTGTAAAAAAAAAAACAAGATATAGATACACTGAAAGACGAGCGGAGATTGACCCAGCCCTATATCTTGGAAATTACTGTTATTAACGTGGCTTTCCCTGGACACTGGAGCCTTCCGAAATGCATTGGTCCGGGTACATGGATTCATTTAAAATTATCAGCTGAAAATCATGAGTTCGGCACTTAGAGCCTTATCAAACTAAACGCTTCAATTCGGTAAGACCTCCTTATATATTTAAACCTGGAGAATTTATAGTTCGAAAGGTACATAACCGCTCTTTCATCTACAGAAATGGAGAAAAACCCTATATCATACAGATCTCAGCAGAAACTGTATATGTGAGAAAGTTTGTGATACAAGTCCCGTCCCCCCCCCCAGTTTACTTTTCTGCAATTGTAGTAGAACGATTCCTATGAACTACGAGTGAACCCTCATAGTAGCCGATCCAAGTGAGATTTTCTCGTGGTTTTCCTTACTCTATCAGATGAATACTGGCTCTTAGACACGACCCCCGTGGAATTGAACATGTTGAGATTGACTAAACGTAGCGAAATTGGCCTACATAATTCTATAAGTGCTGAATTAAACAGCCACCTCAACACACATTTCCCCGTTTATATAGGACTTACAAGAGCGGAAAATGGAGCAATAGAACAAATGCTCCGAAAAATTGATGGGATCGGAGTATGACCTATGGTCGAGGACTCCGGGGGTGATGGAGGGCCAACAACAAAAAACTAAAGTCAGTGATTTTGACTAGCCTAAAGGAATAGAAGGTGCATGAGGATGAAGCATAAAACAACTCCATATACGGTGAATAACTTAAATCGTTTTCAGTTAAATTTTACAAGACATTGAAATTTTTAGCCTACATATAATTAAAGCTAAATTAACTGCATAAGTGTACCTACCCGATGTGTCACATTCGCAAACAACAGGCAGCGTGGAAACAAACGAATGCAGCTAATCTCATAGGGTGATGCAATTTGATAACGTGCTATATTCATAATTGTTATGGATCTATGGTGTAATAGGATACAGTGGTTAACAAGCCTATCCTGATCGTTGCTCTGGCACTCAGTTGGCAATACACAAGGGAGTGTGAACGGAGACCTACAGCCCGACTGAACCTACAAGACTTTAGCGAGAATAATTTAAACCCCAAGTTTTTTTCTTTTTCTGCTAGTACCATAGTTACAGTCGAATGCACGGAAACTTTCCGATTCATTCTAGTGTTTTTCTTTATTTAAAGTTGGCATTGCATCTTCTTAAGATTTATGCTCCTCGCCAGCCCGGGGGAACCATTCTCTTATTTGGTTGAATACAAGTCCGTATACATGCATTAGCCTACGAACAACACTCAGGTCTAGGTGAACATTGAAATGGAGTGGAGTATGAGAACATTTCATTTCAGTGGCCAGAAGGCGTGCCTCACAATGAATGTTCACACCTGCTTCTGAATGAGTCTGACTCCCATTGGTTTGATGTAAAAGTCTGGTACGGGAACATTAACCTATGAACACAGATCGGTTTCAGGTACAGGAGCGAAGGAGTGAGGGGAATAACAAAACATTAAGTGGAGGTTTAGCCTCTCATGCGTATCCTCCAATGCGAAAATAGGATAGGCGCAGGGGTGGAGAGTGGGCCTATGATTATTAACATATTTCAGCAATAAATAAACTACTATTGTTGAAAACGTATGTCATATGTCAATCCCCATGCATTGCTAACATCAAAATATCCCTCTAGTTTCCGATTGCACCTTACTCTGTTGCCAAGTTTATGGCAAACTTCTCCCTCTAACTATATACATTTATAAAATGTAATAGTTCATCTCTGTCTGAACCGATTTGTCGCAAAAACTACTAACCTCATTGAGCGGAAATTTTGTATCAACAAAGTTTTTACGCTCGGAAAGGTTATAGAACTACATTTGTTCACTCATCTCCACTATTTAACGTAAATATCATAATTTAAATTCAGGATCAGTTCAAATGAAGATAGGTCATGACTCATGACTCAAGACACATAAACAGATGTATATCAATATCATGGCCTACTGTAAAACCAACGATTTTTTTTCACCTTGTGTATTGTGTGAAAATATTATGGTCAAGAAAGAAGACAGAATCATAAAACAATATCACTTCAGCCTTTTCAGCTTTTATTACGAAAACTTTGAAGAAGAAAACATGGAAAAAATCGTGATTATGCTCTAGCAATAAGTATTGAAAAAATGAACAAACTTATTCAAACCCTAAAAGGACAATAAGCACACTGAAAAACGACGTTTCTCGGATAAGTCAAACAATCAAGCAAAATATTTCTTCACCGGTAGGAAGGATGGATAAGTGGCTACTTAATTATATTATATAAAGAATGATTTTCTTATAAAGTATACTTATGAAGACAATTTCGTTCTTTAAACGGCCTTATCTCCTTAGGATACTCGGTCACTTTCAAATAATAAAATAATGACTGTGAAGAATATGTATACAAGATTTTAATAACTGATTAGATTCAAAATCGAAATACTCACTCTTGATCTCATGACTGTGATACATCCTATACCCGAACTAGTGATGTGGACGAAAATGTACTTCTGTTTAAAATAAATAAAGAATAAATTGGATGTTGCCTGTTGCGATAATCAAATCAAATGTGTTTGGCTTTCTTCAGACTCTTGTGTACCATGTTAAACATGCCCATGTAAGCTACCTGTTGCAGAAAAGATTTATGTTAAAGGTGTTTGGGTAAATATACGGCAAGAGCTTATTTTTAAGTTGGTCGTTCCTATAAAATTGAATGTTTTGTTTTCTTCTTGCAGCATCTACCTATTCCACCACCAAATACTATGGTCTTGAACACAAATAGCCCTACTTATTATTATGATTTATTTTGGAAACTGTGGCTTATTCGTACGTCTAATTGTAATTCTATTACTAGTGAATGGTTTCGTTCTCGTAACTTGCTATAAATTATTTATTTACAGGGCTCTTAGGCAATGCAATTCTTCACTTGGTCATGACAGAAATGCAAATATGAGTTCGCTTCTAATGCCGGGTTTCCGAAACGTTGGATATCTATTAGATTGCATTAATTGATCGATAAGTATTTCTGAAACGTCAGATGACGGTTATCCATTCAATGAAACACTCGATAACTTATCGGTAGACAGATCACTAGATATCTCACGAAACTCCAGTTAAACATTCAATATGGCGGACGAGCGATACATTTATGTTGATGTATGTTTCGTTATTATGTTAGCATTCTATCCCACATGATGTTACTAGCTTGTTATGGTATTATAATGAAAAGTAGTAACGAAGCTGGAATAGGTTATTAATTTGTGTGTGAAATAATTCATAATACTAGAAAAATTGTATATTATCGGATAGATGACCTTTGTTATAGCCTACGATATTAATGTAGCCTATCCATCGTTTATTTGTATTAATTTCATTTTCTGTTGTAACGCTTTTATGTATACATCGCGAATAAGTTATTAATTCACATCATATTTTCTTGCTGTTCAACTTCAATGTCAGATCGTATAGGGCCTAGGCACCAGTGGCCCATTTCAATGATTTTACTGAATTCAAAGCCATCTGTCCCGTGTGAACCTAAGTAATTGTTGTCACGATATATTTCTTCCTTGCAAAACTGTTAGCATATTTCATAATATTTTGTAAAAGAAAGTGCCTCGTTCAAAGCTGGAATGGCAGAAAAATCATCAGACAGAAGTTGTTCGACGACTAATGTGCGTGGAAATCGTTCAGCCGAAGATTGCGATGTAAAAGGTGTTGTAGTAGATACGGAGCCTTCCGATCTGAGCTTGAAGCGTTCGATAGGAAGTGTTTCTTCATTTCATTGCCGAATATGTCTCATGAACGATGGACACGAAAGTCTGATTTCTCCCTGTCAATGCAAAGGGACAATGGCTTATGTGCATCATTCGTGCTTGGAAAGATGGCTGAACCTGAACGGAAGGGACACCTGCGAACTCTGCATGTACCAATTTCATGTGGTACTAACTCCTCGGTACAGAATCTGTCAAGCTTTGAGGATGTGGGTTCGACACCAGCGGATAAGAAGTTACATCCTGGTGGATATACTGATATTGGTGTTATTTACGTTCATAACTCCGCCCGTGATTGTGGTGTGTATTTATTTCTTCATCAGCGAAATCACTAAGGGTGGTACCGATCATTTGTGGTCTACAGGTACGATCGGATTCTCTCTACTCGGTTTGATTTTGTGTTGTTTTGGCACTATGTACTTGCTTGTTAAAGACCAGTTTACGCCTTGGTACCAATGGTGGCGTCGCATGGTAAACGTCAGACTTATTCTTCGTGAAACAAATTGGGAAGAATTCTAATCATCGTGCAGATGAAAACAATAGTAGATTTATTGTAATGTATATGACTACAAATGAATTGATACAGTCTTGCAATACTTTGTAATAAAACCATTGGAATATTGTTTGATTTCATTTTTGTGGCCGTGTTTTCATTGTTATTGTACGGTAACATTAAGATTGATTGATTGATTGGTTTATTTCATCATACAATACATAAGGGACTCTCGGTTACAAACAATGCTTTGCCGCAGAGCCCCTTTGTTGAGCAAAAAGAAAACTATTGGTATCACTCTCAGAACAAGAACAAACACAATAAAATCTACAAAAATACATACAATTGTTTCAACATGTTAATCCTTACCTACAACTTTTTTTTATTATTTTTTTTAAGTATTAATTACCAATTATACCGTCTTATTATCGCTTTCAATTTTTTTACCCCAAATTCTCTTAATTATAAACAGGAATTTTCCCATTTTTTTCAGTAAAATCTCGTTTTTTGTTGTACATAATTTCTTATATGCTATGCTACTATTCATTCTTAAATATTTCCTGTCAATGTACATTTTTCTCAGTTCTTCTGTCACAGTGCACTCTAATAAGATGTGCTTTGCGTTTTCTTCCTTCCTGCAGAGTGGACACATTCCACTAGGTGTAATCCCTCTTAAGTTTCTTAACCTCCATATACCCAATCTTAACCAAGCCAAACCAGTTCTTTCATTGCTATCACATGTAAATACATATGGTTCTAACCCCCAATCTGTTTTCATGTCTATATAAAATTTCAATGATTTAAATTTTTTTAATTCGCAAAATTATTCCTGTTTGGTTATATCATTACACCTTTGTCTTATAATCTTGCATATAACCTGGATGTTCCAATTCTCCATTCTGTGCCAAATCCAATTTAATCCTATTTTGTTTATCATTTCCACTAAAGATGTCCACCAGTTATCTTTCAATTTTGTGTTCTGCAAAAATTTTAAACATTCTTTTTCTAAACTATTCTCAGGTAAGTCTAAAATATGTTGAATAAATTTAATTTTTCTTATTAAAAAAGTACTCATACTATTTTCTAAGCCTAATTCCATTATTGCAGCTATATTGGCTGAGTTACTTGGTATTCCTAAGATTTTCTTACCATACCTCGCTCTGATTTTATTTACATTCTTCCATGCTTCCTCCTCTCCCCAAATTTCTGCTGCATATAATATCTTACTTTCCACCAGTGATCTATAAATAATGTTCAGATTGTGGATTTTTATATTTGCTAATTTACTTAAACAATTATTTATTGAGGTTAAAGCCACCGCTCCTTGATTTCTAGACATATTTATCTGATCCTTCCAATTACCCCTATTACTAAACCATACCCCTAAATATTTAAACTTCTCCACCACCTCGACTTTTTCATTATTTATAAACCACTGTTCCTTTCTACTCGACATCCCTCCCTTTCTATAGATAGGAATTTTAGTTTTTTTATGTTAATCTTTAAATTCCATTTTGAACGATATGTTATTACTTCATCTAATGCTCTTTGTAACCCTATAACTGTTATAGATCCGCTTACCACGTCATCTGCGAAAAGAATTGAAGGAACTTCCCTATTCTGGATTACAGGGCAATGGCAATCCTTATTATTAATTACGCTTACCACACCATATATGAAAATATTGAATAATAAAGGACTCAATTTACAACCCTGTCTTAAACCTTTATTATTTGTAATACGCTCTGTTAAACTTCCGTCTCCTAATTTTATTTTAAAACCTGTTTCCCTGTAAATTGCTTGTATACAACTTATAAATTTCGGGCTTAAGCCGCACTTCCACATTTTAAACCATAATTGATCTCTGTTAATAGTGTCAAAAGCTTTTTCAAAATCTATAAAAACCCAGTAAATTTTACCCCTCTTATAACTTAAACATTTATCAATCAACGATTTCACTATAAATATATTGTCACTCGTCCTTTTATTGCTTTTAAAACCCGCTTGATAAATAGAAATTATCTGACCCTCTTCTAGCCAAAATTCCAATCTTTTAGCCAACAACCCTGTATAAATTTTACTTAAAGCTGGCAATATTCCCCTATAGTTTCCAGGGTCCAGCTTGGAACCCTTCTGTTTGTAAATCGTTATCATCATAGCTGTATTCCAGCTGTTCGGGATTGACCCTTTATTTTTTATTCCATTGAAAATCCTTGTTAATAATCCCAGCCACCTCTCGTTCTTCCCCATTTCCTTCCAACATTGAATGGGGATACCATCCAGCCCAGTACTCTTTTTATTCCTAGCTTCTAGCAACAAATTCTTTACTTCTCCTTCTGTAAAATCGTCATCTAGTACACTTATGTAATTATTTTGAAAAGACCTATCAATGTTATCAATTCTTATTCCACTATTCATCCTAAATAACTCTTAGAAATATGTACACCACACTTCCCCTTCAATCTTATTTTCATTCTCCTTCCACTTCGTTAACTGATTAATGTAATTCCACGCCTTTTGCACATCATTTTCTTTAATCCAAAATTTAAGTTTTTTCACTTCGTTCCTATCATACTTTATTTTCACCTCTTTTAAAAACTCTCTGTACTCTCTCTTAAGGGTTGTATAAACCTGTTTGTCTTCATTCCTATTGGATTTTTTCCATCTGTAATAACTTTGTTTTTATATATTTCGCTTTACCGCGCACTCAAAATTAAACCAAGCTTTTCTTACTTTATTCATCGATACTGATTTAAACATTTCTCTACTTGCCCTTACAATACATTTATTTAATAATTCGATTGCTTCCGCTGGGTGGTAACATTAAGATGGAAATATGCAATCATGAACTTCAAAATATGGGAAAATTCAAATATAAGTCGCACCTTGGGATGGATATATCCCGCCCAACCTACCCTCTCCGCTGCAGTTTCTCTTATACCACGATCTAGCGAATTCTTCTGTCCTCGTAGCCTATTATGAAGAAACTCGTGATTGGACGTCGGAGGTGTGACGTCATACCCCAAGACGAGAGGTGACAGCCCGACAAACCTCCGGGAGATATAATATGCCACATTTTCGAAATCTACAAAGTGTATCGTACACTTAACTATGTGGTTAGTGTTATGCATTATTTATTTAGCCTATATGTAGAGGTGGATACGAGGAACTTGCGACAGTATACAAGGACAGTGGGTACAAGGCACTTGCGACAATATACAAGGACAGTTGGTCATTCTGCTTCGCTCAGAAACAAAATACATCTCACATGTGAATATTGAATGGGCGGAGCTTAAGGGACGACTTATATTTGAATTTTGATTAAAATATTGTCTGTGTTGGACAATTACATGAGAATATAGGCTATGGGAGCAAAATTCCTCTTACACTGGAATTTGTACCCACGACCTTCGGATTTTCCGTGCCACTGCTCTACAAACTAAGCTATCCAGAGTTTATGGAACCTTTATCTTATGACTGATTATCCTTAATGGTATACCTCACTGAAAGAAAATTTACGTCATATGCAGTACTGTGATGCACACAGTTGAGTGATTTTTAACTCGAGAGTGGAAGTAGTATTCGAATTTTTATAGTATAATTTTTTAGTAAAATTGTTTAAAGAAGCTGAATTTTAAATGAAACCATCAAAACGGCCACCATCGTGAAACCGAATAAAAAATTAAAATACTAACACACATCATAAATATCATTTTTCATGGCTTCAAGGAAAATGTTTGCCAAATTGGAAGAAAATATTACAAAGCATGTGTTCTTGATTGCGTAACATACAAATTTACAGACGAATTGCCGAACGGTCGGCTTAAAACATGTGGATTTGTGGTGGACAAAATGGGGTCGGGGCAGGTTTTCTCAAGGTGCTCCTGTTATCCTGCCATATATCATTCCACCAGAATTCCATTCATCATGCTATGACCATTGGTTGCAATAAAGGAATTACTGTAAACATGGCATAGCTCCTCTCTGTCAAAGCCTTCTATTTATCCATGTAAGTGTTGTTGTTTTCACCGCCGTCTCGAGAATTACACGAGTAATACAGTCTAGAAGGCAGTGGTTGTTTTTATGTTCGCTGTCTTTTATTCCCTGTTGCGTACTAAGCAAATGAAGACGTTGAAATTATGCAAGCTGAAATGAAAACATGATCGCCGTTATTAAGTGCCAGTATGGTACTTTATGAGATTGTGTGGTGGACGAAAAAATGTCTGTCCGTCTGTCTGTCCGTCTGTCCGTCTGTCTGTCCGTGTGTCTGTACGCACCATAACTCAAATACGCTTTTTCGGATTTTCATGAAACTTGGAAAACACATTTATAATGTCCGTGGGAAGAACCCTATTGATATTGAACCAAATCGGTTCACCGGTACCGGAGTAATGCCCAATTTAGTGCCTATTTTAATAGATTATGGCGCCTTTCTAATAGAAAGGCTCACTCAAATACACTGTATCGGATTTCCATGAAACTTAGTATACCCATTTACGACGTCCATGAGAAGTGCCCTATTGAATTTGAATCTAATCTGTTGACCGGTACCGGAGTAAATCCCAATTTAATGTCTACTTTAAAGGCGCAATAACTCAAATACGCTTTATCGTATATTTATGAAACTTCGTATACGCATTTATAATGTCCATGGGAAGACGTTTATTGATATTGGACCAAATCGGTTGGCCAGTACCGGAATAATGCCCAATTTAGTGTTTTTATGTTAATATATAAGAAATCGCGATAACTCAAATATGCTTTATTGGATTTTCCTGAAATTTTGTATACCCATTTATAATGTACGTGGAAAGACGTCTACTGATATTGGACCAAATCGGTAGACCGGTACCGGAGTAAATCCCAATTTAGTGTATATTTTAAAGACGCGGTAACTCAAATACGCTTTACCGGATTTTTATGAAACTTGGTATACACATTTATAATGTCCATGGGAAGACGTCTATTCATAATGGATAACATCGGTTGACCTGTTTCGGAGTAATGCTCAATTTAGTGCCTATTTTATGGTAATATAAGTATTCGAAAGAATTTATAAAAAAAATGAAAATCAGTTATCTTGACAACGTAGCCTATTGTTTTACTGTGATCTTATAAGGCCTTGGAAATTAAAATACAGGTAGCTATGACAAAAAACATATTGATTTACATGCGCTTATCCAACTAGACCGTTAAAATGACCCAGGTGGCCGAGATGGTAGGCCTTTCCTCTTCCGTAAGCCCTGCTTAATGAATAAATCTGGAGCTTAACTTGGAAATCAATTAAAAAAAAAAACATATTCTGCATATCATAATTGCAGTCATAACTGATTAAACAAAAACATACTGGCACTTTGTTACATCAGTTTACCTGATTTTATTTTATTTTATTATAATTTTGGATAATTCATATGCATAGCGATCTTCCAGCCGACTCACACTATCCAGTGATTCAAAAGGAATTTTTCTGCCAGTGGTAAATGTGGATCTGAAATGATATGGAGCGTTCAGATGGTTCTCCGTTTTTGTGCCGATTATGCCACAGGGATTATAGATACGAACGTCTAATTTCTCCCTGTCAATGTCAAGGTAATTTAGCTCTTGTGCACCTTTCTTGCTTGGAAATGTGGTTGACCTGGTTCGGAAAAAACATATGTGAACTCTGTTGTTTACGATTTAATGTGATAGAAGTGCCTCGCCCCTTCCAGGCTAAGATCAAGTGTTTACGACATCTGCTATGGCCGGCGGATCCCCTCTTGGCAGTCATCAACTTGCTGATGTTCATGTCTTTGGCAATGATCGTTTTGTGTTCGGTTACCGTGAAATCCTTGATTATCCATGGCTATTACGACAACGTGAGATCTACCGGTTTTTCAGGAATCTGGCTGGTTTGTAATGTTTTTGGTTTTATCCTGAATGTTGACTATCTTCTTGAGGACCTGTACTTACCTGAGTATCAAAATTGGTGCCAAATGTCGGACATTAATGTTATTTTGCGTGAAGAAAGTTGAAAGGATTCTGAAGAAAATAAAAATTTGTGGCGTCATATCATTATATATAGCCTATATATATATATATAGGTCTACAATAGAATGATCTTTGTTATAGCTGTGACGATTTAACTTCAAAATTAAGCTCCTCTATAAACTTTTTTTGCAAATTATCAACTACCCCTTGTGTAGACTAATTCTAGTAAGGAAACGAAAAAAAAGAAAGAAAAAAAACTTTATCTTAAGCTAAACACTCCATAATGCTGAAAACAGACCACATCAAGAAGGCTACACTCGAAAAAATTAAGATCGTGGCCCGTTCCCAGTATATCCACACCCAAAAACTTTCCGTAGCGGCATTCTTGAACTACCGTCTATTTTTTTTATTTATATGGGGGTGTCGAGCGGGGCTATATATAACATGGAAAGCAATTTTGATGAAACTCGGTATATATTTTGTTCAACTAATATATGACACTAAGTAAATACAGATGACCTTGGATTCTGTTGTTACAATTGGCGATGTTTTCATAAAGTTAGCCTAGGCCTATATTGCGAAAGAGTATTCACGCAATTTCAACCGATGTAATTTTGATTTTCGCAATAGATATGCATAGCCACTGCCTTCTTTATTTCTTACAAGCCATGATGTTAAATCTAGCAACATCGCATCGGTAGTCCTATCAGCTATCGATATGCCGTAAATAAAGCAATGAACTCCATCAGAATCATCGCATATTTAAGCTTAAAGTAATCCCAGTCATCGCCTATGGTTTAGAGAACATCTGGACACACCTGAAGAGCAACTGGAGAGCATAGAGAAGGTAAAAACCGTGTACATAATGAGAGATTTATATACACCGTCACCTCTAATTCAGTACACCAGAGTCAGTATTTCATAGAAGATTTTCGTGTTTATCAGCTATTACCATCTACAAACGAATACAAGGGAGAGGTGCGGTATGATATTAGCGTCCTTCAGGAAGAATTGGCTGGTATTAAAGAAGAATTGAAGAGAAAAAGAGTAACTTTTACTGGTATGAACTTTTATCAAGCTGCTCACATTAGGCATAATTCATCTCAATGTGGCAGGCGCCAAATCGTAGTACAGTATATGCAATCTCCTATCCTCCCAATAATACTACTAGAAAATCGATTCAGCGTTTTCCTACAGTTTGGTGAAGGTAATGAACGGGATTCAAACCTTAACCTCAAAAGTGCTGGCGAATCAACACAGTTCACCACCGGAGCCAAGGATGAACGAATGAATGACTTTTAGACAGCAAATAACGGAAAGCTGCGTGTTCCCAAGGAATTAGGCAAAGTTATTCTTTTCAGTGGCAGTCGTGGGCGTAGTCTTCCACAAAGTGCATGTGACAAGAAGAGAGATATTAGTGTTCTAGGTTACCTATATTAAACCAGGGACAACTAGCTCAGTGGTAGTACAAAATGACCCAGAGAAGTGTAGCAGCTTAATAAAAGATGACTCTGTTGTGGGTCAAATAACAGAGCTCTTAGGCCTAACAGGATAAGTGAGGTTACTACCAATAAATAAGAAAAAACGCGACATCATATCGTACAATGAGGAGACACTGAGAATTACGATTCCTTCAGATATGTGGGAGTCACAGCGCGTTACGTTATTATGCACATCACAAGTATAGGTTGTGTAATATAGGCCTACTGATTTGGCCTAAATAAAGTCAGTATTTGTGATGAAGAAAATTATCTGCATTAAAAACGTATTCAAATGCTTCCCACAGACCGCCACAGATAGGACTACCTCCTTTGTTGCCACATTTCAAGCAGCATGGCTTGTAAGAAATATAGAAGGCAGTGGCATAGCCCATGAGAAAATGAAAATGCTGTATGTATTCTTGATGTGCATTTAGTTTATTGCTGCTGTCACTGCCTTCTATATCTTAGAAATAAAGAAGGCAGTGGCCTAGGTCTATGCAGAAGTAAATATTCCCTGAAAGAAATACAGCAATATTCTTTCAAGAAGATGATATTCTGATTCGGAAATAATGTACCGTAGCTGAAGTATATTAATTTTATTTTCTGGTGCAACACTTTATGAAGAAAATATTGTCTTTTTACATCACGAATATTAGGCCTAATACATAATCATCTTCTTTCTCGTCATCTTTATCCTGAGACGATAATTAGGCCTAGAGGTGTGTAAAGCAAAAATATTCCCTGAAATAATTAGATCTTTACGATATTGAGTTTCAAAGTAAGGAGCTATGGATAAATAAGCCATCATATGGAATAAGGAACAACTGCAAGCATGCCTCTTTCAGCCTTAAATAGCCCATCATTAGAAATGGGAACAAATCGAAAGATTCCTTTCTCAGTGGTAAATCAGCTATAACTTAATTAATGTGTTACTTTTAGGCGACATTTTCTCGAATGCACAAGTCCCGAAGTCGACATTGCCGAAGTTTCTCTCACGTTTTACATTCATTTTACCAGAGAAACAGCAGACAGAAAATTCAGCCATTTGAATACAATAGCTAGAAGCCTTCCCATTGGTTGCTACTCAATCACGGCCGATTTGATATTACAGTATTCACCGTGTCTCCATCTATTGACAAAGTGCTCAACTCATTTGTCTGACATATGGCTATTTACTGAGCGCATTCGCTTTCGGAAATGGGAAGGTATTTATAGAGTATATAAGATGTATAGAACCATTAGCTGTCTAAAAGATATCTGGAGCTTTTATGCAACGGGGCCTAAGCCGTGTAAATTAACAATAAATTTGTAGATCATACTCACCCAGAAATAAATGTATAATTCTCCGTAAATTCAGATTTCTCGGAATAAACCCTAAATGCAGAGTTAAGTCCTTAGCAAAGTGTTGTAATTCAAAGTTAAACACGCCAAAATAATTTATATTCTGAAATAGGTTATACATAACGTCACCGCACAGTTCTATTGAATACTGAATTATGATCAGCTTCCCAACGCATTTTATTTCTCATGAATGTACTGTATAAAAAGACAAACAAATCCTGAGGAAGGGTAAAGGGATTTCCTTGCACTAAGATTACTAGAAGATTTATCATCTGCCTTACGTTACGCATGTCTGAAACCGTGCACAGAACAATAATACCACTGCGATCGTTTTTGGTCTCAATCCAATGGTCCCGAACATCTTTCTCCTTCCATCCGCCTGTCTACCTCATTATTTCTGTCTCTCTTACTCTCTCCCCTTCACTAACTTACAATCTCTGTCAGTTCCTCAGTAGGCTTGTTGCAAAAGACAAATTGCAATAGCTTGAGGATTTGTTGTACCGCGCATGTTCCACGTATACTGGGACATGATTCGCGCTGTTGGAACCATGCGGAATCGATAGCTCCTATCGATATGTGTTATCGTTAATACAGTTCAATATTTACGAATGCTGTGAATAAGAATCTGAAGGATGGTTTGTTGAATGGCGGCCGTGCATAGCAACCGCGAATTTCAAAGCTATTTAAACGAGTTGAATTACTAATCTAGTGCTAGCTTAGTTATTTTAGTGTTACATATCTGTTTATAGTTTAGAGGTGCATCAATTCAAATAAAAGTTTACGTAAGTGATTCTATAAATACTGAACTATTTGACATAAACAATTGCTCATAGATCTGTGACTCTAGAGTGCCCTGAAAAGGGAATAATTAATAATGAAATGACATTACCACAACGAAATATCTTTATGCAAGACGACACTTCCAATTTAACTGTGTTACGAAACCCAAACTCAAAAACTTATCTTGTCTCACAAGGTCATCAACATGCATTGAAGCCTCTAGGGAAAGCTAGTTCTCTGATAAACTTACGGAAAGAATCTACCAAACGGAACTTACCAGTTGATTCTGAGGACCACCAGTCAATTAAAAGGTCATCTGTATATAAAAATACTATGTCAGAAGACAAAGTAAGTATCTCCCGTTCTGAAAACAACATTCCGACTGGAAATAATGATGACAAACTCAAGTCATCGTCAGCACTCCCTGGATGTACTGGTAACATAGATTGCCAAGCAATACCGAATGTTACAACAAAAAACTTCTTTGCTCCACTAGCACAGCTAGAAAATACCAATGATGATATGGAATTATCAGATACTCAAATAAATCCACAAATAAATGAACAGACATATAAATCTAAACAACCACGATTTCCCCCAATAATCGTTCCAAAACTCCCAAGACATGAAAATTACTTCACATACCACAAACAATTAGAGCAAGAACTGGGTTACCCGATTAAAGTAATTTATAATCAAAAAGAAGGAACTAAATATCATGTAGCCTCACAAGAGGCCTTCACTAAATTACAAGAACTATTCCAGGTAAAAGGTATAGGTTACTATACATACACTCCAAAATTTCAGAAACCACTACAAGTAGTCATAAAAAGGCTGCCAGTACATGTAACAGCAGAGCAGCTTAAAGAGGAATTGCTACTGTTAAACTTTCCGGTCACACATGTGCGACAGCTTGCTCGAAGACAGCAAGAAAATGAAGCTACCTCAAAATCTTTCATACCAATATGGATAGTCTCACTACGCAACAATAGCGATGGACGTGGCATATATAATCTCACGGCCATCTATCACCAACCAATCCTTGTTGAAGATTATACTCCCATAGCAAAACTATATCAGTGTTACAATTGCCAACAATTCGGTCACACCTCATCTGGTTGTCACCTTCCGCCTGCATGTGTCAAATGCAGTAAAAATCATCGTTTAGTAGATTGTCCTATTAAAGGACCTTCAGTTTCTCCTACATGTGCTAACTGCGGTAAATCACACACAGCAAATTACAGGAAATGTGAGACATACTTAGCACAGAAAACCGTAATAGTAAACAGAGAAAGTATAAAACAACGACGACTCACAGATAGGGAGCCTACTTTCACCATCAACTCAAAAGACTTCCCGTCTCTTCCAACAGTAACTACACCTCCAGCATGGGCCACAACATCGCCACCCAACACTCAAGAGATGTCAAACAATTCATTTCTTGGAGATATCCAAGAACTTTTTACGTTTGTCAAGAGCCTAGGTATAAATAAAATCATATCGCAATTAAAGCTTGCCACTTCTAGGCTTAAACAGGCTCCTGATACTCTCTCTAAGATTGCCATAATATTCGATGCTGTCACAAATATACTAAACCTCGAAAATGGCAGCCCTTAAAAACACAAAGTTAAACGACTTTCGCTTAGCCATATTTAACGCCAATGGATTAAAACGACAACTTTTTGAATTTCAATCGTTTTTAAACGATTACGATGTAGACATCGCTCTTTTACAAGAAACCCACCTTGACATGAATGATCGTCTGAAGATAAGACACTATGATATCATACGTACAGATAGAATCAATAGAAGGGGAGGTGGAACTGCTATCGTAATTAAACAAGGCATTACATATTACCCAATTCAAATCACTGGTCTACATTCGGCAGAAATTACAGCGATGAAAGTAATGATACGCAATGATGAAGTAATGATCGCATCTCTTTATATTCCCCCAAACAGCAGACTAAATCCCAGTGAATTATCCGTCATCACCAATCATCATTCTAAATTCATCATTGGAGGTGATTTAAATTCCAAACATAAAATATGGAACTCCAAGATTATTACTCCTAAAGGAAGAATTCTTCAACAACACGCAGAAGAGAATGAATATATCATTACAGGTCCAGAAACACCAACTCATTATCCGTACAATGGAGATCATAGCCCAGATGTTCTGGATATTATGCTACTTAAAACGTCCGCCAACCCAGCGACAATGGAAACGGTAAATGCACTGGACTCAGATCATCTTCCAGTTTTATGTCACTTTACAACATCAACAATTTTCAGAACCCACACAGCACATACAAACACTCAGACCGACTGGAGTCATTATAAAGCTAATCTAAAAACGGCGATACCAGGAAATCCTAAATTTCTTTCCAAAGATGACATCGACTTCGGGATTCACGTTTTCTCAAACACCTTACAAGACGTTTACAAGCAAGCTTCCTTATTCCAAGATGCCATTCATGTGACTGAAGGTGATAACACATTATCATTCCTAATAAAATCCAAACACCAGGCCCGTAAAAGATGGTTCCTTACAGGGAGTCCTCAAGCAAAACGATGCTACAACAGACTCAACAAAGCAGTCCAAAAGAAAACAAATATTTATAAAATACAGAAATTTGAGGCAGCTGTCAATGAAATTACAGAAAACCCTATGAAGGTATGGACATTCTCCAAACGTCTCTTAGGGAAACTTTCAAAAACACCAAACACAGCAATACTGGATGAACATGGACAGGCACACTACAAACCAGAAGATAAAGCAAATGTAATAGCCGATTCACTGGAACTTCGATTCTCACCAAATATTACTCCTATGAACCATACTTACGCACAGGAACTCGAATCAGAAGTTAAACAATATACCAGCCAAATTCCACAAAATGACATAGATCAAACAACACCAACAGAAGTTAACTCCATAATCGCTCAACTAAAGCGCAACAAATCTCCAGGTCCAGATCGGATAACAGCAGAAATGCTTACAAATATACCTACTAATGCAATTACACACCTTACAAAAATATTCAATTCATGCCTCAAGTATAAATACTTTCCAAACCCATGGAAACATGCCCATGTTGTAACATTTCCCAAACCTAAGAAAGACCCTCTTCTTACAAAAAATCGACGACCTATAAGTTTACTGTGTGTTTTATCTAAAGTATTTGAAAAAATAATATACAATCGTCTTGCTCCAATTTTGAATACACCATCAAATATTCATAATGTACAATTTGGCTTCAAAAAGGAACATTCTTGTATTCATCAACTGAAACGGCTTACAACATCTATCACAGAAGGCTTCAGCAGAGGAGAACATACCATTGTCGTTTTTCTTGATATTGCTCAAGCCTTTGACACTGTGTGGCATGCTGGCCTCATCCACAAATTGCAGAATCTTGACGTACAAGACAGTCTAATTCATCTTCTATACAGCTTCCTGTCAGATCGAAGCTTTCAAGTAAAAACGGAAGGCTCATTATCTACAGTTCGACGCATATCTGCTGGAGTTCCACAAGGTAGTGTACTAGCTCCTCATCTCTATTCTATCTATGTACGGGACATCCCTCAGCAGCCAACGTGTAAGCTTGGTCTATATGCTGATGACACTGCATACTATACAAGTGACATGCACATCAAAACAGCTCAACAAAATATGCAACTCCAACTAAACTCACTAATGCAATGGCTCACGAAATGGCGGATTAGAGTCAACGTCTCCAAAACTCAAGCTATTATCTTCACTCGAAGAAAACCTAAAACACCGGACCGCCTCAAGCTATTCTCAGAAGAAATTCCATACCAGGAGACAGTTAAATATTTAGGACTCTCCTTTGACAAAAGACTAAATTATCAACATCATGTAGAATGTGCACGACACAAAGCAATTGCACGGTTTATTCGCTTATACCCACTATTAAAATCTCCAAATCTTCATCTTCAAATAAAAACTCGTCTTTATACTTCAGTCATCCGCTCCCAAATGATTTATGGGTCTGAAATATGGAACACTGCTTCAATACGCATCATTCGCAGACTACATGCTATACAACGGAAAGTAGCTCTAATAATAACAGGCGCAGATTATCACACAACCAACAGCCAGCTAGACGACATGCTTCAGATCCCATCCTTTTATAAATTCATTCAACAAACTGTCCAGAATTTTGAAAATACACTAGTATATCACAGCAACCCACTCATCAGAGCATTAGCAATGAAGTAATCATCAAATTATATGTAATTTATTCAAGTCATTGTACATTCAGCTTTTACTATACTTCTTTTTGAGTAAAAGCCTTTCATAGGCTGAAACTTGTACAACATATTGAAGATAATAAAAAAAAAAAAAAAAAAGAATCTGAACTGAATTTACAGGTCGATAGTTTGCAAATAAACCGCATTCTTAAATAAATTCAAATTGTATTTCTTATGTCATTAATTAAACTTAAAATTCTACCAAAGATTTTGTGGCATTGAGATGAGCTTTGGAATAACATTTTTTGTTTACTTCAGGTTTGGTTCTTTTCCTCTCAGATGCCAAATCAATAGCGCAGAGAACAAAGGCATTTGCGAACATTGCGCAGAACCTGGAACTGCCGGGTATCTGACCTTACGAAGATAATAGCAAAAGTACTGTTTAGTTTTTTTTCATGGTGGCCAAGGTGTGCAATCGTCTAGGACGGGTCCATGTAAGACAATAAGGAAATGAAGGGGTTCATACAGGCAGTTAAAATGCAATTAAAACTCAAAATAAAAGTGAATTTTGCTACTTTCTATTAGTATATGACTTTTCATGTCAATTTACGCTCCGTGGGATACAAGTAAACCACACAAGAGGTTCCTGATCATTTTTCCCAATTACTTCCCCAAACTCAAAATCCCAAAATCCATTTGACCGAAAGTAAAATTTCACGAATTAAAATAAATCCAAAGCTTCAAATATACAAACCAAAAATAAGCAGTTTATTTCACGTTGTGAATATTTTAGGCAACGCATCAATAATACCGTACAAAGGGGAAATTCCACCAGAGTTATGAGAATCCTTTATACGACTTCAGCAGTTTATTTAGTAATTCTGTTCCTTTTTATTCTTTAATATTTATATTTGAATATAATGTATGAACTTCAACTTCAATAAAATGAAAAGCTGGATAAATTAATTGATGCTGCGATATTATAAGCAACTAAATTATTTTGCTATATTATAACTTTATATTAAAATTTCAAAGTTATAAAAATGCGCATAATTAAAATAGAAGAAATGGTCAGCGAACCAAGAATTGTAATTATACTGGGACTGAGCCACAAAGTTATACATATTATAAAAGTAAAAATGAAACAGACAAAAAAGTAACCGGGATTATAAAAAACCGAGACAGAGAGAGTGCAACGCACGAGCTATCACGGTAAGTCAAGGTAAGCAAATAAATTGTTAAAAGTGACGTAGACTCTCCACCTGGGGAAGAGGCTCAAGAAGAAATGGTATTAGCAAACCTTAAAACTGGGTATCCAACATCGTTAAATTATTTTTATTTTTTTAGTTTCGGGAAACATGGTAGTCCACCGCTGTGGCGCAGAGGATGCGTCCACTCTTCTCACGCAGAGGACCCGGTTCGAATCCTGGTTGTAAAAAGTTACCTGGGTGGGGATTTTTGGGTATTTTTCCTCACCTGTGAGACAAATGTCGGGTTAACTTTCGGCCCTCGTGGTCCCCGGATATCATCTGGCCGTCGTTACCATCTTCATCCCATCCTTGCTCTGTTTAGAGTGGATGTGTTTATGTGAATGGTGTGTCTCGTCCTATGTGTTCGAATTTCTCGGGGTGGCCCCGGCATTGGGCTGATCACTCATCCGGGGAGGCACTCCATGTCCTTGTCTGGTCCAACAGTATTTATGTGATCCAATAGATAATCCCTTTCTCCCTAAGGCGTGGATCGCTTAAACGTCCCTGAAAGGGAGAGATAAAACTAAAGAAAAAAGAAGAAGGAAAACTGGATTTCAGGCAAAGATATTCGGGAAAAAATGATTGGAGAAAAGTATTCCGGCAAAATGAGGATTCGGGAGATTTAATCCTAAAATTTATCCGAGAATCCAAAATAGTACGTTGTACATACATTAAACTGGCGTGGGTACATGTGTACGCCTAACTCAATTTACGAGTTTTCAAAAGATGTGGTGATTTTTATATGACAGTCCCAAATTCTAACGCAAGTATTCGCCAATGTACTGTATCTGTTCTTTGCGCTAATGTTTTGGTTCAATTTAACTTGATTATAAGAACTCAAAATTGGAGGACAACTCTGCATTTCGCTCATGGCCAAACAGCAATTAACAGAGTGAAGATATCCATCATCATTACCACGTAATGAAACGAATTCGTTTTAATTCCACTAATTACCCTGATTTATCGGCTACAGTATAATATGTCCTTGTGTTGTTTCAAACTACAGTCATTTCGAGCTTAACCTGGTCATAGTATTTAACACAATGCTGTTCAATTCCTAAGAGCTGGAGAGCTATAATCGTTTTTACTTATCATGAGGAGGGTCGCAACTGGAATGTAGCCTAGTCTCCGATCAAAAGTGCAATATTACTAGGGATTTCAAAATTTAAGGAATGTGATATCTACTCAATATGCCCGACAACATGTATACACCAATTTCTGTTGATGCGAAACATAGAAGGTAGAAGGGAACAATCTGTAAAACAGCTTCTGCAGCAATTCTTGAGAAACTTCATGGTGGACAATAGACTTTCAATCAAATAACTACTTCCATATTTAACATTACTTTCCTCCCAAAATCACAACACTTAGGAAATATTTAGCAAGTCTGAAGAAACCCGGCCCATTTACCAAACATACTGGAACTTGTTTGTTGTTGCAGTTTCTTGTTCAGATGTCAGTTAACACTGTTCAGGCATCGTCTTCATATGCTTTCATTCGTAGTTGAATGATGCATGTTTACAGTATTGGATATTTATGTGAATTGTTATGAAATATTCCTAATTATATCGTCCCCGAAACATCAGTTTTCATTTTCAACTTTAGTCCAATATTTCTTTGAATTCACGAACAGGCAATCTAAGGCTGAAATAAATATAGGTCAACGCTCACAGAAATCACATGATACCACTTCCGTCGAAGCAGTCGTAATGAAATTGTTAGAAAGAAGAGTAATAAAGTAAGTCACGACACGTTATACCTAAGTAGAATTAATTCTTTATCTTAGTTTTACCTCTCCCTCGACCTGTCGGGAGAATGATTATCTTTGGATCACATACATACTTTTTTGACCAGAGAAGGACATGGATGGCCTCCCCGGATGAGTGCTCAGCCCAATGCTGGGGCCACCTCCGAGACAACACGAACACATGGGACGAGACACACCATTTACACAAACACACTCACTCCAAACAAGGCGAGGATGGGATGAAGATGATAATAATATCATCTGGGGACCACAAGGGCCTAAAGTTACTCGACATTTGTCTCACAGGTGAGGAAAAACCCAAGAAAAAAAAACCAGCTAGGTAACTTGTCCCGACCAGGAATAGAACCCGGGCCGGCTGCGAGAGAGGAGGACAGGTAGAATTAATAACTATCAATATCAATTTTCTTAGGGTTAGCTTTAATGGACTCTAATATTATTATAACGACTATTTCATCGTTGATATGAACGTGTTTAACCTAAATCAGTGTAGAAATGTTATGCAGAATATTTCATCAAAATGAAGTATTGCAGACAGACTTAAATAATACGATTATTGACTCGCTTAGGAACGAAAATGTTTAATTAAAACTATCAGATCAGCTACGTTTATTGTATGTTGCTTAGGCCTTTCGGAATTTTCGTCTTCATCAGGGCATCTTATCGTGCTGATGTTGCATTAGCAATTAAACATTAAAATGACTGTCATGTTGATAAAAATTATTACAATCCTCACAAAAGTTTAAAAACTATCACTTCACACAGCTTACTTCTTCTTCTTCTTGAGTCTTCTGGAACCTTTTTGGGCAGGTATGAATAAGTAATTTTGTTCAAAATCTCTCTTTGAAGTCATATTCTATATTCTATAATATTCTATATAATATTCTTGTCATATTGTATAATATGGGACTAACATATTTACATCCCTATAAAAGAAAACATACTGGGGATTTACATGACCAAAATACTCACACCTTCATCCAGGTTTTGGCCCGCGAACCTTTGGACCAATTACAAACAAACTAATCGCTCACATATTGAGAACGCTGTTTAATTAAACCTGTAATGTCCTGAATATGCGTCCTCGTTCTATTCTTCACATAATTCCTCTATCTCTTTACACCGACATTCTGTAGGTCTATGGTTTCATTTATTTTTCACTTAATTCTGTAACATGTTGTGCTGAAGTAGATCGGTTTCATTCTCAGCTCAACTTTTCTAATTTCCTGTAAATACATACGGATATGAAGGATTTTCATTTTAGAAGGTAGCGTACCGGTAATTCGAAATCATTTGAATGGGTGGTACGCAGGGCTGAGATGGTGTATTTTTGTAGCTTGGTTATTTCGCATGGCGTCAATATTTATGAGTTTGTGAGCCACGGTCCAGTTAGTTACTGCATATCAGAGCTCACGCGCCAATGCACCGTGATGGACGCCATTAATCGATATTAGCATATAACAGATGCTAATAGTATCTACGAACCATAACTTTTGTTCATCTTATATTTATTTTTCTCCACACTAATTCAATAACCTCAGCGCGTAATACTGCCATGATATTCGGCCATATGAATAAAACAAAGTAATTGTTTGGAAGCCATAGCCGGGATTTGAACCACAGATCTTCGGCTCTCCGTGCCGCTGCTCTGACACTTGAGCTACCTTGGCAACTTGCCGGTACAATATTAAATTCTCCAAATGACTCACATATCCCGGTATATCTGTGGTTCAAATCGGTATATCGGTAGTTCTCAGCAAAAAAATGTTACGTCTGCAAAGGCTTCAAAGTCAATTTTCTCAAAAGCATTGGCCCTTTTAGAACCAAACCATAGAATTATGGTCATATCTCTTCACATCAATACAGCTAACGGTATGTAGGGGTATGTGGAATTTTTACCGAATAAACCAAAATTTCGCTTTTCAGTCTACTGTATCAGGTGGTACCGGATCTATCATTAACTGCTTTCAGCTTAAGCTCAACAAGCAGTGACTGACAAGTTTTCAAGCTGCATTATAATACCTTTAATAACTGTAAAAGCTGTAACAACTGTGACAACTGCTACCTGTATTCAATCAAACAAATTTACTTTTTTAATTCCTCTGCCCATACCATAGGTACTATAGGTAGATGTAGTATTGTTTTCGACCTCCAAATTCGAAGATGAGTTCTTAACATAAAAACACGTTTTGAGGTCCCCTGAATCCTTCGGAAACATGTCGGTGTATGTGTCTGTGCTTCTGTGAACAGCCTAGCTCCAGTGCTGAAAGAGATTTTGAATTTGGGTTAAGTACCTTTTGAGGATGTGACACGAAGATTGGCGACAACTTTCTCTTATTTTTAAGGGGACTTTACATAAAGAAATTTCGGTTTTCGCGATTTTCTCGAAAACGGCTGTAACCATTTTCTTTCAATTTCGTACATGAAGTGCTTATACTAAGAGCTAAAACTTTATTTGAAACTTTTTTCGAAAAAATCTCTGAAGGGTAGTTATAAGCCACCCACTCTGAATACGTGCTCTTTGCAATATAGCCTCTTGTAACGAAAAGTCATAAAAAGAATTGTATTTGGGTTAGGTACCTTCTGGGGATGTGACAAGAAGATTGGTGACGAGTTTCTGTTATTCTTAAGGGGACTTTATACGAAGAAAATTTTGTTTGTCACGATTTTCTCAAAAACAGCTCTTACGATTTTTTTAAATTGTATACATGAAGTGCTTATACTAAGAGCTAAAACTTTTATTTGAAACATTTTTTCGAAAAAAATTTATGAAGGGTAGTTAGTTATATGCCATCCACTCTGAATATGTGCTTTATTCAATAAGTCCTATTTTCTATATCAGAATGTGAAGTGTGAAAAATGTATTGGCCATGCTAAAAGTAAAGAAAGTTTCTTGAGTGCATTAATAAGATTTTATCTGAGTTATGTATCCTTCGGGGATTCGATGTGATGTGGTAAAGACATTCTTTTAATTTTTAAAACCAATTTGCATGGAGAATGTCATACACAATAATTATATTGTACGCAGAGGCTAACTTTCATTTGGGCAGAGGCAGTTATGTGAATTTCACATAAGATATTTTTTAATTATCTTCGCACAGAAATAGAGAAAAAATATTAAACACCAGTTGAGAATTGAGCTTAAAGTCAACATAAAATCTTTCCAACCTGTAGCATAAATGTGTAAATTTTCTTTAGAGCTGAATTTTCACGAAAGGTGAAAATCAATTAGGCTACTCGTGACCATTCCATAGTCGAAAAACTAAAACGCTTGCTTTAGAATGTTAGATCTTGCGATCAATTCCCATTCAATAAATGTAAAATTTGTGGAGGATATATTGGTTACCTGAACACGATTCTTAGGGTACTCACATCCTCTGCTACATAATTACATCGCTTGTCCCGTAATCCATTATCAGAAATGGTCGTTGTTCGCAATTAAAATGTATCATCAAAATACGCATTAAAATGCCCATAGGGTAAACAATATTCTAGCCCATGGTTTAACCCCCTTTAAATATTGGTCCATTGGGTTGGTAAATGAACAGGATCAATATGAGATTGAAAGGATTTTTTTTAGTATGTGTGGGTCCTATAGATTCAAGATGAATTCGACTGCTCCGATCCGAAATTTAAAAAAATATTTTGTAAGACTTAAGTCTGACTGTTAGTAGTTGAGATCTTCCGCCTTGAAAGGATCATCCTCGATCTTCTACATTTTTCCACCTTAGGATTTGTCTTCTTTCAGCTACTTTCACCTTTTCGTTATATAATCTCTTGATCAGTATCTTCATAATAGTTTCACTGCGATGTTTCTAACATCGTTGGTAGATTTTACAGTTATGTAGTCATACATATTTTCATAGTAATGTATATGAAAAAAAAAATAAAAAAAAAATGGGAATAACCTTTTCAGTTTCCATAACATTCGAAGAATTCACAGAATTAGTACCAAACTGCAGTAGGCTATTCATAATGTAAACTAAGAAGTTAAATTGTTACTGGTATAAATTATAAAGTGAAATTTAAGTTCATAACTAGGAATTTGGCATTAATATATTCTATTCGAATTGAAAAGGGTGAAAGAAGACTTGAAAAAAAAAGCCTTGAGGTGAAGTGAAAGGAATTGGCTAAAACGTCTATCAATCAGACAGACAGAAACACAAAGAGAATCCAAGACAATTTAAAATCTCACAGATAGTAATTACCGGTATTCCACCTAAAATGGAAAATTATTTTTTAATTAGATAGATCCGCATGAATAATTCTTCAGCCTTTATCATGCATATTTAGTCAATCCAGATTTAAGATCTACTAGATTTTTGCTTATGATAATCTTGCCGTGTACGTATCGGTATGCGAAATTATTGAACACGGGTTTACAAGCATTGCTGGAAACCCTTTTATAACTTTCGTAACACTTGCAGTCTCTTCTTCATCTCTGTGGAATCGTTCCTCCAGGTGACTTTACAGCAGTATGTGTGGCCCATCCGGATAGTTTGGAGAATACTCCAAAAACGAAATATTTTGCTTGGAAACGCAATATTTTATCGAAGTGGCGGTGCATTGCCCTGTTGCAGATATTCTCAAATACGACGAATAAATCTGTGCCATGGTTCTAAAAGAGCCAATGTCAATTTCTTGCAAAAATGAGATCTTTGTATAATTGATATCGGCTAGTCTTTATCATTCGTTTAATAAATGTGCCAATGTATGTTGCTATTAATAGACATAATACAGAAACCTTAGAGACCAATGTCGGAAGTTCTCAGCAAAAATTGTTACTTCTACAAAGTAAGTTATCTCAAAAGCATTTTTTATGACATTGGCCTTTTTGGAACCAAGTCACAGAAATAATAACAGAAACAACGACATACAGTCGAGCGCAATAATAAACATAATTACAACTTGTTCGGAAACAGTCACGAGTGCTACTAGTACCTATTAAAATAAAAATATGTATGGTATTAGTCATTAACAAAAAATATATATATATATATATATTCCGGAAACTTCGTGAAAAGTGTAATGCATACTCATATACACACATACATGTAAACATACGTACATAAATACATACAAGCATACATACCAGTATGTACATACATACGTATACGCTATGCATATATACATGTATATACATTATACATACATCCATACTACAAAGATTTCCCTTATTCAAAAATGGAACTACACCAGAATGTACTGACTGTTGCCATGATTATTTTATCCGACGGTCTTTTATCCAAGCAGAATTTTCCAAGAACTTCGCTAAGTTAATAATGAAATATACTGTCAATTTTTATTTTAACTGCAAGCTTTATACGATGTCGCTGGGGCTGCTTAAATGATTAAAACGGAAATCCTATTTGTTACATTAGAGAGGAATCCTTGGTGGCTTGTATTAAGCCTGAGGCAATCAGGAGTGGAAAGAGGGTTCGCGTCTGTCATCTGTAATAATCTTTTCAGTAGGGTTGAGGCAATGGAAGTGATAAATTCAAGAATTAATGTAATTATTATCAATATATCTTTTTTAAATAGAAGTTAGATAATCGAGGCAAAGTTCTAAGGAAAGAATGGGCAAGAAATGAAAGTGCATTTTCTCCTTTTTGAGGTTATCTGTTTCACACCGAACATTTCTTAAATTATTCTCATTTTATTTATTTATTTCCTCATCAAAACAAATACACCAAAGATGCCCCTCTGTTACATTTCTGTTTCCCAGAGGGACAACGTGCCTAAATTCACATTCTTAAAATAAGGAGAATTTATTATACTGTCTAAACACAAGTGTACGATTAAAACAAAAGTTGTATTCCTGAATTATATGTATTTTTGTGTAATTAATTTATAATTATATAGCCTGTACTGCTGCATCCCATTTTTTCCTGACTATAAATTAAAATTTACCCAACCTTTTTAAAAGGGCTGCATTCTTTGAATCACAGATTTTCTTATACGCTATTAATTTGTTCAGCTACAATATTTTCTTGTCTATTAAAATTTCTCTCCAATAATTAGTTACCTCTTCTGTTTTTCCGTATCCAGATCCCAAGGTGCCACCACGCCAATCCAATTCAACTTCTTTATTGTTATTTAATAAGAACGCTTCTGCTCCCCACTACTGATTCATTTCTCTGTAGTACTCAAGTGATTTGTACTTCCTCAGTTCGCTGTATAAATCCATTCTTTTTATGTCGTTTTATGTTTCATGTCCTGACTAATTTGCACATACCGGTAATAGAATATTCATCCTATCTAGTCATAACCAATTTATTACTATTTTATTGTTTTTGTTTTCTATATTAGGTCACCAGTTTCTTCCTAATTTAGTCGTTTGTAGAAATTTTAAGCAATCTTTTTCTATTATACGTTGCTCATTCTCTAAGATATTTCTTACATTTTTAATATGTCTAACTAAGTCTAAACCCATTGAACTGTCCATTCCCATCTCTTATCTCGCAGCTAGGTTTAAGGAATTTCTTGGTATATCGAGGATCTATTTACAATATCTTGCTATTACTTTATCCATATTTACCCAAGCCTCATCTTCTAAAATTTCTACTACATACCACATTTTAGAATCAACTATTGCCTTATAATTCTTATCTATATATATATAAAAATGAATGTATGTGTGTGTGTGTGTGTGTCCTTTATGCATTACTACACCATTCATCCGATCGCCATGAAACTTTGGGAAGTTGTTGGGTACATTCCCGGGAAGGTTTCTGTCACACTACATTTTTAATTTTAGCCTTCGTTCGCGAGTTATGAGTGAAAAACGGCAAGAAAACGTGCATTTTTTACGCTTTCGAAGCATCAGTTATTCATTTCAGTTGTCAAATCAATTGCAGAAGGCTTTGTCTATTTTTGTCATACTTTGGAAACAATAGCATCGCGATCGCTTTGGAAGGCAATGGATATCTCATGTTATTATAAACGCCAGAGAAGTTAATGATAAGGTGATGATAAGGTAATATTAAATATTTATTTAACGTGGAATATGCTTCTTATGAAAGATGGTTTACAGAAAATTCCGGGGAAGTTGCTTAGTTCGGGGTCCAGGCTACAACATTTCTATATGTAATCATAAGTAAAATCTCTTATGTATGGTCGTTAAATCTGCCTGAAATGTAACGGAATTATAAGTCTGGACAAATGAATATAGAAACTATGGCCTCAGTAGGCTTATTCCATTCTTCATCTATATAAATAAAAACGAATATATGTCTGTCTGTCAAATACATTTACACACATTCTTTTCATCGTGAGTTTAATCGATTTCAATTCTCATGATCTTCTGAGATTGCAGCAACGCTCGACGAGTAATCTATATAGATCTTCTATATAGCCTACATAAAAATGAATGTATATGTGTCTGTCCTTTATGCATTACTATGCCATTCATCCGATCACCATGAAACTTTGGGAAGTTGTTGAATACATTCCCGCAAAGGCATGCTACATTTTTAATTTTAGCTTTCGTTCGCGAGTTATGAGTGAAAACGGGATTGAGACGTACATTTCTTGCGCTTTCGAAACATCAGTTTTCAGTTGTCAAATCAATTGCAGATGACTTTGCCTACTTTCGTCATACCTTGGAAATAAAAGCATCGCGATCGTTCGAATTTTGTAAGCCCACCATGGCCGAATCATTTGTTTATAATGTCAAGGCACGCAGCCAGATGAAATTTTCACCCTAGACGGAAGAAGAATAGTGAATATAGCCCTAAATGGACAAACATTATGCAGGGTTTTTTTAGGCCAGGGAACTCGAATCTGAGGTTATTTTTCCCATGCTGCGCTTTCTAATCGTGGAATTCACTTCAAAGCCGGATTTACAGTTGTTTCATTAATTAGGCCTATCAATCGTTTAATTTAGACCTATGAATGTTTCGTGTGCAAAGTGTTAGTAAATATAATAGTTTAATTATTTTGCTCTTAATTTATAATCTTCCTATTAATTATTGTGGGCGAAGCCGCGGGGATCTGCTATAAGCTAGCCTATAATAAGCTGTAGCTTATCTAGCGTTTTCTGAGGAAATAGTTTGTGTGTGATAAGTCGTTCTTCCCCATTTCAAATTCTAAATACCTATATAAAGACCTTAAAGACCTCGAGTTTGAAAATCGAAAGTCCTTCATAAGTTATTTTCGCATTTACAAAATACAAAACCCGAGCGACGCCTGGCCTTTTAAGCTAGTATTTATATAAAAACTCAATGGCTCATTCCTGTCTGTACCGATGTGTTGCAAAAACTAATAACCTGATATAGCTGAAATTCTGCATGAACTATAGTTCTTATACCCGGACAGGTAATAGGACTATAGTCGTCAATAGGGTTCAATGGCGGGCTTAGGTAAACGCGGCAATGAACCTTCGGGTTCCATAAAATAGATAAGATCCCTTTGCTTAGGAATTGTCTATTGCCATTGAGTAATTAAGTAAGTAGCCCTATTGAATATTAAGCTTCGTAGGTAGTACATAATTTATTGAAAGAGGATTATGCAAACAAATCATTAGAAGTGTTTGGACGACAGACAACAATGTTCATTAGCGCATTGTGCAAGGGAAATCGGTTCGAGACCTGTTGCAGTGACAACAGGCACTTGTCTTTGATTAGCGTGCAGTTACTTCACCGCCTTGTTTAAACTCACGATAAATTCCATTACTCTAATTGCACACCATAGACTATAGCTGGTGCATTACCCTGATTAATGCATCGCGTGTGTGTATGTATTTCAAGAAAACACACGCCTACTCACAGCACCTCGTTACTGCATTCGAAAATCCACATGGAGGCTTGATGACACGGCATAGGTCTCATACTAGACAACTTTAATCATAAGGGGATACAAATTCGAAATTAAACGATTAAAATGAACCACAGACTCATGAAGCTTATCCTTGCACGCAATCCGTGCACAAACAAATAAAACGATTGAATACTAAAAAGCTAAAACTTCGGCTTTGAGTTACATTTTACGCTTAAAGACCTCAGATTCGAGTTACTTAGCCCAAAAAACCCCACATAGTTTCGTCGTAATTATTCAATTCCCATAGAGGCCTAACCCGGCCGCGGTCAATGGGTTTTTTCAGGACGTAAAAATCCTGGGATGGAGTCCTCCGGGAGGAACTTTAAGCTGGGGGGCCCGTGTCGTGGATTTACGGCACGTATAAGAACTCCAAGCCTAAATTAGAGCCTCTGGACAAAATTTCTTGGTCCTTTCAAGTCCAAGAAAACCCTTATTTTCCTGAGGGGGGTTGAGAGGCAATGGGCTTATCACCTATCCCTCTGCCCTCACTCGGAATATAAGCGTAACAAATTTTATATACGTAACAGAAACTTCCACTTGGAGGCCCCTTCGCCCCAACATAGGGGGCTATAGGGTTCCAGACAGACAGACAAACATAGAGGCCTGCATTAATGATTTCCCTTCTGACCACGTGCATAAAAAACCTGATGTGAAGCATGTAACTCAAAAGAAAAGTTTTGTCTCTTAGTGCAATATATTATGTTGGCATTCACTTCATGTAAATTCGTTGTAAAAATAAATCTGATTAATCCACTCACGTGACTTTCTTCACCCTAAGCAAGGACAATGCACCTCACTTCGCATTCTGATACAGAATAAAAGGCCGTAATGCAAAGAGCGCGTATTCAGCTGTAACCTAATGCAAATCTTTACTGTTCACCAGGCAAGACTGTTTCTATAAACAATGGGTAGTTTAATCAGAGAATTTTGTCGAAAAAAACTTCAAAAAAAGTTTTAGCTCTTAGAAGAAGTAGCCTATCTCATGTACAAAACTTAAACAAAATTGTTAGAGCTGTTGTCCAAGAAATCGCGACATTGCAAAATGTCGTTAAAATTAAGAAAAAGTCGTCGACAGTCTTCGTTCACATCCCCAGAAGGTATCTACTCCAAATGCAACTTCGTTTTTATACGATTTCCTGTTATGGGCTAGGCTGTTCATAGGCACACACACCGACACACCTCACACAGACAGACATGTTTTTGAAAATAGTTTCTTTGGATTCAGGGGGCCTCAAAACATGTATATATGTTAAAATCTCAACTTCCAATTTGGGGGTCAAACACATATCTCCTATATCTACTGTATAGTACCTACGTTACTGGCAGAGGAAATAAAATGTTAGATCTCGATGTGTCGTAATGTTATAAACAAATGAATTAAGCAGAGCGGGCTAACAAAATCGAAGCAAAATGGTGTGCTAGTGTCAAAAAATCGATTTAAGCAACGCGTTGCTAAGGCAGCAGAGTAAGGCCATCTGCGATTAGTTGTACAACTGAAATTTATTAGCCAAAACTGGTACTATGATAGCGCAAAATTTCACCTTTTCTAGCATGTTTTGCTCATAACTCGCAAACTAAATGGAAAATTAAACATTCCTCACTCTTCAGTCCATCTATGTTAAAAAATTTCAGATGTCTGCATGCTTTAGATGGGGCTGGGCAAAGTGTTATGGATTACTTGAAAAATATAATTCCGGGACGGAGAATCAGATATTAAGTAGGCTATATGTTAACTCTTTCAGAACTGAATGTGTATATTACCATAAGCAATCATCCAGTGAATTCATCTCTGGGCTCTAAGCTCAGAAAAATTGAGGACAATTTTAATAGAATAGTGGATAAAAAGAAAAAATTCTCACATTTTATATAAAACAATAGTTTACTAATCTTATATCTTTGCTTTTATACAATATTTTAATATGACGAATTTATCAGTAAGCAGTGAAAGGGCTACTGGCCACAAAGCAATGAAAGGTCGGTAGCCCTTGTATCATTGTGCACATTATAAAATCTTCGGTTATTCCGGTTTCCTTGGCAATCCTTAGTGTGATAGCCAGACAATGAAAGAAAAGTAGGGGAAAAAATCATGTAGCTTTGAAATTGGGCAGAGTTGTCGGGGGTATTCTGAAGAACACGCTAAATGTCCCCGTGAATGGGGGTGAGCGGGGGAGCAGGAGGCAAGTAAAAGATCCCTTTTACTGGTTTTTCGCTTATATCTAAACAACTGCACATCGTAGAGAAAACGTTACTCTATTCAAAATTCATGCTGATAAAATTTCGTACAAGATTGGTCCTATACTTTTTTTTTCCTATTCCCAATAGCTTTCGAGACATCCGTCGGCGAATATAGCAAATTTTCGAAAAAAGGCTTTTTGCCTTGCGCTTTTCGACACACGTTGCTTCTGGCGCTTCAGTCATTAGTTGTACAGCAGTGTACTCATAAAAGTTGTAGGGCAATAAAATTCCTTTAAAATGAGTAATAGCTTGTTATTTTGTCTTTCTTAGAACTAGTTTTCTTGGCATCGAGCCATTTTAATTACCATCTGCTCTCTTTTTTGTTAAAAAAATATATATACAACAAGAATTTTTAGAACTGTGTCATACTTAATATCCCTTTATTTCCTGAATTATTAATCCAATTCATACCGATTTTGCAAGATATTTTATATAGTTTAATTCTGTGCATAAACTATTTTTCCTAGATCCCATAGATTTTTTTCGGTATTTAGGGAAAATTTAGAAAAGGGACGGTTAACTTTCCCCACCCCTGCTCATCCCCCATCCAAGGGGACCTTTAGTATGTAGTTTAAGACTCTCTCCCTCGAATCTCTCACACATTTGAAAACTAAATTGTCATGAAGCAAATGACTACGTGCCTAGGAAACCATTCCTAAACAAAGGAAGGGTTGGGGGACCGCAACTAATCGATATTGAACATTTTCATGATTATCGATACTGCCCTGAATTTATTTGAATTACAGAAAAAGGAGAGGTGCGCATGCGTCGACGGGGAATCGACGAGAGAGGAGTTGAACCTGAAAGACGGTTACAGAGTACGTGCCTGACTACGAGAGAGAGAAGTTGAAAAGGCAGAAGGGAGAAGACGAGACTGGGATGTGTGACAGCGGTAGAGGCGTCCTGGCATGATGGTGTGTCAGACTTTCATCTAAGGAAATTCTGAATGGGAATTTCACTGATATGACTATATGGAGATAGTCGTTAGCTGGGAAAGTACATCACGTCCGCCGGTACGAGAGACCGCTTCAGCGAACACCAGCTGTGGAGAGAAGAGTGGGTCACGACTGCTCAGTCTGGACTAAGGGAAGATGTGGACATCAGGAAGTAGATGGAAACAGTACGGGATCAGAGGATAAGATGGTCATCACCCGTTGAGTATCACATAAACATTTTCTTTTGTTTTTGGGAAATGGGAAAATTTTGAGGCATTGTTTCTAAGAAATGTGTGGCGACTAGACGCCGTAAATGAAGGATTAAGAGTAGGGTTAGAAAAATAGAGGTGTGATAAATCTAGGGTGAGGCAATAAAATACAGTAATCCAACCCGTTTCTATTTCTGGTCTAAGCTAAATATAAAAAGAGCAGTAAAGAGAGTGACCGTGGGATAGTAAAGATAAATCTCTATACTTGGGTTTCTATGGGTGATTGTCTCACGAATGAATACATAGCTCGAGGCAGTTGGTGATGCTCATACAAACCTTGTTTTTTTATAAGACAGGACGCGAGGGGAGTAAGAAAGAAGGGTAATAGGGGCTTACTTAGTATTTCTTGCGAGGGCCTCTCCCTCTTGGTTTTTGTTGGGTGACAGATGATTATCTATGAGTAGATTTCATGCTGGCCCGTAATGATTGAGTTGTTTTCTTTAAGAGATTTATCGAAGAGTGGGAACCGTATGGATCATGGTAAAGGGAAATAAGAAAGTGAACAGTGAGAGGCAGAAGAAGGCCTATGAGTAGTAGTAGATTAGGCGCATACCATTGGAAAACTTACATGTTAGGATAGAAGTAGGAGTTACTCAAGGGTTATAAAGAGAGAGTTACTAATCTGGGGCGTGAGTTAGTTTCAGTTAGAATTCTAGGGAATTTAGAAACAAGGAAATTGGGTGCCCAGGGAGTAGAATAGTAACCTGAAAAGTATGGAAACCAGAGTAACAGGAAATAGGTAAAATTAGAACAATGGTATAAACTGCTCAAAGAGAGAGGAGTTAAAAGATAATCAACAATAACTGGTTAGATTAGAAAGAGGAGAATTGGTAATTTTGTGTAGTGAATTGATGACAAGTAGTAAAAGCAAGGGTGAGGTGAGGGAACGCCGAAAGTGTCCCAAATAAAATAAATATAAATCTAGTAGTAGGCGAAGCCTATACTAGTGGAATCTAAAGAGATTTATGAGAATTGTGAAAGTCATCGGTGTTGGAGGCGAACAACGGCCCCACGTGCCTCTAGGAGAGAGTGTCAGGGACCTCTGACATCGATTGTTCAAAATTGTATTTTTGTTTGCGGCCCATTAATATTTTTCCGGTTGCAGGAGAGGAGTCAGATTGTTTGTAACTCAAGATCTAGACGCCGCCCCTGTATCGGTGGTCTATCGTCACAGTCACTCTGTGGGTATAGGCCTAAATTTCCATTTCTTTCTTCATGAGACTGTCTTTCCTATCTATCTTTAAGTACAATTCTTCATGGACTAAGATGACTAGTAGACTAGTATAGGAGACATAGGTGGGATTATTGAGTGTAATATGTAGAGTTAAGGACTGGATTATGAATTGAAAACCTTTATTTATTCTGAAGAAAGTATAATATATATATTGGAATATCCTGAAGTTGCAAATGTAAATGACTACACAAGTTAGTAGTAAATTAGAAGGATAATACGAGACGTTCTAGTAGATACCTGGAAATAAAGAAAGAAAAGAGATTAAAGTAATTAATTAGGGATTTGTTATTGTTGAACAGAGAACGTACTTATACAGTTAAACTGGGTATACTAACCTTGAATAATTAAATACTATCCTACCAATAAAAGTGTTGAATGGTTAATATAGTGCAAATGTAATTTATTGTATATAAGATTGTTATTGTTGAAAAGAGAAAAAAAATAATATATTAAATAAATTATGGTTATTGTTATGCAAAGTAAATTAACGTGAAGTTCAGATTTTTGACCCTTATCCTTGTAATGGTTTGAGAGTCGCTGATTTTTGGGCTAAGTTACATACTTTGGTAGTGAGCACTGAAAAAGGAGAAAAAGAAGAAATAGAGAGAAGCAGAGTAATAAAAGAAAGATAAATCCGAACCCATTTCCCGTCTCCACTGTTAAATTAAAAGCTAGTCGAGAGGCATGTAGGTACATAGCCTGTGTATCTATAATTTAATTTGTGACTGGGCTGATATAAAACAAAAAGAAGAGAGGAAGTGTATTGATGATGGCGCCCGTTAATATAAATTTTCATCAATATTATCAAACTGGGTAAATTGTTAAAAGAAAGAGAAAGTAGACTGGGTGTAGGAAATTTGCAACCCCCCGGTAGAGGAGGTAGTTGTACTGAACGTTGGAATGTGGATTATGCAGGCCGTGTTATGATGACACAACAGGTGCATAAGTAACCTTGTTTTGTAGGAGTTCAGTAAACTTATGTACTACGATTGAGAATAATCACATATTAGTCGTCACAGATTTTGGCGAAGAATTTTGGCGAAGATTTAATCCAAGAAGTTAGGGAACTTTATAGCATAAAGTAAGAAAGTCCGTCACAAAGTTTGGCGCCCATATCGTGGGGCGAGTTGTGTTAAAATCACATATTTTGATAGCCCATAGCGTGAGGTCGTGATAGTTTGATAGTAGGATAGTTTGATATCCCATAACGGGAGGCGAGATAGTGTTAAAAGAGTTTTGGGAGTTAGGTTAGTATAACTGAAATTTATTCTCAAAAAAAAAATAATAATAATAATAATAATAACATATTTTTGGGAGAAGAATAATGACTATTGACAAAGTAAGGACTTCTATAGATGACTAAGACAGACGACTGAACTATTGTGTTCTAATCTTTTTTTTTCAGTGGTATTGTTAATATATAAATATGGCTACTTATGTTGATCCATATGCACAAATAAGAGCAGCTGAGTTAACCCAAGCTATTAGGAAGTTGAGGAAGGCGGATTTAGAGGCAGAATGTGATAGAGTAAAGTTACCGACCACAGGTACAAGGGATGAGTTAAGACAACGCTTGTTAGATTATGCCCGTAAGAACCCTCAGTCATTTCAAGTGTTAATTACGGCTTTTGCTCTGAGTCAGGAAGTTTTGGAAGAAGATTTAGTTGAACATAATATAACGGTTCCACAAGATTCATATGGAGATGTAGTGTATACATGGGTTAAGTTAATGCGTAGGAAGGCCATGGCGGTAGCTGATTCGGAAGAAGTTGTACCAGTAATACCATCGTTTACAATTCAGTTAGAGCCGCATAAACCAAATACTTTGGATCTGGTTCGTAAATGGAACATTAAATTCAAACCTGGGGATAGCATTTACTTATTTTTGGAGAGATTGGAAGATTTAAAACAAAGTTCTAAGGTACAGGGTGTAGAGTTATTGTCAGTATTACCCGAAATTTTACAAGATTCAGCTTTACTTTGGTACAGGAACAGATTAACAGATTGGCCTACATGGGAAGCTTTTTTGAAAGAATTTAGAGAATATTACTTGCCTATTGATGAGGAAGACTCGCTTTTGGATGAGATTAGACAGAGAACGCAAGGTCCTAAAGAATCGATTTTTGATTATGTCAATGCTATTCAAACGTTAATGAGGAGGCTGAGTACTCCAATGAGTCCTCAACAAATGATGAAGAATGTTATTAAAAATTTGCGTCCTGACGTAAAATTGTACATTAGACCTGCAGAGATTCAAACTATAACAGATTTAATACGTGTAGGCAGACAGTATGAACAAATATTGTTAGATTCTGAGAGATATATTCCTCCTCCAACGCAGGTTAGAGCTACAATTAAAGAAACGGCTTATAAACCTCAGAGACAAGTTGTTATACCTTCAGTTCATACAGCGCTAGGAATTCAGGGAAAACAGGAACTTCCATCGTCCGAGTTACAAAAGAAACCCAATGTTAGTTTTTCTGCAAAGACGTGGGATAAGGAACGAAATTCAAGTTCTCTAAATGATTCTAGAATGGTTAAAGTAATAGAAAATAAAGAGAGACAGGATGAGTCGAGGGAAAATGGTAAAAACACCACTTTGCATTTTTCAAATAACCAGCGATGTTGGAACTGTGATAAAATAGGACATAGGCAGTTCGAGTGTAAGGCACCTCGTAGAGTTACTCCACGCACTACGATTAAATGTTATAATTGTAATAAGCTTGGACATAGGTCTATTGATTGTAGGATGCCCCAAGAAAGAAAAGTTAGGCCTACAAATTCTTTAAGACAATTAACTAAAAATCAGGCTTGTGTGATGTTGAATATAAATCCTACAGATTTAGTTAATGGAGACAGATGTTTTGTTGAAATTTTGCTGGAGGATATTACATTTATTGCTTTAATAGATTCCGGTTCAGATAAAACTTATGTGGGAGAGAAAGGTGACTTTTTGTGTAAAATGTTAGATTTATCAGTGGAAGAATCTGAAGTTAGGGTAGTGCAACTAGCAGATAAAACTTATAGTTCTATAACAGGGGAAAGAACATTTGAGATGAAATTGCAGGACAGGATCTTTCAGATAAAATGTAAAATTATGCCAAATTTAGCAGTAGATATGATTCTGGGCATGGATGTTTTGAAACAAATTGGGTTAGTAGTAGATTTGCAAGATGGGACTTGGTATTTCAAAGATGAACCGACAAAAATTTTTCAATTTGTTAAGGCTATAGATTTGAAAGAAGATCAACTACATAATATTCTTACTTTACCTACACCTCAGGAAAGGGACAGATTGGATATGTTTTTGGAAAATCAGTTACAGAAATTTGATCAGTGTACTGGACTTACCGATCTGATTTCTCATGTTATTGATACAGGCGATGCGAAACCTATAAAACAAAGATATTATCCAGTATCACCCATTTTGGAAAAAGTTATACACGCGGAAATAGATAAAATGTTATTGGAAAAAGTTATAGAACCTTCAAATTCACCTTGGTCTTCTCCGGTAGTTATGGTAAAGAAACCAGATAGAACATGGAGGTTTTGCGTAGATTTCAGAAAAGTAAATAATTGTACTAAAAGAGATAGTTATCCTTTGCCATACATTGAACATGTTTTGAGTAAATTACGACATGCTCGGTATATCAGTACAATAGATTTGAAAAATGGGTATTGGCAAGTTCCATTAGATGAAGCAAGTAAAGAAAAAACAGCATTTACCGTACCTGGTAGAGGATTGTATCAGTTTCGAGTTATGCCTTTTGGAATCCATAACGCACCAGCCTCGTTTCAAAGATTAGTTGATACTATATTAAGAGAAGAGATAGGAGAGAAATGCTTTTGTTATTTGGATGATATAGTACTTATTAGCGAGACGTTTGAAGAACATTTGTCCTTGTTAGAAAAAGTCTTAGAGAAATTAAGAAAAGCTAACCTGAAAATTAATAGGGAAAAATCAAAATTTTGCAGAAGTGAATTAAAATATTTGGGTCATATCATTACTCCATTAGGAATTGCTGTAGATTCAGATAAAATCTCGTGTATCCTTGAGTATCCAGCCCCTACAAAAGTCAAGGAAGTACGAGCATTTTTAGGACTGGCTTCTTGGTACCGACGATTCATTCCATTTTTTTTCTGAAGTTGTAAAGCCCCTCACTGCACTTCTGAAAAAGAATCAGAAATGGCGTTGGACTAAGGAATGTCAGGAATCTTTTGATGAATTAAAATCGAAATTATCTAGTAGTCCTATATAAACTTGTCCAGATTATACCAAACCCCTAGTGCTACAGACCGACGCTAGTTTTTCAGGACTAGGAGCAGCTTTAATTCAGACAGGAGAGGAAGGAGAGGAAAAAGTGATAGCTTATGCTAGTAGAACTTTAACGGTAGGTGAGCAAAAGTGGGCAATAGTCGAGAAAGAATTGTTAGCTATATTGTGGGCAGTTCAAACGTTTCGTCCTTATTTGGAAGGTTATCATTTTAAAGTATATACTGATCACTTTGCTCTGAAATGGTTAAATACATTACAGAATCCGACCGGACGATTAGCTAGGTGGAGTTTACTGCTCCAATGGCCAAGTGCATCAACAGTGATTAAGATTTGGTTAAACAGTGTTTACCTACACACGTTTAAGATTTTAAACATGATTAAAAAGAAATGTGGAGCACCATTCCTAATCTCTGTTTACGGAACTGTGTTTAGCTGGCGGCTTGTTTAAACACAGAGCATAAAATCGGAAAGCGAGCGGAGTATAATGAACGCATTTTTCTGTTCACGAGGCCATTACCTAGAGGAAGAAGAAGAAGAAGTTGACAAGAAGACACCATGGAGGAGCGAGGATATTCTCTGCTCTGCCTGTGATGTAGGGAAGCATATTATTATGTATCGGCGAGTCAGTGAGGTTATTGCATTGCTTTCATCATGTATAATTCGAGCTGCAGTTCTGAGCATATTTCCAATGTCCCCTACAACTATATTGAATGATCAGGTACCATAATACCTCAATACAGTTAGGAAAGTTCTTCGAAAGGATTTCCTCGCTGCACTATAAAATTTCTTCGCTCGTTTTCATTCCGTTCAAGATATTCCAGATATAATAACTCTCTTCAAAGTCGCCGTCTGTACATTGTGTTTTCTTTGGCTTTTATATCATGAACACTTGCATTTCAAAAATACACTGTCATAGCCTTGTTTTTTCTTTTGTTTTGCTTTCATATATTTTAAAAACATAAATACACTGTACCGTTTAACATGTTAAGACTTCACTGCCTAATATATATATTTTGTTTTCAGAATATTTTAAAAACTGAAATACAGTGTTCCATATAAGACTTTATAGAATGCGCTGCTACTGCTTTGTGTCTGTATTTTTTTCTTTTGTAATATTTTAAAAACGAAAATACAGTTTACCGTATAATATTTTAAAAATTCACGCCCACTGTCTTTATATAATATAATAAACTGTCATAATGATTCAGACTGCAGTCTACTGAATAAAACTTCATGAATTATCTGTCAATACCTCATATAATTATTCACCAAGAATTATACAGGGCAGTAATAACTGTAATATCCTTATATATATTCAGGGTAGTTTTTCTTGTAAAATAAAAATAAAAAATGAATGTCACAATAAAAGAGATACATCAGTACGACACAAGATCAAGAAAGAACTTATACACAATAGGGCACAATAAAAAAAGCATCGGAAAGGGATCCATACGTAATCAGGGTAAAATTTTATAACAAACTACCAGACAGTATAAAACAGTGTATCGGGACAAAATTCGCCAATAAATTTAAATAATACCTATGCAAAAGCACTCTACAGGATAGAAGAACTATGAAATGGAGAGCCTTAGCATGTATCTCTAATGTATCTCTAATGTATATCTATTGTATAACTATTGTATAATTCAGATTGTAAGTTTCGGACATGTCCAACATCATGTCTGTATTTGATACAGGGACGAAATAAAATTATTATTATTATTACTATTATTATTATTATTACTATTATTATTATTATTATTACTACTTATTACTGACAGTGAATTTTTAAAATTTCATACAGTACCGGTACACTAATTAAACTTAAAAATATTATGATAAAAAAAATTAGCCGCGACCGGGATTTGAACCTGCGACCTCCTGCACCACAGCTCAGTACTATAACCACTCAGCCAAGAACGACGTTACGAACATTGCTTGAATATGGGCAATGTGAACCGGTAAGGCTTCTCTTGTGTCGTGCTTCGAGACTTAAAACCGTCTTTGTAGGTCTATGAGATGTGTTTATATAATATTTATTGTACCTTACAGTTCGGAAAAATGGTATTATGATACTGATGACATTAATATCGAGACCTAATTCGTCTGAAAAGAGAAATATGAGAAGAAGAGAGTCTCATCTATTGTTTGCAGTCGACCCCCGCCATTTCAGCAAACTGCTAATCATTGTTTAGCTTCAGTAACCGCCCGATTTTGACTGTTTAAGTTTAATCAACGGTAATCGGTGATTTCGACACTAATCGAGGTTGATGCTCCATAACTTTCCCTAATCATAGGTTAGGAAGAAATTATAAACGCTGATTACACTAATCGGGGTCGGTGCACTTTGCCACAAGAGTATGATTTTGAAGTAATACATAGGCCTGGTAGATTACAAAAAGTTCCGGATGCTTTATCTAGAATACACGAAGGGAAAGTTCAAGAGAAAACGGTAGAGGAAGAATTTTGCCTTTTGTTAACTAATAACTCTGAAGTAGTCGAATGGGAAAATATACAAGATGCTTGGTATATTAAGCGGAAAGCACAAGTACAAAGTAAACCTAAATTTTGGCCAGATTGGAAGGTCGTAGATGAGAAGTTGTACCATTTAAGATTAGATCAGTTAGAACAAACTTTGGAGGGAACAGTGAATAGGTGGAAATTGGTTATACCGCAAGATTATCGGAGTAAGATATTGCAGGAATGTCATGATGCACCTACTGCAGGGGATATGGGGATAGCGAAAACTTTCTTTAGAATAGCAAACAAGTATTATTGGCCGGGAATGTTTAGAGATGTTGCTAAGTATGTTACTGCTTGTGAAATATGTCAGAGACAGAAAGTGTTACAAACGGCTCAAGCAGGACCAATACATTTTTACCAGAAAGAGAAACCTTGGATGACTGTAGCTACTGATTTGTTGGGACCTTACCCACGTTCCAAGAGAGGAAACAGGTTTATTGTAGTATTTCAGGATACCTTTACGAAATATATAGAATGTAAAGCGTTAAGGAAAGCAACCAGTAGAGCAGTTACGGAAGCATTTTATGAATTGATTATCCTTAAATGGGGAATTCCGGGATATTTGCTGATGGATAATGGGCCGCAATATACTAGTAAACTAATGCGTGGGATAGCTAAAGCTTTTAATATAACCCCTTGTTATTTACCTGTATATTCACCACAAGGAAATCCGGTAGAAAGAGTTAATAGAGTATTGAAAACCATGATTGCGAGTTACATTGAAAAGGATCAAACAGTTTGGGATGTGTATTTGAGAGAATTTAATTTTGCTATAAATACGGCTAAGCATAGTTCCACTGGATGCACTCCTTATATGCTAAATTATGGGAAAGAACCTGAAATTATCAGTAAGATTGAAAGAGTTGAAAATCAACACATACAGAAAGAAATTCCAAAACTTTGGGTAGAAAGATTTGATAGATTAAAAACGGTACGTTTAATGGTCAGACATAACTTAGAAACTGCTTATAAGAATTCAAGTCATTATTATAATCTTCGGAGGAGAGAGGTGAGATTTTGTCCAGGAGATCTTGTGTTAAGAAGAAACTTTAAATTAAGTGATGCTTCACAAGCTTATGCAGCAGGCTTAAGTGCAAAGTTCGTCGGCCCCTTTATAATAAAGAAAAAGCTTAGCGAGAATAGTTACGAACTGACCAACCGTTCTGGTAAACAGTTGGGGAAGTGGCACGTTAAGGACTTGAAACCTTTTGTACCTGGGTAAAAGTACACAAGTGTACCGCACAAAAAAAAAAAAAAAAAAAAAAATGTGAACAGTGTTACATTTTTTTTTTATGGTGAGTGTGAGAAGAATGTCATGAAGCAAATGACTACGTGCCTAGGAAACCATTCCTAAACAAAGGAAGGGTTGGGGGACCGCAACTAATCGATATTGAACATTTTCATGATTATCGATACTGCCCTGAATTTATTTGAATTACAGAAAAAGGAGAGGTGCGCATGCGTCGACGGGGAATCGACGAGAGAGGAGTTGAACCTGAAAGACGGTTACAGAGTACGTGCCTGACTACGAGAGAGAGAAGTTGAAAAGGCAGAAGGGAGAAGACGAGACTGGGATGTGTGACAGCGGTAGAGGCGTCCTGGCATGATGGTGTGTCAGACTTTCATCTAAGGAAATTCTGAATGGGAATTTCACTGATATGACTATATGGAGATAGTCGTTAGCTGGGAAAGTACATCACGTCCGCCGGTACGAGAGACCGCTTCAGCGAACACCAGCTGTGGAGAGAAGAGTGGGTCACGACTGCTCAGTCTGGACTAAGGGAAGATGTGGACATCAGGAAGTAGATGGAAACAGTACGGGATCAGAGGATAAGATGGTCATCACCCGTTGAGTATCACATAAACATTTTCTTTTGTTTTTGGGAAATGGGAAAATTTTGAGGCATTGTTTCTAAGAAATGTGTGGCGACTAGACGCCGTAAATGAAGGATTAAGAGTAGGGTTAGAAAAATAGAGGTGTGATAAATCTAGGGTGAGGCAATAAAATACAGTAATCCAACCCGTTTCTATTTCTGGTCTAAGCTAAATATAAAAAGAGCAGTAAAGAGAGTGACCGTGGGATAGTAAAGATAAATCTCTATACTTGGGTTTCTATGGGTGATTGTCTCACGAATGAATACATAGCTCGAGGCAGTTGGTGATGCTCATACAAACCTTGTTTTTTTATAAGACAGGACGCGAGGGGAGTAAGAAAGAAGGGTAATAGGGGCTTACTTAGTATTTCTTGCGAGGGCCTCTCCCTCTTGGTTTTTGTTGGGTGACAGATGATTATCTATGAGTAGATTTCATGCTGGCCCGTAATGATTGAGTTGTTTTCTTTAAGAGATTTATCGAAGAGTGGGAACCGTATGGATCATGGTAAAGGGAAATAAGAAAGTGAACAGTGAGAGGCAGAAGAAGGCCTATGAGTAGTAGTAGATTAGGCGCATACCATTGGAAAACTTACATGTTAGGATAGAAGTAGGAGTTACTCAAGGGTTATAAAGAGAGAGTTACTGATCTGGGGCGTCAGTTAGTTTCAGTTAGAATTCTAGGGAATTTAGAAACAAGGAAATTGGGTGCCCAGGGAGTAGAATAGTAACCTGAAAAGTATGGAAACCAGAGTAACAGGAAATAGGTAAAATTAGAACAATGGTATAAACTGCTCAAAGAGAGAGGAGTTAAAAGATAATCAACAATAACTGGTTAGATTAGAAAGAGGAGAATTGGTAATTTTGTGTAGTGAATTGATGACAAGTAGTAAAAGCAAGGGTGAGGTGAGGGAACGCCGAAAGTGTCCCAAATAAAATAAATATAAATCTAGTAGTAGGCGAAGCCTATACTAGTGGAATCTAAAGAGATTTATGAGAATTGTGAAAGTCATCGGTGTTGGAGGCGAACAACGGCCCCACGTGCCTCTAGGAGAGAGTGTCAGGGACCTCTGACATCGATTGTTCAAAATTGTATTTTTGTTTGCGGCCCATTAATATTTTTCCGGTTGCAGGAGAGGAGTCAGATTGTTTGTAACTCAAGATCTAGACGCCGCCCCTGTATCGGTGGTCTATCGTCACAGTCACTCTGTGGGTATAGGCCTAAATTTCCATTTCTTTCTTCATGAGACTGTCTTTCCTATCTATCTTTAAGTACAATTCTTCATGGACTAAGATGACTAGTAGACTAGTATAGGAGACATAGGTGGGATTATTGAGTGTAATATGTAGAGTTAAGGACTGGATTATGAATTGAAAACCTTTATTTATTCTGAAGAAAGTATAATATATATATTGGAATATCCTGAAGTTGCAAATGTAAATGACTACACAAGTTAGTAGTAAATTAGAAGGATAATACGAGACGTTCTAGTAGATACCTGGAAATAAAGAAAGAAAAGAGATTAAAGTAATTAATTAGGGATTTGTTATTGTTGAACAGAGAACGTACTTATACAGTTAAACTGGGTATACTAACCTTGAATAATTAAATACTATCCTACCAATAAAAGTGTTGAATGGTTAATATAGTGCAAATGTAATTTATTGTATATAAGATTGTTATTGTTGAAAAGAGAAAAAAAATAATATATTAAATAAATTATGGTTATTGTTATGCAAAGTAAATTAACGTGAAGTTCAGATTTTTGACCCTTATCCTTGTAATGGTTTGAGAGTCGCTGATTTTTGGGCTAAGTTACATACTTTGGTAGTGAGCACTGAAAAAGGAGAAAAAGAAGAAATAGAGAGAAGCAGAGTAATAAAAGAAAGATAAATCCGAACCCATTTCCCGTCTCCACTGTTAAATTAAAAGCTAGTCGAGAGGCATGTAGGTACATAGCCTGTGTATCTATAATTTAATTTGTGACTGGGCTGATATAAAACAAAAAGAAGAGAGGAAGTGTATTGATGATGGCGCCCGTTAATATAAATTTTCATCAATATTATCAAACTGGGTAAATTGTTAAAAGAAAGAGAAAGTAGACTGGGTGTAGGAAATTTGCAACCCCCCGGTAGAGGAGGTAGTTGTACTGAACGTTGGAATGTGGATTATGCAGGCCGTGTTATGATGACACAACAGGTGCATAAGTAACCTTGTTTTGTAGGAGTTCAGTAAACTTATGTACTACGATTGAGAATAATCACATATTAGTCGTCACAGATTTTGGCGAAGAATTTTGGCGAAGATTTAATCCAAGAAGTTAGGGAACTTTATAGCATAAAGTAAGAAAGTCCGTCACAAAATGAATTTTTCCTATATTTATTTTGTTGTCTGGACTACAATGTATTTTCCATTACTGTACTTGTACCGTGATCGGGTTTTAAGAAAAATGTGACTTTAATGAATGGTTGGGTTGTATATCATTGCGTTTTCCGCGTGTTTCACGGTGTAAATACACGAAATACAGCTTATATAAGGTAGGTGGTCCAGTTAAGGCCACGTTAATTTTCTAAATCAAAAACAAAGTATTTATAATTTCCAAATTTATAATTTTCACACTCAGCTATCAACAGATGACTATAATAAGTTGTTTCGGGCAAGAAACAATGATATTACTTAATTACATTGATAGCAAAAAATATAAAATGAAATCAAGTGACAGTGGCCTTATGAGGAGCATGTAGTCATGATAAGGCCACTTGGGTACACTGTAATCTTCTGACCAGCTCTGTACTCTTTGCCTCACTTTTTTATGCATCTGAAACAAATTGAACGTATAGGCACATCAATATGTGTTAAGTAGTGTGAAAATAATAAAAAACTCAATTAATTAATTGATTAATTAATTAATTATAAACAATTAAGCAAATTATGTATGTGTTCGCGGTCAAACCCAGGTCAGTATGAAAAGTGTGAACATTATTGCTTAAATGTTATAAATTAAGTAGAAATTCACAAACAGAACTTGAACATTATGACCGAATAATAGCATTCCTCATCGCATCGCATCGTATGTGGCCTTAACAGGTGCACTATATATTTTTATTTGCAATCTCGGTTATTAAACTTGGTATGTTGATGCAGATACAACAAAGAGATGCTTTAAAAGATCACAATGTAAGCTATATATCTACGTATAATTTTATGCTGATATGAATCTACTTAAATAGTTAGATGTATTTTATTTCTTATCGTGTTTTTATTTCTGAAGCGCGTATTTCACAAAAGTTTCTGCCTTTCCTCGAGGAATGGAGAAGGAACCCTGAAATTCTGGTCAGTTGACCTTCGAAGGACGAGCTTCAAGTAGGTGTTGAAATCTGGGGCCAAAGTATGATACTTTTACGTTAAAGTATTAGTGGCCTTATCAGGAGCATGGCTTTAACTAGCGCACCTACCTTACAAATATATAACCCCTAAATAAAGATAAAGTGCAATCTATCCGAATTTAAAATTTACATAACTTCGGATCATTTCTACAAAAAAACAAATGACTTCTCATTTAAAATAAAATGTATTGCCCTACAAATTTTTTATGAGGATACTGCTGTACAACTAAAGGCTGAAGCGCTGGAGGGTTAAGCATGAGGCAAAAAAAGTTTTTCGAAAATTTTCTATTTTCCCTGGCGGATATCTCGAAAGCTACTGGGAACAGAAGAAAACGTACAGAATCGATCTTATAGGATTTTTTTAAAAATTGTAAATAGGATAACTTTTTCTCTATGATGCACCGTTGTTTTTGACCTAGCTATAAGCAAAAAGTTCTACGAGCTCCCTATCCCCTCCCCGCTCACCCCTACCCTCGGAGACAATTCAGCCAAATTTCAAAACTACGCCATTTTTTCTAATCAGTGTTTTTAGCCTTTATTGCCTGAGCTATGACAACAGATTTGTAATTTATGTAAACAAGAATATACCTCCAGTCTCAAGTGCGTTATGAAACTGATAAACTTCAAAAGGAAAATCAATGGAATATTATTCAATTTATCCATTACAGTTTAATAAAACATATTGACTGTTGCGCTCTTATTTGACTTATCTTATGACTCTGAGCTCAGTAACATAAATAAAGTGTCTATCAATCTATCTATCCATCTACCTAGCAATCTAATAGTGACCCTTAACAATAAAAATAAAATAAAACAAATAGATTCCAAGCGAGAAACGAAAATTAATATCTACCTAAATATTGCTTCATTGCAACGTTTTATGGTTTCATTAATAATATGTCATTTTATTCACAAAAGAGTTGCGGACATGTTCTTGTGCACAAAATCCACACTATCTCTTCACCAGCAGCACTGCTAGCAAGAACATGACTGTCATAAACCGAGAAGAAAAGCCAGACCAGTAGGGAGTAAAGTTTGATGGTGTGCGATTGAGACGTTGGAATAAAGCAGAGAACACAAATGACAGTGCCAGAGATTATAAAAAATTCTGTGCAGTGATGTTATTGAGCGTGATTTATGTTGCTGGCCGCATGTGTGCTAAAGCATGACCACATAAAACTTGAATGTAACTATGCGCAGGGCTTCACAAAGATCTCCCAAGCGATTCCCCTTATACTGTACTGTAAAATCAAGAATATGCAGGAACTGAGAATTATTTAAAATAGATACAGAGATAATCGGTAATTTATAAATCTTTTTATCATAGCTTTTTTGGCGTTGTAAATGAGTTTCATGTCGACAACGATTGGCTAATGAGGTTTACTTATCTGTCATCCCAAACTACGACGAAGATTTTGTTCAGAATTTGATATTTTCGTTTTACTCCATTTAGAAAGTATAACAAACAAGCACAATAATGAACAATTCAAGAGTGATAGGGAAAAAGCGAATAAGTCAAAATACCGAAGTTTTATGAGAAACAAAATACAATTGATTTCCACAGCATTGTTAAGTTACAATATTTAGTTCAGTCCACTAGATATTTTTACACAGTATCTTATGTATCTCTGGGTGGTCTGATCTAAATATTGTAACAATGCTGTGGAAATCAATTGGTTTCTGTCTTTCCTGAAACTCTGGTATTTTGACTTATTCGCCTTTTCCCTATCACTCTAGAATTATGTATCGATAAAGAAGATGCAACAATAACAATATCATATATAGTTGCCCCGACAAAGTACAAGAGAAAACGTATTCTTCGATAGGCTACATAAAAGTTGCAATGAAGTCTTGCGAAACCTTATAGCAGTGGTCTTCAACCCGCGGCCCGCCGTGTATATTTTTGTGGCCCGCCGAATGATTTTGTTTCCAAACAAATAGGAAAACATTGCAGCACTGAAGTTGGCCAATTGCTTCGGCCGTAGTAGGGAATTCGTTAAGTGGCAACCCTGATGCTCAAGGTCACTCGTAGCATCGCAACCCACGCCAGTGTCATTGTCTCAGTCTGTTTCACCTATTTCTATTGTCTGCCCGCAAGTGAATGTTAGTTTAAGTTTAGTGAATAATGGCTTCGTGTAGTAAGAAACGGAAGATTACCGATGAGTGCCGAGTGTTTCAAGAAAAGTGGATTGATCTATACTTTTTTGTAAATATAAAAAACAAACCAGTTTGTTTGGTTTGTAATGAGTCTGTCTCCGTAATGAAAGAGTACAATTTAAAGCGGCATTATGACACAAAGCACGCTTCCAAGATGGACGCAGTACAAGGTCAGTTTAGATTGGATAAGGTGCGAGATTTAAGGAAAAAACTTGAGAATCAACAATTTACGTTTACTCGGCAAAACGCCGAAAGTGAATCAAGTGTTAAAGTTAGCTATATCATTTCTGAACAAATTGCTAAGCAATCAAAGCCATTCACAGATGGTGAGTTTGTAAAGCAGTGTATGGAATTGGCAGCTGAAATCCTATGCCCAACACAAAAACATTTGTTTTCAAAGGTTAGTTTATCTGGGGTCACAGTTGCCAGAAGAATTGAGGAGCTATCTCAGGATATTGAAATCTCACTTAAAGACCGTGCTTCAAAGTTTGTTTTTTATTCAGTAGCACTTGATGAAAGCACTGATGTTACAGATACAGCTCAGTTAGCCATTTTTATTAGAGGAATCGATCAAAATTTCTCTATTACCGAGGAAATGGCAGCACTATTTCCAATGAAGGGCACTACTAAAGGCACTGATATTTACAAGGCTTTGACTTCAACTTTAAACCGGTTTGGCCTAAATCTGGATAACTTGAGCGGTGTTGTAACTGATGGGGCCCCAGCAATGACGGGAAAAAATGAAGGTGTTGTAGCTCTGATTAGAAAAGATGCAAGTGAAAATGAAAAGTTCATACAATATCATTGCATTATCCATCAAGAAAATTTGTGTGCAAAAAGTGTTTGTTTCAAAGATGTCATTAAAGATGTGACTAAAATCGTGAATTTTATCAGATCACAAGGACTGAACCACAGGGAATTCCAAACCTTCCTTAGTGAGATGAATGCAGAGTATGGTGATGTAATTTATTACACAGAGATTCGTTGGCTCAGTCGATGAAAGTTTTTAAAAAGGGTTTTTGATTTGAAAGAAGAAATCTGCATGTTCATGGAGAGTAAAGGGAAGGCAGTTCACTACTTCAAAGATCCCAGTTGGATGGCTGATTTTGGGTACCTAACTGATATTTCAATACATCTCAATGACTTGAATATTAGGCTACAAGGGAAGAATGCTATGATACACAATCTCTTTGATCAAGTTGAGGCGTTTGAGAGGAAACTTAGTTTGTGGAAGAATCAAGTACAACAAGGCGACTTCACACATTTTCCAACACTGTCACAATGTGAAGTTCAAAACAAAGAAAAGTACAGCGAAGCACTCTCCATGTTACAGCAAGATTTTAGCAACAGGTTTTTAGACTTCAAGCAAAATAAAACTATGATGAAGCTTTTTTGTGCTCCTTTCAGTGTTAATGTGGAAGACTATTCCGGAAATATACAAATGGAACTTATTGACTTTCAGTGCAATAGCGATTTACAGGAGAAATTTAAAAACTTTGGACTTCTGGAGTTTTACTCATTGTATGTTGAAGGTGATCGATTTCCAGCAATCAGATCTCATGCTCTGGCCACAGCATCTCTTTTTGGCAGCACTTACATCTGTGAGCAGCTATTTTCAAGAATGAAGAACGTGAAATCGAAACTGAGAAACCGTATCTCTGACACTCATTTAGAGAACTCTCTTCGAATTGCCACATCTGACATAAAAGCTAATGTTGACAGATTAGTAAAAGATAAACAATGTCAAATTTCTCACTAAACTACAAAAGTCACAAATTTGATGTTTTCAGTTTAATTTTGAGTTTTATAACATGTTTAAATATATGTCAAGTAGACCTATATTGTTTTCAATATTGATGTTTAATACAGTTATCAACAAATATAAAATGTTATAACAAATTCATGTAAATTATTTTAACCTGAGACAAAATTCACACACATACATATATATATGTATATATGTATATGTATATACACGCTTAATCAATGCGGCCCTCCAAGTCCTCCATGACAATAATTTGGCCCTTAATTAATAAAAGGTTGAAGACCACTGCCTTATAGCTAGGGACCGTTTCTTTTTAACAGCGATAAGCGCAGAATTTTACAAATCAGCTTTCCTTAGCTATACTGTATTTAACTTTATGGATGCTTAAAACATCACTATCAAGCTGATTAATAGTTATATAGACGAAACTTCGCGATTTTTTCTTTATTTCACACAACGTGCAAGTAAGCGTGAAGACACTTCATCCAGGATGAAAACTGGAAGTGTAGTCTACTACAATATTGTTTAAAATCAAATTTTTAGTGTTTACAATTTCCTTTTTGCACTCCTTAACTAATTAGTGGTACTTACGAACGTTGTTGCCGTGGATCGTAAGTTGACATTCCCACACAAACTTGATGCTATGGGCGTTGCGGTGCGGTTAAATTACTTACGGTGCTTGAGCCACGTCATAATTCATTATGATTAGGGGGCGGATTTCTATGACCCAAAAAATAGGATATATGCATGCAATTATGACCTGAAAACATTAAAATATGACCAATAAAATTTAAGATATGACTTTACCACTTACACAATGTGTATATTTTTTTAACTTTCATTACAATTCATTTTATTGAAATATAATGTTGATTATTTAAAATATCTGTAAATTCTCAAAAAGTATCATTATAATGGAAAATTTACAAAATATGATATGAAACTTCAACATTTCTTTAATATGCATACAAATATGCCAAAAATATGACCTAAATATGCATATTCATATTAAATATGCTACAATAGTTGAAAATTTCCTAAATATGGAGTTATATGCACAATAAAAGCCGTTCCATTTTCACCAGGATGCTTGGAATCGGGTTTAAATTAGTCGGAAACCTGAAATAATGCAAAGGATAAAAATATGACATGTCATAGAAATCCGCCCCTAGTGATAGCCTGCAATCCGTATAAATACCCCCCCCCCCAAAAAAAAAGTTTGTAAATATTACAAACTGAAGACGTGGTCGCATTCTACAACGTCTAGGAAATGGGCACTCTACACCCTTTAGGCTAGGCCGTGCTATAGCTGAGGGGGGAGACGGCGTTCCCAAAAAGAATTTAAGTTTCCAAGTTAAAAAAAATACATTTCAGTACAATATTAAAAAACGATATTGCCAATGACATACTCCAAAGAGCTCTTACATCAGCTGGCATTCCTTCAATTCTGGAGCCTGCCGGTATCAGCCGCAGCTATCTGAAACGTCCAGATGGCCCGACATTAATTCCATGGAGTCGAGGAAGATCTCTTCTAAGGGATGCTACTTGTGTGGACACCTTGGCTTCACCCCATTTACCTAGCATTTGAAAACTCGCAGGTTCGGCAGCATTGTCTACTGTTAATATCAAAAGAAATAAGTATCGAGATATATTACATAGGTATGAGTTTACTGCTTTCGCGGTTAAGGCCATGGGTGCTTGGTGCGCTGAGGGTAAAATTCTGATCTCAGATATAGCGATGAAACTTGTGGCCCAAAACGGTGATTCTCATTCAACAGCTTTCCTAAGACAGAGAATCAGAATTGCTATTCAAAGGGGAAATGCTGCCTGCATTATGGGTACTTTCTCAAAACATCTAGCGCTAGAGGAAATGTTTTACTTTGTTCAATGTAACAAAATGATGTGTTACTTGTTTCCTAGGTTACACTATATATTCAATTAAATACTTAAAATAACTTCAAAATTTAAAGGGCCATTGTGGTGTATGTGGTTAAGAGGCTCTGTCAGTTTGGCGTCAGCTCGGGAGCTGGCACTGTCAGGGGATCGATCCCCCTTGAGGTCCTTTTTTATTTTTCAACATAATGCCGCCAGAACCTGAGCAACACAATATTAAAGGATTTCTGGAATATTATAACATTTTAACTATTTAATAAAAAGATAAATTTTAAATTCTTCTTGTAAGTACATTATAAAAAGCAACCATATTTAAAAAAATAAATGTTTAATAACATTAGAGTTTTATTTGGTTACAAAAATCATTACTGCAAAATTGTGAAAAATAAAATAAATTGCCTTTTCATATAATTTTCAAGAACTATATTGCCAGAATAGTCTTTTAAACTACATATGTAGGCCCATATAAAAATTCCCCTAAATAGTAAAGAGAGTCCCCAAATATATATATATAAATTAAAGCAATGAGGCTAGGGTTGCTATATGCAAGATTATTTGGGTACAGATATTGTATAAAATAAAAATTTAAATTCGTACATGTACATACGTAGGCCTAAGTTTGATTTTGAAAAATTTAGAAATGTAAATAAATAAGAAAATGTAAAAATTTCAATTAGTAAAAATGACAAGATCTTGACAAATATTAGTGTCACAGACCATGTCATCGCAGTAATTGAAAGAAGACGTATTTTTATTTTATTCTTCTTATTCTTTAATATTTTATTCCCCATTCAAGTACGCCCATGAGGGCGGATCAAATCTATGCCGGGGGTGCCCACCCCCATCCCCCGTAGCTTCATGACTCACCTCCCAGTTTCATAAAAAGTAAATCCCCAACTTCGTATCTACACTAATCTAATGAAAAGTAATCCCCTACAAATAATGGAATAACAGTAGGCCTACTGTAAAACTTCTTCCCAAATAAAACTACAATGACATTAAGCTCAAATGTCTTTCGACTTATAATAAAAAGCATCATTTGAAAAAGTTTTTTAATGAGTGCGCTTTTACATGATAATTGATAACTTGATTACAGGATATATTCTAAGACAGAGGCGTCGACCTGAAAATATATTTTTGGGGAGTTTTAGTAGATGCCTTATAAGATAAAACTAAAATGTTTGGGGAGCCTAGAAGTACCTCCCCCCCCCCAAGTTGGCGCTTATGTTCTAAGACAAGTTTAAAAAGAACTGAATGATTTAATTGGTTAGAAGCGAATGCGTTTTCCTCACTATGATTACAAATTCAGGTCTACTCTTTGTACAGTAGAGTTTATTAACTTCTAAAGAATTAGAAGAGTTACTTTTTTACTTTTGATGTAATAGAATTGGACCAATTTTTATTTTTAACATTCAAAATGCTAATTTTGCAACAATCTTCATCCCATCAGAAATTTCAATGACGCACTTTGTGTCTTAGCCATCCTTGTGGGCATCCCTGTCTACGTATCACATACAGATTTAGAGAGGACCTGAACTCCCTAATATGTGATCATTATACAGTATTGCACGGCTTCACCCTAAGGCTACACAATCATGCACAGATAACGGGTCGTTTAAGGTGAGTGTTAATTCCAATCGTCACTTGCCTTAGTAGGGAAAATCACGAAAAAAAATCAGGTTAGCCATCCACGGGATTCAATCAACGGCCTTCCGAATGTGAGTACGATACTTGTAAACCCCTCCCCCACTTCACTCGGTGTGATTTTTTTTCTAGCACCTCAAAACATGGGCTATTCTACTTTATGCGTTCATTTTGAATTTTTTTAAATGTTAATAATAGGCCTACTGGTGCTGATTAGGTTTATAGTTTATTTCTTGTACCTCATTCTGTATTAATGAATTTTAGATTTTATTTTCAGGTCGCGGCTCTGTAAGGCACGAGCGGCTTGGGTCGCTTAAATCCTATAAGGGAGAGGTAAAACTCAGAAAAAGAAAGAAAGACTTTCTTTTGAGATATTTTCTATTGCTTCATTACAGATTTAAGGCAAATTATTGTATGTCTATCCTATAAGATGTGGAAATGCGTGGTGTGGTGCTCAGGGAACATCTATCTTCCGAGGGTTTATTTTAGGTTACGAAATTGTACAGCTGGTGTTGCTGACGAGATAGAGGTTTATTTTTGTACTGTTTGTTTTCGTTAAGTAGAATTCATATCTATGCCAGTATTATAAACACAAATATTGGATCACATTAACACCGTTATAACTAGGAGGCGGATTTCTATGACCTAAAAAATAGGATATATGCATGCAATTATGACCTGAAAAACATTAAAATATGACCAATAAAATTTAAAATATGACTTTACCACTTACACAATGTGTACATTTTTGTAAAGTTTCATTACAATTCATTTTATTGAAATATAATGTTCATTATTTAAAATATCTGTAAATTCTCAAAAAGTATCATTATAATGCAAAATTTACAAAATATGATATGAAACTTCAAAATTGCTTTAATATGCATACAAATATGCCAAAAATATGACCTAAATATACATATTCATATTAAATATGCTATAATAGTTGAAAATTTCCAAAATTTGCAGTTATATGCACAATAAAAGCCGTTCCATTTTCACCAGGATGCTTGGAATCGGGTTTAAATTAGTCGGAAACCTGAAATAATGCAAAGGAGAAAAATATGACATGTCATAAAAATCCGCCCCCTAATTATGATACACTTCATAATACAAGCCTTTATGGACAAGGCCCCCAGGACAAATATTCGGTTCCCATAACAACAAACACATGCGAATCACTTTCTGAAATAAACATCTATCTTCAAGAATGTATATATGTAGAGCATGTAAAATACCTTGGTTTTCATTTAGATGTACATCTAACCTGGAGACATCACATTATTACGAAAAGCAAAGAAACCAAACTAAAGTTTCAACAATTGTACTGGTTATTAAATAAGCAATCTCAGCTATCCCTGTATAATAAAGTTATACTTTACAAGACCATAATAATGCCAGTATGGACATATGGACTTCAGCTTTGGGGCACTGCCAGCAATTCCAATATTGACATCTTAAGAAGATTTTAATCCAAATCTCTTCGCCGACTTGCTAACGCACCGTGGTATGTTTCCAATGCTACATTACACCACGACCTGGACATCCCTACTATTAAAGAAGAAATCACCTTGTACAGCATTCGATACCAACAACGCCTAAACAATCATCCCAATTCCCTAGCCATCAATCTATTGGACAATAGTTCCTCAATCAACCGTTTACATCGATATAAGATTTTAGACTTGGCATTCCGATTCAGTGACTTACCTTAAAGAGTTGTTATTCAATGACTTACCTTAAAGAGTTGTATTTTACAGCTCTCATATCATGACTGTGTCATTTATCATTTACTGAATGTTCATATTTGAACAGATTGTAAATCTGCAGAATAAATTTAAAAAAAAAATGTATATACATAATATTTTCAGGTAATATTACAATTAATATCATTAAATTGATATAAATAATCATCGTGCAAAAAATAGCATGCAATACACTTGCCGTAAGCGCATTGCGGATCTCGGAAAATTGAAAACACTCGGCGTAAGCGCCTCGTGTTTTAAAACTATTTCCTCGATCCGTAATCATGCCTTACGGCACTTGTATCGCAATATACTATTTCATTCTCTTAGTAGCGTGTTCTCTTCTTACGCTACACCTATGATTGCCGTGAAGTTACATATGCTTACGACAGATTACAGCAGTGACTGGTACAGTCTATAGACTGGAATCCATATTTCGTTTCGTTGCTTGGTGGTTGACATTTTTATTTACAAATGGGTATTTTTTACTATGAAAACTTTCCTTATTAGAGGCTGCTACATGAATAAAGTGATACAAATAATAAGACGAAAACTGAAATTTCACATTCACAAAAATTAAAAATCTCAACATTAGACATACTATAATTAATTATGTTTTACCTTCAACATACGGACTAAAATTTATTCTCATTGCAAAATAATATTTTATAACAATTTGTACTTCTCGCCGATATATTTGAGTATTAATGTAAATAAAGGAGTTAACTTTTCCGACGGAATATGTAAAACTGTATAAAATAACTTATTCGCGAAATACCCACCAAAGTAGAAAGAAGTTAACATCGAATCATCCATCTTATTTCACCAAAAAATCAGACTCCTATTCATATCCGATAAAAAGCACATAGAACGATAAACAAGAGCAAATATGTTGTTTTAAATTTAATATCCATATGAACTGAAATAAGAGATACGAGTAAATGGCATCTTAGTATTGCTTACTTTAACACTAATCTGAGGTATTAGTAGTAATTTAAAGTTGTATTGATCAAAACAGTTGTTACAAAGATGGTTATAAAGGCTTTGTACGTAAAGAACAAGAATATGCCCATGATAAGCAGAAATGTTACAAGGACACGTCCGGAAAAGAGATTAATTGTGTAAATAAATGCATATATATTTAAATTTAGAATATCAAACTAAACAAACTAAACAATGGATTCCACTCAATAGCCAAACTAAAGCAATCCTAACGGGACACGGGAAGACAAGGGAATACTACAATAGATTCAAAATATTGGAGAGTGCAATGTGCAAGTGTAACCAACAGAACCAAACAGTTAATCATTTAATATATGAGTGAAATCTATTGAACAGTGAAAGACTAATATTAAAACAAAACATTACTATAAGAGGTGGTCAGTGGCCAGTAGCAAACCACGAATTAGTTAAGAAATATTTAAAAGAATTTCTACAATTCATTAACACAATAGATTTTGAGAAACTATAAAGTATAATGGTAATCACAACTTATCTTATACTAGAGGTCAAGAATTGCATGTAGTGTTACTATGTAACGGAGCATGCAGTATTAATAAATAAAATTAAAAAAAAAAAATCAAACTAAAAAAAGTTTTAAGCAGAGTGACAGAGAATTGCCGTTCCTTAGGTTTTTATCTATAAATCTTGTCATTGAATTGTGAACAAAATATTATACAAATTACTTTGTAACAGTTCATCGAATTCATTGCCAAGTGTTCCTGTGCATAGTACATGAAAAAGATTATTCAAGTGTGTAATATTTTGTTACCTCGACTAAACTCAGTTTTAGCATCAGCTTTTTTGTTTTAACCTACGATATCCTGTCTTATATCTCCCAGGACATTTAGGAATGCCGCTGGCGCTGCTGTCGATGTTTACGTTCGCAATATGGGTCCTTGCAGGGAGTGAGAGGAAGAAAAAAGAAGTACCATCTATGAAGGAATGTAATTCACGGTAGTATGCCGTGTTTTAGAAACATTTTCAGCTTTGGCCTACCTTTTAATCCGGAATTGGAGCTACTGGTCCCTGAGTTTCGTATACTAACGCTTAATGATGCTGTCCGCAGCACGACACAATGACAACCCATCAGGTTATAGGCGACTGATATTTAGAGCGATGACATTACCGTTGAGGAAGATAGTTCGTAAACACGACACCGACAGATATATTTGTCCTGAGTTATATTTATGTATGAAAGAAACGTATTGCTGATGTAATTAGATTAGTGTACTCTTGATCGCAAGTCTTCCATCTTGCTTCAATTTCACCACTAATGTCTATAGCCTATTGAGAATATTTCGTATAGCATAAAATCAGTATACAACAAGAGGAAAAATACGTCCTAACTGAAGACTTATTCATAGATAACAGGTCCCTCAAACAATCGATTTTATAATTTGGGTAATATTACTGGACTTCAATGCTAATGGTAACCTATTCTGGCGCTATCCAGTTCATTCGGCTGAGGGTTTTCCCGGAAAAAATGTCGTGATACCACAAGAATTTATAGACTAGTCATAGATTAATCATTATACAGAGCTCTACTTCAACTTCTTGGATTCTAAGCTAGAATTCTCTTTAAAAATATAGCATTTACTCACCTTTCAGTCCATGGAGAACCATGCTCCTAGCCTACCAAATTCAGCATAGGTAGCTGTGTGATCAGTCATGTCCTGACCACTTGATTATTCCACATTCCTCGAGACATCGGTTTGGCAATACTCCCTGATCAAGACCAAAATCTGGTATCAAAATTTCTTCCTCAAGGAATTCAAGCCAGCGCGACCCGCACAACCGCCACAATGATGCCCTGTAAAAGAAATAAATTTGCAATGTCAAGCGAATCCTTGAAGATTAAAGGCACTGAAAACCGTACACATTTTAATAGTATCTTTTCTGCCCAAATATCTCATTTATCACAGTCATGTTAGCAGAAAAATCCAGAAGACTGAGAAGGTAAAAATACTCTGAAGTAACCATCTGTAGAAAACAAAAAAACGTACTAGGTCTTAGTTCCTCCAAGTATATTTTTAAATCAAATATTTAGGGACTGAAGTGTAAACATAACAATTGATAAAGCTCAACTCGCTGCACTTTACTATATGAACACTCAGTGCAGGATTATATAGGTAAGAACCGAAAATTAATCCTTTACAAATGTCCTGTTTTTTAAAGAGCACGTTATGAACTAAATTTACACTTTATGGACCACTTTTAGGAGCCATTATTGAGCATATTTTACATAAAAAAAAAGTTGTTCGTTTGAATTATTGTTATTGCTTCAACATTTTTTTTAAAGTCTGTAATTTCTCATTGCATTACTTGAATTAGTTTTCTTTCTTTTTTATCTTATTCTTTTTCTTGTGTTCAAATGTTGGTTCTTGTTCAAGTTATGATTGCATGTATGTATGTATGTATGTATGTATTTTTTTTTATTATTATTAGCATAGTCCACATGCCCCATTACAGATTAATAATACATGTGTTTTTGTACATTATTTACAGTTGTTCTTATAGCTAATTTCAGTTTTGTTTTTACTTTGTTATACTTGTTAATTTGTATAACATTATTTGTCTATCTGATTATTCTATGTTAAAGATATTTTGAAATATTTACAATTGACTATCATACTATGTACTATACAATATTTATCATATGAGTGTATTACTTTCTAAGAATATTTATAAAATATTTACAATTGGCAATTAACTATATCTTCCCTTATTGTATCTTAGTTTACACTATTTCCAACTTCCTATTATTTGTTTTGTTTCTATTTGTGTTACTAATCTCTTTCCTATATTACGTTATATCCTAGTTAGTAATTATATATTTATATTTACAAAGTTTCAAAGTTTATACTCTTAACAAAATTATTGAATGCTTGGAGGTGCTTTCGTATAAGTCTCTCACTTGTCACAGGCCACTTGTCCCCTCTTCTTCTTATTTCTTCTACCAGTCCTGCCCTTTGAGTTTTTACACTGGAACATTCATATATTAGGTGATTCACAGTTTGTGGTGCCTTTCTACACACGCAAGTAGGATCTTCAATGATACGAAATCGGCTGAGGTATTCTCTTGTCCTTCCATGTCCAGTAATCATAGCAGTGAATTGAGCTGTTATGGGCAGATTGATCTTCAGTCGCTCTGCGATCGAAGGCAAGAAGGCTTTTGTTATTATTCCTTTTGTAGATGCAGTCCAGTAGTGTTGCCATCTCTCCGTTGTCAGTCGTCTGTTGTCTGTCACTATTGTCTGCTTTGGTACCTTCTTATAAACAATTTCTCCCTTGCCTAAAGCCGCTTCCTTGGCTATTTGATCGGACATTTCATTACCTTGTATACAACGTGAGCTTTAACCCAGGCAAAGAAAATTCTCCATTTTTGTCGCTGGAGGGCAGATATGGTCTGGTGTATTTCTGCAATTATGGAGTAATGGGATTTGTTATTTTCGAGTAAAGTCAAAGTTACTTCGCTGTCTGTATAGATTGCAGCAGTCTTATCTTCTTGTGATATATCGAGCTTTGTAATTTCTATTAGTGCTTGCAAAATGGCTATTTGTTCGGCTTGATTATTAGAGCATTTACTGTGTAACTTACTCTTTATGGTTTTTATCAAGATCCTGTTCTGAAAAATTACTGTTCCTGCTCCAACACTGTCTCCTGTCTTACTGCCGTCTGTATATATCTGTAGTAGGTACGATTCTGTTTCATCCGCCTTCCGTATTTTTATTGTTTGAGCTGGATGGTTCCATTGTCGTTTGTCTATCGGGGAGTCATAATCTTCTCTTTCTTTTATATCCCTATAAATTCTGGCTTTTTCCTGTATAATTAAGTTTATTGGTGCCACCCCGGCTACTACACAGGAGGCGTCATACGAAATTGTCTTGTGTGCTTTGGAAATCTCTATATTCATTAATCTTTGTACTCTTTCTAGTTTCCTTATATTCTTGACTTTCTTTGCTGCCTCCTCCCATATCGGTGCTCCATAGGTTAGGATTGGTATTATAGCTCCTTGGTTTATAGTGCTCAATGCTTTATGTCCTAGACCCCACTGCAGTCTGGCCGTTTTCCCCAGTGTATGTATTAAAGCTGTTGCTTTCTCTGTAATATGATTGATATGGTTATCGAATCTGAAATATTTATCCACGTATATCCCTAGGTATTTTATCTCATCTACCTGCTCTAATCTCTTGTTGTTCATATATCTATTAATTTCTTCATTAACTCCTGTTCTTTTCTGTGTGATAACCATTACCTTTGACTTGTTTATGTTGAATTTGATTTTGTTATGTGCTGCCCATCTTTCTATTTGCTTTATGTCTTCGTTGGTGTAGGCCTCCACTTCAGCAATACTCTTCCCTTTTGTTATAATTAAGAAGTCGTCTGCAAATGCTGTGACTTGACTTCGGTGAGAGAATTCTTGGTTTAAAAGTGTGTTATATAAAATATTCCAGAAACCAGGTCCACTGCAGGAACCTTGTGGACAGCCTTTTTTAACTTCCTTCTCCTCCCTATACTCATTTATCTGTAAGATTGCTATTCTGCTGTTAAAATAATCTTGAGATAACTGATACAAGTTCCTGGGGCAATTCAGATCTTTGAGGTTTTTCAAGATGCTTGGCCACCATGCCGCATCGAAAGCTCCTTGAACATCTAAGCTGGTTATTACAATGTACCGAAATTCTTTATTGTTATCCTGTACAAATTTCTTCATTGCCATCAGCGCATCTATTGTGCTCTTCTGTGGTATAAATCCATATTGATTTGGGTTCAAGAGTTGTTTAGAAAATATGTGGTGGAGTATTCTCTCTATTAATAGCTTTTCAAGTACCTTGCCTCCGACATTCAGCAGGCTAATGGGCCGATACTTTGAAGCATGGAGTTCTTGTTCCTTTCCTGGCTTGATTATAATCAATAATTATCGGAATCATTACTGATCTTTTCCATATTGCAGGGAAAAGTCCATGTTTTAGACATGCGTTATATATTGCGGTGAAGAATAAAGGAAATATATTGAATGCCCTTTGGAGAATGTCACTCGTCAGCCCATCTTCTCCTGGTGCTTATGTATGTATGTATGTATGTATTATGTATGTATGTATGTATGTATGTATGTATGTATGTATGTATGTATGTATGCATGTACGTACGAACGTATTATGTGTGTATGTAATGTATGTAGCCTATGTAATGTATGTATGTAATTCACCGTATGTATGTATTATCGTACTGCCCTACCTTACCTAAAAGTGAAATAGGGTTCTAGAACTATTATATTAATAATAATAATAATAATCCCGGGCGGCGCGGGTCGCATAAAGGTCCCTATAAGGGAGAGGTAAAACTACGGAAGAGAGATAATAATAATAATAATAATAATAATAATAATAATAATAATTATAATAATAATAATAATAATAATAATAATAATACATATAAGAATTAATCAACATACTAATGGTAGAACTCAAGACTCCGGATCTGTAAACAATATAACCGCAATGCAGTAAGCTAAACAAGTATAGGCCTATTCAGTGTGAGTAGAAGGTATTTTAACATTTTACAAACTTTAAGTTAATTTATGGGCATCATACTATGAGTTCTGTATAAACAAGTGACTACAGCTTAAGGTGGCTGGATGGATATGTAGGCTCATAATCTTTAGTACCGGTAGTTCAAATTTCTATGTTTAGAGAAATGTATATGTTTAGAATTGTTTATACTTCACAGATTTAGGACCAAAGACATAAACAATTCATAGATGAAGACAAAAACATAACATTAAACAATAGGTGAATAGAAAGATAATACTAGCAATAGCATTTACTAAGTTCTTCCTATCGAAATAATATCCTCCGAAACTACAAAAAAAGTGCAATACAATTAACGTTACAATATAATAAGTATAATAAATAATAAACCTTTCTACTTTAAGTGACAACGTAACTTTGATATTATAATTACAACCTAACCTAGCAATAAAGGAAAACGTTCTGCTCATTCAACTCTTCTTATTGTGTAGGCATGTGTTGTAATACAGACTTTTCATTTTTTCCCAGATATATACTGGATATTCATTCAGCTAAAAGTAGAATAAACTTTCTCTGTTTTACTAATATCCTATAAATGTGTTTCCACTATTAAAAAAGTAACTCTTACATAAGATTTAAAAGGTGCGCTTTTAATGAGCATCGATATTTCGCTCAGAACTGAATGAAGTCAGTACTTCTTTTTGGTTTATTTTGGCTACGTAGGAACGATGCTTGTACGAAATTCGTCTTTACGACTGATGAAAAAAATCTTTGGACGATAGCCAATCGTTGGGTACGAAATTCGTGTTGACGACTGATGAAACAAAAAAATTCTTTTGGCGATGGTAAATCGTTGAAAGGGTAAGTTACCATGATTTTTTCACTGTGACAAGGCAACATCAATGACTAAACTGTCACACGATAGAATAAACAGTCTGGTGCATGGTAGGCTTGACTCATAAAGGGGTATGCAAATTAAAATTTTACTTTATCATCCCTAACTAGAGATAGCAAAAATAATCGACCGCTTTTGAGTAGCCCATATAATTCTCTGAAATGTTCGTACATGAATGAGAGCAAAGAGAATACCCTCGTCACTTTGTCACTGAATTAATTTTCATCCTCGTTTATATATACATGTATACCTGTATGCCAGAGTGTCAGCTGTTTGTATGTATGTGTCAGAAGCTCTTCTGAATGGCCATACGACCCGCACACAGTAGAAGAGATATTTGCATTTTTGCTGTCCCACCAAACCCCTGAGCTGACGCCATTCAAATGATTCTATTGCAGCATAAAAAAATCTGTTTTGAAAAATTCATGTCCTACATTACCGATTCAAGCCACGCACACACGCGCTTGCACGCACATGCTGCCTTTCATCTCTTCGGAATCATTTCTAATGCTCATTCCACTGCCTTTCACCGCATCTCAGTATACTTTCATTCTTCTCCGTGTTCCAAGCATAAAACATATTTTAAAATGTCTTCCCTCTATCGATCTGCCCATCTTCTATAAGCAAAACCATTAAACTGTTTTTCATAGATGATCACATATCCTATTAACAAGTTACGAATACCTTAATATGTAGAAGTAATGCGTTCGCTTCTAGAACTGAAGGTCCATGAGAAACAATGCTTAGTTCCTCTTCTTTTAAATTATAATCCTATAGGGCAAGCTATAAGTCTATATGTCGGCTACAAGAATGTCAAAACCTTGGATAATAATTTCCATGAATCTGAAATTATATGAAAACATATTTGGACATGGGACTACAAGTAATCGATTCAGAAAAAAATATTAAGCTATAGATCAATTGCCCATTTGGTTCAATGAATTTATTGTTCGTGGTATATAAATATTAATTTGTTTATGCAGAATATTCTTTTCTTAGAGATTGAACATAAGTTACTCAATAAGGAAAATTTGCAAAGTCGTTTTCTCTCGTATAATTTTAAAAATATATAGCTTTATTGTTTACACCGAATCATCCTATAATTTATTCCGTTTATAGCAAAAATGGAATTACACTGATTTTGATACTTTTTTCCTTAAGTTTTATCAAACGTCTGTTCGAATAAACAGATGAATTAATTTGGTTTTAATATATCCATGGGTTAATAACAGTATAAAATAAAAACAAACACAAATAAATAAATGCCTAAGGTAATATTAACTGAATTAACGATATGTGAGAAGACAAAGCTGCCCAAGGGACAGTTCAATTTATGCGAACGAATACAACGAATGGGAAAGAACAACGAGGAGCGAAGCATTATTATCAAAAGGCAGTTAAAGTGTACCAGAGAGAGATGACTGAATATTTCATGAACTTTGCCGCTAAGCAAATGAAACCAAGGTAGGGGGAAAATTCACTTTGCGAAATTTTAATTTAATTCAAACAATGTTTGTTCAGCGCGAAATTAAAACCTTGCTCAGTGAATCGCCGAGAACGTCTACTTACAGATTCTTTGTACATATGAATTATGGGTCGGCCTCAGTGGTGTAGCAGTAATGCGTTCGCCTCTAGAACCGAAGGTCGCGGATTCAAACCTGTTCGTGGTCGATGAACTCTTCAGGATTTTTCAAGATGATAATACTCCTGGATACGAAGTCCTCCGGGAAAGACTATAAACCTTGTCGTAGAATTACGCCACATTCAAGAACTCCAAGTCCAGATTGTAACCTGTGACGTCCAATGAATAACTTACGCGTAGGATGGATAGAAATGAATGGTAATACATCTATAAAATCATGGTGAATTACAGGATGCTCAAATCGCTTTTATCAGATGTTGATTGGATATCCAGCATACTGTGCGCCTCCCCTGAGTGTATCTGTAGTGTACCTGCCTTTCACCCCGGCAGTCCGGGTTCGATTTCCGACCGGGTAGGAGGTTTTTCAGTGATGAAAAATACCCTCCCCGGATTCAGGACTGGGTGTTTGTCAGTAGTTCAAGTCTCAGGATAAGATAATGCACATTGTGCGCGGATGATGGGGCTATCTCATTTTCTTCCGGTTCGTAGTGATAGAGGGCTACAATTTGCACTGAAGTATGCTGGATATCCAACCAACATAAGAAAAAAGTTATTTGAATATCCTGTAATTAACTGTTATTTTAAAGATATTGCGTTGCCAATATATTTTATCCAGCCCATGTAGCTTCCTCTAGTTCATACATGGGCATTTACTGGTTCGCGAACCACAAGCGGTTCTTGACCTTCCAACATAAGACACAAGATGGCATTGCGGAATTCAGTGCATGTGGTGGAAATATTCCCATGCGTGAGTCATAATCTCTTTACAAGCAGTGATGGGTCGCGACACAGTTGTAATTGGAAAGGCATTATAGCACATTCTAAGCTTCTGTATATTGAAATAATTGCACACGTAAAAGAATAATTAAAAATACAATTTTGTTTGTATATTTGTTTACTGTAGTGTAAATTATAAAGTGAAATTTGTGTTTCCCAAAGAAAGAGCAACCGCCACTGCACTTATTGTCTGTTTGTGTCTCCATCTACCTGTTTTTTTCAAACTATATGTAGTTTACTAACTTTGCGGGTTGCGTGTCAATGGATAGGGGTTTGCCCATGGCTGCTCTAGTTGGTCGTCGAGGCGGAATAGGACAACCACCTGTCTCTCTGTCCTCGGGGACAATAAGAGAATTTGTCTTCTGAAATGAAATTTCCACATGTCCGCAGAGTGACATGAATTATTATGGCTTCCATCTTACCTCACATTTTCATAGAACACTAGGCTATACTTACAGTCTAGTTGTTTAGTTCAATCGAAGCAGTAATGGAATATCGATGGAATAATCATGACAATTAATTCTAAGGTCGCTAGTTACGAAAACTCGGGCTTCATAATTACGTTGTATGCATATTGTAAATTCAATCTGTTTCATTTCGTGTCTAGTACTTTTACAAAATGTCTGCATATTAGTGAATGTAGGGCTGTGTAATATTTTGATTAAAAATATATTAGACAAATTAAATACTTTTTCTTAGCAAAGTCACTACTACCCTAAGGAGTTTGCGGAATTCTCCTTGAACTGGTAGAATTATACTGAAACGCTCTCAAGTGAGGATACAATAAAATTATCTCGTTCAGATTAAATAACGGGGTGATTTATAGAAGTGCAGAAAAAGTACAAAAATTAAGTGTTCCCTATACAGGCCATGGGTTCCAGAAGGATGAGGCTCCCAGATGTTAGATATTTGGAACGGGAATGTGGTCAGCCTTGCACACCGGCCACCTTTACCCCCAGGATTGCTCCTGGTACTCATTTGTGTTAGAGGCTGAGTCTACCCCAGGGTCCTAGTGCCACCAGAAAGATTAGGCCAATCGAACCCGAGACCTTCCGGTTTGTAGCGGCGTACCCCTAAATGTAGTTCCTAGGGGATCCGTAATCCTAAATCCTACTGACTATCCAATCCATGGCAGGATGCGGAACCTGTCAACGGGAGATAAAATTTCCCCTCCTGGACGAAGAATCGAAACCACAAGTTTGTAACTAGCAGTCAGATCAAGAGATTGGTCTGACAAAATAACTGTTAGTTTTCAGGTACATCACACTTTCTTTTCTGTCTTATTGGAGAATGCGGAAAATAATTAAAACAGCGTTAATCACGATTACTGATAAACATTGTGGCCTAAGATGCAATTAGCGGCATATTTTCAAGTCTGAGTTTGTAATCTGCAGAAATTATAGGATTTACAAGTTTGCTGTTCACAAATACGAAAAAAAGTGAAATTAAGAATTGAAATAACTTTCAGGGGAACATTTCATAGTCCTAAGTCGTCTTTTTAACGAAACCAGAAATTCCAGAATTACTTCTGCAGACTAAAGAAATTATAATTTAAGTAAATTCTGCACATTTCAAGAGGGAGTAAATACGTTAGGATATTCTAAACGATAAAATTGCGGCCCAGTCTCAAATTTACATACGAATTGAAGCCAGTATATTGAGAGAGCGTCTGAGTTTCGGCCAAGTAATTAGGTGATGATCAGCCTATTAGCGTAACACCGCGGGGAGGTTGGTTGAGTAGTGCTTGTAGTCAATTTAAAAAGTTATATACAACATAACGTCACTGTCTTAATGTAAAGCTTAGGTAAAAATTTGAAGATTACTTTTTCTTTTTACAAAATTCAAACCGCGTTATCCCTTTTCTTTCCATCCTTGCCATTTGTTCCCTTATCAGAATTTCTTTTTCTGAAAATGTTCACGTCTTTCTTGGCATTCGACTTCTGCATTACGTACGAATCGGTCTGCACGTCGAGTATGTCAACAACATTTTAGATATTGGGATTACCGGTGTAAAAAGAACTATTCAGTTTTTGCGAAAGCTTTCACAGCTGTTCGTTGTCCTACGAGTGAGGGCGGGAAACTGGGCCCAAACGTAGCTACCTCTGGTGAAATGTAATCTAAAAATGACCATGGTAATGATGAAGTGTTCGGTCCGGAGGCCGGTCCTGCCATGGGACAGAGCCCTGGGGGGGGGGGGAGTCCCACGGCCCGACCGAGGGATACTAGGCCGGATGATACCGCGTAGGGTGGCCAGGTCCTTTCGCGGGATGGAAATGAGGACACAACACCCAGTCCTCACCCTTGAAGGAAACTTTACATCTCTGTAAAATCTTCGACTCGGCCGAGAATCGAACCCGGGCCGCCTAGAAATTAGCAGTCACGCTACCACTCACCCACAGTGGCGGACAAAAATGATCATAATGGATCGGTAGACTAATGTGAAATTTTAAGCTTCGGTATGAAGAGTTCTGAACTAAACATATTGTTGCTAAGGGTGTAAACAACAACAGAGTAATAACCACCCAGAGACGCAATTCATATGTAAGTTAGTCTAAAAAAGGTACGGCCGCAACTAACCTGCGTCAGTCGGGTAATTTATTAGTTCGGCCGCAACTTGTATCTATCCATTCCACGTGCTAGCTGTGGTATGAAACAGTAGAAAACAATAAAAATAATACAAATACGTAGAACTTTCATAATGTTGTTCTTTATTATTTTATTATTTAAATTATTATCAATTTCAAAAAGCGAGACACAACATATAATCTGCCTAACAAAATTTCTCAAATTAATTAAACTTACTGTATTTGACATCGTCATTACACGTGACATTAAATGCCTATGTCTCATACAATAAATCACTGCAATTACCAATTTCTAAAATATTGAATTTTCAATATACCTGCTATAAATAAAATAAACAATATCATTATATTTACTGGAGGGTTGTGTGTTTTTACTTTGACGATGCGCCCTAAGATTGTCATTTATTTCTGTTCTATACCGTTGCATATATTTTCAAATCCGCTGAGACATGAAATTTGACAAGCGGAACTTGAAGACTCTCGTAAAAATTCGTACACATATACCGGTAGTCTATCATATTGTGTTTGGATCCATCCTTTCATCTGACTTTAATACATGTACCCCATTATGAACATTTACATATTTATGAACATGAACATAATGTACACTAAACATAACTTCTTACATTGTAAAGAAAGTAGTCTAATTACTTATTGTTTAGATCTGGAATAAATAATTACTATCAGAACCAATACATATGACACGCAAATATCCTTAAATTAGGAATTTAATCAAATATTTATTCTGACAAATCTATGAAATTGCGGTGTAGCAAATTCAGTACCGCTATATTGGTGTCAAGAGTATTGCTCTAAAATAGTATATTATGCAACGGGCCTATAATGGGAGTTATTAAGATATGTAGCTATGTTTTTATGAAAGGATCAAAGCACATTTCATCATTTTCTTACGAGTGTCCATTATAGGTAAGTTACATGGGACTGTTTTTGTTCGACCATAATTAAATAGCATAATTGATTAAGCAAACAACTCTTGGACAACCGCTCTTAGCAATTCTCGTCTTTTCCGATAGATGGCATGAAGGCCGCAGGGCTTCTCTTGATGCTCTATTGTGAAACAACGCACATTAAAAACACACGAAATGAACTCTATTTAGAATAATATTAAAGTTAACACGAACAGAATGTATTTTATTATAAATACAGGTTGTTTATTAAGCAGTTTCATTTGCTGCTCTCAAGGTTTCAAGATCGTTCCCTGTTCGATAATAATCGATACCACACCCGTGTTATAAAATCATTATGATATCGCTTATGGTATGGTCATACAAAAAGTTATAATTGAATACTTTGTTTAGGCTTATAAGCCTATATCATTCATTCACTTGAAAGCTAATATTAGGAGTCTGAACTAAATCTACATCTTCCAGAAATTCATAATTGTGACAGAATTAAATATGAGGAAAATTCTTTACTTTGCTCTCATAGAGAAAGAAAAGGGAAGGTTTTCCTGTAACGGACATCAGAGTGTACGCAATTCACAGACGGTTTTGAATAAATATACAGTATCATTTACTGTAGGCAAGAAGAGTGACAGTCGAAAGTGTTTAAATGAATATGTAATGCCATGCAAATACTAGAAATATTCATGAGGTCCTTCAGGAACCCCGGATGTGAAATACCTCCTCATATTTGACATCAGGAGTAGGCTACATTCTGTACATTACATAGACAGAAAAAAAAACTTTAAAAAAACACGAGGGATCTTTATAACAGGCACATCAAGTGAGCGCTGAAGAAGAGCGCTCATTGCTTTCTAGATTACTATTAATAGTAAAAGACCTCGCCACCCAGATGTTATCTTTGGTTAGAAACCACTGTTGTTCATGTTCAGTAAGACACAAACACACATGACATAATATTCACAACTCAAATGTAGCAATACGCCGTTCTGTCCCTAAAACAAGATGTTAGCAGTGCTCAAATAAATGCAGTATTTCAACATGCACAGATACAACCTACCGATCTGTGACCCGGGATCGAATCTCGGTGGATACACGTGGAATTTGTGATGGACAAAATGGGGTCGGGGCAGGTTTTCTCGGGGTGCTCCTCTTTCCCCTGCCATATATCATTCCACCGTTACTCCATTCATCATAGTATGACCATTTGGTTGCAATAAAGAATTATTATATAACCTATCGATTAATTGATTTTTCATAGTAATCTTTTGATTATTGATGCACACCAGTGAAAGTCGGTAAAATAAATTGGTTTTCTAACTTCCAATAATACAAAAATAAATACCGATAATCGCGGTTAATTCGACGAACTTCGTATTGTCGAATAATATATCGTTTTCATGTGATAAACCATTTAAATTCCATTCGTGTACAATGTGAGGTCTAATAGGAAATGTAAAACCACTTGATTTATAAGAACTACACATTTCTTTATCTTAGTGATTCCTTTGAGCACTTGGGAGAACTTGAATTGCATGCGCGACCAGTGCGGTAGAGAATATAAACATTTAATATCATGCGGGGATTTCTAAACGCACACTTGAATGGTATGGTGCTTTGCTCATGGGCGTTTCTTAATAGTCGAATGAGAACCAGGCTACGAAGTGCGTGCTGAAAGTTGATGAACAAGTCAACTACTGTTGGTGCCATTTTAAGAAAACCTCGTCCCAAACCATTGTCTATCTATAAAAGAATATAATAGCATTGTTCCCTAATCCGAAAATCTACACCGACAAAGAACAGGTAATCATGTAGTCGCGTGGATTTCCCCAGTGTTGCCGCTGTCATTCACTACTTCTTAAGTGAGTAAACGTGCTGTGGTACGTATTTGGCAACCTTGTACAAGTGTGAATACGCCTAATTACCTTTCTATTCACTGACTAACAGATCGAGGAGGATTAGAGTGGCAGCATGTAGAGGCATTCTTGCAAAAGAGTCTTTAAGAAGTGGCACCCACAATACATAGTGGTATCTTCAATATTGCAAGAGAAAGTGAGTGATACAATCTACCTCTAAGTTTATAATTTTGTAGCATAAAATTCAGCAATAAACATAAAAAAAAGCTGTTTACACTGAGAGAGATTATAAATTGTTTTTAGATTGTTCATGTATAAAATTAAATTCATAATAGTGCAATTTATTTCATGCAGTGTATGCATGCGTGATGTAACCTCAACTAAGCGTACAACAGGCAATTTTATTAATACAAATGCAGGCTACATTTATACATTATTTTTGCAAACAGTTAAATATTTCAAGTAAATAATTTGTTAGGTTTATCAAAACAATAAATTAGTCTTAGTTAAGTATTTAAATCAGTTAAATATTTCAAGTAAATAATTTATTATGTTTATCAAAACAATAAATTGGTCTTTTAAGTATTTAGAATTAAGTTTCCAATAGTTTATGAAAATAAGATTTTTGATACACAGTGCCTAAAGAAGCGTTTTGTATTGATGAACTGAACCCAGGGGCTATTGGATCATGGAACCAACTGTAGCGAGAAAAATGAGTGAGAAAAATAGGAAACTATTCGTCATCGATGGTATCAAATTTTATTTAAAAAAAACAAACAAGTCGGATACCTCTTATAGAGTCTTGGCATGCAACTCGGATAACTCCTTGGTAGCATTAGCATGCAATTCGGAAATTTTCTCCCTCTTTGCACGCATTTTTGTTAACGCTGAAGCGCTCATGTGGAGCAGCTCACAACACGAGCCATGAAATGAGCTTTCTCCTTTCCCCTTGCCCTTCACAGGACACTTCCGGTTATTTCATTCATTCACACATTCATTCTTTGCACGATTTTACCATGGACTACTCTTTGCTATTCGAATTAGCTCTCGTCGTAATCTTTATCGATAGAATGTTTATGCAATATTGAAGATTTACGCTTACAATATTCTGCTCACGTGATTCAGCAAAATACCTACAGTTTAATTCCAAATTTTAATAAATACTATAAACAAGTAAGAATCCCAATATTCTAAAGCAACTAATTCATTCATAGCGAGTAGATTAATAGACATCTTCGAGTTAAAGAGTTCTACAAATGATGCAATGGCCTCCGTATAAGGACACAAAATGACCAATGATTTTAATATCCTAGAAATTATATTATTAAACACGCAATTTAAATGTGTCAGTGCCCGTTGTCTGTAAAAATAACAATATTATTTGATGTTTTAGCAGATTTAAATAGATTTTCTAGTATTTCATAACAAATTATAATCATTTAATTGTAAATATTACGCTTTCTGTTGTTCCATAAATAATTATAAATTCCAAACGGGATAGTAGCCTAATTTTGCAACTCATTATTTTTCATTAACGAAAAATGTAGAATGAAATAATTATATTCAACAAATAATAGTCAAGCCTAAAATTTAAGTTCTCGAAGAGCAGTAATCAATAAAATTCATAATAGTCACAAAATACGCGGACAAATTAAAAATTTTCATTCACTTCTTTTCTGGCCAGCCTATGAAAGCATAAAATCTGGACTAATGGAATGAAAGTAACTCGTAAGAAGAAACTGTATGAATCCTCCTCCAAAACGGAAATGAATTGCGGAGTAAAGCAATTCAAAGTTGTTCTGAAGATCAGAGCAATACTTGTGTCACTGTTGTCGCAGTTTCCCGATAATGTTCAAAAGTTCATGGATCGTGGCTTTTATGTGCATTGAAATATCATGAAATAGGCACAAAACCTGGCATTGTGTGGTCAATAAGTCTTCTCATAAATGCTTGCATTATTACAAATATGCGGCTGTTTGGAAACTATGTCTAGTGCGTCTATGGGTAATCGTATTAACTCCTCAAAAAAAAAAAAAAAAAAAAAAAGGGAAAAAAGTGCTGAAGATGGCATATTGCATGCCGAAATGCATCTGAATATTCGACACATCTGGACTCCACCTTACAGAAAACCGGAACGGAACTCACACCACCTTTAAGCAATTTGGTTTTGAGGAGTGACCAACATTATTTGTATGTACATTTTGTATACGAGGCGCGTCCATATAGTAAGTTTCCCTGGGTCCGTTTATAGAAACAAAACACAGTTTTATGGATATATATATTCCAACAGATACAGTAAGTGTTTAGCTATTTTTCAACATATCGCCACCGGAAATGAAACATTTGCCATAATGTGGAACCAACTTTTGAATACCTGTGTCGTAGAAGTCTGCCGCCAAGGATTTGAACCACTGTGTGACAAACATCTCCTCTCTGTCATTTTCTGTCATTTCTTGAGGTGTAGGAAAAGATGGAAATCACTGGGAGCGAGGTCCGGGCTGTAGAGTGGATGTTTAAACACCTCCAAGCAAGTCTCCTGCAGAAGTTCGGCTGGGAGGTGTTTACACATTCACCCTATAGCCCGGACCTCGCTCCCAGTGATTTCCATCTTTTCTTACGCCTCAAACGTCACAGAGAATGACAGAGAGGATGAGATGTTTGTCACAGTGATTCAAATCCCTGGCGGCAGACTTCTACGATACAGGTATTCAAAAGTTGATTCCACGGTTTGACAAATTTTTCAATTCCGGTGGCAAATATGTTGAATAATAGCTTAATACTTGCTGCATTTTTGGAATATTATATAAATATTTTGAGTTATATATATATATATATATATATATATATAGGTTATATATATCAACGAAATTGTGTTTTGGTTCTGTAGACGGCCCCAGGGAAAGTTACTTTATGGATGCGCCTCGTACGTATTGTATTTTAGTTGTGAATGCGCGGTGTGGGTCCAAACAAAGCAATTAAGGGCGTAAGGCTGTGAGAATATTATATATCTTATACATCTACGTATATATCTATCTATATAGGCTATCTATCGTGTAAGGTTGTGTTTTATCAAGATTTTAAAAACAAGCTTACAGCACAGAAATTTCTTCTGTCACTTTTCTATTCCCTTCACAAAAGGCAAATGCAAAGGCTCCTGGGCATTCGATTTGAGAATTCTGAAGCAGTAAAGGTCAAGATTCTGACTAAGAATGGTCTGCATCATGTGTTCAAGCACTGACAGAAACTCTGTAAGAAGTGCATTCATGCAGAAGGTGACTACTTTAAAAATGCATATAAATATTGAAGTAAAGCAATAAATACCTGTGAAAAAATCTGTCTCAGTCTTTCTTGATCAGCCCTCATACATAATACAATTTGAAATAACTTAATAATAATTCATTACCGTTTGAAAAATGGCATGAGCATATTAATCGGTCGCTTCAAAAGCATTACCTATGATATCTTAATTTCGCTTTCCTTGTCATAAAAACGTTTCACGTGCTTACCATTCCAATTTTCCTTCTCATAAAAAAGAAACAAAAAGAAACTAACAAATATCCGTGAAACTTAAATACATGCTCGCAAAAATATAGGTTAGATGTTGATAAACTTAAGGTATAACCATAATAGAGACTGCAGATTTTTAGCGAACACCTATTCTGTATTTCCAAGTTATTCGATACTAATATTTCACTCTTGTCATCGTGGGAAAAGTTATTTATGGGCCTTTTTTTCATATTCAAAAACTTTGAAGCCGTTGAAGTGACAAATTACTCCCCATTACTTCCAGGATGGAGGAAATAACGCCATTTGAATTCGTGGTGGATATGAAGTGATAAAATATTAAGAGGACTGGGAAAGATATGACTGCGGCAGCCAGTATCAGCATAATAGATGTATTATTAATACCAACCTCCTCCATCTCTCTCCGAATTTCCCAACGCCTTGCTTATGCATGCATTACACCAGCATAGTATTGGCAATTATCTCGCAGATTTCAGCTTTTCTCCCTCTTTTGTACGGGAAATTCTAAACAAAACCTGCAGAGTAGTGTTGAATAGTACATTTTCTTTAGTTTAGGACTATACTGTCAAAATGTGAAACTATATTATTAAATGCTAGGTAAATGAACTAAAACTGTGAAGTTCTCAATTTTAGTTTGTCTGTTCGCGAATCAGTGCGTTATATTTCACACTAACTGATGGAAAAAAAATTGCTTGTTGTATTCTGTTCACTACAGAAAGATAGATCATATTTTGTGGCTACATTCCAGTAATATAGTAGGCTTATTCCAATAATTCAAATACATGAATAGTTATTTGTAGAATTTCTGAATAAAAACTATCTTATCCATGGGCGGGATGATTCCTTTGGAACTTAATTATAAATAAATAAACAGACATATAAATAGTCTCCCTTAATAAAAAAACTTGTAGAACTTTCATATATCATTTTCATACAGTAGTAACTAGCTTTCAATATGGAATAATATGAGCACAAACTTGAAACGCTCTTCCTATTAGACTTTCCCGAAAAATAAGCCAGCAAACTATAATTATTAACTTCTATTTTTTTCCACCTGTACGTTTTAATAATCTGACAAATTGCAATATCAACACTAATGTAAACACATAAATTATCTCGTTGGTGTGATGTGTAAAACATTTCAAGTATTTAGTACTTTTCACTAGTGGTCAAAGCAACATCTTGATAGTTTCCGTTATTAAATAGTTGTTTTAGCAATGAGATTTCATTTGCTGGATTGCAACTTTATACGTAAGAGTTAGGAAGTGTATTTCTTTAATAGTCGTAGGCGAATGAAGTCCTTTTAACGGTCGATGATACGAATAAAAGGACAAAATTACGCCACTGAGTGGTATAAAATTATAACACTACAGGAGATTCAATTTTGGTATCCGTCATATGGAAAATACTCTTAGTTTAAAATATTTGCATATGATTATTAAATATAGTCAATTTGATAAAAATGGTAATTTTAAAATTCACTACGCCTTTTTAAATCTTTAATTTCTCATGGTGATTGCAAAAGTTGTTTTACTAGGTGGGTGAAAAGCGATGTCATTGTGTACGTAAGAGTTATAAAATGTATTTTATTAACTATTTCTTCCATTTTATTCGTGCAAAAGTCGAAATGCTGCTCGTAAGGCGTTGACTTTCTGTAACCAGGGTCAAGGGTTCAAACCAACCAAACGGTGGCATTTATGTGCGCGTGTGGAACAAACTTGGGGTAAAATAACGACGATTACAGGAATTCAGAGGTACACAACCGCCGTTATATAAGCATGATACACAATCCATCTTATTACTTTCCAGAAATCAATTGTAACATTATTCCAAATTCAAGAAATATAATGTAAATCGCGAAATATTACTACTCCATTATTTCAAGTGAGATTATTTAATTGTGCTACAGTTTGAACATGATAAACGTGTAAAACAAGTAACGCATTTGCATTGAGCATTGCCTCTGGCTACTCTATAAGCCTATTTTATACACACTAAAGTTAAGATTATAGTAATGTATTTACTGCCATATTATTATATCATTGGCATTTTCATTGTGCAAACATTTAAGAGCATTTTAATGCATGCTTTACACTGGAGCAATCATTGCTCCGTATAATGTACAGTAAATAATTAAATATTAATAACATAAAAATGCTCTTAAATGTTTGCACAATGAAACTGAAAATAATATAGCCTAATAATATCTTACGTAAAGAAGAGAGAAGACATGCCTCATCTTCTCCTTTTTTGCTCTGTTTCACTGATGATATCTTCAATTAAATATAAAATCTATAACTTATTATACGAGGGATGGGCATAAGTCATGGCAACTATTTTTTTTTCTTTTGAAAATAAGGAACCATTTAAAAATTTTAAATATACAAATGAAAGGGCAGGATATGCAAAGTATGTATAATGCGATTATGGGTACTGGATATAGGATAGTGACAGAAACAGATACCCACGAACATCCATACGTGACTGCATCGTGCCACTCTAGTGTGTTGCGGTACTATGACCATTTCGCTCTTCAGATTTGAGTGATTGTGATTTTTATCTTCGGGGAATCTTAACACAAGTGTAGCATAATAATCTGCACGAAGAATGAAATACTTAAATAAAAACAAAAGTCCGCGAAATATCCTAAGTGGAGTTTCAAATAGTGTTCCAGAATTTTGTACGGCCTGTCAGATCAGAAGGGACAACATTTTGAATATCTGCTAAGAAAGGTGAGTTAAATAATGCAATTAATTTGGATATTATCTTGCACGAGCGACGCAAGTAGCGGCGAAAGCAAAACATTTTCACGGCGTTCTGTTGCCCTATCCCCGGCGACGGCTGCACGCAATGAACGGTAGAAGTCCGTGGATTCATCTTTGATTCACACCGTATAGCGGCAATTTCAACTCGAGGACAATGCACATTGCCTATCCGATAGGCGTTCATTGGGTGTAGAGAGGAATTAACACAGTACTGCATATTTCTTTATAATATTCTTTTCCACTCGTATTAATAGACATGTTCAGCCCAACGAGTAAGCCACTTGTGTGGTGTTAACACTGTGTAAAGAAACCCAATTAATGGTAATCGGAAATCGGACTATGATTCAGTAAGCAATTTTCATCACATTTCTGGGGACTTGTCTTCACCATGGGATAATGTGAAAATAAAGACGTTGCCAAGATTTATTCCTACCAGCATCAGAGAGATCACAGTATATATAGCAGCTCATCTCCTAATAATAGACTGCATAATCACAATAATTACCCTATCTACTACTGAGAAATACAAATGCCACTGTTATAACAGACTTAGGATTTAATGCCCTGGGCGAGGATCAATCTTTCATTTTATAAACTTGGTCGTTGTTTTAATAGTCAAGTAGAGATACCGATACCATGAGCTGAAAACATTTTCATTAGGCCTACAACATAAATTCCTTGCCATATAAAATCCAATTTATTTTAATTTACCGTTACGTAAAATAAATGTTTAAGAAAATATGGTTGCATTCGACAGTTTTTATGTACAATGTTCTTAAATTAATACTAATGATCTTCTTATCTTAAAATGGAACAATACAACTCCATACAGAAATGGTAATCGATTTTAGATTATCGTCGCAATTTAAACAAACGTTTTAGATGACTCACATCAAGAATATTAAACAAGCCAATGTTTTGATCTATTTCGGTAAAAAAAATTTATTACAACCAAATTGCCATATTGTGATGAGCAGAGCAATGGTGAAATGATAAATATAGCAGGGGAAACAGAAGCTTCTCGAGAAAACCTGCCCAGAGCCCGTTTTGTCCACCACAAATTCCAGAAGGATCCTCTGATTCGTTTTGGTTCATTTTGTACAGATTAAATAACTTTGGATCACCAAAATCACAAGAATATAATAAAATAGAAGACCCTGTGAATTGAAATATATAGAAGAAATTGAATAGCATTTTGATCGTTTCCCTTTTCATTCGTTATATTAATATATTTAAACGAATTGCAGATTTAAATATTTTGTAATAAATTATTTTTTATCCATATGTTGTTTTTTCCCCTTGAGTGTTACTTACAAACCAAATACCAAAAAAAATGGGATAAATCTACGAATCTCACACATATAGAAAGGATATGGAGGAATCCCCTAGTGTGTGAACACACAACGCAAGAACTCCCCTTAGATATTACAACCCCTGAGTCAATGGATAGTGAACATTCAAGAAAGGTGATAAGTAAATTCCAATCCTGTTATCGCCTTTGCGAGTGAAGAAGCTACGTAATAAAATTAAGATAATCGAAGCCAGAAACAAATTTGTTTACGCGAATAGATGGTTTACAAGGAAATATTTCGTCAATATATTTTGATTCTACCTCTACCATATACCTAGTGTGTGTGTATGTCATATATATATATATAATCTACCCGGATGTGCGTTTACCCGGTTAGTTTGGGTAAGAAAGAGTTATAAACAAAATGTCCTTCGCTTCGGGGTTTATACGGGTAAAGCGCGACCTACCCTCCTACCTCTGAGTAAAATAATTGGCTTCTTATTTTCTTAGGGGTCTGGACATCCCGAATATGGTCAGGTTAAGTTAGGTTAAGTTGGGTTAGGTTAGGTTAATTCCAACCATCTTTCTACCACATCCTGTTCAAACAAATAGCTAAATAAACTTTGAAATCATTAAAATTGCATTACAGTAATAGAATAAAGCACATTGGAAGTGTTGTTTGTTTGAAATTCATCTTTACCCAGTAGAGGTTTTATAAATCTAAGATTACCCGGGTAAAGCTATACTTTATTCCAACTTTACCCTGTGCTTTTGGATAATGTGCACTTTATCCGAGTAAAGCTTTATAAAGTATATATATACAGCATATATATATACGGCATATGTACATATACGGCATATGTACATATACGGCATATATATATATATACATAAAGTAAAGCTTTAACCGTATATATATATATTTATATATATATATATATATATATATATATAAAGCTTTACTCGGATAAAGTGCACATTATCCAAAAGCACTGAATATATATATTTATAAAAAGCATATTATACTGTTTATGGTAGAGTGCTAAGGATATATTTATATATATTTGAGAAAAAAACTGTTACTTCTTTGTAAGGAAGTTATTCTGAGCAGTGTCATTTCCAAACATCCATTACTTTAACGGAGTACGTGCCCAAGAGCAATTCAAACCATTGGACCACTGTGGAAGCATATAAACGTAATTTTGGCTAAGCCTCCTACGGCTCATTCATTTAGCCTTTCACTTATTTCCACGGCCTGTTTGAACCACATGAAACAATTAAAAATTTTATTCGCTGCCATTGTCTCTATTGAAACTAGATGTCCTGTTAGTGGAGCAGGAGGCCAGGCTAGATGGCAGATGTTCAGGCAGTTAATGATCCATGTGTGAGAGATCAAAATAAACGCGGGCAGCCTCCTTCAGGCGTACAAACAGCACAGTTTTAATTAGTGCCGTATCGGATGTGCAGAAACGGTTACCACACTACGTTTCATCATCTCGTTCCATATCAGCATTTTTCCAAATGTATAACTTTAGACTTCAATGTGCGTAAAAGAGACGCAAGTAATTTTGTGGCAGAATGGCAAAAGTGGATTAGGTTTAATATTGTTAAAGTAGAATATTTTTATGAGATTTTTTTTAAGAATAAACATTCAACATTTTTACTACATAATGTCATCCATTTTCAATTAAGTTAAGTGCTGCTTACGGATCGAGGAAAGAGTTTGAAAAACGAGGCGCTTGCGCCGAGTTTTTTCAATTTCCGAGATCCGTTATGCACTTACGGAACGAGTATTGCATGCTATTTTTTGCACGATTATTATTTATATCAATTTATTTATATTAATTGAGATATTAGCTGAAAATATTATGTATATACTATTGAAAATGGATGTTATATTTCAGAAAGTGATTCGGATGTATTGGTTGTTATGGGGACCGAATATTTGTCCTGTTAAAGTCGCCACAAACTGGGGGGCCTTGGTTCCGGTCTTCGATAAAGGCTTGTATTATGATGGATTTACTTATGGCACGTGTGCTTTTTGTCATTTTTACAGCGCTGAGATTTCTTTTGATTTCAAAGCGTGTGGGAATGTAAACTTACGATCCACGGCAACAATATTCGTAAGTACCACTAATCAGTTACGTCGTGCAAAAAAGGTATTGACAACTTTGGCAGTTACGTTAATAATGATTACATAATGTGCAAAAATATGACAAAATGTTCCGATACTGTATTAATACAGTAAACAATTGAATCTAACTCCAGATCACGTTATTAAAATACACATCCGCGGAAGGGAAATTCTCTAGTAAGCATCTCCTATTTTTCGTAAAGGCGCTACAAACAGCTAATCAGGACTTGGGTTAGACTTAATAGCTAATCTCCCCGTTGTACGTCGAGTTTCTCATTATCATCCTTGGTCATTAGAGGAGTTTATCGTTTGCGCGACCTTTAACCTTCCTCTGGTAATTGAGTTGAGGCTCTTTGCAGGACGCCATCAACCTCGCTGTGGATTAAACAAAATTCAGCGCTAACTCAAGAAAAACATATTTACATGCTACTCGTGTCTATACCAGATGTCTAATGTCCGTTTTATTGGTATGTTCTTATATACGTGATAGCCTGCGTTATGGATTGATTATCCGCAGGCCCGGAATCAATTACCGGTGGGTCCTTATTTTTTGTTCTTTATAAAGAAATCTGAGTGGGATACACTCAACCTCATGAGGAAAACCGAGAAACTTCTTGATAAAAGTTAGAAGTAGGGACTGGGGTAAAGTAAACCATCAATTATGGCCGTGGAAGTCGGTATGCTAACTACATCCCTCAAATCCTACTATTTCTAAATGAGTCGAAAAACGGAGGTAAACGACCCATTGGACGGATGGTAGATCCTGATCCTCCATGGCATGTAACGCCAATGAATTTACGTTAGTTTAGGTTAATTATTTGTAAAGTTGTAGCCTATACCTCACAAAAGTAATCTCCAAAAACAGATGGAACCTACTGCAGAACGAAGTAACATTTAAAATCTTAAGGCATCTTTCTTCAACTTATGTAAAATTTTAGCTACTGGGTAACCACTTAAAATTATGTTAACCTACGGTTAAGTTGAACGACTTTCTTGAATTCCGTTGCAGCGCTTAAAATCGGTAAGTCCTTACACAAAGAAACATAACAAAACATGTTAACAGTTATTTATATTAACACAAATTGGCATAAAGAAACCCATCATTAGTCATTTAAAACAGCACTTCTAGCAAACCATCGTCCTAATTTAAATAGTACCTATTTTCCTAGCTAATAAATTAATCTGTTCAGTAAGACTGTAGCCTAATATAAAAATGCCGTTAAGAACCACTTCTTTCAGGAACTCTTTCAAAAGTCCTGAAGAAAACTGTGTGCAGAAAACATTTCGAAGTCACGCCACTACCTCTGGAACTTGCGGGAAACTCTATGAAAGTGTAATCAAGTCGAAATTTATTAAATCTAATCAGTAAAAGAAATCAATCTACATCATTAATAACAAAATCAATTTTACCAGTAGTTTTCTATATTGAATAAAAAATAGTTGCCAAGCAACGACTGAAAAATATAGAAAACAATAATTACTTATGGCACATATGAAGGGCAGTAGGGCCTACAGAAAATGAAACTGGAATGTAGACGGTTTTTTCCCCCACTTAAATCGCGCAACTTACAAATATCTACAAACCTAGGCGCGAAAATTTGATTTGGGAACGTCTGAATTGAAAATATCATATCAGTTAGGTTTCTGTGATGGAGGTTCCATCGGGTAGCGAACGACCCCTACTGATCCGTTAAGGGGATATTCTCAGCAGATTTATTTCCGGGGTGCGCCAGTCCCCTACCTAACACTTAAACCTAAGACATAAACACACTACTGAAAACTCCGGCAGGGAACGAACCCGGACCGACGGGGTGGAAGGCAGACGCGCTACTGACTCACCAATGGCGGTGGATAGTTAGGTTTCCAGGCATTCGTGTTGAGTCAGGTTTAGAATGGAAAACCTGTGTACGCTATAAAACCAAGGAAATGAGTATGGGTTTTATAGCAAGGGTGATTAAGAACAATGGGACTATTGGGTTCTTGCTCATGGTACATTATGTTAATTTTTACGTGCACCCTTGAGTTTAAAGAAAACAACAACAACCAGAATGACACCCTGCTCATCCCTCAGTTTTGAATTTCTTCTTCCTTGACGAGGATGTGCGATGCCATTCCATCGACTGGCTCTTCGATTCAAGTTCAAAGCAATGAACCCAAATCTCATCTCCAGTCATAATTTTTGCCAAGAATTCCTTTCTCTCCACATTGAAGCACTGCACGAGATTGGAGGCTATTGTTTTTCTAGTCTCTTCATTGTAGTCAGTTCTTGGTACCCATCGTGCACAAACCTTTGAGTACTCCAGTTTTTCAATAATCTCCATCACACTGCCTGTATCAATGGAGATTGAGGCACAATTCATCTGTTGTTATCCGGCGGTCTTCACGAATGATCTCGTCAACTCGCTGAATGTTGCATGGAGTTGCAGGCCTGCCTCTCCTCTTTTTATCAACCAACAGTTTTGCTCTTCAGGTTCTCTACAGTGTCAAACCCATAGTCTAACAGTGCTGACATCTACTATTGCATCCCTGTAAATATTTTTCAGCCTTTCATGAATGCGAATGGATGTTTACTGTTTCACCTTCTGCAAGAACGCTGCCTTATACGTACGTCGATGTCAGCCATTTTATAATAGGATGCAGTGCTGCCACCTGTTCATTTGGGGAGCTGTTATTGTAGTGAATTGAAGAAGGTTTGAGAAATCGTTCCAAATTCCAATTTTCCATCTCAATGCAGGGATATACGCGTAATAACTTAAGGAAACTGGTGGAGGCTTACGTGGTCTCAAGATAAACTTAAAGAAAACCGAATAACTTTTGATAGGAAGAGGAGCATGTGATTTGGATATAGAAGGAATAGGAACTATTAAATTTGTTGAGCAGTTTAAATATATTTTAGACACAGTTCTACATAAATCGGGTAATTGTGAAAAGGATGTTGACGAGCGTATTAGGAGTACTGCGAGCGCGAAAAATTGTAGAGTAGAGAGTTCCATGAAGGAACAAAAGAAAATAATTTTATCTGTTATCTATTATTTAAAGTATCGTGACAGGAGTTGAGCAGAACATCAGAAGCAAAAGTTGTGTGCGGTGGAAATGGATGGTTTAAGGAGAAGCTGCCGTCTCTCCAGGCAGACAGTGAGAAATGAGGATATATGAGAAAGGATGCCTCAACCAGATTCCGTGGTTGATAATTTGGAAGGTAGAATTCTTCAATGGTATGGTCATGTTCGGAGAATGCCCAATATAATGGCCAAAATAGTGTTAGACTGGTCTCCAAAAGGAAAGAAGAAACGTGGTAAGCCTCAAACAACACAGAGGGAAGGACAAAAAAACATCCACCAAGCAACAATAGACAAGTGTTGACAAGTTACAAGATAAAAGTAAAGAACTAAGTAAGCTATCTGCCCTTAACAATCTATAGTTTTAGTACACTTATAGGGAAAGTGGCGCTATTTCGTTTTGAGGTGAATACATCCGCGCCCATGGCGTAAAAGAAAGGGAGTAGTTATCTTCATCCAGTCAACACTATAATATAGGTAATAGGTTTCATTGTTAGGCCTAACAGTCATAGTATGAATCAATCTGTTCAACTTAATAATAAATTCAAATATAATCACTATAAAACGACTACCTCGTCCAATCCTTCAATTAGCTTCCAATTAATAGACTAATTAATCAGGGCTAGGATTTATATGTAATAAAAATGGCTAAATATATGGATTAGTCTACATATGGTTAAAAATTCTCGAAAGATGTAGAAAAATATGAACTTATGTTTTTTTTTTTTTTTTTAATGGTGAAAATAATATTAAAGGACACCTTATATTATCAGTATAGTTTTAAAATTAGTACAATTAAAGATGTTGTGCTTAAACAAAAAAACTACTTAAAAGAATAAAATACAACACAACAATTTAGCCTATATAGAGAGTCACAAAACATAAGCATAACCTTCTTAAATGTACAGCCTGTGCATTTAGACGTGAGCACTTGCATGCTCCGCAATGATAGGGCGGGACGGAAGGGGACTGTGTTGCTAGTATGAATCACGTGATGACTGTTCCACTGCGCATTCTGTTTACAGTGCTCTCGTCTAAATGCACGGACAGTACAATTGGGATTTTTTAGCTGTTGCTACAATTTGTGGGCGCATCTTAATATTTTAATGAGAATTACCTGATTTGAAGGTGTGGGTTAAATTTTCAAAACTGAAACTGCGTCTATTGTCTCTGAAAATTGCTTTATATCCAGTAAAACTCCGCTCAACATCGCAAGAAGTAACAGGGGCCATCCTAAACCTTGCAACATCTTCAGGAGCTAAATCCAGATCTAGTTCTAAATCTGGATTTCAACATTTCTTAGAACTTTAAGAGCCCAACTTTGGAATACACAGGCTAGTGAAATAAAATTTAAACGCTTATCTGACAAGAACAACTTTGAAACCATAAAATATGAAACATATTTAAAAGAAAAGTTTCAATTATGTAAAAATATTAGAGTTTTCCAAAAATATATAAAAATATGTACTTCGCCTTGAAATATGGACAAATATGGAAAATCAAATGTGTCCTAAACCATTCCAAATATCCAAATTCGTAAACATATGTGAAAATTTTAACTTTAATTTAAAAACAACATGTATATACATAGCATTCCTAGCCCTAGTAATAATACTTAAAGTCTGCTTACAGATAAGTGTAATTAAACAATTTCCATTGGTAATAGGGAATTACATAATAGAACTTGTGTTTCTAGGTAAAATGTTTATAAATTATGCAAATTTTGTAACTAGAATGTTCCCTTAAGATTACTTCGGATATAGATTTAATTTAAACTCAAAGAAGCAATGTACTACCATGCTGCATTAGCAGTGAAAAAAACCATATTGGTTATAGAGATCCTACATAAAAGTTAGACAAAAATCCTTCTGGTTTCATAATACAAAAGAGCATCTATATCACTCTCACATTCATTAACTGTCGTTATAAATTTCTCCAACCGTCTAGTCAAAAAAACGATTACAAACTAACTTCCATATAAAATACTTTACTCTGATAGGATTTTAATTGCTGTGTGTTTTAGATACTGAATTGATGAGGTAGCCTGGAACTCGCTTTGATAAAGCTTGCATATAAAAGGACTAGTTAAATCAAAATACAATCAAACCATGAGAGATGTATAAGAAACAGATATATAAGAAGTAAAAAAGATTACCGGTATGTGAAAAAATTGCATTACTTATTTTACACTAAACATGGATCTTGTATTTTCTCGCTTCCTTGGCAGCCTTGCAGGAGTGTATATTACATTGCCTCCACCTTATGCAGTGAAGACTATGGCACGAAGTATTAGGAAATATGTGAGTGTTGTGGCTGAATCGACTAGCAATTCAGTACCTTGCAGAAAATTACAGTCAAAAAGTCATTGATATACAAATGTAAATCTCAATACAAGCAGATAGTGATCATAATTAAAACAAAATCGTAAGTATTTTCGAAAAGTCATTACTTTTATAATATAAAGTAAAAGAATCCTTTGTGTCAAATCCTTGAAAGATATCTAACTCTAATATTTCGTTTTGATTCCATCTATTGTTTTCGATATAGCAGACTCACGTATACACTCATAAACAGGGCCCGGATTTCTATGACGTCATCTTTTAACTGAAACATCGTGGATATTGCCCACTAATGCAAATATTCTGATCGTGACCCCTAGATTATAAAAATGGTAATTATTAGGGTAAGTTTTGGTCATTTTCCCCCATTTTTAGAACTTAATGTCATTATTTGGTCATTTTAAGGTCTTCTTTTCTAAATTTCATATTTTTTTTTTAATGAAATGATTATTTTCTAATTTTGTGTTGTTTCTCGCATTGTATATAGTTCTTGTGCATTTACTTGCATTTAATATTATCGGAACTCTAAATAAGCATAAATAAATTTGTCTTGTTATAATTTTAATTTGGAGACTGAAAGCCGGTGTTTGCTGTTTGCACTTAACCGTATGTAAATAACTAATTACAAGCCTAATAATTCGATGAACAACATAAATCTAGAATATATACAAATCTGATGAATAAACTAGTAAGTTATTTCCATACAAATTTTTGGGTCTTTTTTATTTTTTTATTTTTGCAGCCATTTTATAGCTCATGTTTAAAGTGTTTTAGGTCATCAAAATCCGGGCCCTCCTCATATAGAGGAAGTCCGTGTAATTTGGACCGCTTAACTTCAGACGACATAAAGTCATTGACTGTACTGAAAATTCTCAAAATCATTTATCTAGTCACATTTCACTTATCTACTAGGTCACTTTTCACATAGAGAACAAGAACAACAACAACAACAACAATGATAATAGCAATGGTAAAAATAATAATGATGATGGGATGATAATGATAATAATAATGACTACAATAATACTAATAATCATCATGTTCACACACATTGATGGTGGTAGTGACAATGATAACAATAATATTAATAATAATGGTAATGGTAATAATATTAATATTATAATTAATAATAATATTAATAGTAATAATAATAATAATAATGTAAATTAAGTTGATGGTAATGTTAATAGTAATTAAGTTTATTTTACTAAGTATTTATTTTTATTATCAGTTAATATACGTTCCTGGCATCTTCTACAGCGGTCCAAAATACACGCTCAAAAGCAGTCCAAATTACACACCGTGCAAAGATTACGTTAAAAAATTAATATTATAAAAACTACTATACATGAAATAATTATATTGCAGCTGAACACACCTTGGTATCCCTTGCAACACCTGTATGCGAAAGTTCTCTTCAGAAACCAATATCCACTTCTCAAAACTATATTTCACAATGAAACAAGATTACAGGAATGTGGACAATAACCTTCTTTTCTTCTTCCCCCCTCGACCGAGGGTGTTAGAGCAATGACCTTTCTGAGGGTAAAGCTGTCCTTGGCGGTCTTTCAAATGTGGTCAAAAACAGGGGCTGACCAAACTTGCAAATATCATAATTCAGGGCAGTCCAAAATACACACTGGTCCAAATTACACGGACGTCCCCTACTCCTATTTCCTATAACGTGTTTTTAGCTCCCAATGTTAAGGTTGACTTCCGTGCTTCCTTGTCTTATGGTGTAGATAGAGAAAGTAAATAAAACATAAGAAATTAGTCAATCCCATGTTATGCAGATCTGTCAACTCATTAGAAACGTAACCTATATGTTGCGGTAATATACGCAGCAATCCGAAGTATGTGTGAATTGGTGGCTATTTCTGAAGATGGAAAGGCACATTGATGGTACCAATACTTTGCTAACTAGAATTGCTTGGATATTTCTGTTGAGGAACGCGGACAATACTAAGAAATAATCATTGTAAAGAGTCATTGTCGATATAAATTTCTTACTTATGGCACTTAGGCTACATAAGATTAATCAGCATCAAGCATACTGAATAGTAATTTTTTAATTTGTAACCACTCAGTAAATTCTCTGTGATTTCATGACTCTGGTTTTGATTAAAGAAGTAGTAGTAAACACAGAAGGGAAAATATAAAATTGTAAACTACAAAAATACTTCTCTATTTATATGGTTTGATATTTTATATTGTTTGTGCCTTGTATGCTCTCACACCATTGTAGTATGTAATATTATCATCCTGGTATCACATAGCATTTCCTGGTATTCATCTAAACCCATGCCCCTCTTGCACTAGTTATGCATGCAGACCTACCTAGGATATAAACTTTTTCTCATATTAAATGCGATAAGACATTTTAAAATTTTATGACAGAATTTCCTTAGAGAAAATGTTTTACACCGCAAGTTTTTATGTTACTACTTACATAACTTATTTCATTACCTACTTTATTCTTGTGTTTTTCCTGCCAAGAGTCATAAAATTAGTAATTCTAACGCACGAATAATTGATAATATTGAACTATCGGGAAAAGAAGTTTCATGCTACCAAAGCTTAGAAAACTGACTGTGGGATATTTTTTGCTAAAAGCTGTTATTATTTTAGTATCAGGACCAAACTTCACCCCGTTCGCAGGAGTATTGCTTCGTCTCTTTCGCATTAATGTATCCAATAACATATACTTATTACCCACAAAGAACTCACTAACTTAAAATATTTAACTATTCTTCACAGCAGTGAATGTTGGATCTGTAAATCTTATTGCCTTTCTAGCCCACTCATTGTGTGTGAGTAGAATGATAATACCATTGAACACCGTTTATCTGAGAATCGATTAAAAGAAGGTCTACATTAACGAGACAGATTTATAAACAGTATTCTTTTTATTATTTATTAACAATTTTACTGCATAAAATGCATTACAATTCTGATGATTTATAAAACAAAACATAAAATTAAACTTGTTCCGAGGTTGCTTCCCAGTGGAAGTCCACAGCAATAATATCTAAGAGTCTAACATATCAGTGTTTCTCTTTCGTTTAAGTCTCCTATATTGTCTAGTTGTCTGGGCGCACCCCCTAGGAGGCGTTTGATTGTCTTAGGGAACGCAGAACAATTTAGAGTTATCAAAATGTTTGTATGTAAGGTCGAAAAAATTTTCATTATTTTAAAAACCACAGAACTGAAGCGTGTTTAAAAGCAAACGATTATTTTAAAATTTCAAGTCTTGAGGACTTTTGAATAAATCAAATTCTCAAATAGTCAGAGTTGCCATGGACGTCGTTGTGCCATTTTCGTCTACATATTTATATGGGTTAGGATTCTCAACTTTGACTGTAATGAAAATAAACAGCGTTGTCTGCTATATGTCGCGAGTGAACTCCGTTGTGCAATGTCAAATTTGTAACCAAACATACGAGGTCTAATCAAGGCAAAGCAGTGTCAATCGTCTCACTGACATAATAATAGTGACTTAATTACTAAACTGGTTCGTATATAATGTAACTTAATTGATCATTACTTTCACTATAGATTTTATATTATGTTTGTAAAATTGTGTGTTTATTTAAACATGTTGTGCTTGTTGTATTGTTTTTATATTCTTCCCTTCAAGATATTGAAAAATGGTAGGAGGCATAGTGACTTGCCATATCTCAAAAGGGGGCGTCAATGGGTTGGGAACCCCTGATCTAGATGCTGGCATGTGATCTGGAATTTGCCTCAATGGGATATTAGGATGCGCAGTAAATGTTTTATTTTACCTGATATAAGATTTGCATATTGTGTCGATGATGTCAAGTAGGCTGTAGGAAGATCTTGATAGAGAGTCACATAACTGACATACCATAGAGCATCTGCTATATACAGTAATGTTTAATATAATATATTAAGTTATCTATTAATTAGCAGTATGTTACGTATGGAGGTTGTATAGTTTATAAAATTGGCATTACCGCTGTGGGAGATAAAAATAGGCTACTTTTTCAAGAGATATTGAAGATTGTTAAAATTGTCATTTTTGATGGTTTCTTTTTAAAAAAATGTTATTGTGTAAGTTTAAGGGGACGGTGTTTTATAAGTGTAATTTTTTAACTTACCTAAATATGTTATGTTATGAAAACGTCTAAAAAACATTTGGTTTGTTCCAGTGTATAGAAGTTTTATAATCGAGTTAGCCATCTTCTGTGCTTGAGACATGTCGATTTCTTACTCCTAACAATTCTATCACTCGACTTGAGGGAAAAAATTGTATTTTGCACTTCAAACTTCAAACCTTTGCATGATATTTACATGACATTTTGCATAAAATGTATGAAGTGTAGTCATAAATTTACCATTCAACATAGCCATCCTAAATTAATATCATTGTATTGCTGTTTACCAGCATAAATTGTAGTTTATTAAGTCAAGATAGTTAGATTTTTTGGTGTAATTATATTTCGTTGATGCAAAGAATTGGGAAGAATTTTTTTTTTACATATAGATATATTGATTTTTATAGGAAATTTCTAGAAAGAATGATATAATTTTCGAATGCCTTTCTGTTTGTAAACTTGTTATAATAGTGATTTCAATAAGTTTCAGTTATGTCATAGAACTTACATTATTACTTCAACACTATGTGAAATTGTTAAAAAACGGAGTCGAATTCCTTGAGTATGATGGCAGGTAGATACCGAAAGATTGAATTTCTTCCCGGGGTTTCGAAGGTAATTGCTGAATTCCTTTCGTGACAACAAACGAATTCCTTACCACTCTTACTTGAGATAATAAAAAAAATTAATTAAATGCACTATAGAGTATAGCTCTTTCCAAAACATGAAAGCCTCATCTCACTCCACCGTCCTAGGACCGGGATGACTTCGCGGAATGGTTTCACAATGAGTCCCTTCCTAATGAGGGTCGCTTATTGTTCGCTAATCCCAGGGTATTTTGAGATTACACATTCTTCTGATGTGGCGCCGATGGCCAGCTGGGGGGGAAGGACATATTATAACACTAACACAGCTGGTACAACTATTCCGCACGATACAAGACAGTGGACTGAACAATCTACATAAAATAAATAGAACTTCTAGGTATTTAATGAGGACCAACTACTGTTCAGTAATCCCTACAGTTAAGTAGCAGGGGGAAATGTTATCTGAGTAGCTCCAAGAACTGAAGCTTTCATATTTTGGACAGAAGTATAAGTTTTATTAAACTATAATAGAATTAAAATTTTAAAACTGACTTAAATATACCAAATTTCCTCTCAGAAAATCCTAAGTCTGCGAAGTGCGAAGGAAAATTTTATAAAAAACTAATTCGGTTGCCTTTCTTAGATGCCCTCGGAAGGAATTCGTGTAACCCCCTAATTATTACCCCGCACGTAGCCTAATTCGAGTACCTTCGCGTTTGACGCAAGGAATTCGAAAACTCGGGTTTAAAAAAAAATAAATAAATAAATAAACAAATAAATGTTACAAGATTCCTATATAAATTGTGCCTCACACTGGAAAGGTAAAGCGTCAATTTGAATGCTGCCTCATACTCAGAATAAGTACTGAGTATTTATTTGTTGTGGGGTAGATAAGGGATTTGTTGTTAGATAGAGCTAGAAGACCCTACACCGGTAAAATCACATTAGCTTTGCAGTAAATTATTTTCAAAATCAATTTTGTAAGCTTTCTGAGTTTGACTTACTTCAGTCGGGTGTTCAATGACTTAATGTTGTGGTAAATTATACCTTATAAATAAAATTGATCAGGAAGTTAGGCCCACGTTTAGTGAACGTATTGAAAAGACTGGGACGTCGATGATCAAAGGATTATAATCAAACCTGACCTCGCAGTGGAACAGAAAAGAGGTACTGAGTACATTCCACTCAGTCATCCCGAAGTTATGAAGGCTCCGTTCCTTTCGTAAGTTAACACCGGTAGAACTGAAATTTGTTGAAAAACTTTTGTTCATTAATGTCAAATACAGCTTTGGGATATAAGATCTTCATGTCATGTATCTTGTTTTTTATTTTTATGTTTATTGATTATATAATTGTAAAAATGTTATTATTAATAAAACAGATCTATATTTCAATTTCCTTGCTAAAACAACTCTATCTTAAAAGTAACCCCTCGATTTATGCTAAATAATAAATTATGAAAGAATTACTCGCGGACCTGTAAGGCCCGGGCGGCTTGGGTCGCTTAAATCCTAAAAGAGAGAGGTAAAACTAAGACAAAGAAAGAAAGAAAGAAAGAAAGAAAGGAAGAAAGAAAGAAAGAAAGAAAGAAAGAAAGAAAGAAAGAAAGAAAGAAAGAAAGAAAGAAAGAAAGAAAGAAAGAAAGAAAGAAAGAAAGAAAGAAAGAAAGAAAGAAAGAAAGAAAGAAAGAAAGAAAGAAAGAAAGAAAGAAAGAAAGAAAGAAAGAAAGAAAGAAAGAAAGGAAGAAAGAAAGAAAGAAAGAACGAAAAAATAATTACTGACACAGAGAAGTCAGCTAATTATTTGAATTGCATAGGGCAGGGACTCGAGGACCCCTCGCTGCATTCTGCCCCACCCTAACCCCCTTTTAAGAAGACTGGCGGACCACCGTGTGATCTCGCAATCAATCACTGTCCAGCCATATAAATTTCATAATATCAATATAATTATTTTTCATCATAGCAGAGCTTATCAATCATTATTCTACATTAGTGTATTTGTGAATGCAGTAACCACGCCCTACATTGTTTTATCCCAAATTAAATTTTACTGAATAAAGAAAATTTTGATTACACTTACTATTGAATAAAGAGGCTATTCTTAACAGCAACCATATGTTTTTGGACAGACTTCCACAGCTAGCGTATTAGTTACATAGATATTTCCTACTTTTTCTTCAAACTAATATATTTTGTTAGTCTATGGAACCATGGAGCTACACAGAGCTCCTTTGAATTGAAAGTATAGATGCATTTTATTTTCTTACAATATAATAATAAATTATTGTTAAACAAGTTTTAAGGGATGCATTTGAGAGTCTTTCGTAGTCACTCTTTTATATTATTGTGAATTATATCACAAATTGGAAGTATATAGTACAAGAACCATGTAAAATTGCAATATGTTCTATGGTTCTTTAATTAAACATGTTGCTTTATATTTTTAGTACTCGATAAGAAGTTCTTCCTGCGTCGATGTTTTAATTATTACGTAGATATTTTGTGTTTTTTAATAGCAAACAAATTGTTGCCTTCGATTATTTTTATCCATTCTAAGTATTTCTGAAGATATTTTCTTCCTTCTTTAATTTTTATTGATTAGTTGAACTTCTACATAAGTCACCAGCTAATATTTAATATTAAACACAGTTAATTTAAGGCAACTTCTTTTTTTTGTTACTTATGAGTATGAACTGATAGTACAGAAAAGACTGCTTTAGGAGGCATTTGAACATTGATGAATGTAAGCAAAATTAGAGCATAGAAAATTGAGTTTAAAGTTTAGTAGGTAAGCTCAAGTAAGTATTTAATAAAATCAGTCCTAATTTTAACTTTCATTTTTTCAATTAAATCTCTAAAACTCATTATAGGTATCCTAGGGGAGTCCTCAGAGGCGGTTTAACTAACATAAGTCGATAAAAAGGGGTTTCTGAGTGTAGGCTTCTTAACCGTTATAGATATACAAAGCCGTGTATACAAGATTTGTTGGACATGATAGTCTACAGAAATATCCTTCAACATATTATGACGATTATCTTTAATGGGCTATTTCTCTCATAACTCATTCGATTTAGTGGTTTGCAGATTAGAAAAATGTAATTTGGATAAAAACCAGGCTTCGGCCTAGAGCATGAGGAATTTTGTAATAATCCTTTCAAATAAAACAAACCATGCCAGCTGCCATTAACAGGTCAAACACCCTTCTTATCCTATTCTGGTTCTCCAGACATGAGATAGAAGTTTTAACATATTTGACTGTTATTAACGGATCACATGCACCAGTGATTTCTTACTAAACAACGACGTAAGATTGGAAATTAATGTGTAAAGATAGTACGCAGAGAGTGCAGGAAAACAGAGTATAGCACTGGATTATAAGATAAGAATATTTGATAATTTGCTGTGTTGATTACCTAGCAACCGGCAAATTAGAGTAGCGTTGTCATGGCAACGGGGAACAAACATTATTTCACTCTAACCGGGCAAAGAGTTTTTACTAGAAAATTTAAATTTAAAACAGCACGCAAAAAGTACAAGATTCTTACTTGTGACCCTTAATCTGCTTCAGGCTGCAATGAAACTCTGTGGCGAGGTGAACTTTAAGCGAATGAAATACAGTAGGCCTACAATATATTTTTAGGAAGCCCTTAAAGAGGAATGTGCACTGTATAATAATTAGAATTATAAAGAAATCCATATTAATAAATACATTTTAATCAATAAAATATATAAACATATAGCCCTATAATATAAAGTCACATGGCTGACTGAATCACTCAATCACTGACATTAATGTTTGCTCACTTCCAGATGAGCAATAAACTTGAAATTTGGTACACATATAGCTTTTAGGCTGTAAACCACAGGAAAATTCCAAAAAGTTCAATTTTTTAAATTTGTACCCCCTAAAAAACCTTCAAAAGCTCGAACGCAGCTTTGAAATCTCTATGCAGTTCCCATGACAACAATATTGCCTACAGTGTTCACATAGGGTTTTGGAAGTTGCAATAAACTATTATTTTCGTAAACCGATTGAGGTGGCCGAGATGGTAACGTCTTGCGAAGCGAGTAGAAAATATAAAACTAAACAGACTACAGACTCTTTCTGATAACGATCCAGGGAAAAGACAAATATCCAAGTGTGAACAAGAAATAACCATTGTGAAATCAGATTTAGATAGCAACAGCTATGACATGCAAAGGGTCTTTCAGAGACAGCTGGTATTGTATCATATTTGTTAGATATCTCCCAGTCAATGATTTGAAAAGAACCGTAGCCCATAACATGGGCTCCTCGGTTTCGTGACGTGACTCCTATTGAATTTTACGCTTGGGCTTTATTAAGGGCACATGTCTAATCTGAATGAGTTAATGAGTGCATAAGAGAGGTATGTCTATTGATCACTCCTGCTGTATTACATGTATTTCATGCAACCACAAGGTGATGACAGCAATATCTAATATAATACTTGAGCTGGTGTTTCCGTGTACACCCATCGTCACCTAATAACAAGACCGTATTCAATTGTGAAATTGATTGAAGATTGCCTTGTTCGGTTGTCATAGCAAACCGAAGAAAAAGAAGTATCCTTGGTTCATTTGTTCACCGCTCGAAGAGATCTGATCGAGATGTTGTAAGTCACGGGAGCGTGTGGCATCTCTAGTATATGGAAACATCGTTCGGTATCATTGTGATATACGGTTATACGAAAAGAGGCGATGGTAATTTAGTTGTGAGCCAGCCGCCGTGCAGGATGGATATGACAAAATATGAACAGCATTCTTACGTCAAAATAGTTACTATCCGAGGGAGAAATGCCAGATAATACCACAAGGAGTTGATGGAAGCTTTGGAGAATAATAGCCATTCCTACCGAACTTTAAGTGATCCTGCATTGGGTATGTGTGCTTTCATGCTTCCAACTACCGCAATAAATTAGAGTGGCAAGTTGCAGTCGCGTATGGATGTTTATGGGTGGTACTATCCTATATCTGGTACCCTTAAACTGCATTATACATGCATTCTATACCCTTCCCTTCACTTAAATATTTCAGAATTTTAAAATGGGCCCCATATTTTCAAAAGAAAAATAGTTGTCATGACTTACGTCTTATCCCTCGCATGATGTACAACAGGTGAATTTATTAAGAGCTAAAACTTTTATTTGAAACTTCCCTCCCCCCATAAATTCTATGAAGGATAGCTTTTGTTCATAAATGCTTATCATATTAAGGAATTCAGACTTTTAAAGTCTTCCCTCGCGAATAATTAGGCTCAGAATGACGTTTAAAAGCTGTTTGCGTTCTCCTGCAATGCGGCCGCTAAATCTATGTCGCAATATGAATGGAAAGTTAGAATATGTGAGTGTTTCACACCACACTATTGACTTCCTCTACGCGTACCATAGGTATAGTCGGCGCGGAAATGTTTTAGACAGTGGGATGGGTAGGTATTGTCCATTCTAGAACTGGCCTTAAAGCAAACAGGTATGTCTGTCTCACGCTTAAGTAGACACGAATAATGTGCTAGGGGTATAACTGTGCAGGCTCGAAGGAGCAGTAGGTAACTTTAAAATAAATATAATAATATTTACGTTTATGGTTTCTGAGATCATTACGTTGCAAGGTAGCGCAGAATTGCAACAGCGCACTGCCAGATGGCGAATAGCTTGTTCTCGATGGCAATGTCGTCTGTCACGCATATACGCCTATACTCCTTGTAAGACGCTCTCGCCCCGATGTTCCCTACGTCGTAGATTTTGTGTTCTATGAAATAATTTCTGTATTTAATTTGTAGGAAAACTATCAACTTTGTTGAAGATATGTAATTCGGTATTTCATTTGTAGGAAAACTATAAACTTTGTTGAAGATATGTAAAATGAAAATTCATTCCTTATTCTTTCCTCTGGTGATGTGGAAAATAAATTAGAACCGAAATAAGTGAAGTAGGTTAAATTTTAGGGAAAATATTTCCTTCCCTGATAAAAGTACTCACTTGGGACAAAAATGGTATTTTAATGCTGTAAGTTGTTACAATCTGCACAATCTCCACTCTGTATAAAACATAATCCGACTAAACATTGTAATCATCTCTATTTGAAATGATTGGCATAGCCCACTATCCCATTCTTCATTCCCTGAGTCTACCCCCTTGTAGGGACGTTTACGTGGTCCACACCGCCCGGGCCTTACACGACCGAGGCTTGTCGGGGGAGAAAGTTTCAACGGATCACACAATACTTTCCTGACCAAACAAGAACATGGAGGTCCTCCCTGGATGAATGATCAGCCCAATGCCTGGGCCACCTTCGAAACAGCATGAACACATAGGACAAGACACACCAGTCAAACACACACTCGTGTCGAACAAGGCGCGGCTGGGATGAAGAAGTTGCAGGTCTCTTTAGCCGCGGTAGCTAAGGAATACTGTCTTGGATCCGTGGTGAAGGAGGCTTTGGATTCGAGTCCCGCCTCGGGCACGGGTGTCTGTGTTTAAGAAACAGAAATTAAGGTAAACGAAAAATATAAACAACAAAATTGCCGGTACATTAGAAAATTTTGCCAATAGCCGGCTAAGATATTAAAAACAATAATGATGGCCAGATGATATCCGGGGACCACGAGGGCCCGACATTCATCTCATGGGTGAGGAAAACCCCCGGGAAAAAACTTACCAGGAAATTTGTACCGAGCAGGAATCGAACCCCGGCCCGCTGAATGAGGAGAGCGAATGCATCCCCTACGGCACAGCGGTGAACTAAATCCTTTTCTACGGTGCAATTTATTACCATGCTCAGGTATTTCTATTATAATATTAAAATGGAAAATAGTAAGTCGAAACAGTATAGAATTTCACTACCCATGAAAATAAAGCCGTCCTGAAGAGACTGTTTTAGCAATCTGTATCCACGCGGATCATAATCTTTTACCCATGAAAACATCTTGTTAATTCTTTCATTTTTTATTTTGAATAGGCTGGTTTCCGCAGACAGAACCGTAGCCTAATTACGTCTCTCATGCATAAGACACACACGCATTCTATTGCCAAAACCATTCTTCTCACTGATGGCGTCAATGGAAAGTCAATGGTCTGGTGCAGAATGAATTTAATATTAAATGACAAACTAGAGGCCATTGATCCATTCAGAGTGAAAAGAGTCGTGCATGGGAAAAGTGTTAGTTTCAGAAAACACCACCACGCAGCGTTGCAATTAGACGACTGAATGAAGTGATTGTTTCTGATAATTAAACTTCGCACAACGTTTAAACTAGATTAAATGTAAACTAGATTAGATGTAAACACCCACATAAGTTGGTAACACACAATAAATTACCGTAGTGGAACAGAAATGGCTCTCTTTATTCGTTTTTCACTCTTTTAGAAAGAGAGAGTATATGTATATTTGAACAACTTCCAACGAACAGACAACTCACTAACGCGTAACAAAATGCCAAAGCCTTCTTTCATAACACTGTATATTAATACAGTTTCAAAACTAGGCACTTAATGAAATATAAAGTAAGCCGATTTTAGGGTGCTTATTTATCAAGAAATCAATACATTGAGAGAGAAAGGTTTGATTCCAAGGATTTAAGGGAAAATAGGCTGCAAACCAGATATCCCACAGCGTAGAATATTCCATATTTCAACAAATTTCCATTTTTGTTTAAAGTTAGTACCATAGCAGAATAGCGAAGCTTACATTTCGCTTCGAAGTATTATTCCATGGTGCTACCTTCTATGGGAGGACAGGGCCTAGGATCCAATCCTTCGCCTCCAGAAATGAATGGTAGATGGAAGCATTGGGGGATATGTTCAGTATGCCGAGAAATTTCTCGTTTACTCTCATGACGCCGAGTGCAATCCGTTCCAGACATTAAAATCTAGGGTTGAACGTCAGCAATGATAATGACGGAAGTACTGAATAAGTTGCCGTTATTCGAAATGTTCTTTTTTCGTCGATCAGTCTTACAAATTAAGGTTTATGACAAAAACACCTTATTATAGTACCGGCACTTTACCAATCTTCTTCTGTCCGATTGGTTGCGAACAACCGCTGTGTACTGCTTCTGAGGCCTGCAACCGTCGTCGTTATGGTGGAATTTTGTCTTGCAAGAGTTATTTTAATTCCTGGAAATCCACAGGCATAAGATTGATGTATTCACGCACACACAAATGCCATAGATCTGACCGGGATCGAATGCTCGAACTCTAGAACAGACAGTCAGTGCCTTGCCAATTGTTCCTCCCTATGTTCGAGATAAGGCAAATCATGTGAATGTTACTAGAGAGTATTTATGCATGATATGTGTATAGAATGTCCCAGATTATTTCACCCATACCTCAAGCGTTCTATCTGGAACAATGAAACGTTTTTAAAAATGTTCGCAATCAGCCAATTAAGATGCTCGATTTGTGATAATAAGCACAAAAGGTGCAGTGACAAGATCATTCCTACCCAGTGGAAAAATACACCTACCACTAAACGAAATAAACGGTGAAAAATGTTTCACAAACTTTGACACGTATACATGATAAGATTTGTGTTATTGAGGTTTTTAGATTGACGAAATAAACCGGTAGCCTATGTATGATTCAAAAATTAATACACAACCTCCAGGTTGAATAAATTCTTACCTAATAGTCTTACCTAATTTTTCATGTAACATTTTCCTTATGTCATCATACATATGAGCTGAATAAATAACTGCTCCGACTATTTCATTTCATTTGATTTCATATAATTACAGTAACCATGGCCTTCTGTAATACTGAACCTTAAAATATAGTTTATTTATCAGACAATCTACTAGAGCAGACTTTCCCAAAATGTGGTCAAGAAAAACAATAGAGTATACCCATAATTTTTAGTTATAAATATGTTTTATAATCTATGTGGAGTGCTCATGAGCAACCGTTAATTCTTGCGAAGTAAGATGGCTTTCCCGAGGTAGGGTTAGCAGCAGATTAGTTGAACCGAGGAATGAAGTCAAGCACTTTTTATATGATTTCAAGCTCGAACTGAAAGAAACTAGAGTTTGAAGCTATGATACCTTGCTGATATCTTCAACCATCTGAATGAACTCATTTTAAGCCTGTAAGGCTTAGTAACACTATATTCCAGATTCGGGATAAAACCGAGAAACAAAGCTGTGGACTCTGAGATTAGACTTTGAATTCGAGTAATTCCCTTCCATGGCAGATTTCATCCAGATGTCAGATGTTCCAAATGAGATCCTAGACGTTATTAAGTCACATCTGGAGCAACTGCACCTAGAGTTAAAGCAGTATTCCCGTAATAGATGCCAGTGACTTATGGATAAAGTAGCCTATTCATTTCGTGATTGGCTATCATTTATCACCTAGCCTGTCTCTCACACCACAAGAAGAAGATACGAGTACATTGGCTGAACTTTCAAATAACACTGCACTGAAATCACAGTTTTTACAATTAGAACTAACAGCCTTTTAGTTAAGTGTCATGTCATGACTGATTATCCTGAACTCTCAAGAAAGGCTTTGAAGTTCCCCACTGCTTATTTGTGTGAAACAGCATTCTCCACCTTACGTATTTGAAGCTCAGAGTTAAGATCTAAATTTGAAGTTGAGGTTGATTTGATGTTGAAAATAACAAACGTGAAACCCAACATCGCTTATCTAATTGCTTATAAGCAGCCTAGCTGCTGCTCACATTATACCAATAAACGAGAATAATTGTGTTGATATAATTTTTTAATTAAATACTTGGTAACCACATTTATGCTACTATTATAACATTTTATTGTTGTTTTATTCGAACTCATAGCTTTCCTTGATAAGGTTGCAGTGACTTTATTCGAATCTGTGTGAACACGGGCATTATGCGATTTAGTCGTTATGGGATATTTGCACTTGGTAAATTCTGACACGTTTGATTTAAGCGTATGGGCACTACCAGGTGGCCAAGGGAACCCAAGGGAGATTATCGCCGCTGCTCTGTCATTCATATAATTTGATTATTCCGAGATTCCGACATATGTTCCCTGGTGGGAGGGAACCTAATGCAGAATTATTGCACGCTAATATGCAGGCAATAAAACTAATAGTGTTGCCATCTGAACAAGTCACCTTTTGCCTACACTAACTCGCATTATAATTATCCCTGCTAATAATATATCTGTCCCTGTAGATTTCTCGAGTGCAAAAGTGATGATCATGGTTAATATCGAATCCAATGGCACGAGATAGAGCAGAGGCAAACTCTACATAATAATGTTCTCGTAGGCTTCCACGGCTAAATGAACAATAATAAAATTGCTTTCAAGAAGATAGGTATCAGTTGACACTGCCATTGTTATTATATGAATATTATTAATATTACTAATAAAATCAGGTAAACTGACCTAACAAAATGCCAGAATGCTTTTGTTTAATCGGCGATAATTGCAATTATCCAGAAAATAAGTTATTCTATTAATCGATTTCCGGGTTAAGCTCCAGAACGCTTCATTAACCAGGGCTTGCGGAAAAACAAAGGTCTAGTTTGATTAGCATATGTGAAGAAATATGTGGGTAGTGATATTAGACAAAGCTATCTGTATTGCAACTTCAAAAGTCGTATATGAACAATGTAAAACAATATGTTGTCATGAGAACTGATTTGCATTTGATAAATTCTTTCTCGTATATTACCATAAAATAGGCACTAAATTGGGCATCACTCCGGTACTGGTCAACCGATTTGGTCCAATATCAATAGGCTTCTTCCCATGGACATTATAAATTCATATACAAAGTTTCATGAAAATACGATAAAGCGTATTTGAGTTATCGCGCGTACAGACATACAGACAGACATATGAACAGTCATTTCCCCGTCCACCACACAATCTCATAAAAGTGCCATTCTGACACTTAATAAACCCCTTGTGGACTAGGAAACCGAAGAGAAGAGACCACTTGGAAGACCTAGACATAGGTGGGTGGACAATATTAGAATAGATTTAAGGGAAGTAAGAATTGCGAGGGATGGTTGGATGGAATTAGCACAGAATAGGATTGAATGGCGGGCTCATGCAAACGCGGCAATGAATCTCTGCGTTCCATAAGATAGGTAATATTCCTTTAGCTTGCTTAGGAATAGTCTATTGCCATTGAGTAGGTAAGTAATTAAACCCCCTTGTGGTCCCCGGACATCAATTGGCTGTTATTATCTTCATTCCATCCGTGTTTCGTTTGATATGACTTGTGTGCGACTGGTGTGCCTCGACAAATGTGTTCATGTTGTCTCTGAGGTGGCCCCAGCATTGGGCTGATCATCCATCCGGGGAGGCCCTCCACGTCCTTGTCTCGTCAAAAAAGTATATGTGTGATCCAAACTTAATGTCTCTCCCGACAGGTCGGGGTCCTGTAAGGCCCTAGGTCGCATAACCGTCCCTATAAAGAGTCTAAGAGAAAAAGAGACTAGTAAACATTTTAACAGATTCCAGGGAAACTTACATTTAGCTAAGTAACTTAATTAAATTCGTTCTTGTACAATCATAGATGCAGTCTCATACGAAATTCTTAAAAATATAGGCTATGTAAATACAGTCATGTATTCAAGAAAGATCTCAAAAACCTCTTTATAAACGTTGTAAAACTACACTAAACTAAACTCCATGGCGCGACATCCCCGAAGGAACAAGGACTACCACCCGACCGCTGCGTCATCTACCTATAGGCAGATGGAAGATTGGGGGCATGTGGTCAGCATGCCGACACCCACGACCGTTAATGGTGGTTTCCATAACCGGAGCCGCTACTTCTCTATCAAGTAGCTCCTCAATTTGAATCACGAGGCTGAGTGCACCCAGACCTCCCTACCTCAGAAAAATCCGAGGAAGTACCGGGGATCGAACCGGATCTGTAGTCAGCGACGCTAACCACAAGACCACGCCGGCGGTCATAAACGTTGTAACGATCGTTTAATCTAAGCGCACACCGATTCAGTTCGTATTAATGAAATAGCAATCGAAACGTATTGTAGAGATGTCTGACTGAATATTAATGAACAAACCTCAACGTTAATATGAACATTGACAGATACATGCAAAGTACAACCCATCTTATAATTGTAGTGAACCCTACCATCTTCCCTTCGTCTGTTAATTGGATATCCAACAACATTAAGATAAAGATCTGATGTGAAACTCGTATGACTTCCGGGTGTTGAAACCCCCTCCCCCTCTAAAGGTCACCTAACAACAATATACAACTCTTCTTCAGCTGGGCACCATCTTCTTTCTTCCAGAGGCTCTGAAATATGTGACCAGGGAGGAGGAAACAAAGGAACGAAGAGCTTGGACATCCCTTCCAGCCTCTTCGTCTAGAAAGAAGTACATCTTTACTTCTCGTGGAAGCTAATATAAACTATATTAAAATAAAATCTTTACATGAAAATAGACAGTGGAACATTTGGTGTACAACACCAGAAATAAAGACATAGGTACAACTATATTATCCAGACAATGGACTGAAGGTCCCAAGAAAACATATACGGGTTAAGCCCTTGTAATAACAATAGTTTAATCCTGTAAAAGAAGCAAGTTAGTTTACATTACAAATATATCCCTTTAAAATTTAAATAACATGGTTAGGTGTGAAGCACCACAATAAATAACATTAAATTTTCAAATGGCCAGATAATTACAAAATACAATGGCCTATTAATTCAAAATATAATACACTTCGGTGTGAAGCACCACAATAAAAGATATTAGTTAAGACCTGAAAGAAAAGACATAATTAAATTTATAATATACAATTTCATAAACAGGTGTGAAGCACCTCCTATTAAATATAAATTAATTTCATTAAATTTTACATACAGATTAAAATTTCAAATCATGAACATACCTGTTATCATTGCATGCATACAATCTAATTTATAATTTCTAATCATGAAATTAAAAATAAAATCACAAGCATTCAGTGATCCAAAAATTAAAATCATACCTTTTAATGCATGCATCCAACATTATCTGCGCAGACACATCCATCCATGCATCTACACATCATGTTCCAATAAAGATGGCCTAAACAAACTGCTTTCACCTCGGCTAAGTGTGAAAACAGGCTCAGATACTTTCAGGACAAAATAAACAAACGGGGACGAAACAATAAAACGCAAGACAAATAAATTTAGAAAAATCCACCCATGTTAAAAGGTAAGTGGAAAACGTATAGGAACTGCAAGAATAAATAAAATGGCTACTCCTTGTCGAACAACACAATTCCCAGCATGCCAAAGATAGACTTATTGCTTTTACTTTAAACGGTAATGGTGGCCACAAAATCTAGATTAATCTCATGCATCCTGCATGCCAGAATCTTTCAATCTATACAATATCAAGCTACAATGCCACCATAACCAAACACCAATACAAGTTTCACAAAGCATGCCTGGGTCTATAAGATAATAATTAACAATAGATACACACGAAGTTCCCACACTACAATGAACCTAAAAAACATATATACACAATTTCCACGTACCTTTACAACATGGTGAAAACAAAAGAGAAGCCGAAATGGACAGCTTACCTAATTGCCGCCACAAGACACCAACAGCTACCTCCAGGTCCCCGTGTCCATATTAAGTATGTGAGAGGGAGGGAAGTGTCCTCTTCCCTTTTATAGACTTTTATCCGATGACGTCACACACATGGTACTGAGACGGTCATAATGAATAATTAGCCAATCGTATTTACTGTTACACACTCAATAAAACAATATAGAAACGAAATGCTGGCTTCCAATAATAAAGATTAATACATTCAATATAGTCAGCCAACGGCCGACTGAGCCCAATACTGCAATGCGACGGAAGCAAGCCATGCTGCCAGATGGCATATAATATGACAGTGTTGCCGGAACGAGAGACGGAAGGGCAATGACTCATCAGCTGATTTTAAAAGGCAGACTTTTAAATACTCTTACTTTCTTTCTAGCTCACATCACAGACAAACAATAGAACTTGTAGCAATTAAATTAACATATAAAAATATGAATTGCTACAGTGTTGAGTTGTCTGAACCTGATACAAAGCTTTATTGTACACCAGGCAAGACTGAGTTTTTACAGTACAAACAGTGGGTTATAACTACCCTACAGAGAATTTCTTCGAAAAAAGTTTCAAATAAAAGTTTTAGCTCTTAATATGAGCACTTCATGTACAAAATTTAAACAAAATCGTTAGAGCCTTTTTCGAGAAAATCATGAAAAACGAAATTTTCTTCATGTAAAGTCCCCTTAAAAATAAGAGAAAGCAATCGCCAATCTTCTTGTCAAATCCTCAGAAGGTACCTAACGTAAATAAAAAAAAAAATGTTTTCATATCATTTTCTCTTCTTGAGCTAGGCTTTTCACAAACACACATACACGGACCTATTTCTGAATCTAGTATTTTTGGATTCAAGATACCTCAAACGTGTAATTATGTTAAAAATTCAAGTTCCAATTAGGGGGTCGAACACAGTACTTTCTCTACCTAAAGTAGCCTATCTATGGTTCAGGCATAGGAAGTAAAAATCAGTAATTTTTCAGTGTACCGTATAGGCTATGTACAAACAGATTGTACATTAAGATTGAAGTGTCCACAAGAGCCTTGACCCATGGAACACTGCTTGTATATAGAGCATATCTTATTAGTTATTATTTCCTACCTGATACTCATGGTATTGTAATTTCTGTTAACAGCTTACGTATGTTAGGATTCGGACTGTATATCATAAAACAGAATGCATTTTTTAAGATAATGTTGTAATTCGTTTTAGCCAAAATATTTATTAAAACATGATTGTAGTATTATTTAAATTCCTCCATCCACGAGAGAAAAATATTTCGTTTCATGATTCAATCATATGCTATGGACACAGTTTTCGTTTAAAAAGGAATAATTACATCAATAATATGAGAAATCATAGGCATCGACTTACGGGGTGTTTTGCTGAGCACCCCGAATAATGTTTATATAGGCCTACATCCTTCGGAAAGCTTTTCTTCGTGACATGCCACCAGAATTGTTTATTTCATGAGACTAGTTCTCACAATATCAGTATCTACCTCTACTTCTGAGCGATCATTCTCCCTTCTCCCTAGACTTAAATCCGACATTAGGCCTACAATGAGTCAACACCAAATTAATCATTTACCAATCCCTCATTCTCACAGAGAAGGAGCGATGCATTTAGATTTGGATGAAATAGCACAAAAAACCAATATTCCAATATAATGGTTTAATCACTAAAAATGAAATATGCAGGCAGACATTTGCAATGACCATTTCACTCATACGCAGCGTGTTTGATATTGACCAATAATGTCTATCCTCGGACATAGACCAATCACGGTTGTTTGGCATAGGTAATCCCACGAGAGTTGACGAGTTTATCTGATGCAACTCGTCAACTCGAGTTGAAATATGCAGGCAGACATTTGCAATGACCATTTCACTCATACGCAGCGTGTTTGATATTGACCAATAATGTCTATCCTCGGACATAGACCAATCACGGTTGTTTGTCATAGGTAATCCCACGAGAGTTGACGAGTTTATCTGATGCAACTCGTCAACTCGAGTTGGACTTATTAAGACTATTCCATGAATAAAATGTAACGGATTACATAAATAATAATTACTTTCGTGCTTTTTTGTATAAAAACAAAACTAACAGTTGTGAGTTCACGGCATACTGTGAATCAACCATCCATGAATCGATTCGAGCTACCATGTGTAAATCAGTGCTACCAATGGTGCATATAAGATATAGTTAACTTCATTTAGGTAAACTAACAGCAGAAAAAAATAAAAGCATGCGAACTGGCTTGCACCGAATCGAAATTGTGTTCTTAATCAATGTACATTTCTATTATTTCAATTTCCAAACAAGTTATGTTGTATAAAATAATCTGTTTTCTTGCCACTTAGTGGCAACATCTGACTATTAATCACTGATACTCGCGTCTCCAGTAACGAGCAGACGGTTTTATCACGATAAAACGGCCGTGATTGGTTTATATCCGAGGAATTGCTAAATATTATTGGTCAATATCGAACACGCGGCGTATGAGTTGAATAGTCTTATAATATCCTTCCTCGGATCGAAAGGATGCAATATTATCTAATAAAGCACAGCTTGTTACTGGAAATATAAGGCATCAACGTGCGGTGATTATAGGGTAAGGTGGTACATTTTCGAACACTTAACAAATATTCTTATTTTATGAACACAGTAAACTTAAGACAAGTTCAACTGTATCGTAATCACAAAGTTGGCAATATAGTTGACCCTTCACAAAAATATGAAAGTCAAACAGCTGTAAAATTGGTCATGGCAATCAATCTTTCATTTCCAGAATATCGTTCGAAAATGTACCATAGTAGGTACAATTCTAAACACCAGTGGGTACTATTTCGAACAGTGGCATTTTCAACGAACGAATTGCTTTCTTCCAAATATTATATTTTATTATTATTTATCAATAATATGAGCGTAATAATGAAGTGTCACGGTTTGAATAGGCAGATGACAGGTTTGGGGCATATGGTCAGCATGCCGACTCCTACGTCAGTTATTGATGGCTTACTGAACCGGAGCCGCTACTTCTTTATGAATTAGCTCTTCGGTTGGTGTCAGGAGGCTGAATGCACCCCGTTCCAAATCGCCCTACCTCAGAAAAATTCGAGGAGGTACCGGGGATCGAACCCAGACTTGCGGGTCCGTAGTCAGCAACCACTAGACCATGCAGGCGGGTCTGTCTGTCTGCAATGATAAAAAATACTTAACAACTCCAGAACGATTTCTGTTTGCTATTCTGTATTGCATAATTGCTGAGATGTAATAACGATCCAGAGGAAGTGCAGTTCATAAATCTTCGTTGAAATAATACCACTGTTGAAAGCTGTTGTGAATGCCATCCTTTAAATAATGACTGGCACAGTTAATAATAATAAACATGCAGAATGCTGTGATGGCAAAACAGCTTTTCCATGCAAGCGATCGCGGGTTAAAGTACTGTTCGAAATTGTACCTAAAATCTGTTCGTATTTGTACCTCGAGCTAGTTTTTGTAAATTTGCATAGTTGCGAATTCCGCTCACGAATGACCATTGTTGTGCCAATGACTTACGTATTAAAGACTACGCTATTTGTTGGTATGAGTTAAAAATTGGTCCTCAACAATGTATTCCAGTAACACAACGTGGGATTATAAGCAATTTTATAACGTGCCATTTTTCCAGCATGGAGTTCTTACCTTCGATTGGAAAATAATATTTTATGGCCGAATGAGTCAACGTGAAACATCATTATCGCGGATACAGATCAACAAAACAATCAGTATGGACACTATATAATTAAAAAGAGGTTGGCTAACATTTGAAACCCAAAAATGGATAAAAATCTTAGTCCGTTCAGAATTGTACCATGTTCGAAAATCTACCACCTTACCCTAAGTCACATTCTGCATGAGAATAATGAAAAAAACATTATTTTATACAACATAACTTGTTTAGGAATTGAAATAATATACATGTCCCTTGATTAAAAACACTATTTCGATTCGGTGCAAGACAGTTTGTGTGCTTTTATAGCGTTTTGATGTAAGCACGACGCCCTCCATCTTGTGTTGCGCACTATTGGTAGCATTGGGAACTCGATTCCATTCATCGAATCGATTCGTGGACTGTTCATTCATCTAATATTCTGCGATCTTACGGCTGACAGAATACTGACAACAAAGTAAGAAAATAATTATTATTTACAAAATCCGTTATATTTTATTCATAGAATTTCGTGTGCTCGAGCTTCATTCTCACAAATATATCCACAACTCGTAATCTCTCGTGGGATTACCTGTAATAAACACAATTCGCAAAAAAGCCACCCTTCTGCGGCACAAGATGTAAAGATTTTATTAGTAATTGAGAAAAGTGGTAGTGTTGTTAATAATGCAATAATTATTTAATAAAAAGACTATTAATGGAATATTTATGTTTATCAATTAATAACGTAGTTCGTTGTTATGAAGCGAACTTTCAACATAAGTTATATTGAACTTGATTGTGAGCCCCTTCCCCCCCAATAAATTTTACAAGTCAGCGCCTATGATAGAAACATAATAATCGTCCTTAGCAATATGCTATTAAAATAACCTCGCTGCTGCATTTTGCACATTTTTCTACCACGTATCTATCTGTTCACTGCTACTGACGGATAAATGCGTCGCATCAAAACTTGTAATAAAAGCATAGATATACGATTAAAAGAATAACTATTTATGTTAAAATACGAGGAATTTTATTCCCATGTTACGATTTCCATTCCAGAAAACCAGCTACTCCAATTAAATTTTCTTCGTTGATTTTAAACTTAAAGCCCACAAATAATTTCACTTGATGACTGTCTTGTAATAAGTGAATAAATTCTGCTCTGAAAGAGTTATTATCACCGTTTGTACAGTATTTCTAGTCGTTCGAACTCAAATTATTTATTTTCGGGGTCGCGATTAACAATATTCAAGCAAAAACTCGTTTGAGTATTTCATAATTTAAAGTTGAAAGCTGTTATATTGGTTTAAGTGAATTATATGTAACTCTCTTATGTTATTATAATTCTGATATTAATATTAGAATATAATTTGTTTTCCTTCGACCTTAGCAGTCTGTTTGGTCTTCACAAGTTTTTCATTTCTCTTCTGACACCTCGTCAACACAGTCCATTCTTTTCGTTTTTTTTTTTTTTTTTTTTTTTTTTTTTTTTTTTTTGTGTCGTAAACAACAATTTTTTTCTTGTGCACCACTGTCAAACTTCACGAAAATATAACTAAAACGAGAAAAGTTTGTTTCCTGGTGTCTAATAAATTTAAGTTGGGGGGATAAAATATGCGTGGATCCATTTAGAAACTAGAAAACAGGAGTAAAAAATATAAACTAAATTAAACTATACTAAACTACTGTGGCGCTACAACCTTTGTGGGACTAGGCCTACCATCCGACCGCTGCGTCATGGCAGGATTGGGGGCTGGTGGTCAGCATGCAGACTCCCATGGTCATTACTGGTGGCTTTCTTGACCGGAACCACTCTTGGCTTTCTTTGCGTACAGAAAACAGCAATCACATGTTGGGAAGTATGGGGGATATTTTAGATATACATTTAAAAATCCTAGGAGTATTTTGAAAAAAAATACGATAATTCACTTAAACAGAGGACTCCTGAGCTAAATTAGCCTACTTGCCAGTTTAGGCTCAACTTGTACCTTACCCTATTAGAGTCCTGTCCCCAATTTCTCATCATTACTTACTTTGAGCACTTTAAATAACCTGAAAAAGGCTTTTAGGAAAATGTGTCTGTTATAAATATTCTGCTCAACAACATTAGCAATATCATTACTGTTAATATTGAAAGAATATCCCATATATCCTGTAATATTTGTGACGCGTGAAAACAGTTCAGGGGTGTGGAAGCCTACACGAGGAGCAGGCTAACTCCAGTCGTTTGAAGGGCCGGGGGCATTCTATACCAAAAACAAAATATTCTATTGCGGAACTCCAGAAATAAGAGTTCACGCAGCGGGCGTGAAGACGATGCGGGTTGTTTGATTTGAGGGTCATATTAGATATAAATCACTTTACAATATAAAAATGCATCTACCTACCCTGATCAGATAGATACGCTCTGCGCAATAGTCTGAACGAGTCTACAATCAAAATAGTCTATTTGCCATTTGAAGGGGTGATGTTTCATTCGTATTCCAGTCTTCAAGATTGGCACGAACTTCTGACCAAGAAAGACAAAATCGTAGGAGTATTGTGAAACAAAATACGATAATTCATTAAACAGAGGATTCCTGAGCTAAATTACCAGCTATTTTAGGCCTACCTATTGAAGTACATTAGGAGAGAAGAAAATGGAACGGATATGAAAGATCCTTAATTCTCATTACATTTCAGAGGATAATATGCAGTAGGCCTAAATGCACTATAAGACATTTTTATTTTCTTCCCAGTTATTAAAGTGGTTGATTCAAAGTTTAATCTCGTAAACAAAACCTCCTACCCGTTAAGGTATTATGCATCTTATAACCATTTTTGGAACGAGTGTCAAATTTACTGTTCAATGATTGAACGACTAGTATTAGCCTAAGTAATTTATTATAACATTTAAAGATTTTAATTCTAAATTACGTTAAGAAAACCAGCTAATCTAGATTCTAGAGGCATCAATCTTATTGCCCGCCACTGCTTCTTGCCAAAAGACGGGTGGTGTTTCTCCTTGCATAGAGACAGCTGTAAATTGTGGGGTGAGTTTCTTTTCTAACATCATACAGTGCAGTACCTCTTTTATAAGCATTGTCGGTCTCTTTCTTTCTATACCTGAGACAAGCTAAGAAGGAAACCTGAAGTAAACAAAACCCATCATGTCTGTCTCACTCTTAAGTCATACGAGTAATGTGCTTGAGTGAGACAGATGTACTTGTTTTTGTTTACCTGAGGTTCCCTTCTTAGATCGGCAAGACTTTGTGTCGAGTGTCGACCTATACCGAACAGGATATTATGTTAGCCTTGGCATCTTCTAATATATAAAATCGAAAGTGTGTATGTATGTATGTATGTATGTATGTATGTATGTATGTATGTATGTATGTATGTATGTATGTTTGTTCCTTATACAAATCTACATTTCTTTACCAATTTACACGACATTTTGCACACCTACCCAGTTAAGCCCGGGGAGTATAGCTGTCAACATTAAAATTGAAACAAATCAGTTTTTCCCTTGAAAATTATATAATTTCTGTGAATATTCTACTGAAAAAAAAATGAAATGTTGTTCAGTTCACATGGCAACAGTAAATTGTTTACTGTGATTACATAGGGCCTTGGCAACTATATAGCCTAATGCTGGACTTTAACGAATTATGATTCCATGTAATATATTGGCGAAAATAATTACTGAAAAATGAATTACACGAAAATAAAGCACAGTGTGATGGAGTCACATAACTTTCTCTACCCTCGACATAAGAAATATTTTCTCACTTCACATTTTGATGTAGAATAAGAGGTCGTATTGCAGGAGCAACTTAAGTGTGTGAGTATGCTATAGGCCTATCAGAAGTCGGTAAATAGTCAGTTATCCATAGCTGTAGGCTTTGTATTAGTTGAGATTTATCATAGGCCCTAAGCATGGGATGGAACATTTTGAGTCCTATACTCGCAGTATATTATGTCCCGGGTTTTAGGGGAGGAAAGTATGAAAGTGATACTGCATTTCTATTTTATTTCAGGCCCGAAACGGTTGTATGGTAACATGAGAATGAGAAATAAAATTTTCCGTCAAGTCAATACAATCTTATGTAATTTATGTTTCTTATTATATCAACCCCTCCCAGGCATGATGTGTAGAAACAACGGAATGCAGCATTCGACATCCTCTATGAGCCATAAAAAGCTATATCTAGCGTTTTCTGAGGGAATAGTCTGAGTGCCATATGTTGTTCTTCCTCATTTCGAATTCTACATACATTATTATATCAGGACCTAGAGTTTCAACATCGAAAGTCCTCCATAAGTTAATTTCAAATTACAAAATACAAAGCCCGGGCGACGCCGGGCCTTTTCAGCTAGTATTTTATCAAGGTAATTCCTCCAATCATTGAATAACGAGGAAACGGTATACCTTACTTCACATGGCACTTTTGTAATCCTATTGATTGCATCATCCATCATGAGCAACTCGGCACTAATAACATAGTCATAGTTTCAGTTTTCTTTCATTTCTACTTTTTCAGCTACTGTTGACCTCTCGTATTCCAAACCCTTGAATTTTCCTTTAAACGTTTATGAAAACACGGATATGTCACAATACAATACTTTTGTAGTAGATTAGTTAGTTATTAGAACGTAGGCTTACCTTTAACCTCACTTCGTTGCAACAGCTGAAAATTCAAGCGAATCGTATTTCGTTCATATTTTAAAACATATAAATTTTTTTTTATGTTCTAATCAAGAACCGCAATTTTGTGTTCTTCATCCTTATTCATATTTCTAAAACACTATACAGTAGACAAATGTTATTATTCTAAATGTTAAATGGTTCAACTACTATGTCGTTTTTCTTTCAATGCAACCTGTCCATATACAATATTTGATTCTTTAATGACTTACAGGTTCTCTCTTCGCTCTTCCAAGGCTCACTGTCATCGAACATATTAAAGAACACCAACTTCACAATCATTTTTTGGGAAAAAATAATATTAAGTCGCACCTTGGATGAATGTTCCCACCCACCGCTCCCTCGCGATGCACTTTCTTTTATACCACTTCTTCTGTCCTCATATTACATAGAAACTCGTGATTGGACGTTGGTAGTGTGACGTCATACCGGTAAACAAAAGATGAACAAAAGTTGACAGGCTTACTAACGTGTGGAAGATATAATATGCCACATTTTCGAAACCGACAAACAGTGTATCGTACATTATTCGAAAATGCAAGGGCGCTTCGCTTCGGCTGCCGCCTCCGCTCGCGCACTTAACTAAGTGGATAGTGTTATGCATTATTTAGATTATGTGAAGAGGTGATTGTGGTCTGGTCGGGATTGCCGAGTAAGCTAGAGGGTTGTCATTTTGGTGTATGGGTTGGTAGCTTGTATTTGGTACGATCGGGAGTTTGGAGAGAAGGGACGATCGGGTGTGCCGAGATAACAAGCGAACAGCAACGCATTGTTTGGAGCGTAAGGGGGCGACTTAATCTTCTCTTATGCCCATTTTTCTGTTACGCGAACTTTTGTCTGTCTTGTCGAATACCGGGGCTTCCAAGTTCCATACTTAAAACTTGAAACTGATAAAACAGCACCATCAACAACAAGCGGACTTCGACAGAAACATAACACAAACGGAGCTGCAAAGCTCTCAACTCAAGTCGTACACTCAACCACTTTGTCCTCTGTATGTGAGAAATACATACAGTAGAGCTACTGGTTCGTTGCTGTATTAATGTCCTTAAAAAGGACGCACGCACTATAACATTAATACAAATTCGTAACAATCCTAGGAATTGTTATATTTTAATGGAGTGAGAGTGATATTTACTTCTGTCATTCTACATGTCAGTGGCGTAGGGAAGGGGGGTTCAGACCACCCCCAAAATCAAAACCTAAAACTATTTGTTATTTAAGCCCCATTTTGTCAAATATTTAATTATTTTATTTAGTAATAAAATTCCGAACTTGTAAATGTAGACCTATTATTTCCACTGTTCCATGTGATATTTAACTTTTCTTACAAATAATGATAAGTATTATAACTTAAGTAATGATTTCTTGTTTAAGTTGGCATGTCCTGGAGCTTAGTAAACAAATTTGCTAACTAGTTTTTCAGTGCTAAATTGAGATTTGCATTACTTCAGTGTTTTAAAAAGTGGACCCCCTTACCCCAAACCCTCCAATACTTTCATCCCTTCCCGAAATTATTTTCTGGCTACGCCACTGCTACATGTTGTTTAGATTTATCATTTAATTGATTTTATCGAACATGTAAGTCAATGTGAACGAGGATATGTTCAGCAATTACAAGAATAATGAACTCACTTTAAGGAATTTGTTGAGTAATATTTCAAAATGAGTAGGCCTACAGCATTTGCAAAGAAAGAACATCCCAAATAAAATTATATTACAAGCCCAACATTTTCTTGTTAAAAAAAAAAAACAATTTGTTCAAGAAGTATGCGAGAATTGTTTTATCTGAAAAGTAAATTTAATGTTAAGTACAAAACATTGGTGTCCAACAGCTTTCATTGAGAAAAACAGAAGACAGCGATACACCGTACATAAGGGATATGTTTATGCTGTATATTAAAGGAAAATGACCCTAACTTAAACCGGCTTATGAAAATGCAGCCTCAGTAAAGAAATTAGGGATTTTTGTTTGAGAGAAATATCTCATTTATGTTAAGTTACATGTTCTTGCGAATGTTATTACATTTTCTTCTTCGTCTTCTTTCTCTGAGTTTTATCTCCCAAGTGGTAGGGACGTTTATGCAGCCCACACCTTACAGGACCGCGACTTGTCAGGGGAGGTAGTTTCTATGGATCACATAGGGCCTAAAAGACCAGTATTTGTTAACTTATTTACTGTAGGTCTAATACAAAAAAAACTACAATTTAATTATCTGTGTTCTCTCTCAATTAGTGTATTATTGCTGACTAATGAAGTTGCATAACTACGGCTCTGAAGTACAGATTTACTCATCCGTCTATACATCATATTCCTTCCACCTACAGGCAATTGTGGTAGTGCATCAGAAATGTGGCCAATCGAAGCTAAAATGCATTCTATCATTTAATGGCATGAAAGCAAATGGGGCAATCCCGAGTCCTACAACCATGTATAACGTACAAGGAATCTCCCCGAATCATATAGGCTTACATTATATTGAATAAATTGATAATTGAATAATTCTCACTTGCACGAAGAACCATATAATATTAGCTTTATCTTTGGTAGTCATAGGTCTACATTCCTTCTCAAAAGCTTTAGTTGGAACCTGAAGAGGAAAACTTTTTTCCATGGGTGATTTAGCAATAGGTCATTCACCTTCATGAACATTTTTGTTTCCAGAATTTGTATTATCTGTTTGGTGTAGATTGACAAATTGGGAAGAACGAGATTGACAATATTAGATGAAGACATGTTTTCCATATTGCTAGAAAAATAGCTCTCACTAGTGAAGCTCGTTTATCATTATAGAAAAACAATGAAATAGGCCATGGGCGTACGGTGGGGGAGGGTTTAGGGGGTTGAAACCCCTCCCAAAACATCTGCGATTTTTTAAGGATTATAACATAATGTTATGAAATAAATAAATAAATAAAAAGAATGGTTTGATTATTTCGTATATTGTTTTACACAACACAGCAATATTAAAATAACTCTTGTAAATGTTAATTTCTAAAAAAATTACTGAATGAATTAATGTCGCTGCACGTGTCATTCTGTTTGTGGCTATTCTGCAGTTGTTTTTCATATGTTAAAATTAAGTGCCCTTGTTAAATGACTCCGCTTATATACATGTCAGACGATCAGCAATATCCCACAGTATTTCGAGGTTGGTCGCAAACCTGTCAGGCCTCAATTCTCGAAAATAGAGGTACTGTATAGCTACTTTTCATTTTAAATTTAGCATCATAGACTAAATTGCAATTTACGGGGAAAATACGAGGTATATGTGTAGGAACTGAATCCAGAGGATTTAAATTCGTATAACATTATGCATATTGTGTGATTCCACTTTCATTCTAAATATGTGGGTAAGTTTGGCAATGTTCTGTCAAGTCAAAAGCTGGAGTACTCCTTAAATAGTTTTTATAAAAAAAAGTACTAACCACAATAAAACTGTTTAGTTACTAAAAATAGTGTGCAAGCACATGGAGCTGAGACATTATATTCAACCCCCTCCGAACAGAATTTCACCGTACGCCCATGAAATAGGCTATACACACAGTGTATAATTACAATAAACAACCATAAAAGATCTCAACATGACACTCTTTCTCTCTACATAATTAATATTGTCATCGTGGTTAAGTTTTATAAAACTTTTCACTGGACAGCAGTAAAAAAATACTCCCATTTCTGTTGACCCAAATTGCATTCAATCTGTACACACATCTTTCACCCCCTTGACTATTTCACAGCTTCTTAAAAAAATTATTATTATCACTGGTCAATCAGCTTCTACGGATGAAAATTGGGGTATCACACTCATTTACCCATATGGCCAGTCTGACCCTGCCAGATACTATGGTGTACATTTATTCCGAAAGTCAATGTACTACCATGTACCGGGATGGATGTGCACACTGTCATTTTTGCTGTGCGACATATGCACACAATGCCATTTTTCAGCATACTCATGATGTGCATAGGTGTCATGGTATTTGACAGTAGATGACTTAGCTTTAGGAACCGACCTATAGAGAAATAGTATAGCCTAAAGGACTTGGGCATTTTTAGTGCAAGATGGGAGGCTTGTTTGCAATTTATAAACAGCTGCTTTAAACTGCTATCTGTAAACAACACTACAAGGCTGATATTATATATGTGAAACTAAGAATTGCTCTATGGAAACTTCAAACAGTATTTGTTTCAGTTGTTCATTAAAGAAATAAAGAGGTGAACACTAGCAAAGTTAAAAAAACCACAAACAACGCTGTTGAATAACAAATGAGTAGCCTAACTATGCCACAAGATAATTTCTGAAGAAAGAAAGAAGCATTAATGATAATTGCTATCATCAATCCTGCAGTCCATACCCGGCTTTAAGAAGCCTTGAATAGGTATAATTGCCTATTGAACTATTACCCATCATTACAATTTTTCTCTTATGCCTGGTTTCTATAAACTCGCAAAACATCTATGGGTAACTTATGCAATGGACAGAATTTACACAAGAATAACTTTTACAAACTCAAATAATTTAAAGGTAACAATCACATACACTTGTGGCGAGTTTCTAGATAAATGTCCTCTGGGTAAATATGAAAATGACAAAAAAATGTTCCTACAAACTTGGGCTAGATCATTCCAAGGGTAAATCGTCGGGTTAATTTATCCTTTCATGATGGCTGGATAAAATTTAACCTCTCATAGGATCAGTAATAATTTAAACAATGAGAATCAAAGCCTTCTGAATTAAAGTAACTATACGACTCCAAGGCCTTCCTCATTATATCATTGTGAGTGATTAGGAACTAATTTGCCCATGGATAATTTATCCATAGGTATTTCACGAGTTTATAGAAACCGGGCATTAGTGATTATGTCAGTCTTGTCTCAATGGTTTCTTTTCTTGGATCTGTGGGCCTATTGCTCCACTTTCTTTAAACCTATTGCATCATGTTATTCACATTATTAGGCCGTTGGTCTGTGAGTTACCTTTGATTGAGGTGTTTATTTTGTCTGTCTGCCAGTCTGCATGCTTCTCGTCCTATAACTTTCCTAAAAAATGAAAGTCCTGAGTCTTTGGTGCCGTTGTTTTTTTTCTCATTTTTTTAATAGAAGTAAGCTCCTGTCATCATTCTACTCGTTGTGTAGATGTAATTTTGCGGTAATTTTGTCCAGGACTGCTACTTTCAGAAAGTAGATAAACAGCATGTAGTAAGATGGATATATGCATTCATGAATCACAGATTATTGTCTTTGTTGGACACTTCATGAGAATATTATAAGAGAAGAAATTCAACACTGGGACTTGAACAGAGGACCTTCGGCTATCCGTGCCACCACTCTACTAACTGAGCCAGCCGGAGTTCGATTCGCAGAACCAGATGGAACCTATCTCCTATGATTAATTACCTTTAATAGTAGTTTAGAAAATAAAAAACATACAGCATAGATCACACTAAAAGAAACTATCAAGTGTGTTTTGAAAATTTAAAAAAAACTACTAATTTAAACACTGTAGGACCTATTTTAGAAGGGATGAAAACTAAAACACAATGAATTACATATTTTAGAAATGATTAAGTCTCTTCTATTTTAACAAACTGCACCATAATCTGAGCAGCAATGACACATAGACTAAACGACAGTTATCTGTCAGGGTCGTCTCAGCCTGTTCTTGGACATACCTCACGGCTGCCTCCAGCGCAGCATGCTCCATGCTATGGCTCATCAGCAGTAAAACATTATCAATTAAGATATTGTATCTCCAAAATGGCAACTTTTCAGGAAACCAAAAAAAGAAGTATTATGTATGATGCCAATAATTATTAAAGTTGAATCTGCATTCTCAATTAAAAAACACTTAGCACAAAAGCAGTTAGCTCCATCACAACTAAAGCATCCAATGAAACCATAGTACAGTGAACGCTGCTTAATGTAATTGCAGATAATGTTATCACTTTTATGAAGTCCCCTATGGATTTATACTCATACATTAAAAAAATGCTGTTTATTGTGATCAAAGATTCGGTTTATGTTATCACATTTTTCTGTTTGCGGCTTTATTTCCAAGTACTGTACGTCACTCAAAATTTTGTTTTTAAGGGTTTCTTTTCTAACACAACAGTATTGTATTGTATTGGAAGTAATGGTACTGTTCCCAGCTCATAGGATAGGGTACACAGGGGTGTTCGAGGGGGTGGAATTCCCTAACTTTCTCTTTTAAGCAATAAAACATGTTAAGCCACCGTTTAAGCTGCAGCATTTGATTTGTGAAAATCACAGTGTTGACATGATGTGATGGCTAATGTAAAATGAAAAGACGGACATACAGGCATTAGATGTTTTGCTATGCGATGTTCACCACAGGTCAGTTGACTTCCAAAAGCACCATGAGTATGAAATATTGGTTAAGGGAGAACAGAAAGAATTAAAAACTTCTTTACTGAGTGATACAGTGGTTCATAGTTATGTATTATCTTGCATGTATAAATAAATATTTAAATAGCTTTTAATTCTGTTTTGTCGTGTATTATTATTACGTATGAATAAATAACATTCAATTAATTTATTCGGCTACTGTTATCAACCGGTTCATATTATCAGATTAGCTGCGTCTCAAAGTGATCGCAATAAGCAGCGTGCACCGTATTTATGTGATCTCACAATAATCATTACTTCATTCAAAAATTTGCAGTGACTTTAAGTTCACACTACAATCCAATATAGCGCTCAAATTGATTGCTGTACATATACGAGGCCTCACCATTAACAGAACTGTTTTTTCTGAATATTTCACAACTGGGCAATTCCACAGGAATGTCAACCTACATGTGTTTTTTAAAGAAGACATGAAAAATGTCATTTTATATCTACTTTTGAAAAGCTAGAAATCCACAGTTTTAAACTATATTGCTTGTTTCTTTAATAAATATTTGTGTAATTGGTCATGTCCTTGAGTAATTTCTTTTTGTGCATATTTGGCTAATAGCCTAATAAGTTTTATGAAATGTAATTTATTGTTTCATGGCTAATTTTCATCATTTGGTACTGAATCTGATAATTTACCAAGAAAGCAGGTTTATCAATAATTTATAAATTAGCCTGTAATTAAGTTTTAGTTCAGTATTTTTTCACACATTTTCTGAAATCCTAAAATAGTTGGTTAGTCAGTTACCAAACAAATACATACAACTTAAGATATATTCTGAACATATTACATATCCTCTAATTAGTACGCAAAAAAAATCATAATATGTCTTTAAGCTCCTGAAACTTGTGTAGCAACAATACCTAACAAAATGGTAACTGAGTGACATTAACATAGTTAAATACTTACATTTCATTTTCTATTTACCATATAATTTGATTTGGGACTTCTGATATTATGAGCGTACTTGCTTTTTAGTGTTAGCCTGTTATTCTTACATTCTAGTATTAATCACATTTGGAGGAAAACTACTCTGTCATTATTGCAGGTTTTCAATTTTATTACACTGAAGGGATTGATATTATATTCTGAACAAGAAATTTGTCCTGTGAGAGAATCAAACTGAAATGTTCAGTTTGGTATACTGATGCTGAGACCACTCGGCTACCTCTAGGACAAATCTTCCTCTAGAGTCTTGACACCCTAGTCCTCGCTACAGATGTTCATACATCTACGGTAGCGAAGATGCATCTGATTTGGATGATTATTTTACTATAGGTTTAGTTAACCAAGGCCTTTTACTAGTATTAGTTAATAACAGGTTTTCAGTCTTACCTGACCAAAGCATTTCTTATGTGAATCTTTCCAAATCATCTAACTAAAAAAGGACACATGATGTTGAGCTTATATCGGAAGAACAGGCTGTCCTTGTGTATACAGACACACGGACAGACAGACATTTCCCCCTCCACCACACAATCTCAAAGTACCATTCTAGCACTTAATAATCGTGCAACAGAACCAAATGAAATATAAGTGCCTACAATATGAAATACTTGCTGTTAAAAGTATTTTTATGATGTTATAATATTTTATATGAGATTGAAATACGTGAAATTGGAACAAGTCAGTCAGTTACCATGCAGTCAGTGTTAATTATTTTATTGCATTATCTAGTGTGAACAAGGTAAAAAATTAAAGTAGCATTATTATTACTTCACCGTTAGTAAATACTAGAGTTTTATTAAATCTCAAGTTATAGAGTCATAGAAAGTTCATTGTTATTGAGCATTAAGAGTTCATTAATGTGTGTAGTAAAGTTCTACCTTGGGTTCTGAAAAGAATTTGATTATTTAATGCTTGATTGTGAAGCCTCACATGAACAGAATAGGCTCATATTATTTTTAAAAAAGTTAGAAGTTTATTGTACTCTGTTTGACTTACAGAAATACTTTGAAAAAATGCTACTGACTGTAATTCAGTTACCCATGGAATCGCCCAACTATAACCTAAAATTAGCCAAATTCGGAGATACCTGGTCTTTCTTCTTAATCCTGTCACTTCCTCATCAGTGTTTGCATTGGTATAATACACCCATGCAAGACTGGTTAATTAATTTATTGATAATTCAAAATTCTCTGCTTGGATTTATGGGAATATCAACCTATCAAGACTCTACTGTATTGGGATGAATACAGTCCATATTATATATTCCTTCCACATACAAACAGGAAACTTTATAATACATGAGTTTTATTCACAGAGTATATAAGTCACTGTAATCATTATCACATACATAATAGTCCTATCATGCACAGTTATGAAAAATTCATATAACAATAAATAAAACTTTGATTTACGAGTGTATATTGGAAATTCATTTTTCCTGTAATACTAAAAAAGAGCAAAAACATACAAAAATAATTGAGAACTGAAGCCAAGCAAACAATATGTGAAATATATCAGTCTTGAAAATATAACTGATAAGTAAGCTTGATGTTTCACTAATGCTATTGAGAAATATGTCAAATAAGATCAGATTAGACAAAACCTATACTGAAATAGGATTCACAGAAGCTTAGTCAAGGTCATGTTATAGTATCGGTATATGATCTTATGGATTACTGACTCATGCATCACCCATTGTTTTCATACCAGCCACAACAAACTCAAAACTCATCCTTGCTCTTTCAGGTATACTTAAAGCTGTGGTCACATTGGATGCAACTTTCAAAAGTGCAGTTAGGCATGCACAAGTAGCTGGCATAAAACCAAACCTACACCTTAACCAACAAGCAGTTGCTTGAAGTAGGTATGGGATATCGGAAGCAAAATATCAATACTGATATCGATATGAATATTGGTTACTAATATCAATAATAGAATGACATCAGTAACAAAAATCAATATTTGATAGTTTTGAAAGTTTTACTAAGATAATAGGTTAGTTCCTAAAGAACTCAGAAACTGTTAACACATAGTCCATGCATGCGCACATTCAGTTTTGCTGCACGACGTATGGAAACTGACATTGTGCGCATGCGTGAACTGTGTGTTCATGGCTTCGAAATGCTCTTCAGAGAACTAAATTTTAGCTAGCACAAATTGCTAGTAAAACTTTTCTATAAAAACAAAAGTGAGTGGAGACTTTTTATACACAGAACTTCACTAAATTATAAAACTGTTGCACAGGAGGCAGTTGGAGTATATTGAGGAAGAGAATGAGTTTACCAAAACAAGTGTCCAGGTCATCTGTAGAAAGTTTGAGTAAGCAAATATGCACACTAACTACACTATTAGGTATATTTACCCTGAATGATCATTTTAATGGGTATCCCCATCATCATCAGCTGATTCCAACTGTCCATCTGGCGGCAGGTAGATAAACTTGATCAAAGTTCCCTGGATGCCCACTGAGGTGTCGAAGTTTAGGAGTTTATGGTAGTTCTTTTGAATAAATACTTTCTTCCAAAAAAAAAAAGTTTCAGTGGCTTTTGAACCTGTTTCAGAAGTACATCATCCCTGATTTCATGGCCTTCTTCCCAGAAATGGATAGCTAAAGATGACTTATCTGTTTCTGGCACCTCAGAATAAATACAGTGTTAAAAATCTAATTAAAATCAACCAGAAAGATAAGGAACTTCATTACAATAAATCTGGAGTATACAAAATCAGCTGCAATAAGTGTTACATAGGCCAAACCAAAGGAAATTTGAATATTCGGAGAAAGGAACACTTCTGAAATATTATAACCAAACAAACAGAAAAGTCAGCTTTAGCTACCCATTTCTGGGAAGAAGGCCATGAGATCAGGGATGATGTAGTACTTCTGAAACAGGTTCAAAAGCCACTGGAGCTTGTGATATGGGAGAAAGTATTTATTCAAAAGAACCGCCATAAACTCCTAAACTTCGGCACCTCAGTGGGCATCCAGTGAACTCTGATCAAGTTCATCCGCCAGATGTACAGTCAGAATCAGCTGATGATGATGGGGATACCCATTGAAATGATCATTCTGGGTAAATGTAGCTAATAGTGAAGTTAGTGTGCATATTTCTGTACTCAAACTTTCTACAGATGTTAACAGTTCACTGTGCTATTTCCAGTAACATTAATAGTGATGTCCAGGTCAGTTTTATAATTATTCAAGTTATGTGTATAAAATCTCCACTCACTTATGTTTTCATAATTATATAACTTCTCTGTGAAAAGTTCCACAGTAATTATATAACGACTTATTCTGTTAAGAAAAACTCTCAAATTGATGCATAAATATTTAGAAAATACAAATAATTTCATTTAGAGAGGTATAAACTATAATTTCTGCTTCAGGTTAGTAGCCTATAAAAGAAAGTGAACTACAATTCAATATGAATATGAACACAATCTTTGTCTACAGTACATGGCACTGAAAATGAAACGTGTGATTTGATCCCACTTTCTAGCCGTATTGACCATGACAGATTGTATTGAATCCCCATTTACATGAATGTATTCAATATGATTAGCATACTCAGATCCAACGAAATTTGCCATGTAAATGTAATAAACATGTATCCAACATGTTGACTTAAAACATTAGGGGCTGTTTTCAGATACCTAAATCTGTAGTACATTCCTGTGAGGTTACATAAGACCACAAGCCACAAGTTATGGCATGTCCCATGCTTTTGGCTGAATACACTGTACATGACTGGAAAAATCACAAAAAATTAACAGAATGTGTTCATTAAATAGCTTTTGTTACTATATTTCAAGTGACCGCATCTTCCAACTACTACAGATATGGGTAATAAGCTAAAATATTTCAAACATTCATCTAACTCTTCAGTGAGTAATCGTTAGATTTCCATCAAGTGGGTTACTTTAAATCATGCCACAAAAGGGGATTAATTTACATGTATAGTTTACCATAGTTCCATAACAAAGTACATTTGAATACTGTATAAAGTTTAAGAACATATTATGATGTGACCTATGGAAGCCATACAACAAATCTCTAAAGATAGCTTTACTATTTACTGCTTTCCCATTCAAAACATGGCCTAGCCCTTTCAGAACTTACATACACAATTGTGTGAGTGCAGTTTTATGCAGTGCGTTTCACTTAAGAGTTAGCCAATCTTGTGGGTTTCTGCATCGCAGCGGCCACAGCTCTAACTCCTGAGTGATTGGGTGAAATATCTATGCAAATAAAGCCGCTACTGGCATAATAATTCAGGTTCTCAGAGTTACAGTTAAAATTACAATGAAAATAGCCACGTACTTCATCACAAGAGATGTTGGAAATGTCCTCTTCTTGCATCCACACAACACTGGCACCTTTTTAGGGAATTTTCTTTCACATGCATAAGTTCAGCTTCTGAGATAGTTAATTTCTCTTGTGATACTGTCTTTAAGTTCTTCTAACAGTAGTTTATGTGTCTATTAGGGCTTGGACTTTTAGGTGCTTATAAAAACGAAAATATTTATTTTTTATGTGGTTAAAAAGTCGAAAATATGTTAAAAAATATGAAAATATTTTAATTAACTTATTTAACCAATATTTACAGAAGTACTCATCTAGTCATTCTAGTCAGAAAGTGTAGAACTGTTGCAGTGAACGACAAAAGTAGATCTTAAGTTGTGCATCTTAAAGCTGTGACGATTTTCACGGAACAGAGACTTGTATCTTGAAAATGTACGTTCAACATTGCAGGATGTTAATCTTGCATATTTCTAACAGTTACCCATTAAAATATCTTAACTCCTGCACAATACTTGTAAACCTTCATTCTTATTTAGGAATGACGAGAAATTTTTCTTTAATTTTGTTTGCTTTTGAACCACTCATTTTGTTAAGTTTGTTTTCAATGTGTTTGACTTCTTTTATTGATTCTGTCAACAATTGTTTTGTTGTTTCCAACTTAGTAATGCAGTGTGAGAGGAAACAGAAATTTGCACTAATAAAGGCCAAGTCAGCCCTAATTTGTCTGGCTCAACATAACAACGTAACACATTGAAAATATGGTGCAATTTTACAAAAACAGTCAAAATATTCATTTCTAAACATTATGTGGTAAAATATGTAAAAAAAAAAAATTAAGTTACCAAAAATATTTATTCAAATAAGAAATATTGAAAATATTATTTTTAATGTGATTTGCAACTCAGTATTTTGAATCCCAAGAACTTTGACGAAGTCCAGAAATCATAACTAATAGCAAAAAAAAATATTTATTTACCCAAAAGTCCGAGCCCTAGTGATTATTATTTATGGGGGAACTTGAAAAATAAAGTATAGATCAATTCCCCACACATTAGAAAAACTTAAGGATAGTATCACAAGAGAAATTAACTTTATCTCGGAAGCTGAACAAATGAAACAAAATTTCCTAAAAAGGTGCCAGTGTTGTGTGGATGCAAGATGAGGACATTTCCAACATCTCTTGTGATGAGGTACATGGTTATTTTCATTGTAATTTTAATTGTAACTCTGAGAACCTGAATCATTATTCTGTTAGTGGCTTTATTCGCATAGATATTTCAACCGATCACTCGGGAGTTAGAGCTGTGGCTGCCGCAACGCAGAAACCCCCACGATTGGCCAACTCATAGGTGAAATGCACTGTAGCTTTGGGAGCTTTTACAACCGGGCTGTAAGAATCAGCCTGAATTCACACAACTGTTCAGACTCTTAAGAAATCATTAGTATGCGAGGTAGTTCCGAACTCCCTCACCGAATGATAATAGTCAGCTGTAAAGAGAATGCACAATTTTGGTTAGGCCTATTTGGACTATATAGATTTATCCTCCTACACTAGCATAATCAATATTAGAATCAATTGGGCTAAGCCTAGTAAGAACGAGCTGGCAATGAGTTTTAACAACAATAAGTCAAAATAATGTTCAACTTGTAATGTAACCATCCATTTCTACAACTCATACAGGACATCTCTATCACACATGGCTGTAATGTAGTGGTTATAGCTCTTGCTTACGATGCAATGAGTCGCACGTTCAATCTCAAGTGTTGCAGGTTTTTTCCTCTGTATCTTTTACCTTCTTGTTTTTTAATTTACAATCAGTAGCCATTAGACCTACAAATTTCATTACCTCTACTAGTTGTTCGCTTGTGAACCTCTCTCCTTTCTAGGACTCGGGAAATAAGGGTGCACTTGTTTTTTTGTTTGTTTAAGATGGTACAATTGTCTCAGGTCTGAAAGGGCTACACAAAGGTGATGTTTTTAGCTCTTTTCATTTTAATTCATTTTAAACAGTGGAATCTGATTTGTTAATTTCTGTAAAAGTGACTATAAGAGTTCAAGAAAATGAACGAATACTTGTTTCGGGTAGGTTGAACTTTAGTTTCTACTTAGGCACGCAGTATTTAAAATATTTTGTGTGGACATTTCCCCCATAAAATATTTTATATGTAGAGTATATTTTTTTCTGCCTTCTTTTATGATGTAATGACCAATTTCCTCTCAGCTTTATGCCAAATGGTTTCATGGGCCACATCACAATTTTTTTATTCCCTAAAGTTATAGAAGGGAGATCTCCAATTATTATTACAAGAATCTTAAAATCTCAATCTTAGATTATTAAGACTAAACACAGTCTCATAGAAGTCTCATTGGTAAATTATTGTCAAATGATCTATGAAAATTCTCTTTAGAATACAGCTGTTCACTCATATTGGAGTTTCCTTTCCCTTAAAATATCAGCACACTAGCAAGAATGCACATGCAATGCAAGATAACAAATTATTCTGTTTCAGATTCAGTATTACCTGACCAATAAAGAACCACAACAGAAAACAACTACAAATTATTTGAATCGAAAAATCCCTATAAATGCTACTTGGAAGGACATCCTCCACTTTGGCTATTGGGAGGGTGCAGTAATTGATGATACATCAACTGCCAGGTAGAAAAACTGGAAAATGGCAACCACAGGAAATCTGTAGTGACTCGAATTTCAGAGCTGATGTTGGAAGGTTTAACTTAAATAATATTACCATTTTAGACTTATATATGGTGTAGAATTGCACAAATTGATTAATGTGCTTGAAATGTTCTGATTAATTTTATTGTGAAAATAAAAGATAAAAAATGCTATGATTGAGTTGTTGCACCTAGCGGAGGCCGCTTAAGAAACAGACTCCAGCACTCACAGTTCCGCTATCTCAGCTATGAAAATTTTACTGCACTTTTCCCGATGGCAATCTGGCGATGGTACAAGAGATCTTCCAGTTAAGCTATCTAGAAGGTACATATCAAAAAGTTTATCGAGATGTGGTAGTATAGCCCTTATTATTGCATTCTCTGTGTTTTAACAGGATTTATATCAAGATCAATAAATAGTATGCATACAACCAATATTTAATACAGTACATTTTTTTCACCACTGTAAAACTTACTTTAACGTAATTCATGCTTTTGATGGAATATGTGTACAAAAATTATTATGAAAGCATTTGGGTTGTTTGATCAATCACATAAGAATTATTTCTTGTCCTGGTTTAGCCACTGGTCAGGCTGTACTGAGAATACCTAGTAGCACCCTTCATTTTTCCCTTTATTGTTTGGGACACTAAAATTTCTACTTCATCACATGTAAAAACAATTTGAAATTTCTTTAATTCAGTATGAACCCTGTTCCTAACGAAACAACTAGGAGATTAAGCAAATAATGATGGTGATTGAGAGCTTTCAAGATAAAAGTAGTATACATAGAAATGCCCCTTATACTATTCACATGAGATTTTGTGAACTTTCTTCTTTGATATGTATGCTTGCCATGAATATCAATAACTAGCAGGTTAGGTTAGATATGTTCATTTATAATTCTGTGGCTTGGTTCTAAAAGGGCTAGTGTCATAAAACTTGCTTTTGAGATAACTATAAGCCTTTATAGAAGTAACATTTTTTGCTGAGAACTTCCGACATTGGTCTCTAAGGTTTCTGTATTATGTCTATTAAGAGCAACAGACATTGGCACTTTTAGTATACGAAAGATAAAGACTAGCCAAGCTCAATAATGCATAAATCTCATTTTTTCAAAAAATTGACATTGGCCTTTTAGAACCAAGCCACAGAATTGAGGGAACAAAGATGTATTTATATATTCAAACTTCCTTCTTTGAAATGATGTGAATTTAAAAATAATCTGTGTACCTTCTAATTCATAATATGAGTGAAAAGAACTTAGTGTTTGTTTTCCTAATGTGACAGACTTATTTTGAAGATCTCAGTTTTCCTTCCACTCCCAAATTGAAGTCATAATAAGACATTCCTAAAGAAAGAAAAAATGTTGAGAAACAATATGAGAAAACAGATAAAAGGTATAGGAAGACTTCACTATATATACATGTTAATGTTTGTCAAATATACAAACTTTTCAAAATTTTAAACTGGTCAATAAAAATTTAAAAAGGTAACATCAGGAAAAGAAGTCAGTAAGAATGAAAAATGAATATTAAAATTTACTTTATTTTACTATTCCCAAACCAAATATATAGCTGGTTAGGCAGTAGTAGGAAACTCCAAAAGAATGCCTTACTATGGTTTCAGTCAAGTTGCTACCAAAATAAATTATAGAGCTATATCATCATATTATGTTCAAGCTAGTTATATAATAAGGGAAATGAAAATCAAATAACATGATCAGATTTACAGAAGGCATAAAAAGATAATGTGACAATGAAAAAGAAAGCAATTTTAAGGTGCTTATAAAGTATGTTTGAAACCAAAAGCAGCCCCTTGTAGTTGTTACTACGATGATAAATGAATCTATATCCTTAAAACTTCAAGGACACAGGCACCAATAAATGCAATAACATTCACAGGAAAAGTACAATACACAAGGAACTGCTTTTGAAAGGCATTAGATTATTGTTAAAAATAATGCATTGAAATTATGATAAAATAAAGATTAACTGAATTAAAAAAATAAAAGCACATTCAGACTTCATATATGTAAACAGAACTTTATACCTGATAAAGTATGTACCTTTATTCATATATACAAGTAGAGACACCGATTAGTCCAAATTTGCTATGTAAAACGTATGAAATTAAAATGTAAACTATCCTACAATTCTTGAATGATATGCGTAAGAGATATCCTATTTTTGAGTTTGGCTAATACTTCATACCTTCTAAATTTCCAGTAGTTAAGGTATCTCCTGAGGGTAACTTATAAGGAACATAGGAAATCTGCAGTAACCAGTATCTCTAATGACTTTATGATTGCCTCCAATTCTACCATGCACAACATAAGCAGTCTATGCATATACTACGACAACTCTTCAACCAAGAATGATACGATGCTTGGCTTCAATTCATGGAGGATTTCATTCCTGTAAGAGTAAGTTCACATTAAAAAAGCATTTCCGCCAGTGCTATACATATTTACACTGGCAAATAACTGTACACAAGTCTTCTAACATCACAGTCTTATAGCCTCCTCAGAGCAGTCACGCTTAGTGATGAACATTTGTTTTTTCTTGTTGGCTGGACGGACAATGGGGCCACATACGCAGGCTCCTCCTTAATTTGTGAACTCGCCAGTTCCTGCAGAAAGCAGATTACTTGTTAGTTACATTACAAATTGCATTCTACAGAGGCAAATGCCAATAAATCTGAAGTCTGAACAACCGTTTAGACATTTCCCCATAACTTTTATGGCTACCATTTTAGGAGTTTTAAAACAAACATTTATCATAATTTCTAAAACATTAGGCATACTTTTTCCAATACAAGCAAGAATTGAGTCTTATTCATAAGTATTCTAAAAATACTTTTCAGATGTCAAATTACAAAAGAGTTACACTGGAAATGCAGTTACAATACGGTTATAGTATCAGTAGATTTTGGTTACTGTAAAGCTTTTTGGTTAGCTCTTACACTTTAGTGACTATACAGCCTAGGTATTAATTTTCTTAAATAAACCTGAAGTTTTCATAGACTTCTTTTCAACTTCAAAAATTGAGGTGTGCGTACTATTTAATGGCATGGAGTATTTGAAAAATATGGTAGATTTGCTACTAAGAAACAACAAATAGAAAGAAACATACATATTTACTTGAATCTAATGCGCACCCCAATCTTCAAACTTAAAATAATAAAAAAAGTTTGTTGACAAATGCAATGCGCACCCAAGGTAGGATATTTTATTTTATTTTAGGTATTTTATCTTAGTATTTTACTTTAAACAACAATAGATTTGTGAATGCTGATGAATAAACATCAGTATAACAGTTTGAGGAGGAGAGTACGGGATAATAGATACTTTCGCATAGAACCCTGTCAGCTTTCAACAAACTTGGTGTTTAGCATGGGTGCCAAATAATACTCTAACTTCAATCTGTGTCAGTGCATACCGGTAATAGACCAATGATAAATTTAACAAGAATTACAGTAATGCATTGTTAGGTAAGAGATCAAAGTTACCACCGAACTACAAAACAGATCTGCATTTGAATCTAAAGTGCACCCCAATTTTGATTGCTACAAATGAACAAAAAGTGTACATTAGTTTTGAAACATCCATATCGGTCCCAAATTTCCACTGATACAAATCCAATAAAAAGAAGTGTTTAAAAAATATATTACAAGTCAGTGGATAAAAGTTAAAATCACCACACATTAGTTTTGCCTAAATATGGTAAGTCAAAGTATTTAAAAGTATATTTATGGGCTAAATCAGTTCCTGTAGTTTCCAGTGTATAAGATGCTCCATTATATAAGATGCACCCCAAAAATTAACACAATTTTTCAACAAAAAACTACTCACAACCTGAATTTTTAGCTTGTGATGTAGGGGAGATTGCCCTGGTACTGGTCAGGCCTTGTTACCGGTCAACAAAGTTTCCTCTAAAATGGCACTAGATAGCAGCAGAAAACAAGTTATGAAGTGGTAGGCACAAACAAAAGGAACTTTATTCCTCGCATAGAGTCCGTGTTTGTCTCGCCATTTTAGAGAAAACCTTGTTGACCGGTAACGAGGCCTGACCGGTACCGGGGCAATCTCCCCAATAAAGATTTCCTGATAGTACTTGCTATGATTAGCTAAGAAAAACACACAGTATAAATACACTTGTAAACTCAGCTAAGTAACTAATTACTCAGGTGAGATTGTTGAAGTAGGATTGTCCTACTGACAGCCCATATTGCATGGGAAGCCATGAGAAGGTCAAGCTCGCTGTTGCATTATCTAGCTCAACAAAGGTCTTTGAGGATCAAAAGGAGTGCATGTGCATTACAAAATCTTGGAAATCAAAGACAGCATGCAAAATTTTGTGTAAAGAAAAACCACAATGAAACTGTTCTTTCGTTACATAAGACGCACCCCATTTTTAAGGCCTATTAAGGGAAAATAAAAAGTGCATCTTAAACAAAAGAAAATATGGCAATATAATCTGTGAAAGGTCTCATCAAATTAATCTGCCCTCTCTACAAAAATCAAAATACCTGGCTAAATATAATTTGATGTGAAAGTACTTTAACAGCCTACTGAAGAATTCTTTGGCGAAACAATATATAACATATTAAAAATAGCTTGAAATTCCTACCTTGTACACACTGAAGAGGCAGCTACCAGAGAAAAAGAAAACAGTAAACTAACAAGAAAAGAATACAAATATATAAGGATAAATCAATAAATAAGTTGCAAAATTCTGAATATTACATACCGTTTTAAATTTTACACCCATATGTTTCTCAAAGTCAACGGTTAGTGAATTGTAGCCAGTGCAAAACGTCAGGTGTGTTACAGGAGTGTACCCAACTAGAAATGCATGCTGTTGTGCATTTTCTGTGGGTTAAGAGACAGCTCACAGAGGAAGTTCATCATGAAATGCATCGTAAAAGGTTAGAACAGAATCATATCTCACAGCTGTGTTCAATTGGAAACCGGAATTCAACAAAGAATTAGAAAGAATTATATATCCCGAGAGGTCATTCGCTGGATGCAATAGCAGCCACAATAATTCTTTCCTGCAGCTTTCAACATCTTGTTAAATGTTGGGATAAGCAGTTAATTGTACAGGGGGAATAAATAGAGAAGTACCGGTAAAATAAATTTCAGGTTGGTACTCACAGCGCTGATGTCACTACTCCATTTTGCAACTTATTTATTGATTTCTCTCATACTATAACAAGACAGCATAAGTTTAAGTGTGAACCTCAGAATCGGAATGGAAAATATTTTACAGTTTGAAAATATGTTCATGCTCATTTCAGAAGAGTGCAATTTTCAGAAATATTATAACACTAAAATTTACTAGAACGTTGTTGGTTCTTCAGCGAAAAATACATAAAATGGTATGTGTCCAAAAAGTCATAGACATATGCACCTACCAGATACTTACATTGAGATTATTGCAGCTTGCCAGTCTCATCTGAGCAAGCTGTGAAGCTGGAGTAAGATTCGTTGTACTACCAAATGGGCTCATCATTGTCGAAACTGCCCTTTTCAATTTGCTTGGAGTCTTGTTAAAACTAAATGCTCTTCCAACTTTCATTTTTGTCCGAGATGCAAATCTGAAATTTTAGAGACATATAATCAGGTACAGCAATGGCATCACAAGATGTAGATCAGATAATTTGTTCATGCCAGAATAATATAAAATATTTCACTTGAGAACTGAAAAATGTAGGTTACATTCATGAATAATAATTGGAGACATCAGTTTTTCGTGAAGCATGATTATTTAAAAACAAAAACTTGTTATAGCAAATAGACTGAAAAGAATTGTTCTCATTTCAACAAATGTTTGCACACTATTCTTTTACTGCCTCCCATAACCCCGAAAAAAAACAACCTTTTCAATCAGGAAATGATGCTAAGTCATATACAGTACAGTCTTGGTGTTTCAAGTCTGAATAGTTCAATATTCCCACAAATCCGAGCTGAAAATTTGAATAAACAATTATTAATAAATTGTCACTTTTCAGTGCATGAGTGCCTTACAAGTAGCCTAATGATGAGGTTTTGAATGTGTTAAGAAGAGAGACCTTGTAGGTTAAGTTCAGGTTACTCTGTGATACTAAGTCATTTTATGTTTTAATTGCCTTACATCAAAACTTTGGTGTGTGAATTTGATTTACATGAAAGAGCGAGTCCTCGACACTGATACATTGGCAATTATTGTATGTTATTTAAGACATATGACGCACCACTGGTCTGCATTGCTAACTACGAATCTGGAGAATCAAGTGTGATTCCATGCACCTCCTCTAAATCTGGGGAAGGTTTGTCAGAATTGAAAAACACTAACTTTATGAGGACAATTAAAAGCCCCCAACAAAATACTTACACCAAACAAGAAAACCAGCATTAACACCATGCAACATATAACAATCATGGAGGTACTGTATATATTTACATTTTATTTATTTTAACATCTACCTGCTGCAAAAACAGGTTGCCAGTTAGACAAAGATTACCTTTAACATGATAAATAAATGTAAACATTATACATATGGGTGTAAAAGTATACAGAAGGTACTGGTAACATGTCTTTGCACGGGACTGAGGTCTATAACATGGTTCCTGAGTTTTCTTCTTGTGGTATTTTAAAATTCATTAACCTATCTTCGAACTTGATCAAGAACTTCATAAAATCTACACCAGAGGGCACATCAATATTCACCAAGCAAAGATTTGACAGTTGACTAGCAGTTGAAAATATGGGCAAAGCCCATGAAACATACGTTCTGCAATAAATGTAAGTAAAAGTGAAGTCTAAAATGTTTAAATGCCAATCTCGTTTCATTAACATAGTATATTGCTTCTCTGTATAAAAGTTTCATTACTATATGGTGTTTTAAAGCAAGAGTGTTATTATTACGGTGAACAAATATGTTAAATTTTGGTACAAAAATTGGGTTAACCCTTTCAACTGCTACAGGTTATGGTATATATATATATATATATGTCAGTGTGCATCACTACTGGCCATGCAATTGTAAGATACTAGGAGGTGCCCGTGGCTTCGCCACGATAATTCTTTTAAAAAATAAAAATTAAGAGTATAATAATTATTAAAGCATTATATTTATTAACACTTGCACGCGAATCATTAATAAACTAAGCCATTAATAATTAATGAAACAGCTAAAATTCCTGCTTTTGAGTACATTCCACGACATGAAAGCGCCCCCTGGGAAAACAGAATCGATTATGCAGTTCCAAAGAACCTGTGAACACACAATACGTATTGTTTCTCAGCTGTTTAATGACATGAATATGATGTGAATTTTATTTGATCAATTCAGTGTAATTTTCAGAAATTATATAATGTTTCAAGGGAAGGAATGGTTTGTTTGGATTATTATTATCAGCGATATTTCAAGAGATAAAACCATCAATATTTTACAGCTGTTGCCCCCGGCCTTCGCCCGCCATTATTCATTGACTCCAGGATTTTTAAGAAAATTACACTGGTAGATTATTAAAAATGTTTGTGGTTCAGAGCTATGAAAATTGTTTGTTCATTGTGTTCATTTCACTTAGGCCTTATATAATAAAGAAACGGCTTTCCTTCCTAATTTTGTAGTCGTCATGAAAGTTTAGACTGCGAGAGACGAACATCGCCGAGTATACCCGATGTCTCACAAAGCGGGCAAGCAAGCACGCTATTTAGGGCCGTTGAATTGTATAAGAGTAGATATCCAAAGCACCAATTTGCATGCCAACAGACGAAAGATATTTTCAGTGACGGGGATTTCAAGAGAGTTAGCTTACAGTATCATCTGTAGTCTACTTCCTGACACCACCAATCCGTTACCTTAAATATGCTGCCATCTGGAGAAAAATATTTGGGGTAATGTATTGCACCATCCATTAAAACACAAGGTATCTTACACTGCTGGGTTGTGATGACATGCAGCTCCAGGGTTGCTTAACTTAGTCTACGGTATTTCTCAAGAAATATGTGCTGTGTTCTTCTTTCAGGCAAAACTGATCATTTTTTGTATTTGCGATTTTTTGTCCATTCATGATTACAAAAGAAATTTTCAATTAATTCAGCACCACTAGTTTGCACAGTGAATAATAAGTTAGCAGTGAAAAGGTTAATTTTGGTGTTATATCGCATAAAAGCATACAATACTGTTATCTCGCATTGAAACCAATAGATTTTCGGATCAGGTGGTGCAAAACATTGTATATTTCTGCATAAAGTATAAAATCCCTTTGGATTTTCGGCCATTCATTACATATATCTTAACATTTCTTACCGGTTCTCTATTAACATTTGCCTGTAGTGTAGATAAACTAGAGTAACACCATCTCCTTGGCCTAATTTATATCGAGTGTCTACTGAGGTTATAAACTATGGGTACCAAAATACAGCTATTTTTGTGTTTCGTATTGAAATATAAAATAAATTAATTGTCCAAAATTCAAATAAGCCTAAGCTGCAGCAAAAATCACTTTACATAAACATCAATTTTAATTGAAAAATAAGTATTTTATGTTTTACTTATATCAGTAACATAGGCTAACATACGCTAATGTACTAATGAGCACATATTATGTTTGTCTGACTTTTCATAAATGTATCATATAGTCCTCTTAAAATTGCCTTTCAAAAACTCTGAGATTTCCCTTGAAAAATAGCATTTTCGTTCAAGAAAAGAATTAGTTCGTACTAAAAACAAACATTTTGGAAATGCACAGATTTTCAAGTTCTTTCACATACCTAAGACAACAATATTTCAGCCTAGAAGTGTGTGAACAAAAATAAATCACTTTATCAATAGTAATAACCATAATTCTGTCACTTGTGAAAATTAAGCGCCCCCATATATTATGTGTTTATCAATTTATCTCACTTCATTCTATTTCCCATTTATTACAACAAATTAAAAACATTATTACTTACTTGAATGCTTTACTGAGTGTACCAAGTGTCACATCACTTGTATCAATATCCAACTGATGAGAATCTAGGGATGCAAGGAAGTTCTCCTGGAAAATACAAAAATCAGTAATTATTAAATTCACTTGGAATGGGAAAACATAATGAGGTGGAACAATATTAATACATAATATCTTGAAGAACACTCATTATTTAATTATTATTAATTACTTACTACTAACCCATTTTCAAGAGGGACTCCCTCTCATCGTAACATAACGGTTGGACGTAGCTGACGATGAAAGGGAGGTCCTCTTGAAAACCGGTTACTAGTAACTAAATAATAATAATGAAGTAGTGAGTGTTCTTCAAGATATTATGTACTAGCATGTGCCCGCGGCTTCGCCCACAATAATTATTTGAAAAATTAAAAATTAAGAGCATAATAGTTAAATCATTATATTTATTAACACCTAAATCACGTAGACTACATACCACGATTAGATAGCGTCGCCTGATAAAAGCGTCCTCGGATTCGAGTTCCCTGGCCCAGAAAACCCCTGCATAGTGAGTTTCGTCCAAGTCGAACAATGTTTGACCATATTTAGGCCTATATTGATTATCCCTCTTCCGTGTAGGTTGAAAATGTCATATGTCTACGGGACTTGACATTCTAAACAAATGAATCGTCCAGGATGGACTTACAAATCAAGCGATCGCCCTCGATAATTATTTCAAAAATTAAAAATTAAGAGCATAATAGTTAAATCATTATATTTATTAACACCTAAATCACGTGAATTACATACCACGATTAGATAGCGTCACCTGGTAAAAGCGACCTCAGATTCGAGGTCCTTGGCCCAGAAAACCCCTGTATAGTGTGTATCGTCCAAATCGAACGTTTGACCATATTTAGGTCTATATTGATTATCCCTCTTGTAATAATAAGATAATAATAATCCTCTTCGGTGTAGGTTGAAAATTTCATATGTCTGCGTGCCTTGACATTATAAACAAATGAATCGACCAGCGTGAGCTACAACATTCAAGCGATCGCGATGGTTTTATGTCCAAGGTATGACAAAAATAGCCAAAGCCAACTGTAATTGATTTGGCATTGAAATGTATTACTGAAAACTGATCCTTCGAAAACGCAAAAAAATACACGTTTTCTGCCCATTTTTCACTAATAACTCACGAACGAAAGCGAAAATTAAAATTCAGGCTTCGAGGTGCATTTTCCGATCCCAGTCTACCTATGTTTAAAATTTCAGATCTTTGCATTGAGTAGATTTCGCTGGGCATCGCGGACAGACAGACAGACAGGAGGAAGGAAGACAGACACTTCCTTTTATTAATATAGATTAGTATCAGTAATTATATCATATTCATAAGAATAATACCCAAAGCCCAGTGAATTGTGTATTTATATGCGATACAGGTTAGTTTGCCTAGTGTATGGATGGCATCACAGTTACATTTCAAAGCATCGGCTATGCAACATGAGAGAAAGACAGCATGCAAATGTACAAACCATATTACCTGTCTCCGTAGAGTGGCTGAAAGTATCCATTCGGTATTTAGTGATTCAGACAACTTCATATTTATGAATAAGAAAATACTTTTGAAAGCCCCTCGAGAATTGTACAATTTATATGAAAATGGCACTATATTTCCTCTCCCTCCAAACTTGAAAGCCTTTAGTCTGAATAATGAATCAGGACTGAAACAAATCATTTGATTTGGTTTTTTGGACTAGTTTCAGGAAAACATTATTCTTTCTCATCCTCGGTTAATGAGTGGCTGGCTCATTATTCAGACTATTAATAATAATTTCATTGTCATCAACTTCCTGCATAAATTAATATATTGAAAGCCCATACTTACAAGAGGGAATGCTTAGTTAGAAGTTGCCTGTTATTCACTATTATTACAACACAATTATGAAAATTATTAATGTTTTACATGATGACGATTCACCTGGCGTAAAAAAACACACACATCGCTGTGACTGTTTGAAAATGTACAGTTCATAAATAACAAATCAGTTGGTTGGTTGGTATGTGGTTATTTAACGATGGTGATGTACTGCAACTTAGGCCTGTGACCATTGTCAGAATTTTGTCCAGCAGTAGTTCTTTTACATGTCAGTAAATCTACTGACATGGGCCTGTCACATTTATGCACACATAAATGCCACTGACCTGGGCCGGGATTGAACCTAATACCTTGGGCACAGAAAGCCAGCATGATACTAACTAAGGTAAGGTTGTAAATAAGATGACAGAAACTGAGTATCAGTAACTATAGCTTCTGACTTGTAAATATTCAATGCAATCATGAAGTAGTTATTATCAGACTATACTCTCCTGCACCTGTTTACGTGTGGGAACAACAAGGGAGTTCATGCACACTAACTTTCAGGAAAAATCACAATCCTCCGGGCTCTAACAATAATCTGCTTAACAGTACACTATAAAATTAGTTTACAATACAATAAAGTCCCAAAAACTCCTATACAGGTAAAACTTGTACAGAGTCAACATTTATTCAATATTTACACTTCTTGCTCCACTTACATTTAATTTGCAGGACTAGTTTCCAGGGATTACTCCCTCATCCTCAGCTGGTGGTTGACTGATGCATCTGCTCCTACAGTGTTACTACTCCTATTACCTAAAAAACTAAATATCCCATCTGCTGCTGGGACATCAAAATTCAAGATCTTGTTTTGGTTCTTAATGATGAATATCTTCTCCCAAACTCCTAACTCAGATGGATTTTTGACATGTTTTAAAAGTTTGATCTCTTTTTTGATGTGGTGATCCTTGAAGTATGCATGGTGGGCTAAAGCAGATTTTTCTGTATGTACTAGTCTGATGTTCCTGAGATGCTCTTTCATTCTTGTATCCAGGTTCCTTCTGGTTTGACCTATATACACCTTGTGACAGTCCGAGCATTCCATTTGATATATCCCTGATAATTCGGTTTTTGGAGTACTATTGTTTAATGGATGGTTGAGCATGTTCCTCAGGTTAAATTTGTTTTGGGGAGCCAATTTTATGTTTTGTCCTTTGAATGATTTTCAAATTTAGGAAATAATTCCGGATGAAAGGTAAACTTCTTGTATATTGGTTTGCTGTCATTTGAGTTGCTCAGAGTACATGTGTCCTTAATCAATTTAGCTTTCTTATTTAGCTTTAGCATTGGTATCAGTCAACCACCAGCTGAGGATGAGGGAGTAATCCCTGGAAACTAGTCCTCCAAATTAAATGTAAGTGGAGCAAGAAGTGTAAATATTAAATAAATGTTGACTCTGTACAAGTTTTACAACATGCTCTACTGTATATATTTCTTCAATTAATTATTTTAACACTTGAATCGTATACAGGTTTTTAAACTTTCATTTTAGAAGCTGCATTTCCTTCTTTTTTTTTTTTTAGACTTTATTTAACAACATGCTCCGTTACAAATGTGTAACACTACATGTCCTGGTTTACATCGGTGTTTAAAGTATTTACACTATTTACATATATGTGCTTTGGTTCTTCTCTGGTTCTGTTCTAATTTAAACAACTGTATTATTAGTAAAGTCAATCATATTCACAAATTTACAGAAGTCTTTTAAAAATCTTTTCATTAAGTCTCTTTTTATCTGGTGGCCAAACTCCTCCTCTAGTGATTATGCTTCGGCGTAATGTTTGTCTTCCTATGTCGTGTTTTGAGCACTCAAGTAGATTATGATCGACAGTTTGGTCTCCTCCATTACAGGGGCAAGTTGCATCTGGTGTGATTTGGAATCTGTGGAAATAGGCTCTTATTCTTCCATGTCCTGTTAGCATGGTCGTGAGATTCGATGTGATTGGGATTTTCATCGATAATCTCTCTACGATGCTTGGAAAGTACTTTTTCGTTTCGGCTCCATTGTGCGTTGCTCGCCATTCTCTTTCCCTGCTCCTCAAGCTGTCTTCACGTAATGTCTTCTGTACTCCAGTCTTTGGCATCTTATCGTAGGATACTTGTTCGTTGCTTCTGGCAGCTTGTTTGGCAAGATGGTCTGCTAATTCATTTCCGTGTATTCCGGTGTGAGCTTTAACCCAGGAAATCGCTACTGTCCATTGGTTGCTTTTCAAAATGTTCAGTACCTTCCTGATATTTTCTATTAAGTAGTTATGATTTCTGATATTTTTTAACAAATCTAGAGTTATTTTGCTATCTGTGTAAAGAGCAAGAGTTTTAGTGGTATTAAGTGTCAAATATGCATTTGTTGTATTGTTTCTAAGGCCTTCAGAACTGCAAGTTGTTCCGCCTGGTTGTTCGAGCAGTTGTCATCTAATTTATATTGTAGTTGCTGGGCTATCTATGACAAATTAATCACATCTTCTAGGTCAGAATCCTGTTTTCCCTCTTCTGTAGGCCTAATTGCAAGTTATGATATAGATTACTGTTACTTTGACTACTTCGTTTCTACTATTTGTACTTTCATCATGTTTCTGTTTCTGAATTAGGTTCCTCAGTTTCATTTTTAGGTTGTGTTTTGCCCCATATGTGATTAGGATGAGCAAAAATATTGTATTCCAAATTATCCCACGTGGAATTACCTCAGATCTTAGTTATGGCTAAATGTAATTCATGAAGTTGGAAAATCTAAGTTTTGTGTATAAAATCTCCACTCACTTATGTTTTCATAATTCTAAAACTGCACTGTCTACACTTCCACATTAATTATATATGAAAGTACAAATCTGTTATAATGCAGGTAAACAGAAGAAAATTATTGATATCAAATCCACCTCCATTTTAACAAGAAGAATATGTTCTGAAAAGTGGGAACTATATTATTTTAGACTAGTAAAATGCTAGGACCTATGAATTAATAAAAGATACCCATTTTTGAAAACTGTACGAATCCCTGACTGGTCTTATTAAACTAATTGGGAAAGCATTGTGAAGTGTCAATCTTACACATTAAACAAATTCATACAAACTGGAAAACAGAGAAACAAATTCACCGTAGATCTCAGCTAATGATCGAAGTGAAAAAAGAGCCTCTGAATTATGTTCCAATAATAAAATCGTGTGAAGTTGAATGGTCAAAAGTTTAATGTATAACAATTCCATGATTCTTTGCATAGATTCATATCTATTTCTGTCTGCTCTAATAAAAGGTTACAATAATAAAACTATTACTTTATTTCAATATATTTTTCAGTGCATTATTATTATTTGGCATGTTCCACTACACCATTCCAGTACAGTAGAACCCCCATTATCCAAAGTTCAATGAATCAAAACCTGGGTACACAAAACCAAATTTTATAGTTGCAAAAATTTCAAACTTTGAAGAATTTCTTTTTTGGCAGACCTGCAGTTAAAGCCTCCAAAACAGATTTAGTACAATTAGAGATAGGAGAAAGAGATAATGACACTCCAGTATCTTGTAGTAAAAACACTGCCGCCTGGTCTATCTGAATAGGTCATAAATAAGTCTTACAAGGGATATTTTAATGAACAATAAAGAGAAAGCAATGTAAATCCTTAAATATTATTCATTGGGGAAAGAGAGGAGGCATCTCCTGTAGATGTTCTACCAAGATAAGATAAGATAAGATAAGATACTTTATTGTCATAAACGCTTACAGTTGGTTGAGCATTGCTCAAGTAAACAGATGACTCGTCAGATTAGAATATATAACACTAGAAAAGAAAAGCAAATGTATAACACTAGAAAAGAAAAAGGAAATGTATAATACAAGAAAAGAAAAGAAAAGGAAATACAATAGTGGACAAACATTATAATAACAAAAAATATAAATATTTGTAGACTACTTTGCAGTCCGTAATTACAAATTGTTTGAATAGTGGCATCATCCTCAGGGTACACTACACTACCAGTTGTAAGTTGTCTGCCATGTATTCGGCAACTGAGTAGTATGCCTTATCTAAGAGTAGGGTCTTCACTTTCTTATTAAATAAATTTAATTCTGTAATGTCCCTGATCATGTCAGGCAGTTTGTTATAGGCCTTAATACCAGCATACAGTGGACTTTTTTCATATAATTTCAGTCTGTGCATGGGAGGTTTTATTTTATTTTTTGTTCTGGTTTCATGACAGTGCTGGTTTTGTGATTTATATATATCATCAAAATTTGCATGTATGTACTTGTTAAGTTCATATAGGTATTGTGACGGTTGAGTTAATATCTTTAATTTTTTGAATAAAGTTCTACATGATTCTTTTGGATCTACCTGTGTTATTATGCGGATTATTTTTTTCTGAGCTTTAAAAATTGTTTCCCATCCTGTCGCGCCTCCCCACAGAATAATACCGTATGACATTACGGAATGGAAATAACTAAAATATGCAAGTTTTCTAGTCTCAAGGTTAGTAATTTGCGATAAACAGCGCATGTTGAAACAGGCACTATTTAATTTTTTTCTGATATAGTGTATGTGGTCATCCCATTTTAATTGGTTATTTACGTAGACACCTAAAATTTTTGCAGTGTGTGTGTGGTTTACTGTGTTGTTTGGAGGGTTGTTTTCATGTCCTTTACCTTGAGTGCTGAATTGCATGATGGATGTTTTTGTAGTATTTAGTTTTAGTCCGTTGTTGGTAAACCATTTCTTTAATGTAGTTAGAGTTTCCGTTGTGTTGAGTGACAATTTATCCTCGCTTTTCTCTTTTAGTAAGACTGACGTATCGTCTGCATACATTATTATTTTATCTTTCACGCAGTTTGGCAGATCATTAGTGTATATTATGTAGAGAAGAGGTCCTAGGACACTACCTTGCGGGACTCCAGTTTTTATTTGGTTCCAGTTTGACTGCACGGTACCTGCTGGATTATTTAAGATTACTTTCTGTTTACGATTTGTGAGATAGTTTTCAAACCAGCGAAGAGCAATGTTCCTTATACCATAAAATTCAAGTTTTTTCATTAAGCAATTAAGCAATGGAGAGACATAGCACCATGGAAACATCACAAAAAGAAGATACAATCCAAAATATCTTAATAATACACCGTGTTCCAAAATCATGGACAGGGTTTTAAATAGTTGGTATTGCTTTACAAACGAAAGCGGATGTGTGATTCTTTCTTATAATGAAAGAAAAAGTGTGAAAGTTTCATATCCTGAATGCAGCGATTTTGTTTCATGACATTATTGCATCACAACGTTAAATTTTAAAATGGCAACTACCATGCAAAAGTCATTTTCTGAGTTGCAGTTTGTGAACTTCGGTTCCATTATTACAGTACAGTGAGCTTTCCGATGACAATCTAGAATTGATCCTCCGACAGATAAGAGCATTCATCGATGGCATGGACAGCTTGAAACAACCAGATGTACCTGTAAAGGGAAGAGTCCTGGACGTCAAGAGTGTCGAACAAAAAAGTCGAGAATGTCAGAGCAGCTTTCATACACAGCCCTCAAAAATCTGTGTGGCATGCCAGCCGTGAACTACAAATGTCTCCTACAACAATGTGGAGAGTTCTACAAAATCGGCTGTATAGGCAGCCTTACCGTTTGCAGCTACTGTAATTCTTAAAGCCTACAGACTAGTGGCACATGCCAATTTCTGCATTGAAATGCAACAAAAAATGGCAAATTATGACAATCTGTTTAGTCATTTTGTGTTTAACAATGAAGCTAGTTTTCATCTCAGTGGCAAAGGTGAATAGACATAATGTGCATATCTGGGGGGGGGGGGGGGGGGGGGGAGAATTCACAGGCAATAGTGCAACATGAAAGGCATTCTGCTAAGGTCAATCTCTTCTGTGCCATGTTCCAGCGAAAAGTCTACAGGCCATTCTTTTTCACTGCAAAAACAGTGACAGGCATTGCATACCTGGATATGCTGCAGAATTATCTTTTTCCTCAGCTAAATGAGTACAAACCTCAAGACTTCATTTGGCAACAAGACGGTGCTCCTCCTCATTTTCATCATAATATGTGAGATTGGTTAAATGAGGTTGTTTCCCAATGATGGATAGGACATGCCAGTCCAAATGACATGGTTTACTTTCTTTGGCTTCCAAAAACTCCTGATCTCAACACCATGTGATTCCTTTCTGTGGGGGTATGTGAAGGACCACGTGTATACTGCTATCCATCAACCTGCCAGACTTGAGAAGAAGGGTTGTTGCTGCTGTTAAGTCTGTCACTCCAGACATGCTGATCAACATTTGGGAGGAATTTGACTATCGGCTAGATGTGTGCTGTGTGATGAATGGTACTCACATTTAAGATTTATAAGGCATAGTATGAAAACTCGGAGAGTTTCTCTTTAACCCCATGAAGGTTTGTTCTTATGTATTGCATGTAAGGGAAATTAAACAACATTGAAAACCTGTCCATCATTTTGGAACATAGTACATATTTACATTCGTAAATGTTTACAGAATTGTTTTAACGTTTTAAACATTTTAAGTGACATAGGACTATTCTTACTCAAAACGAGTGGGTATACTGTAATTAATGGATTATCTGAAAATTAGCTTATCAAAATTTATCCCCGCCCCAAATGTTTTAGATAAAAAGGGTTCTGCTGTAATTATTGTTCCCTATATGATGCTCTGAATTATCACAACAGAGACTTAGTTCTTGAGAGCTTTTAATAGCCAACATGCATCTGAACCTAAAATCAATATAATTTCATGCCTGCTATGGCTGTATGCAATGATCAAGAAAGCATTAGTAAATCTGAAGCTCTACTGTATACTTACTGCATCTGTTGTACAGGCAGTATTGGCCATTTGCCTACATAGCGTTCTAAGGAATGCCAGTTTATCTGTTTCCTCATCAGCAAGAGTGAAGGAAAATAATTTTTCTTTTAACTCCTGGTGACTCCGACACATCAAAGCAAACACGTTGTGACAAGCTGTAATAGCAGAGAATATGTTAAAACAATAAAAATAAATAAATAAAATAAACACACAATAAAAACACAAATTGCATACTCAGTGTTCTGAACGAATAAGATTTAAATAAGTTTATAATAAAGCAAGAACAGAAAAGCTATAAAATCTAAACAGAAATTAAATATCACTCTTTTAAGATAAAAAAAATCACACAGAGAGTAAAAATATACGAGGGTTGGTCAATAAGTAAGGTCTCCAACACTCTAGCCCAAGCTCACAACATTGGACAAGAGAGTTGGCGCCAGTGCGATGTCCCGTTATCTCCCCTCTTTCAAACGAGCCATTGCTGCAGCCGCTGAATCTTTCAGTGTCCGAGATAGAGCTGTTTGAAATGGATCTCCTGATTTCCATCCCCGCCAAGTGCGGCCCCCGCGAACCCACCTCACACAAACCTTACATAACATCAATTTGTCACTCAAAATGGTGTGTATGGAACCTTTAGAAATGTCAGGAAGCAATAAACAGAGTTCACGAGTAGTGACACGTCGATCATGTCGCATCAATTCATCGACTTTTGCCACCATCTCATCTGTGATGGCTGTTGTTGGTCTCCCACTTCGCTCTTCATCGCGAATATTTGTCCGGACCTGTTTAAATTCACAAACCCATTTATGCACATTTTTTATGTCCATACATCCCTCTCCATAAACTTCACAAAGCTGTCTGTGAATTTCAATAGGGCGGAACGTTTTTTGCAGTAAGAAATCGTATGACTTTGAGGAGGCCGGACTTGGCGGGGACAGAAATCGGGAGATCCATTTCAAACAGCTCTAATTCGGACACTAAAAGGTTCAGCGGTTGCAGCAATGGCTCGTTTGAAAGAAGGGAGATAACGGGACATGGCAGTGGCGCCAACTCTCTCGTCCGACGTTGTGAGCTTGGGCTAGAGTGTTGGAGACCTTACTTATTGACCAGCCCTCGTACTATGAAACCTAATTGAGGAGGTAGCTGGAATAAGGGCCCATACACCAAAGACCTGTTTTGAGTAAATCAGCTTCAAAGTTTTGAAATGTAATCAGCACTCCTGAAGCGGAAAATGCGGCTATTGCGGCATTGTCGTACCCAAGATTTAAAAATAAATGGTTAACCTGTTTAGAGCCCACGGATCGTACAAAACTTCTAAACGTTTTCAAGACCTGTATTTCCAAACAAATGAAAGACAACGTAGAAACATCAGTAGCACAAAAAAAAAAAAGTACTGAAGAAAATAGTTTTTTCAACTTTAACTCTGACTCGGACTCCCGATATTTCATAGACAGAAACAAACCAAATCTCCTTCGATGCACCACTGACTAAAGCCGAACTTTTAATGCTGCAATTTTTTGTAGAAGAAAGCCAGGATTTGCAACTCCTCAACAGATATCCTGAGATAAAAAAGTTTTCATTAAATATAACACACCTTCACCATCGTCAGCTGCAGTTGAACGACTTTTTTCTTTTGCAACAATGACAAATCTGCCGAAGAGTCACAAATTGACCGACAATATGTTCGAAAAGAGGGTCGTGTTAAAATGCAATCTAAACTATTATAAGAAATTATAGTCTGTCGTTATCTGTGTAATCAGGTTTAATTAAAATCATTCATGTGTATTAATATCAGTGTTTTATTTGTAACTAAGTTAACATGTGTATTTCAGTATCTTACTTACGCATTTTGTTGATACCAGGCCCGTACAGTAGTCCTTTTTAATTGTTAGTTTTTATTTAAATTCATAAAACAATTAAAAATAATTAATTGTTAATTGTAGCAAATCACGATTAACAATTGATTAATTGTTAATTGCTACCACTACAATTAACAATTAATCAATTGTAATTTTCCACAGTTACAATTGATCAATTGTTAATTGCTACCACTACATTAACAATTAATCAATTGTTAATCTTTAATTGTCTTTACAATTAAAATTTGCCCAACACTGATGTGGACAGTAGATTAAATTCCAGTTTCAATTTTAAATCTTAAATTTTCAATCACAAACAAATTATGCTTGGAAACAATGAATATTTTCATAGTTTTATTCAAAATTCTGAACAAATAAGAATATTCTTTGACATTTTTGATACTAATTATTATCTGTAGTTTGGATACATCATGTTTCATGTAATTATTTTTAACTATATTTTGACTCTTATGCTGAAGCCTGATTCCTGCCCATTGATGCGAGTATTATCACTGTCTTGAAAAAAGTATAGAAATTATCTGCTAACTTCCTTGCTCTAAATAAGGAAACAATTTTTTTACATTCTTTACTTTGTTAGCATTTATTTGTACATGTGGAAACGTACTAAGATTACATATTAATAGATGATTAAAAATGTCAATATATTGCTCCAATACTGGGTAAGTATAGCTCCAATACTGTATAAGTATCACTTTATGACATTAAATATAACATTCAACATATTTCTGAGAGTGGATCAGCAGGCAAACTGAAAATGTACAGACATTATTGTTGTATCCTTTTATTTAATCTAGTGTACCAACTCACTTAATTGAGATATTGAAAACAAACTTCGCAGGAACATTAACAAAAGTATGGCGGATCTATTTTTCAGTTCTTCAGAAAAAGGGCCCACGAGCCCTTCTTCCAGCTACCTCCTCAATTATACTCTATGTAAAACATGTTTCTAAATTATAAATGCAAGAGCACAAGCAATTACAGAAATGCAAATAAATAATCTACCAGTACGTTTCAATAAATTTGCCAGAAATATGCAAACTTTTATTGTAATGTATAAGCAAAAGGTGAATCCCTATGAATTTACAAAAGATAAGTACTCCAGAAGCAGGATTCTGCAAATAATTTCTAAGTAAACTCAAGAAAAACCATCTCCATAATCTAGTGGTTAGCAACACTGTCCAAGGATTTGCAGGTTTGGGTTCAAACCCTGGTACCTCCTCTAATTTTTCTGAAGTAGGAAGGTCTAAAACGGGATTCACACAGCCTCATGAATACAAATGAGGAACTACTTGATAAAGAGGTAGCAACTCTCGTCAATCATTATTAACAACTGTGGGTGTCAGTATGGTGACTACATGCTCTCCAATCCTGCGATCTGCTCAAGGTAAATGATGCAGCAGTTGGATAGTATGTCCTGCCCCACAAAGGATATAGTGCCATGGAGTTTAGTTTAATTATAATTAAAATGTTGCATTTTGTACATACAGAACAAATCCTGAAATACTAATGGATCACAGTGAAGTACTGAAATATTAACACTCAATAGGATTGCCACTTACATTCACTATTGTTCTCACTTACACAGAACATGTTTCACAGACAACCTTATCAGCATCTTCAGCTGAAATCAATTCTTGAGTTTGTCTGAGGATTTGTAGATGTCTCTCTGCTGGGCTTATCAACTTCGGAATCTCCAAATCTACCAAGTTATTTATGTCTTTGAATGAAGACTTTTTTCCCCAAACAGTCAATTCCTATGGTTCTTACAAATTTTATTAACTTTGTCACCTTCCAATTCATGGCCTGAGGTCAAATATGGTGCGATATGGCAGATTTCCAGTTCGTTAATATTTTATGGATTGTAATGTGTTCCTTGTGCCTTGCATTTAAATTTCCACTTGTTTTTCCAGTGTAAATCTCTCCACAGTCTTTCCATATTAATTCATAAGTTTTCATTGGGAGGGGTTTGAACATCTCTGATTTCAGTAGGGGCCAATCTAATGTCAACTTGTCTAAACATCTTGTTACATTTGTAGTGGGCTTTAGGATGAAATGTGAACTTCTTTAATACTATTTTCATCCTTGATGTTGCTTAAAGTACTATTCTCTGAGATTAGTTTTTGTTTTCCAAACTTCTTGATTTTCTAGTTAACTAGGCCTGAACTGAAACAATTTTGTGGGCCTTGTGTATAATCTGTTAGTATTCTGAATTGTAAATCAGAATTGTAATCATAATTGATTTGAGGTCGATGACCTCATATCTAAGTTTAAACACCTAGCAAAGACATCTACCAATCACCGGACAAACTCATCAGTTATCTCAGCTGAAGTTACAGAAAAGAGTGTATGTGAAATATGTTCCACGTAAGTGGAAACTTATAATAGTGAAGTGAATGGTAATCCTATTCAATGCTAATAAATCCTGAAATGCTATGAATTCCCAACTCTCCATGAACTGGAATATAAAAATAAAGAAAATGGAGAAAAAATTTGTTAGGGCATTTAAAATCTGGAATGCTGAGAATATTTTTGTTATAGATGGTACAGGGGTGCCCACCCCCCCAAACGTCATGACTCACCCCCCCCCCCCCAAACTTTATTGCTCACCCCCCCCCCCCCCCGCCCAAACTTCATTGCTCCCCCCCAACCCAATTGGCTGTCAACAAGGGCGCCCATATGATATTTTCTAGGGGGGAGGCAATTTTTTTAATTAATTTATTTTTTGTCGCTTTAACTTCATGGCCACTTTGTAACATTATATTAATAATATAATAAGTGCAACAATGACGTAGCCAGAAAATAATTGCGGGGCAGGTCGGAAGTGGGTTTGGAATACCCCCCAAAAAGGGGGTCGGGGGTCCATTCCCAGAAAATTTTTAAATATTGAACTAATGAAACTCACATTTTACGCTATTTTAGCACAGAAAAACTAGTTAGGAAATTTGTTTACCATACTCGAAGACATGCCAATGTAAATAAGAAATCATTACCTAAGTGGGAGGTCCACCCCGGAAAATTTTTAAGTACTGAACTAATGAAAATCACATTTTACGCTATTTTAGCACTCAAAAACTAGTTAGGAAATTTATTTACCATACTCTTAAGACATGCCAATGTAAACAAGAAAATGTTACCTAAGTTGGGTGTCCACCCCGGGAAATTTTTAAATATTGATCTAATGAAAATCACATTTTACGCTATTTTAACACTGAAAAACTGGTTATGAAATTTGTTTACCATACTCTAAGACATGCCAATGTACATAAGAAATCATTACCTAAGTGGAGGGTCCACCCCGGAAAATTTTTAAATATTGAATTAATGAAAATCACATTTTATGCTATTTTAGCACTAAAAAACTAGTTAGGAAATTTGTTTACCATACTCTTAAGACATGCCAATGTAAACAAGAAAATGTTACCTAAGTCGGGTGTCCACCCCCGGGAAATTTTTAAATGTTGAATTAATGAAAATCACATTTTACGCTGTTTTAGCACTGAAAAACTAGTTAGCACTTAAACAAGGAATTGTTACCTAAGTTATAATACTTATTACTATCTATAAGAAACATGGAACAGTGGACATAATAGGCCTACTCATTATGTTATGAAAAGAAAATAACTGCTATATCATATTTGACACACCAACAAATCTTGTTTAATTAAATAATTTTTTTTTTTAAATACAAATATAGAATTTTAGGTTTTGACTTTTGGGGGTCCAAACCCCCTGAACCCCCCTTTCCTAATCCACTGTGGATTCTGCTTTCATGTTGTCGATTTGGTAAAACTTCTGCAATTCAAATAATTGTCTTAAAAGAAAAACACCGGACTATAATAATTAATATACATTTTTTCCTTGCGCCCCCCCCCCGCCCCCGGGTATGGGCGCCCATGGCTGTCGAAATTCTTCATCTTTATCTTTATAAAGAATTAGAAGAGACCTTTTGAAGTTATAGAACTTGACTGTATTTATTTTTAACATATAAAACTCTAATTTTGCAACAATTTTCAACCCCCCCCCCCAGAAAATTCATAAATGATAATATTTTGCCCCCCCCCCCCGAAATTTCAATGACGCAGTCTGCGTCTTAACCCCCCCCCTCCGTGGGCACCCCTGGATGGTAAAAGAAGTAGTACTGTTTAACTGGGACACTTCATAAAACCTGAGAAGAACTAGATCATTATACTTTTCCACAAAATGTTCTAATTTTTAGGCTTTTTTCCTTTCTTTCTCGTGAAAACAGAGACTAAGTCTACTCCAAATAAGTTTACTGTACCATACACAGAATTCTATAATAAATAGAATTCTATAATATACAGAATTCTATAGCATATAAATATTAATTTATACAATTTACAGTGGAGCTTGACTTATTTAAACATTTTACCAAAATCTTGAATATTTCAATCTTTTAGTTCGGGCCCTTCCTATATAATATAATGCGGGAAATTGTATATCATTCAAAATGTTGAATAATTTGAATTTGTGGCGAGTCTTTTGGTTTTGAAATAACACGGTTCCAGTTATAAAATTTTCTACAATCCCATCTCCACTGAATTTAAATACTTTTCTCAAACCTCCAGAAAAATTTTAAAAAGCATTCTTACATGTACTGAAAAATGTTTCTGAAGAGTAACATTTACACTTTAATTATTATAACCAATTGGATAACCATGCAAAATCTATAATTATGAACATATTTTAATTTAACCCTTTCACTGCTATTGACTACAAATTCATCATCATAATTTATTTTTATGTGAAAACCGAATTACCGTAATAAATTAATAGAGTAATACTTTACGTTACAATATGAGGATTTACATTCAAGTGTTATTGTTTTCACTCATAAAAATCAGCTATTCCGCTGAAATTTTTCTAATTGATTTTAATCTTATAACCCACTGATGATTTCACTTGAATGATTATATTAATAAAATTTCAGCTCTGAAAGGGTTAATAAATTTAAAATAAAGATTAATCTATAACGCACTGTGTTCAGCAAACACATTACAGGACTCACCATCAGTTTCCCTGATGTCGATGACTCGCTTTATATTGGACAGAGGCATAAGACGGATATGTTTGTAAGGCTTGCCATTACTCAGTTTCACTGAATGTAATGTACTTGTTGTATTAGGACTTTTCAGTGAATTGAATGCTTTCGAACGTTTTTTGCAAACCTGAAAAAAGTAATGACATTCACAGTTACATAAATGGTTCTCCAATCTTCAGTGTCTATAAAATTCAGGCCTTACTTGAAAGAAGAAAACAGTAGAAATGCTAAAATTTATAGGAAGTTTATATAGTGAAGTCAATAAATATATTGAGATACATAACTTCACTTAATTCAAACTAATCTTAAACATGTTACGAGCCAACATCCTCACTCATCCTCAGCTATACTCCATCTTGAACATGTTCAAGGTTAGTTTGAATTAAGTGAAGTTATGTATGTTAAATCTCCATCTCAAGTATTATTACAGTAAAACCTCGTTAACACGAATTCCAAGGGATCGAAAAATGAGGGGTTCGTGTTAAAAAAATTTGTGCTATCCGGGGACTATTTTTTTTTAATGAACCATTTACGGTATACACTATCTTAGAAAATACTGTCACATGCAAAAGTAGGCTATGTAATTAGGCCTACCTTTAAAAAAGATAATTTCCAGTTGAAAAATTCAAGTAAGTTGCGCTTCAAAGTTGTAAATTCAAGTAAAAAATTCAAGTAAGTTGCGAAAGTGCCTGGAAACTTCACGGCCAACTGTATTCACAGCTTCAGTAAACCCAGCAGATGATTCGGATGTTGCAGCAAAACGTTCTAAAGTGGCCACGGCGGCAAACACTTCCTGGCGGGTGGGTTACAAGTTTTAATGCAACGTATGATGAAATCGTACTGGTTATGTTTGAATGAACAGAAAAATAAAATATGAAACGTTATAACCCGATTGGTCCCAACTGTCAAGCGATTGCACCAGCTAACGTTAATGTTAATCTAATTACTCGTAGCCATTCACATAAGTAACCGGGAATTTAATGAAGGATTACGTTTAACTTCATTTCTTGCAAGGAAGAACAGGAAATAACAATTTGAAAAGCTTTGGAAGTTTGTGTTAAATGACACTTCAGATTCAAGGGACAGAAAAACAGTTCGCAGTTTGCGGTAACCGAAATTCGCGTTAACTGACAAAACTTTCATAAGAAACAATACATCTTTGCCGGGACCAAATCTTTGTTAATGTTAACAGAGTGTTCGTCGTAAGCGAGTTCGTGTTAACGAGGTTTTACTGTATATAGTAAAAATTCTGGTAATTTTTTTCTGTACTCATAATAGACCTATTTTTAATGTGGATTGACATTAAAATAGATGTTTCATCATTTTACATTAACACACAAGATGAACACACAGAATTTTATTTACTAAACATATGTACCGGTATTCATATTTACACTATTTAGGGTATTATGAATAAAAATGTTAGGCATTCAGTCCTTAAATAGTTTTTCCACTATTTTTGGCCTATTTTTAGAGGTCTGTAAAAGTGGTTTTATTTTTAGGGAAAATTTGTTCTAAAATTATAATATTTCGGTGCTATTATTAATTTGACGGTGATATTTCAAAAATTATATATACTTATATAATGTATAATATATATTATAATGTAAGTTTTGTAATTCATAAATTAAAACTATTATGAACTACTAAGTAATTTCTGTTGTCACTCTCAGCTTAAATCGAACATCCTGCCTTTGAAAATCAAATATTTTTGCTTATATTTTCATTTATTATAGGGAGTATTGATTTTTATTTTGTTGTAAGTCCATAATGAATAATGTCTGCAAGGATTTTGGAAACAAATATTACTTTAAAATTGAATTTTTATGGATTTTCTTAATAGACAATCTTGATGGTTTAAAAACATCAATTGAATATATATTCTTTCAACTTAAAAAAAAAAGGGAAAATTCGTTCTAAAATTATAATATTTCGGTGCTATTATTAATTTGACGGTGATATTTCAAAAATTATATATACTTATATAATGTATAATATATATTATAATGTAAGTTTTGTAATTCATAAATTAAAACTATTATGAACTACTAAGTAATTTCTGTTGTCACTCTCAGCTTAAATCGAACATCCTGCCTTTGAAAATCAAATATTTTTGCTTATATTTTCATTTATTATAGGGAGTATTGATTTTTATTTTGTTGTAAGTCCATAATGAATAATGTCTGCAAGGATTTTGGAAACAAATATTACTTTAAAATTGATTTTTTATGGATTTTCTTAATAGACAATCTTGATGGTTTAAAAATATCAATTGAATACACGGAGGAAAGAATACACGGAGATGCCCTGAGACCGCAAGCGTGAAGCCAACTGTCCGAGCGTTTGGTACTTAAGGGGGCGTGTCACTGTGTTTATATGTTTATAGTGTGCACGGAAAGAGTGGTTACTCGTCTTTGTTTCTTTGTTTTGAACAATTCAGAAGTGAAAATGAGTGCATGTTGTGCATTATTCTATGAACTTATCTTAAAAATTAATAATTTTGTAAAATTTAGGTACTGAAAATAGTCAATTTTTGGGATGAATGAATATGGCAGGGGTGCCCACAGGGGGGGGGGGTGGTTAAGACGCAGACTGCGTCATTGAAATTTCTGGGGGGGGGGAAATATTATCATTTACGAATTTTCTGGGGGGGTTGAAAATTGTGGCAAAATTAGTTTTATATGTTAAAAATAAAAACAGTCAAGTTTTATAACTTCAAAAGGTCTCTTCTAATTCTTTATAAAGATAAAGATGAAGAATTTCGACAGTCATGGGCGCCCATACCCGGGGGGGGGCGCAAGGAAAAAAAATGTATATTAATAATTATTATAGTCAGGTATTTTTCTTTTAAGACAATTATTTGAATTGCAGAAGTTTTACCAAATCGACAACATGGAAGCAGAATCCACAGTGGATTAGGAAAGATGGGTTCAGGGGGTTTGGACCCCCAAAAGTCAAAACCTAAAATTCTATATTTGTATTAAAAAAAATATTTAATTAAACAAGATTTGTTGGTGTGTCAAATATGATATAGCAGTTATTTTCTTTTCATAACATAATGGCCAATTATGTCCACTGTTCCATGTGTTATTCAGCTTTTCTTATAAATAGTAATAAGTATTATAACTTAGGTAACAATTTCTTGTTTAAGTTGCCATGTCTTAGAGTATAGTAAACAAATTTGCTAACTAGTTTTTCAGTGCTAAAATAGCGTAAAATGTGATTTTCATTAGTTCAACATTTAAAAATTTTCTGGGGATGGACCCCCGGCACTTCCGACCCTCCCCGCAATTATTTTATGGCTACGTCATTGTTGCACTTATTATATTATTAATATAATGTTACAAAGTGGCCCAAAAACTTAAAGTGACAAAAAATCAATTAATTAAAAAAATTGCCCCCCCCCCCATGAAAATATTTTATGGGAGCCCTTGTCGACAGCCAATTGGGTTGGGGTGAGCAATGAAGTTTGGGGGTGAGCAATGATGTTTGGGGGGGTGAGTCATGACGTTTGGGGGGTGGGCACCCCTGAATATGGGTATAATTGCTAAGCATAATTTACTTGTATTTTACACTAGGCTGCTAATTATTGATGTATTTTCTTTATAACGGCCTTAGGCTACTTGTAATTAATCAAATAAAGTGCATTTATCTGAATTATTAGTTATACTAAGTAATTTATTGCTTTAAATTTTCAATATTTATATTAGTTGCCATTTATTGCGTTTAATAGAGTCAATAACCACATGGTGTAGCTATATAACTGTCCAAAATATTTTTCTCGTTCTGAATTATCATAGTCGCACGGTCACTTAATCATTTTCTGACTCAGTATTTATACTCGCACATGTAAAGTTGCTCATTTGAAAGTTACATTTTTGGCTCTTCTGAGATAGGTTAATGCTTACTACCGGGATTATTATGATGTCAGAGTATGTAGTTAATATATGAAATTAGGATATTACATATTTTCCCTACCGTTACGTTGTTATAACCCGTGAAACTTCGGAGTATTTGCGTGCTATTGTATATAGCAAGCCTCCCTTTTGGTCATCTAAGGGGGCGTGGTCATTGGCTTCATCTGTTTCCCATACGACACCGCAAGCACGGCGTCTCCGTGTATTCTTTCCTCCGTGATTGAATATATATTCTTTCAACTTAAAAAAAAAAAAAGGCAAAGAGTTTAGTTCTTGGGAAGCAGACTATGATAGTGGCAGAGTGCACTTGGTATTTTGATCCTAAATGTCTTCCTCTTTGGGCTTTCTCGGTGAGCTGTTGGTTTTAGTGTGAAAAATTGTTGCTCTACCTCTCCAAGAGAAAATATTCTTTTATGCCATCATTGCCATTGTATTCATTTCCTGTTAACATCACAAGGAAATTATATACATGGCGTGTCTGGAAAGTAAGTACCATTTTGGAAAAACTCGCATACAGAATGTTTTTCAAAACAAAATTTATTTTTACATGAAAGAGCAAACTATTTTTCTATATAGTTACCATCATTGTTCAGACATTTGTTGTTGCGGGGAAACCAACTTGTCTATACCCTCTTCCAAGAAATATGCCACCAATGAAGACCGTACTGATGGTTTCACCTCTGGGAAGGAACTCAACAAGCAGAATTCCCTGTGTTTGTCCCAGAACACAGTGCTCATGATTCTAGCACTCCTCACAGATAAGAGTTTCCAATTTCACATTTTTATTAAAATCGTTAGAGCCAATTTTTCAAAAATCAAAATTTTTAAAAAAGTTTTCATGAAAAGTCCCTTTAATATTTCAGTTATAAAACCCAAATTCTGGGCGGTTCGATAAAATTTCGAAAAAATCCTTGATTCAAAACATGAAGTAAATACAATGAACCGTTTATCCACTGTGCTTGTCCACAAACGGATGGACAGACGTCATTCCAAAAACACTTTTTTTGGTTTCTAGGCATTGTGCAACATGCTTTCCCGGTGTTGTCTCGAATTAGATTTTTTGTCACGATCACAATACTTTCTCTGAGAAAGTAAAAGAGGTGTTAGCACCAGGAAAGTGTTGGATGTACAATGTGACATGTTTGTGAAATCAGCAATTCACAAAATTGTACTTTTTCCACCATAACAACTCCATACGTCAGAAAAGATGTCAATAAATGAATAAGGATCTTGAGACAGAATGAAAGCTTAGTATTGAAGCCACTAGATGTCAGGGTGTATAGCGTACTCGTGTTTCAATGTTGTCAGCTCTACCTACGAAATTGATCAAAACCTACCGAATGAGTGGGGAGCCGAGCGCCCCAGAAAGCACGCGCGGGTAGTATGTTTTCTTGTCTCGTGATCATGCTGATTGACTCTTTCCAGACTGCTACAATTTTTATAGTTCCTTTGGTTTTTCATTTAACAATTTTTCTTGCATAGTTCATAATATTTAATAGTTGTATGTTTCGGTCCCGGCAGACTATTAATACTGGTTTTTAGAAATGTTGTGAAATTCTCTAATAATGAGTCAAACTCCACATCATTTAGCTCATTAAGGAATTTAGATTTTCATTGTAGGATATTTTCCTTAAATTGTTAGAATCTGTTATGGAATTGCTTGGCACATTTTCTGCTGTTTTGTAGTTTCCGGTATACTGTTCATGGTGGCTTTGGCAATTTTCTGAGAGTTATTACTGCTGTTGTATTTATTTTATATTTTGGTTCTATGTACATCTGTATGGGCACCACTTATGTATGTCTGAATTTTGAGAGGACTGGTGCCCTAGTAAATCAGCTGCATCATAATCACTATAGAGTCCACATCATTTACAAGTTCGTGAGATGAAAAATTGACTTCTTGCTAAATGTATGTGAATACATCGTTTTGTAAATTGTCTTTTGCAAATGGTGCATGTTATGAACTCTGGAGAATCACTAGAAGATGCAGATGGATGAATAAAATCATCTTGCGGGTATAACGAGTGACAAAAAGCACTTAAGGAGTGCTTTGAAAAGTTAGTAGAATATTAGGCCACATCACAAGGAGGCTATTTCGAAAGTCTGTACTTGAATTTCAACAAGGTAATATCTCAGGGGAAAAAAATATTTTCCTGTTATCTTTTTTATACCTCTTCGTATATCCTCAGAACATGTGCTGCAAAATTTGGTGTAGACATTTTCAAAACTAACAAAATAATTCAAAGAGATTAACATTAACATGAACAGGAATGATTAGTAGTCTTACCTCCATTATATCTGTGAAGAGGAAGAAGACTAGACCATCTCCACGGCCACTCATACCATCACTGAGTTCAATGACATCACAGCGCATGATGAAGCTACGATGTGAGCTAACCAGGTGAGGCTGTAACACAATCCAAGTAATAAATAAATCTTAACATTATGTTATAAAAATAATTAGTTCATTTTTCTGACATAAATTCTATACTATTCACTACCCACATTCAAAATTTTCGAAATGAAAATGCAATAGAATAAAAATAGTAACAGTACCTAATGCATGACTCATTTTACAATATCCCAATTTTTTGCTTTTCATTTTGGCTACTCATGCTTGTCATTCCTCTCTAGCACATAATGTTTAATGTTTAATATATATGTTTTGCTTTTGATTTATATTATTTACTGTTTGCCTTGTTTTGTGAGTGCATTTAGTGTATGGACTGCCGGTGTGGTCTTGTGGTTAGCGTCGCTGACTACAGATCCATTGGCCCGGGTTCGATCCCCGGTACCTCATCAGATTTTTCTGAGGTAGGGAGGTTTGGTAGAGGTGCACTCAGCCTCATGATTCAAATTGAGGAGCTACTTGATAGAGAAGTAGCGGCTCCGATCATGAAAACCACCATTAACGGCTGTGGGTGTCGGCATGCTGACCACATGCCCCCCAATCCTGCCATCTGCCTATGGTACATGACGCAGTGGTCGGGTGGTAGGCCAAGTCCCTCCAGGGATGTAGCGCCACGGAGTTTAGTTTAGTTTATTTGTGTATGACATGTGTGTGTGTGTGTTTTTTGTATGTAGCGTCGCTTTGCCCTGAATTTTTTGTTTTGTTTTGTTTTGTTATTTCCAGTGGTCACAGTTTTCTGTTCCTGTACTGAGCTGTGCCCGAGCACGAGCTTTTACTCATTCAGGCATCAGTTATGAATGTATGTTTTATGTTTTACGAAGGTGCCATACTTTCATAAATAGAACTATAAACTGAAACAAAATTGGAAGTACAGTAAAAGCTCCTTATTCGCGGGGTATATGTTCCATAAATATGCCGCGAATACAGAAACCGTGAATACGGAATGGTAATTTATATGGGATTGTAGGGGATATGTTCCTAGGTGACAAAATAAAAAAAAAAAAAAAAACAAATATATACAGTACAGTAAAAAAATCAATTTAATTGAAGTTTTTGAACCAACCTTATGATGCTTGAAATCCTCCACCTGTACATTCACCACTACAACTACCATCAGGTTCTTTAAAATGAGCGTAAAGACGCTTTGCCTTCTCCCGGACCATTGGACCACTCAGGGGCACCCTTTTTTGGTTGCGGTCTTCGATCCATAATGACAACGCCACTTCCATTTTTGTAACGAATGTGAAAGACGAAACAATAAAACACGCACAGCGGCTTTTACCATAGAACGGAACAGCAGCATTTAAAAATATACTTTATTCATTGAGTAATAAGGTTGCTTTCATTCTGTTTGTTTACATTCTCAAAAACACCGATCGCGGCGAAGGTGGCTTATGTCAAAGTCCTCGGCGATATCATTTAACAACAAAAGCAAAGTTGTAATAAGATCTACAGTACTGTATTTTACTTTTTTTATTAGTCCATTTGACAGCATTTACAAAGGATATTGGGTTGGATACCTATTGGAATCTTTTTATTATTATTAGATCCGCAAATAAAGAAATTTTTAGCCGCGAATATAGGAATTGGGTCGCATTTTTTTTCATCCGCGAATAGTGAAAACGCGAATGAAGGAAGCGCGAATAAGGAGCTTTTACTGTACTGTACTTAAAACCTATCATACACATGTAAAAATGTAATGTCTCATCGCTGTTTGTACCGATTTGACACAAAAACCACTCAACTGACAGAGCTGAAAACATAGCTCTTACACCTGGGAAAGTTACAGGACTGTAGTAGTTCACTCATTTCTGCTGTTTCACCTAATACTATAATCATTAACATTCAATAACATAAGCCATGACACAATAAACAGATATTTATCAATGTTTCAAATCCTACTGGTAAAACCAAAGATTCGTATCAACACTCCTGAACTTCGAACACTTCTTGAAGCGGACAGCAGTGTAGCATCATTCCAAGATCATGGTGGCACAAACAAAAGATTATTTCTCTTTCAAATTCCATGGCCCCTTCCTTGCACTAATCCACAATGATATAATACATCAAATATAATACTACCAACCATCACACACATACTCAACAGCTCCTTAATGACAGCCACCTATCCTAAAATATGGAAGCAGGCATTTGTTCGCTCGCTTCCAAGTGACTTCAGACCCATATGCATTTTGCCTACCTTGTCTAAAGTACTGGAAGTACATAAGCAACTGAAAGCCAATATGAATGAACATAAATTACTGGATATGTTTCAGTCTGGCTTTAGAAGCAGACATAGCATTACTGAAGGTAACAGAAAACATTCGAGAAGCATGTGACGCAAGTAAAGTGACAGTACTAACATTGCTGCACTTCAGTAAAGCCTTCAACTCTGTTAATATTGACTTCCTGATCTTGAAACTCAAAAACCTAAATCTCTCAAATAATGCAGTCAACTGGTCTGACTCTTATCTTCGAAAAAGAGAACACTGTGTAATCTCCTGTGACCAACACTCTGCATGGCGAAATGTCCAGCAGGTGTCCCACAAGGCTCCTGTTGTTCACGATGTACAGTCGGTCAAATAAAAAACGTCAGGCGTTATTTGATTAAGTACCACGAACAAGCATATGCGCATGTACAGGAAGACTTAAGGTTAGGTTCACACCTGCCTCTTGTCTGTCCATGTATTTTCTTGATTATGTAGTCAGTTTTGTTCCAAAACAAACATGTATAGAAGGCTGTGGCTATATGCCACACGTCCGCCATATTCTTGCATGGAAGTTCTTATAATAATAATGAATAAATTTGCGAAAAATATGTTTATGCAAGGAGCATTTTTTAAAGATTTTATTTTATAATACCGGTACTTGTAGTGCAAAATCAATAACTTACATTCAACTTCTGCAACCAATCTAGCATCGAAATACGCGGCCGGCCAGATCCACATTTCCTATGAAAACTTCCGGTCGCATTATAGTGAAATACCCACCTCTGAGCCGCTCTTTAAGAAATATGGAACCTTCTCGCTGCTTCAGAGGCCGAAAAATGCAGGTCAATTTCAGCCCTAACTACACTTTCTCTCAAGCTAGCATTTGTATGTGGCGCGATGACACAAAGCAAAATGAATTATGACAATACATTAAAGTTGAATATCGTGTGTTGCGCTTTCCGTGTTGTTCATTTTTTCCCTCCTGTCGCATGGCCTCATGTGTTCGGAGAATGACCTGTATATTATGTTTTTATAGAAAACTTGTGAACTAATGCGTTAAAACTTCAATTTTAACTGCATACGAGTCCCGACGTTTTTTATTTGACCGACTGTACATAAATGACATATTAACTGCCATAAAACACTCTAAGTACACTTGTATGCTGATGACCTGCAACGTTACATTTCTATTGACATAAATTCAATCAATGATGCGGCTACAAGACTAAACGAAGACATCATTTCAGTATCTGACTGGTCCAATAAATTTTATTTAAATTTAAATCCCCAAAAAACTCAATCTATTGTAATAGGATCAAAGTATCACTCGAACTTGATTGACACAAGAACAATCACCTCTATAAAAGTAAATGAATCACCAATTTATTCAATACAGCTCAACGATAAAGAACTTAGGAATTTTCATGGATAACAATCTAAATAGGAGCACTCAATTATCCATGTCCTCAAAAGACTAGAAATATATTTCCTCTCGACTGTAAAGAAAACTCTAGGACAGACCCTCATTATGGCTCATTTTGACTATGCTCACATAATAATGACTAACTTGACGTACGACCTAAAAATGAAATTGCAGCGTGTTCATAATGTGTGCGTACGATTTATTTGTAACACGTGCAAATATGACCATGTCACTTCATCTCTGAATGTGTTAAACTGGTTTCGACTCCATACACGCCATGACTACCACTCCCTACACTACTTATTTTCCAAAACCTTCTAACCTCGACACCTATCTACCTATCATCACTCTTCAATTCGCTCGCCTCTCATCATAATTTCCTCACCCGTTCACAACATGACACTATCAGTACCATCCCATCACACAGCTCTTTACTTGTCTTCGTTCACCATTACTAAAACACGATTATGGAATTCTCTGCCCGTGAATGTCAGGGACTGTCAAAATCCCAGAGAATTCAAACGTAATCTGTTTGAATACCTAACACACTCAGGCATCTTTAATGCTAGTACTTTTTACTTTTTCTTACTGTATTTTTCTTGTATTTTTATAGTTATATTGTAATTATAGTTTTGGAATCCTGGTCTAGAGGGGAAGATGGTCTTATCTCTACCAGGTTAAATAAATAAATTAAATTAAATTAAATTGATAGGGAAGTAGCTCAGTTGTATTCTGTGAAAATATGGGGGCCAGGAAAGAACAGAGTATCATAAAACAATAAAATAATTATCAGATGAGTTGAACTAGGGTTGCCATATTCACAAGAGTAAAAAAGAGGACACATTTGTCGATACCTATCTACACAATAACTAAATGAGGTTATTTTATAGCCCTTATTATTCATAGAGCAAAGGAAATATAATATGTTGGTAACAGCATTCAAATTTTCAATTATATTAATTATGTAACCGAAATGATTTAGTTTACATTTAACAAGTAATTATAATATTCAAGTACTGATATGTTGACTCAAAAGACAAAAGAATAAAATACTATGTTTCAATACATTCAGTAGGCCTATTCTACATGCAACTGTAAGTACAAGTGGAAATACAGTTGCCTCAAGATTTTTCATTTTTAATGCACTTTGACTTTCGTTGGACCAAGCATATTTCTCTGCAGGTCTTATCTTGTTCAGCAAAGGTTTCTTACTTAAGACATAGGCATGGAATTCCTCACAAGTGAAATGCTTTTAATCCCTCTGCTCGGCTCGTTAGGCTCAAGGCCTGTTGGCTCATGTAATAAAAAAATTTAAAAATAAAAAATAAAAAAAAAAAAAGTCATTGAATTTATAGTCTGATAACGGCATCCATTCAGAAAACCTGGACATTTTTCCGAAATTAAAATTTCCACCCGGACAGAAATTATAACCCTAAAAAAGGGAGGACATGTCCGGGAAAAACCGGGCATATGGCAACCCTAGTTGAACTAAAACACTTATGCTTCACTTACCAACTTTTTGGTAGTACATGTTTCAAGGACTTTTGTCCCCATCTTCAGCTACTTGTCAATTTGTCAACTTCTTGTCTTGACAAGTACTACCAAAAAGTTTTTAAGTGAAGCATAAGAGTTTTAATTTAACTCATATAATTATTTTATTATAGTTGCTTCATAGTTTAAGTTCCATCAATTTAAAGATATCATAAAACAATATTACGAAGAGTTAGAAGAAACCATGGGAGAAATTTATGACTATACTGTAGCAATAGATATTACTTTTATGTTGAAGATTTTATTATGTATAGAGTAGTATTTGGTTGAATATAAAGGCATGTTCTACGTTACTTGATATTATATTTACTTTTAAAACCCCAAGCATGTTAGCTATGCTGTGATACGGTGCCCCAGTGCCTAACTAATGTAAAGCAACTTGCAATGGCTGATTTGGTATTAGTGTTGCGCTCTAGAAATGGTTCAATGGAAATAAATGACTGATTGAACTTATTTACGGTTAGATGGAACCTTTCAGCACATTTTGTCCAACTATGATGTCCTTTGGCTCTCAATATTCTTGGATGTTCTTCATCAATTTAATTTCAATATAATATTTAGAGAAATATATATTTTATAGACACATATTATGCTTATAAAGTATGAATTCCCACTATTTTTTTTAGTCATCCTAGAGAGTTGGGCAATGGTTCTTCCAGCATCCAAGTCTAATCTTTTTTGTCAGGTTTAATCAGACTCAGCACAGATGGCATTGCTCTGGCTTTTATTAAAATATTTGATAACAGAATACACACGTAAGTCAAATGTTGAAATAATACTGCAAAACTAAACAAATAAACTGATTCAAACTCTGGAAGAACGTCAAGCACACTAATAAACTAAGTATGGTTACTTCCTCTTGACGTTGAAAAGGTAAGGCTAAAGATCTTGCAAAATATTTTTGCAGTCTTACGAAGGATGGGTAACCGGCTAGTTTAACTTAATTTTGAAAAATAAATAAATATGAATAAAAATAAATAAATAATAACAAACTAACAATTACAATAATAATAATAATAATATCAAAATAATAATAATAATTCCTACCGTAAATGATGCAAATACACTTTAAGAAAAATAGGGCAAAATGTATCACACCAATTTGTAACAGTATAACCAATCTTATTCTATTCCTTTAATTGTAAGACTATCTGATATTAGACTCACAGGGCAGTTGTCAATATCGTTGAATATATCAAACATAACAAGCTGTCCTTCAGTTTTCCTCTTGTCCTCATTTATGTGCGTCATCACTTCCCGTATACTGCTGAGTGCTTGCTCGAGGGCAGAATAGTCAGGATTGTTTTTACTTGTGTGCTTCAGTATTTCTGTAACATACAAACATAATGTACCTGTCAGAGTGACGAGGATCTCAGATAAACAATAATAAAGAATTATTTAATTAGTTTTTTTCCCCCACATTTCTCCTTTTAATGTGTAGATTCAGGCAAGCTGACTTGTTTGTAAAAACTGAATATCTACCTCAAACACTGTAATCTTCATACTATTTTCTTGTAGAGGGAATAAAAAAAGAATTATACTTTTACTTTGGCATAACTTCATAATAATATTAACTATTAAGAAACAGCTGTGATTTCATATATTACCAAATATCAGCATACGAGTATTTGTACAATGAATAGGTCAGAATACAAATTACTGTACTACAGAAAATTATTCTGGAAGATCACAGTTGTAAGTTATAAAAGGACAAAGTTGTATGAAATTTGGTACCAGTATTAAAATACATTATTGAATTTCATTCCAATAGTGGGATATATAAAATAATGTATGAAGTTAAAAAAAAAACAGTCTATAAACCACTATCAAAAACTAGACGAGGAATTAGTGACTGAAAACGAGATTTATATGTTTTAAATAGTGCAAGTACTGTATATAGTGAAACCAAATTAAACTAAGCATTAAAATGGAAACTTCTCTAATAAATACAAAAGAAAACTTCTTGGATGCAAGAAAGGTTAGAGATTCATTGAGAAACACAGAATTTGACCTATGGTGCCAGCTCCCTCAGAAAGGTAAGGGCGTTATCTTGTTTAAAGAGTATACTCCAGCTAACAGATGGATTTACCACCACGAAGGCTTAACTTGTTCGGAGTGGAGAGATGCAATTAAGATGGTTGGCAATGTAACAGCAGTGCGTGCCATTCCTGGTAGGAGCCTAGATAATAACCGTTGTCGACACTGTCACAACGAGATCGAGACATTAGCTCATGTTCTTGGTTCTTGTCACCATGGTAATGCACTTCGCAATGCGAGACACCACTCCATCAGGACTGTCATTGCAAACGGTCTCCGGCAAGTTGGTTATGTAGTCCATGAAGAAGTTCATGGTTTAGCAGAGAAAGGAAGTGTTCGACGTATTGACATTATTGCATACAAAGAGAACACTGCTGCTGCTTACATCCTCGACCCGACAATAAGAATGGAATCTCATTTCAATCAGCCTCAGGAGGTTCATGAAGAGAAGCAAGCCATATATCAGCCTACAACACCGTATTATATGGCCAAATACAAACTTAAAAAAATAGAAGTCATCGGTCTTCTGATTGGAGCACGGGGCAGCATTCCATCTTTTTTCGTGACTGTGTGCAAGAGACTAGGGATTCCTAATTCCACCATTCTACAAGTTTTGAAACTGGCACTGAAGGGATCTGTCTCATTATTGCGCCATCACTTGTATAATTGATTTTTTTTTTTAAAGTTATGCATTATCTACTTCAATTATGATACAATTATTGAATTCGTAATATCTGGTAACTTCTAACTTTAAGTTGAATTTTTCTCAAACTGTTGGGTGTGTTATACTTCATTGTTAATAGAAGCACAGTAAGCTTTGTCATTTAGGCAATCTTGTAATCAAGAAAGCAAATAAAATAAATAATAAATAATTATGTTATATAAGTGTCCCCTAAAACATTTATACAAAACAATTGGAGATTTTATACAATATATATTATGTGTGTCCTGAAAGTCAGTATAATAAAAGATTAAAATACTGAAAAATACACATATACCACTCACATTAATCTAAAAGCATATACAGATTTGATTGTATTGTTTCTTCATAGGTTTGAACCCGATAAGTTAATTTAAAAGCAATATAACACCATTTCTTAATTCATTAATTATACTATACATATTAAAATCTAAAATTATATAATTTTGTTCTCACTGAAATATTCTATAACACAATGTTCACAAATAGTCATCTGTCTATATATCATTTGATAAATGTGCAAGAATGGATGGCTTCACTTTTATAATATTATGCTGTTGTTTGCATTCTGCTGTTCTATTCTGTTTATTGCCTTCTTTTAGTTTCTCTTTTCAGCTATGTTTTTCCTGTCCCAGTGTTTAGATATGCATTTTGACATTAATATGTGTCATCTTCAATCTGTCACCAGAACTGTTTACAGATGAATACAACATTTTAGGTATCTCCCATCTGACAATCTGATCGTGAATTACATAAAACCGCCACCAGGGATACCTAGAGATTCTTCTAGCAAACAAGGACCAGCAGTTGGCAAGTAGTTGAGGACGCATGCAAAGGCATGCGAAACATGTTCTACCAAAAATTTGGTAAGTGGAGTAACTAAGTGTGTTAGTACATTCACATTATGTTTATAAATATGTTATAATCAGGGCCCGGATTCTGATGACCTAAAATTGTTTGAAAAATGACCTATAAAATGACCCTACATTTTAAAGAAAATGACTTCATAATCATAAAAAATTACCTAAAAACTTACATTTTCTTCATAAAAAAATTATTATTCTACACACGATGTTATAGAGTAATTTGTACATAATTGTAAAAACTGTAAATAATTGTAATGTTGTGAATTTTCTTTTCTCACGGAAATTTATACTGGCACTGAGGCACTGGTGAGTCAAAATTCAGCACATCCTTTTGTGGTCTGCCGGATTATATTGTTTATTGAGGGTAAACAGTAGTTTGCACTCTCAAATTAAAGCAGGTGGCAGACTCTGGTGCCAAGTCAATCTAATAACAATAGTAATATAATACAAAATTTTGGCGTTTCTTTGATTCTCATTTCCGACTGAGACATGTCAAGACTTTTAAACAGAATTTTTCCTTCTTGCATTAAACAAACAACACTTCAAAGACGCTAACGACGAAAAAAAGTTAATGCACTCAGTGTAAATACATGAAAATGACTTAATAAGGAAGAAAATGACACGAAAATGACAAAATAATGACCTAAAATTGAAATAAATGCCCTAAAAATTTAAAATGGCATAAAATGACAAAAAATAACCTAATAAAAATGCATTTCTACAATCTAGAGGCCATGATTATGACTTACCTACAAGTTGGCAACGTCTATATAGCATCAATAAAAAGATGACATGTCATTAGAATCCGGGCCCTGGTTATAACTCTACTGTGAAAGTTCCATCATAACTTTTCAAAGAACTGTCATCTGTTTTCACTATATCAGTTGGACATCTAGTCAGTGGTGTGCAGACCCTTAATACATTTTACACTATTGTGTTGTATTTTCAATCCTTAGACTGAGGGGGAGGGGGACTTCTTTGCTTACAAGGGCCAATATATGATGTGTCTTGACATCAGGAGCTGCACTTTTTTAAATTCAGTAAAATTATTACTAAAAATTAAAATTATTTATTAAAACTTGGAACACATTAATGAGAGCACTTTTTTGGATGCAGTAAAATTGTTATATGTGAAAATGCAGTACACATTAATGAGAGCGCAGTGGACGCTCAAAGTCAATTTCCAAAGCTGTTGATATTTTTAACAAGTCCTGAAGATGAGCATCTGTAAGTCCGTTTCTTTATAAAGATTTAACTGCGACCGGTGACCGCTAGGTGATGGTACAAGCAAAGAATGTTATTCAACCGATGCTTGATACTGGGAAATTGTGGCTAGCTTACATTTATCCCGCTAATTTACAAAATGTATCAAGGTCAGTTTTGCACCTGTGTAAGGTGGTTTAGATTTTATATTCAACTGTCATCCTTTCCCAAAAGAATGTAAAATATAAAACTATAATAAAAGTATAAATATTTTAAATTTTATTAATTATTGGCTTCGTCACGGGGTGCAGAATGAGGTAGAGGACCACCAGCTGACCATCCCTGCCACAGACCATAAGTTCCTTACACCAAAATGTTTACGTGAATCCACTCTACAATTTTTTCAGTTAAATTCTCGGACACCCAGAAAACTGTATAATACCGTATATACTCGAATACTACCCGCATATTTTTTTAAAAATCGCAAACGAAAAACTGGGGTGCGGGTATTATTTGAATACTGGACTCCTCTTATTTGAATTTTGACAATTGTGTACCATATCGGCTCATTATAGCACGATGCTTTGTAGTAGCATCACAGTAGGCTTATAGTATAACAGTAACGAAGCTGTAATGAAAGGAAAATGAAACAAAGAAGATGCTTTCTTATGCACACACATGGTCCGCATAGAGATGCCAAACAAGCAGTGCAGTACTGCAGTCATGGCACACGTGCAGTACAATAATTCGGGAAAAGTTCGGTAGAGTTCGGAGTCGGACCAACGCACGTCATCGCGGGTGATTCCCGCAGAATGAAGAGTGTTGTTGTTGTTGAGGTATTACGCTGCGCGTATAAGACGGCGAGATTTGGCGGGCTGTTACCATGCACGTTATTTTTATAAGTGCCTTTTAGCCTACCATATTTAATTATTTTATGATATGAAACGTTAATTATAACTGTTTAATTAAGAATAAAACTGGCAAAATAACTTTATATATGGGCCTGTAGATTTCTTTTTTCAAACTTCTTTTTGAAAAATTTGGGTGCGGGTATTATTCGGGGGTGGGTAGTATTCGGGTATATACGGTATGTAAAACTGCAACCAGTGTTAGACCTTACAACACACTTACCATTTAATAACAGACTGATACTAGGAAGCCGCTGTACTGGCCTAATGAGAAGCTCCTGCAAACCCTGTCTACCACACTCAGGTTTAGTTTGGCAGATCTTCAAAAAGGCATGAAAACGAGGTTTGGTTTTGTCACAATTCACCAGCATCTCCTTTGTATTCTCAAAAAAGTTGACAAATGGAGGATAAGCTTTAATCAAATCAGGTGCCTGAAATATACAATGAAGTGAAAATGTTTTAAAAGGGTGGAGCTCAAAATAATTGAAATTCAATTTGCAAATATACACCAATATTTTTGTAGCAAAAAACTAAGACATTTTGGTTCCTGTAATAGAGTGTCTACTGTCAGAGTAGCACAGGTACCATAAATTAAGGCTCTAGCATTCAAAATATTTTTATTTTATTTATTTATTTATTTTGTTACACTGCAAGTGGGTCAACAAGCCGGTGGCAGTGTTGCAATTAATACCAGCCATACATATAAGTTTCATCATATTACAAGGGTCATCCAGAAAGTAAGTTCCAATCACTGATAAAGAAAACAAAAACACCAATAAGCAAAAAATATTTATTGCAATATTTACAGAGATTCACTGGCTACTTCTCTACATAGTCGCCACCGTTAATGAGTCATTTATTGTACCGCTGCACCAATATTTGTATGCCCATGTCATTGGACTCTACCCCGCCGTCTGGAGCCATGAAATCACTGACATCTGTACCTCTGCGTCGTTGGGGAAACATTTTTCTGCCAGAAATCGCTTCATGTGACACAAGAGATGGAAGTCACTTGGCATGTGGTCGGAGCTGTAGGGTGGATGGTCGAAGATCTCCCATCCAAACTGAAGCAACTGATTCGTGGCGTTGGCTGTATGGGACCGTGCATTGTCATGCAAAAGCATAATGCCTCTTGTCAGCATTCCATGACTCTTGTTTTGGATTTCCCTCCTCAGATTTTTTACCCATGTTTGATCCCCAGTGACAACACTGTCGAGAAACTCATCACCTTTCTCTGCGTATCGCTGGCGGCAGAGTCCTGTGACATGGACATACAATTGTTGGTACACCACTAAGATAAATGCTTCGATAACATGCCGACTATGCAGAGAAGTAGCCAATGAATCTCTGTAAATATTGCAATAAATATTTATTTCTTATTAATGTTTTTGTTTTCTTTATCAGTGATCGGAACTTACTTTCTGGATGACCCTCGAATAATGCTTGGTTTTAGAGTAACGTGTTTCTTAAATAAAAATTATGCAACTTAACCACAAAGTATGGAATTTCTCTTATAGGTTTCAGTAAGTTATTCATTAATTTATATAGGTAGTTGGTAAAAGTGAAGTTATTATTGATAGTATAATAATGAGTCGACTCATTATATTATCAAGTTATTACTTAAAATCATTACATGTTACATGTTACATGTAAATTACATGTTTTGTCATGAATAGCTTAAAATTTAAAGAATTCTATTATTATTATTATAATTTAACAATGTAGTGATCTAACTAAAGACTACTGACTACTTACACATTTGAGAAACACTCTCCCTATACTTAAATCTTCCTTCCAGTGGGATGCTGCCCAGCACAATTCTTCCAACATTTTTTTATGAACTTCATATATTGGGGGTAGATTCCCAAATATTATCTTCAGTTCTGTGTTATTCAATAAAGGTCCTTCAGTTTCACTCATATTTTCCAAAGGAGTTTTGAACATCTATAAAACAAGAAAACGTTTTCAAAATTCAGACTTTCAAATTCCACTTATAAAGTAAAATCTCATTTTAAAGTTCCAACATTTAAGGAATTTGCAGAGAAAAAATTTGAAGTCCCTGCATAATTATCAGAAGAACAATATATTTCATTCATCTTTTTAAAGAACCCAATTTTAAAGAAAAATCTGCTCTTAAGGAATAAATCCGGGGTGCGCGGGCAAAGAGAGTTAAGTCCACTTCCTTGTTACTGAGAATTAGTGACTTAACACACTATACCAGCTCAACATAGCTTTAGAGATGGATAAACCCATGAGGCACACATCCATAACTACTGTACAATTTTGAATATGACTTACTGGACTTAACACAAATGTAGAGAACATTTTTATCTATAACTCTATGGACATACCTCAATTTTTTAGGATGGTGGACTTAACTCTCTTTGCCCGTGCACCCGCGAAATATTCAGTTTGCAATTAATTCAATTTGCAAATATAAACCAATATTTTTGTATCAAAAGACTAAAACATTTTGATTCATGTACTCAAAATATTCCTGCAGCAGTGAATTTATAAACTGGAAAAACAGATCCAACTCAATACAAACATCAAACAAACAAAAAGAGAAAACATTTTTTTTTAAAGTATGTGCCCACTTCAAATAATTTGGCAATGGAGAGGAAGTTCCTCTTTATAGATATCTAGAAAACCTAAATATTATCAACACTGGCATAGAATCTTGGTGTAATGAAATAATCAGTGAAGTTGATCAACATAATATTTCAATTATTATATTTATTTCTGTCACTGTTCAACGTTTTGTTGAAGTACACTCGTTGGATTGTATTATTGTTCTAAGAAACATAGTGTTCATTTAGAAAGAAAGACCTTCCTTTTCCTCCATTGACGGACTGCCAATCGACAAAGAATGCTTGACAATACTGCCCTCTTAAGCCAAAAGAATGTTATCTCAAGATTATTTCAAAAATCATGTTTTCACATAATTTTACATAGGGCTATAAACACAATGCAGTTATTTCCTAAGCGAAATGGGCTTATTCCAATAAATAATGCCTGAAAAACACTGCTGAATGAGTCGTATCTCAAAATCGATGTAAAATGCTAAGAAAATTTGGAAGAATGAAATGTTGAGATATGCCCTTTTGGCTTAGCAGGGCAAAATAACAAATTACACTTTCAAAAGTGACAAATTTTGGGAAACAAAATATATAACCTGCTTAGGAACATAACTTTATGTATATAAGGGGCATGGTAGCGATCCCAACAGGTAGATTTTTCTTTGAAATCTACCTAAAAGGAAATTTTTTCTGGCAGTGTCTTCACATTTCATAACGGCTATATTAAATAACACGACACACAGTGCCACCAGGCCACGTCACGTGAATTTAAACTGACAATATACGCATGCGTGGTTGATGCAACTTTCGATTGTTATATGTATGGGTCATTCCATGTCAAGTGAACCAATGGAAAAACGTGACCACCTCCGATTTTAGTCATACTTGGTTGTCATGAAGTACCACCTGAGATATGTTGAAGTACAAAATATCAGATTTTTATGTGTTGTAGTTTTCCAGTTATACCCTTCTGAAATATGGAAAAAAACCAAATTTTCTGCATAAGTGCAATCACAAAATGACGCATAAATCAAGCTGGAATTGACATAGATGAGTGGGAAAAGTACCAAAATGTAGCTTATATTATGAGCTTTAATTTGATATGTCACACGAGTACTTTCGAAAAAAAATATTTTCAAGGTTACCCAAAAAAAATTTGAAAACTGAATTTTTCAAAAACCTATATTTTGAAAATTTTGAAAAAAATCTCACAGAAACATACATATTTCAGCATCATGTCCTACAAGTTTTGTTATGGGATCGAAATGGGATCATATTTTTTTACATTTATAACAAATACTATGCACGCTGGGTAAGAATATATGACACAGGAATATTGCACTTAATTCTAAAATCCATTCCTTTGTCCAGGGAGTTGTTTACCAACATGCATATACCAACTTGTGCAAGTGGTCAAATGGGTATGAGTAAACACAGTCTGCAAGCATGTGAGTCAGCCAGGGAATGCAAGTTGTAACCTGTTGGACCTGGCTTCAGTTGTGCCTTGACTCTCATGCAGTGTGCTTCCTTTCTTCAAAGGCTGTACAAAGACTGTATTGCTGCATGTAAAGTAGTGGGTTCAGTGATTAAAATAGGCATTGTGTATTTCCCCAGTATGGCTGAAAAAGTAAGTGAAACAGCAAAGATTTTCTGCTGCAACCCTTTCAAGAAAGACAGACATCAGGGTGTGAAAAGAAGTGTGAGGCCTGTTACTGACTGGATGTGTGACATGTTTGACACCATTGTGGTAGGTATGAAAATTTGTGACAGTTGTAGGAAAGAACTATCAAAGCAGAAACAGGTTACAGATACAACAGATGACTGTTTAGTACCAGTAGCCAATACCACTAGGCCTACTAATGTTGATGAATCATTTGTAGCTTTAGATGTTACCTTAGAGTACCTTAATAAGTCTCTAAGCTCTCTAGAGGAGTCACCTGTTGCTAAGAGGAAGTTGCAAATGAAATCATACTGTGATAAAAAATACAGTAAAATAAAAAAATGTTTGACAGAAAAGGTACTAACAGCAGCAAGTACAAATACAGAGAAAACTGTTGACCATAAATCAGAATCATGTGAAGTCATTTGTCAGCTAAAAGAAAAGTTTCAAGAAGAAAATATAAGTGTTAGTGAAAAATTGCAAATTTTAACAGTACTACCTAAAAGCTGGTCATGCAGTGAAATACAAAATGAATTTCAGGTTAGCAACAGAATGGCAAGAAAAGCTAAAGCATTGGTGAAAGCGAAGGGTATTCTGGCAACACCAAATCCTAAACCAGGAAAGGTTTTAAATGAATCTGTGATTGAGAAGGTAATAGGGTTCTACAACAGTGATGATGTCAGCCGTCTTATGCCTGGAAAAAAAGACTTTGTTTCTGTGAAAACGGGTGACAGTAGTAGAATTCATGTACAGAAGAGGCTAGTGATGGGCAACTTGAAGGAAGTGTACGAGCTGTTCAAAAACAAAAATCCTACTGATAAGATTGGATTTTCGAAATTTGCTGATTTACGACCTAAACATTGCGTCTTGGCTGGAGGAAGTGGTACCCACACAGTATGCGTTTGTACAGTGCATCAGAATGTTAAATTAATGCTACAAGTGTTGAAATCCAAACAAATTACACTGAATGATGGCACAGATATAAGTAATTATAATTCCTGTTTAGCGAAGTTAATGTGTGAAGAGCCAGGCACAGCATGCCACCTTAATGAATGTCCTTCATGTCCAGGTGTAGATAATTTGAAAGATGAGTTACAGTTGCTGCTAGATAATGAACTGGTGGACAACATTACATACAAGCAGTGGGTTTCTGTTGACAGATGTAATTTAGTAACCTTCATCAAAACTGCAGATGAGTTTATAGAAACTTTGTGTGAACAGTTGTTGATTTTGAAGAGACATTCTTTTATTGCAAGAAGACAGGCAGAATATTATAATCACTTGAAGCAGAATATTGGAGTAAATGAAGCTGTGGTATGTATGGACTTTGCAGAAAATTATTCGTTTGTACTACAGGATGAAGCCCAGTCTTTTCATTGGAACAATGATCAAGCAACTATTTTTCCTATAGCAGTCTACTACAATGATCATAATATACACTACAAAAGTATTGTATGTATCTCTGAATGTCTACAGCATGACACCACTGCTGTTCATTTATTCCAGAAAAGGCTTATCTCTCATTTGAAGTTGGAAGTAATTAGAGATTTGAAAAAAATTTACTACTTCTCAGATGGTGCAGCTGCGCAATTTAAAAACAGAAAAAACTTTTCAAACTTATGCCACCATGTTCATGATTTTGGAATTGAGGCAGAGTGGCATTTCTATGCAACAGCCCATGGGAAAGGAGTATGTGACGGTCTGGGTGGTACTGTGAAAAGACTTGCAGGAAAGGCAAGCCTACAGCGGCCATACGAGCATCAAATCATGACACCAGCACAGCTGTTTACATGGAGTGAGGAAAACATCGACTCCATGCAGTTCTTCTTCTTCAATGAAGCACAATACAACAAAGAGGAAAAAATACTTGCAGACAGATTTCTGTCTACAAAAGCAATACCAGGCACACAGAAGTTCCACAGTTTCATCCCATTGTCAGATAAAGTGTTGTTGACAAAGGTATTTTCAAGAAGTGAACAGTCATCCACTTTTTCAGTGTTAGGACCACGTGTGCAACAGAGGCTGAAGCTAGCAGAAGTAAAAGGATATGTTACATGTGAGAACAACAATCATTGGTGGCTTGGTGTAGTTGTGGACAAAAATGAGACAGCACAGATAGTGGAACTGATGTTTCTGCACCCTGCAGGTCCTTCTCCATCATTTACTTTCAAAAGTGACTGTCCAAATAAACTGACTGTGCCTCTCTCTCAGATCCTCACCCTTGTGCAACCTACATGTCCCACTGGCCGTAGTTATTACCTCTCGAAGGAAGAGATGGATGCGGCAACCATGGCTCTAGAAAATTACTGTAGACAATAAATTCACGTTTTTGTCATTGAAGAAGGGAAGGTAACATGTTTTCTGTAAGTTTTTCTTTTTGATTGTAATGAAATTTTAGAATTAAGTGCAATATTCCTGTGTCATATATTCTTACCCAGCGTGCATAGTATTTGTTATAAATGTAAAAAAATATGATCCCATTTCGATCCCATAACAAAACTTGTAGGACATGATGCTGAAATATGTATGTTTCTGTGAGATTTTTTTCAAAATTTTCAAAATATAGGTTTTTGAAAAATTCAGTTTTCAAATTTTTTTTGGGTAACCTTGAAAATATTTTTTTTCGAAAGTACTCGTGTGACATATCAAATTAAAGCTCATAATATAAGCTACATTTTGGTACTTTTCCCACTCATCTATGTCAATTCCAGCTTGATTTATGCGTCATTTTGTGATTGCACTTATGCAGAAAATTTGGTTTTTTTCCATATTTCAGAAGGGTATAACTGGAAAACTACAACACATAAAAATCTGATATTTTGCACTTTAACATATCTCAGGTGGTACTTCATGACAACCAAGTATGACTAAAATCGGAGATGGTCATGTTCAAAATTGACAAAAAATTGGTTCACTTGACATGGAATGACCCGTATGATACATCTGATATATAAATTAGTCAGAGCAAGACCTTGATCGCTGCCGATATATCGATATTCAAGCTATCGATCCTCAGCTGGCGCTGTTGGACAAAAAAAATCCTCACATTAAGGACGCACCCTGGTTTTTTTTTTATAAAAAATTGTGGGGAAAGTGCCTCTATTACGCGGGTAAATATGGTAATTGAGCGCGGTTACCATACTCCAAATCTAAATTTTTTTAAAAATCCAGGTTTTTATTGAAAATTCTCTGACTTTTCCAAGATTTCTCCAGAAAAACAAAAATCCCTGACTTTTCCCGGTTTTCTCAGTTGCTAGTCACCCTGTTTATACAATTCTGAAGTCAAACATCACTTTGTCAAAGTAGGTAATATGTTATTCTTGAAAGATAATATTACTTTTAACACAGGGGTTCTCAAAGGGTGTGTTGTGAAATTGTTGGACTGTGCCGCGAAAAAATTGCTTGTGTATTCAATTTTTTAGTAACGCTATTTATTAATATTACAGAATAGCATAAGCCTACATGCAGTAAGAACTAAAAAATAAGATGCTCTGTCAATAATATTAAACTATTGTTGCAGTTTAGTAGGAAATGTGGGCTTGTTTACTTTTGCACAATTGTTCGATGTGGAGAGGAATCGCAGACAAACACACCCGTAATTCTTGATCTACAGAAAGAAGTCGCTCACGTTTCTTATTTTTAATGCAGGTCAGTGCCGAAAATCCCTGTTCGCACAGATGTTGTTGAAAACTGCATTAATATAGATATGGCATGCTCTGATAACACTAAGAACTCTCTTTTCACAGAAATCCAGAACTGAAGTAGTGTTTCTTCCCTAAATTTCAGCTTCAAAGTTCGATCAACTTGAAGTTCAGCCAATTCTTCTGCCTCTTCTAATGGTAGATGTTTTGTGTCCTCAGCAGTAAACAGCAAAGGGATTGGGAACCCAGGTGCATTCGTTCATGTTGAGGGAACATTTCGAGATCACTTTTTTCAACTTTTGACTTCCACAGGTGAATGTTTCTTAAGAACCCATTCAGCTTGTCAGTTGATGTAAGAATATTCTCTTTCTTTCCCTGCATACTGGCAATGAGATTATTCAAATGTCCAAAAATATCAGCTAGGAATGCAACTTTGGAACATCAAGTTTCGTCGCTAATGAGGTCAGCGAACTCATGTTTTTCTGTGGCAAATATTTGTAATAACTCATTTCTAAGTTCATACAATCTGGAAGGTACATTTCCAATGTCGCTACAAGCCTAATATTAATAAACTCTACTTTCTTAATGGCTGAATTAATTCTCCTATGTATGAAGAACCCGGTCCCTAATTGATGGTTATCATTCCCTTTCCTGTAGAAAAGAGTATATGCATCTGTCTGTATTGAACCTTCACCATCCAACTTCCTGTACTGCTACTACATCGAACCTGTATTTCTCTCTAATTCTCTAGTTACCGATTTAAGCGTCCCAGGCCTATGTTAGCTCCTAGTATTTGCTTTTATGAAATCAGAATTTACTTACAGTCATGATGGTATGTAGAATCCCCACATAGTTTGTCTCAGTCTGTACCAGCTCCATGAATACTTGATGCCTTGGACTCTGAATCTTTCTTGGTGTTTCCACAGCTTCCACATCTGTACAATAGAATTGAACTTTTAACCAAAGATAACCAAAGATAAAGCAAGCACATATAACCACAAACATGATAAATCAATATATGGGATATTTATTTGTTTTAGAATAATACAGTTCTGAATAGCCCACCAAGACTAAATAACATTAATTAAAATATACCCATATTAAAACAATAGGTGATTAAATGAAGGATAATTATTATTCATAAAATAATATCAAATTGCCAATAGTCACACACTCTAAAACCGACCCACCGCACATAACGCCCAAAGTTGGGGCTCGAAAAGGACGAAACTGCTTTACAAGAAAGGGAACTTTGAGAACTTCTAGATCATCGAACATTACTACTTCTGTTCTGTGCAAAGGCCTAAACTTTGTACCTACGCCGAAGTCTGTTCCTGTGAAGAATATAATTAGTGGAATAGAACAAGCTATCCATAAACTCAATCCCGAAGCAGCAGAGGAGGTACGCCGAGACGTCTGTAGAGCTCTAGTACGTCCAGACAAACCAAAACCTAACATCTCCAGAGAAGAACGCCAGGCCCTCCGTGCACTGCGAGACAACACAGATCTCGTAGTATTACCGGCAGACAAAGGGAACGCCACTGTCATTATGAAAACTCCTACATACCACGACAAAATCATGGGCTTATTGTCCGACGATTCCTACAGTAAATTGACCAGAGATCCTACTAACAAAGTTGTTAAACAGACAACCGCCCTTCTCAAAACTTCGGGCCTTTCTCCAGAAACCATTACACATCTGACACCAAAAACGGCTGTTCCTCCTAGGTTATATGGACTACCAAAGATCCATAAAGAGTCTACGCTGCTTAGACCAATCGTCAGCGCCATTGGGTCTCCTACCTATCTGCTAGCTAAACATCTTACTAGTCTACTTCAGCCTCTCGTGGGAAACTGCGCACATTACGTAAAAAACTCGACAGATTTCATTAAGACATTGGTCAACATTAAGATAAATCCCACAGACCTTCTTGTCAGTTTCGATGTGGAATCCTTATTCACACGTGTACCTCTAGATGAGACCCTGAGATTGTTGGAACCTCACTTTACAGCAGAGATCGTCCGACTTTTCAAGCACACGCTCACCTCTACATTTTTTGTCTACAGAGATATCTTTTATGAACAGACGGATGGCGTGGCAATGGGCTCACCCTTGTCACCTGCTATTGCAAATTTTTACATGGAGGAGTTCGAGCATTTGGCCCTCAGAACGACAGTTTTCCAGCCATCACATTTTTTCCGCTATGTTGATGATACATTTGTTGTGTGGCCGCATGGAAGGATTTTCTCACCCACCTCAATGGGATACATCCAAAGATCCGTTTCACCATGGAAATAGAACAGAACGGCTGCCTTCCATTTTTGGACATATGCATATACAAAAAACAGGATGGTACACTAGGACACAAAGTGTACAGGAAGCCAACTCACACTGATTTGTACTTAAATGGTCAGAGTTTCCACCACCCAGCCCAGAAACGTTCTGTCATTTCAACTTTGGTACATCGAGCCGTTGCTATTTCCGACGCTCAGAGTCTGCCCACAGAAATATCTCATCTAGAAACCACATTCCTCCAAAATTCATACAGCAGCAGAGAATTTAGATTGGCCCTGAAAAGGACCGATAAAATGGAAGGACAGAAAAGAGCTGACCCAGATGGTAATCAACGACTCAATAGAGCTTTCATCCCTTTCTGCGGACCACTCTCCTATCAGATCGGGAGGATTCTACGTAGACACAACATCCAAACGGTGTCGCTTCCTCCACCAAAAATAAAAGACCACCTTAGATCAGTGAAAGACAACCTAGGCCTGAAGTCTTCTGGAGTCTACAGCATTCCTTGTGAGTGCGGGATGGAATATATTGGCCAGACTGGACGCACCGTGGCAGACAGGTGCAAGGAACATCATAGGTGTACCAGACTATTCTATCCGGACAAGTCTGCTGTAGCTCAACATAGCATCGAGCAAAATCACAGAATGCTATACGACCAGACCAAGATCCTGGACAAGACGAATGGGTATATGGACCGGCTGGTTAAAGAGGCCATTGAAATCAGCCTCAGTAACAACATCATAAACAGAGACAAAGGCCTTCCTCTAAGCGAGGTTTGGAAACCGGCCCTCAACATTTTAAAGAAGAGACCCACATAACCTGTGTTCCCCGTGACGTCCATCTTTTTCGACTAGGCGAATTTTTCAAGAGAGTTTTACTGACGCTGCCATTGGCTGGAACCCACTAACTCCTCCGGCGTATATATACAGGCCTCTTCCGCCATCTCACCACTTTCCCAGAAGAAGGACTCAGAGATATGGAGTCCAAAAGCTCGGAGTTTATTAAACCATTGACTCGGCTGTCAACCTGTGAAGAACTTTTATATATTAAGAGGAGTAGTCAACCCGACCTACCCAGTTATGGCATGGAGGCATCATCGCAGAACCTCGAGACCTTCTACCTTTAAGTTGGACATCAAGGAAACGTGGTACATCAGTTCCAGTCAACATAGGACACCAGCCCACCAGCCAGCGGACATCAGCACCAACAGAACTTTCAGATAAGAAATATAAAGTAGTAATTTTGAGTTCCAGAATAAATGCCTTCAGCATTAGATGAATATTCATATTCACAGAGTATTTTCATAATTAATAAAAATAAAAAAAATTCATTTGAATTATTGTAATTAACAGTAAATTAACTCAAAAAGTGATTTAAAATTCAAAGATCAATCTGGAACTTATTAAAATCCTCAGAATTTGCATAAAATCTAAAAATCAATTCACCTGTTTATAATACAGCATGGTAGTGTATTGTATTATTGTAGTGTAATATATATATGGGTGATTCTTCAAATACGGGAAAATTTGCGTTCCGGAGTGATATTTCCCTTCAAATTCAACTTTAAAAAAAATTTAAAATAAAAGTTTGTTTCTACTACTTTCATACTACAACTATCAGTTTGAAATGTCACTAACTTTAAATTCTGATATTCCAAAATTGAATTTAATTCAATGAAATGTCATCCACATGCCCTGTCCCAAACCTCGGTTTTGTATATTCTAATGCATTTTTCCACAAAACAAAATGTTATTTCCTTTTCAACTTTTTTCCTGTCAATGAGTATGAATGCGTGAAGAATATTAACCCCTAAAAAATAAAATGAAATAAAATTGTCACCCCACCTAATGAACATAAAGAATGTCCCAAGGGTTTTTGGTCATCCACATGGCTGAAAAGAATGGAATTTTTTCTGCAGAAATGAGAAATTTGTAAAACTGGCAACAGTGTTAGAAAGCCAACAGGGCAGCTTGTGGTTGAATTGTAAGGTTGAATTTTGCTTGCTTACAAACAGTTTGGGATTAACAAAGGACTTTGTATTATTTTCAAGGAAAACATTTTTATTCCCCGTCATTAACATGGCTTCTAGAAAGTAGTCAGAAAGTGAATATTAATTAATTTTGATTATGCACTATGATATACCTTCCAGTTCAAAGTACCTGACTGAAGTTGAGCCTACAGAGGTTTAGAAATGGCTTGCTGAGACCACTTAAACTCCTCTTTTGTCATCCACATGCCTGATTTTTGTGTCATCCACATGTCTTATGAAGGGGTATGTGGATGACTCTCAAGTCATGTAGATGATAAATGTAGGATACTATTGTGTTTGTGGTGTCTGTGACCTGTACTTAAGATCTTAAAACTGATTAAATGAATTTCTGCTTGATTCCCCCCCTCCCCCAAAGCCATAAAAACACAGTCTCGTTAAAATTACATTAATTCCAGAGTATGCACACAAATTTGCAAATTTGATGCAAAATCAACTGAAGTATGCTGAGAAAAATATGAAATCACATAAAGAAAAGCAGATTGTTGCCAAAGTTAGTCATTAATGTGGCCTTCTGCCATCCACATGTACAGTCAGTCAAATAAAAAACGTCGGGCGGTATTTGATTAAGTATCATGCACGAGCATATGCGCATGTACAGGAAGACTTAAGGTTAGGTTCACACACACCTCTTGTCTATCCATATATTTTCTTGATTATTTAGTCAGTTTTGTTCCAAAACAAACATGTATAGAAGGCTGTGGCTATATGCCTCAAATCCGCCATATTCTTGGTTGCAAATTTTTATAATATTAATAATCAATAGATTCGCGAGGAATATGTTTATTCTAGGAGCATTTTTTTAAGATTTTATTTTATAATACCGGTACTTCTAGTGCAAAATCAATAACTTAACTCAACTTCTGCAACCAATCTTAGCATCGAAATACGCGTCCGGCCAGTTCAACGTTTGCTATGAAAACTTCCGGTCGCATTATAGTAAAGTTCCCACCTCTAAGCTGCTCTTTCATAAATATGGAACCTTCTCGCTGCTTCAGAGACCGAAAAATGCAGGTCAATTACAGCCCTAACTACACTTCTCTCACGTTAGCATTTGTATGTGGCGATGACACAAAGCAAAATGAATTATGACAATGCATTAAGTTGAATATCGTGTGTTGCGCTTTCCGCGTTGTTCATTTTTTCCCTCCTTGTTCATATTTTCCCTCCTGCCGCATGGCCTCATATGTTCCGAAAATGACCTGTATTTTGTGTTTTTTATAGGGAACTTGTGAACTAATGCGTCAAAACTTTAATTTTAACAGCATACGAGTCCCGACTTTTTTTATTTGACCGACTGTACACGGATGTCATCCACATGGCTTTAAAAAAATTAAGAAATTAAAATAAATAAAAATATAAACATTTAAGCTCTGCTGGTGTCATATTATAATCAAGTAACCACTGAAGTAATTTTGTGATTTTTTTTAGATTTTTTAAACAAAGTAAAAAATTTGGATTTTACACACTCCAAATTTTCCCGTATTTGAAGAATCACCCATATATATATGTACTTGTCAATCTACACAAGGTAAGGTAGTATTAAGAGGGTAATATACATATATGTGGTTACGTAGTGGTAAACTTATAGGTAATATGGAGAGTATGACCGAGAGTAGTAATATTGTTGATGATATGGAAAACTCAGTAATTAGATTAGATAACGTGACGAAATCATCTTCAAGTCTAGGGTGTATGTCTGGAGAGGGGCAAAATGCCGATGGTCTTAACATTGTTGGAGATGATATGGAAAACTCAGTAATAGGATTAGGTGACGTGGCAATATCAGAAAATACTACCAATCATGTAGAGGGTATTGGTCAGGATGTAAATAATATTGTAGAGGAAACAGAGCAGAGATATGAACAAAGTCTGGGTAGTTGGTGATAGACCTAGTAGACAGAGTGACTCACAGGATATAATTAATGTTTTGTTAGCCGCAATACAAGAGAGTCGTAAAGAATCCCAAGAAAATAGTAAGGGATTATATGATAAATTAAGTAAGGAATCCCAAGAAAATAGTAGGGAATTTAAAGAAGGGCTAAAGAAACTAGAAAAAGAACTCCGAGATAGCAGTAGGGAATTTAAAGAAGGGCAAAAGAAACTAGAAAAAGAACTCCAAGATAGCCGTAGGGAATGTAGGGAAGGTATTGATAAAGTTGAAAAAGAGTTGCAAGTTACCCGTAAGGAATCCCAAGAAATTCGTAGGGAACTTAGAGAGAGTCATACAATTCTTAGAGAAGAGTTATTAGAAAAACACGAGATCTTAAAAAAAGAACTTGACAAAAATGTGAAACCTGTAGACGATAAATTAGATTTGCAGAATAAGAAAATCGATGAAAGGGTTAGTCATAAAATTCAGTCCATGGAGGAAAATATCAAAAGCACTGAAATAAATATGAAAAAGCAATTAGATAACCAGGTCCGTAAAGTGAAAGCCGTATTAGGAGATTGTTGAAGTAAGCTCCAGGGTAGATTGTTTAGATAAAATCACAAACGAATTATCTAATAAAATAATTGAAGTAGGGAATAACACTAAGAAAAGTGAAGAAAAACTAGTGCAGGATTTTAGTAATAGGGTCTCGGAATTAGAAAATAAAATTTCTGAAAAAGTAGGCCTAATTACCAAAGAAGTTAGCATTATTTCGAAGGAATTGGATAGCGGTAGGCCTAATCAACAAGGTGATGAGGGAGCCAGCATTTTAAGAGGAAATGTACCAATTCACAATAATTGTTCAGCCAGTTCTCCTGGAAGCTTGTGTAGTGGTAGGGAGAATATTTGTAGGTCACCTATCGAAAATGCTAGCTCGCATTCATCTGCAAATATGATTATACCCCCTATAAATCCTGTAACGTATGACAGCAGAATGAATTTAAGTCAGTGGATAGGCGGGGATCTTGTTTTGCCAAGGTTCAAGGAAGTAAATATGACTCCCCAGAACTATTTAAATGATCTTGACAAATATTTCGTAATACGTGTGATACCACCTCAGTATAGAATGTTGATAATTAGTCATACTCTAGAAGGGAAGGCCCGGGAATGGTATGATCTCACCATTGACCCGAATTGCAGCTATGAGCAATTTAAGATATTATTCTTGGCAAGATTCTGGAACGAATAAAAAAAATCGCAGATACATAACGATCTTCATAATGGACAATGTCCGTCGAGAGGAAACATCTCTCCCTCTGATTATTTCTTAAAGAAAGCTAGTTTAGCCAGATTGTTGGATCCAAACATGCTAGAAAAAGAGGTTATAAAGCTCATAGCCTGCCATTATTCTGCCGACGTGTATAATTTACTCATAGTATCGGATCCCGCAACATTTAACAGGACATTGGAGTTGCTATCGAGTTTTGAAATGAAGGCACAAAGAGGGAATGTGGGAGAACAGTTTAGAGGAAATGGATCAGACCAAGCCTATAGGCCTAATGAACATAACAGAGGTGCAAATAATGACACCGATAGGAATTGATGGCAACCAGATAACTCTGACAGAAACCGAGACACGAACAGGGGACCGTCAAATAATAACTCCTATCATAACAGAAATGACAATAATAGGATGAATCAGAATTCTAATGGGAGGCAAGTGACTAACGGCCAAGTAAACAATGTTAGTTTTACAGAAAGACTTCCAAGCCGTAGTACGCAAGATGTTAGATTTTTATCTCAGAATAACGGGGCAGAAGAGATTTTAAATCCCACGGCAAATGACTATATTCCGAGAAATGGGGAATTGCGTGACAGAAACGTAAACAGTTCTGGATCACCTCGCAATGAAGATTTAAGCTGCTAAAATTGTATTATTACGAAGTCCCGAATGAAATCACACACCGATGACATTTATTAAAGTTTTAAAGAAGTCAGTAAAATAATAAACATGCCCTAAGTAAAAGGAAAACAGAACAAAATATGTTAGTTGAAGAAAAATACCAGTAGGAAAGAAAGAGCGAAAATGAACTGAAAGATCTAAATATTGTTACACTAAAAAGCATCTAAATGTTAAAATAATTCTCGTTGGATTCAATGTCTTGTTCTAAATAGCCTAAGTGCTTAAACTCCTTGAAAATCATTGAAGGAAAGATTATAAAAGTACGTGTATTATGTTGCATAAAGAAAATGCAGAAGTTAATTCTATTATTGTAGGTATTTAGCAATGCGTGTATGCAGCTGTGCCGATATTTTTATTACGCTGAGGGAGAATGACCCAGCGAATTTTTATTAAACACGTCGAGGATGCCAGAGAGCAGTCCTAATATAGTAATTAGGATGCCAAGTATGCTATCCTAAATGTGGAGATTAGTAGGAGGAAGAAGAATAATGTTGGAGATGAATAGCTTCGGTGGTAATTTCTATAAACAATAAAAAACACGTGAGTTCAGGTGATACAAATTCTCAATAAGTTAACGGGCGAAAAATCCTGAGACAAAGAATCATTTACGAGAACATGTTAAAAGGAGGATACTTGATAGTGGTCGAAAGCAAATATTGCATATTATATTAAATAAGAAAATGCTCTTTTATACTCGAATCCTGGTATTATTGAATAAATGGTAAAGCCGAGGCTTGATATAGGCCTAGTGATAGTAAACGCTTGTAACTTTGATATTACATGTGCAGGGAATCTACGAAAAATTAAGTACCAGAACTAATAATGAAGTTCTTAAAATAAATAAAGAATATATCATCAGTAAATAAAACCATTTTTTTAGAAGCAGGGAAGAATTTTATTTTGGGCAATCAACCAAGGAAATTATTTGATCAAATATCAGTAGCGCGTGTGTGATAGCAGTTATTGAAAGGTGAAATATGCAGTAGAAGATAGCTAACATCTATATAGTAATTATAGGAAGAAAGAAGAGGAGGATTGTAGGCAAATATAACCTATGATGCATTAAAGCCATATATAAGGGCTGAATAAAATGGAATCCAACTTATACTGAGGTGCAATCACTGTAATATGTTGTTATGGCAGAGATTTATTTGCCATTCTGAAAGTCGTGTTACAGGATTTATAGGTTAAATGTTTTACTTAGCGCCTATTTTAAGAGGAGTGGGTGTATTTGGTAACCTGAATGCCGAATATGGTGGCAAAAAGTGCCGACCAGTTTGATTTTCACTTATGTATTCTGAACACTATGGAGTAGATTGCCGGTGTCAAATATATATGTAAATAAGTGATTATCTATATTTTTTTGTGTGCTTAATATGAACAGATGAGGTAGATTTTTCACTGTATATTAAGCTTTTATTCGAGTCAATTTTCTTTTTAACCTATATTCGAGTCAAGTGTATTATCTAAGTGTAATTTTTTTTTTGTATTTGTCTGGTAATTGATAAAATAATCTGGCCAGAAAATAAGCAGATTTCTGTGCTATATAAGTGTACTGTATTGCTCCAATGCAAGAAAAAATATCTCGTGCAAACTGGGAGTGTCGAACCCAAGAGTGTCACATACTAGTGTGCGAAGTGGATGCCGCTTATAAACAAGATACCATCGACACAGAAAACAAGAATGAACTATGTATGCAACTTAAGAAACATTAGCATGTAAAAAGTGGAACATATTTTAAGGGGAAATCTTAGGCTAGTATAAAGTGAAGCTATCCTTACATGTTGCCACGCGAGTATAAAATGCAATCAGAAATTTTGGAGAGATATGACATACTGAGTATAAAATTCCATCATATGTTAGTGTAATTATATCCTCAATATATCAGGGCATGTAATACAGTTCTGAATAGCCCACCAAGACTAAAAAACATTAATTCAAATATATCCATATTAAAACAATAGGTGATTAAATGAAGGATAATTATTATTCATAAAATAATATCAAATTGCCAATAGTCATGTTTGGTATCAAAATAAGCAGAATTAGGATAAAATTTTATTGCAATTGTTAATAATTTACCTAATGTTGATAATAATGAACAAACAGAATTTATAAATAAGTACATTTTTCTGAATAAGCAATAGATGTGAGGGGACGGTTGAAGAGTTAGCTGGAATTCCCATTCCTAACATGAGTGTAAGCCAGGTATCAACCCTTAAACAATGGTCTAACTGTATAGACAGAAACTTCATTGTACATTTCTAAAGGACTGATAATTTTAAGATTTATGTTAAGATAATAGTCTTTTGTATGAAACTAAGTGTATATACCCAAATTCGCTAGCACAATAGCAAACTGATGGTATCGCATAGGCCTTCTCAGAGTTTAGAATAATCAAACACTTAATGGTTTCTTTTGGAAAGGTACAGGGAAAATTCGTTATGCCAGTTTAGAAAGTCAATCTTATACTATTGGCTGATAGTAAAATTGTTACCTTCCAATTATATGTAGCATAAGTGTCACGTGGGGTTAAAAGTATGGGAGTAAAGGGCGGTCCTTATATGGATTTTTCAGTTGTTAAAAGTTATGATAGAGTAAGAGCCATCACTCTGCGATCACAAGTCTTTTGGGACAGTTGGTCCCACAGCACCGCGATTGTTCGCGGAAGAAAATATCTAACTTAGAATATTTTCTGACATTAATTTATCATACTTAAACATTTTAGACATAATTTATTCCACTTAGAAAATTTTTCAACCACGGGATTTTTTCATACTCAGCAACGTGCGAGTGAATAATAAATTGTACTTTAAAAATTATCCACTACATCAGTTTGCTATTAAAATACTCTAAAACTAAACTCCGTGGCGCTACATCCCTGGAGGGACTTGGCCTACCACCCGACCGCTGCGTCATCTCCCGTAGGCAGATGGCAGGATTGGGGGGCATGTGGTCAGCATGCCGACACCCACGGCCGTTAATGGTGGTTTTCTTGACCGGAGCCGCTACTTCTCTATCAAGTAGCTCCTCAATTTGAATCACGAGGCTGAGTGCACCCCTACCAGACCTCCCTACCTCAGAAAAATCCGAGGAGGTACCGGGAATCGAACCCGGGCCGACGGATCTGTAGTCAGCGACGCTAACCACAAGACCACACCGGCGGACATTAAAATACTCACCAGTAATAATTAACGAGCATTGTATTAATTATTGTACAAGTTGTATTTCTGCCATCTGGAATCTGATAAGTATTACGAATAAAAGTTTGATATTCAACTTCAAATTCATTATCATTGATAAAAGTGAAGTGTCATCGATTTGCAAGACTACCATTCCCGCCCTGAGAAGAGACTAAACCCGCTCGCAACCGGCTTGATGCTACCGGAGGGTCATCATCATAATTTTTTATATAGTTATATCTATATCTGGCGCCCACACTTTTAAAACCGACCCGCCGCAAGAAATGAAACTTTTAAAGATGTTGTTCCTTGACATTATTCCATATGGAATAATGTCTAGGAATTTTTCTGTATGTACAGAAAAATGTACTGTACAAACTGCAAAGGTGTTGGTGTGGAGGGTTCTGACGAAGTAACTTGTTCTACCAGTACATTAAACTACACATAGGTGGGAACCCTGCTTTACAACGTTGAGACAGTCAATGTCTGGGAAGGCCTGCTACCTCCTCCCATTGGCATCTGTCTGAAGCTACTCAATATTTCGAGCTTACGATATTCACAATTTATAACACTCACAAATAAAGTTTATATGAGCACCTAATTTTTGGCAAGTGTCTATAAGCACTAAAGACCTACATATATGCTAAATCTGAGGGTTGATTTTGACCTGACCTGACCTAACAGCTCCCTTGCAAGTTACGTTTATCAGAAAACAAAGTAACAAAGATTACGTCCCCCCCCCCCCCCCCCGCATGTGACATACAGCCAACTTTCATTATCCGAGGTAATTGCAGAAACAATAAACACGAACATGGATACATAAATAAAATTAGTGCATAGAGAAACAACAATAACCACAAACACTATATTTTAGTGTTTAAAATAACAGTATGGGAACAGCTTTAAGAAGAGCACCTACTGTACATGTTTATGAGGAAGTGAAGGGTAGATAGTCACTTTCTCTTTTCTGTATGAATTATTAGTTTTTTTAATCTTTGAATTATTCTCTTTCTTTTTCCTCTTTCAATTATTCTCTTTCTTTTGAATGGTAATAACTTAAAAACAGCATTTGCCACTGTAAAACCAATTCAACAACACACCATGGCTTATGGGGAGTATAGGACCACGTCCACTGTGGCCTCTGAAATGTGACCAAAGGTTTAATAAAGCAGATAGCCACCCCAATTGAGTGGAAGTGAGGCGAAGTAATTTGACTATACATTTTCAACCTCAATTTCAATTTTGGGAAAAGTAATTTCAATTTCGGAAAAAGTAATTTCAATTTCGGAAAAAGTAATTTCAAATTCGGAAAAAGTAATTTCAAATTCGGAAAAAGTAACTTCAATTTCGGAAATACGAGGGTTATTTTTTTTAAACATCCAAGGGGGCATAAAATGAAAACCACAGTGAAAATCAAAACTGTTTTATTTGGAACATCTAGCTACTTCTCTATATAATCTTGCTCCGAATGAGTCATTTGTCGTAGCGTGGTACCAACTTTACTATACCCTCTTCATAGAAGCTTGCCGCCAGCTTATGGAGAAGGGTCTTCACGGCAATTTGAAGAGTTTTGAAATTCTTCATTGGTGTGGAAGCACTGTCCTCCCAGATCTTGGGTTTGTTCCGGAAATTTGTGTGCATCCATTGTTTGGATTGTTCTTTTGATTCTGGATTGTCGTAACAAATCCACATTTCATCCTCCGTCACGATGGATTTCAAAAACTCGTTCCCATGCTGAGTGATTTTCATCTTTTTAGGCAGCTGAAGAAAGATCTGAGAGGACAGCGCTTCCACACCAACTTAAAGTAACGTGTTCCCTATTACAGGCCAAGGAGGCCCAGAGGGTCCCAGGAGGTAGAGACTCCCAGATTTTAGACATTCGGCACATGAAGGTTGTAAGGTTGTCAGCCTTACGCATTAGCCGCCTTTACCCCCAGGACCGCTCCTGGTACTCATTTCTGTTTGAGGCTGAGTCGACCCCAGGGTCATAGTGCCAACAGAAGGATTAGGCCAATTGAAAAACTGCAATGACCTCATCGGGAATTGAACCCGCGACATTCCGCCTCAACCTCTATGCTAGATCGAACCCTTCAGGTGGCACTATGGCCCTGGGGTCGACTCAGCCTCAAACAGAAATGAGTACCAGGAGCAATCCTGGGGGTAAAGGCGGCCGGTGCGTAAGGCTGACAACCTTACCACCTTCATGTGCCAAATATCTAAAATCTGGGAGTCTCAACCTCCTGGGACCCTCTGGGCCTCCATGGCCTGTAATAGGGAACACGTTACTTTAAGTTGGTGTGGAAGAGCTGTCCTCCCAAATCTTTCTTCAGCTGACGAAAAAGATGAGTCACTTGGCACGGGAACGAGTTTTTAAAATCCATCGTGACAGAGGATGAAACGTGGATTTGTTACAACAATCCAGAATCACTAGAACGATCCAGATAATGGATGCACACAAATTTCCCCAACAACCCAAGATCTGGGAGGACAGTGCTTCCACACCAAAGAAGAATTTCAAAACTCTTCAAAATGCCGTGAAGACCCTTCTCAATACGCTGGCGGTAAGCTTCTATGAAGAGGGTATATTAAAGTCAGTACCACGCTACGACAAATGACTCAATAAGAACGAGATTACATAGAGAAGTAGCTAGATGGTGTACCTAAATGTTCCAAATAAAACAGTTTTGATTTTCACTGTGGTTTTCATTTTATGCCCCATCGGAGGTTTAAAAAAAACAGCCCTCGTATTTCCGAAATTGAAGTTACTTTTTCCGAAATTGAAATTACCTTTTCCGAATTTAAATTCACCTTTTCCGAAATACAAATTACTTTTTCCGAAATTGAAATTACTTTTTTCGAAATTGAGGTTGAAAAGGTGTAGTTGTGTGTCCCCCCTCCCCCCACACTACGGGTAAGTGGTGTCAATAACCTTCAAACAGCAAAAAAGTGCCATTCCCAAACAATGGACACCAAATTTTGGTTCCACATAACTACTAACATAAAAAAGCCATGGTTAATCTTCAAACTGGATAGTCCCCCAAGGAAAAATCAAGAGTTAACAGTATGTTGAAATGCATGTTGTGAGAATCTAGACAGCATAATACCAATCTTATTTGTAATAGTGAAATCAACATTATTTTGATCATTTTAAACAATGAATGCATTCAACTTGCTGAAATCTCCTGATTCGTTGCGAATGGCACCTCAGTATTTCCTTCTGCCCTTCGCGCCCAGCCGGTTGTCGATTGTGTTTTGTCTCCATCCTTATCTTTCTTATGTAACTTGGCCAATGAAATGAATTTAATCAGTGTCAGAATTTTAACTCTTAGCACCATTAGTGCATTATTATTTCCTCTCCATTACAATTTAAATTTAATTAATAACATGTTTATTTGAAAATTTTATATGCAACAGCCAACAATGAAAACATTGCAGTCATGCTATCACTTGCTGGTGAGTGCAGGGGGAACCAAAGTCTAGATCTCTTGTGGAGACTTCTCAGAGAGAAATGGAGCAGAATGCCATGTAAATTAATGCAAACGTATAATATCCAGAATAACTTCAAATCTCTGATGTTAATTTACTTCAATTTCTTTGAGACATGGAGAAGGAAGCAAACAAATGCATGCTTTGGCCAGTATATTATGCTGAAGAATCTTAATTGTTGATGGCAGGTGGGAAACATTATCAATTTCTTGGAATATTGTAACCGATAGGAAAGGATACAAAGTAGCCAGAAGTTTACAGTGAACTAAAAAATGTACAGAGTGTTTTACTGAAATACATAATCTCTTAGGAGTGCGGGAAACCAAGGTTTCAATCACAGAAAAAAAAAGTTTGTTCTAACTTACTGAGGCTAATGGAATTGGCACTTTAAATATGTTAAAGGAGCAAGATGGGTCAAAGCCTGTCATTTGTTCATGCAACTGAGGCGTAATCGACTAACATAAAACAAGCAACCCAACAACACAAATCCACCAATCAACTGACACATATCCAGCAACACGACCTCATATTTTTCCATTTGTAAATATACTGTGTAGCATGTGAACATTCGGGTTTTAAAAATATGTTTACAATTGGGGCCAGGAATAAAGTAAAGTACAAACGTAATTAAATTTAAATTAAAATACCAAGTCTGATCAAATATATGTTAAAAATAAACAGCCCTGGAGGACTCAAATAAATGGGACTTGATCTTCAAAAATTATGTAAGAAGGTATTTGTAAACAAATCAGTTAAGGCGTTTAGTTAGTATTGATTACACAGCAAAAACTTTACACTGTGAAAAACTCTTGTTGTAATATGCTTTTATTGTAGTTAAATGCTTACCTTCAGGTTGCTTTTCCGAAGTACCAGAGCCATCGAGGAATGATCCACTCATACTGAGCAATCCTGCATCACTAACAGAGGATCGTCGTTTGTGTACTGCAGGTGAATCATTTTGTACAAGCCTTGATATCGCTTCACGTAACCTCTTTCTTTTCCGAGCTCGTGTTGAAGAAGCTGAGGCACTGTGTATGTGGGAGTTGCGATGACCACTTGGAGTGAGTATGGATTCAAGGTACTGTGTAACAACAAGCAAATGAAATAATGTCCACTTCTGGATGGTACCAAAAAAATATTATGTCTAATGAGGAGAGTCATTTAGAACTCCCTCTAAAAATCAATAATTTTCAAGAAAAATAACACAGTAACTAACCTCCTTTGCCTTTAAACTTTCAAGATTTCAAGAAAGGGAAAAATATTACTAGATAAAATCCCAAGGAGCGAAGTAATATAACCTAAAGTTCATCGTAAAAATTAATAGGTTTTGTGTTTTAGAACAGATCCACTCTCAAAGTCCAAAGAGATGGTTAAAAAAAAAATTGGGAGTGGGAGCCTACGACAATAATCAAAATGGGACAAACAATACAATTCTGTTTTTTCACTGCAAAAATGACTTCAAAAAAAAGATTGAATCTTTAAAAAAACTGCAGCCTTAACATGACACCAAACACCTCATACTGCTAAATAGTTCGTTAAATATTTTCATTAATCAGTCTTCAAGCTGAAATAATGTCCAGAACAATACTAACAGAGGAATTTTTATGAAATCTTCAACAATTCAAACTTTTAACCTAGTCTCTTAAGTTAAAACATTCAAAATTGTATGTAATTTGAAATGTTAAATAATTCAATTTTTGGTTGCCTTTTCAGCATCAAAATGTTTGACTGTTTGTGTTTATATATACAGAGCGGTCACTAGCATTCTGGGCGAGCTTCGAAGCTCCACTCCTACCGCCAAAAGACCTGAGCCAGGATGTCACTGCCCCTTTGGGGTCTTCATCAGTTGGGAACTCTTTTCCACCAAAAAGTCCTTTAGTTTCAAAAACAAGTGAAAATCACTGGGTGCCATGGAGGTCCAAAAATTTCACGCTTAAAACACTGAATTTGTGCCTATGTTTGAGCAGCTGAATGAGGCCAAGCGTTGTCGTGAATCAAAAACACCTTTTCAGACAACTTTCCAAGTTACTTGTTTTAGGTAGCGCGTCGTAGTCGTTGAAGAGTTGTACAATGGGCATCTGCGTTTATTCCTTGTCTTCTTGGCAGAAACTCCAGGCTCAGGTCTTTGGTGGTCATTTTTTTTAAAATATTTTAGTGTTTAGAAAGAGTTGCTCAGAATAAAATACTTACATCTTCAAAGAGATAGTCCTTTTCATCTGCACAGCCTTCATTTTGTACTGACACCCAAAACCACTCTGCTTTCACAATGGGAGCCTTGAGAGGTGCCTTCTCTGGTATGCTTTGCACCATTGATTCATCCACCACCTGCATCGTACAAAACAAACTGCTTTAATATAAGAACACTTGAACAAGAGTAAATGCATATTCCTTATATGTGACCATGCCAGGGAAACCTACCACAAATCGGAAGACACGTTTCCGAATAACAGTAGAAAACAGCTGTCAGAGTGCAAAAGGTTGATTTTTAGATTTTGACACCATTTAAAACTAATCAAGAATATCGAGCAAGGTTTTCACACTAATGTTGGTTTCTCCTTGCCTGACACAACAAAAAAATCAATTTTTTATGCTGGATACTCTTCTAGTGAGAAAGATGAAATAATGTGAGTGTCACAAGGACAACAAAAAGTGACGTAAATGAAAAAGCAATACAAGTATACTGAAGTATTAGCCTTATTTTTGGGGAGGGGGGGGGGGGCGGAGAGGGGGAGTTAAACCAGTGGAATTACATAAAATAAAGAGCTCATATAAAATTTATATTTACACTTGTGTTTTCTTTAAACGGACCAAAAATAGCAGAAACTCTCTGTCATCAGTAACTACAGTGTGTTCCTTGGGATTCTTGACTGTCCTAGGCAGCATGCAGTTCCTGCATCAGCGCTCTCATTTGCCGATGAACGGGGTCCTCTACAATCTGCTATTAAAAATATAGTTTTCATATTGTTTATTAACCTTGGCTAGAGAAGGTGTTGAAAATGATGTCCATATACTGCAACATATTCCTTACACCTACGAAGGAAACTGCATTTACACATGCAAGTTCATCTATTGTAATTCTCCCAATTTCTCGCACGATATTACCATTTAACTCACAAATTGTGCGCGGGTTATCTTTGTCCCTGCCTTATTTTTTAGATTTCCCCTTAAATAGAAATCGCAGGCCTTAAACTTGGAGGGCTTAGAGGGCCATAATACTCTACTATTGTTTCTGAATATTTCATTTATGAAATTTAATGTTTTGACTGCTGTATGGGCATTTGCTAAATCCTGCTGAAAATAAGGACTCTCACACTCAATATCAGTTAAGTTTCAAAAAATGGGTTGAGTATTTTGTGTTCATATCCTCAGCATTGATTGTACAATAAAATATAGGGCCTATAATCATATGTCCAGTTATATGCGCACCATACACCAAAATTCTCATAATGTAAAGAAGTTTTGTGAATGAGATGACTATTTTCAGTACTCGAGTATCTATTGTTTTGCACTATAACATGGCCATGCAAGAGAAACCACGCTTCATCTGTGTATAGGAACCACAAAGCCATTGGCAACACCTTGTAAAACTCAGTTACAGAATGCTGCATGCGACTCTAACCCATCTGCCACCGGTAAATGAGAGTACTGTCAAGATGGCCACAAGCTGCCTAGTGCCGTAAAGAATCCCATGGAACGCTCTGTACTATCAGAAATAACTGATGAATGCCGATACAATTTTCCAGCAAAAGTAACACTACAAAATAAAATAATCAGATAATCATTACAATAAAATTACTTGCTAAATATTTATCATGAAGTGTCAATATTAATGAAACAAGAGAATTTCTGGCTGAAAAATTTCATTCAAAAAGAGAATAAATTAATTTAAAATTAAGGTATGCTCACAAATCTACAAAGAAACAAAATTAATATTCTTTAATTGCACAGATTCTATCTTCTATAACATCAAATAAATCAGAGGTATGTTGTTCTAGAGTATGTTGTTGCAGACAAAGCGAACTTCTGCTTAAGAAAACATGCAAAGAAAATAAAATGGATTTATAGCTCATACCAAATCAAATTTCCCACATGCATCTAATAAAATAAGATCATAACAAAGCATACGAAATAATAGATGTAAGAAGAAAAAATTAATTAATACAAACATCTTGTGCAACTGATCATTAAGGTAGGCACTAATTATCACTACACTATATTCTCAGTAAAAAGAACATGCTGTTTATGTTGTTTTCAAAAACTATACTGTACACAGAACATACAGTCAAATCTGCCTAGCAGCCATCTTGAAGTTTCCTCAATAAACAACCATTTTTCTGTGGAACTGGTTAATTTTCTCATAAAACTTGTGTAAATATTCTCTCCAATGATTTACAGAAGTTAAAAGTTAATTTGTCTGGAAGTCAAAAGTCCGGTTATGCAAATGCAGTTTGACAGTTCCAAGACTGTCGTGGATTGGGTGCTTTTCTTTTGTGTAGCAACTGCACTCGCATTTACTGATTTATTCAGTCATACTGTCAGTGGCGGCTCCTCGGGGTAGGCAGGGTAGGCAGAGCCTACCCTCATACATTAAAACTTCATATACGTATTTTTTCTTCTTCAAAACGTTTTCCAACTGGCATTTTGATATACCATATAGCATTTAATATTTTATTTCGTAATATGTTGAACAGCTGCCTTTATGTTACGTGTGAAATAATTCAATTAGCTAGCCCACAGTAATTTGAAAGTCCCGCCCAGGCAGTGCTCCCTGCATTACTTCGTTTGAATGACATCATGAGGTAGGCAGATTTGGAAAGTGCCTGTCTTCCTGAGTTCTGAGATGGGCTCCGTAGCAAGCTATCTGTGTAAAATGTCCGTGACCAGCGCATGCGTAAACTGCCCTGGCCAGCTAATACAAATTCTGCCTACCCCCATCCGAATGTTCCGAACCTAGCCGATATATTTACGAAGACTAAACCGTGCGTATTTTAAAGGAACGTAACTCTGCTGCGGAATTGCTGCAGCGAGGTTGAAGCGCTTATATAGCCCTTTTAAGAAAGAACGCACAGATAGCCCCTGTTCCTTCACGAAACTGTCTGAAAGTAGCCTATAACTTTACAAAGGCTCAATGCTGTAGGTTTGAGCGTAGGAAAGTTTGCCGTTAGATATCATATATAATATATTAAATTTAAATCGATGTCACGGTATTGTTGGGTAAGCAGGAACTACCCGTTCCGTTCTGAGTCGCCACTAAACAGCGGGAATTACAATGAGTTCACAACTTGCGTCTTTAGTTACGATGATGATCTGCGACATCACTGGGAGAAGTTATAGAAAACTTTCACATACAAAATGGACCAAACAAATGCATATATGAAGAACTAGCAACAATACCAGCAACAAGCTGCGGTGTGAAAGGAGCTCTTCTCGCTTCAAAACGGTGAAATCATATTTACAAATCACCTTGATTTACAGCATTAACCATAGGCGTAGCGAGGGGGGGGTTTTGGGGGTTTGAACCCCCCCCCATTGATTAAAAAAAGGAAAATTGTATAATTTTTTTAAGTCTGCCTATAAATTGCTTAATACAAGTATAAAGCATGGGAAGCTTAAAACTCGTTATTTTGCGTCTTAATTTTTAAAATTTTCCGGGGAAGGACCCCCGGAAGCTTAAAACTTGTTATTTTGCATCTTAATTTTTAAAATTTTCCGTGGGAGAACCCCCGGAAGCTTAAAACTCGTTATTTTGCATCTTAATTTTTAAAATTTTCTGGGGGAGGGCCCCCGGACCCCCCTCTCCTTCCATACTCGCCAGACCCCGCGGATGTTATAACCCCCCCCATATGGTCGGCCTGGTTACGCCTATGGCATTAACCACAACGTTTATTGAACGTAATCTTCTAAATCAACTGGTAAAACAGGAATTCTGGTATGATGTAATTAGATGTTATGTGAGATTGGCGCAGCTATTTAATTTTGAAGTGAATTAAGCTAAACTGAACGTGGCACATTTTCAGGTTAATTTATTCTGTAAGCTCTAGTTTGCCTACCCTGGATATTTGGTCACGAGCCGCCACTGCATACTGTATTCAGTCAGTGAATCTGTAAGGAAGACCATAATGTGTGGTAAGTCAAGGGTTGTAAAATAATATTAGAAGAAAAGTGAAAAGTCATTGCTGAAAGTGAGAAAGGAATTTCTACAAGAAAACTTGCCGACATTTTCAAATGCGACAGGACAAAAGTGAATAACATTCTAAAAAATAAAGAAGGCATTTTAAAATAGTGGAAGAAAACAAACGAAATGGAATGAAAAGAAAAAAAGAGTGAAAGTATAGGGAAGTGGATAGTTTTGCTTACGAATAGTTTAAGTGTGCACGTGCTTTGAAACTGCCGGACAGTGAACCAATGACACAGGAAAAAGCATAACAGATAGCGAAAGAATTAATTATTCCTCTGTTCATATAGGCAGAGTATGTAAAGTAAATACAGTATTATGTACAGTAAGTTGATTTATTTAGTGTGCTGTATGTAAATTAAACACTGTAGTGTGTTAATCATTCAGTGCATACATAAGTTTGTTACAGCCAACTCCACATTATCCGTGGGCGGCTTAACCAGTTTGCGGATTTTCTGTGCACAAAAATTTGAAATTCCACACTTAATTTTGAATATTTGGTACTTTATTTAGAATTACATGCACATTACTTCGAATTTTCCACAGTTTATTTCAAATTTCTGGTACCTTATTTTGAATTATCCACACACTTTTTTTTTTTTTAATTTCCAGCACTTTATTTTGGATTAACCACACATTATTTCATTTCTCGAACTTTATTTTGAATTTCCTGCACTTTATTTTGTCAAGTTTTAAATTTTCCATACATAATTTCGATGCACAATATGGCGACAAAGTGTAGGAAAGTCAAAATCTCGCATTTGGATTATCCATCTTTCTTTTATTATTCATCAACGGTCCCAATTAACAAGGGTAATTTGGAGATTTATGTACTTTTAATACACTTAATATACTCAATTTAGCAGTCGCCTATAGCAACAGCCATTTTTCAGAATGACTGGTGACCACTTTAGGCTCAATTGAAATTGAGTGTTTAGCTTTACTGGTATGCTGTAACTACAGTGGGGGGGGGAAACGGAATTCTGATACATGAAAACAGGAATTCTTAAGTCTTTCATGCATTACATAATAGAATAACTAAAACTACACTTAAAGCTTAAAACAGTAAATTGGGGAGTCTGTAAATTGCATAATTCTAAAAAATGTGACAGTTATTATTATACTGTATACAGCAAACTCCCGATTATTCGTGTTAATTGGGACCATGACATGCACTAATAATCTAAATACAAGGATAATCCAGACCAGGTGCGAGATTTTGAATTTCCTACACTTAATTTCAAATCTTCAGCATTTTGTCATCATATTGTGCATATATGACGAAATTAAGTTGAGAAATTTAAAATCTGATGAAATAAAGTGTGGGAAATTAAAAAAAAAAGTGCGAGAAGTTCAAAATGTTGGAAAATTTGAAATCTAGTGCTGTAAATTCAAATTTTCACGCACGGATATTCCACATATTGGATAATTGTGAGTTTCCCATAATTTCCTATAACGACTGCAGAATTGGTATACCATAATAACAAGAGTTGTTTTGCTGTCAATGAAGCATTTGGAATAATTTGTTCTAACCTTCCTGAGAACACTAAATAAGCCATAGCCATGAAATACTTTATGAACTATCCCAACACCCAAAATTGTAATAGTACAGTGGAACTTCGTTAGCACGTTCCTCATTACTACGTTTTCCCGCATAGTACGTCGGTTTTTGGAAGTCCCGGTCCCAATCTTAATAATTGCATGTTTAAATGTTTCTTAACACGTTTTGGTTTAACGCTTAGTACGTTCGTATTTGGCTCGCCAACCACACTTTGTCAAACATAAGCTTTGAACGCGCATCCGATTGTGTGATCTCTATGTCAGAATTCTTGTACTCTCTGGTGTCCAAGTCTCAATCTTTGCTCTATGGGACCAATCGTCAGCCATTTTGAACCATTGCAGTTTGCTTCTCATTGGCCATTTGACTTGGCGCCGATTTTGCCGAGTCAGCTGTTAGGCCGCCATTTTATATCGTGATAATTTTGAAGTAGTGAAATATATTTTAAATTTCTTACGGTTCGTGTGGTGAGGAGAAGAAAATATTAGAATGTTTGAAGAAATGTATGCCAAAAAAGCAGATCGTGCTTCTCACGTCGGTATTGGATCGCATTTCATTAGCAAATTGAGGCTGTGAACATGACCGTGTACACGACTGTTTACAGAACTGGCACGTGTGAAATTTTGCACAATTACAATATTTCGTGTTTGGTAATAGATTGTGGAGTGCAACTTGTTTCATGTGTGATTTTCAGAATAAAATAGATGCTTTCTTTGTGAATTTCGTCTTGATTTATCATTAAATATGGCTCCCATACATTCCATCAATTTTTGAAAGTTTTTTTTTCCAGATAAAATTGTTAGGCCTATGTATTCGTTTACATAATATAAATCTCTCGTAACAAATGGCTTGGCATTGAAGCACCTGTGTATCACTGTGGGTATTTCAGAGCCATTAGGATGCACTTTTTGGTGATTCTGAGCAACCTAGAAAACATAGGCCTATCTACATATTCTCTACGATTTTTTTTATTTTTATTTTCAGTAGTACGTTTTCCCGTTTAAGACGTCTATTTTTTTCAGTCCCTAGAAAAACGTCTTAACGAGGTTCCACTGTAATTGCTGTTATCATTTAATTCCACAACTAACAGTGCTTTATGCCGAGATCGTATACTATGTTATATGTAAGTTTTAACCTTAAAGCTGCTGCTTCTCGGACTTCTAACACACTGTAGGGTAGCATTTTATTATCCTAGGCTCCTAAAGTTGCCATGGTAACCTCTAGCAGACGTAGTGCTAAATATGGCACCCCGATGTCTCTAGTGTCTTCCAGTGTAAGTTCAATTGTCATTTAGAAATAGTGAACTTAGAAATAAATCCGATAATAATAGCTTTTTATATTTTACATGACCGCACGAAGCTTGCATTACTGCACCATAGCTTAGTCCCATAGACCAAGAGTGCTAGTTGAAATGAACGAGTTCAGATGAGCCTAATAAGTTTTGTTGCGGAAAATATAATAAAAATGTGTGGTTTTAATTGAAGTAGATATATTTAGTTTAATTAATGAACATTATTATTATTTGAACGATGTCTTTAAACGTTCTTTTAAGGAAAAGAAACAATCCACAGCAATCCAAGTTTATAAACATGCACTACTGATACAAGCGCTATTATCTTTGCTTTCTTCACAAAAAATCATTGAAAATGAGTGAAAAACTGAGATTGTAAAGTTAGAGAACTTTCACTATTGTATGCACCACGTCAACAAAAACATTAGCGAACTCATCACATATTTCAGACTCTGCTTAAACCTCATTCAAAATACTAGATTCGTCCACTAAAGCCTTGCCTTGCATACTTGTTACGTAAATATCTGTTTTTTAACTTAAAAATCAGTTGCACAATAAATGTTTGTACTGCAGACACCAGAGGAAAGCAACAGCAAGCTCTACGGAATTAAATTCAATATTAATACCAGAGTTGTTACTGGCTGTTCCTCCATGGTGGCAGGCTGTGTCCCACAGGACTTCGGCAGGACAGAAGCAGAGGGAATAGGCACGCTAGGAGGATTGTCATCACAGGACATAGGGGTTAAATCAGGCACTCTACTCAAAATATTGGCATCAGACTTTCTTGAAAACGAACTTCTTGAAAAAGCAAAGCTCAATCTTCTAGTTAAAGGAGTTTTAAAGAAATTTTTATTGCACTTTCTTCCAGGTGTCATTGTCTGGGAAGGAGGTGGTGGAATGTTTGTGTCCAATGGTACATTTTGTGAACCCACAGCAGGTTCTGTCATATCTGAACTCTGAGCAGTACAAACGTAAGGTTCAGATTCAACATCCATTAATTGTGATAGAAAACTTGAGCGGACTACAGGATTGACAGAAATATCAGGAGCAATGCTACAGTCAGACATTAATGTTTCTGAGCAGGGATCTAGTTTAGGAATCTTACGACTTGGCATGAAAGATAAACTGTCTTCTGAGCAGGTTTCTGAAATGGGGGTTAATGTATCAACAAAATTATCATGTGAGTTTTTTACTGGTGTTGAATGGTTAGTGGTTCCACCATCTAGATTAGCGTCTTCCTCAAGATTACCAGCATTTGCCCTTAGTGTGTAGCTACTTGAGGAGATTTCTAACTTCATGCAAGCCTGAGCCATTGAGCTTTGGGTGGGGGAATTAGGAGGGATTGGAGACAGGCATTCTGATCGAGGAACCACAATGTTAGACTTCAATAGGCTGTAAGTCTCACCACTGTCCACCACCTGGAAAACATTGCCAACATGACAGCACTAAAAACCACATTTACACAAATCTACAGTGATTTCAAATATTCTAAATGTTCTGCAAATTAACAAATGATTATAATGAACAAATTAGTGGTATTCATACTATCAGAGGATATCTATGTAAGGTAACAAAAACAAGTACAATAAGATACAAAGGTATTTCAACAAACGCTAAAAAAAAAAATTACAGACAGTAATTTTAAAATAAAATTTTAACTAAGAGTTACCTAATTGTGACTAAATATTCACCTAAATTTTGCAAATAAAATTTTTTCTTTGAAATTATATCATCTTTAGCTTTTTGTACAATATTTTATGTAAAATTTTAAAATTTATTCCATATACCTGTAATTCTCCTGAGTATAACCCGCAATTTCTTCAGTATATGCAATGTTCATGAATTATTTCTTGAACAAAGCAAAATATTCAATACTGAATATTCAAAGAATACCAACATATTGGAAAGGTGAAGTGAGACTGAAAAATTCAATGCCACAGCCAGGATTTAAACCAGGATCTTCGGCTCTCCATGCCGCTGCTCTAACCAATTGAGCTACCATGGTAACATGCCAGTACAACATTAAATTCTCCAATTGACTCACATATCCCAGTACACCACCAGACGTTCTCAATATGAGATAAAACCCCAGTGGCGACTTACAAACTCTTAAGTGCTTTAAGACCCGGGCTTCATAGTAAACTACTAGTAGGTCACAGAGAAATGATAATTCTTTCACACTGGCCATGCGTAAGCAAGATGTAAAGGTGAAGTCAGACTGAAAAATTAAATGCCATAGCTGGGATTTGAACCGGGATCTTTGGCTCTCCATGTCGCTGCTCTAATATATTGTTCATTCAGCAGAACTCCATGGTTTCCATAAGGGGCTGATTGACAAGTAAAAGCAAAATCACAAAGATGGAATGTGACTGAAGATAATGGCACATTTTCAATAACAAAAGAAATAAACACATTAAAAAAATTGCTAATTAAATAAATAATATGAATACTATGATAAAATACCAAATAAATATTCTGCCATTAACTCGCACTGCATTTGCCAAAAAACCCTATTTTTTAATTATTTAAAGCTTCAAAATTGGGGTGCATATTAGATTCAAGTAAACGGTATATTTTTATCCTGCTATTCCTTGAATTTATTTACCACTTTTCAGGGTCCCGAGATATCAAAATTGCATCTCATTTAATAAAACTTATACATATTTCCCTAAAAATTTCAAAAATAACTTAATAACGCAGCACTTTATTATTATTCCTATCATTACGTGATCACTTTTATTTTGAGAACATTAGAAAGAGTAAACACTAAAATTATGATAACTTTTTTTTTTTTACATGATTTAAAAAGTGATCCAAAGAAGAACTGAATTGTCTTCTCAAAAAACATATGAATTTTACCACTACTTAACAGTTTTTGCCTCAATATACTGTATTGTACCAGTACCTTTTAAGTTATGTAATGAGTGACTACTTTTGCTAAGGTACCATTACTTTATCAGCTCAGAACAGGCTCTCCTTACTCCCAAACATCATTCAGATCAAATCTTTAATACTGGATGCACAAGCTTAAGTAGATAGCATGCTTACAAATTCTGGAAAGTGAAACTACTTTCCAATTTGTTATGAATACTAACACAAATTACTTCTTGAATGATGCAAAATATTCAACAGACACCTTTGGAGACAAACACAAACATTCCCAGTGTTCTTTTACAACATGATTAATTAATGCACATCTGAATTAGTCGTGCTTCCCAGAACATGATGAGAATTATATAGCCTATAATCAGAATTAAAGACACGAGAAAGAAAAATGAAATTTTACTTATGGCTTAAATGCTCCTAATTATCTTGCCTCATATAGAATCGTGCCTCTCATACTTCTTTATGCATTTTTCAATCCATCTCTGCATTTTCAGCTTAAAATATTTATCCCTTAGTCACAGATTTATTTTGTAGTTCTTCTTGTTATTATCATAGGTAATTCCATGAGAGATTATCAATATATTTGCAAGAACAAAGTTTGAGCAAATTTATCTGATGAAACTCGTAATCCCAATTCGGATTTATGAAGACTATTCCATGAATAAAATGTAATGGATTTTGTAAATAATTATTATTTTCTTACTTTGTTTTCAATATTCAATCAGCCATAAGATCACGGCATACTAAATGAATGAACAGTCCACGAATCGATAACAGTTCCCAATGCTACCAACAGCACGCATCACAAGATGGAGGGTATCATCGTAGATACTTACATAAAAAAAAAAGCACACGAACTGGCATGCCCCAAATTGAAATTTTATTTTTAATCAATAGAGATTTATATAATTTCAAACAAGTTATGTTGTATAACATAATGTCTTTTCATTCTGTTCATTGGCAGCATGCGACGTATTAGGGATTTCACAAAATGCCGGTAACATATATACTATTATTGTTATTAAAAACTTTGAGTATAACGAGTATTATGATATATTTAGTAGCATTTACAGCCCATTAAAATCACATTAGATTACTGGTATATGTGTAGCCCGTAACAACATTGCCTGAAACTAGAATTTTAGTTCTAATATTAGGATTATCCACGCTTTTCGACTATTCCCGCATGTCACCATCCCAATTAACACGGATGATCAGAAGTTTGCTGTATTGACTTTCTCTTTCACAGTCCTTTTGTATTGTGGGTACTGTATTACATAATTGCTTGACATTAAGATATTTGAACCCTATAATAAGTGATTTATTTACTAATTTTAAAATCTATTTCTTTTTGTTAGCATTCTTCTCACACATAAATTCAGAAATCTGTTCTAGTAAAAAGTGCTAGTCATTAAGTAATCACTTAATGTAAACTATTACAAATGTGGCCATAAATGAGCAGACATATGCAATTCTGAAGGCTTCATTCATATGTAGTAGGGACAGGGATTCCCAGCTTATCTCTAAGTTAGTAGGAAGTGTAAAGGTGCCACATGCTCATGTTATATAATCTTATCTACTACATAAAAATTAACTTTGTATCTCATGAACGCACAGCCAACACCACCTATTAGCAAGACACTATTCAATTGTGAGATCAATTGGTAAAAAAAGAGCATTGAATGACTTATATAACTCACTAGGCAGGGGTTTTTTGGGCTATGGAACTCGAATCTGAGGTCTTTTTTTTTCCCCCAGCATCACACTTTGAACGTGAAAAGTACCTCGAAACTGTGATTTTAGTTTTACAATTATCAGTTGTTTTAATTGTTTATGAATGATTTAGGTAAGAATCCTGAGTTTGTGATGTCATAAAAGTACCCACTATTACATTAAGCGGCTTTCACTGTATATCGAAATAATTAACATGACAAGAAACATTCATTAAGAGTAAAGTTTTTCTCAAACAATTATCAGCTCTTGTCTATTGATTAGCTAGTTATCAGCCCTTCCTCCAGTTGAAAAAGTACACTGCATGGTTTTTAGCCTTACCAGAGAAATATCACAAGGCAGCAACCGTACTTCGTTTTTAGTGTGCCTGATGTTCTTTCCAAGTTTGAGAATGATACCTATCTGCATCTAACTCCATTAGAACCTAATGTTTAATGCTCTTTCTTTGTCTTCCTAGAGCACTGGGAAATATGTCTTCCAACATCTAAATCTAATCTCTGTTGGAGAGCTTGATCCGTCTTCTCTCACAGACGTCACTGGCCAGACTTTTGGTCAACTATTTAATACGTGATTTTATTAATATGCACTCCACCTATGCTCAGTATGTATTACAATTTTCAGACATCTAACCTATTTTAAAAAACATAATTTATCCATTGACATTTTACCTTGTTAAAAAGTAGTATAAACTACTGGTCTATAAATAAATAAAATACTTGTGTATATATAATACAAAGTCAAAACCTACTTAAAATTCTTAACTCATTTAAAAAATGTTTGAAGTCCTTAAAATTTTCCAAGTCTTGTATTAAAATGCAGATGTCTTCCTCTTACATGACGCGTTTTGACGTTAATTTCGTTATCTTCAGGTCTATAAAACATATTATAGGTATTAAAATTTATTGTTGTATTATGAGTGGTGTGTGGTATTTATATGGTATTCAAAACTTACGTACATTTTGAGTAATTCGTGCAGACAACACAACTGCAGGTCACATGTCCATCCATGGGATGTTGCTCGTACACTGATCGCTGGTTTCGGTGTTGTTATGCTTACCCCTCCTATTGGTTAATTCAAATAGGGCGTTATATACTATTGGTTCTTCGTTTAATATATTCTCATTCTTCCTTTTGTAAATTCCCAGTCTTTCCAGTGTATTTAGTTTCCTACCTTTGTTTTGTATGTGTAATATACTCATTATATTTTCTATTTTATCGTCAAATTCATGTGCTTCATTTAATACAAGAGTTGGAAAATTTTAAGGACTTTAAACATTTTTTAAATGAGTTAAGAATTTTAAGTAGGTTTTTACTTTGTATTATATATACATAAGTATTTTATTTATTTATAGACCAGTAGTTTATACTACTTTTTAACAAGGTAAAATGTCAATGGATAAATTATGTTTTTAAAAATAGGTTAGATGTCTCAAAATTGTAATACATACTGAGCATAGGTGGAGTGCATATTAATAAAATCAAATTACACAGCTCAGTAGGAAAATGAAAATAATTGAAATATTTAATACGTGCATATATACATAGGTTCAAACACTGAAATAGCCTAATAATGAAAAAAATAAAAAAACTGGGGTGCGTGGAGTTAGATGCAGACAGGCGTCATTCCCAAAGTACAGGAGAACTTCAGGCGCACTGAAAAACAAAGTACAGTTAGCATATTTTCTCATTTTTCTTGTGTAAGGCTAAAAGTTGTGCAAAATATTTTTCACTCGTACTAGCTGGGTAACCAGCAAACAGCAAAATTCAGACAGTGGAAGTAATTTAAGAATTCATATGGCTACATACATTTGAAAGTGAAATTATACAAGAAAATGTGTGATTTTTTTTATAACTAACTATAATCACTGAACATTTTTCAAAGTGGTTTATTGAAAATGTCCACTTGTAAAACATTTAATCCAATGCAGGCTATAGTTACTTAAAATTATAAAACAAGTATGCTCGGGATTTTAATATAGACTTTAAGACCCCATAACTACTCCATTAAGTGTAAAACTATACAAATTATTATTTCCAGTATCCTACATTCAAAATGAACAACTTCATTAATAAAAATAAATTGGAATTATTTTAACCATCTTTCATCGAAGAATTGTTATGGTAAGGGGTTAAAACGCTCATGCAATATAATGAAACAAAAGCCTTCTGATCTTTGAATCATCACATCTGCAGAACATGCAGCATGCCGAGAAATGAAACTTTTAGGAGAAAATCTTATAAAACCTATAACTCAGTCATGCATTAACATCAGAGGTCACATATTAAATCATAAGAAGATTTTAACTGAGCTGATATAAATATGTAATTCTGTTATTTTTCTATAACAAAGCTAGATCATTAGGAACTTTCTTGCTTTAAGACACTTTTACTGAGGATACAAAGCTCCACCATGAGCAAAATCAGCACTTTCCTATAACCAAAACTACAAGGGTAATTTCAGGACTGTCTTATACAGTACTTGGTACTACAGTAAAACCCCTGTAGTGTACTGTGTAATATACTCTCATAAAGGAAACAGAAATCTATAATGAAAACTCAGACCTCAGTGTTCTGTTTCCCTCTTTTGTTTTTTTTCTCTGTTGACATTGTTAAATAAAGTTACGGCGAAGATAGTCGCAGTAGTCTGAATACGAAAGAACACAAATAAATGTGAGTGTAAAACTTTAGTAGTTATTTATTATACTACCAATAACACTTCAGTGGTGACCCCGATGCATCGGCACCTCAGTGGTGACCCGATGGAAGAAGTACAGCAGACTACAGCTGGAATTGCTCAGGAAAGCCAAGAAACCGTAGTAGCCCGCGTATCTACCAAAGTTCCGCCGTTTTGGAAGCCTGATCCGAGGATATGGTTCATTCAACTTGAAACACAATTCCGTAACTCGAAGATCACCCAGGACCAAACTAAATATGACACTGTGGTGAGTTCAATTGACTCAGAAATTCTGACAAAAGTGGCCGATATTCTCACGAATCCTCCATCTTCCGGTAAATATGATGCAATCAAAAAGCATCTTACTTCAACTTTCGCAGATAGTGAAACGCAATGAACACAGCGACTATTGACAGACTTGGAACTCGGGGATCGTAAACCGTCGCAATTACTTTGTGAAATGAGAAATTTAGCTTCAGACAAGGTAAGCGAGAATTTTCTTAAAACTTTATGGTTACAGCGGCTACCAAGAGAAATGCATGCTATCCTGTCAGTGAGTAGTGACGATCTGACGAAACTGTCGACCATGGCAGACCAGATTTGGGAGCTAAAACCCACAAGCTCGTACCATGTTGCTCCTATTGCTGTTACGCAACCAATGAACAACTCAATAGAGGAACTGAGGAAGCAAGTTTCTGAGCTCTCACTCCATGTTGCAGAGTTGAGTAAGCATGTTTTCGCCGACCGCCGCCGACAGGGTAGACCAAAGTCTAGGTCCAGATCCAGAGGTAGGAATGCAGAAACAGGACAGACAACAAAGGTAGGGAAATGTTACTACCACACTAAATTTGGCGAGGAGGCATACAGATGTCTACAGCCATGCAGCATGTCTCTCCGAGCTACACCTCACAACGGACCAGAAAACTAGTTCCCCAACTCTCCACGGCGACAGGGAGCCAGGGGTTAGAGCTGAGTCGCCTTTTTATTAGTGACAAAGGGACAGCAACCCAGTTCCTGATTGATACCGGTGCAGATGTCTCTGTAGTGCCACCAACACACAGTGAAAAGAAGTCACCAAATAAACTTGAACTTTTTGCAGCGAATGGTACTAGGATCCAGACGTATGGTCAACGACTTATGACACTTGACCTTGGTTTACATCGAACATTCAATTGGCCATTCATAATCGCAGAAGTAGGTAAACCTATAATAGGAATCGATTTCCTGTCGCATTTCAATTTACTCGTTGACAGTTCTAAACATCGCTTAATAGACGGGAACACACACTTGACCGCGTATGGTACCTCTTCTCACAACTACAAACTTCAGGTCCAGCTAACGGAAATTAATAACCGATATCAGCGGATTATACATGAATTTCCTGACATTCTGCGACTAACATTCTCAACACAAAAATCGCAAGCCACCACATTGAACATTTCATCGAAACGAAAGGCCCACCAGTGTTTGCCAAAACTAGAAGACTCTCAGCTGAAAAACTCTTAGCAGCCCGTAAGGAATTTGACTTCATGCTCCAGCAAGGGTTATGTAGACCCTCGAAAAGTTGTTGGGCTAGTCCTCTGCACTTAACTCAGAAAAAATCTGGTGATTGGAGACCTTGCGGGGATTATAGGAAACTCAATCATATCACAGTACCCGACAGATACCCTATACCTTTTTTAACCGACTGCAACCACATCCTGCATGGAGCTTCCATATTTTCATCCATTGACCTTGTACGTGCGTACCAACAGATACCTGTGCACGAAGCGGACATACCGAAGACGGCCATCACAACACCTTTTGGACTATTTGAATTTCCATTCATGCCTTTCAGACTAAGAAACGCAGCACAGACCTTTCAAAGATTTATGGACATGGTACTCAAAGGGTTAGATTTTGTCTTTTGTTACTTAGACGATATCCTGGTTGCTTCTCCAGACGATAAAGTGCACCTTCAACATATCCGCATCCTCTGTGAACGACTAAATGAATACGGCTTATGCATCAATGTTGCCAAATGCATTTTCGGTGTGCAGCAGATCAAATTCTTAGGGTACGAAATCAGTCCTCAAGGTCTGAAGCCTCTACCTGAGAAAGTTAGTGCCATTAAGAATTTTCCAGAGCCACAGTCAGGCACTGGATTGCACCGATTCTTGGGAATGGTAAATTTCTACCACAGATTCATCCTAGAATGCGCCAAGCTGCAACAGCCCCTCTCAAAATTACTTAGCGGTCACAAGAAAAACAGCACAAAACTGCTGGACTGGAACGAAGAAGCACAAACCTCTTTTGCTGCAATGAAGGAAGCCCTCTGCAACACAGCGACCCTGGTACAGTCCAGATACAGTGCTTATGATCGCGAACTATTAGCAATATATAGCGCCATTAAACATTTCAAGCATCTTTTAGAAGGCCAGTCCTTTGTAATTTTCACGGACCATAAACCCTTGGTGTATGCTTTTCAACAGGATTTGGACAAGGCATCACCCAGACAGGCTCGTCAATTACAGTATATTGCACAGTTTACGACGGCAATAAAATACGTTGCTGGCCAAGACAATATCGTGGCTGACACATTGTCACGTTTAGCCACCATAGAGTCTCCCTCACCTCTAAATTATGATCATTTGGCAGATGTACAATCGGATGAAGACCTCGAATCACTGCAACAGAATCCCAGAATGAAAATAGTAAAACTCAGTCTGCCGGATAGTAGAAAGCAATTATACTGTGACATATCAACAAAGCATATACGCCCGTATATTCCACGCAACTTTCGACAAGCAGCCTTTTCATCTGTTCATCGTCTTTCTCACCCAGGAATCAGAGCAACAACCAAAATGATCACTGAACGATTTATCTGGCCCAATATGAAGAAAGACTGTCAACAGTGGACACGAGCATGTATCGACTGCCAAAGATCAAAAGTTTATCGACACACTAGATCTCCAGTTGGACAAACCCAAGTTCCCAACGACAGATTCAAACACATAAATGTCGACATCGTTGGACCTCTACCTGTGTGCCAAGGATTCAGATATCTCCTCACGGCTATAGACAGATACTCTAGATGGATGGAAGCTCTACCAATAGTAAACCAAACAGCTGACTCTGTTGCACAGGCTCTAATAACCACTTGGTTTTCACGATTTGGTATTCCTGTAAGAATACCTACTGATCAGGGTCGACAGTTTGAAAGCCAATTATTCAAATCCCTAAGCAAGTACCTAGGTTTCCAGAGCATCAGGACAACCGCATACCATCCACAAAGTAATGGTCTTATCGAACGACAACACCGCACTATGAAAGCAGCACTCAAATGCCATCTACTACAATCCTCATCGTGGGTAGACTCATTGCCTCTAGTCTTATTGGGCATGCGATCTGTGGTAAAAGAAGACTTGGGTCACTCAGCCGCCGAGCTGGTCTATGGTACACCCCTCCGTCTTCCAGGAGAACTGTTCACCGACCAGCCTACCGTATCACAGTCTGACTTCGTGAGACATCTCCAAGAGACAGGAAGAGGACTTAAACCAAGTCAGACATCAACCCATGGCAAGAAACCTGTTTTTGTGTCCAAAAATCTCGCCGACTGCTCTCATGTTTTCATACATCATGGACCTCCATTATCCTCACTCCAACCTGCGTACGACGGTCCCTACCCAGTAAAGAGTCAAACTGATAAGTTCTTCGACATTAATATCAGAGGGTTAATAAAGCGAATCTCAGTGGACCGCCTGAAACCAGCTTTTCTATTGGAAGAAGGTCCCCATAGTGTTACTAACCCTCAACAAGAAACTCGTACTGATGTGACTGGACATTTCACCAGATCAGGACGCAAGGTCCACTTCCCTGCACGTTTCTAGGACACTATCGCTGTCACTAGGGGGGGAGTGTGTAGTGTACTGTGAAATATACTCTCATAAAGGAAACAGAAATTTATAATGAAAACTCAGCCCTCAGTGTTCTGTTTCCCTCTTTTGTTTTTTTTTCTCTGTTGACATTGTTAAATAAAGTTACGGCGAAGATAGTCGCAGTAGTCTGAATACGAAAGAACACAAATAAATGTGAGTGTAAAACTTTAGTAGTTATTTATTATACTACCAATAACACTTCACCCTCTTTTTAGATTCCTGCCACTTACATTTTCCTGCCATTTATATCATTTTCCTGTCATTTATATCATTTTTAGCTGGTCCCGTCTTTTACCCTATACCGACAATACATAGCGTTCCTGCCATTAACACTCTTTAAAAAGTTGTGTTTCTTGCCATTTACATATTTCTTGGTTGGCAACATATTTTCAATGAAGAACCGCTTTCATTTAACTAAATTTTCCACTATGTTATCAACTCTCTTGGATGCAATGTCAGTTGCTAGTCGAGGTGAAGTTGTATTTCCTTTTGTACAGTCGAGTTTTACTGCATTCTATTGTATTGTAGTTACTCATACGGCATATTTCATCATGCATTTCTTTGCAAGAAAAGTCAGAAATTCTATGTGGTATTGATTGACATGTCGGAACACATGTTCAGTTTGGCAAGAGAGTTTGAACATTTTGTCTGAAGTTTGAATACTATCTAAATCTATCAAATAGTCAAAGCAATTATTAAGGGCCAGAATGGTACTTTATAAGATTGTGTGGGGGATGGAAAAATGTCAGTCCATCTGTCTGCTGTTCAACTGTGTGTCTGTACGTGCGGTATCCCAAATACACTTTATCGGATTTTCATGGAACTTGGTATACACAACCGCCATGGGAAGAAGCCTATTGACATTGGACCAAATCAGTTGACCGGTACCATAGTAAAGACCGGTTTAGTGCATATTTTATGGTAATGTATCAGAAAGAATTTATCAAATGCAAATCAGTTATGATGACAATGTATTGTTTTAGTGTGTTCGTATACAGCTTTGGAAGTTGCAATACATTTAGTTTTAACAGATAACATTATTCCTTCACATATGCTTATCAACTCAGACCATTAAACTGAGCAAGGTGGCCGAGTTGCCAACATCTTGGACTCACATTCTGGCCAATTTGACATGATTTTTTTATTTTTATGTGAGTATGTGATTGTCAAGATATCACAAATCTGTATAGCTCTGCTGATGCTGGACGATGTTAACTGATTTTTCAAAAAACTAGACAAAAGAAACTTAATTTTCTGCATATCATAACTGCAATTAAAACTGATTAAACAAAACCATTCTGGCACTTTGTTACATCAGTTTATCTGATTTTATTTATTTATTTAATATGTGTGATGCTACAAGGAGAATATTGTATGAAAAATTTGGTAAAATCCCTAAATCTAGTTAACCTGGAGGTTGCACATTAATTTTTGAATGGTAAATACTGTTTTCTTTCTTAACCTTGAAATCTCTACGTTACAAAACAGCACATATTTGTGCAACATATTTTGCACCATTAATTTTAAACAGATTACATAGCTGTACATAGACACCTAAATTTATTTTCATGTATTAAATTTTGCAAAATATAGCATTATAGCTTCGACTCTTCCTGCAATTTACACTTTCCTGTCAATTACACTTTTTTGGATAAGTTCCTTGAAATGTGTAAAAAGGAGGTTTTACTGTATAGGCAGGACTGAAAACGTAGGACAAATATTACCTATAACTAACAGAACACCTTCAAAAAATTAGAAAATGTCTCAGTGAATGGTACAAAATCTTTATTCACTACACAAAGTATGTACCATAACCAAGATCACAAGACACCCCAACACACCATAGAATAGTACAACACTACTAAACACAACGTTTATAACAACATAAGCCATTGACTTACCACATGTGTGCAGTTTGGATCATCCAACTCTGTAGCAATGCCACCATTCTCCTGTAGCACTTCCATCATATGTTGCCTCTCCTCATCTGGGAAACCAAAGAAACACACTTTGGCCCCATGGAAGGGCATCAGCTTGTGAACCATCTGTAAAACAAACCAAACCAAACCAATGAGAGAGAGGGTTTTATGTTTGCTCAAATGGAGTATGAGCATCACTGAAGATATATGTTACTTGCAACCATACTGGCCTGAATATAAAACAAACCACAATTTTTCTTCCTCTGCACATACCATAGATACCGTAGATACAGGAAGTATTGTGTTCATCCCCGAAATTAGATTTCAAGTTCTTTAGTTACTTTGAATCCAAAAAAGCTAATATCAGAAACATGTCATATGTGTCTGAACAGAAGCCTTATAGCTCGAGAACAACACATTGTATAAAAACAAAATATATTTGGGGTAAGTACCTTCTGGGGACATGATATTAAGATTGCTAATGACCTTCTCTTACTTTTAACGTCATACTACATTCAGAAAATTTCATTTTTGCACATTTCTCAAAAATAGCTCTAATGATTTTGTTTAAATTTTGTACATGAGGTGCATAAATACTAAGTGCTAAAACTTTTATTTGAAACTTTTTTTCACACAAGTAAGCCAGCCACCGTTCATAGAAACTCAGTCTTGATTGGTGAACAATAAATACTTGCATCATTAAATATCAAAGTGAGAATTGTGAAAGGTGTATTGTATATGTTTAGAATAAAGAAAGTTATGTGAGTACATTACATTAGATTTTATGTGGGTTGCATACCCTTCAGCGATGCAAGTTGAAATGTGATGATTGCTGAACAATTTTCTCTTGTTTTTTACAACCACTTGACACAAAGAGAATGTCATTTTTTGCTGATTTCCTCGAAAATAGCTAATGGTTTTGTTTAAATTTCCAACATGAATTCAATAATATACAGTGCACCAAGGAACTTTATCCTCAGTGGCTACATGCTGGAGAGGATGCTAGTAACAGCAGTTATGATGGCAGAACTAGCTTTTATGAAAACAAACCATTAATTGTGTACTCCACAGCCAATCATAGCAAATGCTGGAAGTGTTGTCCTTGTGCTTGCAGACAGACTTAAACTCTTTTACACATATTGTCAAAGACTTTCACTAAAGTTTCTTGCATAATTGACTGCATATAATTAATGATACTCATTTTAAGTTCATCGATCGTTTTTGGATTAGTTTTATACACTACAGATTTTGCCGCACCCCAAAGGAATAAATCTGGTGGAGTTAAATCAGGAGACCATGATAGCCAGAGACCTTTAGTTATTATTCTTTCCCCAAAAATTCCATTTAAAAGTTTAAGCAACTAGTTTGATGTATGCGCTGTAGCATTGTCCAGTTGAAAGAAGCAGCACTCAATTTCATCTCATTCAACTGAGCAATAAAACTGTAAGTTATCTCAGAGAGTAGACATCAGAATCAATAGAACTGTCATACAGCCTATTATTCGCTCTCATGGTATGGAAACCAACACACTGATTTTCTGCGAATGAAATGGTGTTTATCTTATTGTGTTGGGATTGTCTGAAGACCATTTTCATGAGCTTTGAGGATTTACATAGCCGGATAAGTGAAACCATGCTGTATCTGTAAAGAAAGATTTGTTTAAAACTTCAACTCCATATTGATTTATGAATCTTTGGAACCATTCACGGTACAGTAATCTCTTCTCGTAATCACTTTGTAGTAATTCATGAACCATAGAACTTTGGGTACAATTGAAGGTCATCTCTTACAGCTTTGTGTGCTGGCCACTTAGAGATTCTGGTCTCTTGTGGTAATTTGCATCTTGATTTAGTAGGACTATGCAGCATTATAGACTATTTGAGATTTGGTCAAGTTTACTATCTGTTAAAAGGCTATGCTTGTCCGTTCTTGGTGTGGTGTGAACTGAACTGGTCACATGAAATTTATTTATTAAATCTCGAACAGTACCGGTATCCCAAATCGGACACCTTGAATTTGGAAACCGCTCTTGAAATTTTAGTTTTACATTTTCCATAAACTGATCGCCTTCTTGGAAAACATGTTCCACCAAAAAACTCTCTCTTCAGTACTGATCATTATCACCAGAATGATGTTGCACTGTCACAATATTCAGTCTAAATGCTTGCACACTTTTAACATGCACTAATTAGTAATATGCACCAGTGGGTGCAAGACAAAGCACCCATTGATCAAAGTACCAAAGACCTCTGCCTGCCTGCCTGCATTCTGTTGCCACCATAACTGGTGTTGCTAGCACCCTCTCCAGCATGTAGCCACTGAGGAGAAAGTTCCTTGGCGCACTGTACCTAATATATTATATGGTATGTTATGTATTGTAATGTGTTATACTAACAAGGAACCTATCACTACCCTCATATCGAAACATGCCTCAATATTTTTCCTGGGTCATCTACATGCTGTAAGAAGTCCACGCTCCAAAAATTAGCTGCTGGTTTCAACTGCAAGTACCTTAAATCGAATCTGGAAAATGTCAGGTTGAAGCAGTGCAGTGCAGTGCAGTTCGAGGTTCCGGATACGCGGAGACAATTGACTGTCCCTGTTAGTGTCTTGCAGGGTCGAAAACAAAACAGAAGTGACTGGTGTTGATGCAGTGATTAAAAAACAAGTTCATTCGGCACAGCAAATAATCGCGTCATTATCACATTCTTCTTCACATGTTTTCACATTTGTCTGTAAACAGAATTTGATCGCTGAGTTGCATATTTGGTTGCAACTAGACAGACAACAGAAGCTAGGTTAAAAGCCTGATCCTTTCATTCGCGAATCCAAGCCCATGTAAACAAATGCATGTGATTTGAACCGCAGCACACATCATGCTACAAGACAAAATAGTGCGGTACACATTTGATTTTTATATAATTAAAAACTCAAAATCGATACCTCAGAATTAGACTGTTACAACTCAAAATCAGTAAATGTTCAGGAGAGAGAAAAAACAAAATTCTTGTTTCTTTAGCATCTTCTCCTTGGTCACAAAGAGCTGCTATGAACTTGTTATCTTGGGATTTATTGCATCTCATAGGCCTCTTTTAATAATGCTAAGAGATAAAATCCAGAACTTGATTGGTTAGAAAAAATTAACAAATTTCTGAGTTGTAACAGTGTTCCACTGAATCAAAGGTAGAAAACTTATAGTTGTGACTGTTTTTTTTAGAGTTGTAACATTTTAATGTCAAATAGAAGCTTTCCTGTTCTGACTTATAACTATTTAACTAATTATATTTTTAGTCTTTCTCCATATATTCTCTGTTTTACTAGTTACTCGAGTATTGTACAATGCTTGTAAGTTATTAATAATATATTCTTAAATAAGTGAAATTTGTAAAAGTAATAAAATGTGTAAAAATACATTGTATTTGCTAAATTTGAACTTCAATAGATACTTTCTTGACTTAATATCATTCAGACATTATTCACCGTCAGAGGAACAACTGTCATGCTGTCCTGCTTGAAGTACACTTCATATTATTGTAGATATACACTAAGAAGACGTAATCAAAGTCACAATAAATCTACTTTCTTGTTGGTGTCGATTTGTGGAAATTAAAAATATGCTGGTACAAGAGAGAGGATCGGGTTTCCTCGCTGTCTAATTCTTATATTAAGTGCCTCTGCAGAATAGGCCTAACTGTTTTTGAACAAAAATGTGAATGGTTGATTCTTAGAAATATGGAGAACTTTTATGTTCGTCCAAACTACAGTCTGCCCTTCCTCGTCTTTTTTGTAGTTTCGCCCGATACATTCTGACAGTGCTTTGAAGTTGTGTATATCTTTGGTGTCATCTCAATGACAGAATATGGCTTTCCATTTTTCTTTGCCATTCTGATAAGCGTAATCCAAAGGTGTGGATGTGCAATTGGTGTATCTGTTTCTCTGTTTGCTTTCAATACTATCTTTTTCTCTGGAAATTGTAGCATGCACGGAGTCGTTTTCGTTCTGTGAATGTACAACGACAAAATATTTCACAGGGATAGTGTTGATGCCTTCTATCAACCTGATTGCATACAGAAAGAGGGATGTTAGATGTCTGTTTTTATTCTGACATACAATTATTGGCAACTCCAGCATCTCTCACTTTTTCTAAAAATTTAAGAAGGAAACAAACAGTTTCATTGGATTCCCGTTTAGCTATCCCTTCGTGCCAGAAGAATCATGTGGCTTCAGTGCTTACTAAGTTGAAGCCTGTGAAATTATAACAGGAGAGCTTCCTGCACTTTACTGCATGATGTCGGAAGAACTGCTTGTAAGTCAAATGCAAAAACACCACTTTTTCTATCACTTCTTTTACAATGTCTGAAGTTTTCTCTTCTGTACATTTTTCTTTTTGTAATATGTGTCTTTCGTTCTTATCTTGAATCTCTCTTCTTTCTTCAGAAGTTCTTTGTTTGCAATTTGAACAAAAATTGCATTGAACTTTTTTGGAAAGAAAAATTCAAATTCAAATTGAAATTGAAAATATGTGAGTACTAGTGAAGCTTTGCAGCAGACTTTCCTTCAGCTATGCATTTCTCTTTGTACATTTGGTAAAGTTTAGTTATATTTAGATCACCTTTTAAGAATTCTTTCTTAAACCTAGACTAAAAGTAATGCAATTCTACCCTGGGGAAAGAATATATGAGAGCTATAATGTCATCTGTCATATTATACTTAGGTATTTTATGGTTCTTCTTGTGTTTCCCTCGTCTGTTTTTAACTATTGTCTCTTCATTAGTAATTTTGTCCCATGTTGTACTCACATGACGACTACTAACACTAAGTATTGCTAAGAACATCGTTTTGAAAACTCGTACCATTACGTCATTAACATAGAAATAATAGATTAAATTCCTAAAACGGGTACTTCCTTTTCCTCATCAAATGGAATCATAGGTATCAGGGCTGTGTATTGCTTGTGTTGTCCATGTCCAGATGGGGAAGAATAATCCCAATTGGGGTTTTTGTCTGAGGCATCAGAATTTTCCAGTATATTTTCATTTTATTTAGAGATGCCTGCAGCAGACTACAACGCAAAGAGAACACCTTACAGTTTTATCAATGTATCAGCAAAATATTATTAAATTAAATACTGCAAGTGTAAAATACAAAACAGTACTTACCAATCTACTTTCAGCTGAGGTTAAGGGTATGTTTTCTTCTTCTTTCATAAGACATAACTCTACAATACGTTTAGACCTTTTGGACATTACTGTATTATGATTCACAATATAATAATGTATACACAAGAACTCTGACAAAGCAGAGAAAAGGCATATTGATATAAAATATTACAGTTTTACCAACACCTCACAAGGAACATTCTCACTGAATACTGTTGCAAAACTGTTGCAACTCAAAATATAACAGTTCCAGTTAATATCATACAGAGCGTAAGTGTTACAACTTAAAATGATACAGTGTTGCATGGAGCAGGTACTCAAGATGTTGTCAGTGTCAAACTGAATCATCCCAATTAAAAAATTAAGGGTTCAATTTTAAGGTGTAACACTCTAACAGTGCATAGAACAAATATTTCCTCATTTAGTAGTGGTCATAACTCAAAATCGAAGTTTTTTGAGTTGTAACACTTTTGTACTGAGGTATCGAAATATAGAACGAAAATTATTAAGATAACAATAATTATTACAAATGTTTCAGCGTATTGTGAAACGTGGCATTCGTAACATAATCCTTCAGTTGCAAGAGGCATTGTTGTGAATAACTAGGTGAAAGTTCGGAGGCTTGTTCCGATATGTTTCTGACTTGAGAATTACGCGGAGAACTCCGCTTAATGTACGTAGGCCTAATTATTTCATAGTAATATAATTCTGTATATAACATTATTCATTTAGCACTCATTTTCAGCTAGAACAATGAAATAAGTAAACAAACATGTCCTTTTTTTTAACGCATATGACAGCTGAAAGTGGCTTATGGAAGGAGACACGGCCTACTAGAAATTTTTCGTTCTCAAAATGAATAGATGACATAATACTCTCGCCAGTCAGGGTTGTCCAGTCCCATCTCCAGATTACCATGTTATATTCCCTATATGTTCCAAGATATTTGCAAAGCATTTTAAGGTACTTGCAGTTGAAACCAGCAGCTAATTTTTGGAGCGTGGACTTCTTACAGCATCTAGATGACCCAGGAAAAATATTGAGGCATGTTTCGATACGAGGGTAGTGATAGGTTCCTTGTAAGAGCCAAAACGTTTACTTGGGTAGAGAAGTTATATGCTTCACATCAGATTTTTAACAAAGCATCAACTGTTGTCATTCAGAAAATACACTACCGGTGCTGTATTAAGAAATTTAATTGCATTCTGCGCAGGGTTGGAATGTTTAAAACAAAACGTTTAAAACAAGTGTTTAAAACATGTTTAAAACAAGTGCTTGTGTTTTTTTTAAGTTTGTTTAAAACGTTTTAAACAATCTGTTTTAAACATGTTTTTTTTAGCATATGTTTAAATCATTTTTTAATTGCGTGTTATATTTAATTATGAAGACAATTTACATTTTGTCAAGTCAGTGACACCCTGTTAGTGTTGTAAACAGAAAACAACAAAAAAACTAGGGTCAGAATACCAGAAAATCATGTGAGGTAGTGTCTTTTGTATCCTTTTCCTCCAGACTTCTCTATCCTCTGTCGCCAGCTTCCAGTTTCTGATTTTGAGTAATTGATTTGAATTTTTTCTGACTGCACCCTACCATCTATTTTGTGGTCTTCCTTTTTAAAGAAAGAGATTATTAATATTAAATATTGAATGTGTCAATTTGGCAACACTGTAGTAGGATATTCCTTGCAAGTTTGATAATATAAGGCGGCTAAGACCACGTAAAGCATGGTGAAAGTCAATCATCAGTTGAGCAGTAAAGGCAGTAATTAAACAGTAGTTTGTATTATTTTGTATTAATCATGAACTATTAAATCATAAACAAATACTACTGGTACAAAATGTATTTTCAAATACTATTAAGTCTACGACTCGTAAATCTTGAACATCTTAGCACAGGGTGTCATTGGATTGACAAAATGTAAATTGTCTGCATAATTAAATTTAACACCCAATTAAAAAGTGTTATAAACATATGCTAAAAATGTTTATAACAAATTGTTTAAAATGTTTTAAACATTTCAACTGTGTATATATATATATATATACATATATATATATATATATATATATATATATATATATATATATATATGTATATAATAGGCCCTATACTGCTCGGAGCTCAAGAGAAGGCGAACGGAAGGAATTTGCTGCGTAATGCCAAAGTCTCAGCATGTTTAGCGATTGCATCTTAATACTACCTGTCCTGAAAATATTAGTCGCGTTTCTAGTTCAACGTTTTAATGTTTAAGAATTTTATTTTTTAACCGTTAGGCCTACAATTATTAAGTTGTAAGTTACCGGTTATTCTCAAATCCTATAACTACTTCAATTTGGTTTTCTTCCGTTACTTTATTCAGGAATTCGACAGTTTAAGAATAACTTAATCTGCAAAAATAATAATTGTAATAGTATAATATGTAATATGTAATATGTAATTTTAAAAAGTTTACAATGTTGTAGGCCTACTTTATTACACGAGTAACGAATACAGGGGTGCCCACCCCCCAAAGTCATGACTCACCCCCCCCCCCCCCCAACTTCATTGCTCACCCCCCCAAACTTCATTGCTCACCCTCAAACTTCATTGCTCACCCCAACCCAATTGGCTGTCGACAAGGGCGCCCATATGATACTGTCTGAGAGGGGGGGGGGGAATTTTTTTAAATTAATTTATTTTTTGTCACTTTAACTTCTTGGGCCACTTTGTAACATGATATTAATAATATAATAAGTGCAACAATGACGTAGCCAGAAAATAATTGTGGGGAGGGTCGGAGGTGCCGGGAGAGTTTGGAATACCCCCTAAAAAGGGGGTCGGGGGTCCATCCCCAGAAAATTTTTAAATATTGAATTAATGAAAATCACATTTTACGCTATTTTAGCAATAAAAAACTAGTTAGGAAATATGTTTGCCATACTCTAAGACATGCCAATGTAAACAAGAAAATGTTACCTAAGTCGGGTGTCCACCCCCGGGAAATTTTTAAATGTTGAACTAATGAAAATCACATTTTACGCTATTTTAACACTGAAAAACTAGTTAGCAAATTTGTTTACTATACTCTAAGACATGACAACTTACACAAGAAATTGTTACCTAAGTTATAATACTTATTACTATTTACAGGGTCTTTATTATAAGTTGAGACGGGGGCGACGGAAGGCTTGAGACCGGGCGACGGAAGGCGCGCGCAGCCAGTCTGACCTTGATGCAACATCGGCACGTGCAGTTACTGTTAAAGTGTCAACATGGCGAGACCCATTTCGCTGCAGCATCGTATTTTTGTGTGTAAACATTATTTTAAGTACGAGTCTGCTGGACGAGTACGTGATGAAGATACGGTTTATCGAACAAATCCTCACACATTGGAGGAGCTGAAAGAAAACATTACGAATGAAATTAGGGGCATTACAGTGGAAGAACTCACTCGCGTCAGCCAGAATGTGGTTTCCAGATACAATGCCTGTATAACACAGGAAGGACGACACTTCCAACATATGTTATAAGGTAAGATATGTAATACTTTATATAGCCTACACTTTAAGCAGGGAAGCCGCGCGCGCGTCACCGGCGGCTAATGCGGACTCCGTAGCGGAGAGTGAAAACACCGGTCGCCCCGTCTCAACTTATAATAAAGACCCTGTATAAGAAAAGTTGAATAACACATGGAACAGTGGACATAATAGGCCTACTCATTATGTTATGAAAAGAAAATAACCCTATATCATATTTGACACACCAACAAATCTTGTTTAATTAAATATTTTTTTTTTAATACAGGTTTTTTAGGTTTTGACTTTTGGGGGTCCAAACCCCCTGAACCCCCCTTTCCTAATCCACTGTGGATTCTGCTTCCATGTTGTCGATTTGGTAAAACTTCTGCAATTCAAATAATTGTCTTAAAAGAAAAACATCTGACTATAATAATTATTAATATACATTTTTTCCTTGGCCCCCCCCCCGCCCCCGGGTATGGGCGCCCATGGCTGTCGAAATTCTTCATCTTTATAAAGAATTAGAAGAGACCTTTTGAAGTTCTAGAACTTGGCTGTTTTTATTTTTAACATATAAAACTCTAATTTTGCAACAATTTTCACCCCCAGAAAATTCATAATTGATAATATTTTGCCCCCCCCCCCAGAAATTTCAATGACGCAGTCTGCGTCTTAACCCCCCCCTTCTAATAGTTTCCCGGGCCTCGCTATGTATTGTTTTTCCTTTTTTCCTCTGTGGTTCCATTGTGATATAGTGTAAACGAAATTGACTACGGCCTACTAATAATTATTACCATTAACTTAGTTACGTTGATGAATAAAACACAATCTTTATAAACACTGAAATGAAAATGCGCAACACACGACCGTGCAAGAAGTACAAGGCTTTGTGAATGATTAGTACACTTCAATGCATGGCCCGCACGTGCAACGGGGAATCACAGCGACAATATTCCCCTCTCCTCATACCCCGCTCGTCTTCTGTTGAGCTCCGTACTGTACATTAAAATGGTTGATTTAAACAAAATGAACAATTTAAACTTTTTTAAAACAAACAACATTGTTGTAAACATAAAAAACGTTAAAAAAACACGTTTAAAACAACCAACATTGTTGTTCACATATAAAACGTTTTAAACAAAAAAAACATGTTTTTTAACAACCCTGATTCTGCGAAATGTGAGATAGAAATATATTGAATTTGTACACCATTTTAACAATAATTTAATCAGTTTTTGCAACTATTCTTCTTTACTTTACTTGGAAGAATTATACATAATAGGCATGTATTACAGATATCATGAAATGTGAACTAATTTATTTGTAACTACATCACTCTCTTATATCTAAGTAAAGCATACATCAATGTTATAAATTATACTCTGTGGTATTACATCCCTCATGGGGCAGGTCCAGTGCTTTTTTTGTGATGGTACGCAACGGTACGCAGTACCGGCACCTTTTTTAAAAATAAATTTTGAATATTACTCAGAATATTTCTATCAGAATTCCCATAAAATTATGTTTTATTTAAAATGAAGCTTGTTTGTTGGTTTTGTTAGATTCCTGCATACATAATAGCCTACATACGAGCACATGATAGTTTCTGTAAATTGCCGTGGCTACTGGACTGCAAGAAGGTTGGGGTGGGTTTTCCAGGCCTTAGCAAACTGCTCCTGTGGTCAAGGCCATTCTAACGGTATACCAAGTGCAGTTAATGCTAACGTAGCAACAAACAAGTAATAAGTAGCTAACCACCATAGTTAATCATGGGATTAGTGCACGTTTAAATTTAACTGCATTCGTTGCTTACATATAATTTGAAAAGAAAATCCTTGGTTTATGTCTCACAGGCAAGTGAATTCATAATTGTTTAGTACGGTTATAGGAACAAGGGGTGCACGTTGTTTACAAGTAGCGAAGTGAAATGAGTAAAATGAGTCATTATTTTGTACCGGTGCGTAATAAAAGAAATCATGACGATGTTTTTGAAGTATCTCATAAACCTGCCAACTGTGAATAAACTGAATCTGAAGAGTACGTCGCAAGTACCGGTAATTTTACTGCAATTCAGAGGAGAAACATTTCTGGCCATGATAGGCCCGATTGTTCGACATTAACTCAGAAAAATGGCGTCTGGGAGAAGTGTGGGAGCTCCCGTGAGATTCAGTTAAAAAATTTCTGTGAGTACCGCCACCTTTTTAGTGAGAAAAAAAGCACTGGGCAGGTCTAACATTCGACTATTGCATTATCTATCATGGACAGATGGCAGGATGAGAGCATGCAGTCAGTATGCCAACACCCATGGCCATTACTGATGGTTTTTTAGACAGGAGTTGCTATTTCTTTATCAAGTAGCTATTCAGTTATCTGCATAAGGTAACCCGTTCCAAACCTCCTTGTTTCGCAGAACAATTTGAAGTACCAGGGATCAAAGTCAGACCTGCAGATCCATAGCCACCAATATTAACCAACAGACCATGCAGGCAGTCATGAGAATTATTATACTCTCTTACATATTATTGTGAATATATTGATACTGGCACATGTAAGAAAGCACCTGCTTATATCCAAACTATTTATGAGTTCAATTCAGATAATCAGCAGTATTTGAATAAATCTATTATGAATAATGTTGTCAATGTGTAGATTGCTCTTTCAATCTAGTATTATCTTGCAAAAAAAGAGGGGTCTTAATCACAAGTGAGTATGGTAATTCATAGAAATCATCTTTTAAAAAAAAAAGTCCAGATCTATGATCTCTAATTTAATATTTAATACATGACTAAATACAGTACAGCTTATACATACCATGTCTTCACTTGTAGCACAAAGACTTGTCTCATTCCGCCTCTCCCATAATGTGTGCACCCATGTTTCACTCATTACAGGCACTCGGAATGTCACTGCATACTGATACTTTTCCCCTCCACAACAATTAGCGATAAGATGAGTTACTTTTGACACCATGTCCTTTCTGATGCTGCCACCCATATTGTGTATCAAAGTAATTAGACGATTCTGTAAAGAAATCAGTAACATAAGCTTCCAATAATGTATCATACTTAAACTTGGTTTCTGTGTATCTGTAAAATATGTACAGATATATCATCTTTAACTGAATTATGAAGTTATTGGTATTAACAGTCGCTGAAAAATTGAAATTTACTAAGCTCAAGTTTAGTAAAAACCTTAAGAAGGGTGAATTCAACCTGGTTATCTTAGAATTTCTTTCTGCTGAAATAAGCTCAATTCGATTTTATTACTGTTACATCTTTCTGTGGAAGTTTAAACTGTGAATTTGCAGTTTAACTAATTTAAACCATATTTTCAACTTACTTCACATACTTTCTCTACACAAGAGGGCTTTTGCTTCAGCCTGAAGCATCAACTGAGAATGCTTGGGACCAAAATGAAAGCTCTCTTGTGTAGAAAGAGTAAGTGAAGTAAATTAAATAAATTAGTCAATTCTAGAATTGTATGCTGGAACAAGAAAAAGCTATGGTCACCCCATATTATGGGCCTAATGATATCCAGTATTCGCAGTTCAAACCAAAACATCCACGGGTCAAGCCAAGGTATTTATGGATTTATGAACTAAAACACCTAGGGCCTGTATTACCACCTCCCAACAATTCCTCCTGATACGAGTCTTCCAGACAGCTTAAATGGAAGATGTCTTGTAATACCACCACTGAACTATCGGGAAGAACGCAGTAAAATTTTGTAAAAAGATCCTTAGCTCGTTGAGCGAAGAGGTGTGCTTGTTGTAGTTTGATCGGCCTCTGCTAGATGCGACGACTCGAATTTGTATTTGTACAATTAAATTACATAAGAACATATTGTTTTAAGTGCATGAATCGATTTGTGCAATTTTATTTCATTCAAATGTGAGCCTAAAACGGCATTATTGTGTAAGTTAAATCTTCCAGCATCAATTCTGAAACTCAGGTGGCTATGAAGCTTCACAGTGCTGCCATCTTGTTTCCACCAAGATTCCCTAACTGACAGTTGGTAGTTTATCAGCCACTCCATCTTCCTGCTAGCTTAACTGGGAGTTGTTTTTCCGGACAGATCTTGTCAGAAGATCTTAGAATGCAATTCTTGGCCAACTTCCAGATAAGTTCTATACCTGGCAGATAAATATGACATCATGTGGTCATCGTACAGACCCCTAATATCAACTGTTGCCCCTGCTGTGGTTTGCATCTATCTGGAACTGGGACTTAAGGACTCAAAGAAAAATAATAATAATAATAATAATAATAATAATAATAATAATAATAATAATAATAATAATAATTGCAGCATTATGGAAAGAATTTTTAGCAGGGGCAACAGTTGACATTAGGTGCTTTAGTGAATAATTCAAGATTTATAAATACTCTATACTCTGTGCTCACTCCTACTCTTCCTTCCATAACAAAATACGCGTAAATACCATGGCTTGACCCAGCTGAATGTATCACAGATTACAAAGAATAATCATTCATCACTGGCACTCTATAACACATGGTTTAACAATAAGGCCATGCAGCTCACAAAGGTTTGAAGAGTATGTAATAATAAAACCAGAATAGGCCTATCTAACAACAACACCAAAATATTCTTACTCACCATAACCATGTTCCAACTGCAGAAGACAAAAGATACAAAAGTATGATTAGGCCTAGTGCTCTTTTTCTAAAACCTGATGAGATTTGAATTAACCAATATTTTATTTCAATAAGCATTTAAGTTCATCTGTCATTCAAATCCATCAACGGAATTCATTAAAACTGCACTGTATAGTAGATCTGGCTTCAAACAAGGGTTGTGAGTAGGATATGATTTTTTACAATCTCAGTAACTGTAAAACTGTGTTTCATTAAATGCACTACTATATTCATTAACTTTCAGAAGTCCAGTGCATATAAACACTGCACTTGTATCATTCCGCCCATAACATTATTTCACTGGTTATGTCACATAACATATAACTTACGTGTTATGTCAGTCTTCTTATTCTACTCACTGTTCACATATTGTGCTAAGGACTGCTGATGCCAAATACATTTTGTTCTTCAAGCTAAATTATTATTATATGATTAAAATAAAGTTAAAATATTACATTAATTAGAGTCCTCTGCACTCATAACACACTTTCCCAATTCTTTTGATAGATGTAGGCCTACCAGTGAATTTTAACCTAAATTTTACAATTTTTTCTAAGTGTTGGATGTCTCTTAAAAATCCACAAAATTCATTATATTATTACTAGCATGTGCCCGCGGCTTCGCCCGCGATAATTATTTCAAGAATAACAAATAAAAAATTAAGAGCATAATAGTTAAATCATATTTATTAACACCTAAATCACGTGAATTACATAACACGATTAGATAGCGTCGCCTGGTAAAAGCGATCTCAGATTCGAGTTCCTTGGCCCAGAAAACCCCTATATAGCAAGTTTCGTTCAAATCGAACGATGTTTGACCATATTTAGGGTTGATTATCCTTCTTCCGTGTAGGTTGAAAATGTCATATGTCTGTGGGCCTTGACACTCTAAACAAATGAATCGACCAGCGTGGGCTTACAACATTCAAGCGATCGCGATGCTTTTATTTCCACGGTATGACAAAAATAGCCAAAGCCAACTGCAATTGATTTGACATTGAAATGTATTACTGAAATCTGATGCTTCGATAGCGCTAAAATCACGTTTTCTGCCAGTTTTTCACTCATAACTCGCGAACGAAAGCTAAAATTAAAAATTCGGCTTCGAGGTGCATTTGCCCACCTTTCAGTCCATCTATCTTTAAAATTTCAGATCTCTGCGTTCAGTAGATTTCGATGATCATCGCGGACAGACAGACAAACACGTCCTTTTATTATTATAAGATAGCATGTGCCCGCGGCTTCGCCCACGATAATTATTTCAAAAATTTAAAATTAAGATCATAATAGTTAAATCATTATATTTATTAACACCTAAATCACGTGGACTACATACCACGATTATGTAGCGTCGCCGGGTAAAAGCGACCTCAGATTCGAGTTCCTTGGCCCAGAAAACCCCTGCATAGTGAGTTTCGTCCAAATCGAACAATGTTTGACCATATTTAGGGTTTATTATCCTTCTTCCGTGTAGGTTGAAAATGCCATATGTCTATGGGCCTTGACACTCTAAACAAATGAATCGTCTAGGATGGACTAACAAAATCAAGCGATCGCGTTGCTTTTATTTCCAAGGTATGAGGTATGATGACAAAAATAGCCAAAGCCATCTGTAAGTGATTTGATATTGAAATTTATTACTGAAAACTTATGTTTTGAAAACGCAAAAAATGCACGTTTTTTGCCAGTTTTTCACTCATAACTCACAAACGAAAACTAAAATTAAAATTCCGGCTTGGAGGTGCATTTTCCGACCCTTCAGCACACCTATATTTAAAATTTCAGATCTCTGCGTTCAGTAGATTTCGCTGGACATCGAGGAGAATTCCTTTTATTAATATAGATAATATGAATTATAATGATACCTTCTCTAATTTGTCAAACATCCATTTAATTTAATCCAAGCCCACCTGATACCACTGGTAACAATACGTTCTGTGAATTTGTTTTGATAATTCTATGTAAAAAGGGATTAAGTATTTTAAAAAACATTTAATTTTTGGCATTTAGAATCAGAATTTTTCAAAATCCTTTCTTAGTGAGCACCTACATTATGAAGCGAAGGTACTGTCAAAATTCCAAGTCTCTACCTGTTATAGTTTAGGCTGTACGTTGATTCCTGTCATTCAGTCAGTCATTCATTCAGTCAGTCAGGACAAAGCCTTTTATATATATAGAGATTTATAATATAATAATGAATTGGCATTTGTAACACTTCACATAAAATAGCTTTTTTGAGACTAGTTTCGGGAAGACATTGTTCCTTCCCACCCTCAGTTAATGGCCGACTGCTGTTTCTTGTTCCTATTGTTGCACTGGTGTCATCTGGTTTTTCTGTTATGAATTTTCTGATCAAGTCATTGGGAGAGGGAATTTCAAAATTCATTACTAAAAGATATAAAGATACATTTCGACTAAAAGATATAATAGGCTACCACATAACAACAAACCTTGCACATATCAAATAATTGTAAGGACTGCAATCAAGTTTCCACTGGAAAAACAAAAAGAAACTCAAATACCAGGACTAAGAAAACATTTCCGGAACATAAAGAACCATGAAATAAATAGATCAGCAGTTGCAGCTCGTTTTTGGACTAAAAAAAACATGGCACTGAACCAGAATCATTCATCCTTAAAAACTGCTAGAGGCCACACAAACTGAAGAATTGGGAAAAATTTTCATCCTGAAAATCAAGAAGTAGTAACAAATTTTGAAATTCCCTCTTTCAATGACTTGATCAGGAAATTCATAACAGAAAAACCAGATGACACAAGTGCAACAACAGGAACAAGAAACAGTAGTCAGCTATTAACCGAGGATGGTAAGGAACAATGTCTTCATGAAACTAGTCTGAAAAATGCTATTTTAAGAGAAGTAAGTGTTACAAATCCCAACACATTGTTATATTATCAATAATAACTTCACTTTCACCAACTTGCTACATAAATCAACATCTAATACATACAATGTGTCCCACTTCCAGGGATCGAGAAATAAGTGATAATTTGAAGTATAAATAATGGTTTCTTAATATGGTTTTTACATAACTTGAAGGAGAAACTGTTTGAGTTTCGGTAAACAGTCAATGCAATTCAATGTGTGCACCTCGAGTTGCCCTGCAGACATCTAAACGGTATTTCATCTCTTGCCAAGTGACCTGTAGCATTTGGGGAGTGTCAACGCTGCTGCACTTGTAATGCATTGTCTCAGTTCTTGCAAAGTGTGAACTTTACGTTCATACACAACACTCTTCACTAAGCTCCAGAAAAAAGTCCAGAGGGGTCATGTCAGGTGACCTGGGTGGCCAGGCGAATGGGCCTTCCTCTTCTAATCTACTGACCAGGAAAGTTCTCATCCAAGAAGGCACATACACCTTCATAGTAATAGGATGGAGCCCCATCTTGCTGAAAAATTGTTCCTGGGGGCAGTTGGTCTCATGTTCGTGTACCACACAAGGATTCTCCGTCCCCCAAATGCAGCAGTTGTGCCTGTTGATTTTCCACATAAATGGAAACTTGCTTCATCAGAGAAAACAATTTTGTCTAGGTACGAGTTGTCATTGTCAATTTGTATAAGCATTTCTGAAGCAAAATTTTCCCTAAGCAGAAGGTCATTAGGTTTTATCTGGTGGCAAAACTGGATCTTGAAAGCATATAAATGTAGACGCTTATGGATGATCCTGGGAATGTTTGATTTGCGGATGTGAAGTTCGGTAGCTCTTCAATCCAACTTCTGCAGACTCCTAGAGATCACCGTTCTCACAGTTTAACTGTCTCCCCACTTACACACTGTTTTGCATGTTTACCAGTCTGCGGTAGTAAAGTAGCTATTTCTCAGAGTGTTCGGTTTCAAGAGAGAATTACTTTATGCCCAGGTGGGTCCACATTCCACTCACAGCAAATATGGCATTGAACCCATGTAACTGATTTTTCTTCAGCTAGCCATATATCATGCATCAAACCTTCTGTTGTGGTGTCCACATGCTTACATTGGTGTGACTGCCGTTCTACTGAATGGCATCAGGCTTGTTTTAGCAATGCAAATTGTTACTCACTGTTGTCCACGCACATGAACACAATCTTGATTGTTGCATAAACTCAGACAGTTTCTGCATCTTGTCAGATGTAAATCACAGCAAAATCTTTCTTTGATTTTAAATGGTGAGCATTTACTTCTTGATCCCTCTAAGCTGAACAATCTCTATTATTTTCTTTACTCCACTTTTTAAAGGCTGACCACTCTTTATGTTTTATTATGCCAATCAAACAGATTTGAGCTCCTTCTGACATATGTGTATGTATAGGTATCTAATTGTGTGAATAAGCTACAAGAAATGATCAAAATATTGCAATGATAACTGGATAATATCTACTGCAAGTTCAAAATTTTGCTATGAATATAGTAGTATTTAGGCCTTCCTTATTTACAGCAACAAATTAACAAAACTTGTTAAAAGTCTAAATTATTTTAATAACCCCAATATTGAGTTCGAGAAAATATGCCACTATGTAACAAAAGTCTACACAGCAATGCATCACTTGAACTTAAGGATTGTATTATGAGTTCCAGGCCTCGCCATACTGAAAACTACTATTTGCTACAGTAGAGTCCCGCTAATCTGGACCTCGCTCGTCTGGACATCCAGGAGACGAACAATCAATAATTCTTTTTATCACAAAGTGTTTTGATTTGTTAATCCTTCGTAGGTTAAAAACTTACATCTACATATACAGTAGTTGTAAAACTATAATCAAGAGTAGAAAAAGTTACATTATGAAAAAACTCATCAACTTTTATAATTGTACCCATCTAAAACATGTACAGTACATGCATTTTAAGGAAAAATTCTGTTTGATCCGGACTTTTGGGATCTGAACAAGGTCTGGTCCCATCTAGTCTGGATTAGCGGGAATCTAATCAAATTTATTATGGGACTATTTTGTCTTGTAATATGTTGTGTTGTGGTTCAAGTCACCACAGTTGTTTACATGCACTGGACATGCTTTACATGCAGCTGATTCAGTACATAGATTTCTTCCTTGTTTTCACTCATGAAAAATAATGCAAAACAGCCAATTATACCATTCTTTTATCACAAATGTATGAAGATTAATTATAAATATGTTTTTCTTCCATAACAAAAGTAAGTCAGACCACAAATTTAAAGTGTGATGTGAATAACTCAGATAGTATCTGTCCAAAACATGAATATTGTTATTTTGTTGTTTCATATTCCATCATAGGGTACAAAGCTGCCTTGTAAAAGTATATATTCTGTTTTCTCCCTGCATACAAGACCATAATATTCAAGAGGAAGGAATTAAAGCCTGTCCTACACTAAAAATCCTATTTAGTGCTGTTTGATATACCGTGGATTTGGATTTAACGTGATGCACATCATATCCCCAGGAAAGGGAGAAAAAAAAAAGAGAGAAAAAAAAATAGAAATTAATACATTTTTTACAAAACCTGCATAACACGTTCCTGCAATACGAATGACTAAGTACTGTGCTGGGTTTTCCTTGTCAGCAAGTGCAAACGGTAACAAGTGATGGACTTAATGACTGGATTCCTGAGATTTCAACAAAAGTAAAGGGCCTTTGTACCCTAGCTTTGTCCAACTCTACTTTAGTGACCAAAATGTTCATATAGCAAGAAACCATGGGTTAATATCATGGCAACCAACTTTGGTTCAGGCAACTGGGCTCAGGACACCACTACATAATATGCACTTAGTTGTTTTCACCCATGTTTTACTTAATCTGTACTTATGCTTACCAATTCATCTCTTTTCCTGAAACCTGTGAAGCAGATAACTAGCCCGGACATTGCAGTATTGTACAAGGGGCGGTTATTGTTTGGCAGACCTTCTCCCTTTTCTGCATACTGCTGAAGAGCTGCTGGGCCCAATATCCTGTAAAACATGAACAAATAATTACAACATATACTGAGAGGGAGGAAAAACAATCACTTCATAACCCTTATATAAAGACGTGACTGAACACATTCACAGAAATAACTGGAAGCTAATCAACTCACGAGGGTGGAAATAATATTTCCCAAAAGGCCGCAGACAAGTAAGATTTACATTTACCTACAGTTGAGCCTTGATAATACAAATCTAAAAACTATACAGGCTACCCATAATAATGTGTCTGCATAGCTAAATCTATTATGTAAAGTGAGATGTCTGAAGAACCGAGGCTTTTATTAAAATAACTCCCTGTAGATACAATACAGACAGAGCATAACATACCCAAATCAACAATATAACTATCAAGTCAAAGTTTTCACATATTTACTAAACAAACTCAGAGATGCCAACTGCTATGGAATTTCCGTAGTTTCTACGATTTTCTTGAATTTGCTACGGCTATACGGAAATCGTACTGAATATTACGGATTTTACGAATCCCAATATCTATTTTTAAAATTTTTCGTTTCTCCCGCGAACATAAAAAAAGTTAATGTGTCAGCAGAGATGCGATCTGTTATCATGAGAAATAGTTTGTAAAAGAAAACACCCGTTGTGTTGGCGACATTGGGCACTACAATCATTCACGTGAGTGTGTGTTAACCAAAGATGTTATATCTTACAGTTATAACATAATTGTAGTTATAACATCTTTGGTGTTAACATATTTCCTCTTTTTTATCATCACTGTAATACCGCTGACGACTGCCGTCGCCGTTGCTTTCTAGAAGTTTTATTGAGTGTTGCAGTGCAAGCAGGATATTGAGGAAATATGTCGTGTAAACGTAAAACCAGTGACGAATCTGATGGACAAAAACGAACTGCGGCAAATCAGCAGTATCGAAAGTGGTAGTATACGGAAGAGTTTCCTTGCCTTCGACCTTCAAAAATTTCACCAAATCACATATTTTGTGAAACCGGTAATAGTGATTCTCCGGTTAAACATGGAGGACGTGGTAAGTTGATAGGCCTGTGTTTAGTGCATGTAGATGTTTGGAATTGCATATATTAATTTGCCCGAGACGTCGAGTCCCCCACCATCCGATTAGACTCACACTACTGATAACCACCTTTCAAGGTTGGCATCTCTGCATACTGACTACTATATAAGTGGTGACGAAGAAGAGGGAGAGAACCATGCAGAGTGGCAACGAAAATATCTTTGACTTTTTTATTTGACTGACTGTACTAACTAGATTGTCATTTTATTTATTTTATTATTTTATTTATTTCAGTATTATTGTTTAGTATTATAATCTTTCAACTGACGAAGCCAATTGTACAAATGTATTGTACCAAAAGGTGAATAAAGATATGATTTGATTTGATCAGGATCAAATCATATTTTCAGAAAATTCTACCAATGCTTTCACTAATCCCCAGGACAAATGGTATCCCTATATACCTTCTTTCGGATGAAGCTGGGCTTTTCCCTTCACCCTGAATTCCTCCTCTGCTCCTTTTTGTAATGCTGTCCCATATCCCCTGGATCTTCCTTTCACCATATCCATTCTTTTTTTGCAATCCTTACAATTTCCTTCCTCTCACTTTCCAAGTCATCAGTATTACTGCACAAATTGACTGCCCTACACACCATATTCCGCCAGATATTGTTCTTTGTTCCATGATAATGTGCCGATCTCCTGTGGATATACAAGTCCCCCTTATTCTTTTTCCTATGTACCCCTAACTTGACTACCATCAGATCCAGCTCTATCTTCAAATCAAGGGAATTAAGTTAATCTTGTTGTGAGACTTCTCACACGTGAAATTCACTCTACTATGGAAGTCGTTAAAGTCACCCAAAAGTTTTTCGGACTGGTCCCCCTTAGTTATAACCAACACATCATCGACATAGCGAATGTACAACACTGTACTGTCTTAACTTTTGCAGATCACTGTGTTCTCCATAAAATGCAGGAAAATGTCCGATACAAAATCAGATACGAGATTTTCCATGGTCAGCCGTTCGTTTTGCATATACACTGTCACACTGAACTGGAAGATATTAAAATCAGTACACACTCTATACCATCTGATGTTTTCATTGGCAATAATGCTGTCTATGCCTTGCTCTATGAGCCATCTAAACAAACATTCACCAGCTAACTCTCTGGGAACGCTGGGGTATAATGCGACCACATCTAGGCTAAACATACAGTGGTCCTTGTTATAGACCACACATTCCAGCTTTTCTTTTGCCTCAAAAGAGTTCTTTATAGACCATTCTGTTCTAGGCATTATACCACCTAACCTCTCCACCAATAGTTTAGACAGCCCAAATGCCGGATGACTGTATATTGGGATGATTGGTCTCATTGGTACATTCTCCTTATGGGACTTTGGTAAACCAAAACAAGTCGGCACTTCAGGTTTATTATTAATCAGCCTCTTTTTGCTATCTTCACTAATAGTGATACTAGAGTTAATGGCCCTATTTGTTTCAACTTGATTTTTGCAATCGGGATCTTGTCTAAGATGGTAAAATCCGGGGGGTTTGAAACAATCCTCCATTTTCTTAATATAAGTGTCCTCATATATGAATATAGGGCAATTTTCCTTATCGCTCTTGATGACTAACATATTGTTCTTAGACATCCACTTTTTAGCGTACTCAATTTCCCTGCACTCACTGGATCTCACTCTGGCCTCTTCCTCTCTCTCATTTATCCCTTCCATATTCCTGCACAAATGTATTAGCATTACCGGTAATCCGTACAGGACTTCATGAAAGTGATAACATTACCAGAATGATAACATTATCCGTGATTACATTAAGCAGCATTCACTGTATAGAGAAAGTAGGCAGAGGAACAGGTCTTAAATAGGTAGGTAGGGTGAATAGATGAAAAGAAGAGAGGAAGGAGACAAGAAAGGAAGAGAAAATGAGAATAAAGGGGAAACAAATTATTTAATTTTTGGCATAATCCCAATGGCGCGGACCCATTCACGCGATATTCACATTTCCACGGACTGTGTGATGTTTTTTGTTTATGAGTGAGGCAGTGTGACCAACTGTTCTTGTATATAGTGACAGCAGATGATTTTATGCCACGCACCAGCCAAGCTCCGCTGTTTTATTAGGTTAAGAACGTTTATGTTAGTTAAGGAGCAATATACTGAATAGCACAAGGCAAGCTCCGCTGTTTTGTTAGGTTAGGAACGTTTATGTTAGTTGAGGAGCAATATACTGAATAGCATGAGGTTTCTATCACAACCATTTCTTATGAGCAGCTAGTGGCTTGTACCTTTATAGGTTTGTCAGACTGTTTACAGCCATTCCACAGAAAGTGAGCCTGAAGTGTCCAGACCGTAACAACCTTTTAAATTAATATTAAAAGGTTGTTAGGGTCTGGACAATTCAGGCTCACTTTCTGTGGAATGGCTGTTTAGCGATATGACGTCACTCGTCCAACGTCCAATCACGAGGACGAGGACAGGAAAATGGCGGAGAACAAGGAAGTTTTTGCTAGATAGTGATATAAAAGGAAGTGTATCAATTAGGGCGGGAGGGTCGGACCAAATCGTCCGCCAAGACAACATCTCCTCTCCACACATCTGTCTATAACAAAATTTGTGTGATATAACTTAAGCGTTTTATGAAGAAAATCTCGGCTCTAAAAAATGGGTCCGCGCCAATGGGATTTTACCTAATTTTTTTCAGTTTCACCAGTTTAGCCTATACGTAGATGGCGCTAACATCGCCACTAGTTGTTCAAATGCCGCCGCTAGATGTCTCCCCCACCCAATACCCCTACTTTCCAGGCGGGTCCTGTTAGGGAGAATGAGTGGGGGACTCATGCATGGCATAATGTACCATTTTCCCGAAAATTCATCTATATAGGCTAAGCTTAGAGAGCTTTTTGTATATTTGGCTTAACATATTTTTATGAGTATGTGATGAAGGGTAGCATACAATAGTGAGTTGCAGTGCCAGCATTGAGCAGATTCATAGCTGGGACAAGGAAGTAGGGGGAAGTAGGTGTCGATGGATAAAATTTAGTTTAGGTCCCTCAAAAATTTTCTAAGTCTGAAAGTTCACGTTGATATGCTATGAATGGCGAAGATTCCCGAAGTGCCGAGACTAGTAATGGAGACAACATCTGAAGTCACTGCTGCCAATATATGCACCAAAACCCCAGAAATGATAGAAGATAGAACGGCTTATCCTGTAGTGTAGAGTTTAAAGTTAAGTCGTTTTAGCGCTTTTAGTGTAGTATTATTATTGAATGATCTTTAAATTTTTTTTTTTGGAAAATATGTAGGCCTAATCAGAAATTCTTATTCTGTTTTCTCAGGTATCAGGCCTACTTGTAAATAAATATTGTTGTTGTTATTGTTATAATAATAATAAATATTGCACTAGGGTTTGATGTGTTCTAGGCCTACTAATTTTAGTAGGCATTGTAGACTCTTTGGCATGGTCTTTTAGTCGCTGACTACAGATCCGACGGCCCGGGTTCGACCCCTGGTACCTCGGATTTTCCTGAGGTAGGGAGGTCTGGTAGGGGTGCACTCAGCCTCGTGATTCAAATTGAGGATCTACTTGATAGAGAACTAGCGGCTCCGGTCATGGAAACCACCATTAGCGGCCGTGAGTGTCAGCATGCTGACCACATGCCCCTCAATCCTGCCGTCTGCCTATGGTAGATGATGCAGCGGTCAGGTGGTAGGCCTTGTTCTGGGATGTTAGCGCCATGGAGTTAGTTCCCGGTAGTTATTGTAAACTCTTTAAGTTATTATTAAAAAGGTTTTGTAATTATATTGGTATTAGAATTGCACACCATTCATTTACAACACAAATAGATCTAAATGAACAAACATTTCGGTACATTTAATTGGAAGAGCTAGCTACAGCTTCACCCACAGCGTCACTTGTAATACCAGTACGTTACGAAATTGGGCATTAGAATCAGTTTCTTTACGTTGGAACGTTGACCTAGGGTACCCAATTCCAGCAATGTTGGCAGCATTACATCAAGTTTTCAATCCAAAATGGCGCATGCCTGGCAAGTAAAGAATTCGTAGAATGTGCAATTAATCTGTTTATATGAATAAATGATATAAATGTTCGTGTTATTTTTAAAATAATACAGATCATAAGGTTTATGATCCGTAGGCCTTCCAAAAATTCTGAAATACAGAAAAAGTGCAGCTTTTGGTAAAATCCTAACTACGGGGACCATTTTTAGAACAGAGATTCTCTTCATAAAACACTTATATCACACGAATTTTGTTATAGATAGATGTGTGGAGAGGAGATGTTGTCTTGGTGAATGATTTGGTCCAACCCACCCGCCCTAATTGATACACTTTCTTTTATATCACAATCTAGCGAAAACTCCCTTCTTCTCCACTATTTTTCTGTCCTCGTCCTCCTGATTGGACGTTGGAGGTGTGACGTCATATCGCTAAACAAGATATGATTGTGGATGAACAGTGTGACAAACCTACAAAGATACAAGCCACTAGCTGCTCGTAATAAATGGTGGTTGTGCAATTCAGTATATTGCTCCTTAACTAACAAACGTTCCTAACCTAACAAAACATCGGAGGTATTCAGTACATTGCTCCTTAACTAACATATATGTTCCTAACCTAACAGTTGGTAACCGTGTATCGCTCATAAACAAAAAGCATCACACAGTCCGTGGAAATGTGAATATCGCGTGAATTGGTCCCCGTAATTGGGATTATGCCCAGCTTTTTTTGAAGGGCCCTAAACTAAAGTTGAGCCTGCAGGGGCACACAACAGGTTCAAAGACAGGGGAAGCATGTCAGCAGGCAAGAGTGGGCGGAGCTTCACTGGTGCATAACCTAAAACTATCTTTCCCCATAAAGCTCTATCCACAATGCGCAGTCGTCAGTTGTTAGTCAGTAGTCGGAAGTTTGCTTTTGCAATCGGCCGCTTGGGAGCAGCACTAGAGTCGTCTACAATATGCTGTCGACATTGAGGTTAGGGAAACATTTTACAGAATAAAAAAGGTGGAGGAATCTCTTTATAATTGGATAATATATGTTAAAAACACATCTTGCTTTCTCATAGTATGCTAATCTGTGTATTTGCACTAGTAAATAATTTTCATTCGCGTAATATGTTACTTGCAGACGTTCAGTTCGTAGTCAGAGATGAATTTCTCGTCTGCCGACTACTGTCTACCAACTGACGATTGTCAGCTGTCGTCTGCAACTGCACATTGTGAATGGCGTCCATTGATCACCACACGTTATACTTCGACTACAACCTACCGTCTACCGACTAACAACTGCAGACTGCGCATTGTGGATAGAGCTTTACTTCTAAATGAAAAATGCCTACAATAGACTACACTGTGGTTAGGCCAATGTCCAGGTTACCGAGTTAAGGAATAAACATAGGCAATTACAATAAAAGTTTACCTCTGTTCAGAACGGTGAATTGCATCGTACACTGGGCCACTGAACTCATCCATAACAAACACTGTGTCCCAAGAACCATCATTTATAAATTCTGTACCATTCATTGAAGAGACAACTGGTATACCAAAAGCCTGTGAAAACAAATGAAAATTGAGTTAATAATTGTACAACATAGGCTACGCCAATACTTTTCATACACCATATGCATACAATCACTTATTGTAGGAGAGCAGCGTGTAATTCAGTTCTCCAATGAAACAGAGCATCAAGAAACGAAAAATGCCAAACTTATGTCAAGGAAATTACCTGCGCCGCTTCTAATATTCTAGAATCCTGGCCAAGCTCTCCAATTAGGCAAATTCGAGTCCGAACAGTCGTTAAACGTGGTGAACCTGAAAGAATTGGACGCCAATATTAAAACCAAGAGACACCCTTAAACCAAACTCAACAACCTAACCTTAACGAGCAATATTTAAACAACATATATCGGAAAATAATGTAATACATATCTTATTTGGCACATCTAAATTTAAAATAAACTTACTCTCTTGTTCATCAGTTCCTGTGTTCATGCTGCTAATACTTGTCATTTGTGCCTCGGCGAGACGAACGTTCGTCTCGTCCATCTTGATTGTTTGGTTACCACATCAAGATTTTCAACATACTAATTAATTTACATACAAACAAAACCATCAATATCATCTTAGGTTTCTGCAAAATATCATCACACGATAATGCTATTATTAATAATAAAAAAAACTTCACCCTTCGTGACGTAATATAATAGGTATTTTTTTTTACTTCAGAGCATTTCGATTCGAACTTCAACAGTACCTGGTTCAAACATTTTAGAGTTTGTGATTGGTCAACAAAACCACGTGACATGATATCATCCTTGTACAAATGGATAGCCGCCCCCACCATTCATTCATAACCTTGACTATTTGAATACAAATTACTCAAATACGATTACTTGCGTTTGTTGGCCTAAATATGAGACTACAGGACCTGGCATGATTCTAAATTATACCGAGATAGCATCCACAAAGTAGGCAACATAAAGAATAAAGCTACTGTGACAAAGATCCCATAACTCCTATTAGCTTAGCTTCTCCCGATCCCCGGTAGAGTGCCCAACACACTCAACTTCCGAAGTTCCCAGTTCCCATATCACCAAATCATTCATAATAAATTTTTATTGTCCTTTTATTTTGAAATTAAATCGATCGCGTAATATTTATTGTCCCGGATAAATTTATAGCGAAAAAACTGAAGAGAAAGATCTAAGGGCCAAAGAGAACAAGAACTTTTGACCCCCATGACTCCACACCACCTGAGCCCCTTGTGCCCCCTTCTAGTTTGTCTGTCAGCAGCATGGAAATCCCAAGGAACTAGCAAGTAGCAATATTAGGCAAACGTCGCAGCTATCCTCCTGTACTTTTAGTACACAATTCTAAATTATTCTACAGTATTAGCGAAAATAGGCTACTGGATTTTGAACAGCCCTAATGCGTATGTCCGTTCGTTGGCATATTGGCATCAGTATTGTGTGCTTTAGTAGCTATTTAAAAGGAAAATAAAACAGCAAAATAAGCAAGCAAATAACTATGAAAAGCAACAAATTACACAAAAATCAAATATTGCTCCAGTACCGGTACTGTAAATTTTGGCACATTCCGTACTTAGAAAATCTTGGTGCACCCAAGAAATTAAATAACACTGTTCGACCAGTGTTCTACATAGAATTACTTTCCTTTTCTTATGAAAATTTAAGCTCTTCATACTTCAAACAGAAGTACAGTCTACGAATAATTGAAGTAATTGCTGGCCTGATGGTAGGGGCACGTAATAACTTACCATCCCACATAACTTCTTCTCTACCTGGAAAGGGTTCAACCTCAACCAAAATAAAATCAAAGATATTTTCGTTGCCACTCTTCATGGTTCTCACCCTCTGCTTCGTCACCACTCATATAGTAGTCAATTATGTTTAATAAATACGGTATGTGAAAACTTTTACTTTATAGTTATATTGTTGATTTCGGTATGTTATGCTCTGTCTGCATTGGCAACCTATATCTACAGGGAGTTATTTTAATAAATGTATATATAAATCAGCTTGCTATTCCTATCATCATATCTACAGAATGAAACACCTGACATTGTAATTTTAAGCATCACAAACCAAAGGCCAACACCCACATAACCGTTCAATAAATAATGTACTGGTACAGAGCAGTCACTAGCATTCTGGACAATTATTAATAAACTTCATTATGAAGCTTAAAATATAAGACTTTCAACTAGTATAGCATAAATTAATTTTATGGTAAGGTTCCACCTATATACTAGTAGTTTTTAATAACACCATATATTGCTTGAATCCAATTATGATTGTTGTTCAAATTTAATTTAACTTACTTTTTATTCAGTTTGCGTTGTGTCAAAACCTAAATATATAAATCAGTATGCATGTATAGAGATACCATTAATTGCTTAACTAAAGTATTGTTAATAAGCTAATTGAAATGGGTTTTGTTAATAAGCAACGTTAAAGATTCTTTCTAACCTAACTTAATATTTTGTATTTGGTAAACTATTTTGAGTTCTTCGATATTTATTGAACTTGTAGTTTTTTATATACTTATTGAGTTAGGTTAGAAAGATTAAAAATTATAGCATTAAAATAATGTTCAAACTTATTCTAGTTTTATTTAAAATTCTTAATAAGTTGAGTCATTTAAAAAAGTAATTAAGTACAAAACATCATATGTATATAGTATGCAAATATTACTTGATTGTTTGTCTAAAAATATAGTATACTCAAATTTAATTATAGTGAGTTATTAAAAAGCAATATTTAATAAAATTGAAACTTACTGAATATAGTAAAGTAGTCAAAGTACATTAAAAATAATTTTGCTAATGAGCAATAATCGTTTAGCTTAAGATTAATGTTGATAGTAAGTTCAATATTTAAAGAAAATTGAACTTACTGTACAATAGTTCAATGTTCGTTTCTTTAAAATATAATTTTATTTTATTTTAAAACATATCTGAGTAAAATTGAATTTAACTCATAAATTTATTAAGAGATGTCCATATATAAAAAACATGTTAATTTTAAAATGATTATTTCAATATAATCGTTAAACAGTGCGTATTTGAGTTATAATGTATAACTCTTGTCAATTAACAATTTTAGTACCTATCTCTATCTATATAAAAGGCTTTGTCCTGACTGACTGACTGAATGAATGATTGACTGACTGACTGACTGAATGAATGACAGGAATCAACGTACAGCCTAAACTATAACAGGTAGAGACTTGGAATTTTGACAGTACCTTCGCTTCATAATGTAGGTGCTCACTAAGAAAGGATTTTGAAAAATTCTGATTCTAAATGCCAAAAATTTAATGTTTTTGAAAATACTTAATCCATTTTTACATAGAATTATCAAAACAAATTCACAGAATATATTGTTGCACAAATGGTATCAGGTGGGCTTGGAAGAAACAATTGAAATGCACTTTTGACAAATAAGAGAAGTTATCAAAATAGTTCATGTTATAAATAAATATTACAGAGTGAAATCCACTAAAATAATGGAATCACATAACTTTCTCTACCCTGGACATAGAGAAAACAAAACGAGGTATGGTAATGTGTATATTATTATATTATATCGCAGGTTTTTGGAGAGAAAAGTATGAAAGTGATAATGCTTTATGGTAACATAAGAGTGGGAAATTTCCCGCCTCGATATTACAATTTTATGTTACAGGAATTTCTGTTTCTTCTTATTTAAACCTCTACCAGGCTTGCTGTGCACTGTACAAGCGATGGGATGCAAAATTCTAGATCCTCTATGAGCCATAAAAAACTATATCAAGCGTTTTCTGAGGGAATAGTTTGAGTGTAATAAGTCGTTCTTCCTATTTCAAATTATAAATGCCTATATAAGGACCTAGAATTTAAAATTTAAAATCCTTCATAAGCTAATTTCCAATTACAAAATACAAAACCCGGGCGACGCCGGGTCTTTTAAGCTAGTATTCTATATAGATTTTGTATGTTCTATTAATCAGTTTTATTTGTGATATTCTTGAAAAAAATTTCCACTTCAATGTGCGGCTATGTATGTTTGGTCTTCCAATCTAGTCGGTATTCAAGCAGAATGGTGTTCAACGAACATTGAACTATTATACTTATACTTGTATGTTATTATTTTATTTATTTATTTATTTATTTATTTATTACAAGAGATATTACAAGAGGTATTACATTTAGTAACACACCCGAATGAGCAAGACTGCTCGTGCTCGGGTGCCGTTTCAAAAATATCAAAGTGAAGAAAGAGGAGAGACAAAGAAATAGAGTGTATAATGTGCTTAACTAAAAAAGAAAGTAAAACAAAAACATTAAACATAAATACATAAATACATAAAAGGAGTGAAACAAAAATTACTTAAAAGCTAAAAAATTACAAAAAATTCTTTACATATCTATTAAATTTAACAGTGGAGTATGCTGAGAGATCAGGATTTTTTCTGATAATTGAGTTATAGAAGCGCGGTCCAAAATTAATGCTATGCTTTAATCCTGCCGATGTGAGACATTTGGGTTCTAATAGGAGTAAATTAGTATTTCGTCTAGTTTTGTAGATATGATCACTGGAAGAGTATTTTATACGATGTTTGTGAAAATATTTTAATATAGAAAATTTGTAAATTTGGTCCAAACTTAAAACATTAAATTCCGAAAATATTAGGCTAGTTGGGTAATCAATGTGTTTTCTTAGACAGATTTTTATTATTCTTTTTTGTAAAAGGCAGAGGGGCTTAAGGGTAGTTTTCGCTAATCCTCCCCAGACGAGAATGCCATATTGAATAATGGACTGGAAAAGTGCTAGATAAACGGATCGTAAAACAGTAATGGGCATACAGTGGCGTAAAATGACAAATTTATGAATTGTTCGGCGTAGTCTATTACAGATGTAGTTAACATGGTGAGACCATTTAAGGTGTTTATCAATAAAAATACCCAAATATTTCACAACGGCTGTTTCTTTCAGTGGTAAGCATTTACAATTCACATCAAAATTACAATTATGTATTATTAAATTTAAATTTGTACATTTTTTCCGCGCTATCTGACCAGTAGATGTTAATGAGAAAGGAACTAATGTTGATTTATCCACGTTTAGTGACAGAAGGTTAGAATCGAACCATTTTTTTATAATTTTCATGCCAGTATTAGCGTATTTATATGCTACTTCCCATGAATGACCACTGAAAATCACAACAGTGTCATCTGCGTATGAAAATATGGAGCCGTTTATTTGATCTAGGTTTAAATTTAGCAAATCATTTACATATATTAAGTATAAGATTGGTCCTAATATCGTTCCTTGTGGCACACCAATATCAATATTTGATATTTCACTTATATGGCTGTCAACCTTTGTCATTATACATCTATTGCTCAGATATGATTCAAATAATTTGTAAACTGTTCCTCTAATTCCTATCTTATTCAGTTTATCTAATAGTATCGAGTGAATAACAGTATCAAAAGCTTTACGTAAGTCCAAGAAAATTCCTAAACAATTATTACCTTTGTCTAATTCTTTAATAATGTTACCTGTAACGTTAATAAAAGCATCGTCAGTAGATATGTTGCTCTGGAAACCAAATTGATTTTTTGATATAATTTCATGTTTTTGTAAATAGTTTAGTAGCCTAACTTTTATGCATTTCTCTAGTATCTTGGAAAAGGCCGGAAGAAGTGATATTGGTCTATAATTGTTTAAATCATTCATTTTCCCGGATTTATGTATAGGTATTATCACAGCATTTTTTAGAGTATTGGGGAAAACACCTTCTGTGAAACAAAGATTGAAAATATAGACAAGAGGTTTTACAATATATTTAATGATAGATTTCAATGTAATGTTTTTTATTCCATCAATGCCTGGAGCTACATTATTATTTAAGGTCTTCACAATGTTAATAATTTCGCATTCATTAACAGGACTGAGAAACATAGATGTGATTGGATTCATGGCTGTTTTATTGTACTCCGAAGAGTCTGACGATGCCTTATTAACGTTTGAGGTTACACTGTGCCCTATTTTTGAGAAGTATTTATTAAATTCATTTGCGATATCCTCTTTGTTTGTTATGTGAGTACCATTTTCATTTATTAATTCTGAAACCGATTTATTTTTTTCAGTACCTATATCTGTGGCTTCATTGTACAGTAAGTTCAATTTTCTTTAAATATTGAACTTACTATCAACATTAATCTTAAGCTAAACGATTGTTGCTCATTAGCAAAATTATTTTTAATGTACTTTGACTACTTTACTATATTCAGTAAGTTTCAATTTTATTAAATATTGCTTTTTAATAACTCACTATAATTAAATTTGAGTATACTATATTTTTAGACCAGGGGAAGTCAACTACGTCTTGTGATGACGTTTGTGGAGCAAGAGCATGCGGATCCCTTGTGTGTGACGTCAGCAAGAGCGCACGGTAGTAGGGGTGTTTAGAGTACGCTAGAGCTAGGTACTAGAGGACCTATTCACTTTAGCTCTGTGGGTAGAACAACTTCTGGTTGGAAATACGGAACATTTTTCAAAGTTATTGCAAGTACGCGATCCTGATAGTGTTCTCTCTGCAGAACATGTGTTAGTTCTGCAAAACATTCTTCTTCAGTTCGAATCGAGGTTTCAGGATGTGGAAAACCTTTCTCCAATGTTTAAACTTTTTGCTACCCCATATTCAATTAATGTCAAAGACGTTCCTTGCCGGTATCAGTTGGAACTGCTAAACTTACAATGCGACGATCTGTTAAAGGACAAATACGAACGTAAAGTGGTCTTGGGTAACTTTTGCAGAAATTTCTCTGAAACCAGATTCCCGAGACTTGCCGCACGAATATTATGTAATTTTGGATCGACATATGTAGCCGAACAATTTTTTTCACTAATGAAATGTGCAAAGCTCAAATCAAGAAGTACCGGTACATTGTTAAATCACAACCTAAATGTAGTCTTCGATTAAATATTGCTCAAACATTATGTCCCAACATTGATAAACTTGTTAAAGAAAAAGAGACAGGAAAGTCAGAAAATTGTTACTGTAATCTTGTATCATCTAAGGTGCAGACGAGCTTGTATGATAATTAATTCAGTTCATTTTTTTTATCATTTTTACTGTAGTGAATTATGTTAATTCAAATGATAGTAGCCTATTGTCTATTTTTGTCAAAGAGCATAGATTTTGTGGAAAGGCAATTGTTCTCACAGAATAGAAAAATAGAATTATTTATAATATGTTAAACTGCTGCGCTGTAATTAACCGATAAACTATCAAAAAAATCGGTTGATGTTTCATTAACTCGGAAACACGTATTACGTAAGTTCTAACCCCCTAAATTCCCGCTGCCCGCAATACTAATGCCCCTCTCTTCCCCCCTGTTCACTGATGCCTACATTTCACATGCTCCTCGCAGAGATATAACGCGTGCAGTCAGAGCAGAAACCTATGACGTCACAGAGCAAGCTTCTGTCTTCCCCTGTTTTAGACAAACAATCAAGTAATATTTGCATACTATATACATATGATGTTTTGTACTTAATTACTTTTTTAAATGACTCAACTTATTAACTTATTAACAATACTTTAGCTAAGCAATTAATGGTATCTCTATACATGCATACTGATTTATATATTTAGGTTTTGACACAACGCAAACTGAATAAAAAGTAAGTTAAATTAAATTTGAACAACAATCATAATCGGATTCAAGCAATATATGGTGTTATTAAAAACTACTAGTATATAGGTGGAACCTTACCATAAAATTAAATCTGGGCAAGCTTTGGAACTCTGCTCCCCGGAACAGTCACGCTGTATCAGCGGCCAATTCGGGTCTTGGTCACCCACTAAGAAGAAGGAGTGGGTTTCTTAATCTCACAAAATAATAGTATTATGTATAAGAATTCTATATTATTTTGCTTACCTTGATTATACCCATAGGAGGTGATGGAAGTGTTGTCGCTCTTTACCACAAATTCTTGACACCTTCTTAGAAAATTTGCATTTACACATAGAGGTTCTTCTTCTGTGATTTTTATCCTATTTCACCAAAATTGTCTTCAGTAAGCACACGATTATCTTGTATAGGTTTTTTATTCCACACAGAACCAATTTCATTAAACTTATTTACAAGATCATGTACAGTGTATCTGTTTGGGGCTGGAAAACCAGGATATTTTTTACAAATTATTTTTTGAAAATCCATTAGCCTCGGCAAGAATTGAACCCATGACTTTCAGATTCAGAAGCAGGCACACTACCTTTGCACCACTTAGACCAACTAGCAGCTTTCAAGTATTGTCCAATGAAACCATGTGAAGAAATGCATTTTCTGTTTATCAGATTATTTTTGTGACAAACAAAATAATTATTTGCAAAACTTTAGAGAAATATATTGAAATTTATATTAATAATAAAATAATAATAATAATAATAATAATAATAATAATAATAATAATAAACGGTAAATCCTTCAGAATATTGGGGGAGATTACTAGTATAAGATAAAGATCTCTCTTTAGCCTTATCACTGCAACTGCCTTATAAATGCATCACATCAAAATTTTGGCTGAATCACCTCTTTGTCATCCTCATAATGTCTTCCGCGAAGGCATCCTTTAATAGCTCAAACAAGTGGAAGTCTGAGTGAGGGAGCTAGGTCAGGGTGGATGGGGTAACACTGTCCAACCCTGTTTAGTGATGTGTTCCAAAGAACTCACCGCTTCTTGTGTTTGGTTAATGTCTTCACATAAGCTTCAGAATTAATGGTGCCATAACAAGCCAGGTGAATGTTTGATTCACACAAGTTTGAGGACTTTAAAACACATCACTAAACAGTGTTGGACAGTGTTACCCCATCCACCCTACAGCCCTGACCTAGCTCCCTCAGACTTTCACTTGTTTGGGCCATTAAAGGATGCCATTCATGGAAAACATTTTGAGGATGACGAAGAGGTGATTCGCACAGTGCAGAAATGGCTTCGTGACCAGAACAAAGAGTGGTGCCGACAGGGCATACACGCTCGTGTCTCGCTGGAGGAAGGCCATAGAACGGGACAGAGATTACGTGGAAAAATAGGGAGTGTACAAGAAACATAATTCTTTCTTGTGTGTAAGTTTCATTGTGTTCAATAAATAATTGAAGAAAAAAATGTGGTGCATTATTTCTGGCCGATCCTCATATAATATAATAGTATTGTGCCCAAGTAATAGGCGGCACAATGCATTGCTGTAATTCCAGACTTCATTACATTAATCTTTGGCCTATCGGTATGCACAAACGCAGGCTAAAGTTAACATATTATTTTGACACTCAAGCTCAAAATGCTGAAAGGGGCAGTGGGGTTCAATATAGAAGTATTTACTGTCCTGCACCCCCTCCTCTATCCTACCTAAAGCATTATATTGACCTTTATTTATGGCTTTCACAAATCCATTGTAGTATAAAAAGTTATACTACTAAAATAATACAAAATAATAAGTTATAATACTAAAATAATAAGTTATAATATCCCATACAACTGCCAGCGTGGTCTTGTAGTTAGCATCGCGGCCCGGGTTCGATCCCCGATACCTCTCGGATTTTTCTGAGGTATGGAGGTCTGGAATGGGGTGCACTCAGCCTCGTGATTCAAATTGGGGAGCTACTTCAAAGAGAAGTAGCGGCTCTGGTCATGGAAATCACCATTAACGACCGTGGGTGTTGGCATGCTGACTGCTGTAACAATATTTTTTTATTGTTACATGCTTAATTAGTTTTTCTACGTAATAATGGAAAATTTATGAGCTGGTAGTGTGACGCAATAATCAAGCGAGGCAGACTAAAGAATTTATTTCTCCGCCAGTAAACAGCTGATAGCGAAAAGAGCATTCAACTTCTTTCCTGCCCTTCATCCCTCTTCCCCGCTTAAGTTATCTAAACTTGCACTGATTGGCAACGCTGTTATCCTTCTCTCTGTATCTGCGTTTCAGCCCTAGATTCAGTTGGCCATGCATTGTGTCTTTGAGATGGTGAGATTTTCAATGCATAATAGGGCTCTTTGGAAATAAATTTATACTGCGAGTGCGCAGTGACGTAATTAGAAAAAGCATATAAAAAGGAATGCACCCCTATTAGCTTCCTCTTTTACTTAACATGGACGCGGGGAGGTAGATGTTACTATTTGTGTCTTGTGGCAGGAATATGTAAGCCTGCATTTTGGTCTTCTTCTCTGTTTTTCACCATGTTGTAAAGGTACGTGGAAATTTGTATTTATTTGTATATAGGTTTTAGTAGTGTGGGAACTGCATGTTGTGTATATTTTAATTATTATCTTATTGACCCAGGCATGCTTTTGTGAAACTTGTATTGATATTTGGTTATGGTGGCATGGTATTTTGATGTGATGTAGATTGAAAGTATCTGACATGCAGGATGCATGAGATTAAATTAGATTTTGTGGCCACCATTGCCGTTTAAAGTAAAAGTAATAAGTTTATATTTTGGCATGCTGGGAATTATGGTTGTTGTTTGAGAATGAGTAGCCATTTTAATTATTCTTGCAGTTCCCATTCATTTCCACTTATCTTTTAACATGTGTGAATTTTTCTAAATTTATTGTCTTTCTTGTTTTCTCCCCGTTTTTAAAGTGTCCTTTTAAGTATCTGAGCCTGCTCCTATCTTTTAGCCTAGGATGGAGCAGTATTGTTTTTTAGGCCTTGTGTATGCTGCATGTGATGGACTTTAGCATGTGTGATGTGTCTGGCCAGAATATGGGATGCATGATATTGAGGTATGTTATTTGAATGTTAGATTTTGTATAAAGTAATATTGTTGTTATTTTTAAATTATGATATTTTGAAGGTCGACCATTTGAAAAGAGAATGAGGAATGTATTTATCTACATCAAAAGCATGTTATATCCTTGTAGAATGAATGGTGTAATATTTAAATTATGAGGTGCTTCACACCTGTATGAAAATTTGATTTTAATTTAGCAGGGAAATATTTTATTGTATACTAATTGATTTCTTTCCAGGATTTAAACTTTAAATAATAACAGGGCTTCACCCGAATTAAATAAGAAGAGGGCTTCACCCGTATATGTTTTGGGACCTTCAGTCCAGTTATTTAATTGTAATACATAATGTGTTTCATACCAGCTTTAATTTTTTGTACACATCTCTCGTCCACTGTCTATCAGATTTTATATTCTAAACATTTGTTTAAGCAAGATGTCATTTTGTAGTATGAAAAGATTTCAATATATTTTAAGGTTAGCTTCCATTTTTTAAATGATGGTTTTTCTTTCTGTTCCTTTTGTTCCCTCCTGATGGGGTAGCAAATTGTTAAGCAGAGCGGTGGTTGTATAACCATTGGGTTCGTCCACGCTCTTGTTTTTTTTTTGTTTAACTTGTAGTCTTGACAGTGGATTTTTTTGTGTACATATTGCTGTAAAATTTCAAAAATTTAATTTTATTTTAGGCAGGGATTTTATTTATTTGTATGGAAGGGTTTTTATACTTGTGTTGTGGGGTTTGTTTCCTTGGACTTGTCTAATATTGTGAAAATTACTTTTCATGTATCATCTTGGAGTTGGTGTGCCTTTCCTAAGCAATTCTGGTGAGCTGAAAGTAGGCACCAGTAGCCTGTAGCCTGCAGCTGCTCAGGGATGAAGCTTTCAGCAGCTTGTGTGGTCTTGTCCTGGAAAATGAAGTTTCTAAAGTGATGTGGCTCTCTGTAGGAAGTAGTCAATCTGCTGTAATAACCTATCGGTGAGTTCTTTTCTTTTTTCATTAATTCCGTGTAGAATAGATCTCTCTTTTTGCTTTCTTCCCCTGTGTTAAATGTAAGTCTGCAGTGTCGTGGCAGATGTGTCTTGTCCCAGCTCCTTGATAGTCATTCTATGATATTTCAGTGAATTTCAAGTAAATTGAGGAATATTTTATCTTTATAAATAGGCCTATGGATTCTCAAGAGGCCAGTGAGCTAGATTTTCTAATATTTTACTCTAGGTGGCCTTAAATGGCAAATTTGAGGTTAGAGTAGACATCAGATAGGTCCTTGTAGGAGGGATTGCCTTGTGGAAGTGAGGTACAGTTAGAACTGTGTGTTCTATGGCCGCTTCGGTTGCTGTGAAAGTTCCACAGGAACCCTGTGTAGTTTTGCCTGTCGGTGTTTTAGTAATTCTGTTATTATTGGTGCATTTTTCTTGAGTTTTCTTTATTGGCTTTGCTCTTGGGCAGCTAAGCTTTAGGCTTGCTGTGTCTGGCTAGATCTTTCTGCCAGGGGAGTGGTTTAGTGACAATTTTAATACCGGTTTTGACTAGAATAATACAAGAGTAATTCATTATGGGAGTTTGTTTAAGCGGGTGTACCTGTTTTGTGTCGTGTGAAACCGAGGAATTGACTATCGACAGACGTTTCTGACTTATGACTGACTGTGTGACTTATAATGCGCTTTCCACAGTGGCACACACATAAACCAGTTGGTTTCTGTTTAAACAAACTTGAAAATTTACTGGGGAGTCAGGAGAGGTTAGGTGAACGAGGAGTCAGGAGGTTAAGTTTTTTGCCTGCATCCGGAGCAGTGAAGGATGCAGAAGAACTGCATAGGTTGCAGTTAAGTGTTACTGTACTGTAGATTTGAGTGGCTTAGACTGATGCAGGATTCCAGTCGGGTCATGGTTGGCCGCCATCGACTTTGGTGCACTCTTTTCTACTGTTTCTGTTCAAAATGGCTCGGAAGGGGCTTTCTTGAACGCAGCCTTATAACAATTCTTGAGGGGAGACTTTTGGCTCAGAAGCCTTATGGGGGGCATTCTGGGTTTTCTCCAATCATGCCTAGTGTAGGGGCAACGCCCACCTATGGCACTTGAGATATTGTTGCTGCTTAAAGCTTAAATGCTACCGTACTGTAGGATTTAGTATTACCCAGAACCGAGAGGAATACTTGTCCTATTGTTTCTTATCGTTTTATCTTTAGCATCTTGTAGTTAGGTCCTTAGAGATTTTTGAGGCCCTGTTCGACAGTTAGGAGAATGCTGATGCGGACGGTCTCTAGTCATGTCGCTGGTGGTGATGCCTCTGCGAATCATAGGGAAGCTACGGCTAAGATTTAAATGATTTTCTTAATTTTGTCTTTCTCCACAGCTCTGATTTTGACTTTATGTTCTTGGCCATGCTGTATATTAAGATTTCAGCATGAGTAAGCCGTGCAGTGCAGTAGTTGGAGGCTTATGGGGGTTTCCTTCTGCCATTTTTCTGTCTCTTCTGCCAAAGACTCTTCCCGATTGGACTTATATTATAGTATCAGGTAAACTATGACCTGGAATGAAACCAAGGATAAGTTTTTTTTTTGGAAACAAACCCAAATGTAAAGTTAAGTTTAATTTTTTAGGTTATGTTAGGTTGTGTATTTGCTGGTATGATTAATAGAGTAATTTTTGTGTATTTTATTTGTAAGAGTGCATGTATGTATAGAATGTGGTTAGAAAATTTTAATTATTTAAAAAACAGTCATGTTAAGTAAATTTTTGATACACACAGGATAACTTTAACTTCTTTCAGGCAGAATATTTCACTCTGTAAGTTAGATCTCTTAGCTGAGAGGAAGGAAAGGGTTTATTTTCATGTCGCTTTCTTTTTGAATTTCCTTATCTGCCGCTAAGTTCTGTTCACAGGATGGACTGTTTGGTGAGGCGGATGCTGATGTCGCTGACTGTGCCTTGACTGTGGGTTGCTGCCGGAGTCTGTTTCCTGACCTACTGACTTGCCTGCTAAAGGAGACTTGCAGATGTATCTCGCCCTACGTCTCGTCTCTGTAAATGCTTGAGTGGCTGTCGATGAGCATCTAGTCTGGACACTAGTGAAACGTGATCACTGTTATGCAAGTAAGAGGACACTTGCTCTCAGGTATGATTCGTCAGTGATATTAGTGCTCGTAAAAGGTCAGGCAGATTTTGTGGCATACCCTGTCTGTCATGGACACTGTTGGTCAGTCGCTCACATCTGACTTTACTATAGTTCATATCTAAGTTGACTTTAGTGTTGGAATATATCCAGCATATATTCCAACTCAAGGGGTGGGAGTATGTAACAATATTTTTTTATTGTTACATGCTTAATTAGTTTTTCTACGTAATAATGGAAAATTTATGAGCTGGTAGTGTGACGCAATAATCAAGCGAGGCAGACTAAAGAATTTATTTCTCCGCCAGTAAACAGCTGATAGCGAAAAGAGCATTCAACTTCTTTCCTGCCCTTCATCCCTCTTCCCCGCTTAAGTTATCTAAACTTGCACTGATTGGCAACGCTGTTATCCTTCTCTCTGTATCTGCGTTTCAGCCCTAGATTCAGTTGGCCATGCATTGTGTCTTTGAGATGGTGAGATTTTCAATGCATAATAGGGCTCTTTGGAAATAAATTTATACTGCGAGTGCGCAGTGACGTAATTAGAAAAAGCATATAAAAAGGAATGCACCCCTATTAGCTTCCTCTTTTACTTAACATGGACGCGGGGAGGTAGATGTTACTATTTGTGTCTTGTGGCAGGAATATGTAAGCCTGCATTTTGGTCTTCTTCTCTGTTTTTCACCATGTTGTAAAGGTACGTGGAAATTTGTATTTATTTGTATATAGGTTTTAGTAGTGTGGGAACTGCATGTTGTGTATATTTTAATTATTATCTTATTGACCCAGGCATGCTTTTGTGAAACTTGTATTGATATTTGGTTATGGTGGCATGGTATTTTGATGTGATGTAGATTGAAAGTATCTGACATGCAGGATGCATGAGATTAAATTAGATTTTGTGGCCACCATTGCCGTTTAAAGTAAAAGTAATAAGTTTATATTTTGGCATGCTGGGAATTATGGTTGTTGTTTGAGAATGAGTAGCCATTTTAATTATTCTTGCAGTTCCCATTCATTTCCACTTATCTTTTAACATGTGTGAATTTTTCTAAATTTATTGTCTTTCTTGTTTTCTCCCCGTTTTTAAAGTGTCCTTTTAAGTATCTGAGCCTGCTCCTATCTTTTAGCCTAGGATGGAGCAGTATTGTTTTTTAGGCCTTGTGTATGCTGCATGTGATGGACTTTAGCATGTGTGATGTGTCTGGCCAGAATATGGGATGCATGATATTGAGGTATGTTATTTGAATGTTAGATTTTGTATAAAGTAATATTGTTGTTATTTTTAAATTATGATATTTTGAAGGTCGACCATTTGAAAAGAGAATGAGGAATGTATTTATCTACATCAAAAGCATGTTATATCCTTGTAGAATGAATGGTGTAATATTTAAATTATGAGGTGCTTCACACCTGTATGAAAATTTGATTTTAATTTAGCAGGGAAATATTTTATTGTATACTAATTGATTTCTTTCCAGGATTTAAACTTTAAATAATAACAGGGCTTCACCCGAATTAAATAAGAAGAGGGCTTCACCCGTATATGTTTTGGGACCTTCAGTCCAGTTATTTAATTGTAATACATAATGTGTTTCATACCAGCTTTAATTTTTTGTACACATCTCTCGTCCACTGTCTATCAGATTTTATATTCTAAACATTTGTTTAAGCAAGATGTCATTTTGTAGTATGAAAAGATTTCAATATATTTTAAGGTTAGCTTCCATTTTTTAAATGATGGTTTTTCTTTCTGTTCCTTTTGTTCCCTCCTGATGGGGTAGCAAACTGCATGACCCAATCCTGCAATCTGCCTATGATAGATGATGCAGCGGTCAGGTGGTAGGCCTTGTTCCTTCAGGGATGTAGCGCCACGGAGTTTAGTTTAGTTTTACCACTGATGTACTTTACATTTGCCAACAAACTCTTTTTTTTTTTCTTTTTTTTAATATGATTTTAAGTTTCGAATTTGGGGTGCGCATTAGATTAGATGGTGCATTATATTCAAGTAAATATGGTAATAGATAGTTTTTACCTATCTTTATATTATATTTTAACTTAAAAATGTCACTAATGTTAGCTACAACCATTTTGTGCACTTTTATCACTGTTTTATTTCCAACCACACAAAATAAAATAAACCCTTGTTTAGTGCCTGTTAGCCTTTTACTGTTAATCTATTGTAATCTTGTACTGTTATTGGTCTCTCATTATATAAAACAGAGAATATCAGAAAGGATATATATATTTGATTTTCAATAATTGTTATATTTGTTATATCCATGTGTGAACTTCTTATTTGTGAATCTCAGCGAAAAGTATTCTCACAGAGGAATCATTTTAATGTTCAGATGATTATTCATAATATAGGGTTTTTTCCCTCCATTCTTTACACTTCACATTACACTATCCACATTTAATGTTAGTAGTTATCTGGCCTCTTTTGAAGCTGCTGCTTTTTGTTTAGCTTCATAGCTCTGGAAAATACAAAATTCTGTGATTAATAAACTTTAATTTGAATAATAAATTTTCTAACTCCTTTCTTCATTACACACTTACTGCTTTTGCCTTTCTTCTGAGTAAGTTTGATGTCCCTTTGCCAGTTTGTTGAACCATGTTGTAGAGGTAACCATTTCTCCGTTGCAAAAGTAAGTGGGGATGATCAAATTCCTGTAACAAGGTGGGGACAAAAGAAAACTTAAAATTACAAACTGAGATCTATAATTGTAGAATGTTTCAGAACTAGAACAGAGAACTTTAAGAGATTGTGGAGTAAAAAACATTTTGAGGAAGGAAATATGCAGTTTATAGAGCCCATTTCAAAGTAATACCATACTTTTTAAATTTAAATTTTGTATGAAGTCCAAATGACTGCATGTGTGGTCTAGTCGTTAACATTGCTGAGTACGAATCTGCTGGTATGGGTTCAATACCTGTTACCTCCTCGGATTTTTCTGAGGTAGGGAGGGGTGCAGTTAGCCTCATGACACAAACTGAGGAGCTACTTGATAAAGAAGTAAATACACACTTTGTTGCTTCGCTTACCATTATTTTGAAATGACATGTTTCAATGATTCTCATCCTCATTTTCAATTACATTGTCAAGTGCCAAATCTTTCTCAGGAACACCCTGATGCTCAATTGGTGGACTTGTTATTACCTTCTTGATCAGATTGTCTTCTTCCAGTATTAAAATTTAAAACATTTGAAAACTTAATGATGAATTTTGATATTGAAATCATGAGGAAAAATTACTGAAATGTGTTCAGAAAAAAACTTCTTTTGGCTGTTTGGGAGAAAGTATACATCTAGCAAAACAAAAATAGGCTCATAAATTTTGACATCCCTAAGGACAAAGACCTCATTTCCAAATTCATTCAACCTGGACAACATCCGGTGGACATTGAAACAAACTCGTCAATAGATCTCAGTTGATGATGGAGGCAAAAAAAAAAAGAGCCTTTGAAACTTAAATTATGTTCTAATTTGATAAGTTTTTACTTACAATAATTATGTGAAGTTGAATGTTTTAAAGGTTAGTGTATAATACTGACACTTCACAATGAACCAATTACTTGCATAAAACAATTATAATAAATGGTGCAAAAATACGTTGCACAAACTTTCTCGCATATACGTGTTAAAGGCTAGCACAGAAAAAATTAAATTAAATTAAAGAGAAAATTAAATTTTACTTAGGCCAATTACATTTCATAAAACTAACAAGTATCTAGAACCTACAAACAGGGTCGATCTTTATGTTCAATGCTTTCACCGTGAAATAATAATAATAAGAATAATAACAATAATAATAATCAATATCAGTAAAACTGCATATTATTAGTACTACTACTACTACGGGAAAATTCAAATATAAGTCGCACCTTGGGATAAATCGGTCCCACCCAACCTATCTTCACCGATGCAGTTTCTTTTACTTTATACCACGATCTAGCAAATTCTTCTGTCCTAGTATTATGAAGAAACTCGTGATTGGACGTTGGAGGTGTGACGTCTTACCGCTAGACGAGAGGTGGCAGGCTGACAAACTTTGCGGGAGATATAATATGCCACATTTTCGAAACCTACAAACAGTGTATCGTACATTATTCGAAAATGCAAGGGCGCTTCGCTACGGCTCCCGCCTCCGCTTCGCGCACTTAACTATGTGGTTAGTGTTATGCATTATTTAGCTATATGCAACAGTATACATGGGCAGTTGGTCACTCTGCTTCGCTCAGAAACAAAATACATCACACAGTCCGTGCAAATGTGAATATAGAATGGGGAAGATTAAGGGGCGACTTATATTTGAATTTCGCCACCAATACTACTACTACTTAGGTTATATTGCACGCTTTAACTGCATGTAGGTCATACCACGTGTTTAGTATGTTTGCGTGAAACATTAGTCTATATCAGCGTTACTTAACCTTTTTGAACCCGAGGACCTCTAAAATGAGTAAAAAACTTTACGGACCCCAAATTTTACATCCAATTTTTAAAAGTAGGCTATATGTAGGCCTATATTCTTAATATTTGGGGTATTAAATTATAGGTCGTTATAACGAAATACATTTGTTTTAATCCGACGGAAACACAGTTATTGAATTGGAATGAAACTATTGACAGTAAAATTACAGTTTGAACACACTTTAATATGTATTACCAATTTGATAATATAATTAGGAATTATGTTATTATTCACTTTTAATGAGACAGTTGAGCTTGACGCCTCTTGCAGAGTTCCTGTTTTTTTGGCTCAATATTAGTCAAATTTAGTCGATATGACCTGTATTTTCGAAGATTTTAAACCTTTGACATCTAGTGTCCATTTTATGTGAAAAATTTCTACTTCTTTACTTCCCACTTGCTTTATGATATTTTTAAATTAATTATGTCTGCGGACCATAGGTTGAGAAACGCTGGTCTATATTAACAACTCATTCGCGTCATGTTTCTATTGTTTAGTGATTTCTTCTTATGTGATATTCAGTTTAAACGATTATAATATCCAGTGACATAGCGGCGATGAGTTATGGAAAATAAGCAAGTCCTACAAACCCGGCGTTTGCCTTTGCGAACGACGGAACCATGAAAAACCCAAGTCAATTTGGGCGGCCACGAGGTGTGATTTGAACTCAGGACCTCTTCCCTGTTAGCCCATAGGCCTACCACCTCGCTGTAATTGGTTTTAGTGTGTTCATTGCGACTGAGCTAAACTGATTGCATTTCACAACAATAAGTACATTAGGCCTATAATTTTCTTGTTACTAGGGGCAACAAAATGTCATTCATATTTTAATTTACATTTATGTTCTGAAATTCGCATTTAAGCTGTCCTTAATTCGTTTTTATCTTGATATCTATTAAATGCACAAAGAAATGTGTTAAACAAAAAATGTTCATTTTAAATTTTTCTACAACTTTACTGTGATAGGTTTTCATGTATCGCCTACTGTAATGGATATAATCTAGAAAAATTGATTATGGATACGAGTAAAGTGCCCCTTAAGTCATTTTTGCGGAAATACGGATATAGCCATTTTATTAGTCACAGATAAGACTTTACAATTTTAAATTTTTTTCAAAATCGTTAGAGCCATTTTTTCAAAAAACAATTTTTTCTAAAAAGTTTTCATGAAAAGTCCCCTTAATATTTCAGTTGTAAAACTAAATTTCTGGGCGGTTCGACAAAATTTCGAAAAAGTTCTTAATTCAAAAAATGAAGTAAATACAACGAGCCATTTACCCGCTGTGCTTGTCCACGGACAGACGGACAGACGGACAGACGGACAGACGGACAGACGGACAGACGGACAGACGTCATTCCAAAAATATTTTTTTCGGTTTCTAGGCTTCATGAAACGTGCTCTCCCGGTGTTATCTCGACTTCGATTTTTTGTCACGATCACAATACTTTCTCTATACTACGTATATGCGAGAAAGTAAAAATTCTCCAAGAGCCCTAGATGCTCCTGATAAGGAGTATGGGTTGATTGCTTGGAAGTTTTATTAACCCACATCTTCATTCGGTCTCCCAAAAGGAGAAAACAATAGCCCTACACCAGGAAAATTAAGTTATAATGTACATTATTTCCCCTATTCAGATTGTATGAAATGATTCAAAGCACCCCCCCCCTAAAAAAAACAAACAGAAACTAAAAAATGAGTTGGAACTAATTTGTTTTCCACATGAAGATGCCAATACATACCACCATTCTACCAGCATCCATCACAAGCACTTTGTCACTGTCCATCACAGTGTTGAGACGGTGAGCTATGGTAAGAACCGTGCAATTTGCAAATGTTTCTCTAATTGTTATTTGGATTAGTGTATCTGTCCTGGAAATTTCAAACAAAATATTTTATCAGTGTTGAAGTACATAGCTCATTAACACGGTAATTAGGAAGCTGTAATTTCAAATAACACTTCAGATTGGAAATATTTACTGTTCATATTACATTTTATTTTTTATTTCTCTTTATCTTCTCGAATAATCAACCTTGGTGATCCACTTGTTCATATAAAGATCTTAAAAGTATTTTATCACATGACTTATCTTTGCGAGACCAAGGTTTTTTTTCTGTATCATTAAATCCAACTTTATAATTTAGGAAGAAAAATGAACATTATATTACTTTAAAAAACAAATTATGATCTTCTGAAAATGTTTCAGTGGGTATATAATGAAGGCTCATTCAAATTGAAAATGTTAACTCAAACACAAGACATAGGCTAAACATAATACAACAATATAGGTACACAGAGTAAGTCAATAAGTATCCAATTGGCCCTTACTTTCTGAATATGCCTTGTAGAATAGCAGTACCTTAATGAATGGCAGTATGTTATTTTGATACAGTTGTATCGCATATAATTAGCATATTATAGTACAGACGAACAAAAAATCCATTATATGACATAATAATATTATGAACAGTTCAACACAGTGTCATATTTACCGTAGAACCTTAATGTTTATCTTTGATCCCTACTATTTTACACAGAATTTACAAAATGTTAACACTTCCTTAAGTATATGAATCCAAAAATAAATTGAACACCTAGTAGGAATACTTATCAGTCACATGGTTTGTAAGTATTTCCTGTGTTAGCAGTCTAAAGTAGCTTCATCCCCATAAAATATTCATTTTTGGTAGTATACTCTATTTTATAAATTAAAAATCTAAAGCATCTTACTGTGGATCCACATTTGCAGTGGCTTCATCAAGCACCAGGATTTTGTTATTGCGCACAATAGCACGAGCTAAACATAGCAGCTGTCGCTGCCCAACACTAAAATTACCTCCTCCTTCAGTAACGTGTGCACTCAATTCTCCTTCCAGTTCCATAACCACCGCTTTGAGCTCTACCTAAAAAAATAAAAATAAATAAAAAATCTTTCATATATTTCACTTTTTCAAGTTATAATAATTAAAATAATTCTACAGTTTCGTCCTAATGTGTTAGTTTTGTTAGTTTTCCCCCTCTTTTTGTAATCACAATTTAGCATTTACTGAATATATTTCTGTTTACTCTACAAATTTTAAATTTCCTTTATTATATCTACTGGAGCTTCTATCCCATGTGCACGCCAATTTGAAGAATACAACATACAGCAGCCTCATGAACCATACACCAGACACAAACAATTGTTAAAATTCCCTTCCCACAGATCAACCTAAAGCACAGCCCACTATACATGGGTAATAACAAAACAATAAACTATCAAATGAAGCAAATACATTAAATAGTAGACAATTCAAAATTAAAATAAAAACTCGTTGCTACAGAATTCCTTGAAGATGAGGTTGCTATAAAATTGCATTAATTATAGATTAGTCAATGGAAATTAATCACATTACTCAGATGATCCAGACTTCCATTAATACCATTGAAGATACCGGTATTACAAGGAATTACACTGCCAGGCAAAAAAACGGGTAGGCTACACTTAAGGGAGCATTTTTTGACAACTGCATACTAAATGAACAAAAAATTTGTACATATATAGTATTCCCGTAAAATTTTGTGGTATCATTTACTGCACCTTTCTTTAGACAGTATGCATATTGTTAAAAAAGGGAATTAACGCTTAATTAGAAACAAACAGAAATAAACTACCACCTTTTGATAAAATATTTATCTGCAGGTAGGAAATTTATCTGGAAGCTAGCAAGAATAACTACGACCACCCAATCAAATACTATCTGGAAGGCCAACTCACAGTTAAGCTATCAGGAGGATAGATTAGCCGATAAACCACCAACTGCCAAAAAGGCAGTGGATAGTGGAAACAATATGGTGGCCCATTAGAGCTTCGTAGTCATCTGAACTTTAGAATTGACGCTGGAAGGTTTAACTTACACAGTATTGAGCCATTTTTAGGCTCATATTAGGCCACTTTAGGCTCAGAGTAGGCTCTAAGGCCTAAAGAAGTCCTTTAAGTCGTCATGCCTGGCCTATGTGGATTTCGGCATAGTTTATGGAAAATAATATTTATAGTTATCAAAGGAATATTATGAAGATGAGACCTTGGCTTCCTATTATTACGTCATCATTGTTGGTTTCGGCATGGAATGTTATTTCTTCTCAGTGATTGAATATTTATTAGCGTATTAAAGAAGAGTTTCGTAAATATGTAACAAAACACTATCTAGATCAGATATGGGCAACCTTTGGAAAGATGCGGGCTAAATTTTACGATATTTATGAAGTCGCGGGCCGTAGATAATAGGTAGTAGTGAAAAAATAATCATGATACGGTTTTTTATATTTATAAAATATAATGTTAAAGATACATGAATGAGAACAATATGGAACTGATTGGGCATTTACTTACAAAAAGCAGAAATTAAATAGAAGCTTGAGCTTGAACTTGAGAAACAAGATAATCAATGTTCGCATCAATCCCACTAATACACAAGCGCAGAGTGTTTTCAAAATTTTCATCTGTAAGTCTGGGTCGATACTTTGATTTAGGCCTATTGCAGCATTTTTCTAGCGCTGATCAGAAGGAATACCCTCGTAGTTCAGGCTTTTGTTTTCCCCCTCTCACTCTCTAGTTGGCGAGAACCGAAAATATTTACTTTTCGGAACGCGATTTTAAAATGTTCCGCGGGCCGGATCAAAAGTCGGGGCGGGCCACATCCGGCCCGCGGGCCGGGCGTTGCCCATATATGATCTAGATTGTTACTAGGAAGGATGTGTAATTAATCATGATAGGCTGTATGCATTTGGATGCTGAGGGGTGCGGTGTGTTTTGTTTCATCTATATTATCAGATTTCCCGCTAGGCTCTTGGTCATTTGCTGGTTGGAAGTGGCAGTGTCCACGTCGATTTGTGTGTGATGTTATTTTGGCGTTTGACGGTGGGTCCGCCTTCGTAAGGTATTTATGGCGGGGGTGGGTGCTCTTCTCTCAGGTATGTGATTAGTTTATTTTAATTATCAATATAAGTGATTTTATTTTATATTGTGTTTCGTCTGTGATGGCATCCTGGCGCGGGTCCGCCATCTTCTTTCCTGCGCGTCTGATTTTCAATTCTTTGGGAGTGTATTTATTTCGTTTTATTTATTGCTGAGTCCGTCTGTTATGTAGTTGTGTCCCTTTCCATGTAATTTTATTAATTGTATTAATTCTATTTGGTCCCCTGTGCTTACTTGAGAGAATGACCCATTATCCTTTGAGCTTTGTTTTGATGTCTCATATTAGTTATATTTCCGGTCTAGCCAGCAATGACCCATCTTCAAGTCAATGGGCGGCTTTTGAAGATGTCTTCGGATTTTGTTTTTAAGTTTTAAATTATCTGGCCGCCTTGAGGAGGAGCGAGCTTTCATTTGTATGTATGTTATATGAGCTGGGGTTACCTGTATTTAATTGTAGATATTACTTTAAATTCTGGAACGTTGATCGTTCAGATCGAATTCTTTTACTTTCAGGTATTTTTAGTATGCAGTACTATTCTGTCAGAATGTGTATGGGTTATGATTATGCTTTAGAAACTTAGCAAATTATTTAAATTGTTTTTCTAAAGAGATATATTAACTTCAAGAATTTCGATGTTACTCAAGAAGCAGCAAGATTATAAATTTGTAATTGTTTGGATTCTTTCTCTTTGTCACACATGCCCAAAATTTAGTATGACTTATTTTAGAGAATACAGCACGTCTTCCACAGTTTATGTTTGTGTTCCTTTCCCCTTGGCGCAAAGGCTGCTTAAATTAATTTTAACTGGCCTTTGGGCCAGATGCGCCTAGTCCCGTACTTTAAAGGAGTGTTTTCAGGTCCCCTAGTTTCCAAGTCCCTCAACCCCCGGTGCAGTATGGCCATTTTAGACATATTTGAATGATGTAGAATTGCACAAATTGATTATTGTACTTTAAATGATATGTAATGATGTAATTTCTTTGTACAAATTGAAGAATATATTATGATCAAGTAGTCACCTAGTGGCGGCTGCTCAATCTAGGAGAAACAAACATCTTTGCTCACTGTTCTACTATCTAAATTATGACATTTTACTGAATTCCTCCCGATAGGAATTTGGTGGTGGTAGTACAAGACATCTTCCAGTTAAGCCAACTTGAAGGTAGGACATATTGGGAGGATTTATCAGGAGATGGTAGTGCAGGCCGTTAGTCTTAAAGCAGCCTTTAAATAAAGGTATTATAAAATAAATGAATGTACAAATCTACTATATTATGTTAGGCTAAATATTTGTTTTACACCTATTCATAACTTACATTTTCTAAAGGCAAAATAATCAGAATGGGCTGAACTGAACGTTAAACTACAATGTAAAATGTATTATTACTTGAACAAACCTCTTGTAAAGCTTGCCAAAGAATAGAGTCTGAATATTCATTAAAAGGATCCAGGTTCATACGCAAAGTTCCTGAGAATAATACTGGTTCTTGAGGGATAATGGACAGCTTCCGACGAAGATCATGCAAACCAATTTTCAATGTATTCACACCATCAATATAGATTGATCCTTCTAGGACAGCTAATCGGAACAACGCCTGTATTAAGGAAGATTTTCCAGCTCCTGTTCTTCCAACAATGCCAACCTAAAGAAAAAGTTCTGGGTTACACTTACTCTATGTAGTGAGACATTAATTGTTTATAGATAACCTTGGATAGAAGTTCAGAGGCTTTACCACAATATGGTGTAAGAAGTGTTAATAGACTCTGGCTGTTAGTCAAAATTCCCATTTATTATCTTACAGATACTGTAGGCTCCTCAGCACCTCTGCAGAATCAGAAAATATGAAAATTTGCCAGTAGGCTGTTAACAGGGTTGCCAGATTTTGGAAATATCAAAGAAGGGCACTCCTTTTTCCAGCATTAAGTATTTAAGTAGGGACTATTAGGAGGGATAGCAGACACAGGGGAAGTAAAAATGAATTAACTACTCATGAATTCATGATACAAAGAACAATATTATCCAGATGACAAATTTAAAAACATTTAATATAGAGAATGTGTAATATAGGCATTTAATGTAGATAATATGTACATGCATTTTTTTATGAGCATCAGTTTTTGAATGTTCCATAATGTAAAATTCACCACCATGACCAACCTGAATAAGCTATTACACACCTTAAACTTTCGTTTTGTCTTCCCTACCCAAGAATAACTAGAGATCCAAGTTCTCCTAAATTTACGGTACATTAACTTTTTCCTTCCTTTTGCACTGGAGTTTCCAGTTTCAAATGCAGTTTGTTATCTCTGGGTTTCGAAGGAAGGTCTGATCCACCATTCCTTACACTCGATGTCAACATTATAATCTTATTCAGAAAATCACCAAGTAAAGAAGACTGCTTCTTAGCTCAGACCTTCAACAGATATATTCTAATTTCCTATTGTCGCTAACTGAACTGACACCGGTGGGCCTACTGGTTTAAAAAATGTATAAAAATACATTATTGCATAAATTAATATTTAAATCCAAGCATCCTTTGTAAACATGTATTTAAAAATTCTTACAACTTACAAAAGAATTGCATAAAATAATAATTTCAATTTCAATTTTCTTTTTTTAATTTCATAAGTGATATTAGTTTACTGAAGTAGGGACTATTTACATTCCGCCTAGGATAGAAGCGGGACGCAGGACTTTTATGTAAAAATCTGGACATATCCCACCAAATCAAGGCAACCCTGGCTATAGGCAAGAAGGTAAAATGAATTTTACATTGTTTGTTGTGCACCTGTAGCTTTCCTTAAGAGCTAACTTGAATGAATAAATCCCATGTTTTAAATGTCTATATGCTTGCTTATTTTAAGTATTTCTGTTTCCTAAGGATCTGCACCCTAATAAAAAATAACTACAGTAAGACCTATTAAATTGGACACCTCTCCATATTGGACACTTTTCATTGGAACCGGAGAATACCCTATACTATTATATGTCCATGATACCCTATATGTTAGACACAGCCCTTTAGTAATAAGTTGGATATGTTCTACTGCCTTTTGTAATAACTTGCTAAGGGGTTCATGTCACAAATGAAAGTGGAGGGTTGAACAAAGATCGGTTTATACACAGATAGACAGTGAAGTGGAGGATGGATACTGAAGTGAAAGGCTGGGTTTTATTAAAGATTGTAAACTTAGGTGAAAAATGACCAACTGTACAATGTAGGATTTTGAATACAAAAATTTTACCAAGAAAACATTTTCTTTCTCTTCTTATTCTTAACAGTGGTTATTACTTATTAAATTTAACTGTGGAATGCTCTTCCTCTCACATTCTAACAACTGTACTATACTATAAACATCTTCGTTTAATTGTTGTAGTGTAAAGTTTAAAAGCTTTATTTTACACTGTACTGTACAGTACATTATGAGAAAACATAAGTTCATGGAGTCCGCAACTGAAAATCAATCGTTGGTCAGTGAATCAGTTTATATCCCCTATGAACCACCAATGACGGCCAAGGTGGTCTAGAGGTAGCGTGCCCACCTCTAGATCCGGAGGGCACGGGATCAAACTCGGCCACGGTCAATGAGATTCCAGGACGTAAAAATCCTGGGCACAGAGTCCTCCGGGAGGGACTTTAAGCTGGGGGGCCCGTGTCGTAGATTTACGGCACTAAAAGAACTCCAAGCCTAATTAGAGTGTCTGGACAAAATTTCTCGGCCCCTTCGCCCCAACATAGGGGCTATAGGGTTCCAGACAGACAGACCAGATGAACCACCAGTACATCAGAAGGCAGAACAGTGTTTTGCTTTTGTAAATGACAAGCCAGAAATAATTGCAACTCTGTTTGGACTGTGACGTAAAATATAAAGTGAATGGGCTTTTTCAAATATTAAAAAATCAAACAAATCTTGTGAAAGACTTTTTCGACAATGACAGCAAGTCAGAGGGATGATAAATGTTTATTGTAAGCCTAATCAATCTTAGTAATCTAATATGCAACAAAATGCATCACTCTACATTTTAATTAAACTTATTTCATTTGATCATAATTATAGTAGTTCATAATCTACTGAGCTCAACCTTAAATTAAAGTTCCTTGACAAACAAGCCCATCCCCTATAACATTGGTAACCCTATTAAGTTGAAAAAATTTCCATGGAACCATCGGTGTCCAACTTGGAGAGGTTTAACTGTTCTTCGATATCACTATTTTGCGTTGTCCATATTTAGACTTAAATTTGATCTATAGTCTATAAATTTGTTCAGGTACTTAAAATTCTTTATTAAATTTTTTGATGGGTTTCTATGAAAATATTTTTATATTTGTGTAATTTTAATTTGTTTGGTTTATTACTTCAGTATATATTCCAAATCAAATATTTAATCATAATTAAGTAATCCTGTAATTTGGGTTATGCATTTTTGCTGAAAAACTTGACATAGAATTGCAAAGTTTTCTTCCTTATTCAAATCTCAGCAATCTCAGTAGCACTAAAAATAATTTATGTAATTGGGTTTCTTATCAGTGCATGTGGTGCAATCCCTACATTTTTTGTAAAGGCCTATCAGATAGCATACCAAGTGCAACTGAAGTAAAACCTAGAATTGTGGGCATAAATGTTCTGTAAATTTGCTTGTAATCCAAAGCACATATATGTCTAAGCAAATTTTTTTCCATAAAAAAAAACTGAATTGCAGATAATTCATTCCACAATCCAAAAATATGTATTGATATAAAATAATTAATACAAAATACAGTCAGCCATGGTCCAGAAGTAGCATGCCTGCCTCTAGATCCAAAGGTCACGGCTTCAAACCCAGGATGGATGGATTTTTCAGGGCGTCAAAATCCTGGGCATGGAGTCCACTGGGAGGGACTTTAATCTGGAAGGTCCATGCCATAGCTTTACAGTATATTAAAGAACTCCAAGTCTAAATTAGAGCCTCTGGAGAAAATTCCTTGGTCCTTTCACCTCCAAGTAATATCTTAGTTTCTTCTCGAGGGTTGATGAGGCAATGGACTTACTACTTGTCCCTCTACGCTCTATAAAAAAAATAAGCGTAACCAGTCCTAGGTAGAATGACTTTCTCACTGACTGTATGTAGGCTAAGCTGGAAGGGTAGAGTCAGACTGAAAAATTCAATGCCATAGCCAGGATTTGAACCACAGATCTTTAGCTCTCTGTACTGCTGCTCTGCCACTTGAGCCACCATGGAATTAGGAAGTAACAGGAATAAATCATCATCATCATCAAATAAAAAGACATACAGTAAGCGCCTCGTTTTTTCAATTTCCGAGATCCGTTATGAGCTTACAGAATGAGTATTGCATGCTATTTTTTGCACGATGATTATTTATATCAATTTAATTATATTAATTGAGATATTAGCTGAAAATATTATGTATATACATTATTGAAGATGGATGTTATATTTTAGAAAGTGATTCGCATGTGTTGGTTGTTATGGGGACGGAATATTTGTCCTGTTAAAGTCGCAACAAATTGGGAGCCTTGGTTCTGGCCTTCGATAAAGGCTTGTATTGTGATGGTTTTACTTATGGCACTAGTGCTTTTTGTAATTTTTACAGCACTGAGATTTCTTTTGTTTTCATAGCAACCAGATTGCGTGTGGGAATGTCTAGTTACGATCCATGGCAACAATATTCGTAAGTACCACTAATTAGTTACGTTGTGCAAAAAATAAATTAAAGTTCACATTACCTTACAAGGGAGGCAAGAGGTATGAGTTAAGAAGAAGGGTTCTTGAATAGCTATCCCATTGCTATATGTTGATTCACTGGAATCTTTCTTTTTGACTGTTGCTTTTGTCTCCCTCAGAGGATTTCTCTTAAATGTGACACTGTATTGTAGGGACAGATTCATTTCTCGGACTACTATAGCTCTTATGGATGCTGACTATGTGAGCAAGGAATGCTAACTGAACTCCAGCATGGGAAAATCCCAGAGGGAGAGATGAGAGGGAAACCATTGAATCAGTTGTGGTTAGATGATACTCAGTATGTTACTCATTACTCATAGTCCAAAACATTGCTCATATTAAGTTAAAATTAACTATAAATATTTGCTGGTTTTGCAATATGCTCGTAGATCAAGTTGCTTACAATCCAAAGAATTACTGTATTAAGAAAGTTAGACTTACAGCTTTAAATGGGTAAAAAGTGAGCCTAAGACATCACCTATATGGTATTTAAACTGTTTTAAAATGTTTTATCATCATAATGCTTAATGTTATAAGTAGGGTTCGGATGTTTATGACCTATAAAAGTGGAAAATATGACTGAAAATATGCCCTTAAAAATGACGAAATATGACCCAAAAATCCTAAATATGACCTGATAAAATAACATATTTTCAAAAAATAAATTTTCCATTTTAAAAAGTTTAAAGACACTAAATTCTCACATCGCTTGAATTCAATCAGATAATCACTTTTTAACAGTTTTGGTTATTTACAGTTTCACTTGTAATGAACTTCTATTTTTAAAGAATTTGCTCCTGTTTGCTTGCGTCAACAGCTCCAAATACTCGTAATATTTTGTAGACCTTGCGTGTCCCTATAAAATATGAACAATTGCATTAATTTTAAAATTTAAGTTGTCTATTGATTTGGCATAAACATTAAATTAACGAGATAAATTTCAAATTTAACTCGTCCATGTAGTACATACACCGTATAATTGTGCTCTTTTATTAAATTTATAACTGAAATATGACATTAAATTACAAATATGGCCAAAATATGACCAAGACAACAAAAAAGTCCAAAATATGACTTTATATGCAAAATAAAAATGGTCCAATTAGGATAACAAGCATGTAATTCGTGTTTAATTTGTGTTTGTGGCGAGATTGGAGGTCAGGAAAAAAATATGACATGTCATAAATATCCGAACCCTAGTTATAAGGTTTTGTCAATTTCATACTTTCATGTGAATTACTGTACTTCTTTCATAATCACATTAATATTTTTCCCTCATGTTAAGAGTTGCAACTTATTCATTTTGTAATGTTAAGGTTTGTCATTTGCACAGCCTTGAAATCAGGGTAGCATTGAATAAAAAAAATTTAAATAATAAACTTCAACTTCCTAATTAGATATCTTTCTTACCTTTTCTTTAGCCTTAATTTCAAGGTTAAGATCCTTAAGTACAGGTGGGGCTCCTATTGCGTACTTCAAATAGAGATGTTCAAACATTATTCCTCCTTCAGTTGGCCAGATATCTGGAGGTTTTTTATCTGTAATGTAAAAAGAATGAAAATTATGATACAATTGAATACCTGAGTGAAAAACGTTGCGACATTTTTTCCTAATGCGAGTATTTCATGAACAAGTTATATGCACAGTGTTCTATACTTCAGTGAACTCTGGTGAATAAAAGTGAAAGTACCTTCAAATATATGCGATGAAATCTAGAAAGTTGCAGAAAAACGCTATGGTACAATGTGGCTGATGCAAAGGAATGTTCTTTACTTGACAGTTTATAAAACAGATGAATAATACAAATCAGGTAAACTGATATAATAATGAGTGATAATTGCAATTATGATAAGACTATGCAGAACAGATGTTATTTTTGTAATAGATCTCCGAGTTAAGCTCTAGGTTGATTCATTAAGCAGGGCTTCCGAAAGAACAAAGGTCTTAAGTTTGATGCTTAACCTTAATTCATATTCGTATACACTGATATAAGAATTTCTTAAAATAGTCAGCATTTCACAAAATGTACTGGCAGAGAACTCCGCTTAATGTATGTAGGCATAATTATTTCACAGTAATTATATACCTTCTGAATATAACAGTATTCATGTAGTACTCATTTCAACTTGAACAACGAAATAAAGAAACATCTGACTGCATTGAAGTCAAGGGCCGCAGTGATTAGCCACACAGCTTTGTATAGGTAGTATAGTCATTTCCCATTTAAAAAGCATGAGACCTATAATTAGTCATTACTCTGGTACTGGTCAATCGATTTAGTCCAAAATAAATTGGTCTCTTGCCATGGACGTTATAAATGCATATACCAAGTTTCATGAAAATCCGATAAAGTGTATTTGAGTTATCATGCATACAGACACATGGACGGAGAGACATTTTCCCATCCCCATAAAGTACCATTCTGGTACTTAATAACAACAATTAAAGATTAAATTTTGGAAATAAAAGAGAGAAGAGCAAAAGAGAAATTGAAGAATAGTGGGTAAGCCTACACAACATACAAGGAGACAAGCTGTACCTTCCAAAGACTTACCAGATATGGTATTTGGGAAAACATACTGTTTTAATACAATGTTCAGGGTGACCCGATTGTAAAACAAAAAATCGAACCCCTTACTGAACAATGCAACTTTTAAACTTTTTCAGTGTGTTCTTTGTTGCAATTAGAATACTAATTAAGCTTTTGGAGATCAAAGTGGACAATACCAGTAATAATTACTCAAAGTAAAGTAGCATACCGGTAACATTTTGGAACTGAAAAAAAGTAATTGGTTGAAAAAAATCAAAGTACGGTAAGCAGACTTACAAGGAGACACCACACGCTGTAAACACCAATTTAATTTATCTTTGTTGAACTGAAAGTCCACTTATAGTAGTTTAAAGTGAAGTATTGGTTTTGGGTGTCAATAACATCTTGTTTAATAAAAACTTGAAATTATTTTAAACTGTATCATTCCATTGTACAAAGGTTGTTGCTATTGCAGTGAAGTACAGCATGTTACAGTAGTTCACAGCTAAGGCATGGAGCTACCATTTTAAGTACTTACTGTTCTTGTCTGTAGTCTGTAGTGTATGGAAACTTTAAAAACATGAATGTACTCTATCTGTGGTGACAATCCTATTTATCATTTGCTATTGTGGAAAGATATTTCCATTGGTTCAGTACAATTAGATAATAATCACTAGATTGTATCATTAAACATATTCCTGGGCTTAAAATATCGTTTCCTGAGAAGGTGATATGGCTATTAACTGGAAGAAATTTTTACAACAATTTCAAATTTATTTGAAGGAAACTGGAAAGGATAAAAAGCCTACAGACGTAAGAGTGGCATACTTTTAAATACTAACTTATTGGAGAAAAAGAAGGAAAGACTGATGAGAAAATTTGAGCAGTAAGTACTTGGAGAGTTGAAAATGTTTTTTTCTATGTCTGGGCATCACGAAACATGTTTTCCTGGTGTTATCTAAATTATTTTGATTTTTGCCACAATCACTGTACTTTCACAATACTATATGTAAGAACGTATAAAATACAGGAAATTTTAACAGTAGTAGAAAGTTCCTCAAAAAAGTGATACTTCTACTCAATTAATCCAGAATAATCTACAGTACCTGCAACAGACTCTCGAGGTGGTTCTTGATCTACCGAAGTGAATTCCAAAACTCTCTCAACAGATGTCATTTGATTCTCTAGTTCAGTTGATTGTCTCATTCCCCACTGAATTAAACCAGTTAGTCCAATTACTTGTGTTATTGCAAGCCCCACTCCTCCAGAATCATCTGCAATAAAAATACTTTGTAAGCCACAGTTAATTCTATGTAATGTAAATAAAGACCTTATAAGGAGGTTAAGCTGTAACATGACATCCTACAACAGTGTATTTTAAAATATGTTTTAATTTTTGGAAGAAATAATTATTGGTAGGCTATTACATGATTATGGTATTATCCGAGTAATATATGTTACGATATGATATGATGTAGGCTAAGATGCATCTGGATCATACACAGATAGACCAAAAGTTCGGAGACAGGAAGAGGTGTGCAACAGGGATGATGTATATCCCCATTCTATTCAATATCTACAGAGAATGGTTTATCGCAAAGAGAAGAAATGGTGTGAATCATCAGGGGAAACCAAGAACTGGAAAAAACTTCATCATTTCAAATACTTAGGAAGTCTGCTGATGATTGACGCATATTACATCAAGACAATCAAATCATGAATTGCCATGGCCAAGACAGCATTCACAAAAAAAAGTCATTGGATATGAGCAAGTGTAATAGAGGTCACTAAATCGGTAAGTGCCTGCTGTTACTGACTGATAGTTGCAAAACCATGACTGGAAATAAATACAGTATATTACAAAACTGAGTACAAAGGCTACCATGCGTACGGTTAGTTTCCTAATTTGGACAAACTAAAACATCACGAGGATGCTAACAAAATATTGGTCTCTGCAAATAACCAACTTTCCTCAAACTAAGAGTACCACTTAACTTCTTTCTAGAAAACTGGCACTGTTTATAAGCATATCATTTTTCTATTAAAAGAATAATCCAAGTGTAATTTTCAAATCTCAAAAGATACATATTATTGCTCACCTGCAGGTGGTGCAAGAAGAAAACTGTAAGTGACAAATGCAATATAAATGAGAATACAGATGTCCACCCAGAAACCAAATGCTACACTGGAAGCAATGAATAAATACCATGCTGCAGAATGCAAATCCTGAAAATCAGAAATATGAAATCTATATATTGTTCTCACATCAGGTGCATTAACACAACTAAGTACAATGAAATATTAGTATAATAATTATGAATAAGAAAACCATGTAAGCTTCTTTATTCTTGTGTTAGTATGTTGTGGCGAAATGGTAATTTTTGCCGCTCACAGGTTTTCCTTCCACTGAATAATAAAAGTCCTTTGCACCAAAAATCACATTTCACAAATATAGGAGTGGGAGTGGGGGACTCGTGTGCGGCATAAAATACCTTTTTCCCTATGTTGTTATATTGAAAAATGTAATCTGTTTATAAGCATATCATTGCAGGTATTTATAGTTCATACATGATTCAACAAACAAACCTCCTTGGTCATATAACTAACTCTGTGGTGTGATATCCCATGGCGAGACAAGGTCATCATCATTTAGCCCCATCGTTTGACATCGGCAGATGGATGATTGGGAAGCATGTCATTATTGGTCTTCATGACCGAAGTTGCTGGTCAATTATCATCATGAGGACAAGTGCAATCTGGTCCCGAGCTCCATACTTCAGAAAACTCAGTAGAGGTATCTGGGATTGAACTAAGGCCTGAGGAACCCTGGTCAGGAATGCTAACCACTAGACCATGCAGGCAGTTCAATGGTCATAATAAAAATATAAAATGCTGTGAATTATCAACAATTATTGACAATCACAATCTCACTATAGGTAGCAACCATAGTATGTGAATATGTCAATACCTCTGGGCTTTTTGGGGGTATGCCATAGCACAGTTGGTTGAAGTACTGTCCTAAAAATTGGAAGGTTGTGGGTTCTATTCTTGATGAAGTCTTGGGATTTTTCAATTGACCTAATCTTTTTGGTGGAACTATATAAAAAAAAAAACCTCTAGCAGAAATGAGTAGCCTACCAGGTGAAATCTGGGGGTAAAGGCAGCCAGTGCACAAGGCTGACAACATTACCACCTTCATGTGCCCAAATCTGGGAACCTCAAACTTCTGGAATCCTAAGGGCCTTCATGGTCAGTCTAGGGATAGTAAAAAAATATTGGTGTTGAGATTTATCGTTCTCACAGTAAACAATACAAGATAAAAATCAAATACAAGATATGTTATGCATTTTTTAGAAGATGTATCATATTTGTACTACTTAATAACCAACTGCTACAATGTATGATGGTAAAACTGCAGTATATTTGCAGTTTGTGGATTATTCCTGCCTTTTTAACATTTGCGAACAGAATACAGATATAACCAGTTGCAAGGTTTCAAATTTTCTTGTACTTAATTTCCAATTTCCCACACTATAATTCTTAATATTGTGAATGCAGAACATTGCATGACTTCCAGAGATGCCAAGTAACATTCTCTGTCCACAATATTATGATAGAGTTATTATTGTTTTAACTGCTCTTTTTTTTTAGGAGAAACAAAAAACAAAATTAAAAAAACATATATCATCCTTGGGACACCCAAAAATTTCAAAAATTCTTTAAAGAATATAACACAACTTTGGCTTCATATAACAAGTACTCATAAAAAAAACCTAATTAAAACCAACCCTAGGGATAAAACACCTAAATGAAAAAAGGCAGGAATCTATCAGATAAATTGCTCAGAATGTAATGAAACATATGTAGGAAAACTGAAAGAAATGTAGACATAAAATCAAAAGAAAACTTAAGAAACATTAAATACTGTCAAATAGAAAAACCAGCAGTAGCAGCTAATTGTTGGAATAATAATCATAACTAGACTTCGGATTTTAGGTAAAATCCTATTTTAATCCTTAAGTGATATATGGACGAAAACTTGTATATGCATGTTTCATAAGTGACTATGCCTAAAACTAATACTTTTAGAGGACCTAAAACAGCCTATTTTTACGTTAGAGCCTAATATTGCCTTTTTGCTTGTTTTCCTCTAAAGCTCAAAATAAGTTACCTTTTTGTTATACATTCTAGCATTTAGTTTCAGGTCGTACTAAATTTTTAGCTCGGAATGTGCAGTACATGACACATTTGTGACTTGGTTAAATAGTAAGGATTGTTTCGTTTTCAGTAGAAAAATTCCTTGGAATTCCCAAGAAAATGTAGTGTTTTTCTCCCGACTCCCACATCAAGTAACAAGGGGTTGATTATGCTAATGTGCGTAGCTTCTGGGCGCAGAGATTAGGTTTCACTGTTATGGTATTAATACAGGCCCTAGTAATAGGTCGATATAACTCTGTGTGCCATAAGCCTATATCTGTGTTTTATCTTGATTATTGATTAATGGTGACTTCAATAAATATAATATTCTGCATTGCAATTGAGATATTTCAGAAAATTGGCAACTTAACGATTTTATAAGAGACTATTTTACGATTTTTAGAACCTATTTTCCAATTTTTAGAGCCTATTTTAGGTACCTAAAACAGCATTTTTAGCCACCTAAAAGTCCAAAGTCTAATCATAACATATGTAAGGAAGCCAAATTATTGAAATCAGTAAATGAACATAAAGATCTGAAAGTTCGGGAAAAGATTTATATAAAAAAAGTTTGAAGACAGGCTAATGAATTTTGAAATATCCACAAGAAGAAATTTTGATTAAGAAATTACAGGGAATGGCAGAGAATGAGAGAGGCGGAGATGTTTGTCACACAGTGGTTCAAATCCCTGGCGGCTAACTTCTAGGACACAGGTATCCAAAAGTTGGTTCCACGGTATGACATGTTTCAATTCCAGTGACGAATATGTTGAAAAATAGTAGCAAGTGTTATCTGTTGCAATAAATATTTCCTTGAAATTGTGTTTTGTATCTTAAACTTACTTTATGGATGCGCCTTGGTTCAATGTATAAAAGTTCCATTATTATATTGTTTTAAAGTAGCTTATTGTTTTCGACCCCCAAATCCAAAGTTGAGTTTTTAACATAAAAACACATTTTGAGGGTCCCTGGAAACATGTCTGTGTATTAGTCTGTGAACAGCCTAGCTTGCATATGGAAAATCTTATGGAAACAAAATTTTGTACTTGAGTACCTTCTGGGAATGTGACAACTTTCTTTTATTATTAAGGGGATTTTACATTAAGAAAATTTTGTTTGTCACAATTTTCTTAAAAGCTCTAACAATTTTGTTTAAATTTTATGCATGGGGTGCTTATATTAAGAGCTAAAAGTTTTATTTGAAACATTTTTCTAAAAAATCCTCTGAATGGTAGTTATAATCCACCCAATCTGAATACGCACTTTTTGCAATATGACCTCTTGTTCTATATCAGAATGTGAAGTAAGAAAAATGTATTGACCCTGCTTAAAGTAAAGAAAGTTACGAGAGTGCATTAATCAGATTTTATTTGGGTTATATATCCTTCAGAGTTGTGAAGTGATGTGGTAACGATATTCTCTTCGTTTTTACAACCAATTTAGGCCTACATGAAGAGAATATCATACAAAATAATACTAAGAGACTAACTTTTATTTGGGCAGAGAAAGTTATGTGAGTTCCACATAAGATATAGCCTATATATATATATCAACGTAGAGCCTAAACTATAATAGGTAGTAGAGACTTGGAATTTTGACAGTACCTTCATTTCATAATGTAAGTGCGCACTAAGAAAGGATTTTGCAAAATTTTGAAAGTTTCGCAACTGTTTTTTGCTTGAATGCACAAGCACAAGATGTACTGGTGACAATGAGTTACGAAACTACGCAGTTTCGGCTGATTCCAACTTTTCACGAAACTATAATAGTAATGTTGATATTTTACGCTTATTTAGCTTGTTTGCGTTTTGTAAAATGAAATGGGGAAGTGAGGAAATTGTGAAATGTCTGTATTCATACGTGTTTCAAACATTTATATGGGATTTTAATAACTTGAACTTCAGAAATAACATGAAATGTGTGGTTGCATTGGAAAGAAAATGTGTGTAATTAGTTTAACGAAATCACTTTCATGAAAGTGGTTACGAAACCTACTGTCATCATGTAAACTAGCCTTAAGAAACACATGAGCAATTCGATTATTGTGGAAAACAATATTCAATTGCAAAATTAATTCAAGATGGCCTTGCTCGGTTGCTATCTTGATTCATTTGTTTATGATTTGCAAAGATCTGATTCTTCAAACATAGAGCCTATATATATATACTAGCTTAAAAGGCCCGGCGTCGCCCGGGTTTTTTATTTTGTAATTGGAAATTAACTTATGAAGGACTTTAGATTTATAAATTCTAGGTCCTTATATAGGTATTTATAATTTGAAGTAGAAAGAACGACTTATCACACTCAAACTATCCCCTAAGAAAATGTTTGAAATAGCTTTTATGGCTATATGTAGAATTTTGCATCCCATCGCTTGTACAATACACAGTAAGCCCGGGAGGGGTTCTAATAAGAAGAAACCGAAATTCCGGTAACATAAAATTGTATTATCGTGGCTGAAAATTTTGTTTCTCACTATCATGTTACCATAAAACCGTTTTCGGAATGAAATTAAACAGAAATACAATATCACTTTCATACATCTCTTCCCAAAACATATTACCTTACCTCGTATTGTTTTCTCTATGTCCAGGGTAAAGAAAGTTATGTGTCTACATTATTTTCGTGGATATTGATAGTTCTCTCATTTGTTTCTCTCATTTGTCAAATTTATTCTACTTTCATTTTTTTTCCATGGCCATCTGAGACCCGCTGGTAACAATATGTTTTAATGTCAAATGTGATTCGGATTCGATAATTCTGTGTAAGAAGGGATTAAGTATTCTCAAAAACATTTGATTTTTGGCATTTAGAATCTGAATTTTTCAAAATCCTTTCTTAGTGAGCACCTACATTATGAAACGAAGGTACTGTCAAAATTCCAAGTCTCTACCTGTTATAGTTTAGGCTGTACGTTGATTCCTGTCATTCAGTCAGTCATTCAGTCAGTCAGGACAAAGCCTTTTATATATATAGAGATATATTTTTTTTTTTTTCCTTTCTTTTTTTTTTAAATCATTCTCCTTTTCCTTTCTGTTACCTTCCATCTCCTCAATGTGTTTAATATATTTTTATTCATAATCATCATAAATTCTGATCTATTTATAAATACTGCCTTCTTCACATTGGTCCTATTTTGTTAGTAAAAAACAAAACTGAATTCCTCATTGAACATCTTCTAGTACAAAGATAATTTTGGCAATAAAGGTGAAAAAACTTGGTGATGTTTAAATCAGAATCAAGATAATCTGTTCTATGCAATGCAATAATAAAACTCAGTTTAAGGGAATAATTTTATAAGTACCCTCATTCTATCCTTTAACATTAAGTATTTTATTCTGCATTTTTCACCCTAGCAAAGTAATTTTGGTATTCCAGATAAACAATATTTATTTCTAAGGGCCTTTTATACCATTTTATGATGGTTAGTAATTGTATTAATGTAGAATGTTTCTCATACGACATTTTTTGTTTGTCTGCTAAACAGGATCTATATTTAAAAGTTTTTATCGGTTGTATTTATTTTCATTTAAAATCAGTATAGTATCTTAAACAGATAATTTGCTTTTATATTCTAAACATTAATATATTTCCTGGGTGGGGATTGAATCTGGTTTTTTAGCTAGATACAATGATGCCATTCAACCCTCGAGGACGTGTTCAGTCAAATTTCAAATATTCCTCCAAGCCTCTACCGACCATGGGTTCATAATGACTCCTAGGTGTTACATCTTCACTACTGCATTCTGAACTTGAATTCATAGGTTATCCAAATAGTCAGAGCCAGAATCCTTCAAAATAGCCCCAAAATCACAATCTATAAGATGGGTCTTTCATTCAGGATAGTATGAGATAACAGTAATATTCGCATCCTAGTTATCAGAATTACAACACTGACTAATAAGAAGGATAGATTATTCAATGTGAGAATGACAATCCGGTAGAAAATAATTTCCACATTTTAAGGACTTTAATATTGACAAGGCAGAGCTACTGCATTTTTTAATTGAAAATGACTACCATAAATGTTTCAGCAGAACATTTTTTCCATGCAATATAAAACATTTTTGTGAAGTTGTTTTGATGGCAACCGGCAATCTTTAATCAAAATAAAAAGAAGTTGAATATCAGCCTAATTTTAGGTCATAATGTTCTTTGCAATCTGTAGGAAACATAGATTTAGTCAGAATTTTTGTAAATTGTTCGAAAATCAGCAAATAGTACGGTACTTAAAACAACATAAGTAAGCAGACCCTGACTTATACAAGCGTTTTGCGGATGGAACCTATTTACCCTGTCTGTAATTCAGAAACTAGTCGGTGCAGACTCATGAACTTAGATAGGAAGCAAGATCTCGATTAAAAAACTAATAAATAAAAATAAAAATAAATAAAATAAAAAGTAAGATAGAACCTTTTTACTTTTAAGGTCGTGAATTCTTTATTTTTTTTCTGTGTTGTGTAAGTTTTAGTAATTTTAGTTATATTTATGCCAGTGGTGATGCAATTTTATTCTTTTTAAATGTGACTTTAAAAGCAAGATGCCAGTACCATGTAACCAAAAGGCCTAGGCAAAACGAAAGAAGTTTAGAACAAAGGTATTATGTATTGGTAATTGTTGGCTTAACCTTCTAAAGGGGCTAAGCACCAGTTTTTCAGATTTTATTTTATTATTTTTTATTTTATACATGGTAGTACGTCCACATGTGTATATCATATCAAAAGGGCTCTGTCATAGGTCAGCAGCAAAGGACTTTCATAAGTGCTTCGGCATGGTACTTATGGAGCATTGGTAGTGTTTTTCACCATTATCTCTTTAGCCCCTTTAGAATGTTAGGTCTACATTATTTTATGAAACTTGTATTCTTTTTACACACTGTGCTTATAACTGCAAGAAAATGAGTGAAAAAGATTTCTACCTGGTGAGTATCAAATTCCCTTCGCAGTACATACTGTGCTTTAAATGACCTGATTGTTGTTAGACCCTGAAGCGATGCATTTAAATGCTGGAATACTGGACTTCGAGCTAAAAAAATTCAAACAAATGATATATTATTTCAAATATCATCTATGCATCAAGAAAACTGATCACAATTCTTTTCCAAGTAAATGGACTGAAAAAATTGTTTACTCACTTATTCCTTCTAGTCTTTTCACACTGCGAGATGTGTGTAAATATACCATACGCAAAAGGAAAAATAATATTCCAAGCAGCACCGTTGGGATGATTAACCAATAGTTCACAATGCAAACTACTACAATGACCCCAATCAGTATTAGACCAATCTGAAAAGTAAAAATCAGTAGAATGTACAACGGTTTAATTATGATTTATGACATAAGCAAATCTTTCTGACTTTTATCAGTGCAAAACTTTCTCCTAATGTTTAACTCTGAGAATATGTTTGTTTTAACCTCTTGATTTAACCTCACAGAACTACAAGAAATCTTAATAGCAAAGACCACAGACCCCTTTGCAACAACCTAACACAAAGCTAGAGATCACTGAACAGATAGGCGTCAACAGAGAGCTTAATCTACTGAACTCAAATGATGTGACTCAGATGTCACAAGGATTACTTCATGAGTTTAACACTGTTATTTTTAAATCTTGTTAATTTTTGTATCAGTTATTCTCACTTGTCACTAAAATTAGTAGCCTACTAATTTCATATTAAACCTTGTAAAAGTACTGTGTACAGAATAAATTTAAATAGGTCTATATTTATCTTTAATAAGAAAACTGGATTTGTAACTATTTTTAAAAGCTCAGATTAAGGACATACTGAAATGCTATCCATTTCAACTGAATGTAAATTTCTTATGAGCCGCCACAATTTACATTAATAAGTATGCTTTCTGTCAAAACAGTCTGTTCTGATAGTACAGTAGAACCCCGATAATTCGAGCTAATTGGGGCTGAGGCTACCTCGAATTAAAAAAACTCGGATTATACGGGAATATCACTAAATCAATGGGTAAATCATAAATAAATATTTAATGTGCACAGTAATGTTTTAAAAAATACATAAAAACAATGTAATAGGCCTACATAGGCCGACCTGTGTTACGTTTGTAGCCTATGTATATTGGCAAACATTTAAAATAATTTCTGTGTATTATGAACGAAACCCAAAGTGGGACAGTTTTACCTGCATTTTTGTACATGGAAAAATTGAAAGAAAGCTCAAAATGTAACACATTCGGAAGTGTGTAAAACTTACTTGCGGGCACCGTATAAAAACGGGATTTTACTCTAGTTTTATGGAAAATTTTAATTTTCCTAAGACCAGCTCGAATTACACGGAACCTCGAAATACCGGGGCTCGAATTACCGAGGCTCTACTGTATTATACATCATGAACCTATAAAAATATTTCTACATAACAAAAGTTGTTTCCCTATCCAAGTGAGACGATTTGAAAAGCTACTACAGTTGAACTTGGATAATTCAAAGCTGAAGGGACCAAAAAATTGAATTAATCACAATTTCGAATTAGAAAAATTTTAATTTTTGTATAGAGATGTCAAAGGACCATGCTAAAAGTTCCAAGTATTCAAGATATCGGATTTAAAAAGTTTGAAAAAATCAAGTTCAACTGTACGTGGCTTTTCAACTAATTGCACACAAATTGGAAGATATCTGTTACCTGCAAGCAGTCTATCATGCAAGAAGGCAGAAGCTCATCAACAGCACCCATATCTTTTGAAAATCTATTCAGAATACGACCTGAAAGAAAACATTATTTGTCAGAATTGCTGAAAATTATTATTCAATCTTATTTTAATAATTATTTAAATTTAAAGACATTAAGAATATGTTAGGGTGACCAAATATCCCATTTTTAGGTGTGTCCTCTCAGTACTCCAAAAACCAATAATCCTGATTTTATAAAATTCTAGCAATAAATTCGAGAATAGAGCATACACTTATAGTTATAGCCTATCTGTAGACCTCACTGACTTTAACAGTTTTGTACTTCTAATGCCTGAAATTTCACTGTAACACGTTTTTTAGAGTATTATGTCATGGCAACAATAGTTCAGGTTTTAATATAACAGCCACAAACAGGAATCTACTGTTTATGTTTCATTAAGTATTTTTTCATATAGAACTAGCAGGCATGCTATTTAAGATACTGTAACGGGCCTTGAATGGTAGCCCTGAGTCCAAAGGATAGTATATGTCTGGGTAGCATCCACTACGCATGTGAAACGCTGATTTATAGGTTTTTACTGGATGCTTGGGCATTGGGATTAGCACAGACATCATGGTAAAAGACATTACATAGGAAAGTTTGCTAGGAGATGCAGTGCAAAAAATATAGAGTAGCATTGTGCTATATTAGTTGGGTGTGTAGAATAAAATGGAAATAAAATAGTGAAGAAATGGCATAGTAATTTTACAATAACCAAGACATATCATCCATGGAACTAAGTGCATAAATTCTAAGAGGGGGACAAAAGGTCTTCTTTCCTATAGGAAAGACACTACAATATGTTACTTGTTTCCTGTTTGATTAGTAGGTCAGTAACAAAAGTTGCTACGTCCAAATACATTTGCCTCTTCCTCATAACTGAAGAGTGTTTTTTTCAAAAACCAACATCTATGTAAAGTATAGTTTTGAGATATTCAATTTTTTTTTATTTCTTTTGCTTACTTGAAACTTTTAGGAATTTTCATTTTTTTTTATAAACATTTATAAGAATTTTTTTGTTATATGCTAATACCTTTATGACACCAATACTTTGATTTATAGAAAAATAATGTAACAGTTTTTTTCAGCTCAAAATATTCAAAGTTTTCACAAAATTCGATATCTGCACAGGACAGTATACTGGATCTGCAGATTAAACTTTTAATGTTATATTACTAAAGAGCATTTTTTGTATTTGTCATATCTGGGCATATTTTCAGAAAATTACAAAATGTATATGTTACTCTCCATATAGGCATCCTGTAGTTTTTCTGAAAAAGTACACACATTATGCCTCTAGAAATATGAGCCCATATTTCCATGAGCCCATATATGTACCATGCGTACATGGTTCTAAGTTTTATAGCCCTTCGATGTAATCACCACCATTGCATACATGTTCCCAGCGATGTAGAAGTCTTTGGATCCTGTTGGCACTGCCTAACCTGTTGATGGTGTGAAGAGAGCAGTTGGTTGTTCAACTGTATGAAAGCGAATCCCGTGAAGTGGCTCCTTCATCTTCGAGACTAGATCGAAGTCAAAGGGATTTAAATCTGGAGAGTAGGGAGGGTTATAGAGCACCTCCCAGCCCAAGCGACTGAACAGTTCAGACACAAATCACGCTGCAAGCACACTAGCATTGTCATGCATAACGATGGGTGGATTGTCCATGAAGTGTCACCGTTTTCTTCTCAGAGCTACTTCCAGATTGTTTTTCAAAACGAACAGTAGTACTCCAAATTTAAGGAGTCACTTCAAAGGATTCGCTTTCGTGCAGATGAAGATGTTTTACAGGCAACCTACCGTTCTCTTTGCACCATCAACAGATTTAGGCAGTGCCAATGGGATCCAAAGACTTTCGTGGATCCAAGACTTTGGTGGTGATCAAATCGAAAACAGAAGCGAAAGTTTTAGGAGAAGTTTTTAGCATCTCACACTCAAAGTCCAATCCAAAATAAGTAGATCGAAAGAAGCACTTTACTTTCCCCTTTAACTTTTCTTTTGTAGCGTAAGCACTTTTGCTGCCGAAATCTGAAATGACAATTTGGATCTTAATGCCAGAAGCCTTCTTAAAATCACGTATTTTCCAGTCTTGACCAGGCATTTGTACTTTTACATATTTCTTCAATATGTCACAGTACTGTTGAGGAGAAATAATTTCTTCTTTAATCCTACAATCCTTCTCTATTCTCCCAAATACCTGATCAGATGGCACTGAACTATGACCAGGTACCAACGTTTAATGCAATGATTGGTGTTGACACACGAAAAAATTTGCCTATCCTATATTCACCACATATATCAGATTTTGTTAGAACACCTTAACTGGAGATATCGTATTTTCTATCAATTCTGAGTGGAAAAGATATTGGAATGTGAAAGAACCAGAGACAGCTACTTAAACTATACAAAACAATATATATCTCAATTTCATCAAGACCTGCAGTTATCGGCTTTTGAAAAACCGCTCCTCAATTGATTTATGTTCTCTAGTATTACCATTTTCAATTTCATTTTTTCCTAATTTATTAGTTTCACACACAAGAGGATTAAAATTGTGGAGCAACAATGTGAAAACAAGTATTGCCTTTTTTTCTCAAAGCTTGTTTACTTGGACATAGCTAGTTCTGATTCTAGCTCCCTCATTTCTTCCCATTTTATAATATTGTTAATATACTATTTTAGCCCGCGAATTAATTTTGAAAGTGTCATCTGCCTTTCACGCAGAAAAAGTCAGTTTATACAATCTGTAGGCTTACATTGTATTCTCCTGTTCTTAAAATATGTTAATTTTCAAAAGAATAATAATAATAATAATAATAATAATAAATAAAAAATTGGGAGTGTTAAATTGACTTGCTTGAATTGCCCCGTTTTCGCTCAAAATATTATGGTCATCCTAGTAGCCCTATATGTGCATCCATCTAGTTGGGACGATATTTGAACTATGATTCTATTTTTATCATGCCACCAGCTATTCCAGCAGTAGCACACACAGCTGAATATGCCCATTAAACACACTGTCAAGAAACAATAAGAGAATTCAACATTTATTGCAATTATTCCTTGTTTTGATAAACTACAATATTTTTTAAAATAAGTTTTCTATTGTCCTCTTCACGTCGTGATGGCACTACAGCTCTTATGGAGAATCTGTGCTCTGTTGCCAGATATGTATATTTTCAGAATATGACCAAAGTAAAATAAGAACATGCATTTCTATATGAAATTTTATGAAGAACATGATGATGGACATGAAAAGCTTATATTTTAATTTCCTTTTGTTTAAATAATAAGAATTAAGGTTCATTGTTTAAATGAAAATTTTAACATATTTTTGTTCTGAACTTTAAAACATATAATAAAATTAAAACAATTGCGACGAAAAACTCTCAATTATTCGTTTGTCCTTATAAGCTACCCAGATTCTTAGAATTTGCCAATATTTTAAAAATAGTGATTACAAAAAATAAACTGTCAGACAAGGTGAGAGTATTTTTCATTCTTGCAGTGAAAATGTTGTCGCTGGCTAAATTTTGTTCTACAAGTCCACTTAAAATCTCCTACCAACAAAGTTGTAGAGAAAAGTGTGAAATTATTTTTCATCATCAGTCAAAGTCCCTTGAACAATATTAGCCATGTATTCTTAGTTTCTCTCTGAGGTGAACAGCTTGCAATGTAGGAAGATGTAACTTAAGCTTACTGTTAGATTTAGCAGGTGAGCTTTGTTAGTTGTATGACTGCCAGTGGGCTTGAAGTTAGCATCGCTGACTACAGATCCACAGGCTCGGGTTTGATTCCCGGTACCTTCGGATTTTTCTGAGGTAGGGAGCTTTGGTACGGGATGCACTCAGCCTTGTGATTCAGCCCTTGATAGAGAAGTAGCGGCTCCAGTCACAGAAACCACCATTAATGACCATGGGTGTTGGCATACTGACCACATGCCCCCCAATCCTGCCATCTGCCTACAGGAGATGACGCAGTAGTCGGGTGGTAGGCCTAGTCCCTTCAGGGATGTAGCACCACGGAGTTTAGTTATTACTTTTAGTTTAGTTGTAATATTTTATTTTAATTCGGTGAATGAAATAAGCTTATGCAGTTCATGCAGCAGAGTTTAATTCCTTGAAATAACACCACCCTGTAGCAATTATTATTAGTCAATAGAGTGCTGGATGAGTGCAATCCAGTAATTTGTTAGGTTTGGCAAACAACGTGTTAAGTAAGTAAGCTGGAATAATTTTCATAAAAACGTACAGAGTCAGATACACTTACCTGATGGATTTGTATTGAAAAAGTACATAGTAGCATGAGAAATTGAGCGGAACATAGAATCATGCAAGTTGATTGAAGCTCTCATGCAAATTATGAAAAATATTACAGCACGCACCCAAGTAACCACAACCATGGTAATGATTAAAGCAGTATACATGTATATGCAAAAGTCAGTTGTAAATAAGCCATATACGTCATGTGATGGATGAGAAGTTTTTGTCCCTGTTGTTCTTGTTCTGTTATTCATCATGTCTTTCTGTTGATTTACCAAACGATCTTGCTCTGTATTGGTCCTGGAGAGAAGATGAGAAAAGTTCATGAATATTTCAGAGGAATAATTAGAACACAGTAGAGTCTAAGCATTGATAGTTCGATATTCTCATAAATCCGAGCTGAGAAATTTGAAGTAACAATTAATAAGTAAATTAATAAATTGTTAGTTTTCTGTGTGCTAGTGCCTTAGATGAGGCTAGACACTGACGAGGATGTGACAGGGTTAAGAAGAGAGTTCTCATATTTCTGAAATTGGCAAGTTTTAGGATATAGTGGTGAAATACTAGGTATATTTTCAGTTTGCACAATCTAGCATTCTTCAGTAATATAAAATGTCAAAATGTCAAAATATGAGTTGAGAGTCAGGTAGAACTTCTGCTTCTGGTATCGCCACTTGGACCTTTTGGCTCAAAGGATTTTTTGACAACAGAACAAGACACCTGTTCATCTATTCAGCACTCTGTGGTTTGTGTTGCTGTTTCTATAATAAATTTTCGAAAGTATGAAATAATTATATATTGATTGTTTACGAATTTAATTATCCATTAATTTAAAAGTTATTAGATACATCTTACCAAGTTTAATGTATGTATCTCATACATCCTGTTATAATAATTATTAGTATAACACCTAGTGATATAATTATAAGACCAAACATAGTCAAATCAAAACACAACCACCACAACCAGAATAAGGCACCACAACATAATGACTGAAAACATGATCAAAACATAATGCTTTTTTGGAACTTATTGTCTCTCTATACTGCAGAGATCATCATCATGCATTAAGTTTTATACATATATGTTTTAGAATTACTCACCAATATGTAACCCAGTAATCACATCCACTTGCAAGCACTTGTGCTAGAAGAAACATCAAAACCATCCAGAATATAACACAACAATTGCCTCCAGCACGGAAGTATCCTGCATATACTTTAGAACCAACAGAACCCACTGTGTGCATTTCTGCAACTAATTTCGGTATAGATTGAAACTGATACTGTTCATCCAATGAACTCATACTCTGAAACATATAATTATGCAAGTGTTGGGCTAAAATAAATTTCCACTAGATTCATACATAGGGACTGGAAAATTCTGAAGTAAATTTTCCTTAAATTTTTTAATAACCATAATTAGTGGAAAAAAATAAAAATAAAAAATTGTGCAGTTATAGCTGGCTTAAGGGATGACCAAAGCATTGAGAGTGATTACTAAACTACTTGCCCTAGAAACTTTATATTTTGCACACTTAATTAAAATGTACATTTAAACTAAAGTTTAAAATTTCTTTCTAATTGTTCATTATATTATATTTTTATTATATACAACAATACTTATTTACCTACTTACAATTAAGATGTATCACATACAAAACACTCATAAGAACAAACAAGTTGTTGAACAAATTAAACTATAAAATGTAAAAAATTTCTGCCATGGTGGAAGAAGATAAAAATGTTCCCATGACAGAGGCCGCATTTCCACGCGGATTGCAAGACTTAGCCTTTGTTTTAGGAAGGACTTTGTTTTTTATTTCTGTCTCCGCCGATAGACAATAAAATATGACCATGAATTCTTTTATGAGAGATTATTTTATGCTTGCTTTACAAATTTACTAATGGATTTTATATATTATATATACTTTTGATAAATAAATATTTTACCCAGAAATTTAAAAAAAAATGTCCCTGGATTATACTTTTTTTTTCCTTTTTAGAGAATTAAGGCCTGATTGGACAGTTTATTGCAGAAGTTATAAAGTATATTTTGAAGAAGTTTCATAGTTCTTTCTTTATTTTTGTGGTAGAAGATAGATTTTTAACGTGGAAAATAACATGAAAATTGAAATGGAGAAAACAGCAATTCAAGTTTGCATGCACTAGCAGTTGGAAGCACACTGAGGTATAAAAATGGTGACAGCAGCTCCTTTTCCATGCATCCAAATGGAATAAAATGTTGCACAGGTATACTTCGGGGCATGCTACATTTTTTTACCAATATGGCTAAATCAACATTTCTGTCATCCCTTAATAACAAAATTTCATAAGGCTATGTTAGCTTCTAATACTATAAAAAATGTAACCCTTTATCTGGCAGACAAAATGAAAATTTATGCCCACTGGATAGGCAATGTTGCTCTCAGGCAACGTGGTATATCACAAGTCTAATGGTTATTACCCAGCCATTATACCTCCTATTCGGCAATGGTGCCTACAGGCAACAGCTACATTATCCCAGGTAACGTCTACCAACAATTTAGTTCATATTCTAACAGTTAGATGACCGTAGGAAGTGTTTCTGTGGTCCGAATGCAAAAGAGGCTTGCCAGGTTCAGGGAGGTATTCATAGGTGTTGCCTGAGAGCAACACTGCCAGATAAAGAGTTCATACCATAAATAATAATTCATGATTATACATTATTATACCAAGTGATGCTATTATACCATGCTGATGCTGCTCTAAGCTGGGCAAGCAATATGAAAAAAGTGTCCCTTACAAAAAGGAAATATTCTTTGCCTATATCTCAATGAAGACCATTGTAGACTGTAGATTGTATATTAAGGGTTGGATGAGGTTAGTTGGGGTAACCCTCATTAATGAGCAGTAAGGAACATGAGGGGAGGTAGAGTAGGACTTAAGGAGATTAAATTTTCAAACCAACATGAGCCTTAACAACTGAGGAAAACCGTGGAAAAACCTCAACTAGATAGGCTGGTCATGGTATTTCAATCTGAGACCTCTTGAATGCAAGTCTCAGATGCTAGCAATGGAGCCACATTTGAATTTTACATATTGTGAGGTTGTTTGTATTTCCAAATTTTGAAATTATAATGACTGCTTTGCCATGACACTTGAAACATTGCCACATTAGAAACCATAAACAGCTACAAAAATGTAGGATCATACAAAGTACTACAATCACTTAAGGCTACCATTTACTCCAGCAGGGAGTTCGTAAGAAAGTAAACTTGCCCATGTAGTCACTCATTTTGACTGAGTGCTGAGTTGACTCTAGCCAGTTCTACATTTAGCAGCAGCAATTGATGAAGGCAGTGTGGCAAGCACTGGGAAAAAACCAAATACAAGGTGCCAATTAAGCTCCTCCCATACTCACTATCGGGACCCGCCCGGGAAGGAGGGGTTTAGGGCGGGGACTATTTTAAACAGTGGGAGCATCTATTAGGTAATGGTGGAACTAGTAGCAGCGCAGAGACATCTGGCGGAAATACTAGAAACACAGAAAATTTTATTTTTTATTTTCCCCTTTTATCCCTTTTCTCCTCTTATCCTCTTTTCCCTATTACCTCCCTTCTCTTCTTCACCCTAACTACCTATTTGGGACCTAATCCTATCCTAATAATTTTCGCACCTACGGAGATTCGATCCCAGGACCGCTAGCGTTATAGTCTATCGCTTTAACCACTACGCCATTAGTGATCGTTGCAATAAAAATCGAGAATTCTTCTAGCCTATTTACTACAGAGATGTGTAATACATGTAAGAATATCCCTATAATATAAAGCCACATGGCTGACTCACTCACTCACTCACTGACATTAATGTTTGCCCACTTCCAGATGAGCTAGAAACTTGAAATTTGGTACACATATAGCTTTTAGGCTGCAAACCACAGGAAAAATTTAAAAAGTTAATTTTTTCCAATTTTTAGCCCTAAAAACCTCCGAAAAAGGGCTAGGCTCAGCTCACCGATATTAATGTTTGCCCACTTCCAGATGAGCTTGAAACTTGAAGTTTGGTATACGTATAGCTTTTAGGCTGTAAACCACAGGAAAATTCCAAAAAGTTTATTTTTTTAATTTTTAGCCCTAAAAACCTCCGAAAAAGGGCTCGGCTCCGCTTACCGACATTAATGTTTGCCCTCTTCCAGATGAGCTATTAACTTGAAATTTGGTATACATATGCTGTAGGCCTAAACCATAGGAAATTTCCAAAAAGTTTATTTTTTCAATTTTTAGCCCTAAAAACATTGAAAAAGGGCTCGGCACGGCTCACTGACATTAATGTTTGCCCACTTCCAGATGAGCTAGAAACTTGAAATTTGGTACACATGTAGCTTTTAGGCTGTAAACCACAGGAAAATTCCAGTTAATTTTTTTAAATTTTTAGCCCTAAAAACCCCCGAAAAAGGGCTCGGTTTCCATGGCAACGGTATTATCAAATTGTGTTCACGTATGGCTCTGAAAGTTTAGAAATAATTATTTCCGTGAACCTAACGGAGTGGTTGAGATAGTAACGTCTAGGACTTGCGTTCTGAAGTCTCAGGTTCATAATAATTAAATCCAATTAACATATTTTTGTCCAGAACTAACAAAATTTTCTTCTATCTGTTAAAGAAATTTCATAATTTATATTCTTTAACTATAACTCGGAGATGAAGTCCCGCATTCTTTACAACATATTTTATAACCAATTTTACATATCTTTTTCTATGATATCCCTGGTCGTAAAGGCAAATGCCAAATTAAATATTTACATACCATGAATCTTAGTCGCTATTTCATCTTATATCATGTCCATTTCAGTTGGAATTTACTCCATAAAAAGCACCATAATAGTATGTACAGTGCCAGTTGATCTGGGAAACTTAGACTTGGCAAACTGATACCTTTTAGCTTGCAACCAACGGGAAAATTCCGAAAAAAAACCAAAGTCTCCCTAATTTTTTTTTTTTTTTTCAGATTTATTGTGGCAAAAAAAGGTAATAGCCAATACAGTACACTAAATACACTCATGCTATCTCCATTTATCTTTTAAACAACCTTTCCCGAGAACCCAAGCGGGGGTTTGGGGGCGCAGCCCCCAATGAGCGAAGCGAGTCCCTATAATATAAAGCCACATGGCTGACTCACTCACTCACTGACATTAATGTTTGCCCACTTCCAGATGAGCTAGAAACTTGAAATTTGGTACACGTATAGCTTTTAGGCTGTAAACCACAGGAAAATTCCAAAAAGTTTATTTTTTTAATTTTTAGCCCTAAAAACCCTCCAAGAAAGAGTTCGGCTCGGCACACCGATATTAATGTTTGCCCACTTCCAGATGAGCTAGAAACTTGAAATTTGGTACATATATAGCTTTTAGGCTGCAAACCACAGGAAAATTCCAAAAAGTCAATTTTTTACATTTTTAGCCCTAAAACCCCCCCCCCCCGAAAAAGGGCTCGGCTCGGATCACTGACATTAATGTTTGCCCACTTCCAGATGAGCTAGAAACTTGAAATTTGCTACAAGTATAGCTTTTAGGCTGTAAACCACAGGAAAATTCCAAAAAGTAAATGTTTTCAATTTTTAGCCCTAAAAACCCCTCGAAAAAGGGCTCGGCTCGGCTCACTGACATTAATGTTTGCCCACTTGCAGATGAGCTAGAAACTTGAAATTTGGTATAGATATAGCTTTTAGGCTATAAACCACAGGAAAATTCCAAAAAGTAAAATTTTTTCAATTTTTAGCCCTAAAAACCCCCGAAAAAGGGCTCGGTTTCCATGGCAACGGTATTATCAAACTGTGTTCACGTATGGCTCTGAAAGTTTAGAAATAATTATTTCCGTAAACCTAACGGGGTGGTCGAGATAGTAACATCTTGGACTTGCGTTATGAAGTCTCAGGTTCATCATAATTAAATTCAATTAACATATTTTTGTTTAGAACTAACAAAATTTTCTTCTATCTTTTAAATAAATTTCATAATTTATATTTTTAATAATAACTCAGAGATGAAGTCCCGCATTCTTTACAACATATTACAACCAATTTTACTTGTATTTTTTTTATGATTTCCGTGGTCGTAAAGGCAAATGCCAAATTTAATATATATATATTTTATTATCCAAGTTTTAACCTTATTTTACCCGAAGGTATATTAAGGTTATAGTTAATAACAATCACTTAAAATATCTAAATATTAAAGTAATATATATACAAGAGTATTGAACATAACTTCGTGCGTAAATTTGAAGCTGTATTGACAATTAGGCCTATTTCACTATTACCATACAGTTTAAAAAACTATTGTCTTGAAATAACTTTTATTTATCACAGTTTGAAGAAGAATATATAGGCCTAGGCTTTGTTATGTTAGTAGGTAATATACAATCTTTCAATTCTTGTAATTTATCGCATTAAAGAATTTCACTAATCTTGCTGATTTTTATAGGAGATCCACAGGCTTATATTTATATGTGTGGCTTGTAGCGCTAATTGTGTATAGTCATTCGCTTATTTGCTGGTATTTAGTAGAGATGCACATTTCGGTAACATAAGATATACGAGGCGCACCCATGAAGTAAGTTTCCCTGTGGCCGTTTACAGAAACAAACACAATTTCAAGGAAATGTTTATTGCAACAGATACTGCAAGTGTTCAGTTATTTTTAAAATTTTCGCTACCGGAATTGAGACATTTTTCGCACCATGGGACCAACGTTTGAATACCTGTATACGAGAAGTCTGCTGCCTGGGATTTGAACCATTGTGTGGCAACCATGTCCGCCTCTTTGTCATTCTGTCATTTCTTGAGGTGTAGGAAAATATGGAAATCACTGGGAGCGATATCCGGGCTTTAAGGTGGATTTTTAAATACATTCCAGCAAGACTCCTGCGGAGGTTCGACTGTTGCAATAAACATTTCCATGAAATTGTGTTTTGTTTCTGTAAACGGCCTCAGGGAAACTTACTTTATGGATGCGCCTCGTACCATCGTCAGTCTTATAGTTCAAGGCGATGCGAACTCGTTGACTGCTGTTCATGTTCATGAATGTATTACAAAGGCATCGGACTTCTAAGTGTAACAAAGTTTTACAAAAGGTGTGGAAGGGTGACAAAGCTGTTGCGAAAGTAGTGGCAACTAGAGTCTAGGTCAGAGTGCCAGTGCCATAAATAATTTTTACTGAACTTCAGAAAACAGCTCTAGAAATACCGATAGTTGAATTTTTTCGACTGGAACATTGAGGGCCTTGATATCACATCAATTTGATTGCAAAATCTTATGAGAAGAAACAAAAACGCAATAAACAAAAGCAGTTAGTCATCTGGCGATTGTTGGTACAGAAAACGTGTTGTAATAATTATACAATATCCTCTTAAAGAAAACGATATACATAGCTTTTAGACTGTAAACCACATAAAAATTCCAAAAAGTATTATTTTTATTTTTTCCTGCTAAATTAGCATCGTAAGTTCGACTGGAACATTGAGGGCCTTGATATCACAGCAATTGGATTGCAGAATCTTATGAGAAGAAACAAAAACGCAATAAACAAAAGCAGTTAGTCATCTGGCGTTTGTTGGTACAGAAAACGTGTTGTAATAATTATACAATATCCTCTTAAAGAAAACGATATATCATTCGTGAAAAGTAAGAATGAATTTTATTTGTAATCCTTCAGGAATTTATTTATCACATAAATTTGTCGTATTATTTATTTTCATCTGATTTTATGATTCCTTTTTTCTCAGGTGTTAAAATCGTGATCTCTTGCTGCATTCTTCTCTGGCCTGTTTGTTTTCCTCGAGGCTCCCTGGCTTGAGACTTACTGCTCATACTGAATAATCAGCACACATCTCCTTTTCCCATTACTTCAGGAAGTGTGTGCCGCACTCGGAATTTCAAGTAACCTTATGATGAACGATAAAAACGTTCCTCCACTTTCGATAGGTACAGCCAACATCGATAGCAACAAACTGCCTAACAAAAAGCATTGTGGGCGACCGATAGCCAGAAAACGAGGTCGACCAAAGGATTTACCGTCACCTTCTCAAGCAGGAAGTGTTGTGTCGTACTCGGAATGTTCCAGTAACCTTCTGGTGGATGATGAAAACTTTCCTCCACTTTCGATAGGTACAGCCAACATCGATGGCAACAAACGGCCTAGCAAAAAGCATTGTGGGCGACCGATAGCCAGAAAACAAGGTCGACTAAAGGGTTTACCGTCGCCTTCTCAAGCAGGAAGTGTTGTGTCGCACTCGGAATGTTCCAGTAATCTTTTGGTGAATGATAAAAACTTTCCTCCACTTTCAATAGGTACAGCCAACATCGATGGCAACAAACTGCCTAACAAAAAGCATTGTGGGCGACCGATAGCCAGAAAACAAGGTCGACTAAAGGGTTTACCGTCGCCTTCTCAAGCAGGAAGTGTTGTGTCGCACTCGGAATGTTCCAGTAACCTTCTGGTGGATGATAAAAACTTTCCTCCACTTTCGATAGGTACAGCCAACATCGATGGCAACAAACTGCCTAACAAAAAGCATTGTGGGCGACCGATAGCCAGAAAACGAGGTCGACCAAAGGGTTTACCGTCGCCTTCTCAAGCAGGAAGTGTTGTGTCGCACTTGGAATGTTCCAGTAATCTTCTGGTGAATGATAAAAACTTTCCTCCACTTTCGATAGGTACAGCCAACATCGATGGCAACAAACTGCCTAACAAAAAGCATTGTGGCCGACCGATAGCCAAAAATCAAGGTCGACCAAGGAGTTTACCGTCGACTTCTCAAGCAGGAAGTGTTGTGTCGCACTCGGAATGTCCAAGTAACCTTTTGGTGAATGATAAAAGCTTTCCTCCACTTTCAATAGGTACAGGCAACATCGATAGCAACAAACTGCCTAATGAAAATCATTGTGGCCGACCGATAGCCAGAAAACAAAGTCGACCAAAGGGTTTACCGTCGACTTCTCAAGAGCAGCATCGCGAAGCAGTCAGGCGTTACAGTGAAAAAAATCAAGAAATTAATAGACAAGCGGTGCGACGATATTCCCAGTCACATCCGGAAGTTAACAGGGGTGCAGTGGCTTGCTACAGTGAAGCACATCCGGAAGTTAAAAGGGGTGCAGTGGTTCGCTACAGTGAAGCACATCCAGAAGTTAACAGGGGTGCAGTGGTTCGCTACAGTGAAGCACATCCGGAAGTTAACAGGGATGCAGTGGCTCGCTACAGTGAAGCACATCCGGAAGTTAACAGGGGTGCAGTGGCTCGCTACAGTGAAGCACATCCGGAAGTTAACAGGGGTGCAGTTGCTCGCTACAGTGAGGCACATCCGGAAGTTAACAGGGGTGCAGTGGCTCGCTACAGTGAGGCACATCCGGAAGTTAACAGGGGTGCAGTGGCTCGCTATACTGAAGCACATCCAAAAATTCACACGGCTGCGGTAAGGAGATTTGAACAGTGTCATCCTGATACAAAGCGATCCCGTCACATTCCTGCTGAATTAAGAAAAAATGGGTTGATTGCCGGCTATAGTGGTGCACAGCTAATTTCGATTTCACCTTACCGTCTAAAAATAAATTCTCTTTTAATTCCTGACTGTTATAAATGCCCCAATTGTCGGGCTCCACTCTTCGAGGAAGAAAGAAACAGGAAGAAATGGTGCTGTGGACAAGGTGCCTATAATGTTGTAGACTTTCCTCCTATTGATTTGGAAATATATGAACTCCCAGATTTCAGAGCTCGGCCTCGGATGTACAATGAAATATTTGCCTTCAGTGCCCTTGTTATTCCAAGTGGATGGCAACACCCAAAGAATGGAATAAGTTTTGTTAAAATACTAGGCAAGGTATATCATTGTGTGTATGATCTATCTTATCGTGGACCCTACAATAATCCGTGCTCCTTTTACATTGACGATGGAGAAGCTAGAAACAATTGGGCAGAACAAGAAAACCTTAATCACACAGTTGTGAAGGCATTCTCGGATTTCTTGCACGCAAACAATCCTTATATTCGCCTGTTCAAACAGTTGTATGAGGAACCATCGGAGGATGCACATTTAATATTTGAAAATACTACTAGGAGAACCCATGGGCCAAATATTGGAGATCGTTCATTAGGATATGAGGTTGCTGCTGTTTTAAGCACTGAGAAGGAGACCTACTATCCTAGGAAAATAGCTATCTGGAAGGTCGGTGAAGGAAAACCTCATACAGTAGACGTTTTCCATCCTCTGTATGAGCCTTTCCAGTATCCCCTGCTATATCCGCATGGTACACCCGGATGGCACATCGGACGCCTTGACAACTACAACAAGAAGCTTTCCCAGTTGAATTATATAAGATGCTTGCTTTTATCAGATGCACGCTTCAGACAATTTGAAAGACTTTCTGAAACGTGGCTAATTGATATGTATGCACGCATTGAAGAGGAACGACTGCGGTATTTAAATTTCTCACAGCAGAAAGGTAGTAATAACTCCTTAAGAACAGCACCCTTTGACGAACTGCAATCTGTTGTTTCTGAGCGTGCGCAAAGTGAGCGAGCAGTTCCTATCCACAAGAACCGCCCGGTCAACAATGACATTCGGTCTGATGGGCTGTTCAAGGCGAGGGCGGAGTTGTTCCTGGGAAGGTTTATTTACCAAGTACCTTTACTGGTGGACCAAGGTACATGAAAGTTAAGTACCTTAACGCTATGGCCTTGGTAAACCGACTGGGCGGTCCGACTTATTTCTTAACCATTACCACCAACGCACGTTGGACTGAAATAAAAATGAGCAAGCGACAGGGGTCCAAGAATCAACCAGACGTATGCGCTAGAGTGTTTCATTGTAAACTATTGGAACTTCTTCGTGATATTTGTTCAGGGGCTTTTTTCGGTGAACCAGCATACTTAATATATGTCATAGAGTTTCAAAAGCGAGGACTGCCACATGCACACATTTGTTTTAGAATTGCAAAACAAGAATTCATTCCAGTTCAAGCTGGTGACATCGACAAGTTCATCAGAGCGGATATCCCGGATGTAGAGGAAGCCGGAGGTAAACTACGTGAACTCGTATTGGCTAATATGATCCATGGACCTTGTGGTCCCCAATATCGTACTAATCTTCCGTGTTGGGATGGGTCACTTCATAAGTGCACAAAGCTCTTCCCCAAGCCTTCATCAGAGTCCACATACATTGACAGCAATGGATTTGTTAACTATAAACGCAATTCTGACAACAAGGCAAATCTTATGTATCGTGGTAGACCTGTTGAAGTTAACGATGCCTGGGTAGTACCTTACAATGCAGCTTTACTACTCAAATATGAATGCCACATTAATTTGGAGATTGCTTCACAAAGAGGAGTGGTAAACTACCTCTTTAAATATATCACGAAGGGTACTCCTTTAGCTAACGTTGCCGTTATCAATGAATCAGATTTGGTCATTGTAGTTGTCAAGTAACAAAACGATACATTGGATCAAGTGATGCAGTATGGCGTATTCTTGAGTTCAATCTCACGGAAAGTGAACCCTCAGTCACGTGTCTTCCTGTACACTTAGACGGGAAACATTCTGTTTACTTTCAACCTGGAGAAGAAGCACGAGCAATAGGTCGCAGCTCGTCTCCTTTGATTCTCTACTTTTCTAGACCTAACCTCCCTGAACTCGAAAAGTTGACTTACACAGAGTTCTATGAGAACTATATTCTCCACACAACTCGCCCAAAGTCATTGACTGTTCCTGTAATTGAATATGCTGATGGCCGTCATTACATTACAAAGCGTCAGAGAGGTAAATGTGTGACTCGAATGTTTTGGGTGTCTCCTCAGCGTGGAGAACAATTTTACCTTAGATTGCTATTGAATGTTTTCCCTTGTCGTGGATATCAAGACTTGATTTCGCGAGGGGGTATTCAGTGTTCTTCTTTTCAACAAGCTGCTCGTAACCTCGGCCTTGTCAACGACGAACAAGAATACAGACAAGTGCTTGCGGAGGCATCGGAATTCATGCTTGGTAAAGCTCTACGTTCATTTTTTGTCCTCCTTTGTAATATTGGGGCCCTGGCAGTCTTGTTGTGGGAAGATTTCAGGAATAAACTTGCAGAAGATTTCCTTCATATTGAACCCAATAATCCAGAAAAGGCTTTCGAATTGGCACTTATTGAAATCGATCATTTCCTTCGACGTCATGGTTCAAATCTCTCTGAACAAGGACTGCCAGAGAAAGGATTGAGTACAGTGCAGGAAATCTCCAATGTTTTGTGCAAGAATGGCTACCAAAGCTTTTTGAAGAACAAAGTCAATTTCTTTGTTATCTGAAAAATCTTTCAACTTCTGGCAATTTTCATATGCCAAAAGTGTTGTATCTCGATGGTCCTGGTGGTTATGGGAAAACCCTGATTTTGAAAGTGGCAGTAGCACTTTTCCGCTCACAAGATAAAATCGTCTTATGTGTAGCGAGCTCTGGAATAGCAGCCCTAAACTTTGATGGTGGAACTACTGCACACAGTATGTTCCGTCTCCCCTTGGATGTCGGTGACGGTTCTGGATATTGGTCTCTCACCAATGGGTCGCAAAGAGCTGATCTTATTCGAGAGGCTGCCTTAATCATTTTTGATGAAGTTTCCATGGCGAATAGATTTCTAATTGAAATACTTGAGAGATCATTGAGAGACCTAATGAGAAACGATATTCCTTTTGGTGGAAAACTTGTAATTTTTTCTGGGGATTTCCGACAGTGTGCTCCAGTTGTTACAGAAGCTAAATCTCCTTCTGAAGTAATAAGCGTATCGCTTAAGTCCTCAAGACTCTGGGACAAAATAAACAAATTCCACCTAACAAAACCTCAACGAACACAAGGGGAAGAGCGTTACTCCAGATTTATCCTTCAAGTTGGCAACAACGAGGTACAGCATGTCACTTTTGGTGAAGGAAAAGATTGACAGACGTTAATACCCTTGTCTGGAGTTGCGTACACAAATTCTTTGAACGAACTGTTACAATTTGTGTTCTTTCTAAATCACACGATGCTTCAAAACGTGCAGTGCTGTGTACAATTAATGAAAATGTTAATGAAATAAACTCTGCCATTCTTCAATCCCTGGAAGGTGATGACTTTCATCTATACAGTGTGGATTGGGTAGAAGACCAGATTGAGGATTCTGCGCACAACCTTGTTGAGCAAGATGTTCTGCATCAAGCGCAGGGTAAAGGCGTGCCACCCCACGATTTACTTCTAAAAGTAGGAGCAGTAAGTATCCTAACAAGGAACTTAAATTTTTCAGACCACCTTGTGAACGGTACAAAGATTATTATTCTTTCCATTTCTCGGAGACTTGTAGTTGTCCGCAGACCAGAAAGAGATGAACGACTTGGTATTCCAAGAATAATATTTAGGTTCTGCTTACATCGCTCCATTAATATGTGCAGAAGACAATTTCCACTTCAAGTTTGCTATGCCATGTCCATTCATAAAAGCCAAGGACAAACTATCGACGTTGTTGGAGTGAACCTGCGCACTGATGTTTTCAGTCATGGCCAATTGTACGTGGCATTGAGCTGGATTCGATCTCTGGCTCAAATCAGAGTACTTGTTCCTTCTGAACGTGTTTTTGAGGGCGTTGCCTATGTAAAGAACGTGGTCTACAAAGATTTACTTTAGTATATACATTACATTTGGGGTTTTCTTACCATAAATAAATAAATAAAATAACTTAAGGTATTGAAAATTACTTTGTGGGTATTTATTATGTTAGTCTCTATTTCAACCTACACAAATAATTAGACAGGCTATGAAATCTATGTAAATAAATCTCTGGTGTGACATAGCCATTTTGATGAATTGAAAAATTAGAAAATAAAAAGTATATTAATTCAAGCCATATAACATGTTCTGTCCATGAATAAAAAATTTCGGTCTATCTGCATTTAAGAAATATAATTTGTATTCACATGCTTTCCTTTAATCCATGAGCTTTGTGGTTATCTCATGACTTACTGGTACTCATCAATTTTTGTATTCGATCTTCGAGCTAAGGTCAAGATCGATTCATTATTGCAGTTTTAGTGCTATGTCGTTAGGTGAGTTGGTGGCGCGCCTGCCTTCCACACTGGTGGTCCTGGTTCAAGGCCAAATATATTTTCCGATTTGCCATAAATCTAAAGAATGACAACTGGCAAGGGGATCTTCAACAATGGTGTCATTTCATAAAAAAAACAAGAATGGGGGTTTGGGGCGGAAACATTATTACCTATAGGTCCTACAGTGTTCACGTGGAGCATGGTAGTTGATATACATTGAATACTAGCGATAGAAATAACTATTTCTATAAACCTAGCGAAGTGGCCGAGAATGTAACTCTTGGAGCCGCATTCTGGAGGTCCCAGGTACATAATTAATTCAATCCAATTAACATTTTTCGTCTAGAAATAACAACATTATCTTCTATCTGTGTTATAATTTATAATCTTTAATCATAACTCGTAGACGAAGTCTCGCATTCTTTACAACATATTATACCCAATTTTACTTGTGTTTTTCTACGATTTCCCTGGTCGTAAAGGCAAATGCCAAATTGAATATTTACATACCATGAATCTTAGTCGCTATTTCATCTTGTATCATGTCCATTTAAACATATCAGTTGAAATTTACTCCATAAAATACACCATAAATGTATGTACACTTCCAGTTGATCTAGAAAACTTAGACTTGGCAAACTGATACCTTTTAGCTTGCAACCGACGGGAAAATTCCGAAAAAATCCCAAAGTCTTCCCACATTTATTTTTTCAGGTATATTGTGGCAAAAGCATAATAGCCAATACAGCAGACTAAATACACGCCCCCCAACGAGCAAAGCGAGTTGTTTTATATAATTGTGAAATGTTATGTTGGTTCTGAAAAGAGCATTTTTGGTTCTAGAGAAGTTTTAAATGGGACAGATGTATATATTAAATATGTTATGAACGAAGTTGTCGTTTGGGTATCAAAGCTTTTAAATCTAAAACTCTTCCCTGCGCAATATCATAGTACGTCCTCTCTCGTATTTTGAATATTTGGTACAAGGGGCACTCTCGTATTTTGAATATTTGGTACAAGGGGCACTCTTGCATCATTGTAATCGTATTTTCAATATCTGGTACAAGGGGTAGGGAATGTCGAGTCAGTCAGCGCGGGGCTCGGGAAGGGTCGGGAACGGTCGGGTGGTCGCCGGCCGTCAGCTGTTGTCGCCATAGCAACGCAATGGGTGGAGCCTTATTGGCACCTTATATTTGTCTTTAGCCAAGCACTGCACTCCTGTCACCTTTCATTCCTGTAAGCAGTTTGTATGAAAGTAAACTCCCCAGGTACTCGCTGATTTTGACAGGGGGCTTAGTTGAGCCTACCCTGTTTAGCACATGGCAGCGGAGAAAATCTCAATCTATGGCCTGGGAACAATAATAAGCCCTATAGTGTCTATGTGTTACCTTAACAATATGGCGACTGAGAGAAATTGATTGCTAAAAAAGTACTGTAACAATCTTTCTCTCTTTCTCTTTCTCTCTCTCTCTCTCTCTCTCTCTCTCTCTCTCTCACTTTCTCTCTATTTTTGAACATTGGCTCTTTTCTAAATCCTGAGCTATGACATTACAGCAATGAAATTTTCCATTGATTACATACAGAAATGGACAGTTCCTTAAGATCAGTATTCTCTGTGGGATCTGGATATGTATCTGTAGAATCCTCAGGAATGTCTTCCAGAAGATTGGAAAAGCCAAGTCCTGTAGCATGTAGTTCATTGTATGTACCAGAAGCAATTATAGAACCCTGTAAATATGGAAAATAAAATGAATGAAAATGTCCAGTGCTGTAATCATATGATTCAATTTATAGTTCCTTTTTCGATGGCTTACATTACAACCAGCCTGACTACATCTCCAGCAAAATAGATGCGACATCCACCCAATTTTTAACGTTGAACTTGCAGCAATTCAGGCTCTCACTAGTACAGTTCCAACTACAACCTAAAAGGACCTACATTCTCATATGATGTGCTGAAAATATTGTCATCCTGCATCCACATATTTATGTCGGTTTTTAATTAATTAACTTATTATTATTTTTAAAATTTTAATTCATATTCTGAAATTGCAATATTTGCTCTCTTGTTAATTTGTTTGAAACTTCTAAATGTGATGGTTTCATATACTTTATTTTATAAATTCCTCACTCATAATTACATATGGTGAGATCAGGAGATTTAACAATTAGAAGAAAGTACAGTAGAATCCTGATTTTCTGTTACCCTTGTTGGCCATATTTCAGAAACTATTGAGTTTTAGAACACGGTTTCTTGAGAAAGTTTGATAAGCGTATGTGAAGGAATAAGTGGGATAACTAGAATATTAACAGAACAAATTTACAAAAAATTCCTCATGTCAACAATAGGCCTATTCCTTTATTCTTATCAAAACATATGAAGGCATACAAATGATGATGATGATGAGTGTTCTGCCCGAAGGCAGGTCCAGACCCGGGACGAAGCCGTGGGGTGATGACCACGACTCGTCCGAGGTAATTCAGGCAAGGGTGATACCGCGGAGATTTGCCATTGCCTCTCGCGGGATGGGAATGAAAGGACACAACACAACACCCAGTCCTGAACCCAGGAAGGAAATTTTTCACTGCTGAAAAATCCCCGACCCGGCCGGGAATCGAACCCGGGCCGCCAGGGTGGAAGGCAGTCACGCTACCAACTCACCCACGGCGGCATACGTAGTAAAAAAATCAACAAATCTTAAGTTTATTTTAGAGGGGGAAAAATTAAAAAATGTTACTTTTTGGAATATTCCCATCTATTACAGGCTAAAAGCTATAAATTTTCCAAATTTCAAGTTTCTAGTTTATCTAAAAATGAGTAAACATCAATGTTAATAACTGGATGATTAGACTGTCGTGGATGTGAATGATGTCACGGCTATCCAGCCAGTTTTCCCATACTTATGGGGCAGCTATACTAGTTCCAACTAAAGAATAAAGTAGATGTAAACAAAACCACGTGACATGATCATAGGCGTAACCAGGCCGACCATATGGGGGGGGTTATAACATCCGCGGGTCTGGCGAGTATGGAAGGAGAGGGGGTCCGGGGGCCCTCCCCCGGAAAATTTTAAAAATTAAGATGCAAAATAACGAGTTTTAAGCTTCCAGGGGTTCTCCCACGGAAAATTTTAAAAATTAAGATGCAAAATAACAAGTTTTAAGCTTCCGGGGGTCCTTCCCCGGAAAATTTTAAAAATGAAGACGCAAAATAACGAGTTTTAAGCTTCCCACGCTTTATACTTGTATTAAGCAATTTATGGGCAGACTTAAAAAAATTATACAATTTTCCTTTTTTTAATCAATGGGGGGGGTTCAAACCCCCAAAACCCCCCCTCGCTACGCCTATGGACATGATGGGTTCTGATTGGCAGTTGGATGCACAACCTCTTCAGGCTCTTGCTTGTCGTCTTCTTCCGAGTATTAATGTAGTTTCTTCAAAACATAAAAAGTAAGTAATGTATTTGATGTAGGACTAAATTAAGCACGTTTCTCAAGTTTGTTGCAACACTTTCTATGTGATTTAAGCAATACCAATATTATTATTTGATATTATCGGTTGAATGTAATGCAACGCGCATGTCTGAAGACAACAAAGGTATGAAAAAATAACACAGTCACTTGTCATGTATTCCTCGAAGACAGATAACGTTTAATTCATACGGTGAAAACAAGCTTACTACAGCTATTATTTAATAAAATACAGCAACAAAGTTCTATGGCTGAAGCTAATCAGGCCTCACCACCTCGTGTTGTCAAGCACAAGCGGGGAAAGCCGTTAAATAGTGGCGAAAAAACTGTGATCTTGAATGTTTTAAATACATTTTGCAGTAGGTAGATTTTTCATTATGACATTGAAATATTACAATGCATTAGCATTTTAAACGTAGGCATATGTAATATTTGTGAAATCCAGCTTTGTTTCTGTAGATTCTAGCTTACTTTGATCAATATTAACGAGTTCCTCTTGTATTGAAATTGCGACGTCTGCAATGTGTCAACGAACACGTGGTCACGGAGTAATACATATCAGTGTGTTTGTTTACATCTACTTTATTCTTTAGTTGGAAATAGAATAGAAACACAAATTTTGAATGTTTGTCGGGGGTAAGAAATAAAAAAGCAGACCATATTGGAATATTTCCGTCAGTTAGAAGCTATAAGTTATGAGTATGCCAAATTTCAAGTTTCTGGGTCATCTGGAAATGTCAAACAATTATATCAATGAGTGAGTAAGTCACATGACTTACTATTTTTAAACCATTAATAGACATTACTCTGGTACCAAACAACTGATTTGGCCCAAAATCAATAGGCTGTGTCCTAAGGATGTTATAAGTCTGTATACTAAGTTTCATGAAAATCTAAAATGTGGTAACTCCACCTTGTCAGAAGTCTTTATTAAAATCAGATATGATAAAATCAGTGATAAAATTTTTATAGCATACTAGCTTAAAAGGCCCGGCGTCGCTCGGGTTTTGTATTTTGTAAATGCGAAAATAACTTATGAAGGACTTTTGATTTTCAAACTCTAGGTCTTTAAGGTCTTTATATAGGTATTAAGAATTTGAAATGGGGAAGAACAACTTATCACACACAAACTATTCCCTCAGAAAACGCTAGATAGGCTATAGCTTATTATAGCTTATAGCAGATCCCAACGGCTTCTCCCAAGATAATTAATCGAAAGATTAACAATTAAGAGCAAAATAATTAAAATATTATATTTATTAACACTTTGCACGCGAAACATTCATAGGTGTAAACTAAATGATTGATAGGCCTAATTAATGAAACAGTTATAAATCCGGCTTTGAAGTGAATTTCACGATTAGAAAATAAATGGAAAAATGCAGTATTCGAAAGATTATGAGAATTGAAATCGATTAAACTCACGATAAAAAAAGTGCGTAAATGTATTTGACAGACAGACATAGTACCGGTACATTAGTTTTTATTTATATAGGTGAAGAATGGAATAAGCCTACTGAGGCCGTGATGTCTATATTCATTTGTCCAGACTTATAATTCCGTTACATTTCAGGCAGATTTAACGACCCTACATAAGATATTTTAATTACGATTACATATAAAAACGTTGTAGCCAGGACCCCGAACTAAGCAACTTCCCCGGAATTTTCTGTAAACTATATTCCATGTCAAATAAAATATGTTTAACATTATCTTATTGACATCTCTAGCTTTTATAATAACATGAGATATCCATTGCCTTCCATAGCGATCGCGACGATATTATCTCCAAGGTATGACAAAAATAGACAAAGCCTTCTGCAATTGATTTGACAACTGAAATGAATAACTGAAAACCGATGCTTCGAAAGCGTAAAAAATGCACGTTTTCTTGCCGTTTTTCACTCATAACTCGCGAACAAAGGCTAAAATTAAAAATGTAGTATGACAGAAACCTTCCCGGGAATGTACCCAACAACTTCCCAAAGTTTCATGGCGATCGGATGAATGGTGTAGTAATGCATAAAGGACACACACACACACACACACATACATTCATTTTTATATATATAGATTATGATGTAGGCCTAGGCCTATGTTACACAGCCAGGTATGAATAAAGCTTCATTAGACCTTTATATTGAAAATGCGGAGTTACTCCATTCTAGATTTATAGACAAGTCAATATGGCTCTGTTTTATCAACATTTATCAGATAAAGCATATTTGAGTTATCGCATTTACAGGCAGACGGAAAACAGATGGATGGACCAACTTTTTTCCCATCCACCATATAATCTTAGAAAGCACCATTCTGGCATTTAATAAAATTATGTAGGTTACTTACATTTTTGCTGAGCATAAATATTTTCTCTACATGTTTGAGGTGGTGGAGTTGGTGTGTGGCTAGGATAACAGTTTTGCCTTTCAGGAAACCAACAATGCAGTCATCAAACAGCTGCTTACTGACTTGTGGATCCACAGCAGATAAAGGATCATCGAACACATACACATCACAATCCTTGTACACGGCTCTACAATGAAGAAGTGAATTCAGTTACACAAATATGTATGGTGATTAAAGTAGAAATGATAGCATACTGTATTTACTCGAATCTAATGCTACTCCACTTTTGAAACCTAAAATCCTTATAAAAAGAAAAAGAAAGGAAAAAAAAAATGTTTACTGGCAAATGCAATGCGCATCAATAGTAGTATATTTTATTTTATTTGTTATTTCTTCTTAGTATTTTATTTTAAAAAGCAATGGATTTATGAATGCTGATGAATAAATGTCAGGAGAGGTTTAGGGAGGAGAGTGTGGGACAATAGATACCTTCGCATGGAACCCCGCCACTTGATAGTGAGCTTGAGTGTCAAAATAATACATTAACTTCAGCTTGCATTTGTACGTACTGGTAACAGGCCAACCATAAATGTAACAAAGTTGAGAATTACAGCAATATACTGTTACGAGGGTTAGTCAATAAGTAAGGTCTCCAACACTCTAGCCCAAGCTGGCAACGTCGAATGAGAGAATTGGCATCACTGCCGTGTCCCGTTATCTCCCCTCTTTCAAACGAGCCATTGCTGCAGCCTCTGAACCTTTTAGTATCCGAACTAGAGCTGTTTGAAATGGATCTCCCGATTTCTGTCCCCGCCAAGTGCCGAATCCGCAAAAAAGTTCCGCCGATCGAAATTCACAGAACATACCATATGGAACATTTAGAAATGTCAAGAAGCAATAAACAAAGTTCACGAGTAGTGACGCGTCGATCTTGTCACACCAATGCATCAACTTTTGCCAGCATCTCATCTGTGACGGCTGTTGTTGGTCTCCACTTCGCTCTTGAACATTTGTCTGGCCCTGTTTAAACTCACGAACCCATTTTCGCACATTTTTATGTCCATACATTCCTCTCCATAAACTTCGCAAAGCGTTCTGTGAATTTCAATCGGCGGAACTTTTTTTTGCAGTAAGAAACCGTATGACTTCGCGGAGGCCGCATTTGGCGGGGACGTAAATCGGGAGATCCATTTCAAACAGCTCTAGTTCGGATACTAAAAGGTTCAGAGGCTCGTTTGAAAGAGGGGAGAAAACGGGACACAGCAGAGGTGCCAATTCTTTCGTCTAACGTTGCCAGCTTGGGCTAGAGTGTTGGAGACCTTACTTATTGACCAACCCTCGTACATATGTGGAAAAGTTACCACCAAACTCCAGAATGGATTAGCATTCAAATCTAATGTGTACATCAATTCTATTGCGCATCCCAATTTTTGAATGTTACAGATGGACAAAAATGTGCACATAAGATTTGAATAAATACAGTAGTATACCGGTTAATTGTAGTGACTTCAAGAAAGAACTGGTACCACGAGAAAAGTTTTATTATACCAACATATGTCATATTTTTAATGGGTGCAAAGAAACATTTGGTGTTTATTTAAAGGCTTGAACCCCAGCTAACCTTTCCAGTCACTTTGCTATGCTATATAGCAGCACAGTTAATCAAGCAAAATGAACATAAGCTGCAAAAGGCTACAAGCTCTGTTCACTCATGCACAATTCACCGTAACATAGTAGAGGGATATGTAGTTTAAAACATCTTATTAACACAGTGTTTAGGTCCTTCTCATGAACTTGACATCCAACCAATGAGGGTCTCATTGCTAAATGCAATTAATATTCACATGACGGTAACATGAGCATCCAGTCGGCAGTTGGTATACAGTAAAATTTTTCTACCTATCCTTGCTCGGATAGATGCACAGTAGCCTGGACAAGACTATTATTAAAATATTGTCATTGTGATCCACCAGTCCTCAAGGGAGTCATATCGTGCTGACTAAGATATATGGCTATGAGTCATGACTGGCAGAAGGGAAATGATGAGCTTATCTCTCTGAATCTCTCTGATCTCCCACTACTGAATGGCCTTCCCGTCACACATGTTTGGCCAGTGTCAGAAATAAAAAAAATTACTGTACATCTGATTAATATAAATTACAATGGTCTTCGAAACTAGTTCAGGTATTTACACAGAAATATGCTAGACCAAACTCACCATATCTCTCATGTTACACAACTTCACTGTGTTAACTTCCAATAAAATGTTGAATTTACAGATTTTCATGTTCTTGGCTGCTTGTTGGAGCATTCCAAAATAGCTGTATATAGGTAGGTATCAGTTGAGGATGTGCAGTGGCAAGCTTACGTCACGTGTAGGCAGGCTTCTGCTCCTGCTAGCCGCTAGCATGTTGCGAGTAGTGTATTTAGCTGTGTGAAAAGTATGGAACTTATTGATGTGAAGTGTTTTATTTATGTTATTTTAGCGTCAATATGCTAACAAAGTGTATCATTGTAATGTTGAAATAGAGGCAAAATTAATGGTGATAGGATAGTGAAATTTCACAGATTTCCTAGGGATACAAATGTTTGGGATAGATGAATACATTTAGACCAGAGAGCAGTTGTGTATTATCTGAACACTTTGGCAATAATGATTGTGTGCATGACTTACGAGCTGAACTTCTGGATTTACCGCTTTAACTAAAGTTTTTTAAAAAAATGCCAAACTCATATTTTCTTGTGTGTTGGACATGGTAATGAAAAACGTTCTGTTAGAAGGGTTGAAAGAGATAAAAAGAAACTTGTCTATCAATTGTTACAGGAGACATCCCTTACACAAGAAAAATGTAAAAGTACAGAAGTACCACCATCTGACTGTGGCATTGTTGTGACTGCATTATCGGATACAGATGTTACAGAACCAATAGTAATAAAATTTCAAAATGCTGAGCAAGGAAGTTTTACTTGAAAATAAAATATCTGTACTAGAAAATGAATTAAGGGGTTTGAGAGAACAGTGTACTATGTATGAAAATATATTTTCAGGGTGTGGGCATAAATTAAGTTAATAATTCAGGGTACTGTACGTGCAGGAAGTTGGGCAGCAATGATATTGCTAAAGTCAATACAAATTGTGCACTTTCTAAAAAACAGCTTGACTATTTAAGGCAATATTTACAATATTCTTTTCCTTGTCCAAGTACATTAAATAATTGCCTTTGTTATATTAAATTTCCTCCCAGCTTAATGAAATTTAATTTGGACTTAATGACACAACAAGCACAAACTGAGGCGCCGACTTGAAAAAATTGTAGGGGATGCAAGAATTGAAGGCATGCCTGAAAAAACTGGTTAATCTTTAACAAATTTTTTACCAAGTTTTCCGTTATTTGTCTTGCTCTGGACTTTAATAATGAAAAACAAATTCAATATGTATGAATGCTTGAAGCTTATGTTCACAGAAATTAATAAAAATAACTTGAACAATTTTTCCAGGCCCATTCATTCATGAAACACTATTGTTCTCCATTTGACAAAAAGTGGGTTAACCTGTTTTTTCAGGCATAATTTCAATTGGATTTTTAGTAGTTATACAAAGGCCTTATACGATAAAAAAGTTGGGGCACAAAGTACCTTACCCCTCCCCCAAAGTCAGCACCTAAGAGCACAAAACATGGATGAGAAAGAAAAAATCTGATTATTTCTAATGATGAAATAAAAGTCGACAGTGCAATACATTATGATCCTAAAGCTGATAAGATATATGGATAAATAAGATATACGATTATGGTAATCCTGATTGATTATAGTGCAATTCAAGGGAAAATTTGATTGTTCCATGTATTGAATATCTCCATACAATTTATAGTTATTTTTAATTCTTATAGTGGGACTCTTTAGAAGTGTGAGAATGTTATGCAATCTATGATGAGTTTATTGAAGGTTATGAACTAGGGCATTCATTAGAATTAAAGCTTTCATTCGAAAAACAGCAGTCACAAAAAAGTAAAGAAGATGAAGAAAACTGCTCTATAATTACGTAGGTATGATTATGGTTGCTTTTCTCCATTATTCTACCAACATAATTGTTTTTAATTTCTTTCTTAAAAATTACTCCAGTACTTAGCCATTACTCCAGCATAAGTGATACAGTGGTGCCTCACTAGTTGCCTACGAGTGACATCTCAGCAAGAGGAGAGCTGTGCTTGATATCTAACTGTATACAGCTACCTTAGAGCATTCTATTGTCAATATCAATGACTTCAATTGTAATGTGATAAATATAATAGTTTAAGTTTCAGCCTTAAGCACTAGTATATAATAAGAAACCTAATACGATACTGGAGCTGAAGACGTAGAAAGTATATAGATTTATATTTTACTGTTATTTATTGTTTCATAACTGTTTTTGATATACAATATAGTCATAAGGATAAAATTACATAATATCATTGCATATAAAGCTTAGTAGCTTATTTATAGCTAATTTTTGTTATGCAATATAGTCGTAAAAACAAGTTACATTTACATTAATACATTACATTAATAATGAATAATATTGTTATACAAGTCTATTGTATTGATATAATATATGAACATAATTATATCAATATGTCAAGTAATAAAATTTAATATTAAAATCTTATACAATTAGTCACACTTAATTACAGTCATGTAATAAAATTTATATTAAAATCTCACACAATTAGTGACTAATTGTATAAGATTTTAATATTAAATTTTATTACTTGACATATTGATATAATTATGTTCATATATTATATCAATACAATAGACTTATATAACAATATTATTCATTATTAATGTAATGTATTAATGTAAATGTAACTTGTTTTTACGACTATATTGCATAACAAAAATTAGCTATAAATAAGCTACTAAGCTTTATATGCAATGATATTATGTAATTTTATCCTTATGACTATATTGTATATCAAAAACAGTTATGAAACAATAAATAACAGTAAAATATAAATCTCTATACTTTCTACGTCTTCAGCTCCAGTATCGTGTTAGGTTTCTTATTATATACTAGTGCTTAAGGCTCAAACTTAAACTATTATATTTATCACATTTATTAGCACTAGAGGAAATGAAATTTATTAATATTCAATTGTAATTTTTTCTTCAAATTGTCTAAATTAGCCGGACATGAAGAGTGTAGCATATGATTGGTAAGAAAGGAAACTTCCAAAACTCCCATGTAATTAGAAAGAAAAAGGGGGTATTCCATCCAAATAAATAAAAAAGGAAAAATGCTAGTTTTACAATAATCATTCTGTATAAGTATGGTAATTAAAACATTAATCTATTAGGTAATTTTAATCCTTTAAGCCCATCGCCTCTCAACCCCCTCTGGAAACTAAGGTATTACTTGGATGTGAAAGGGCCGAGAAATTTTGTCCAGAGGCTCTAATTTAGGCTTGGAGCCATAAATCTATGACACAGGCCCCCCCCGCTTAAAGTCCCTCCCAGAGGAATCCATGCCCAGGATTTTTACATCCTGAAAAATCCAACAACCGCAGCCGGGTTTGAACCTGCAACCTTCGGATCTAAAGGTGGGCATGCTACCTCTAGACCACCGCAAATAATACACAAATAATACAAGTGAAATATATGAAACCTAATGCCAGGATCTAGATTATTTTGTTCACCTTGCCAGATTCACTCGAGCCCTCTGTCCACCACTGAGAGAAACTCCTCGTTCACCAACAAGGGTCCTGTCCATATAAGGTAACAGCTGGAAATCTCGTTTCAATGCACACACCTTCACAACCTGTTTATAGCGCTCAAGATGAAATGGTTGGCCAAACAATATATTTTGGCGAACAGAAGCAGCAAATAACCAGGGCTCTTGGGATGCATAAGACACTGTGCCATCAAATTCCAGCCTGCCTTCACTGAGTGGCAGCTCTTTTAGTATGACATGCAGTAAGGAAGTCTGTAACAAGGAAATAAAATGTAATGAGAATAACAGTAATAAGCTTTTGTTGTGGTCAGGGACAGAAATTCATAATGATAATATTAATAGTGTCAAGGTGGTTAAGACTATTTAGCTCATAAGTCTTTCTTTTAATTTGGACCAATAACATAAGAATGAGTCTGAAATCAGTCAATCACAAACTTGATTACTCAATCTTTATTAAAATTTGCTTTAGCACCTCCTACAATAGTGATAAAGACACCTATTCTTTTCCTTATATTCTAATCAGGTCGGAGAATATCTAGGCAGTGACTTATGCATATGTCACCATTGTCATGGCATGTTAAGATTCATTCTGGAAATACCACCTTAAATTTGTTCAGTAATCAGGGTTATAAAATTATACAGGAAACACAGTAAAACCTATCTAAACCAGACCCCCTATATACTGGAAGCCAGGACAAATGGAAGATAAATTGTGGGACGGAGGGATTTCCTATGTAAAATGATAGCCTACTCTAAACCGGAAAACTGCGTAATGTGGAAGCGGAATAATTTTCAGGAACCGTTTGCTCAAATATCCTGAATAAAACGGATTATTTTATGGAGAGTACATAGCTGTGTACTAAATTTGTTTGATATGTTTAAATTAGAAAAAGTGATAGGCCTATGCATTAATTTTGAGCGTGACTGTACTTGCACCAAAGTTCTATTACCGTATGTTTTCACTTCAAGTTTAAAGGAGAAGTAATGTATCACTTCACCGAGCATGTGACAATACTACATGGAAATTTTCCCGCCATGCAGATTTTTTCCAACTGAATGCAAATTTGATATAATCCACTGTTCCAGGGTTCTGAAAGGTGTTCTATTTACTTTTAAAATGATTTTTTATGATTTAAGGTTATTGTGAACAGATCAAGGCATCTATACTAAATTAGGCCTAATTAGTATTTAAGACAGTCATAGATACAGTGCCTCTTTTTTTACTCGTGGCCGGGCGGTCGGCTGGAGGTAGCTGCGAGCACACAGTGTTTCTCACCGTTCCTGGCTCCCGCCTTTCTCCCCGTCAGTGTATGTGCGGTCATTGCTAGCGGAGGTTCTTGTTTTGTTCTTTGTGGTTAAATTGTGATAGTTCTGTTATAATGCCAAGAAGTGTGTATACTTTAGCACACCGCATATTCTTGTATAATTCCTATGTGCAAACAGAGTCCTGTAGAGAAGACACGGCTATTTGTAGACAGATTCCCTGGTATCCCTGTGCCTCACAGAGAGACAGTTCGTAAACTTGTAAACAGATTCAGAGAAACGGGTTCTGTTCTTGATAAGAAACCCAAAAAAACTCGCCGTGTGCTTACAGAGGAAAAACTCGATGAGATAGGACAAAAGTTAGAATGTAGCCCAAGAAAATCTCTGAGTAGGCTATCACAGGAAACGGGGGTTTCACAATTCTCAGCTTGGAAAGCCACTAAACTTATGAAACTGAAACCATATAAGATAACCGTAGTTCAGGAACTGCAACCACGTGATACTGTGAGTAGAGTAAATTTCTGCAATTGGGTGTTGGGTAAAGTTAATGATGGCTCTATGGACCCAAAGTTAATTTTTTTCACAGACAAAGCATGGTTTCATTTACATGGTCATATATCGACACAAAACAACAGATACTGGAGTGCAGAAAAACCCGATATTGTACACGAAATGCCATTGCATGACCAGAAAATTGGTGTTTGGTGTGCTGTGAATGCGTACCAAATTATAGGGCCTATATTCTTTGAGGAAACAGTTAATGGACAGAGGTACAGGGATACAATAATCAAACCATTCCTGGAATATTTGTGTGACATTGAGTGCACACAGGCATATTTTCAACAAGACTCTGCTACAGCACATACAGCTGATCTCTCATTGCAATTAATTAAGGAAATTTTTGAAGATAGGGTCATCTTTTATTTCATGTGGTAACTTATTATATAATAGGCCACCCTTAAGTAATGGATCTTTACCGGTAGAAGTTTTATTTGTAGACACCCTGTGATAGTCAAATTGACCTCTTGTACAGTGCTCATGAATATCATTATTTAGGGACAGAGGTTGCTTCAGGTTTCTAATACATAGGATTAATTTATATATGTATATGCCAACTACTGTTAATATTTTTTTACTTCTAAATACTTCTCTACATGATTGCCTATTGTTTAAACCATAAATGCATCTTAAGCTCCTCTTTTGCAAAACCAAAACTCTATTTAGGTTACTGATTCCTGTAGCTCCCCAGATCTCAATACAATATTCTAAATGTGATTGTATCACCCCAAAATAAATACACCGTAGTAGTTCAGGACATAAGAATGCACGGAGGTGTCTAATCAGGTAGATGTTAGAACTAAGTTTCTTACAAATATTATCGACATGATTTTGATATGTTAGGTTTTGGTCAAGGTAAATACCTAAGAATTTGATGTTTGGAACCCATTCAATATGATTGCCATTTAGGGTAATATTTAACCAGTTATTATTTTGTTTTTTACAGTGCTGAAATAATACTAATTTTGTTTTATCCACATTCAAATGTAGGTAATTGTGTGTGAGAAATGTAGATATATCATTTAATGAATTATTGATAGTTACTTCAAGTGTTGCAAAATCCTTACCAGTACATATCAGAGATGTGTCATCAGCATATGTTGTTAATTTATAATTTGGTGACTGTGGATAGTCATTTACATAAATGAGGAAAAGTAAGGGACCCAACACCGACCCTTGGGGTACCCCTGCTTTCACAATCTCATATCTAGATTTTATTGTATTCATACAGTTACCATCTTTCCAATATATTTCGCAGCATTGTTTCCGGTTAATTAAGAAAGATTTTAAAATATCATGTATTTTTCCTCTAAGACCATAACACTCAAGTTTTTCTAAAAGTAGTTCATGACATACGGTATCAAAAGCCTTACTCAAGTCTAAAAAGACACCGGCTGTTTTGTAGTCATTTTCGAGGTTAAGTAATAGTTCATGAATAAACTCTGTAACTGCAGTTGCAGTTGAAAATCCTTTACGAAACCCATGTTGTGCATTTATAAGTATGTTGTTATCATTCATGAAACAATTTATACGTGCTGTTAGAACTTTTTCAATAATCTTACCAAAGATAGATGTTAGGGTTATCGGTCTATAATTTGCTACATCAGACACACTACCTTTCTTGAAGACTGGTCTAACTATACTGATTTTCAGCACTTCAGGAAATATTCCCTCATGCAATGAGCAATTTATAAGGTAAACCAGTATGCTAACAAGTGAATTTATGCACTTTTTAAGCATAATGGTTGACATACCATCCCATCCGCTAGAACTCTTATTTTTAAAACCCGTAATTATATTTGTTATTTCACTGCTATTTGTATCCTGTAAGTATAGTGAATTAGCAATTTTATTTATTTTAGACCTCTCTGAATTTGTTGCTATATGAGTTTCTAAGTTAGTACTACAATTAATAAAGTGATTATTAAAAATGTTACTAATTTCAATTGGATTTTCTATTTTCCTCTCATCCTGATATAGAAGGATATTTTTTGTTTCCTTTTCTTGCCACTTAGTCCCTGAATTTACAATTTTCCACATTTCTTTCGTTTTATTATCTGAGTTAGAAATTTTGTTTGAGCAACGGTTAATTTTAACCTGTCTCAAGGCCTGTATGTACTGTTTCTTATATTGTTTATATAGCTTATTGTATATTTCAGACTTGGTACTATGGAAATATTCAAACATGTCCTTCATTTTATTACGTAGAACTCTAACCTGATATGGGATCTTAGGTTTCATAAAATTTTTATTTCTAACTGGCATCTTCACAATAGGACACGAGCTATCTATATTATGCATAACAGTCTGCAAGAATCCCTTCCATTTGTCCTCACTATTAGTTGCACTATAGATTGTTTGCCAATCTTCTTGTGCCAGACATTCATGTAGCTGGGCTAATCTACTATGCCTAGTATCCCTTCTAAGATTTATTACTTCATTCTTCTTTATATTAGAACAATTAAAAATATCAATCATTTGAGATGAGTGGTCTGATATATGGAAGTCCCTATTTATTGTTGAAAATTCTGTTCTTTCTAAGTTTGTTATAATATGGTCAATCGCCGAGCTACAATGACTAGTAATCCTAGTAGGCCCTAAGTCAACATCATATAAATTATATGAGTTTAAAAGATCATAAAACACATCATTTACAAAATTAATATTAAAGTCACCTAAAATTACAGATTTATGATTGATTTTGACATACCTTTTTAAAATTTTATCAAAATTTATAAAAAAATCAGCTATTTTAACATTTGGGGACCTGTAAACTCCCAATACTGTGATGAGGCCTAATTCAGTATGTACTCTAATTCCAGCTGTTTCAATCAACATATCAATAGAAGACTATGGCCACCGCGCTCCCCAGACCTTATGGTATGCAATTTTTATTTATGGGGGAACTTAAAAAATAAAGTGTATCGGAACAACCCACATATGTTGGAAGAACTGAAAGACAATATCAGAAGAGAAATTACTTCAATTTCAGAGGAAGAATTAATGCGTGTTAATGGAAATTTTCTTCAAAGGTGTGAGAGATGCATGGCAGCACAAGGACATCATTTCCAACACCTTCTGTGACAAAGACAGCACATGCACGGAGAAAGGCGGGAGCCAGGAACGGTGAGAAATACTGTGCACTCGCAGTTACCTCCAGCCGACTGCCCGGCCATGAGTAAAAAAAAAAGGCACTGTAGTTAATGAGGAGACAATAAAGAGTATTAAAAAATTACTCTCATTTTGCAATGTTGACTGCCCTTTTCAGAGTCATTTTGTTTTCGAATGTTGTTCATTATTCATTCATTTCAGTTTGTAACTGCACCAATCCTACAAGAGCTATAGATTAAGTGGAACTTTTGATGAAATTTTTATTCTAGCACACAATTTCCTTGTTCTCACATACGTGTGAGCCAATATACACTTATTTCCACATCTCTTGTGAAGACCTCATGACAATTCACCTTGAAAGACATGCGGGGACAAAGAATCATTGTATAAGTTGAAAATACGATAACACAGAACATTATATACAAATAAATTTTTCTATTCACAGACCTATTTGAATTATTCCTTCATTCTAATCCTGTACGATCATATTTTTTGTTCTTTGTTTTTCTTAAAACATAACCCTTTATAAGACGGAAACCTGTGAAAACAGGAAAAAATTCCAGAACAATTATGTTCTGTTTTTGGCATGTTTTACTGTATATTCCATTGTTCAGCAACATTAGCATTTAATTGTAATCACCTCCTGGTAAGCATTATAAAGATATAACCTCAACAGTACGAATGAAATACTGCTGTACCTAATATCTTTCAAGAAACAGTCTTACCTGTATGCATCGCTGGAATTATAGCAATAAAATAAAATCAGGTAACTTAAACTGATATAACAAAGTGCCAGAATGCTTTTTTAATCAGTAATAATTGCAATTACGATAGGCCCATGCAGAAAAGAAGTTATTTTTGTAGTAGATCTCTGAGTTAAACTCCAAAAACAAAATGCGCTGGCAGTAATATTAATGGTGTAATAGGCCTACGATTTGCTGACATGTTTGTTTCAAGTTTAAAGCAGCCGTGTAGGTTATGAATGAATAAAAAGTAAATCTGAAATCTATCTGCCAGGAATTATATTAGGTATATTGCTGCACAGTAACAAATAAGAACAATAAAAAAAAACTAAACTCCGTGGCGCTGCATCCCTTGAGGGACTTGGCCTACCACCCGACCGCTGCATCATCTACCACAGGCAGATGGAAGGATTGGAGGGCATGTGGTTAGCATGCTGACACCCATGGCTGTTAATGGTGGTTTCCATGACCGGAGCTGCTACTTCTCTATCAAGTAGCTCCTCAAATGGAATCACGAGGCTGAGTGCACCCCTGCCAGACCTCCCTACCTCAGAAAAATCCGAGGAGGTACCGGGGATGGAACCCAGGCTGACGGATCTATAGTCAGCGACGCTATCCACAAGACCATGCCGGTGGTCAAATAAGAACAATACTCACATTAAAATATAATGTAGATATCGGTAGTCATACATATCAGTAATATGCACCGGTCACCAGTCATAAATTCCTGTGCAGTGTTGCAATGAAGCAGTCTCTTTAAACATAAAGTAGTAGGAAGTCCTTTTTCCATTGTATGTATACTACAAGCAAAACAAAATTATATTTAATTTTACAATGGATATATTTTATTATTCTTAATACAACGTTTCGGCACAATCCACAAGGCCTTCATCAGGTACAGCAAGAAGAAGAAAAAAAATTCCAACTGATAAATAAATAAATAAATTGGAATATTTTTTTTCTTCTTGCTGTAACTGATGAAGGCCTTATGGATTGTGCCGAAACGTTGTATTAAGAATAATAAAATAGGCTATATCCATTGTAAAATTAAATATAATTTTGTTTTGCTTGTAGAAGCAGTCTCTTGATTTTCAAAATGGCAAATGTTTATGAATTAAAATGATGACTGATTTACATCTAGAGAAATTTAAATAGCATTACATCTCCTAAAGTGTAAAGGGAAGCCGTGCTTCCAGTGCTCCTATGGACGCTTTGCCACTGTTCACTTCCTACTTATGTTTATCTTATTACCTTGCCAGCTCCCACTGGACCAATGACACCAACAAGACTACCAGGTCTGATTTCCAAGGAGACTTTATTCAGACTGTTCTCATGCTGCAGTATACTCCACTTTGCAGAAGCATTTATCAGCTTCACCCCCTGTGTTCTCATTCTTATCTGTTCAGGCGTCTCATTTAAGTCCCTTTTATTGCTTTTTACATTCATGGCTTTATTGCACTCATCGTACAAAAGAAATTTCTGAAACCCAAAGGCAAAGTAAAAGTGTTATTTAAATTTTTACTGATAATTAGATTGGCATCTTATGTAGAATCTGGGAACTCATTACAGTTTATTCATCACAGGTACAATTTGTCAAATAATTAAATTTTTCCATAATTAAATTTCATCAAAGAATGACAGTTTGTTGCAGAAATAGTCGTAAGTCGTATAATTCAAATTTATTGCTACCATAACTTATACGGTACTATTGTTTTATTAAAAAATATGATTTGTAACATATGTAGGCCTATTCCCTTTTTAAAATGACCGATTCATTTAATATAGTTGGAAATTTTAAGTTAAGCTTCATAGATGTATTTCCTGGTGTTGTGTGTTGAGTGTTAAAAATTTCACCATTCATTATCTCCTGTAGAACACGATGTTATTAAAATTGTGTTCAAAGGCGAAACAGGATTATTTCCATTAATAGGACATTTAAAATCATTCGCTAACCCACATGTAGGCTTATACTCACATCTGCTTATTTAACAAGTCTGCTATCAATTCTGTAAATCAGCTACAGCTGGTAACAGCACACTGTTATTTTCAGTTAAAGGAGAAATTAGTTTCAAATATGTAAATTTGTAATAATTATACTTTCTTTCAATGATCCTCATCGAAAACGCTGCAAAATATTAATGAAAACTATTTCTTCTTCATTATGGTATGTTTTAGATAAGTGAAACTAATGAAATCTAATTAAATGTTATAAAAATAAAGTTTTTGTTTTGGCAACTTCCTTCCCTTAGAGCCTCTTAAGTGTGAAGTCAGACTTGATTTTTTATTTTCAGAATTTTTTATTTAACAAACATCATGTAATTATATAATTATGCAATTGCACAAAGCCAAGCTAGATTGTATGAGTTTACTTACCTGAATTCTCTTCACAGATACCATTGCTTCAGCAATTTGTGTTACAGCCTGTGGAAAATAATTTGTCATTTCTTGTCTCAGTATATTGTAAAAAGCCACAAGTATAAATACCTGAAAGAATTATTATGCATAATTAATTCATTTCATTCTACATGAATACATATAGTCTAAATAAATATTTGCAATTACAGATTTTTATCACTCTGGTATTTACCATGGTAAACCTCTGGACAAATGCTTCGTAGGTGGTGTTCCTGTATCTTCAGCAAAGTGTTGGCTGAAGATGTAGGAATACCACCTGCGAAACAACCATAAGATAAATAGCAATGCGCTAAGAAAGTAGGTCTACTTTTAATTCAAGGATTTAAATACACAGTGCTAAAGTTGGATGCAAGAATGAATTCCAGTTTTAGTATTGGTTTATCAGAACTGTTTTTTATGTTGTGCTTTAATATGGTTCTCAAGAATGTCTTCCTCCCCGTTTTCTTTTCATATCTAAATAATAACATGTATTATAAAATACAATGAACAATGTGCAATACAAACACTTTCTAACGGTATTAAGTTTACCAATAATTTTGTCATAAGGCAATGTGAATGCAACAGTTCATTGGAAAAGAGATTTATGTTCTCAACTTTCATGTTGCAGGAGAGAGAAAACAAGAATGTCAAAATTTCCGGCCTCCAAGTGGAGGTTTCATTACCTATACTAATTTTGATAATAAATACACATACAAAAAAATAATTATGGAAATTTACTGGTAGGCAAGAAGTAAAAAGAACATTTATTCATAGTAATTTAAGTAACACTGAGAATAAAAAATTTAGGTAATAAAGTTTGTGTTATTCCATCATTATGATATTGCAGTATTACAAAGTTGTTGCTTATCCAAGTCAATTAGACAAAATAATGGTGATCGACTGAAAAAAACCTGAGTTTTGAAATTTGGCATGGTTGTTTGTTGGTACCTACAGTACTGAAGGGTGGGGTGTGAGCAGGGGTGAGAGAACTGTTTAAAGGTGGATTTTGTACGTATTTTTGCACTGGTGCAGTCTTTGAAATGTTGTTTCTTTAATGCAAGAAGGACATACTCGTGCTGAAGTATATTTACAAATGTTGGCCAAGTGTCAGTCGGAAACGAAAGCAGAGAAATGGTGAAATTTATTTTTATATTACTATTGTTATTAGATTAATTTGGCAACAGAGTCTGCCACCTGCTTGGATTTGAAAGTACAACCTACTATTTTCCCTCATTAAACAATAATATAATCTGGCAGACCGCAAATGGAAATGCCAACAGGAAAATGAAGTGACAGTTTGGTATGTTAAATTCTAGGTGGTGTGATGTTATGTTTATCCAGATTTCATTATCAGTGATTGTTGTCTGAAAATGGTAAAAAACTAAAATTAAACTATTTTAATATGTTTAAAAAACTAAAACATGGTTTATAAGTACGGTACCTAAAAATCCAGGCCCTAGCAATGATATTAAAAATTAATCATTGTCTTTGAATTTAAGCACCTAAGTGTTTCTATTTTACTAACATATTTACCCATAGTTAGTTTGTTTACATGCAGAAATATTTTTTTAGACTTTTTACTGCACAAAAAGACAGTAATTCCTGAAATTTTAAGGAAAAATCTTTTGTACACCTTTAATTTTTATAAATCTAATTATTACCTGCATTGCGTTTATTTTATTTTAGATTTTATCCCACTTTCAAAGGAGAAGTATACAGATTTAAACCATTTGAAGACATTTTGTTCCAGGAGAGCTCAGGCCTTAGATGTTTCTATCATTCTCTTCCTCATACGGAATAATTTATGTAATTAATGTCTCATAATGTAATTAATGTTTAATTGCAATTTTAATAACTTAAAAGTTATGTAAAAATGTAGGCGGTGACCACAGAAAACATAACTATACTTTTTCACCTACTACCTAAAAATGTTTGTGCATTTCATTGCATTTAACAATTTTTTTACACGTTTGAGTTAATTTCAAAACTTTATAGGCTATTCTCACCATGAGTACAAAACACATTATGGTTACTATAGAATTAAAATCTATTCATAACTGATTTCATACATCTGAGTTTAGAGTATACAAACTTTAAAAATCTTATCCTGTCAAGATTTGATTTATCGACATTCCTCCTTCTTCCCCTATACCATTGGACATTTTATTGCATTTTAAGATTTTTTTACAAGTTTGAGTTAATTTGAGAACTTCATATTCACACCATGTGTATAAAACACATTATTGTTACTACAGAATGAAAATGTATTCATTATTGATTTCATACATCTGTGATTAGAGTACTCAAACTTACTTTAAAAATAGTTTCCTGCAAAACTTTGATTTATTGACATTCTGCCTTCTCCAGTAGTTTTAGTATGAAGTACTGTAGGTACCAACAAACAAGCTTGACAAATTTCAAAACTCCAGGATTTTTTTTCACTCAATTTGTTTAATTTGATTGGACTGTATTTATCTATTCTTGACAAGTGTGATTTTTCAAGAAAAATCTAGCATATCGCGAAGAATAAATTACTATGTAGAATTTACCTTATCTGCTGTCAGATTATTACCATACAGAACATAAGCCACCACACTGGCAAAGATACAGATTCGAACATTGATTAAGATGAGTGATAATAATGTGCCTCTTATATAGGAAGAACATCTAATAGCATTTATTTCATGCCTGCAAAAGATAAAATTAAGTTAGTCTAGAGTAAATATACGAGGGGGAGTCCGAAAATAAGTTTCCCCTGGCAATTGTGCACAGAGGTGTGGATGAGAGACAAAAAATATAATGAGGCATTAAAGATAAGACCTACCTTTATTTTTCAACATAATTACCACATACATTGAGACATTTGTCATACTGCTTTAGAAGCTTCAAAAAGCCCTCCAAGAAATAATCAGGGCTCTGCATACGGAAGCAGTGTCGAACGGCTTGTGTGACATCAGCAGTGCTCCCAAAGTTCCTTCCGCCAAGAGTTTTCTTCAAAACCAGAAACAGATGGAAGTCACTGGGTGTGAGATCAGGACTTCATGGTGGATGGGCTAGGTGCTCCCAACCAAGAGATGCAATATGGTTTTGCGTTGCCGTCGCCGACTGTGGTCTCGCAATGTCATCCAGCAACAGAACACCAGACTGGAGAAGACCAGGCCACTTTTTCCGAATTGCCTCCTTCAATTTTAATGCATCTTCCGTATGCAGAGCCCTGATTTTTCCTGGAGGGCTTTTTGAAGCTTCTAAAGCGGTATGACAAATGTCTCAATGTACATGGTAATTATGTGGAAAAATAAAGGTATGTCTTATCTTTAATATCTCAATATATTTTTTGTCTTTCATCCACACCTCTGTACACAGTCACCAGGGGAAACTTATTTTCGGAATCCCCCTCGTGTGTATATATATATATATATATATATATATTAAGTTGTTTTGTGAACCCCACAGAGAGGGGTGAATAGGAATGCCACTAAATTCTTTGTTTGTTTCTATTTGTACAAGTGTAGGGTCAAATGGAATGACAACTAACTGTGAGGGATGTAAAGGAACACAAAATTATCATGAAAGAAATGAAATAAAAGTTATAAAAAAACATTACTGATATGTGTGGGGTGAATAGGGACACTAAAACCTCTCCGGGCTATAAGTATGGCAGATTTCTTGTGTGTGAACTCTCTATTAGATTTGATTAGATTAGATATTAACAGCATGTACCTAAAGTGTAAAAATTTTACTGGTATAACGAATATTTTAAATTCTAACATTGTGTTCCTATCACCCACATTCATCTTTGGCCTCAAGGCTAGTATTTTTTTCATATTCAGTATGAAAAGGAAATGGAAATTATGTTACGACATATTGTTAAATAGGCAATCTTATATCTATATTGACAGAAATTTTGTACTTAAAGTAGAAGTTTTGGCGATGTCAAACATATGTGATTTTTAATGCCATTGTTCACATTCCCAAATATACGAAAACAGGGATGACACAGAACTTGATTTCCTAACATATTATCACATTAGACAAAAGGAAAAAATTAAACATCTCCAAAAAGGTCAAATTTTTCTTTAGGGCAGATTTCTTATTACAAGAAGTTTTGTTCCTATTCACCCCATTTTACGGTATTTGTTCTTCCAATAGGTAGAATTTGATTCTTATATATTTCCTCAGAATGAGGATTTTAAAAAATTCTCGACTTCTAGATGTCATCATAAAGAGGATGCTTATCATGGGCGTCGGCATGGGGGGGCAAGGGGGGGCAACTGCCCCCCTCTGGATTGCCTTATGGATTCATTTATTTGTGGTACTCTTTGTCAATCTACAGTTGTAGCATGGAGAATAAAAAAAATAGAATTACTTTATAATGAGTTTAGCAAATATTAACTAATTATAACTGTAATATGTATTTATAATAACATCTCACCAAGGCCATTGCTCAAAAGAGCATATTATGTTAACTTAAAAAACTTTGTAGCCTCGTCGAATTCAGCTTGGGTTCAAAATAACGATCCGGTTAACTAAGTAAATATTAATGTGTTTAGCCTAATCATTTGAAATTGAGGTCCGAAATTGATTTTGCCCCCCCTTAATGAAATTCCTGGCGACGCTGCTGATGCTTATACTACCATTATCTTCATCTAGGCCAATATTACTATAAAATCATCCTTAGGCTGCAATTTATCAGCCTATTTTTAGAAGTTTCTAATTTTCTAATCATAATCTAATATAGGCTATACATTGCCTTGTGTATAATATCATAATAACGTAAATTAACAAGATTGTTTTCGTCATACGTGACCTTTTTGGATATTGAACTTGGAAGACAAAAATGCAAACGATACCATGTACAACCCCAATCAATATAAAACTCAATCATTGTAACACGTAAAAGCAGACGAAAATTAAATGTGGAAGGGATTCCTGTTCTCAGTTATACTTCTACTTTAACATAATGTAACATAAAAATAACATAGTAATTGGTTTTAGTTCACATGCTTTCTATTAGAGCTGTAATTTATTAAATGCTAGCTCCAGAAGGGGTGACTGTATGTTAATAGTTCCTCTTAGCTGCATATCTAAAAGAAAAGTAAAAGTATTTCAATAATCAACTGAACATACTTGCGAGATTTGTCAACAACTTCTGCAAATGGCTCTTCCCATGCATACATCTTGATAACTTGTATCCCCGAAACAATCTCATTCATCAAACGCACACGTTCATCAGTGCGAATTGCAGTTCTCATGCGAAGTATGGATATCCTCTTTCCCAGAATACCTGTGTTTTATGAAATATATGATCAGATTAAAAAACTAAAGCTAATATTTCATGCATATCAAAATAGAGTAATATAATAATCTTAATGGAATTCATGTCAGTAAGTGTCATATTGAATATTGGGATTCTTCCACAAAAGGAACTATAGTCTGTTTTTCATCTATATTAATAAAAGGAAGTGTCTGTCCTCCGTCTGTCTGTCTGTCTGTCTGTCCGCGATGCCCAGCGAAATCTACTCAACGCAGAGATCTGAAATTTTATACATAGGCGGACTAAAGGGTCGGAATGTGCACCTCGAAGCCGGAATTTTAATTTTCGCTATCGTTCGTGAGTTATGAGTGAAAAATGAGCAAAAAACGTGCATTTTTTGCGTTTTCGAAGCATCAGTTTCAGTAATAAATTTCAATATCAAATCACTTACAGTTGGCTTTGGCTATTTTTGTCATCATACCTCATACCTTGGAAATAAAAGCAACGCGATCGCTTGATTTTGTTAGTCCATCCTAGACGATTCATTTGTTTAGAGTGTCAAGGCCCACAGACATATGACATTTTCAACCTACACGGAAGAAGGATAATCAACCCTAAATATGGTCAAACATTGTTAGATTTGAACGAAACTCACTATACAGGGGTTTTCTGGGCCAAGGAACTCGAATCTGAGGTCGCTTTTACCAGGGGACGCTACCTAATCGTGGAATGCACTCCACGTGATTTAGGTGTTAATAAATATAATGATTTAACTATGCTCTTAATTTTTAGTTTTTAATTTTTGAAATAATTATCGCGGGGAAGCCGCGGGCACATGCTGTTTGTCTGTCTGTCTACAATGCCCATCGAAATCTACTGAACGCAGAGATCTGAAATTTTAAAGATAGATGGACTGAATGATGGGCGAATGCACCTCGAAGCCGAATTTTTAATTTTAGCTTTTGTTCGTGAGTTATGAGTGAAAAACTGGCAGAAAACGTGATTTTAGCGCTGTCGAAGCATCAGATTTCAGTATACATTTCAATGTCAAATCAATTGCAGTTGGCTTTGGCTATTTGTGTCATACCGTGGAAATAAAAGCATCGCGATCGCTTGAATGTTGTAAGCCCACGCTGGTCGATTAATTTGTTTAGAATGTCAAGGCCCGTAGACATATGAAATTTTCAATCTACACGGAAGAGGGATAATCAACATAGACCTAAATATGATTAAACACCGTTCGATTTGGACGAAACTCACTATACAGGGATTTTCTGGGCCAAGGAACTCGAATCTGAGATCGCTTTTACCAGGCGACGCTATCTAATCGTGGTATGTAATTCACGTGATTTAGGTGTTAATAAATATAATGATTTAACTATTATGCTCTTAATTTTTAATTCTTGAAATAATTATCGCGGGCGATCGCTTGATTTTGTAAGTCCATCCTGGACAATTCATTTGTTTAGAATATCAAGGCCCGAAGACATATGAAATTTTCAACCTACACGGAAGAGGGATAATCAATATAGGCCTAAATATGGTCAAACATTGTTCGATTTGGACGAAACTCACTGTACAGGGGTATTCTGGGCCAAGGAACTCGAATCTGAGGTCGCTTTTACCAGGCGACGCTATCTAATCGTGGTATGTAGTCCACGTGATTTAGGTGTTAATAAATATAATGATTTAACTATTATGCTCTTAATTTTTAATTTTTGAAATAATTATCGCGGGCAAAGCTGCAAGCACATGTAGTATTAAAAACTAGCATATACTTCTGCTCCTGTTGTCTAGCACTTCCCCTAGGTTATGATTAGCTGTTACATGAAACACAGTTCTGTTAATGATTTCCAATATGAACAACACAATAATCGCTATAATAATATTGTTTTGTTACATTATAACTGATGAAAAGGTAACAAAATGAAAACCTCAAAATACTATATAAAATGCTTATTAAATTATTTTTTAGTAAATGCTCTCAAAAACAACTGCTTGTCAAACTGTTAACATGCCAAAAAGTAGCATTTTTGGGCCATAATTTAGCGGACTCTTCTCCAATTAGTTCCAACTATCGTACCTAGATGTCTCTACACTGTGTTCCAGTGAAGTTTATTTTTATATGTTTTTTGTGTTTATAGGTGTATGTTATTAAAAAGGATCACAAACCTTGTCGTTCGGACATCCTGTACTGAGTTCAAATGAGCCTCTTGCACGAATTGTTTCTTTTAACAAGGCTTGTTGCGGAAAATATGATAATTTCAATTGAACTAAAAATATGTTTAGTTTAATTAATCACAATTATTATCTTAACAATGTTTTTAAAAGCACTTTTAAGAAAAAGAAACAAATCCATAGCAAGCCAAGTTTAACATCCACCATTGAAAATTAGTGAAAACTCACCTCATTAGTTGTAAAATTAGAGAGAACTTTTTACTAAAAACTATTGTATGCACCACGTATGCAAAAACTTTAGCTGACTCATTCTGTATTTCAGACTTATCTGCTTAAAGCCTTGCTTTGCATACTTGATACATAAGTAGCTTTTCAGGGGGGAGGGGGAGGGAAGGTTAAATGTTCAAAATTTTTGCATGGGTTTACTGGTATCAAAATATTCATGGCTATTAGCCATGCTAAAACTATACTGGTTTGGACATATGATTTCCAATAAGCACCAAGACTGGCTATGAACAAAAGTTACTTACAAGAGCAGAAAATCAGTCCTTGGTGCCACACAACTGACAGAGGGTTAAATCAAAAATGGGGAAAAAGGTCCTTGAAACATGTTCTACCAAAAAAGTTGGTAAGTTAAGCATAAACAAGGTGATCAGTTTGTAAAATAAAAGAACCAGGACACTTTACTAAACAGTAAGTTAAAATATTCAAAGTTTGTCAGTGTGTTCTTTATTTCAACATATTATTATTTACAAGTCAAGCATTCAAATTGTTATATTTAGAATAATAATAAAGCAGTTGAAGATATAATGTCAATAATAATTACTAAAAGTAAGGTCATTACTCTTTTCAGAAATATTAATTTCCTTTAGGAGTTCCTGATTTTTCTTTCCTTAGTGTCTCTTAGAAAAGGAAAATCTGTCTTTAATGAATCACTGTATAGGGCCTCCACATTTTCTTTTAGGCATCTTTACTATAAATTGTAAACAATCAAACTTAGTACAAAAGTTAAGAGTAGTAGGCAGTAACAGGCACAAAGTAAAAATGGCCAGTACAAGTCAATGTTAGGCAATAATAGCATGAACCAATAGAAACCAACTTAATCCATAGAAATAAATTATCACACAAATCGCTAAGCCTGCAATTGAGTATCAGTGACAGACACTCTTATTACATGTAGTGGTGCTATCTGGCAGAATAAGGCAAAGCTTTTTTAGCATAAGTGACAATTCCTCAAAAACCGGAACATTTAGACGTCCCAAAATATTTTCTCAGGACACTGGGACAATGTGCTCAAACCAGGATGTCTAGTCACCCTGAGCATATATGTCAAAGTTCAACTCATGTTATAATTAGATTATTTTACTTCAAAGTAATAGGCTATTTATACACATTCAATTTTCAATGAAAATACAATATTTAACACATTGAGTGGAGTTACCAATATCATACTATACTTGGATTCAGGGTAGGAACATAGTGTAGGAGATGTACCTGCAACTCAACATTGCAACTCACAACCGCTGTCTCACTCACTCCCTTTCATTCTGTAGTAGTAGTAGTAGTATTTTTATTCATCCAGTAACATCATTATACATGACATTGGATACGTCTCAAACATACACAAAAAACACAAATTAAGATGAGATATGTACAAATCACACAGCTGTGCAAAACTAAAAAAAGAACCTTAGAATCTAATAAGAAACAATATAAGAATAAGAATAATACCTCAAAATTTACAAATGGACAAATACTATAACTAAAGACAAACAGATACATTAAGATTTTATATTAATTACACATTTCAATAAACTCGTTAATGTCATATGGACAGCAATTCAATAGAAATCCCCTTATTATTACTTTAAATTTCTGGCATGAAGGTATTTCCTTAATGTACGATGGTAATTTATTAAATAAGTAGAGGCCGGTGTAGAGGAAACTTTTCTGGTAGGCATTAGTGTTATGCAATGGAGTAAAGAGAGCATGCTTATTTCTAGTATTGTACGAGTGTACATCCGAATTGGTTGAATATGTATGCAAGTTATTTTTCATAAAAATTAAGGTTTCATATATGTAGATACTTGGTAGAGGTAATATGTTTAACTTTTTGAAGAATAGTCTACAACTAGTTGTTCTGCTAACTTTCATCATAATTCTAATCACTTTCTTTTGTAGTTTGAAGATTGTTATAGCATGTGATGAATTTCCCCCAAAAATAATTCCATAAGTAAGGATCGAATGAAAATAAGCATAATATAACGCTTTTATTGTTTCGAAATTGGTTATATTATTTATCATCTTTATTGCAAAACAGGCTTTACTTAATTTTTTTGAGATTTCTTGTATATGCAAACCCCAGTTCAAATTTTTATCTAACCACATCCCTAAGAATTTAGTATAGTCTGAATAACTTATTATGGTATTGTCTAATTTTATAATTGGAAACTGTGGATTCCTGTTTTGAACATGATGGAATGATAAAGCAATTGTTTTTTCTTTGTTTATTACTAACCTATTCTTTTCAAACCATTCCAGAAGATTATGAGTAGTTTCTGTTATATTTGATTGCACTCTTCTGATGTCCTGACCTGATATAATTACACTTGTGTCATCAGCAAAGAGTGTTGGCTTTCCACTTGTAACTGTAGAATCTAGATCATTAATGTATTAAGAATAGAGTAGGTCCAAGTATTGAGCCTTGTGGGACTCCGTATTTAACATAATCATTATCTGATAAAAATTTAGTTATTTCATTACTATGTTCCTGTTTATAGTTTATCTGAACTATCTGTTCCCGATCTTTTAAATACGATTTGAACCAGTCATGAACCACACCACGTATTCCAATAGCTGAAAGTCTACTGAGTAAAATATTATGATCAACCAGGTCAAAGGCTTTTGATAAATCCATAAATAAACCAATATTAGTTTCTTTATTGTCTAAAGATTCATAGACTCTTTTTATGAAATGTGTCATGGCAGTAGTTGTAGATTTCCCTTTGCAGAAGCCATGCTGGTTAGCAGTTAACTTATTGTATTTATTTTAAAAATTTGAAAGTCTATTTTGTACCACCCTTTCAATAATTTTAGAGAAAACTGATAAAAGCGATACTGGTCTGTAATTTTGAATATCTTTTTCTGATCCTTTTTTAAATAATGGTATAACTTGGGCCATTTTTAAAACATCTGGAAAAACCCCTGTGGCTAGTGATAAATTTATTATGTAAATTAAAGGATGAACTAAGTGTATGTGACATTTTTTTATTACGTTTACAGGAATGTCATCCAGACATGTTGACCATGTGTTTTTTAATTTTGGAATGATATCTATAACTTCTGTTGCTGTAACCGGTCTTATGAACATACTGTTGCATTGTAATATCTCAAGTGAATCCAAATTAGTACTCTTTGTCGGCTGGGCATTTTTTAATAAACTATCTGCTATGCTTGTATAGTGCTTGTTGAACATATTGGCTATTTCTTTTGGATCCATTATGTTCATACCCTTATTATTTAGTTGTATATTTTTATCTGTTTGTTTTTTTATTCCCAGTTCATGTATAATTAAATCCCACATGGTTTTGTATCTGTTATTGGAGTTTTTTATTCTATTATCATTACACATCCTCTTAGTTTCAACTATCACTCTTTTGTAGATTCTTTTGTATAGGTGAAAATAATTTAAGAATGGTTTAGACATATTCCCTCCCTTTGCTAAACTTCTCAGATACCTGAACTTTTTCCCCGAAACCTTTATGCCTTGTGGAACCCACTGACTTTTATTTTCTTTGATTTTAATTCTCTTTATTGGAATAGCTGTATCTAGACAATATTTAAAGATATTGAAAAATTCAACACATGATTCATTAACAGATTTGGAAAAAACATCTTCCCATGTCACTTTTGCGAGTAAATAATTAAGATAATTGACATTTTCTACTGAATATATTCTGCTTGTTCTATAGCTACTTAGAACATTTTGTTTGTTTTTCCCATGCACTGTGGAAATTTGTAATATTTGAGCTGAATGATCCGAAAATTCAGTTTCAACCACCATGTAATTAAGTTCCCAGAGTGATGTATTCAATATTCCTGTAGACAAGGAATGGGGAAAGCCGGCAACTGGTTCTCAGTCAGGTTGCCGGCTCTCCACATCCCTTGTCTACAGAATGAAAGGGAGTGAGTGAGACAGCGGTTGTGTATTGCAACGTTGAGTTGCAGGTACATCTCCTACACTATGTTCCTACCCTGAATCCAAGTATAATTACCTTCAATGGGGACAAACAAGAGTAGTGCTGCTGTTCCATAAACTGCAGCTATTCCAACTTCTTCCCACATTAAGTATGTTGCAATTGCTGTTCCAATTGGTCCAATCCACATATAGGGCATAAATACCAGACAGTTATCAAATCTATTCACATCGTTAGACATTAAGTTGACAATCTGTCCTGCAGTTGTTTCACCAAGCGAAGATAAACTTAACCGAAGTGCCTGGAATAAATTAAATAAAGTAATGCACATAGCATAATTCATACGTCAAAACTTGAATTTTATAGGACAGCAAATAACTTCATAATTTATGAATATATCCATCAATCAATCCAGCTATTATAGTGGAGCCAACTTCTACATATACAACTTTCTTCAAGGCAATGCCGACAGACCCTCATAATCCGCAGTAAATAACTTGAAATGAGGGTGTCTTGGACAATAGAGTTGTATATTCTGGATTTTCAGCATGTTTTCTTGGCGTTGAACTTGCCTGACAGCCAATAGAATTTCGTGTGCAACCAATCAATGCTCATTTCTGAATTTTTGACATACTCCACGTGGGCACCAGACGAGTGCCTTCAGTCAGTATACCATATGCCATATACCACTCCTTAAGTGCCAGAAAATGGCTTAATCCTCAAAGCGTCCCGACTGTCTACATAGGTCTAGCCTCCACTATACCTGATTACATCGAGTTCACTAAATTTCTTCATTTGTATCAGTTCTATGTTCCTTAAACCTTTCATTGCTACAGCCATATATATGCGACAGCACGTTTCACTAATGGCCATGCCATTGTTGCATATATACAACGCATCACTTTGCATATCAATAGACATAGAAATTTTGTGAGAGTGATTCGAAATGAGTCAGTCTGTATAGTGTAATCTGTTGTTTAAATCCTTACACCGCAATTCCCTGTTCTTTGCTTTGGCTAAATATTCAGACAGCATTGAAATGCTTTACACCATAACACTTATAACCCTATTGCATTGTGACAACATGCAGGCAACTCTGGGGTTGTCTAAATCAGTCTAAACTTTGAGAAATACGTGCTGTATTCTTATTTTGGAAGAAATTGACAAACTATTTCCAATTGTTGTCCATTTATGGTTACAGAAGAAATTTTCAAATTAATTCAGCACCACCAGTTTGCACAGTGAATAATATGTTAGCAATGAAAGGGTTAACCAGCAATCCTTCTCATTGTTAGAAAAAATCTTGCTTACATCTTGCATGAAAGAGCTGTTTTTCTAGCAATGCATTCTACAATATCTATGGTTTATTATTTGTGCAACTCAACAATAACTTGATATCACACACACATCAGCTGCAGTACTATCTCAAAGTGGTGCAGTGTAATTTAGTAATTTACCATGGGAGAGATGGCATAACACACTTCTGCTGCCTGTTGTTTTTACAATTAGCAATTCAGCCAATACAGCATAGCCTACAGTAATAGTTCAGATAAGTTCATGAAGTTGTGTGAAATTTATATTTAATGGTGTTCATGTACGAAAGGTAAGTTTACACTCAAGTTCTTGAATAATATTACAGTAGAGTCTTGATTAACCAAGGCTCCTTATTATCTGAGCCTAAACTACTGTAAGGGAAAACATAAAGTTAAGGATTCACTGAAAATCGCAAATTGTGGTCATCTAAGTGTTCAATTTTTTAGTTTTTCAAAGGAATGTATAATGTAATATTATTATTTCACGTCAATACAGTGATACTGCTGTTTTTGTAATTTGATCATATTTTCTTATTCTATTTTCCTAATGCGAGATTGCTGTGGTCCACATCATTAACACAGTTAATTGAGACTCTACTGTATTTTGATTCAAAGACAACAAAAATAAAAATAATAATAATAATAATAACTAAAATAACAAAAAAAATATTACCAACAATAAAACAAACAAACAAACAAAAATAATATTAATAATAATACCTATAAAAAGACGACTCACTTTTATCATGAAATGTACCTCAAAGCCAGATTTTTTGTTTTTAAAGTATTAAACGTTTTGTTTGACTAACATGTGTGGTAACTTACTAAATATGTTTTGCTGTTTAAAAAGTCTAGCAATTGAATTAATAAGCATGGGCAAGGCTTCACACACCTGCTAGTATAAAATATTTTGAAAAAATTTAAGGTAGGCCTATAGTACACACAAGCACATACATATGTCTAGTGCCAGGATCTTATTAATTCTTATAAAATTCATTACTTGTTACCTTCAGTAATTATGTTTTCATGAATAAAAATAACTTACAAAGAAAAGAACTTACCTTTCGATATATGAGAGAACAGCAACCAACCCGAATCTTCATGCCTAGGTGAAAATTGGCTAACATAGTGGGGTAGGTTATGAAGATGTTGAGAGCGGAACAGAGTACTACTCCAGTTGCATACATGAAAGCTTGTTCTTTAGTAACCTTTTGAGAATCAGGTACACCAAAAAGATTAATGATCCGGGCAAGAAACTTTGGCTGAGTGGATCTGTAACATACCAGTAATTTTCAAATACACAGAAAGTAAACTATATTTTATTGTGTGATTTACAGGAACTGTTTTTATTGTTAACAGCAATAAGAGCAAAATTTTTACAAAACAGCTTTCCTTAGCTTTATTGATGCTTAAGCATATCATACTCAAGAAAGGTCACAAAATTGTTGGATTTCATAAAATGTGTACATAAACATGAAATATGCTGCTGCGAGGAGAAACTGGATTATTGAAAAATGTTATGAAAACATTATTTAAAATTGTAATTGTTAGTGTAATTTCTTTTTCATTCTCTTAGAAAACTCTCCTTTTATTTTATCTCTACGACAGCTGAGAAGTTATTAATACTTACAAAATTATTAATTACAGCAACTATTGGTTTACGGTGTCCAACGTATATTATATTATAACATATGGACTGAGATTAACGATTAACTCAGGGTGACCTACATCCTGGTTTTGAGCATACTGTACTAGTGTCCCAAGAAAGTTTATCAGAATTTGAATGCTTTATTCATAAATATGTTAAAATAAATAAAAAGATTGAATGTTCTATTGTTCAGCAAGGTGTCCTGGTTTATTGGTTTTACAACCTGGTCATCCTGAATAAAATTTATTTTCAAATGGCTACTTTTCATAAACGGTTAACATGGGTTGTACATGGACCAAATACAAAGAATAGAATTCAGATTAAAAAGGAAATTGAAATACCACAGATAGAATGTCAATTATAGTAGTCTTTAAAATAACTTATTTCATGAAATATTCACTGAAATAGAATGATGTCAACACCGAAATCAGCTGTTTTATTACATAAAAATTAGGCTCCCAGTGATTTACACCAACATGATACAAAACCAAAAAAATACAAAAATCTACTGGCCTATTAATACAGTTGTGGCGGAACATTGTCACGCCACCACAACATTGTGCGTAGCATTGCTTGCTCCCAGCAGGCAATGCGAAATCCCACGCCATGCTAGGAGGAAGAACGACACGCTCCTCTCGCCCCAGACAAAGCCGAGCTCCGGAGAACATTGGACGTGCTTCTGTTGTCTCGCGGCATCTTGCGACCTCCGCAACCACATGCAGCGTCACGCAAACTGTTTGTAACCAACGTGATTTAATGTATTGTAAATAGTAATTCAATGTGAAGATTAAGAGTGATTTCATCAACGGTGACCCCGAAACGAACAACGCATAGGCCCAAAAACGCGTCGCGCCACGTGCACGCGAACAAAGAAACATCGTCTACATGCGCGCTGCAATTTCCCGCATCAGCACCACAATGGAGGAACTCCAACAGGAACTACTACAGCTACAAGAAAAATACCAGCTTCTCCAGCAACAGTTGCAGACCCGAAGCACTGAAACTCCGCCTACAACGTCTCACCACAATTAACAACAGCACCACAAGAAGCCATGTCTCAACTTGCAGCAACCACATCCCCCGAAACAATCCAGCAGCAACAAGAGCAAGCAGCAGCAGCACAAGCAACATCAACACAAGCAACAGCAACAAAAGCAGCAGCAACAGCAACCCAAGCAGCAACAAGCAGCAGCAGCAACCCAAGCAGCAACAAGCAGCAGCAGCAACCCAAGCAGCAACAAGCAGCAGCAGCAACCCCAAGCAGTGGCAACAAGCAGCAACAAAGCAGCAGCAACAACAGACAGAACTCTCACGCTGGATATGTGTAACAAGCACGTCGCAGTCAGCATCGACAGAGTGAAGCCTGCCTTTATTTTGCTGAAGATCCCATGCCCCTACCACCACTGGCATCACAGCCCAATGACAGCAACAGTTCAGCAAGAGCACACACTACCACAGACAACATGAACACAGGTCCACCAACAGTTCCACCATGTGACACGAAAGTGACAACACGTTCAGGCCGGTGTGTGAGATTCCCAGCACACCTTCTGACGTAACCACTTAACTTCGTGGGGGGCTGGTGTGGCGGAACATTGTCACGCCACCACAACATTGTGCGTAGCATTGCTTGCTCCCAGCAGGCAATGCGAAATCCCACGCCATGCTAGGAGGAAGAACGACACGCTCCTCTCGCCCCAGACAAAGCCGAGCTCCGGAGAACATTGGACGTGCTTCTGTTGTCTCGCGGCATCTTGCGACCTCCGCAACCACATGCAGCGTCACGCAAACTGTTTGTAACCAACGTGATTTAATCTATTGTAAATAGTAATTCAATGTGAAGATTAAGAGTGATTTCATCAACAATGTAGCTACAACATAGCTATGTTTATGTTTATGTTTATTCGTTCTTCTATGTACAGAGTATCATAATATGGAACGTCAATATAACTTATGCTAATTTGCTACACAGTATTAGGTAAAATACACGTTTAAAAGTTTGTGAGTTAAGGTTATTTAACAATGGTAGTGTACCAGTACTGCTACTTAGGCCTATAACAATCATCAGTATTATGGAATTTCATCCTGCAGAGATTCTTTTACATGGCTGTAAATCTATGGACATGATTCAGTTGTGTTTATGTAGGCTACACATAAATATCATCAACTTGGGCTGCTATCAAATGTGCAAGCTTCGGGACAGAGAACTATTAACTTACAGATTATCCCAACCAGTTCAATAAGCCTAATAGTTACTTAGGCCTATCTACTTTTTTTAATCCTTAAGGAGTCATGCCACAGTGGAAATGACCGTAGAGTTTCAATTCTTAATAAAATGTGATTTTCCAGTGACCTCACTAATCTACCCGCCTTGCTACCTGACTTACAGAATTTCAAGAAAAGGATAGCATCAGAATTTGGCCGCTACAATTTCATATCCTATCAAGAGTCAGCCATTTGGCCATAGCACAACCATTAGTGAAGAACTGAAACTGCTTTTCCTGGTAAAAGAGATCAGGTTTTAATAGGGGGTTGTTCTGCAAATGAACAGACATAGCCTAACAGCTGCTGTGTGTGTTGTGTGTGTGAGAGTGAATGAGAGAGTGAGAGGAGGGAGGGAGAAAGAGAAAGAAAGAAACCAAAAGAGAGAAAGAGAGGGAGAGGGAGAGAAAGAGGGAGAGGGAGGGAGAGAGAAAAAGAGAGAGAGAAAGAGAAAGAGAGAATTTGAATTGAATCGATTTTATTTTAAGGATTGTAAGCGTAGAACATAAAAGTTCCTTTTAGGCATACAATCCGCTCACAATGACAGAAAAAAATACAAATTTCAAAAATAAAAATAATTACAGACATATTGTTAATACAAATAGAAAGA